>WARS01000062.1:1438528-2748528 GCA_008933995.1 Datnioides undecimradiatus
TTTTCTCTCTCTCCCTCTCTCTCTCTCTCTCTCCCTCTCTCTCTCTCTCCCCCTCTCTCTCTCCCCCGTGGCTCTGCTCCTCAGCGGGAGCCTTGGGGCCCGGAAATAGCTGATGACAAGATAGCGGCTGCCTTTCATTCAGCTCAAGGTTACCCCACCCTTTCTTGACAGCCGAAGGGAGGGAGGGGTTGGGGTGGGTGGGTTGATGGGGGTATTTAGGTGTGTGTTTGCTTAAGTGTGTGTGTGTGTGTGTGCGTTTAGAAAAAGAGCGAGTTGGAGAGAAAGAGTCCATCTTTTTATGTCTGTTTTCTTTTCCTGTTGACCTTCCCTGTTGTCGCTTTACTGTTGGGTGGACACGCAGCGTGCAAACACACACACACACATAAACACACACACACACACACACGCGCACAGGGTGGTGGTGATAGCCATGAGTTTAGAGGGTTGCAGCGGGGAGCTTCAGGTGTGAAGGTGTGATGCAGGATGTCAGTCAAGAGCATGGATCACGGGGGTCGTCTTAAAAAAATAAAGGTTAAACAAACACACACTCTGTCTCACACACACACACACACACACACACACACACACACACACACTCTGTCTCACACACACACACACACACACACACACTCTTCCTCAGACCGACAGCAGGAACTGCTCCTGCTCCGGCGGCTTCTTGACCCAGGTGCCGAGGCCCGTTTCCTGCAGAGATCTGAACCACTGCTGCTTCACTGTCTGGTAGGGACGCGCCGCCATCTTGGCCTCGCAGTACATGAGCTGGCGGTCCGCCGAGCCGGACGCGTGGATCCCCAACTGCAGAGGGCGAGCGAGCAAGAAAGGCGAGAGGAAAAGCAGAGAGAGAGAGAGTCAGACTGAAGCCACGCAGACATGAAGAGAAAGAGGAGTGACGCCGGGGCAGAGGGGCGAGAGGTTTCCAGACGAGGGGGAGAAGAAGAAGAAGAAGAAGAAGAAGAAGAGCGACCAAACAAAACGAATGAGGCGGCACAAATGCATTTGGGTGGGGTGGGGTTGGGAGGTGGTGCAGTAGGGGTGAGGGAAGGGGGGGGCTTCAACAGCTGTGTAATCTCCCCATTTAAATTTCACAAGCAATTGAACATCCTCTGTGCTTTTCTGCGCATTCCTATTGTGGCGAGGGGAAACAATGAAGATCGGCGGGGAGACGAGTGGCGAGAGAGAGAGTGAAAGTTTCTTTTGGAGATTAGTGCGACTGCTCTTGCGTGGCCCTTATATACGGCGCACGGGGAGCACTTAGGGCGGGGGCCTCCTCGAGTACTCCTCCAAATAATTATGGTTTCATAGTCATTATGCTTTAACGGCCGCCATTTGGCGACGCAGGCGGTGTCTGTTACATAAAAGTTTCGCAATGGAAATGAAAAGCGCAGCGGCGCCGCGTGCTGACGTTTGAGATCCGAGCGGGAAGGAAACGCCAGTGTTCACCTGATCTAAACACACCTGTCCGCACAGGCATCTGAGTAGACGCCTCCCGGGTCCCAGCAGAGGTGCGTTTACGCGCCGCGCGAGTGAAATCCAGAGCCGCGGCGGCGAAACGAGACATTTATTCATATAATATTAAATACATATTGTTCGGGGCTTAAACGCAACATCATAATATTTCTCAAGATACACTGTGGAGGGTGGTTTTTAATTAACATTTAAATTAGTGGGACTTTTTCACAGGAGATATTTCGACATGTCATAACAAGCAAAGCACAGTGTAATTATTAATGCCAATAATGGCTGAATTCCATTTAGCTGTGCCACTGTTGCGCTGTTGGTACTCTCATATGGAAAAGAGACGCCTTTACTGCCATAATGCAGCAGTTAAACGCTATAAAACGCCTACAGAGTGAGAGACGCAGTGTTTTCTGTCAGCTGCGTCTCCGCTGCAGTTTAGAGGTTTAAACACCAGCTTTGATCCGCAACTCCCTCACTTCCTGTCACGTCTCACCTGTCTTTTAGAGGCAAAATTGCCCTTTTTTCCTGAGAAATCTTGCAATTTCAGTATATGAGCTGGCCTTCATGTTGAAATCAGGACCAAAACACAACAGCACAGTTGCTAAAATCGACCCTGACTCTTGTTTCAACAAAGCAACGTTAGCTCCTTTTGCGCCTCTGATGACCCGTCTTATGTGAGCATTGATGAATTTACCCTCGCTGCGGGTGTCTGCCCTCACCTTGCGGTTCAGTCTGCTCCAGCGCGTGAACAGTGCGTGCTTGCAGAGACGTGAAGGCATCCCCGATTCCCGCCTCCGCCCCGTGGCCGTGTTCACCACCTCCAGCTGTGCGTCACCCAGCGTCCAGTTGACGCTCACGCACGAGGCCTTGCCCGGCTGCTGATACTCAGCGCTGCTCAGCCCTAAAGGAAGGAGAGAACAAGTTCACAGTAAGTTAAATTAATGGTCTTTAATGTGCAAAACAAAACAGTTCATAAAAGAGTGAGAGAAGCGTAATGCACACGTGACAAGAAGCGAAGGAAATCAGCTTTTTCCTTTTCAAACCTTCACTTTGTTGTTTCATTTAACCTTCTTTCACCCTTTCCCTCCCGGAGGCTAATGGCACACATAAAGTTTTGCAGCGCTGCAAAAAGCCGTCGACCTGGGCCTGAAACTGCTGTTTATACGAAGCTCTGATACACCCTCGGAGAGAGAGAGGCAGCGTGGCGAGAGCACGGGAGGCTACTGAGCATATAAGCAACGTGTTCCCGCTTTTGTGTAAGTGCTTGTCGTAGTTCTTGCGGTAAACGGCGTTTGAGTGTTGCCAGCTGTAAATATTATCTCCAGTCACAAAGATGAACCCTCCCGTTCACTGGACTGACTCGTCTCCCTGCTCCACCCTCTCTGCTGTCTCTCTGTGAAATAATTAGCCTCGCTAGCAAAGCGCACAAAGCGCTCGGCGGAGGAAGGAGAGAGGCGGAGGTGAGTGGCAGTCACGTCGGGCTCCACGTAGAGGATTTCTGCGCAGAGAGGACGGGTGACGGCAGAGGTGCCGGGGCTGCGGTGGTGAAATGGAGCTGACACGGCGGGGTGAGAAATGAATGAGGGCTCGGGGCGAAAATGTCCCTGAGAGGCCACCGTGAGCGTTTCATAGGAGTCTGCGTCGGGGAAAATGGAGAAGTTGTGACTCAGAGTTGGAGCCGTGCAGCCCGAAGCAGCAGAAACACATTGAGCTGTTATTAAAAAGCATATAGTTTAACTTATTTTTACTTATTTTTAAAGGAACAAGGCTAATTTAACACTGTATGTGACACTGCTGTTGTCCCAGGTGTTAAATTAACTGTGAACCAAACTTTTCTTCCTGCAACTGGGAAATAGTTCTGCATTTCAACGAGCAAGCTTTTTCTCTTTCATGCAGAGAGTTAGATGAGAAGACTGACACCACTCTTATGTCCGTGCAGCGAGTCTGAAGCTAGCCTGCAGCTGGCTGACCTCGCTGCACACGAACAGCCAGTCCGAAGCTAACAAATCCGCTAAACCAGCACACATCAGCCAATCAGATATGTAAGTAGCTTTGATTTTCAGGCATATAACGCAGAAGAATGCTTGTTTACCTGAAATATGTTCTTTAACTGAGTTCTTTGGTTAAGAAAGCATCCTGTTTGAGTCGTTTTGCGCGGTCATATTGCTGCAACATCAGTCCACACATTCACTTTTGTTTGTGTAGCCACAAATCTAGATGTTAGTCATGCAGAGCAGGTCCGTGCTCTGTATATTAATTACACCCAACAGTAGAAAAGGCCTATTTTCAGCATCAGCCTAAAAAAATCCAATATATATACCATTTATTTATATAATATATTAGATATTTATGCTTTTATTCACTGTTAGTCAGCCTTAGAGGTTCTGCTGAATGGTCTTTGTCACAGAACAACTGGACAGAGCCATGCTAGCTCTTTATCAGACACTAAGCTAACTGCTAACAAGCTCATATTCAGCCTGAGGGTGTTTTAATAAGTATATACTAATGAATGACTTATGAAACCGTCTGATGCAAAGTGTTTACTATGATTTACACTGCAACTTTTCATTATGACAATGACTCAATGGAGGAAAGCTCTGGTGCACTTCGTGTCACAGTGCAGACAGACAGACTCCAAATGTAGCATCTAGGCTAACAGAGGCTGACAGCTAAGTGCCGCGCGAACATTATACCCACTCTAAATCTGTAAAACTGTCTTCGGAGAAGGGAATCGCCGTCTCGGATTTCACTTTGACTTCAGTTATTTATGATATCATGCAATGTTAAAGGAACCTTCGCAGGAATAAATCAGCCGACAGATTCCTGCGCGACGGGCGAACAACAGTTGCCTCTGATCTCACCGCCTGACAGACAGCTTGTTATAGTACAATACCTGATGTACAATAACCACAATGCGCGGGCTGCAGATCATCTCTCTCCGCGCCACATTCATTTTCCCGTCTTCACTCGCCCATTCACCAATCTCGCCTCGTCTTTTCTGCAACTCCTTGGAGCTGGAATGAATTGCCTGCCACGGTAACAATCCTCCAAGTCTCTTATTACCCATCTCTTCTCTCTTGTGGAGACGCACCTCTTTGAACAAAAGACCCCCTCCACCACCCTCCAACACCACCACCCCCCATCCATCCATCCTGCCCTTTTCCCTTTCTCTCGCTCCATTCATGGCTCATTTCATCCCTTCAATGGACTTGACTCCTCTGTTTCTGTAATAGCCAATTTGATTTTTCCCTCATTGAAGACTTGATCAATTTCTCTTCGGGGTGGTGTTTGGCAGACATGAAAGAGGCAGAATCAGAGCCTTTGGTTATGGGATTTATAACTGTACTCTACACATACCGGCGGCTTAATATCTGAGGCTGCTGTGGAGCCACAATAAAGGATGGACTGTTGGAGTGTTTATGTGCACACATCGCATCTTTCCTGGATTATTGCAGGGGTTTTAAAAAAGTGTTCCTCGTGTGCAGCAAAGGGAGGAGCGATGAAGCAACAGGTATGTGAAAAGAGGCACGTCTTCGTTGTCAGCATACCGACAGTAAACATGGCTGCAGGTGTGCCAACTGATATGTTCGACAACCAACCCACAAAGACCCACTTTTGGCGCATACAACACATGTGCTCGCTCTTTTCTGTGAGTCCTTCTGGGTGTAAACATTGGATAAAATGCCAAAAATTAAAATTACTGAAGCAACGTTGCATCATTTAGATCCATAAATATGAACGGCATCCATCACTACCAGGTCAAAACTGTCCTCAGTATGGTGCATGTGTTTTACGACCAATTAGCAAATGTTAGCATGCTAATGTTCTACAGCAAAATGGTGCATGTGGTAAATATTAGCATGTTGGCTTTGCAAAATTGTAAGAATTTTAGCATGCTAATGTTAGCATTTACTTTAGCACATCGTGAGTATATAAAGATGGACAGCATGAACATCTGGATCACCCCCATGTTGACTGGCTACAGTATAGCTCATAAGCCCCGCCCACCTCCCTGTTAGCAGATAGTTCATGTCATTCTAGGTCGTTTTGACACGTTAGTGCTTGTTTAAGTGTTTATTTTCTAATAGGTTTGGCTTTAATGAGTTATTAGATGCTATGAAAAGAAGGTGTGGTGGCATGTCTAGCTCCAAAGCAAGATGGCCGGGATATTATTCATTTTTTTGAGGAAGAGGAGATGTCAGCCGTCTTTATTTACACTTTAAAACGCTAAGCTAACCAAGGAAGAGTTTGGTAGTGTTTGTTCGTAACAAGCCTGCTGGCAAGAATAACTCCGAGGCTCCACATGTGAGGATGGCACCAAAGCTAATGCTAAATCAAGTCCCCAAATTTGTGTTTCAGAGACACAGTTCACACCACAGAACAAGGGCAAAGCTGCACAACAAGCATGCGTACTCCACCACAAAACAGCCATTATTAATGCTTCCTTTATCGGTTCGGAGTCGTCTTATCCCCAAATGACAAAAGCCACAGTTTGCTGCTCAAGCTGCAGTGGAGGTGAACAGCCGGACGAGAGTGAAGGACGAGTCAGTCCATCGATGTGTTCGGCCCTCGGGGCTCAGGTGGAGCTGCTTTGGCTGCGTGCGATAAGAGCGGCGCCCCCACGATCCCCAGGAATTTCCTCTAGGGGTGTTGCTTTTTAAATAACCCCGGACGCACAATAGCCGGGGAGTTCATCAGAGCCGATGAAAGGATGGAGGAGGAGATGAGAGGAGGTGGGGACATATGAATGCAACCGAAGGGCTTTATTTTCCTTTTCTCCCCTCCTGCATGGCCGTCTCCCTCTCCTCCCCTCTCTCTCCCCTCAGCCTGTCTCTCCCTCTGTCCCTTCAGACTGAATGACTGTCTGATAAGGGATGTGATTACATTGATTTGGTGTAGGGCCATCTCCACTGTCTGTCCATCTCGCCTCCTCTCCCTTCAGCCCTTTCTACCCTTCAATAGACTGCAGCTACTCGAGGCGCTGCAGGTGCAAAGATCTGACAGGTAGCGGTGGCGGTGGCGGTGCGGACACAGAAAACACACATCTCATGTCGGAGGCGAGGGCTGAGCAATTGCAGGAGACACAGGAGGCCACCTCTGTTTTCAGTAAAGAGGTAAAGGGCACGTCTGCATCAGTCGCCAACACTAGGAACCCTCAACAGAAACAGTGTGAAGTACATTTACTGAGCAAACTGTGCACATGGTTTAAGTAAACGACGCATAACTGCAGAATAATTGTGATTTCAGACACCAGAGAACTTAAATTCAGACTTAATCTATTAATGGGAGTTGCTAGTTGAAGGCCGTGATTGGAGGACTCAGTGATAAACCCAGCTGTCCCCACCAGAGGACAGTTCGGTGCAATTATTAATCTTGATGAGGGCACGTCTCTGAAAATATTCGTCCTCATGGCACCCGATTACCCGGAGCAGAGGCCCGCAGCGCAAAAGAGCTCCTGTGCCCTTCAAGAAGTGAGAAGTATGGAGAGTTGTAGCATGCACACTGTGTGATTGTCACCGCCTTTGTTCTTATCAGTGCAACAAAATGTGCCCTACATCGCCGCGCGTCTCTGTCGCTCAGCCACTCCGGCTGGCCTAGATCTGAAGTGATGGCTGATGCAGTTTTCTACAAGTTGGGTGCCATTCAGATCCTCTTCCAGCATTCATCTTCGCTACAGACGAAAGCCTCCGGTCTCAGCGGAGCCCCGCAGGCAGACGTGCCAGACAACTTCTTAGCTGTTGCTTGTCTGGCTGGCACAATGTAACAGTAGAGAAGCAGTGGTACATGAGTTTGTTAAGCGTGTGTGTGTGTGTGTGTGTGTGTGTGTGTGTGCGTAGGGCTGGTGTTACATGTGTGATCTGTTGTGATTCATTTGGCCTGGAGCTGACATGTTTATTAAAAAGGAGCCTCTGAAAATAGATGGTGTGTGTACATGTGGCCCAGGCTCTGTGTGTGTGTGTGTGTGTGTGTGTGTGTGTGTGTGTGTGTGTGTGTGTGGGACAGCCCCATATGAAAACACAGCTTCTGTTTGGCACAGACAGGTACATCACCATGTACACAACAGAGAAATAAACTTTCACTAGACCACTTTGTAAAAGCCAAGCGGGTTAATTAGTTAAACTCAAGCCTGTTTCAGTACATTTAAATAGTTTTTAATTAACCTGTATTTCCAGGCGGTTATAAAAACCCTTAAATAACATAAATATCCAGCTTTTTCTGCAGTTTAATGTGAGAAATTACATTAAATGTGAATTCTCAGTTAATGTAAATGTATATTAAACTGAGAAGACTAAGCTTTAAACAGGTTTGAAGCAATATTTTAATAAATATATGACGTGTGCATCCACAATCTCATCATTTATCAGGGAAAACTGACCAAAAATCAGTTCATTTCCTGTGGAATCACTGCAGTCAAAGATTAGCTCACAGCTCTAAAACTGTTTCCTTTTGAGAAAAACCTCATTACTTGTTGCACGACTGTGTCTCTAAGTATCACGTGTGAGTGTGAGTGTGGCGTCGTACCGCTGAGCAGGGGCTGGTTGCGTCTGTGCGTGGCGGGCAGCGGGCCCAGGCGCTCCAGCCGCTGGTTCAGGACCCGGCCCAGGTGTCCCGTGTGGCGGAGGCTGCCGACAGTCACGCTTTGCAGGTACACCGGCTCCACAAAGTGGCTCAGCAACGCCCCCTGCAGGCCCAGGACGTTCCATCTGAGGGGGAGGGAGGAGGACGGAGGGAGGGTGAAGGCAACAAGTTGGGGGGAGGGACAACAAGCGGGAGGAGAAAGGGGAGAGATGGGTAGAGAGAGGACGGGGGAGTCAGCTGTGAGAGCTTCAATGACAGGTAGAGACAATTTGATCATTATCTTGATGTGCTACGTGATGAATAACAGCCCCCGGACTGAAACACACACATTATCTCACACACACACACACACACACACACACACACACACACACACGCTGCCATCTTTCCCTGGTTCGGAGACACAAACCATCACCAGCAACAGCAACGGCAGCAGCAACAACACTGCCAAAGGTCAGCGCATCAGCATTCATTACATGGAACAACACATTACCATGCGTGCATTCATCAGTGCCACTGAGGTTAATGCACTGCGCGGGGCTGCGGTGAGAGCGTCCGTCGATCGCCGGGCGCCAGGGCCGTCCACCCCAGGATCTGTTTTTCGAGGACTCGGAGGGCGGCGGGTGACACACAGTCACTGCAGGGCCTAATCCCACCAGCCGCCTCACTGACGCCCGCTGGCCAGCTGGTCGCGTGCCACCTACTGCCGGAAACCCCTCGATTTAAACCAGCAGATGCTAATTTATGGATGCAAAATGATAATTACCGTGTTTATTATCATTCCTGCCCTTCATAGAGAGGGAGGAAGCCTGCTGCGTGCCCGGGCTGCGCACACTCTCCGGTGCGCCGGACTAACGAACTTACGCGGGCCCAATCAAAGCCTCGACATCATGCTGCTAATTTTTAGATCATTGTTCTTTTTGTTAATCAATGTCTCTTTATCACGGACGCAATTACAGCGGCTGCTTGTTTTGTTTTTGCTTTTTTTGTGTCTTTCTTTTCTCCCCACCAGACTTAATAATCACTCATTAGTGCTTCTTTCGCTTGCAGAGCAGTCAATTAACATCAACGGCTTTCTGGGAATCACCGAACGTGCCCGCGAAGCGGCGGCCCGCCCGCCTACGCTTTACCTGCAATCTGTCAGCAAGAGCTGTCCTCACCTCTTCTCAAACAGAGAGGAGGAGCTTGGTTAAATATAAATAAAATACACACATCGCCGCCGCCGCCCCCCCCCCCTCCAAAAACAGAAATAGTTTAGCCTGAAATATTAATTTACCCAGAAAGCGACACCGTGAATCAGAAACATCTTCTAATCTCATGCAAGAAAAGACAGCCATCTGGCCTGGGTGTGTGAATTTAAAGAGAGGAGAGGGGAGAGACCTCCTCTCCTCTCTCTCTCTCTCTCTCGCTCTACATCTATCCTTTTCTTCCCTCCTCCGGTAAACGCCGACCATTAAAGTAATGTGTTCATCTGCATAAAACTGCAGTGGAATTGAGAACATCATCGTTATATGAAAGCCATTTAGGCCCCTCAATTAAAGCCAGCTGTCGACGTCAAAAAACATCAAATATTAGCGGAGGAGCTTCAGCTTTGAGGGAAAAACAAAGTGGCGACGATCGTCAGGTGGAGCAGTGGCGGCGGGGCGAGACGTCGCCCCACGTTATCGGGAAATGGTCACGGGCGCGAGCTGAGATCCTAAAAAATCCCCGGCGGTCAGAGCTGAACTAACGATAATAAAGTGCAGGGAACTGAGGGAAGTGGGGGGAATAAAAAAGTAATGGGAGGTTGCAAAATGAGTGTGACAGAGGACAAGAAGAGTATCCAGGGGATCACTTTAAGACTGCAGCTGTGTGTGTGTGTGTGTGTGTGTGTGTGTGTGTGTGTGTGTGTTGAGTCTGCGGTCCTAAGCTCCCTCTCAGTTCCACCCTCCAACCCCGACCTTGATAAACTGGCCCTTGGTGACCCACTCACTTTAACGACGGCCACCCATCATTTACAGCAATATTAAAAAAAAAAAAAAAGAAAAAAGGGGGGAGGGAAGCGGGGGAGGCTGTGGAGCAAAGAGAGTGCGTCTGCCGTCTGGACAGGCGGGACGTGGAAGGGGAGGTGGAGGTGGGAGGGAAGAAAAGCAGGGTGTCCCTTCTCCCTCCCCCCCGTCACTCCATTTTTTTGTAAAGTAATTGCTTTCACCCCCGTTGGTGACCTGGGTAGATTTAATCACACCATCTCCAGCCCTGGCCAACTGAATCAAATTGGTCAAATTAACAGCGGCTCCACAGGAGAAGGGTTCACCTCGCTCTCTCTCCATGTGTGTGTGCGTGTGTTTGTGCCAATCCTTTCACACACACACACACATATAACAGTGGCTCAGCTGTAGTCCTGTATGGCTCAGTTGGCACAGTGCGGTGCTTACTAGGCTAAATTCATGGGTTCAGTTCCTGTCGAGGCCCGGTCCTGACAGAAAAACTGAGACTGTATTAAAAATTGATTTCAGACGTGCTAGAAAATAAGAAAATAATCCAGAGGACCTTCACTGTGAAGTCTGAGCGCTTTGTGCATCAGTTTGGGCCAGTTTTCACACATTCACGGCCCCCAGATGCTCCACCATGAGGCCAAAACTGTCTTCAGTACTTTAAGGCTTATGATAAAATACACTCTGCAACTACAGACAGTCCAATCAGAGTTGGCTGTGCATGCATTTCACATTAATTAGCAACGGTTAGCATGCTAAAATTTGGTCCGGTCTGATGAGTGGCTTATGGTGTTAGCTATTGCTAACCAGACCTTACTCACTACTCAAGTGTCACGCTGTATTTTAGCATTGTCCTCTAACGCTTGTGATCACAGTTCGATAAAACTTTGTCATACTTGGACGTGCTGAATTCAAAATGAAATTCATCATTTGAACTGCACATTAAGTCAATCACCGTCCCTGCAGGAGCAGATGTTCTGCAGCTGGGCAGAAACAAACAGCCTCTTTTATTCATGTTATCATATTTATTTAATTGTAGATCCACGATCATCAGTTGTCACCTCCATTAGTGAGCCTCAACATTTCAAGTTTGGATCATATAGTTACCAAGTGATGAAACATAAAGTAGGAGTATATTGTTATGCATGTGTGTGTGTGTGTTCATGTGTGTACAAGTCTCCCTCTGCCTGTAAAGATGCTCCAGTATGTACACACCGATGCCTTCGCTCCCCACACACGAGGACGGCGTGAAGACGGAGGCGGAAGAGCAAAGCTGTCCTGATTTAGCGTTGCCGTCTGTCCTGCGCAGGCTTGCCAACGTGCGTCAACAATTTATGAACACACACACACACACACACACACACACACACAGACTCCATTGTACTTCTGTTCTCCGTGCAAACTATGAGTGTCACCCATAGTAAACCGGCAAATAAATAACAGGGAAATAAGTTCATGGCCCAGCTGAAATCCAATTATAGAAACCCTGGCTTTACATTTTGACATGTATGTATGACTAATATGCTAGCTGGCTAACTAGAGTTAGCGCTACAGGTCTGGAGATTAAATCAATGACGTGATTAATACACTAATTCATTACAGTGGGATTAGCTGTTCAAGTCACATATGGGAAATCAATACACGCCCACCTGCATTATAAAAGATTTCACGTACAGCATGCACTAACATATAATACACACACACACAGACGCACCAAGGTAAATATCAAAGCAGGACCTCCACCCGGCTCGAAAAATGTTTTATTTAAACAGAGATCACTCCTTCTCATAAGGAAGCTAATCTCCTAATAAAGTTAAACCTTCAGACAATCCTTTTACCTTTCGTCGTGTAGGCCAGAGATCAGAGGAAGCGCTGGACACATGGTTTGTCAGGAGTTTAGGCTGAGGCACCGTGAGTCGACATTTACAATAAAACCAACACAAAATGTGCATTCGGTCGCAAAAAAAATGCTCCTGTGTCATGAGTGCCCAAAATATATGAAATACATGATATGAATGCAGCTTCTTCACCATTTATGAGTAAGTGCAATGATCAAAACGAGGAATTTACATTAAATGGCTTTGGTGATGGTGTTGTTCAACTCCTTTGACTGTTTTCTTACAGATATTTACCTTAAATCAGTTGAAAATTCTTGAGATACACAACTGTAAATCTATTTTAACTTGACTTTTATATGATAGCAATGTTGCACACAATCAAAATGTCGAGTCTAAATTGCAGAAGAGAGAATGAAGACACGTTTTCTATGCAGTCTTGTATGAAATCTGTAGGTTAAATCTTTGCAATGTCAACAAAGGGCAGGAAGGACTGCAGGTTATCTGACAAACTGATTAGGTTTTCGGGTTTAAACCAGTTTGCAGAGTTGCAACCTCAAACCCAGAAAGTTTTACCATATGAGGGGACTGACCTGGTGATCTTGTCGGTGCAGGACATGGTGATGAGCTGCTCGCCCTGTAAGACGCCGTCCCACGTCTGGACAGGCCCCCGGCATCGCACCGGCACCGTCCCCTCGCCGGACTCGATTTTGGTCCTCAGGTGGCTGCGGTGCTTTCTCATGAGGTGTCTGCTGCTGTGTACTGCCGATAAAACACACGATTGCTTCACATCATGTCATCTCCTATTACTTTGCCTGATACACGATCTAATTAGCCGACAACAAAGCGTCTTAGTCCTTAATAACACAAAGCTGTTTCAGATTTAATCACCAGCCAAGATTCATTTCGCAGATTTCTGATCAAATTTATGCAAAATACACCCGATCAGAGTGACATCAGCTGCTGCAGTTAACACATGCCGATATCTATTAATATATTATAAAAAAAAACGATCCATTAAACACGTTAGCACTTGAGTGTTACACTCTCTGTATAATTAAGGATGTTCTCAGCTGCTAATGACGTGCAACTGGGTGCAAACAACAAAACATGACTATTATAAGGAATATTTCAGTGAGAAGACAGGTGCAGTTTCCAGCAGAAGATCAAGTTTAAATGACAGTAAAAGCTCTTTTTAAGGAAGGTTTTTATTAGTTAATGATGGAAGCATTTCAAACAAAGCGGTTTGCTGTTTTAAAGGAGGTATTCATGCACTTTTGATGCAGGATGGTGGGTGTTACAGAGGTAGCATGACCTCTGCATGTGCTAATATTGTTAAATTAATTATTTTTATTTTTTTATTTTTTTATTAATTATTTTTGCACTTAATCTGCAGAGTTTCAGGAGGAAAAACAGAACCTGAACTTTCAGGACGTAGAAAACAGGAAACAGAGGCATATTGTTTTTCATAAAATTAGGACATGGATATCTCTCTAATAAGGAGAATGAGCGTGTGCTGATAATCACAGTTTTTGCTTTAATAACTTAATTTCTTCAGGCTTAAACTCCACTTTCTTCTTTCCCACCACTTCTCTTTGCTGCCTCCACGGCTGTTGCGTCGGCAGACGAGACAGCGGCTGGAAATTAAGCCCCGACTTCCAGCTCAGAAGTGCTTAAGAGCAGTCGGGAAAAAGTGCTAAGTCATTCTTTTAATCTCTGTGAGCGCGCTGCAGAACATTTAAAAAGGTTTAATGACCAAAAAACGTCAGGTTCAAAGGCTTCTCCGATGACAGCGTCGTCTTTTCTCGCTTCTTTCCCTCGTTTCCTTACTGGTTTCAGGGAAATCTCACCATGTACTCCACTGTAGTGTATATTCATAGAGCTGAATAGCAGCTTCAGTGTGTGATGAAAGGCGCTAGGGATGAATATATACGTTTAACCGACAGAAACTGCAATCCAGATTACATTTCTCAACTCGTAGGCCACCGGAAAATATGCAGTGTGCAAACCGTCTAAATGAATATACAATTTATTTTCAGTGGGTAAGCAATAAAATGTCATCTAGTCAGCAAGGCGCAGGCTGAAAGAGGCCAAAGATGCAGTTTGACATGAAAAGGATGCCAGCTTCTTGAGTGTGTCGGGGGGAGAACTGAGAGCGAGACGATACAGAAACGCATTGTGTGTATTAAGCACAGTTTTTCTTTTTTTCTGGATAAATTAAGTAAAAAAAAAACGCAAAAGAGAGGCCTGCTGTCTTACGGTCAGTGGTGATTTCATAGGGCGAGTTGAGCCTCCCGTCCCCGCACGGCGACGTGCTGATGTACATGTGGAAATGGACGTTGTCTCTCAACCTGTAGCCGCACTCCTTGTGCCGCACGAATATCGACTCCTCCCAGTCCTCGGGCCTTTTACTTTAGAGAAAAAAAAAACAAGAGGGAGAGTGATGAGAAAGGCAGCACCATTCATCACAGCATAAGAAATAGATTTCCACTTTTCGTTTACGGTGATGGAGTGAGGCAGAGACGGGGAGAGATGGACACTGGCTCTCGGTCTGACCACAGTCCATTCTCCTGCTGTCAAACACACTCCTGGACATTACTCAGGCTGCCCAAATATCTCAAGGGAAACAGGGAGGGTTTAACCTGTGGTCACTACATGCTTTGTATTTCAGTCAGAACAGAGTCACCATGAAGGTCATTTAAAGATCTGGCTCTGATAAAATAATGGTTAAATACAAAAAAATGGAAAAAATGTTAAGTACAGGTTTGGTTTTTCCTTGTTTACATCAGGGGTTTCCAACAAGTTGCTCCCCATTTCTGAGTAACTCGCTAAAGGTACAAAGTACAATCACAATTGCCTCTACCAGTAAAGTTGCTGTTAGCTTATCATTTCAGACATCTATAGTGTATTTTGTCATAAATAAGCCAAAAAAGTGTTTTTGAAGTCTGTAGCCTTGGCCACCAAAATCTGTTCAGATTGTCTAAACTTGTGCCAAATGTAATGACACTTCCTCTGATGATATATCACATTTAGAAGAACATGAGGTCACTGTGACCTTTGACCTTTGACGACCAAAATCTTAATCAGTTCATTCTTGAGTCCAAGTGAATATTTGAAGGGATTACCCCTAGTTCCTGATTTTGGTGAGATCTGGCTGAGTTGCTGCAAAAACACGCACAGCAAGCAACAACGTTGACAACTAGCAAAAGGTAACATCCTTTTAGCTAGGCAGCTAACATTACAGCTAACGTCTGCACGGTCCTTAAATTGTCTGCTGGGGTGAAGCAATGTGTTCACACATGTCAGTGTGTACACTACTGGCTAGCTAACATTACAACATCTCTCTACTGTTGTGTGTTTGAGGTTAAGCAATGATCAGTGCTTATTTTGCTAGCTAGCTAGTGTTACAGCTAACATTACTGTACTTGTCTGTTTGGGTGGAGGCAATTGTATTCACACATGGTGTGTGTACATTGCTAGCTAGATTACAGCATAACTGGCATCTGTATAGTTGTTATATTGTCCATTTTGGAAAAAGCAACATGTTCACACATGTCAGTACCCACATTGCTAGCTAGGTAATGTTAGAGCTAATACTGTACAGTTTGTCTGGCTGGGGTGAGGCAATGTATCTACATATGGTCAGTGTGTACATGCTAGCTAGATAACATTCTGCTAAAGTCTGTGCAGCCATTAAATTGTCTATTTGGAGTGAAGCAACAAATCCACACATGATGAAGGTCTACATTGTTAGCTAAATAACGTTTAAGCAAATGTCTATTGTGTCAGCACATTGGTTTAGGTTAACAGACACAATGGTGCTATGGTTACATAATAACACAAGCACAGCTTTAATGCTAATTAACTGCTACTTATGCATTAAATGCTTTAACGAGAAGATCAACACGATTCCACTGCCTCACATTTTGTAAGACGGCTAAATTAGAAGTTTTGAAAAGTTTTTCCCATCTGTTATCAAACCGCTGAATGCAACGTGCCCGGCTAGGTGATGCATAATCTAACTTTTTAAAAAATGGGTCATTGTTTTTTTTTGCTGCGAGCAGGAATAAGCCTCTCATCACTCACACACGTATGCACGCATAGGATATTTAAACTATGCATCACAATGCAAAGCACGACTGCACTCTTTATATAACCTCTCCTCTGTCTCCGATGTCCTTTTGCCGAGTGTAAATATGGCAGTTCTGGCATTTTGTTTGGTCATTTCATTATGAGTTATCTTCCCCATTAGCCATTTTACTCAGCCACAAAGTCTCTGTACCTGCCATCCAGCATTGTGCTAAGACAAAAAGTCAGTGCTGTGTATGCAAATATGACATTCAACGATCTAGACTTCTAGCCACTAATCTGATGAATCAGCCTTGCTATCGAGCTCCTCGGGGAGCTCAAAAACATAATATATGCTTATGCACTGGAGGCGGTTCGGAGTCAAAACTCGTCAAGACTGCCTCTTGATACTCCTACAAAAATCTTGGTGAGACTTTGGGTGCACACTTTTACAGGTTGCAAAGTAGATACCTATATATTTTAAAAAGTGCTAAAAACAAATAGGCCATTGAGACCCTGAGCTGAACCGGTTGAGTGTGTGATAGTATGCTTAGTTAGCTGTAGAGAACGGCACACATATGGCTCGTTGATTATTGAAAAGTCTCTGGTGGACGAAGCAGTGCTGTTTCCATGGAGCTTATTATAGAGGAGAGAGAGCGTTTCTTTGGCACTGCAGCTGGGAGGTCATAACAAACAAAATATTTAATGCTATTAAGCACCATGTAATGTAATGCATGGTAAAGCTGTTGGAGGCACCTTGGAAACCAGAGTCTATAAAGCCTATGCAGCATGTTGGCAACAGTTTAACTTGCACAGTATAGAGGCAAATTTGTTTTTTTTACTCCACTGTATTTATCTGAAAGGGACTTTAAAGACCTTTCAGACCATCATAAGATCATCATTATTTATTATTGATTAAATCACCCAACTATAACTCTCTCCCTCTCATCCTCTCAGTGCTATTACTTTTAATACAACATTTGGCCACAGTGGGCATAAGTCAGCAATTAAAGCATAATGGTTTGTGCTAAAACATGGTGTAACAGTATCAGGAGGAGTCATCAAGTCACTTTACTGACTCAGTAGCGCTGCAGTGTCTTATTAATGTTTGGTAAACTCTTATAAAAAGCTTGTTTGAATTCCAACTGGAATCACGTTTAGTCTTCTCTTTCACCGTAAACAATGAAAACATGTTTTAAAATGTTTTTTTCTTAATGAAAAGACAAAGCTTGTTGTTGTAGAGGTGGTAGAGATGTTGTTTTGTGATCTTGCAGGTTCCAGTTTCACTATTCAGCACATGACTGGGACAGGACAGGAAGAAAATGTAAAAAATAGGTCAGTTGCTAGATATAAATAAACACTTGTACACCACAAGCAGCCAAACAGTGTGTGGCCTGGTGTGTGGCGGTGTTGCCTTCAGTTACCGAGCTCCTCTCCAGTAGAAACCAGCTCCAGGCTTCGTTTCATAGTGAGAGACTTCAGACTTTTCTTCCTCTTTGATGAAGCTTATTGTTTGTCTTGAACAAACCTTTAGCCACCCTCCTATAGTTCTACACTGTAAGGACACCTCCCATGATGCACTGGGGTTCTCTCTCTCTCCATCTGTACGCATTCGTATCCCAGTAATGTACGTAATCACCTCGACAGCTTCATTTTGTGTTTTCTGCCCCCCCTTCTGCAGGTATTTCTGCCTGCAGAGTCTGGATCTGTGATTACAAGCTACCTACTGCTCCCACGACTCAGCTCGACACCCACTGCGACAATCATTATTATTATTTTTATTATTGTTATTATTATTACTGCCACACACCCAGAGCCTGGTTCTGTTTCTCCCTGCAAAAAAGGAGTTTTGGGGTCATGTGAATTATTAAAGAGTAAGTCTGTACCTGCACTATATAAAAAATAATCAACGGTTAAAGTGAGTCTTTAAGCAGAAATATCAGAACAGCTAATGGTTTTATTTTCTTCTCTGGTGAGTATTTGTTGGTTTTCTTTTGTCTTTGATGGTTAATCTTTGGGTTTTGGGCTGCTGGTCAAAGAAATACACACTTGGTAAGTCGCCTAATTCTGCAAGTAAGATGAAGGCAATTGATTTTTCAATAATGAGCCAGGTCTCTAGAGGATAAATCGACTTGTTACAGCAGGCGTTATGTGGCCATTTCAGGACATTAATGCAAATATCACAGGATTTTTTAAAGCTGCAGAAACTGTAGGTGCAGCAGTCGGAGGATGAGACAGCAAAGACAAGATCTGTTACCTCAAGAAGAGTTCAAGTTGAGAGTAGAGGAAGCGTAGCAGGGCTCTGCGGGCCGTGACTTCAGCGTGACAGTCGTTGACCACCTGTCCCTGGTCACTCAGATACTCCCCGTTGATGCACTTGGTGCCCGTGGATAACGCCACCACCTGGGCGTGCCTCAGGTCCAGACCTGTTGAACAATCACACACAGACAAACGTCTGTTGTCATATGTTCCATTGACTATATTGATTCCTTAATCCTCACCTAATGCCTCATCTTTGTGGCTGCGGGACCCATTTTGTCTTGATTAAGAAAGTAAACCAAGAACACACAGACATCCACAAAGTCAGAAAACACTGTTATTCCTTCTGTAGCTCAAACTAACAGCAAGAAACCAACTGTAAGGTGGCCAAAGGTGCAAAGCCAGGGTGTAATTCCACCGTATGTGACATATTTAGGCAAAAATCAACATTTTGGATGAAGACATGGATTCATTTCTCTCAAATGTTGCACTTGAAGCACATGGTGCGTGCAAAAGAAGACCTGGACTTCCTTCATCTCACCTGGTTTTTGTATTAGCGTTTAATAAAAACAGGGTAAACACTGAATCTGGGATAAGATCATGCTGCACCTGTGCACATTTTAACAGTTTTAGACGCTGCCAACTTGGCCCGAGGACGCAGTGAATATACAATAGACGCAATCGTGCCAAACGTGTCTCTAACTCGATCAAACAAGAGCCCCCTCTGCTCCCACAGTGAAGGAGAACATGGTGAGAAGGTCATTCGAGCAGATACCTGTGGGTTATTTCCATAACCGCAGTTCTCTGAGTGGCACGAGCGAGCGCCTCCTCAGAAGCTGCTATCACACCACGCCAGCCGGGATTAGCTGGAACCAAAGAGGGAGAAAGAGAGGAGACCCTCCACCTATAAACTGGGCTGAGGCTCTGTGTGGCTGTGGTCGCTTTAATGGTTGTGCTGACGTTTGTGGCCCCAAGGATCTATACACACCTGAGGAGGCTTTCTCCTGCATCAGTGTGCTTTATTAATACCTTTCAAGGAGTTTATAATCTAAAACGCAATCTGTAATCTGTAATCTTCTTCTGTAATCGCCGCCTGGAATATGTTTATAAATCACGATTTGTGTTAAATATCAATAAAAATGCTGCATCAGAAGTTGTTTTCTGGCTTATTCTACATTAATTACAGACCACACTCAATCCTAAACCATCATTAAGTGCAGCCTGAGTCAACCCACCTTAATAAAAAGTGAATAACGCTGTAGTCACTACCAAAAAAGGTCTAATTTGGTGCAAAACAAATGAAATAAGTCATCAGTGATCAGTGTTAAACATTTTTGCAGCTTCGTGCATTAATTATAATTATAATTTCCTCATTAAGTTAATAGAAAATGCAATTTAGCCTGCATGAGACACCACTGCCTGAGTCAGACTGGAGGCTGGTTGGACAAACCGAGGGCAGCGGTCTGTGCTGTGCTGAGCAGAGTAAACGTCTGGTGATGCACGCACCTTCTTGAGAAAACCTCACAGCCTGTTCACACTGCTTTGCATCCGTGCGGGGTCTTGTAAGGTTAATAAAAAAGAAAAAGTCCTGATTCTCCTGCAAGATCGTCACTGACCGACCTTGAGCACGTATATTTCTAATTCCTGGGACAGAGTTGCATCGGTGTCTCGTTTATTGGCCCAGGAGCTGAGAACTGGGTCGGATCGTTGCAGGGAAAAGATCTGTTTGTTGTCCCGGGCTGTAATGAAGCATCTGGAGGAACAACCAGGCTTTTTCAACAACTCAAATGTGGCTTCACCCAAGCAGTGCAAGACAAATGATCACCAATCACGAAGTCGTCCTGTCTCGTGTTGGTTTTCCTTTTCCTTTTCAGGGGGGGTTCAGTGCCATGTGAGCGCTGGACTGACTGACAGATAGACCGAGGTGGTGTATGTGTGTGTGGAGAGGCTGGATCAGCACGTTAACGGCATGCCATTCCTTCCTTGGCTGCCACAAATCTCTCCCATCGCCTCAGAAAAGTCAGGCTTCGCTGGCTCCTGGCAGACCTGCAGGCATCGCCGGCCCGGCACATGAGCTTTTATCAGCCTCGGCCCAGATGGCACTGCGGCGGTCGAGTCCTGACACCTCTGCTGATGAGGAATGGGAAGGAGGGCAAGGGAGGAAAAAGCTAATGTGGGGAGGAGTGTGTGTGTGTGTGTGTGTGTGTCTGTGTGTGTGTGTGTGTGTGGAGAAAGAGAGTAAAGAGAAGAAAGAAAAAGTCTGAGGTTCAACTTTCACTGCAGAAACTACTAAACTTTAAATATTAGACTCAAACCGTCCCAAGACTGAAATGATTTCACTTGTCTTACAGAGAACCTGCTTCATGTTTCATTAAATGACACACACAAAAAACCTTTACTGATATCAGACTCTTAAAATTAATGATTTCAAAAGATTTAATTCGATAAATTTTCAGTTTGTACTTTGTTTTACCAGATTTAAGACAGATATTTGGACAAATCATATTTTTTTTTGGACGGACAGCAGGTAAGTATAAAGGTTGGCAGTATATATGAGGTGGGATTCACGTATGAACATTAGAGCCAGTTAGGTTAATCAAGAGCAAGTAAAAAGACAAAAGTGTTGCAAGCTAAAAACTAAAAACAAGACAAAAAATGTAGTTATTCAATCATTTAATTAATAAAATCAAGGCAAATTTAATATGAAATATCAGAAGATATGGCACCTGGTGACTCATTTTGAGAAAAATACATTTAAAAATAGAAAAAATGAAATTAAGACCTCCGAAATTCAAATTTAAAGACTTTTTAGTAGCTTGTAAGGCCTGAAATTTATAATAAAACACTTTCAAAAGACTGGAGACATCCCGGTTTTCATCACACTGACAGATGACTAAGATGCTGACTTATTAAATCACTGCAGTAATTGTTTTCTTTTTCATTTATATACTTTAAATATACAATCCCATTTTATTTTTAATCACAAGCCTGAAAACCAAAAACACTGAGCTGAAAGAAGCTAAAATGCCTCATTAAGCTGAGGTGAACCGCGGAGACAAGGGCAAGCAGTCACAGGTTAATGGCACTGTTAATCTAAAAATATTGAATTTAGCATTATTAGAAAATATATAATAGCTTGATATGAAACTGGTTTCAATGGTTAAGACTACCATTTTATTAATACTGATATTAATATTCACAATTTAAATGTTAAATCCTGCCCCACAGCTGTTACTGAGGTCACAGAAAAGTCCTGTGAGTGCTTTTATTGTGGGAAAAATCACTGGTTCCTGCTCACGGCTCCTCCAGTGACTCATTATATACATTTATTCACATCTCTGTTTGGGTGTAAACAGGCCGTTAACTGCATTACACATAGCAGTTGTGCACACAGCTTCAGGAACACACGCATACAGCTGTGCACGCCGAGTAATCAAACGTGTCAACGACGGTTCAAAACTATCACAGCACCTTTTAGCACCTTCTAACGGAGAACGAGTCAGCTGTACATGTGCACAAACACATGCAATACTTATGACAGAGCAGCACCTTAAAACCTCTATATCATGACTTTCAACTATAGCATTCCCTGTCAGCCGCGCACACACGCCCGCCCAGTTCCTCCTCGGTGATAATACGAGTTCAGAAAGGTAACAGACTCTCCCAATTTCATTCTCCTGCTTTTCCTTGCTGTTCCACTTTGCGATTGTTTAGATCAATTTTGCAGTGGATAATTTCTGCTGCGCTGCTCACTAGCCTGGCATGAAATTGGCAGCGAGGTTGCCTTCAGTTTGCACGAGGAGGAGGAGGAGGAGATGAATGAGAGGGAGAGAGACGTACAGAGGAAGATAGCGAGCCCCACGGGCGGTGTGCTGTTTTTAAACCAGGAATAATCAGCTGCATCACGGGAACACAAAAAGAGAGGGTCAGAAAGGAAACAAGGCAGAGTCGAGTCGAAGGCCCGCGGCTCTCTTCACACACAAACACATCTGTTACTGGTGATTCAAAAGGTGTCACACCGCAGGATAACGGCACTGTCAAAAAGCATGTACATCACAGACTCAGACCTGGAACTACTCGCTATGGCAACTGCACCATGCCGCTCGGCGCACGGCGGCCTTTAAGACAAAGCACGCACCGCCTCGCTATGGTAACTCTGCAGGTAAACACACTTCTTTGTGACAGCGAGACTTTTTTTTGTCAGGTGAATGTTGTAGGTGTTTATTTAACACAGTAAGTGGAGGGGCACAGTGGGGTAGGGGGTGTGGCAACAATCACGGAAAGCGGTGCAATTAGAGGGAATTTGTGCAGGAAAGCGCGCCGGTCAACCAGACTGCACTCATATTGCACTCACTTAATGTTGAGCCGTGGAGGGGATTCTGGTTTCCTCTGGAGACACTGGTCCATCCATCACACAGCTGCACACACACACACACACACACACACACACACTGCTTTAACAATGAGGAAGGGGAGGTCAATTGATTAGTCAGGATGAACTTTACTAAGTTAGATGTTGGAAACGCTCATCACCTGGTGAGGATATGCGAGGGAAGTGAGTGGACCACCCTCTGTGGTCATCATGAGACCCTGCCTTGTTTTCCAGGCTTTATATGATGCTCCGATCTGTCTTCATCTACCTGGACGACGTCCCCATCTTCTCTCCAGATGAGAGGACCCACACCCTCCAAGTCAAACAGCGTCTCCTCCCAAACAAACAACTCTTTGTCAAGGCAGCGACCTGCTCCAGACTCCTTTGACAAAAACATTAATTTAGCTGAAAGCTGCTTGTTTTTATTTATTTAGTTTGTTACCGTGTGACTTTATTGAATGCAAACCAACGCTTTAAAACACCAAAGTCACACAATAACACAAACAAGCGGCACAACTCCATAGCATCACTAATGAAAGCTAAAATCCTTGATTTTGTCAAAGGAGTCTGGTGCACGACAGCTTCAGTTTCCTGTTGCACAGTGTTGTCTGACAACGAGGTAAAGCACTGGGTTTCACCTCTGTCTCACTGTTTGTCCCCTTCCTGTTGTGTTTAATCTCAGTGCTCCTCTTCCTCTGCACCAGTTCGTCCTCCTCCTTAGCGTCAAGCGTCATCTTCTCGAGTTTAGTGTCTCTGCTTCTTGACTTCTGACCTCGCTGTTTGCTGGATTTGTTTGCCCGTGGACCCAACTGTCTTTGCTGGTAAAGTTTTTATTTTTTATTAATCCAGTGACTGTTTTTAAGTCTGTTGACAATGTCAGCACCTGTGACTTAATTTGTTCTTCCTGTTGCTCCCATGTGACAAACACGACTTTATGCTCTGAAGGCAAAAGGCTTAAAAGTTTGAAGTGAGTTGAGGTTAAAAAGTCTGCTGCGCATAAAACCTGAAGATGCTTCTGCTGAAATATATATTTTTTCTTATTTGAGGTGTTTCTTCATGTTTACCAGCTTCAGTGCATGGATTACCTGTGTGCTTCTGCTTAATGTTGCATTACATCCACCCTGCAACACTTGCTCTCCACATGCTCTGTCTGCATGTTGATAAAACAGCCTCTTGCAACCAGACTGCATCACACTACATCACACAGCACTGCAGCAGACTACGCGCCAGTCATTTAGGCTGTTAGACCAGACCGCCTCACCTAAATTTATGTTTTGATTTAGGGAACCGAGCTGCACCGTGAAAGACGAGGTATGGTGCAGGGAGGTCACTGATGTTAACCGGGGACACAAAAAGCAACATTAAAATCAATGTTTACGCTCCAAAGGTGGTGAAGCAGCCAACACAGCCAGACTTTTAGTCTCTAAAAAGTGTCAAAGTGTCAAAAAACACTGGATCCTACATGTCCCACAATGCATCTCTCCTGACATCATCAGTTCTATGTTTCCACACATTACAAACTGCCTGGAGAGCTTCAGCAGAAGCCTGGATTTGACGTGTTCATTAAAATGCATGTGTAAAAATGGTGAAATGCACCTTTAATTGATCACACGCTGTACTAAACTTACACTGCATCAAATAAATATGCTGTTACAGTGCCGTCGTTAACCAGGACAGATGTATAAAAACCCAGACTAACTCTTTACTGTCGCTTTTATACTTATTCATTTATAGTTTTGCTTGATATTTTGTTTCAGATTCATTCTCATAACTCAATTGGCATTTGACAAACTGTAATTAAGTGAACCAAAGCAATGCTAATAAAAGCAATCCACACTACAAATATGCAGGAATATTAAACAAAGACTTCATCAGTCTGCTGTTTTCACGCTGTATATTCTAATTTACATGTATATAAATAACATGAGTCACATTAAACGTCTAATTTCTGACTTTCCACGTGTTAATTTTGCACTTTTTTTTACTTCATTTAACCGTCAGCTGCTTGTTTATTATAATATTAATGTAAAAAATGTTTTGCAGCTTTTTACTGAGGTCTTAAACTCTACTGTCCTCAAACAAGTGAAGATATAACTTCAACCTGTTTTCACATAACTTTATTTTAGTTTCACAAACTTTCTAGAACATTTTATTCTAGTGCAGCGATATCTTTATTAAATCTTCTCACACTTGTTTCTAAAGTCCTGGAACAAGTTGATTTGTACAGAAAAAAAAAAGTTTTACTCTTTACAAAAACACTTTAGTTATCTTTCTTTGTAAAGTTGATGCGTTTTCAGGGTAAAACGTGTTTTAAACATCATAAAACAGTCAAAATGACCTTTACTTTGGCCAGCTATGACAATAAAACTCTGCTTACAGGTGAATGCATTGATAATAATGATCGCACACTATGAAACTTTGATACTAAAGTAAATTTTAGTGATGTTTGCTTTAATATATAATATTTTCAATGCAGGACTTATTCTTTAGAGACAGAGTTGCAGTGTTGCAGTTTTACTTTTACTTCAGGAAACTTGCAAATATGCATCCTCCAGCTGAACATCTACAAGATGCAAGACTCTGCATTTGATATTTAAAGTGAGGAAACGTTGCTGGGAACAGTTTACCCCGTGGATTATGAACGAGTGGGGAGGCCAAACAGAAAAATCCAAATAAACGACACGACCATGAACTTCACAGTGATCCGCTGTGTAACGCATGCAACTTCAACTGACAGACACCGCGAAGTTATCATCCAATTCCCTTTATTCTTTATGGTTATGAAACTAGGAAAAATGGTTCCTAATAAGCCCCCCATTATCTCTGAGCACCATAAAGCAGACATTAAAACATTTCCTTCTGAGGCAGAGCGAGCTCCCAAGGTCAACTCTTAGTAAACTGATTTATATGCCATTTAGGTTGAGCTCCATGAATCCCGTCTTTCATGTTCTTCTTTTCATCACAAGATGGTGGATGATTGCACCGAATGTCATTCGGCGGCGTGTCGTTTGAATCTCAGGCGCTCGCAAGTGGGGCGGGGGGGGGGATAACAACAACAACAACAACTTGGCAGAAGAGTGGAGAATACACCCTGTTGAATCTTTATTAGCTTTACCAGGCGAACTGCTCTGAACACATAAGGGTGTCTTTGTGAAAGGCTCTCTCCCTCGGCTGCAGCACGCCCTGTGCACATCGCTGCTAATTTTTTAGCCTCTTTGCGAGCTGTTTTGTTGCCGTGTGTTTACTGAACGCTACAAATTTTGCAGCAATCCGGAAAAACCAGATAAGGAGAATAAATAAAAAATTAAAAAAATCCCTATTTGAAAACGGATCCGCAGACTAAGAACCGTAGCTTAACCGTCATTTGTGATCAACTTGTTTGAAACCCTCTGCTCTCATCTCTTTCTTTGAGTCCCTGTGGTATGTTTTGAGTCTCATCACCCTGCTGAATATATAAAAACAAGCTTCTCTCATCACATCCGACAGACCAGTTGAAAAAGGGAGGAGAGAAACAGGGGGTGGGGGCCTTTTTTAGCGTTTTTCCATGTGGACGTTCCTGATTTTTCATGTCTGTGAGCACATCTGAACACTGTTTATCATCTCCAGGCACCCAGCGCTATCTCAGATAGATTCAAATGAGATTTTCCACACTATTTGACAATGTGTGCTGGTGGTTTACTTTGGCGGCCGTCTCGCGACTCTCAGCCTGGTGGCGAGGCTAATCTCACTCAGGTTGCAGCTCAACTGTCTCGGCGGGACTCCAGAAAGGTTGGGTGGGGTGTGTGTGTGTGTGTGTGTGTGTGTGTTATTGTGAGGGGGAGTTTGCTGTCTGTCTACGGTTCAAAGGCGGACCCTGATTAATATTCTTGAGGCAAAAGCAAAGGCATGAGAGAGACAAGGGGGAGGAGGGGGTGGAGAAACAGAACAGGACTCCCCGGCGTTCCTGTCAAGTTTAGTGTCTGACTGTACGGACGCTGGCGACCACACCGCTTGCTGCTGCCACCGCCGCCGCCGTCGCTGCCTTGCTGCGAATACTTGGCAGCCCCTACGTCTGGATCTCTGATGATAACGGCTGCTATTAATAAACAAACAGAAGCAATTACTGGGAGGCAGAGGAGAGGAGAGGGATTGGATTAGGTCGGGATGAGCGGCGGTTTCACTGAAGTCTGAACTGATGAGCTGCAGCACTCCAAAGACAGTGGAGATACCAATCCCTCCTCACTGACCCCTGCACCCCTACACCTGCAGCCACACAGGGAGATTACGCCTCTTTGTATGTGTGCGCATAGATTTTTATGTGTGCGTGTCTCTGTCAGCAGTCCACATGTGCAGACCTGTGTGCATTTGTGGTGATTTGTGTCCTGTGTCCCACAGAGTGCAAGTAGTGTTTAAAAAACGGTCTATCTCATTTCTTTGCTAACCTGTTAATCTTACGCATCAAAGCAAAGAGCACATACTCAGTGGCTTGACCAGACCTAATATATAGATTGCAATAACAAAACTACAATGTCTGTCTGTCACAATCTCTGCATATCTAGTTTCTCCAGTCTTACATATTGCTAATACTTAGCAACACAAAGCAATAAGGTGTGCATGCATCATCAGCTCAAAAGCTGCAACAGCGATGTGTTTACAGGTAAGCTATATCGTACTTGCTTCAGTCAGCAGCTAATAGCATGTTAGCTAACAAAAAGCTAACTAGCATGCAGCCAAAAACCATTGAAAACATTACAGGCTAACAGACGCGTTAGCCAGTTAATAACATGCAAAGCTAGCTTTCTACAACAGCTGGCTTTGGTTATGACTTAGCATGTTTTTAAATTAAAATATTCAACAGTTAATTATTTAAATTGCAGACTGTTTCGGATAAATGCATGTTATGCTAACTTTTTGTTTTCACTTCCTCTGAAGCTTTTTTCTAACTTTAAACATCCTGAGTGTAACAAGGCTAAGACACCACTTTTAACAGACTGTCTGTGAACACACCGTTTATTGTCAGTGTGAACTGAAAGTGTGTGATAATGAATTACTGTGACGTGATCTCAGTAGAGCAGCTAACACAAAACAATAGTTTTGTGGTTGAGCAGCTAACCCGGTGAGCATGGGTTGAGAGATTTTGGTGTTAGCATCGTTAGCACTGTGCAGCTAACACTCCGGCTGCGCTGCACTTTTAATAATGCCATTCAGCGACGGTTCAATACTCAGCAAGCAGCCACCTTCATCTCTAAAAAACTTGGGTGAGAAATATTGTGGAAATGCAGCAATATGCAGGCACGTACTGTCTAAAATGGTGAGATCCAGTTCATACTGTGCAATGCATGCATGCACAGGCCCTGATGTGATATGCAACCAGCACCGCACACAAACAGATAAATTAAGCATGAGAGATAAATGTGTGGTAACAACTCATTGTTTCATGCTGCAGGAGAGCAGCTGTGTGAAGCTCCCTCCTCTTCCTCCTCCTCCTCACTGTTCCTTCAGTGTGTCACTCAGTCAGGCTTCAGATTAAGTTTTAAGCTGATCTAGTTAAGATTTCCACTGTGGCATCTGGAACTCCTGTCAAAGCTGCCTGAGCACAGCAGGTCCAGCAAGCAGTGGGGATGACTGACACTCACGACCATGTCTCATTCTCCTCAGAGACTCTGAATAGTCAATAATTCATTAGGAAGGTATACTCTCCTGCACGAGTGCAAGGTGCAGCATGGAGAGGAAACTCTCTCTCTTTCTTCCCACCCTCAGTTTATCATTTCTCTCTCAATCTCAAATTCCTTCCCCTTTTCTCTTCCCTCCCTCTCTCTCTACCTCCCTCCCTCGCTCTCTCTCTATATTGCACCACTTCAATAATTCAAAGTGATATATAAAAGTCAATGAAATTTGCCATACCTCGGGTCATTACGATGCCTGCCAGGGATTTGTGTCGAGCGTGCGCAGGACTGCAGCTGCCCACCAGCGACCGGTACTTCTCCCTCACCAAGTGGAATATTGAATCGGCAAAGTCCTGAAAAACACAATCGCTCCCTTAATTTCTGCTAAACACAATCTGTGGAGGCTGACTTCACAGGTTTCATTTCGCTGTGTAGTATTCCACTTCCCTGATCTGTTCGGGCAGCACAGTCAGTGTTTTCTGGGCAGGGATTGGCCAAAAGGTCAACTTACCTGTTGAGGAATTAGTCAAATATTCTCTGTGCATCATTATAATGATGCAACCAACACAGACAGAAGGAGTCAACATCCAAAAATATCATTAACTTTACAAATATATGAACTTTTTGAGTTGTTATCCTCTTTTGTGCAGTGATTTCACGCTGCACACAGACCGTCGGCCTTTGGGAAACACTTTTTTACAGTGCAAGCACACCCCTGGTGTTCACCCGGCACCAAACTGCCAGTATCCCACTATAACTCAACAAGGTGCATAATAAAGGCTCTGTGGGGACACATGCAGGTGGATTTAGTGTTAACATTCTCATCGTGTGAAGGTTAAATTGACCAAAGGTGTGTAAAATACACATTATCTGTATATTTTATGTATATTATGCATTTTTTGTAAAAGGCATAAAGATTAGAAGATGCGTGCATGTGAGGAAAGATGCTAGTGAGTTGCAAAAACAACTTTTTTAGGCGTTTGACCCAAATTAGAGACTAAATATAGAGGTTACTCGACCATTAATGTAATTTTTACCTTATTCTGCCTTTTGTGCAATGATAAATCTCTGCAGAACCTCCTTAAAAACAATCAAATAAGATGTAAAATGATGTTTGGCTTAGAAATTATTAACGTGACAGTGAAAAACTGAACTACAGTCTGGTGTTAAGTCTCCGTTTATTGAGAAAAACCAAAAACAAAAAGGAAGAAACCTTGAGGAAAGCAACTGAGAAGTGATTCCTCATGTAATAGATGTCGTGCTGAGAGGACAGAAATAGCAATAGCAACACTATGATTAAGATTAGATTGTTCTAAAGATGAAACAGTGTAATGCCGTCACTGACGTTATCTGACCGTGTGGCTGTAAATTACCAAACATATGCAGTTTATTTTCTGAGGCGCATTTATGCACCAAGAACCAAAGCTTTGTATTTTTAGGTGAAAGTTGGCTGTGATGTAAATATTTTGAGTTTTCTCATACGAACTGGGCTAAATGTTGAGCTGTGGGTCACGGACACACACAGATTGGGTTTATTTCAACATTTAAATGTGTAATAAAAACAATATAATAAATAAAAATGGACCTTGTGTCTGAAAATGCTCCTCCACTTCCACTTTTAACAATAAAAGACAAGGAGCGGACATGTTGACGACAATACCTATACGTTACTTTTCACTCTTTCTTTTGTATTGCAAAGAGTGTGGCGACAGCAAAACAACGGCCTCTTTCTGCTGTCTGCTCTACCCACCCATCTCCTTCACAGAAAAGGTATTTCCAGTACGTGAGTCTCCCCCAACAATCTCTTGTGCTGCATGAGTCAACGTCCCGACCTGACTCTGTGGTCCAAAGTTCAGAGAGATGCAAGAGAGAGAGAGACGCTGTGTATTTCAACTCAACAGCACATCATATCAACACAAACGGCTGTTTTTGTGCTAAAAGAGCAGTCCAGTGTTCCAGTTTGTGCTTCGAACAACCCAGGCGATTAAACACCAGTTTGGTCTTTCGCAACATACAAAGCAAACTGTAATGATCGAAGATAAAGACATGATAAAGTACGATCGCATCTCTTCTCACCAGACATCCACTAAATCCACACTGCTCAACAGATGTTGCGAAAACATGTGGATCACATCCACGCCTCTCCGAACCTTTAATGCTCATTACTCGAGTGGTAATTAAGGGTTTAGTCTCCGAGCGGCCTTCACGCCAACTGTAGCGCGTTAATGGATCACCGGGAGATGGCAACAGAGTGGCAGCAGAGTGGGTCTTTTGGACAGATTGAGCCCCCCGGTAGCTAAAAGGACATCAACAGATGCCACGCTGACGGACGCGCAGAGCGAGAGAGGACGAGAGAGATTAAGGGTGGGAAGAGAGAGCGAGAGAGCGAGAGAGCGAGAGAGCGAGAGAGCGAGCGAATTAGCGAGCATATTGCACATTATAGCTCTCGTCAGGGCTGTGAAATATTCTCACAGTTGGAACTGGCGGTCGAGGTGCTCGCAGCTCGTGCTGTGGCGGTGTGTCGGTGTGTGTGTGTGTGTGTGCACACATGCACATATTGTCGCTCTGACACTGGTGTCAGCCTCAAACAGAGGAAGAAGAGGAGGAACGTCAGCGTTGGTTCACATGAGGACCTCCGACGATGGCTTATCAGGCTCTGTAGCAGCTGCATGACAGGTCACAGATGGATCACGTCTTCTTAAACAGCACGACGAGAAGACACAATCCTTTCTCTCTGAACTTTTGATCTCGTGTTGTTGACTTGATGCTTGAATAATCAATCCCGACTAACGGCGTGTTTGCTGAGCTCTAAGTCAGTGCAGCTCATCCAGGAAAGATCAGCAGGTAGATTCATTGTGACCCAGAACACACCTTTTAGTTGGTTAGCACTGACTGCTAGCATAAAAGCTATCAATCTACATATTATTATTATTTGGCTATAACATTGGTCCGTCACACACTCATGACAAAACTGGTTCAACAGCAGAGAAACGTTTACTTTTTGACCTTTTTTAAAATGCTAATGGCTGTTTGGAGCTCTTAGCTGCTTTAGAGCTAGCCCGCTAACTAGCTAATTAAGCTAAGATAAAGATGCAGTTTCTGGCTGACTGAGCCAAACCTGCTGATTTACAACACAAGAAGTTGGTCTGCTGGTTTCCTGGGAAGGTAAATAAGTGCTGTAAAGGCTATAAATGTTGAATCCTTAATGTTCGTATAGCTCCAGATGGAGAGACAGCCTCATCTGCTACTTGATAAATCCCTTCCCCCAAAGGTTTAGTTGTCTTTAAACCTTGTTAACCACTGATGGAGTTTATTTAGAAATCAAAAATGCAAGGATCTTCAAAAGTTCTTGCTACAATATTTCACTAGTCACCAAAAATGTTGATATTTGATTAAGTTTCAGCCTCAAATGTGAGTTTTATTTGTTTTTTCTGATTTATACCATATTAAATTGTATATCTTGGGTCATTGGGACAAAATGAGAAGTGTGGTGGATCTGGACGTCACCCAACTCCCGGCTAATCCAAAAATGGGCAAAGCGGTGTCACGTGGATGGCGGTGAAGCACGGCTGAATGATGCACGGTTGCTGAAACACACCAGACAGCTAATGGACAGCTGTCACTCAAAGAGGCCCCGCCCCTTAGTTATGCATAACTTTACGTTGTCCAAAATTGAATTACAGCCTCGTACAGTCGTCGTGACGGGGGAACCAAACCAAAGAGACCAAAACGTTTTTTTGCACCAGGCTGTAAACGTTTTTTTCTGCTGCAAAGTTGGACATTTTAACATGGCGGTCTATGGGGAAGTGGCTTTGTGAGGAACTGCAGGTTATGACACTTCATTGTTCAGCCCTGGAGGTTGCTGCTTGCTAGAAACTCAATGCAAAATCAATGCATTATCTTCCTTTAATCAGACCGAGTAAACAGTTTGCAGAAACCTTGTTAATTCGAGATTATTTTCTGGATTTTATGGGAACACGAATTACAAAAGAATTGAAAAAAGAAAAACCCTGCCTTGTTCTTTGTACCTGAAAGTGACATCCAATTAATTCTACCAGAGCCCTGCTTGGCTTGGCAGCGTCAGCTGGTGTCGGTCACAGTCTGAACCCTGAGTCAAGTCCTCCATCCCTCCTAAAGGCCTTTTCATTGATGACATTACAGAGGTGAGACGAGGTGGCAGCTCAGAAAGGCCTGGAGAGCAAAGGTGGAATAGACCCTGGCACACCGCCCGGCCCTTTGTCCCTCCCTCATCCTTCCTCCTCCTCTCCTTTTGTTCTCTCTCCTCTTTTCCCCTTCAATTCACATTTCCTCTCCTTCCCTTCCCACCTTTTTAAGTCTGACTCTTCAGATTCTGGTTTCATTCCTCCTCCTCCTCCTGCTCCTTCCTCTTTCCTCCTTTTAACCAATCCGCCTCCTCCTCCTCCTCCTTTCTCCTGGTTTCTCTCCCTCGCTCATGCTGCTGTGTGATAGAGGGCAGTGATGTGCCAGGACTAAGAAGCCAACAGTGAGTCAGAGCCTATAATTTCCTCATCCTGCGAGCCAGAGTGGGGAAACAACATAATCTACATCACCTGACACAAAAAGGAAAATAGGCTGTGATTTACAGCTGCGGCTTCCCTTCCTAACAAATCCACTTCCTCTGTTTGTACGAGCTAATATCTAAACACGTACACGTGCCGGCGTTCCTCGCATGTTTTCCCGCCATCATCTTTCCTAACACGCGCTCCTTTTCCTCAGCGGGGGAGTTGAGTGCCACCTTCGGTGTGGGCCTAATGTGGCAGAAAAACGGGGCCAAGGATCTCGCTCCTCAGTCAGACAGAACATCAGTGCGACGGCGCCGCACAGCGAGGAGAGGGCCGCCGTGTGGCTGGGTTCGCTGGCTGTCTGGCTGGCTTCCTCTTGGATGAGCATCAAGGTTAACGCCGCTCCATACAGCTACATTTGGGAATGCGCTTTTTTCAAAAGCCGCTTTCAGGTAACTGATGTAAACTCCACTCGGGATACATCTCGGGCGGGAAGCGCTGGGAGCAGAAACTGCTGCAGAGGCTGCTGTGTTACTCACCCCACCTGGTGTTTCTCTCCTGCATTAGTTCTGACCAATTTACCTAGAAATTCCTCTGGGCCTCCTCAGGGTGGAGAAAACCAAGCAGCGGTAGTTATTTGGTGACTGCTGTAGCTGCAATGGATGAGATTAACTGCAGCATTATCCAAATTAGCCTCATTGAAGAGGAGGTGCTGAAATGCAGAGCAACACTGAAACTGAGCCACTGACCTTTGACCCCAATTCAATAGACGTTTGATGTGCTGCAACCAAGAAGCATCAAGACCAATTATCTTCTGATTATGCCACATATTGAAAGCATGTAAATGCAAATGTCTCTTGAAGATACATTGCCTTGCACAGTTAGAAATGTCTAAGTCTGCCTACTCACACATCACACAGATACACCTTAGCACACCTTAGCTAGCTTACAGCTAATACCTGTAATGTATTCGGGCCATCTGTATGGTTGGAACTACACATGTAAGGCAAACAAAATGGTTCATGGCCTTAAACGTAGATTAAATGCAGTGAAACAAGCCTTAAATCCAACACTAACACCTTTAGCAAACTTGCTAAACAAACAACAGTCGTCAAAAGAAGAAACATTAACATTCAGTCATATTTTGCTGTTTAGCTGCTGAATTTCAGTTTAAGCCACTGGTTGAATGCGTTGGCACCAATGTTTTCCCCTGCGATGACCATGGGTTTCAGACTACGGCATATCTGTCTCTGCATTCACATGCTAGCCTCTCATGCTAACTCTGTGTGTCAACCGTTTGGTGCTGGTCAATTAGCATTCGGTCAATTTAGCAGAGCTGAAAACAACAGTATGAGAAAGAGGGGGCTGAAACAGAAGTCAATACTCCAACATAACAACAGGATGCGATGATGATCCATAGAGCTGAAGCTAACTAATTTCCATTTGCAATGTAAAAAAGGTGTCTTTGGGTGTAAATCAAGATCAACTGGACTTTGGACTGGAGTTTCTGTAGAGGAAGTTAAGTGGAAAGTTTGGACAACTGTGACCTGGATAAATGAAAACCTCCACCTTCATATATGTGTATTTGTGTGATTCACTGTTAGTGATTATAGCAGCTCTAAGCATTGGTACAGATTTAGCCTTTGCCACTGGGTCCCATCCTTTGCCATCAGACTCTCGTTGCCTTGTGGGTTGCTGAACCTTTCCAGTGGAGCGACCACATTGTCGGTATGAATACCTTTAAGTGTGATTCAGGCAGTTAGAATATATTTTTCATAAAGAGAACAAAGTCAGATTAAATAGATGCTCCATCTTGCTCATCCCTCCTTCATGTTATCTGTTGTCTGCTCATCCATCCAGCTCTTATTCCCTCCCCTTTCTCCCTCTCTCTCCCCCCTCCTTGCCCTCCGCAACCATTTGTGCACGTCGACGTTTTCTGCATCTATCTCCGAGGTAATGTGGAATGTCATCAACAATCCTCCTGCTGCCGTCCCTCTGAAGTCAATATTGTGCCAGAAACACAAAATGTCAACGGGGGAAAAATTCTCCCCGCTGCTGCTGCTTGACCTAGAAGTGTGAGCGTGCTCGCAGGGGTGATGATACGAGTGTGTGTGTGTGTGTGTGTGTGTGTGTGTGTGTGTGTGTGGGAGGAAAAACGCTCCATTTTATAATTCATTGTTTTGCACGAAGGCCCCAAAGATTCGTCAACGATTACGGTTTAAGGCCTCCTTTCTCTGCTCGCTCCCGTGCGTTGGAGGCAGCCATGTTGATCGTGTCCATGTGTGCAGCTGCGTTCAAGGTAGCAGGGTTGGTGGGTGGGGCAGAGACGAGGGGCTGGTGGGTGTTGGATGTGGGCTTGATTTTACCCCACCCTCAGGAAAACACACATGCACACACGCTTCAACCCACCCACCCTCGCCACCTTATCACCCGCCTGCAGAGCGGCCCAGGCAGCATAAAAACGGGGCCATGTCTTATATTTCTTTATAGAGGTATTTAACAATTCATTCTCCCGAGTTTTAATAGTGTCTGCCCTCTGCCTAGATATCTCCCCTCCCTTACACCACCACCGGCCCACCCTTCCCTCTCCCCTTCCCTCGCCTGCCGCCAAGCATGAGGCTTTTGAAAATGGATATCTATTCATTCGGTGGAAACGTTGCCTCCGGGGGCTTTTTAGATTCTCAAAAAAGCTAGACTCCTCGTGGCGAGACAGATTTCCCTCTTGTTTGTTCTCCACGTGACACATAATATCACTCCTCAACCTTAAATCTTTCGCTTCTTCCCTCCGTCCTCCAGATCTGTACCACAAGATCGGACGTGAGCGCCGGCGCTCAGATCTCCTCGCCTCGTTTCGCCTTTTTATTGACAGTAAACGACGCCGTTGTGTCACGTGACGACAACAAAGCGCAACACGGAGAAGTTGAACTGTGTACAAATTTGGAGCGAGCTGTGAAACACTCCAGCGCCTCGCCTCTAACTACATCCAACCTTTTCTTGTGTGATGGCCAGATGGCCCTGCAGCCCGGTTGAACAGATTTCGCTCGGTGCATGCGTCCGTGCGTGCGTGTGTGTGTTTGTGTGTCAAACTTTTTGCCTGAACAGCGGGGCCTTGTCAGTCGGATCAGACAGCCTGGCTGCACCATGCGGCCGCCGTCATCATAAGAAGAGGGTTTTTTTTTCTTCCCCCCTTTCAAACCGCGAGCTTGATGTTAGCGAGTCAGAACAAAGGCAGATGAAGGAGCACAAGGCAGAGAACAAGTGACAGAGATTGTGCAATTGATCTGTCTTTGCCGCAGCTCGCCCAACCTTATTTCCCCGGTGCGCGTGAGGAGGGGGAAGACGGGATGCTGCACCACAGGCTTCCTACAGCAAAGCAGAGCTCAAGCGGGGATTCCTCATTAGGTGGAAGCCAAGACGACGAGCCCGGTGCATGTGGTAAGGATCAGAGTCAGGGATTGAGCTACCACAAGAATGATAGCCTCACCCAAAAACCACGGACACTACTTCCTGGTGGCGATGCTAAACATAGAAGTGGATCATTATTTCCTTCCTGTTCTCTCCACTTGGGGTTACAATCAATCCCCATGGCCCAGTTCTTCTGCAGGGGAACATCCAAACTGCAAAGACAGATACTCGACCAATGCAGCGTTGGTTCAGACTGAAAGAGCTCCGCGACGAGTAATCAGATGAATTTTATGACTTTCGTGGTCCCCAGAGGATGAATCAGCAGGTCAATTTGCCACTAAACTGATCAAATACCTCAACATCTACTTGATGGATTGGGACAAAACTTGGTAAAGATGCTAATGTCCCCCTCGGAATGAACTGGAACAGCTTTGGTGATCCCCTGACCTTTGGTCTAGCGCCACCACCAGGTCAAAGATCAGTTTCTAACAAAAAACCTGCGAAACTGACATTCCCATCGGTTTCAGTTAATACAATCAATTAGCATGCTAACATGCTATTATGTGGTAAACATGATACATTATGACTCTAAGAGCCCTGTTTAATCAAAGTAAACTGCATTTAAGGTGTGTACGCTCCTTTGTCAGTTGAACAGCGCATAAATTCTGTTAATCATATTTATGTTTTGGCTACATTAAACCAGTTACAGAGTCATTTCCCATTCCCCATAAAAGATAGGTTAAATACATTTAAATAGGAAGAAAACACTGCACCGCTGACTTTGGACCACTTTAACATAGAAATTTACCAACAAGGCAAGGACCAACACATCCACGGGTGCAGGTAATACTTAAATATCACTGGCACAGGATGTGAAAATGACTCGGGAACTAGCAGCTGCGCTTCGGTGTTAGCCCCAGATGTAAATATACGGCCTACGTCTTCATGTTAATATGCTTTGACTCTAAAAACACAGGCAAAAAGATGGAAATCTGTAAATTTCAGTCACAGCTGAGGCACAACAGAGCTGTGAAAACGAGAACATGATGTTTTTGCCTGTAATTCATGTAAACATGTAAAAACTAAAATGAAACTTTGGTCGCAGCGAACTTCATCCCCTGATTGGTTACATCTGCTCAAAGCCACTAATGCTCTTAAGCCTAAATCCAAACATTAATTTGGGAAATGAAACCCCCGACACTGAAGCCAAAACGAACCGAAGCCACTGAATCATAACCACCGAGCGCAGATGTTAAGCGCGACTGACTCTGAAACTCATTATCAGTCTAAATTCTCTTCATCTGATCAAACAAGCACAGCCAGTTATGACAACATAGACGCTATCAGGGCCCCGACCCGTGTGTGGCGCCATGTTTGGTGCGGTTGTAACCTGGAAACAGTGTTTGCCAGGATCCCGAATAACCTTCAGGAGCGGCCCCTCCTTCCTCCAACAATGCACGGTTTATTTGTGTTTCACCCCAATTCTCTGCTCTAAAAAGGCGACAGCGTCTTTACAGCGTTTGTTCCACCGAGGCATCACGGGTTCTGCTGCAGGTTTCTGAAGAAACAGACGTTTGCCAGAGGCCGAATGTTAATTTATATGTGTGAGACATGAGAGACGGTCACAGGTATTGCTGCAAATAATCAACACGTTGGCTTGCTGATGCATACGGCGCCTGTATCTGTTTACAACAAAGCAGCATAATTAAAAACTTTAATAAATTAATACAGACTTCCAGAAGAGCACAGAGGAGACTAAGGAGTAACGAAATGAGAAATAACCAACGCTGTTCTGACTTTTACAGAAAAGAGTGAGTTTATGTGAGATCCCGTCACTAAAAGGAAGGAAATGATTGAGCGAATGCAGTTTTTCAGGGTCTAAAATCAGAATAAACTTCAAGATTTTAGTATTTCTTTCATTTCTCCTGCAATTTTGTGCATTAATAGAAGTAATTTGCTACATCAGTTGTGACCTTTAACATAGAGAACAGATGAAGTTCATGTCTGTAAGCAGATACTGAGCACTTTGATACAATATGAAGCTGTTTTATCGCTCTGAAGTTTCACATCAAGTGACGGAAGAGGTGCAGAGATCTTCAACTTGTGCAGAAGTGCAAAAGTACAAGCTTTAAAATATACTTAAAGTGAGAAAAGTAAAAGTACTCACGATGCAGAACGGCCATAATACTTTAAAGTTGCAGCTGTCAAAAGTAAACTGTATTAATATATGAACAGCTAAGAATCGTTTGATCATCTTATTTCACCTGTAACATCCCATAATAATCATATTTTAATATTAATTACCGATCTGAAGCTGAAAAGTGAGTTGATATTTGTATAAAGTGAAGTAAAAACCACAATATCTGCCTCTGAAATGCAGCAGAAAACAGAAAAACAGCACTTACTTAGTTACTTTCCACCTGTGCTTCCCATTCATTCGTGCAGTTCCTGGATTTGATTGCATTTTAACATCACCTGAGACATAATGTTGCAGGTTCAACAAGTTTTTGCACGTAAACTAATAAGAAATTATCTTTTTTTTTCATTTTTTTCAGTAAATCTGCAGGATTTCCGTTGTTTTTGCACCGTTCACAGTTTAAAAAACACATCGCGCAGACTAACATCTTGTTCTCGAATCTGTCTTTAAAATATGCACGAGGCGGAGGAGATGACAGGGAGCGAGAAGAGGAGGAGGAGGTTCAGGGTGACGGCGGCTGAAGCGCGTCTAAGTCGTTTTGGTATAAATCCCCTCTGATTAACCTCCACGCTGGAGATAAAAGCAGCGATATGCCTGAAACGACTTAATAATGTCAGGCGCAGTGTAAAACACACACCAGCGGCTTTATACATTATGCACCAAAGGCCGGCAGAGGGACTCCTGCGAAAAGATAACATGACCTACCCCCGGGAGACACAGAGGGAGGGGAGGAGGAGGAGGAGGGGGAGACGAGCAGGCAGCCACTTAAAGAGGCTGGATGGAGACAGAGGAGGAAATGAGAGGGTCAGCAACGAGGATTTAACAAGAGTCTATCATCTACAGCGTGGAGTGACTGAGGGAGGAGGAGATGGAGGAGGAGGAGGAGGAGGAGGCCACTCCAAAGGCCCCTGAGGGCTGTTCACACAACTCCCATTAATCTGCACGTGATTCAGCACACACACACACACACACAGAGGAGGGAGCGGAGAGAGGCCGACCTCTGTAACTTTAGATACACAGATATCCCACGCCGAGCTGCGGCGTGAAATCCAAGCACATCAGTAATAATTTAAGGCTCGTCGTGATATCGAGCAGCCGCCCTCCAGATTTATTAGCCACTTCGGAGCGGCCGAGCGCTCCGGTAAGAGCTTATCAACTGCGACTAATTGTCACTGAAACGTCAACAGTTATGAAAACCGGGGGGATTTCCTCCGAGTTTCGCGTGATTTAATGTCGAAACCAAGCGAATATGTAGCACCTTTGCCTGCGTCTTAGCACCTGGATGATGGTTTTGGATCACAGCTGCCAGATGTTAAATCTAAATATTCAGATGCTGTTAGTGGAAATATTAGGTTAGACACATAACGTTCAATCAATCTGATGAAAACTATGTCTAAAAGGACCTGAATGAGTGAGTAAAGCCGGTTTTATGTGATTAGACGTCCTGGTAAACTGAGAATATGGGATTGTGATCTCAAACGTTTCCACTCAGGCTCTGTTGTCGGTTTCATTTCCTGTGAGACACTGTCATCGTCTCCTCTCTGTGCAGCTTGATAAACTGACTCTGGATCAGCTGTAAGACACATTTCTGTGTGTCAGCAGCTTCATGAACTGACTCTGGATCAGCTGTAAGACACATTTCTGTGTGTCAGCAGCTTCATGAACTGACTCTGGATCAGCTGTAAGACACATTTCTGTGCTCCTCTTTTCAGCCGCTGCTTGTTTTTAACTCTGTATCTGAAGCAGATGAAGGATTTCAGTCGTCGGACGTCTGGATCTGAAGTTATCAGAGAAACAAGCTGAGCAAACGTTAGCAGCAGCTCGGCTCGCCGCCCCTCCAGGACGTCCCGTGTGCGGCCGACAGCGTGGGAGAAACAGTGGTTTTTAAGGTGGAACTGCTTTATTCAGTGTTTCTCTGGGTTTGAATCAGCGGCTCTGTTTGTTTTGGAGAGGAGGAGACCTCTGTGGAGAATTCAGCTCCCAGTAAAAACCTCCTGAACCATCAACACTGAAGGGATCCCAGCTGACAGGAAGACAACAACTCCCAGCATCCCACGCTGCTGCACCGCGTCACGTGACTGCAGCTTTTGATTGAGAAACACATTTTCAGGAAGAACCTGATTTACAGAACTTTAAAATATTTTGCAAATATCTCAAAAACATTTTCATGTGGAGCTGCTTTGACCTTGCAGACCAAACGAAACGCCCCCCCACTTCGCTCCTTCATGCTGCTCGATGCACTCCAGGGTTTATACTGTCAGCAAATACAGCCCCACACACACACACACACACACACACACACACACACCAAGTCTGGGTTTTTCAAGTCACATATGTGATATAAAATAATAATCATAATGAAATAATATTCAGTAGCTGTGGTCAGAGACGGACTTCGATCATAACAGACGTTGGGCTTTTAATAACACATATTGGTGTGACGTGTGTGCTCACAGAGTTATCGGTCCTCCTCCCCCAGCGGAGGACTCTGTAATATTTTACGCCGTCCAGAGAAGAAATAATAACAACGACTGAACAGTGTTTGCTGTTTCGACATGTGGAGAGGCTGCAGCGACGGCTTTAAAACATTTGGGAGGACGGCGGGATCTAGCATCGCCTTTCATGTCTTGAAAGAGCCGAGCCATTCAAATGGCTCCTCTGAAGCGCTGCGATGGCTCCCACCAAAGGGTGGGCGACTGTGTCGGGCCTCCGCCCAGGCGCGGCGGCCGCGCCTCCATCTCTGCTGCTCTTGAAGATACCGCTGTGGCTCTTTTGGCGGGCTCGACCCTGGCAATCAGTGAGACTTCAAACCCCGGCGCCACGCTTTGAACGGCGGCCGTGCACGTCTGTTGCCAAGCGCCGCTTTTCCCCCCTTTCGGCGTGGAGATTAGAGACGCAGACGAGGGGAAACAGTGGCGCTTTCAGATGCTTTTCCTGTCTCCTTGTTGAGCAATGGTGCTAACATAATATACCGTCAAGGGTACAACGTGCCGCTAATAGCAGTGCAGCTAAACCCACCAGCGTCCACGAATACAACAAGTGCTGCAAACATTTAAATATCTTATGTTCAGTGTTTTATGACTTTTTGACTTTTTCTTGTGTTTCTCTGCAGCGCGCTGAGTCCGTTCGCTTCTGAAGGGATCATTTATCCGGCGGCCTTCCCTCGGCTGGTGACTAAGCGTGGACCGGACTCTGTGTCATGTCTGTGGGTTGTGTTGGCTGTGGCCAACGGGCCCTACAGCCAGCCATACATCATCAGATATTGATACGGTTCCACCACAGCGCCACGGCTGACATTTGATTCATAGCTCTGGGTGCTCTTTCTGAATTCCTAACAGTCAACAAGGGATCATGGGGAAATGTCAGTGCTGTGCTGGTTCGGGGCGCCTCGGTGACATGAGGGAGACCGGTAGGAATAATGGAGGCGACTGGGACAGGTAGCTAACTTTGGCTTGAGCTAACCGCCCTTTGCTGCGTAGCTACGTTTGTGTTTTAGTATCATTTAAGATTGTGAGTTCAATTGTGTTCATCGTTTTTGGTTTCAGGGTAATATTTAACATAGTTTTAGCATTTTTGTTTAATTATAATTATTTTCAAATCACATCTTGGGCTGCAAAGGGGTGGGGTTAAAATAGCTGACTCAGCTTGGACCTGATTGGCCGTGCAGCCGCGCAAAGTCATAATAAAGACGGTGTTTGATCATGTAGGATTTATCTTAAAGTAAAAAAAACACAAAAAATGAATGTGGTCTGAAATTTATGTGAAAAATACACTTCTTACACTTTTTAGACGATCCCTAACGTCAGTTAAAGACACAGCTCAGGGTGTGTGTGAGCATACGTGTATACGAGTATGCAATATTTGCAATATTTGGAATATTTTCACCTGAGACACCACTTTCTCAGTAAACTAAAGAAGAAGTTATATTTTCTATGTTCAATATAAAATCCCTCAAACTCCTTTAGCAAAAACTGTAATTTTACATTAGGGAACACAGGCGTTGCTGGTCTACTGCTGCTTCGATCAGTTAGTTTGTTTTATTGTGTGACTTCAGTGCTTTAAAGGGTTGATTAGATGTATTAGTTCTCCTCACAATGTGCAAACAGACCCTTGTCTACTGCAGGTACTACACTAACTATGAAGAAGTGTCTCAAACAATCATGCCTGGAAAAACCCGAACTGTCTCTTTAAGCTTTATCCTGCACAGCCCAGTGATCATTATAACATCTGTTCATATTCAAAACACTGTCAGTTCTTCTTCCACCACTGCTAATAATAATAAACTTTCCAAAACAAAGGCCTATGTACTGTTGTGATGCAACATTTCAGCTGCAACTGCAAGACGCAGCTTTAAAATCCGTCTGGACAAGCCGAATGCATGTCAGACATCCAAACAAGCGGGAGCTGCTGTTCGGCTGCGAGTGTCTTCTCCTCGCGGCGGGGATATGTTTACCCTGCAGACAGTCGCTATAAGTTCACACCTGCCCTTTGGAGAGAATCACGCTGCTCTTTTTCTGCACTGATGAATGTGGTTTTCTAACAAACATCCCCTGACAGAGGGGGCTTCAGCAGTGCACGATCCCTCTCACAGCCACACACACACCTCGGGAGACATAATACAATATGCACTTCACAGCCCGCGGATGAAATGAATGCAAATAACCGCGTGAGAAAGCCTTTAGAGCGTGCCAGAGAAATCAGTCTGTGGCCCCTGCCTCTTTTTTTTTTTCTATAACATTTACTAAAAATCCATCACGTGGCGTTTGCAGAGTAAGCAGAACGGCAGATAGACTGTGACAAATGCTCGTGCTCTCCTTTGTCACCTTTTCTTTCCTTCCTGCCAGACCTTTCGAGTGCACACACCTACTTCATAAGCTCCTGCAGCAGGCCAGCGGAGAGAGCAGCAGAGGCATGACAATAGGTGGAGAGTCAATATTGAACTGAGTAGGGGGAGAAAATGGCAAAGAACACTGAAGGTCTATACCTATTGTGTGTGGTTATGTGCGTGCATGGTGTACTTTTAAAGTCTATGCCTCCTTTTGGAAATTACACACCGCTGCTCGGCGCCGTCTGATGTGTCAGGCAGCTCCTCTAATGAATGCGTGTCAAGCTTCTAAGCGTGTTGCAGATTTAAGGAGATTTAACAAGCTGTTTTCTTTGGTCCTTTTTCATGTTTGCTTTTTTCCCCCCTGCCCTCCCCTGCAGCTCATAATGCGTGCCGTCGCTCTCTTACACACGGAGGTGAATGAAGAGACAAATGAGCGGTTCACCCCAAGACAGGGAGATCATCGTTTCTCCACCTCCGCAATCTGTGGAGGCATCTCCCTCGACGGCTGGTGAAGTTAAAGGTCCCACAGTGTGAAAAGTGAGATCTCCACATCTTTTTTTTTTATTACAAAGCAGCTCTAGGTGTTATATAAATACTGTGAATATATAAAAACGCTCAATCCACAGAGAAATGCAAAGAGAAAGATAAATGAACCGTCAGGACTTCGGTCAGGATGTGAGCTTGCAACATTACGGTCAATTGCGGTTGTTTTAATTTAACATATCATGAAAATGCATTTTGATTGTGTTTTATGTGTTGTTGTTTATTAACTCTGGAGTGTAAAATAAAAACTGTGGCCATGAAACCTACACTGAAATCAGACAACCCACAGTCACATAGATACCACTTGTGTTTTAGCTGCAGCCTGCAGGCTATTAGCTAATGCTAAACTAGCATGGTGAGAGAGTGCAGCTGTGTGTGTAGTGCGAACCGTCAGTGCTACTGTTGTTGTTAATGATTATAATGTTAAAAAGTGCCCGAGTCAGAACAAACGTGCAGTGTTAAGGTGATTCAGAGGTGGATGTTAGCCTCAAACGCTAGCTAGCTAATAAATTAGCACAGAGTGGCTAAATGCTGCGGATTGATTGCTGTCATGCTAACGTAGCACATGTGATGGAAGAAAACATGACCGGATTTTGATGTAAAAACATAAAGAAACGTATTTTTTGCAAAACATGAGTATTAAAGACATTTTTTAACTTAATATTGTAATTAAGCTGCATTACCATAAAAAGGCTCAAACAAGCCGAAGCTGCACGTGTTTTCTATGAAGCGGTTCAGACTTAGATATAGGTGTTGTAGAGAAGCAGAGGAGGGTAAAGTGCGTTACAGTTTGTGTACGTACTGTAACTGTGCCTGTGCTCATATGGTTTAACGTGCAGTGTCACAAGGCTTAACGCTGACATTTCATGCGACAATAAAAAAAAGAAAACAGCAGGTAGACTAAGCTCTTACAAACAACTGTGCACATTTTTTAATTATTTAATAATTGTAAAGAAGAAGAAAATCAAATCACGCGTCTTCAAAATGTCAACTCCTCATGTGTTCAGCAAAACAGCAGCTTCGTGGCAAGAGAGCATCTTCAGACAATCTGTTTCCAAACGAATAATTCAGCTTTAATTTACAATGTAATCCTGATTTTCATAAAACTAAACCCCTTTAAGAGACAATTCATGTCTGTGTTTACATTCTGTAATCACATCTCTATATTGCACCTTTCAATGTTAGTGACGGGGCCGCCAGCCCTCAGCTGCTGCAAGTGTGTATTTACTGTCAGTGATGTAATCTCACTGATATCATCTCGTATCGGAGCTTTTATATGTTTCTGCTGCCGTTTCACAATAAAAGCGCTCAACTGGTAAAACAAAACAGGGCTTTTATTGTGAAGTTATCACGGGCGACACAACGTAGCTTGTATTTGATTGAAAATGGCAGCTTTTGTTGTTTTTTTTAACTGTTTTTGTAAACAAATGCACGAGTTGGTCTTCTCTTGCATTCCTTAAAAAGTAAATGTTCATGCAGTGTTGCCACGGTAACCACAGGCGTTGCCAACTCAACCAGAGAGACTTCAGTTTCATTTAAAGACTGAAAATCGCCTTTCCAGGTTGTTTTCACAGGACAGTCTCACTACAGTCACACCTTTCTGTTTGAGTTCCTTCCCCCTACGTTCATGACTGCCTTTACTTCTTTTCACTGTTATGTTGTGAACGTTTTAAGCTAAGTTGACTTCAGTTGGTGCACGAAGCTAAACGTGCACCCGCCTGTCTCATTTCTCCATCTGCAGGGTGACGGCGCCTCATTCGTCATCGAGTGTCCAGCACAGAATTCAGCCAGGATGCGGCGGCAGGAGACCGGGCAGGGAATGGATTTGTTATGTACCTGCAGACGTACGACCAGGCGCTAAAGCGGCAGTACTAAAAGTCAGAGCGTGTGCATTCTCCGGCTGGCGGCTGAAGTCGCTCTGTTAGTAATTCATCATCTCTTCTTTACCAAATGTGATGGGTGAGTGCAGCGAGCAGGGTCGAACTTTTACTTTCGCCTGAAAGCTTAAAAGTCACCGGGACTGAAAAACTTTTTCCTTTCAGCCTCCGACTAAAGCATGTGATAACTATTCATGCTGTGAGCCGTGGATTCCTTCTTCTTCCACATAACACAATCTGTCAAAGCTTTATCACTGCTCTGTGAAGCCAATCGAATGGCTAATCAGCCCCATCTACCCAGAAGACTTTGTTCTAAAGTTCACGCCGTTGAGATATCTTGAAGCTGCGCACACGAGCCACCTCTGCGATAGTCTGAATGATTGGTACAAATGTTCTAAGGACATGATTTGCCCTCGCCTCCAGAATGGCTCTTATTTGATCTGCTAAGTGCTTTGCGAGGGAGACGGCGCCCGGGCGAAGATATTATGACTCATGGCAACCCAGACTGTCATCTGTATGCAGAGTTCAGCACTTCCTGTATCGAAGAGGGTGCTGCTGGTGGTGAGGGGTTAGAGAAGTGCCATCAAAGGTCGCCGTGGAAACATCCCTCTGTGACAATGACAACGGAGACGGTATTAACAGGCGGCTTCGGGTCCGCCTCTTAAATTTAGAGGTGACGCCTGTGACCCGAATCAGCAATTCAGCTGTTCTGGAAGCAGTTGTTACCAAAAAAAAAAAAAAAAAGAAGAAATCAGCTGATAAAGAGCAGAGAAAGTGAGAAGTTCAGTGAGAGTTCAGCTGCATTTACCGTCTGCATCCACACTCCTCTAATTTGAGGGAGATATGCAGCAAAACGGGGTAAAACCTACGAGATACTGCACCTTTTTACTGCGCGCACACACACACACACACACACACGCACACATATGCCTGATCGCATTTACAAAACATGTGCCCTAACACGAGGGCGTGAAAACCATCATGTAAACATAATGTGGTACATATATGACCTCTGTTTCCTCTTATTGCCCGGTGGGATAACATAAAAATACATGAAGATGTAGCCGCGGCTCCATCCATAACCCAATGGACAGTGGTTCCAGGCACAGCGCAGGCCTTAACTAGCTGCCTGTTGTATACTCATGGGCAGGCAGGCTGAAATATGAGGGCCGAGGACATGAGGTCTTCCCAGAATGCTAAACGCTCCCTCTCTCTTTCTCCCCCACCCCGCTTTCTATATCTCTCACCCTCGCTCTCCCTTTCCTCCCGCTGTGCCCTGCAACCAATCTGACGCCTAATTAATCCTGAAGGTCTTTTGTTCCGCTGAGGTTTTCCTCTCTTTCCCCCGACTGCACTCCATCCATCCTCACCCCCTCACACACACACAGCCCGACTCTCATCCCTCCCCCCTCTGCCAGCTTCGTTTTCACCCCTCCTCCTCCTCCTCCTCTACTCACACACACTTTCTAATACATACACCTTATTCCAGCCTCTCCCATTTTGTCTCCCCCAGGGGAGGCACGGTGCAGTCCCCGAGAGCAGACCAGGGGTAACAGATGTTTTTTGCGTCCCCTGTTTTTTCTAAAATCCCCCCCCCTCCTTCTTTTTGGGGGTAATTTAGGCATAAAAATGTACGAGTGTCGTTACATTTATTCCCAGTGTTCCACTAATTATGCACAAAGTGAGACGCTTTAATGGTTTTCGGTATGCAGGAGCGCAGCGGCGCGGATACAGCGGAGACAATTAGCAGCTGCGAAAATGTGTACTTTGAAAAACGGCGAGCGTAAATGATTTAGTCTCCGTGCCTTTAAAGGAAGAGGTCTGCTTTTTTAGTGAATGCATTCATTAGGCAGAGTTAGAGGAGATGGCATGTCTCAGTGTCAAGCCACAGCAGGTTAGCTTAGCTTAGCATGAAGACTGCAAACAGCTAATAAAAACAAAAATATATGTACCATAAATAAGGTATAGCGTGAGCTTGAGTGTTGTTGGTAGGTAGATTTTAAGAGAGAGGCTAGCTGTTTCCCTTTGTTTCCAGTGTCCATGCTAAGCTAAGCTAATTGTCTCCTAGTAGTAGCTTCATAGTTAGCGTACAGGCATTTATCTCTGCAAGAAACTGAATAAACTCAAACCTAAAGGTGCAGTGCAAAGGATTTAAGGCTATATATTTAAAGTGTTGTGTTTTCATTTGCTTAGAATGAGCTTCTCATATCAACACAGGAAGTGAGCTGTTAAACAAGGAGGCCGCTGTGTTTCTACAGGAGTGATGCATTTTGTGCTGGGATGATCCACAAATAAGTAAACTTAGGGATCCTTCATGTCGAAAAAGGTATTTTGCATTGCAAAATGTAAACCTGCATGAAGAAAAATGTATATTATTATATATTTTTTATTTAATTTTGTTTTGTTTATCAATCGTTTCTCACTAGAAACTTCTAGAGTGTCAAATTACAGCTACGCCAGGTTAACTTTGCCCTGAAATAATGGTTATTTTGAGATTTTAACTTCTGGCTGTGAAGAATCTAGTTTGCAACAACACAGGTATGAGTATTTAAACACAACAGCAGTAAAAAGAGCAGAGCACATCCACAACACGAGACATGTTGCCTCAGCTCTGCCTCAGCAGCGAGGGGAGAGGAGACCCCCACGGGAAAACACCTACAGAGGTTTGGGAGGGCCAGTGGGGTCCGAGCGATCAGCCAGGCGTGTGAGTGGGTGGAGAGGGACAACGGCTGTCAGGGGATGTGTGTGAAACAGGACACAGGATGTTGGGTTTTAAGGATAAAACATGAATGTCACATGGATGATTATGACTGAATGAAAACCCTGAAACGTCAGTCAGCAGCAGCGAAAACTTCCTGCAGCAAACATGACAACATACATTAATTAGGATGATTATTTAGATTCACATCTCTGCAAATAAACCCTCGCTCTTCCTCTTGCATCCGTCTCACCACAGGGAAACACTCTTAAATGCTCGGATGTGGTAAAAACTGCAAAGTTTGTCGTCGAAGCGTCTCCAAACTCCTCTTTCCTTCATGATTAGAGGCAAATGTCTGTTGCTCGGATTATGTTGGATTTTCAAATTCAGATTTTATGCATGTGGTAGGTTTTTGTTCATACTATAGGAGTATTTTAATATTAAAGTACATGATGAATGATATTCGTTGTATTCAGATGGGTTTCGTGTTACAAGTTTGAAAACAGCCCCAGCTGCTGATCTGCCGACAGCACGTCACCGCGTCGCCTTCATGAACAATCTGATCTCCCAGCTGCGATGCGTGCCGATTTTTGGGCGTGTGCATGTCTCCGTTCGGCCTACGTATGACAGAACGGTCCGTTGCTTCGGGGGCTGGAAGGTCATTTAAAGGCCAGACATCCAGACCTCTCCTCCTCCTCCTCCTCCTCCACCTCCTCCTCCTCTCCTGCCTGAGAGCCAGAGATAAACCTACACATGCCAGCCACACAGGACCAATACTCATGATTTATCGGAAGTCATTTGGTACCTGAACGCCTATGAAATTGTAATGAACTTGATTATGCTTTTAATGAAGTGTGAGAGGTTCTTCAGGAATGATTATAGCCGTGCTCCGGCTCACGGCTAGGGGCTGTAGAGGAGGGAGGAGGAGGAGGAGGAGGGGAGAGGTTCGAGGACTGTCACAAACAATGAAGACTTTGTAGCAGCGACTCAGGATACTGTAGGACGAGCGCAGGTGCCGACAGGAGCGCTGTGCGTCTTTGGAATAGATTACAGGGGCGTTTTACTGTATATGCGAGGTGATGTGACCCGACCAAACCCATTTCAGTTCCTCCCCGCTGAGGGATTTTCCCTCAAAGCTGCATGCTGACGCGGTACATTAGATTCAACAGCCTTGCAGCCTCATAGGTCACATTTTGCATACATATTAGACAGTCGGGGGATGATTCTAACCTTTTCCACGTACGGGGCGCTCCCATTCACAGACGGGGACATTATTGTTTGGTAATTTCACACACAAATCTCCACTCTGGCGTGATACTTCTTCTTTAAATACCACAGTGATGAGGCAAAGTGGGTGTTTAAATGACAGACTGACAGTCCAGGTGCACACAGAGCCTGTTTTACCATACACTATGAAAATAAGTGTTTAAAAGATATTTAAAGGTGATTAACGAAGGAATTCCTGAATTCTGGAAAGATGGTGACACTAAAAGGACGTTGATCTATTAATAATTTAATGGATTAATTGGAGAAAATAGTAAAATATGCTCCTCATGATGCCTAAAACCCTGCACGAATAACTGTTTGTTACGTCCTAAACACAAAGATATTCAATCTTCATATCGTTCTGGATTATCTTATAGATCACAAAAGCTCTTTTAGCTTATTCGTGTCTCTAGGAAACACAGTTTGTAATGTTCTTGTCCAGGATTCGAGAGTGTAAACACTCCTCCACAAGTGTTCCTGTCATTAAACAAAGCAAATCTTTGGATTAGAGAAGCTGGAAAAGGAAGGAGTTCAGCATGTTGTCTTAAAAAAAAGACTTTAGTCTAATCATCGATTCTTAAAATAGATCATTTAACCAGATGATCTGAATATCTTTTCATATATCTTTTAACAAAAAATGACATTTTGCACCAGAAAAACTGACTTTTTTATGTGCAACTGCAAACATATTTAAATTAAATGTTACAGGAAGTTCATCTGAAAACTGTCTGGATGTTTAAAGCGGATGATTTCTGATATTTGTTTTCCTTCATTTTCTCATCCAAATTACTTTGTCTGACCTTGAAGTTTGCTTAAAGTGTTTGAATGTTTTGCTTCTTGTGTAAGTTTCCATATTGCAGCAGTTTTTATCATAAAAATGACTAAAATCAACAAAATATGACAGGAATTCTGCATAAAAACTATTATTAACTCATAAAATTATCTGTAATTCTGGGTTTTGGTGATGCAATCAGCCATAATAAACTTAAAATAACTTCTTATTAACTACATTTCAGCAGGATCAGGCTTGTTTTGCTGTTTATGTTTGGCTGAATCAGAAAACACGTCTGAATGCAGATGTTTTATCGGCCTCTTCGCGCTGCAGTTGGCCCTGCGAGTACAGTCTGCGGCGGCACTGTCACTATGTCAGTGTCTGTCGCCGTCACTGTCCACATGCTGAGGCTGTAACACTATCTGCAAGGTCTCCGGAGCTGTTAATCAACTCCTCTCTAATGTGTTGTTCACACCTTCTCCCTCTCCCCCCCCCCTCTCTCTGCGTCTTGGTGGATTTCTATCTTAGACAGGGTGCTTGGCTGGGTGATCGCTGTCGCTAATTTGTTGTGGCAATATTAATTAATGATCAGCCTGTCACAGCTGTTTATATTGAGACAGATTAGAAGTGGGAGAGATTAGACAAAGAAAACAATCTGCGAGAGGCTCGGCGGCTGACAGGGGGTCACCTTCACATGTCTGAAATCATATTCAATTTGCCGCGGCGGAGGCGGGGAAATGACTCCACTTGACCAGTCTGCATCCTCGCTGTCTGTGCCGGTTCGCGTTTAGAGATAACTAAATCAAACACAATAAGCTAAACGGACAATATGCAGTCGCGTTTGATCCCTGCTGATACGGTGAGAGATTAAAATATTCTGTTTGTAATAACCAGAAGATAAATACCCCGGCTCTCTCTCCTCCGCCCCTCCTCCATTAACCCTGATTTTAATTCTGCTCTGCTGCCAGGCGCATTTCCCTATTCAAATGGACTTTAATCCAAGGTGGCAGAGCGTGGCGTCCTGACCGCCGACCTCCGCACTGTCCTTCCATGTGGACCTGCTGACTCTGTGCCTTCCCCTCCTCGCGGCTGCACGCAGGTCTCGGGCTCAGTTGACTTGGCAACGCCGCAGTGCATTGTGACGGCGAGGGGAGATTAAGTGGCCAATCAAGGCCCGAACAGTAGGGTAATCATTCCACTTGGTGAAATGGGTGTCAGGATTACTCCGGCACTTTCTCACTTCACTGTGCAGGCTTTTAATAGGGCAAAGACATTTTGAGGTAACTAGAGTGCTGGGGGCTGGATAAGAGAACAGTCTCCTACTGGCTGATTAGCTTTGGATAAGCTCCAAAAGTTATGTGCAGGTTACACACGGCACAAAAGGGGACGGCTTTTCATGAAACCATATCTGTATTTTATCTTATGTACAACAGAAGATGCAAATGTTGTCAAACACTTTTTGCATGTTCCTAAACGCAGCACAGCCCAGTAACCAGCAGCTGCTAGCAAAGACTGTAAACATACAGAGTCATGTCATGCAACCACCAGCGGGAGCAGAGTTACAGGCTGTCATGTGACCACTAAGAGGTGCACGTTTGCACTTCGTTGCCAGGGAGCGCAAACTTCTGCAAAGCAAAAGCATCAAACTGGTGTCAAACCCAAGCGCCGTGCGGAGGATCATCACCGGCGGCCAAACAGCAGTTTGAAGAGCTGCAGTATCAAAGATGGCGGTGATGATGATGGTGATCAAATGAAGGTGTTTTCAGTCCAGAGGAACTATTTCGTTAAGAACAGTTGGAGGTCGTTTATTTGCTAAGATGTAACGCACAGCTGATTGGACGAACACGAGCCAATGCAACGACCATTTGTAAGATCTCGTCTCCAACAAAACAACAGCCTGTAGCTTTAAAAACATGAAACAAAACAGGGACAAATGAACCGACGGTGAAGTTTAGGCTTTATGTCGTGCCGACGTGACATTGCCGTGACAACCACCAGCCGGTTAACGCCACTTCAGAGCTTCTTGAAGGTATAAGTCTGTTGGGGAAGCTCCCCAGTGGGATGTTCCTCTCAGGGAGTCTCCAGGAACTGTCTGGACTGAAAACCACAATGTTTACGAAGAGACAGAGCTATGATTGGGGTCAAAGTAGCACACAAAGTTGATTTCAACAACAGGAAGCAGCTGTACTTTCTCTTCTTTTAAATGTTTAGAGATGTGCTGCTGAACAGGGTAGGGATCTCCCAACAGCTCTGACTGAGCTGCTGAATGCAGAATAACTGCACTGGGCATCTCTCAGCTATGAATAAATAGAGTGGAGTCAATACGAGGCAAAAGATCTCCGCAGAGCGCCTCCTCGTTTGATTTCCCTTGAAATATAAAAAAAAGGTTAAACGGAGGATTATAAAAAAATTAAAGTCCTCGCTGGAAGACAAATAGCTCTTTAATGTCAAGCAGACTGTGGCCCCACCGCTAATTCCCGCAGACACCAGCGTAGGAGGAAAGTATAGGCTTATATTACTGCAGGAAAGAGCCTGATGCATGCGTGGATGTGCACTAGTATGCTCGTCTTGTCACCCCCGCTGTATTATTCCTCAGTGCAGGAGAATACAGCACCGTGTGGTTTCCCGGTGAGTTTAAATATTTCATTGGGGAGGGAAAGGTTTTGGGCGCTGCCAGCCTGTTGCTGCTCCTCAATGCAGCATCCTGAAGTTAATCTACAAAAGCAGTGGTGCTACTAAAACTAGAGCTCATATAAACCACTGGGATGAAAGACCAAAGCATTTTGATCACTTAAGAAGAAGTTAGACAAGACGAGAAGGAAAAAAACATTAAATAATATTAAAATAAAGCTTTTTTTCCTCATTTAGGCTTTAACTAATCATTTAAAACCATCAAAGCTGTTTAATTTGAAAGAATACATTTGGTTAATTACCTTTTCTTTGTTATTTTCAAGTTTTTAGGCACTTTTTTATCAAAATATATATAACAAAAATGAAGTCACGTGTGAATTCCTGGTGTTTAGGGGCAGTGCAGACAGAGTTAGCATCAGATCACGAGTGTTCTGCAGCTAGCTACCAAGCAATTAGCTACCATCTTTGAAGTAGTGACACAGTAACTCTGAGTTGCTGATAATGACGTTAAGTTGTGCAAACAAATGATAATGTAAGCTGTTAGCAAGCTAGCTTCTTTAGCATGGGAGCTAACCTTAAAAACCAGTTAAACCAGCGTCATGTGAATTTGGATTTTTGATTAAAATGTCCATAACATCTAAGGTCAGGAAAGGGATCATCCATCTTCTCACTTTGTCCTGCAACAGGTGCTGCCAGAGGGAATTCTGGGAGAAGGGAACCGACTTGGGTGGTGTCCATAACTTGGCATGCCACCATTACGTTTGCAACCCCCCCCTCGCCTCAAGCTACAGCTGGCAACCACCCCCGCATTACCCGTCACATCTGCAGTGTAGTCAACCGCTGCCCATGCAATCAGCGCTTGGCAGAACGACCGACTCACATGTGAACATGGAGATGCTGCAGGTGAGCCGAAGGGGTTTTCACATTACATAACAATGCTGACATGTAAGATACCCGCAAACACACGCCAGGTCACATGTTTATTATGGCATGCATGCGTGCATACATGCATACAAGCGGCATGCGCGCTTTTGTCCTTTACCAATGAAAGTAAACTGCCTCTCAAGCCTGGCAGACGGCACGGCTGACTTTCAAGAAATTCCACAAGCGAGTGCTTTCTGGAACTAAACGGGTGCGGCAAATCCTCTTAAAATCCTTTTAGACACCGTGGCAGCAGGGAGAAAGAGAAAAAGTTTCTCCCGGGCAAACATGTGCAGGTTTGTTGGGTTGATGTCGTGCTCCTGGGGGGGGGGGGAGGGAGGAAGGACACTCGCGCCAGTTTATTTCTTCAAGGCTGGTAAGGAATGCTAATATGACACACGGCCTACAGGAAGCGCCGAGGCACAATATGGTGTCGACAGAAAAGAGAAAAGACGTTTCGGATGTGTACGGCTTAATTTTTAGCTCAAGACTTGAAGTTTGGTGCCTTCCACGTCCTTTTCTGCTGCACTAGGACTGCAGAAGGGGCGTTTTTAAGATGCATGCTTGGCTGATGACATGCGATCGACCTGGACCAGCGTGCATGCAGGGTTGTTCTCTAAGCAAACAATAGTAAACAGTTAAAATCAGTGTGACTATCTACTCAGGGCAGTTTTAATTTAGATGAAATTCTTCGGTGGAAATGAAGTTTGAAATGGCTGTCAACAAGTGCCAGCCAACACAGCCACTATGTCTTTAGGCTCTCCAATTTCCTCAAGTTTCCAAAAAACTAGTTTCCTCGCTCTGATTGCCATTTACATATTTGGGTAAATGAGCATGGGATTGGGCTCGGTGGTTTGTTTGTCGATTTGCTCTTTGCTTTTCTATCTCCTTTGGGCAACAGATTGAATTAATGTTTGTAGACACTGTGATGCCACACATGAGGAAACAGGAGATCTTGCAAAATTACAAAACTCTCCCAATTACAGCTCTACAAACACATAAGACGGAGAAAAAAAGAACTCATTTGGGTTGTGGTGCAGATTTCTCTTGTGTCAGAGGCACGAGGACAATAATTAGCTTCATTTACATGCCTTTCTGTTTAAAGAGACCAACAAACAGATATTGTTTACTCAAGACGAAGGCTTTGCAGAGCACACGCAAATGCACCCCTGCAGACACATGCACGCGAACCTGTGATCTGTATTTTCACTGTATATGTTATTCTGTGACCCTTACATATATAAATATTACATATTTATCAGCGCTGCCACCTTTTTCCCTTCCATCCCTGCTCTCTTTAGCTCCTATCTCCTTTCCGCCTTAATTACTTGTTGGAAGGTGTTTGGCTTTGCGCTGCACGCCTGCTGTTTTGGTCATTACAGGCCCCTGTAGGAAGTGGAGTAGCTGCCAAAGAAGCTTAGCAGAAGACAGGCGCTGGGGATGTGTCTGTACTCACCTGGGGTAAATGAGGACAGCTCTTCCTGCTGGCTTTGAGGCCTGTCCTCCCCTCGGGGGCTGTCCTGATGTTGAAGAGGGCTTGAAGAGCACACTGGGCCGCCTGGTTCTTCGCCAGCTTCTTGCTGCGACCGCAGCCCTCAAATATCCGCCCGTCCACGCGCACCGCCATCACAAAGCTACGCAGTCGACGGCCTTCTGCTCGCTCCGAAAGGCAGGCATAGCGCAGCCCCGGCCGGAGCTCATTGAGCAATGCCACGGGACTCTTGGGGGCCTCTGGCTCTGGAACAATCCCACCAAGCCTTTGCTGGGCCTGCACCATCAGGTCCAAGGTGTGGCGAAGCAAACGTCCATGTCTCAGCAGCTCACTCGATAGCAGCTCGCTCTCCGCCGCCGAGTTGCAAAATGAGAGGCCGTCGGAGCACGGCGAGGTCTCGAATTCCTTGAAGAGCGTGTCAGGGAAGTCCGCTTGATCTGAGGTGAAGTCAGCCGAAGGGTTTGAGATGTTTCCCATGGCCAGGTGGGCCTGAGGGGCGTTAGGGAACTGGATGAAGGACTTGAGGGCCAGCTCGGCAGCCCTCATCTTGGCTTTCTTCTTTGTGGGGCCTGTGCCCTCGAAGGTCAGCCCGTTCACCTCCACAGCGATGGAGAAGACAGGAGCGTGGACCGGGCCGGTCTGAGACACCATGCGGTACTGCAGACCCGGCCGCAGCTCATTGAGCTGCACCAAAGCGTTCTTTGGCGCCTCGGACCAGGAGAGTTTCTTATAGATCAGGCGCAGTTGACACAAGTGTCCGTTGTTGTCCTCCTCAAGTGGTCGTTTCCTCTTCAAACCCGAACTCCCGCTTCTCGAAGAGTCGGAGCAGAAAAGCGACTGGCACTCTGCAGACCCGATGGAGCGATCCTCTAAGTTACCGATGTTCCGGTTCTCCTTCACCTCTGCACTGCTGGTACCTGCGATGAATAAAACAGGAAAAACAAGAACAATGTAACTCAGAGTGATAAAAAAGCAGTCATTACTGTGCGACAGTCACATTTATCCTGGCTGAACAAAATGGAAAATCTCCCGAGGCAGATTGAGCCACTTGATACACAATGAAATGGTAATGAACAAATCTACAATCATCTCTCTGAGCCGAGCCCACTTCATACCACATGGCTCTATCATATTTAAGTGTTTTAAAATCCAAATACAAATCCCCTAAAAATGGCGATGTTATCTGCCAAATCATTCGGTAATCTGCCTCCAAATTGGTTCTGGATCTGTGTCGTGAGCGGGAAACGTCGGCCCCCGGCGGCCGATGCAAAAGGCATCAATCCTATTTGTAATGGGGGGTGGTGGGGATCGCGTGGGGCGGCAGAGATTCCAAGAAAAGGATGAAATGTGTGTAGCCCGCTTTATTTCACACTTCTATCCTCTGCGAGAGCAAAGTCTGAACAGCTGTGATACGCTCTTCAAACCCAGTTACGGGGGGGGAGCGGTGGCGTATTGCATTTCTGATGGGAAGCGAACAAGAATAGGGCGTTTCAGATCTCGCCGCGAGAATGTTAATGGTGGGAGTGGGAGGCCCGGGATCAAGTGCTGACATTCACTGGTGGGCTAAGGCAGATTGTGGCTCGAGATGATAGGCGCACGCACGCCTGCCTGTGTGCGCCGTCTCATGACTTATTTATCACCAACACTCAAATTTAATATTCAATGGCTCAGTTTTATAAGATAATACAGATTTTAACACACGAGCTGACACCCGTGCGTAATCAAATAGCCCATTTCCCAAATAATTAATTATGTGGGAGACAGAGAGATCATTTCCATATTAGGCTTGCCAACTGAGGGAGTTAGTGCAGCGTGTCGACAGAGAGAAAGGAAAAGAGGCGGCGGCTTACTTAAACTGTCCTCGTCCTCTGTGCTGCTGGTCCCAGGGCTTATGTACTTGAAAGGAGCAATCAATGCTGACAGCATACTGACTTTCTCTGGAGGAGAGACAAGAGACACGCAGAGTCAACAAGAGGGCAGCGGCGGAGATGTTTTTGATAGTTTTATCGATTTAAAGCCGTGGATTCGGCGCCGGCCCAACACGTTGGGGGTGGAGGAGGAGGGAGGGGGGGGGCAGAGACGAAGCTAAGTGAGCGGGAGTATGCACACGAGGCTGTTTCTCTGTCGCCCCTGCAGGGACGGCAGTGCATACGTGTCCACAGAGGGAAGCAAACACAAACACACACACTTAAAAACAAACACAGAGGTGAAGTGAAATGCACACTGCAAGGGCGTACGCTCATCTGAACTCCCTCCACCGTGTTTCTGTCAGTAAATCAGATTCACTGAACTCTTTTTACATTTTAAAACTTTTTGGAAAAAGCTCGTTTCAGGTCGTGGAGGTCACTCGCATTAATCCGACGTCCCTGAAACGGCTTTAAAAGTCTGTGTGGAGCAGGTTAAACAGGTGCAGGGCATAAAAGATGCTGTTAATGTGACAACAGAGCAGTCTTTTAAGAGAAAAGCGGTCACGTGACCCCTCAGAGAGATCGGTGATGTTGCAGTTTGACAACATAGAGACCCTGAGGCAAAGACAGTAGAAGGCCGCGTCACGTTTGGTAGCTGTTTAACATTTAGTCTCAGTCTTCAGACCGTGATTCTCGTTAGTTTTGGTCATTTTACAAGAACTAAACACACATTTTGTAAAGTTTTTATTCTAAACATCATTGTTGTCTTGTCAACATCTCGTGTCATGGGAATAAAAAGCTGTACTGATTGTTTTTCAGCATAGTTTTTGTTCATTTTATTCAAAATTAACGTAGTTACCTGGGCTGTATATGCATTAATGTGCTGAAATATGCCAATAAAACAGTTAAAACACTGAAGAAACACTTTCAGTCACTCATTTGTTTCTGAATTTCAGTGAAAAAAAGGATTAAAACCACTTTCTAATGAGCTAAATAATAAAAATAATCTATTGCTGGTTTAAATGTGGATTAATTCAATGTAAGACTCATACCAACAGGTTGAGGGCAGGTGTAAGAGGCTGCAGCTTGATGCCTGATATTATAAATATTTCACTTTTTACGTTTGCTGCATCAAAACTAAATTAACAATTATTTTATTTTTATTTTGCTGATAGCAGCATGAATAAGCTCCGCCCCTGAACTGTGATTGGACAGTTCATAGTTTATTTAATTCTGACATGAATTTTGCTTTTAGAAAATACAAAAAACCCTAAATAACTCTAATTTATAACCATCGGTTGATGTAAATGGATAAAAAGTGAAGACAGGTAACAACAGGCCTCGTGTTACAGCCACAGATTCATTCTCATTGGATTATTTCAGAGGATTTGCAGCAAATTCGCCAAAGTTTCTCAAAGTTAAGATTGAAAATCCTTCGTCTTCGTCTCCTGCATTTGATTTTGGTGTTTTAAATCTTCCACACACACACACGAACACACACACTGCACCCTCGGTTATAAACTCCCTCTCTTGATCAGCGCTAACTTGTCGACACTGGTCTTCTCCTGTGTCTCCCCCGGGGCCTGCTGCTGTCCAGGTGTGCGTGTTGTTTACAGTATGAAGCCCTATTAGAGCCATCGCTCGGTCTGGTTCGCTCCATGCAGCTCTGAGCAGAATTGACAGACCAGTCTGGCTCCTTAATTACACCTGCTCTCTCTCGCTACCCAGCATCAGCTAATGATCAATAAAGAGAAAAAGGTGAGGGAGAAGGGGAGCAGGAGGTGGGAGAGGCAGCGGGGGTGGGGTGGGGGTGGTGAGGTGTCTGTAGGTGTGGGCGGGTTGGAGGGAGAGCCTGAGGTCGGACTCTGCTTGCAACCGCAGCAGCGTTCAGGCCTGCAGCGGCAACACTTTCACAGAGTTAAATGCTGCATAAACGGAGCGCCACATTACAGCGCAATAAACATGTTTTGATAAGAGCGCAAGGTTGTGAATGAGCTCGGCCCCCGGTGCTCTCCTCCTCCTCCTCTCTCTCTCTCTCCCTCTCTCCCCCTCTGTCCTCGCAGCTCAACAGCACTAGAGGGGCTCCATGAGTCACTCTGACACACACGGATACACTCTAAACACCGAGACCAGGGCCGTGCCGGTCCTCGCGGGGCCAACATCACAATACGAGCATTTGCATTCTGACCTAATTACGGACTAAAGCCCGGCACAAGCAGCAATTTGGCCCTAAATGACTCCCTCGGCCAACGGGGGTCATTATCCCGACCATTTTCAAATCAGTCTGTATTGTTTTTAAGCCTTCAAAGCTCTATTTACTGTAAAAAACATGGCTGTCTGGTGCATTTTCTTTTTTAAAGACAAAATTAGAGGTGTTAAAGAGGCTACTGGCCGGTGCTGCATGTCTTAGCTCCTTTCTGCCTTTAGTAAACAGTTCCTGCGTAGCGTGAAAGACAAATGTTCACATCGAGCATGAAATTACAGGCAATTAACACACGGGAGCCCGAGCTTTCACACTGCACGTACTGTACGTTTGATAATCTAGTTGGAGCGAGTCAAAAAGGCCCCACTGGGCAGTGAGACGCCACAGTTTAGTGCAAACACAGATGAAAGCAGTGTGAGCTGTAGGCCGTGAGCTTTAAAATCAGAGGATGCTGCAGCATGAGCTAATTTATCCTCCTTAGAGTCTAAACTGTTGCTGATAACAGTCAAATCTAAAGGTTTAGAGTGCAGTTTTGGATTTAATATCTGAGAAAAGCTGCAAAAACCTTTTAATCTAAGCCCCCCCAGCGTAATAAATAGCAGGTTTCCACATCCGGTTTCCAAATATGCATGGAACTGTGTTAAATTGGACCTAATGCTGCCACGTGTGAGGGAAAATTATGACTGTGTAGGTCACAAAATTCCCCAAATGCACATTTTAAAGGTTAATACCAGGTGTAAATGCATGCATAATGCATTGGGATCAACGTATAATCAGCTAGTTCACATTAAAATTAATAATCTAGATACCATCAGATGGAATAATGTGATATTATTAGAAAATAAACACTCTAAATAATAATAATTTCCCCTTGGTGTTTAATATTTCAGTCAAACACATTATTATTTAGTTTTTACTTTAGTATAAATCAATAATGTTTAAATCCACACATGCATTTTTAGCTATGGCCACTAGGGGAGTCAGTGAGCCCCCTGATTCAATTGAAAACTGCCCCTATGGATGTGAAGAAGTCGAGAGGTCTGACACAGCCTCTTCCTGCACCTGCAAGCTTTTAGATGCTGCTTCTAAAATGCTATTAGAAGTAGCACAAGCTAGCAGGCGTTTGCTTGCAAATGATAAATGGTGCTTGCCCGTGTTGGTGGAAGAAACAGCAATAAACAACAACAAATTCACAGGCGCAACGTCAACAACCACCGCCCTGCTGATAGCACTGAGCATTGTTTGTATGTGTTGGTTGCCTTGGTGATGCTTTAATCTGCTGTTTAAGTGGAAGTTAAGTGGAGTCCATAGCTCTCATCAATCTGTTTATTTGTTTGTTGACCATTTTAGTTTACATGTCTGATGTCTGTCATGTTTTCCAGTGGATTCCAGCATCAAAAGACAGTCGCATGTTTATCATTGCTAATCAGTTGTGTGCACACGCTGCAAATGAAATGTATTGTTAGTTTGGAGACGACGCAGCCCGTATGCGTTTACACGTTGATGCATTTCATTTTGCAGCCTAAGTTACAGGTGTATTTGATTTACTACTTTCATTACATATCTACATAACCTGCAGCGAAGGTGATTCTTTTTAACTGACCTACTTTTTTTTTTTAGTTTTACCTTTTGCACACCAGTAACAGTCCCTTCGCTTGAGTTAAATACTCTTGTACTTTCAGCCGCTGTGCAGAGGAAACTGATTCCACGCGCCCTCCTCACTGCTTGCTGCTGCGCTGGGCTGCATAAAAGCCTGAATGGACCCTTTTATTCTGCATTCACAGGATTTTATATTTAGATGACAAAGTTCACAGTCAGTGTAGAGCTTTTTTTTATTTTTTCTTCCTGCATGGAGCTCTTCAGGTCTGTATAATTTCAAAGTAACCCTCGAAAACAATTCTGCTCGCTTTCAATGGACCGCAGTTCGTTTGAAATGTCTCAGGAAGTAGCTATTGAGCGGAAAATATCATCATGTTTTCAATAACTCTGACGCTGAATCAACGGCGCAGTGGTAAGCAGTGCAGTTTAGAGGTCATCCTCCAAATGCCACCTCTTATCGTTTCTTTGATAGGTTTATGAAGCGCCGGCGAAAAACACACTTCACCCTGATTTATGAGCGAGCGGCGCGTACAGCGTCAGAGGTTTGGTCGTGTTTTACAGTATGTCGTGTGATTGATTTATCCCACAGAGACGTAGCATATTTCCAGCCTTGTAAATTAAAATAGGCTGCAGAGAGCTGAACCCAGTCCGACGCTGCAGGGACAACAACGAAATTAAAACTCTGAATCTAAACATTAAAGTTGTTGCAGGCAGTGGTGCATGTCTGCAGACCCAAATGATGCCAATGACCTCCTAAAATAGTTCAGTAAGGAAGTTTCCTGGAAATAATTATGCAATTTGGCACTAATTATAGGTTAAATAGAGATTTCCTTGAATGGGGGCGGCTCCATTTACACCCAAGCACAATATCCATTCATGTATTAATGTAATCTTCACTGGTCATATTATGTTTGATTGTGCGCTCGGCTGTGGAGAAACTCACAGTTTGGCATGTATAGCTGACCTACTGTGCATTGACTAAAAGCCTCTGTGGGGGTAATTCATTTAAAGCAATTAAATGGAAATGCAGCAGTTGGTATCTGTCTCCATTTCCCTTTTAATTAGCACCAAATTACATAGTTCTTTCCAGGAAATTTCTAAATATATTATTGGGAGGTAATTTGGGGAAGTGCTGAGAGCTGCGTTGAAACCATAAATACCACGAGCTGTTTGCTTAAACTGGTTAATGTGACGCTTTAAGAGAGGCCGAGAGTTTAAGTATCACCTGGTTGTGGTTGGTTTACAGTGGGTTTGTTTGTCAAAGTGCATCACACTGGTGCAGTCATAACCAATCAGCGGTTAACAGAGGAAGTCCATATGGAGCGCCAGACTGTCCGGCCACCTGAAAGCACAGAAATCAGGTGGCGTGTTGTCAGCAGGAGCACATCCAGCTCTTATTCACGTGTTACTTGGCGGTTAAAGTGTCTGCCTCCATATTTGTCGCCTCCTGTGTACTGCAATCTCCTCCCTGTGACCTTATATCGGCATTTCACTTGGGCTAATAAGTCGAATTTACAGCTGAGAGGAGAAACTGCCCGGTGCAAAGTTCATCAGGTGTGCCACCAATCACCGCCGCGGACGCCGTTACCTTACATGCCCTTCACGGTATCTGTCATCCATCCCTTCTTATTCACCAGCCAGCCGAGTGGATGAGACAATGCATGCCAATAGCCTCAGCTCGCTACGTCCATCACCCCGCCCGCCTCCCCCGCCCATCCCCTGCGCTGCTGCACCGGGACACGCTGAGAGGAGACGGCGCTCATTTGTTTCCACCGCACAAAGGCAGAGGAGGCAGCGGAGAGCCAGGTTAGATAGGGAGAGCCTTGGCAGATGGCCATACAGTCCTGATAGTGGCAACACCGGTGATGGTGTCCATTCACAATGAGCTGGAGGAGAGGCTCCCTCGCTCTCCTTGCACTTCCTGTATCAGTTCTGAGGAGAGAGTAATGAGCCCAATCAGATTTCCCCGTGGCACAGCATAACGAATGGGTCAGATGAGCGACAGGAGACACTATTGAAACAGGCGCTGGGGGAAATCATTGACTCCCCCTCTCCCTCTCTCTCCCTCTCTCCTGTCTATCTTTCTCTCCATGTCTCCCTGAAAGCCTCAGATTGAAAGCCACTGAGCCACTAAATGAGAGGCTGCATTGTTTCTCCGCAGCACTTAAAAACCAGATTCCTGTCACCTCTCTCGCATCTGATCCCTGAGCAGAAAGCAGCATTATAAATAGACACCGAGTTAAGTGTCCTCTCCACCTTTTGTCTGTTTACTGAACATTATGCATAACGACAAGGCTTACGTAAAAAGTCCATGCTGTCATTTTAAGCTGCAGAGACGTACAACTTAACAGATGTACATCACTTAAGGTTCCTCTTGTGCTGGTAGAGTGCCTACTTCCCAGTTCTCGAAATCTCTAAGTGAAGAAGCAAGTCTGAAAACGCCCAATGAGTACGCTTCCTCATTCTCCTCCAGCACGTCTTTCCATAAGCATTGAACAGAAAAGGCCTGTTCAGCTTTAGTTTGACAGTGGAATGATCTCCCAAAGGATCTCAGGTCGCATTTAGGTTTGGAGAGGGTGCAATCAAAATGCTACGTTTCTGCTTCTGTAACAAACAAAAGAGGTTTAAATTTGGCATCGTGCAATGGTTCAGGCCTGTTAGATCGGGTTCTCAAGCAATGGTTGAATCAGGAGGCCGGCAGTATAATTCATCCGAGCTTTAAGCTTTGCAAAATGAAATGACAGAACATATATGTCGAGGAGAATCGAGGCCAACAAAGTTCAGGTATTGTCACTCATATCGAGGTCGGTTGTGCAGACAGATCCACTGACAGTCTGACTCTGGGTGATGAATCCACGGTGCACAACCCTACGAGTGTCGGTGAAGTGTGTCCTTCTCATTTGATGCACGGACTTTCCCTCTTTGCTGCATTTCCGCTGCTCAGACTGCCGCGAAGTCTCTGGGTGAAGCCTGATGTTTGCTCTTTGCAGACGCTTAAGTGCCAGGGTGACAACGTGCAAACATGCACCTGAAAGTGGTCACATAACAGCCTGTAGTCCAGCTCAGCAGATCATCACGTGACCAAAGTCTATACACTAACTCACAGCAGTTTTAGCTAGCAGCTACTGCATACTTGTTACCTGGGCTGTGCTGCGTTTAGGAACAACAGGAGCAACCACGTAGCCTCGTATATATTCTGGAGCTAATCCTGAAGGAAATCATTAAAACTGAAATATAAAAAGGTGGTGAGATGTGATTTTAGGTGACTCTGTATCAAATCTGGTGTAACAAACCTTCTGAGACCAGTTTACAACAACCACCTAGCGATGGTTAGATGACAGGACACGACTTTTCTTGTTTCCGTGCATTTTAATTCACCTTTACGCTGCAGTTTGTCTTTCAGTTTTGATCTGGTGAGTGCTGCTCTGCACACACTGTACTGCTGTGAAATGACTAGGATTATCCTTTAACAGAGGACAGAGGGAGTAAAGCAGAGGTAGGGGGATGTTTCAACACAGGCTGATGGATATTTAGCACCTGATTAGCGAGTGCGAGGACAAAGTAGCTGAGCCATCTGCTTTACATTTGCTCCCCTGGCCTTGAATGCCAAGGACAGAGCGTTGTTGTGATGTGCTGTGCACAGAGTGATACGGCCTTTAGCTTTTCATGTAAATAAAATACATTAAAATGCAGTTTGGGCTGTGCATACACAGCGTTTACATTATATATATATGTTGTGACATGAGGTATTCATGTTGGTGCCTCTAGGCAAACGCCTCACTTCCTGTTAACTCGCTGTCGCTTCTTGTGGCAGGAGACAGAGGCTGGCAGACATTGCTCTTCATTCAGTCGTGTTAAAAGCTCCTCGTGTGACACCCTTTGAGACCGAGACTCATTAAACTTCTCTGAAACCGCTTTGCTTTATCACCTCATTTTTTTCCTCTCACGTAATTTGTTTGCAAATAACATCTTGTTTAACTTTCTGATATAATAATTAATACAGATAATAAGATACAAAAAATAATTATGAGCATGCAAACCTTAAATTAGCTTAATAAATATAAATGCTTAATATCACATGTAGCTGCACCTTTCATCATAGCAGACATTAATGCATATTTGGCTCATTTAAAGTTTGACATGTTTACTTATTTATTCTCTTATTGAAATTTAAGGTTAGTTTAGCAGAAAATGTAAAATTAAATTATGTTTTTATGCATCTGACAAATAAGATACAACATGTTAACTCGTGAGCTGAATTAGAGGTGCCGGTAAATGGATTTTGTTACTGTAGTCTCATTCTGTCAAGCTAAGTTAGCCGGCTACTGGCTGCAGCTTTATATTTAGAGTACAGACTAGTGCACAATAAATCAATATATTGGCTTTTAGTGGACGTTTCTGTGTCAGTGTGTATGCTCCTGCTCCTATTAAACTGAAATGTATTAACTATTTAAGTCTAACGTACCTTTTCTTAACCATATCAGTGCAAGATCGGTGCATAATCCACATAGGTTTCCCCCTAAAATCAGTATCTGTTGTAAAAATCCCATATCTGACATGAATTTGGAGAAATCTATAATTAAGCAGTCTAGATAACAATGAATCTATGTTCTGGTGCCAGCTGAAGAAGCCAGAAAACATTTTGTTTTTTGCAGCACATGCGTTGCCAAGAACTAATCAAGCGGCTCCATCTCTAAAGCATCTGAGAGAAGAAAAGGCGAACTTTACTATACTATACATCCAAACCGCACAGTATATGTAATGCATCTTGATTGAAAAACACTCATATGATTATTCTTAGCATGCTAAACCCTTATCACTGCCTCTTTATTGTGCTTACCCTCCACTTCACACGTTTTTTCATTTTTGCTGTATTGCTCGCTGTATTCTAGTACCATTTATTGCTGCAAATGCTCCAGCTGGGCCCTGCTGTCCTACACTATATAATACAATCAAAGATAAGATCCAGCAGAGCCTTCTTTGAATTCATAGGCAGTGCCGGCAGCGAGAGCTACTTTAGTCAGAGTGAAACTGAGGTGGCCACAGAATACAACAATGTGGAGTGTATAAGCAGAAGATCTCCAGTGGACGCTGAATTGCTTAATCATATTGTGGCACAGGGGAGAACTTGATGCCTCGTTCCTCGTCTCTCATCCATTTTTTATTCTTTTTGCTATTCTATTTTGACAGCGAGACACAGAGTACACTCTCATGCTCCTGAGAGGTGGCTGGCCATGGTTGAGTGTCATTGAGGAACCTGCTCAGAGTGTGTGACGGCTGCGGATTGTCACCGAGAGGCCCGGCAGACGGCGAGATGGTACAGCGGGGCTTATGATCACGCCGCGGCTCCGCCTCGTCGACCACACCGTCCGCCTAACACCTCTCGAGCACTCGCCTCCGAGAGAGCAGCGCTGACTTTCAACATGGGGCTAAAACTTGAGAATACTGTCATAATAAAAGCTTTTTAATGTCACATGTTGGGCCCGAACTAAAATATAAATTTTTCACCGCACGTTTTTTTCCTTTTTCGCCCTTTCGCCCATCATGCACTGTGAGTTGAAAGTACGTTTTCCTTTAGATGGCTGACTGCAAAAGCTTTTAGGGCTGCAATAGCAGCTGTGAACAATGAACCTCAGAGTGCTGGAGAGGCCTTTATGGGGTGAAGGAGAAGAGACGCATGAACTGCAGGTGTGACGTCAGTGCGACGGAGACGGGGATGTTGTGAATCCATCCCTTTAAAAACCTTCTGGCAATCAAAAGCAAACAGCCGTGATGGATTTTCTTTAAATACTATGGGAGAAAAAGCTTTTGAGGATGAGAGCTAACTCAAGCGTTTGGCTAATGTGATGCTAGCTTGGATAATGTTAGCTGGGAAGTGTAGGTTAGCTGCTAAAGTTAGCATAATCTCTGTAAACAGGGCTTCTGTAATGCATTGTAACCTACAAGTTGATTTTTGTAATGCATTTGGCCTGAAAATACTGAAAAACCCAGTTACTACTGTCGGGAGGCTAACTGTCCAGCTAACTAGCTTACAGCTAGCTCACGCTGCACTTGTTAAAGCAGATAAACGCACTGTTTAATCAAGTCCTTTCACTTTTCCTTTTGTATGTTTGGTTTTGCAAGAGATGAAAAGAAATCCTTCCACACATATTGAATAAAAATGCAATGCGAAGCTCAGCAGGCCTGTCCTGCCTTGTTTCGTGCAGATTCATGTCGAGCAACATGTCAACCTGAAAGTGAACTTCAGGTGTGACGTCGGTGCGGCCTGGAGATGGAGATGCCGTTGCCAAACCACCCCCTTTGAATACCTTCTGGCAATTAAAAGCAAACAGCCGTGACTTTTTTTTTTTTCATTATTTCCTCCTTTAAAGTTCGACACAGATCACGATCGCTACCTGATAAGTGGCGGATTTCATGCGCACTCGCTTCCCTCCTTAACAGAATATTAATGCAGGCTGTCATCCATGAGAATGACTCATTTACAAGCATGCAGAGGAAGCTGAGGACTCAAACCTGGATGAGGTTTGTCGCCTCGCTCTTTTGATAACAAGCACTCGAGTGTATTTACAAGGCAGAGCGAGCGAGATAAGTCTGCGGCGTAATGACACTAAGCAGGTCAGGAATGTCTCTGCCTCTCAGTGTGTTGTTGCTCATCTCCCTCCTGCGGTTATCCCTCTTTCTGTCAGAGAGCTGTACTTCCCCGTGCAGCGTGACGCCCGCACAGCGCTGTCATCTGCGATGCCGAACGCAATGCATGAATATCAAATGCAGCCATTCTCTAAGTTTGACTCGTGAAGCCTTTTCTTTTTTTTTTAACTTCTCTCTCGACTTTCATCCCATTTGCCGGCTCAGAGCTGAGATCCCGTCCTGCCGCTGCACTCAGAGAGGAGAAAACATTGTGTTGCTTATTGCCCGTCACGGCAGGAAGCCCACAACCGTGCTGACATGGCACTCAGATGGCAACGTGACCCCGCGTGTAGTCTCCAATCTCCGAGTGTGTGGGAGTCAATAGGCAGGTGTGAGGTTAGATACAAATTGGCCCGCTCCTGTCGCAGCCCTGCAGTCACCAGCTCAAGCCCGGACGGCGGCTGGAACTGGAAAGCAACACTCTGAGGAGAGGGACGTGTGAGGGAGAAAAATACCTGAAAGGAGTGTGATTTTTCTATTTTTTGGGTGCAGCTTAATACAAACTACAATTCATATGTTTTAAGGCCTGAAAGAAATTTGTGTTTCGCATTTATTTTCCATTCTTTTGCTTTAATAAGCTCACCTCGCCCTCTATCCATCCATTATTTCACCTCCATCCTGTCCTCTTTCTGCTCAATTCCTCCCTCTGCTCTCATCAAATAAACCTGCCAGCTTCTGCGTGATCTTCCCCAGCAGTGTTTTATGCCTCACATTATGACACATATAATCAGCCTGGCTGTTTGCACTACTTTGTTCAGCACAAATTGCTGCACCGATGGTCGCGGCGAGGCACAGATGGGACGTGGACAGTTTTTCATCGGCTGTTCCATACCACAGAGCCCAACACATCTGGTATGCAGCGAGAAGCATCTTTGCACTAATTTGTTTGTCACTATACATTGAAGGGACTATCTGTCATCCTGCCATGCTTTGGTTGCGGCGTGATGTTTGAAGAACATGGCTAGTCATAAGTTTCAGACAGCGCGGCTGGCTGGCCGCTTGGGACTCACTCACACGAGCCTTCTGACTGTGGGAATGACGAGGGAGGAGAGGAGGAATGAAGAAATGGGATGCAGAGAAGGAGAGGAAAATATAAAGAGTAGAGGCAGTCTGTGAATTTTACTGCTTAACGCCTTCAATGGAGGAGAGGTGAAGAAATAACCTGTTTTCACTTCAGCGTCTGCAAAAACTCACACCGGCGTGCACGAATTTAAAATCAAGAACATTCAAAAGGTTTAATTTTGGGTGTGTTGTAGGTATGACAGCTTCCTTTAGCTACTGCTACTACATCATTTACACTGTCAATTCTTGCACGATGCATATGGAGTTTACAGTAATAATGGCGGCTGATTTAACCCAAGATCTATTTGTTATGTTTGAAACAATGGTTCCTCAACTTTTAACAAATGAAAGGCAAAGGCAAGCTTCAGTTTGGCTGCTGAAATAAGCTCCTCTGTCACTCGGAAGCTAACAAAGCTAACATTAGCTTCACAAGCAGGTTAACAATGCTATTCATAGCTGACTTTTCAATGCCTTAGAGCCTGTGAAGGGGTCTTCAAATGAGTGAGGAGCAGAGGAAAGCTCAACGCTGTTCACTTGCAGTTACTATGCCCATTTCAAAATGACAAATCTGCAAAGTTAACTTTCAAACATGCACTTGATGGCTGCGTATTTAATATCATCCTAAAACTGACAGAGGCTAAAGCTGCACAGAGGAAGACACTCGCTGCTTTTACTTCTAATATTATAAGGAAATAAAGTTTTCAGGATGAGAACTAACTCATGCATTTGGCTAACGTAATGCTAGCTTGGGTAATGCTAACTGGGGCGCTAGCATATTAGTTAGCATATTAGCTACTAAATTTAGCATAGATTCTGCTAGCTATTTGTGAGCAGGGCTTTTGTTTTTCATCATAACTTGCACAGTTATGACAAGCCTTTGGCCTTGAACGCACCAGAACACCCAGTTACTACTGTAAGCATGATTGATGACGACGAACATGACTGCAGCCAACTGTGAGCACGCTGTTTAATCAATTCCCTGCACCTTTGCTCTTGTATGTTCAGTTATGGAAAAGCTAAAGACGAAGCCGTTGAAACATATTGAATAAAAATGCAATTCAGAGCTTGACAGGCCTGTTTTGCACAGTTGCTTAACGGAAGAGAAGTTTAGCTAATGGTCAGATTAATGTGCACCAATGTTTCACACACTGATATTAATGTTGTTGGATGATCTGGATCTCCACCTCAGATACCTCACTTGTTCCTCAGTCTCTGTTTTTCCATACAATCCCATAGTGTAGGGGGAAAAGGGAAAAAGGAAGAAGGTGATAAATGCAATCTGACAGCTCATAATATCCCCTTACCCATTCTATGCTCTACATTTAGTGCGATTCTAAGTCAATTAAAGAACTGTTTGATGTTGATGCATTCAGACTTGGAAATTAAGCACCAGTCTGGTAGTTTGTCGGTTGACAGCGTTGGTCTTCACATGCATTTTTACACCAACAAGTCCCCTGCAGGCCGTGCAGCTTTGCTGGGAAATATCTATGTTTGTGTTGTAACCTGAGCTTTGGATAAAAAGCAGAAGCTGCACAGTTTTGATTATATTATTTTTATCCAAAGCACAATAAGAAAAAAGAGTAAAAAGAGGAAAGGGGGACTGCACAAGTGGGGTTTTTGTGTGAAATGTAAAAGGCTCGGTGCTTGCACGGCAATCTATTTTTCAGGGAGGAAAAAAGAAACACTTTTATGTGATCTGCTTAAGAATGACATTAATGTTGCAGGGGAGGATGACGCTGTGGTGAGACCGGCTGCAAAGGGACTCGGAAAGTTCCCGGGCACTCAGTATCTCAGTTTTATGTCTACTTAAATTGAAAAAGGGAAGTAAAAAAAAAAGGTTCTGAATTTTTCTTAAGGCTTGTTTTAGCCCAATCTAGCTCTAAGTAACTTTAAAAATATTTTCCAATTTTCCCAAATTCACGTATGAAAAGCTGAAAATGACATAAGAGCGCAGAGCAGGAAAATGTGATTTCCTGTAATTTAATGGGAGTGAATTTGTGAAGTCTGAAATGGAGGGTTTTTATGAACAGGAGAGACAGTATGTTCCCCGAACAGGCAGGAAGCTCCCTGGATTATTCACATTCACAGTGTTTTTAAATTAAAGTTCAAACATTAAAGAGAAAAATAAGGCTGTAAATCTCTCACATACAAGCGCAGACTGGTCAGTTTTGACTCACTGAATAATTGTGCATTTCACAGAGAATGACCTGTGGCCTCTTTACAGATATATCCACTTGCGTGCTGCGTTCAGGTGCACATCATAGTACAGCTGGTTTAATGCACAGCTGGTTAAAAAAAAATAAAAAATCAGAGCCTTTGCATGAAACAAACGTACAGTGAAGCAGAGCTGAAGAGAAGGGGAGGGGGTATATTTAGTTCTCAGACGCTGAATAATGGAGCTGCAGCATGCGAGCGTGCAGACACTGTAAAAAGGTTTTCGCTGTATTTGTTTGATTCGGCGCCACAGAGGTGAAGGTAAGTGTTGTGTCGTCATGAAGCACAGTCTTTAATGCTCTCTGAAGTCCGTGCATCGTCTCCAACACCAAGTTTTTAAAGCTTTATTTCTCCCTCACAGATTAGCACTCATATCCTATTCACCTGTAAAAGAAGGTCACGGTGGAGAGTCAATAATATGAAAATATAGCGATGCAAAACACTTGAAGGCTCCTGCTGTGCTGTGTGATATTATACTGCAGCTATTAATAAAAACTAATAAAACATTAAGCCTATTACAGCTGTAACTAATTTCTCCAGTTTAAAACAATGTGGTCTGTAAAATCTAATAAAATGGTGAAAAAAAGTCTGAATATGACCAAGAGCCAAAGGTTTTTCTATTTAATTTCCAATAAGATGACATTTTGTCACATTTAAATGACGATACATGTTCACACTTTGACACAAAACTGCTATTTTCATGTTTTTTCACATGCACCTGCAGCCTTTTAGTCTAAAACCTCAAAATCTCAGTGTGTACAAGGAGGATTTAGTGACAGTAGAGGACCAGTATCCAACTTGCACAGTTATCTTGTGCAAAAAAACAAACTGTGCATATTGATAGATGTTGTTTTTTTAATTAAAATAAAGTGTGTGAACAGATTTCAACCAGGACATTGAAAAGCATTTGTAAATGTCATGCAACATGGCCACAACTCAATATTTCACTCATGTTTCGCTTTCCGGTCCTAATTCTGCATTTTATTGTATTTTGGACAATAAAACATCATCAGATGTGTGCATCTCATCTCTTTTTGTCCAAAGCTAAGTTTGCAGTATGTATAGATAGAGTGTAAAATGATATGTTAAAAACTGTCAAAATGTTGTTCTGTGTTATTTACTATCACAAAACAAAGAAAAGAAGCAAACTGAAATGTGAAAAATCAAGATTTTGCATTGAAAAACAGCTCAAATGGGGTCCACTAGACCCCATATATCATATATATTTATGAACTTCATAAGTCAGCATCATGCAGGGATGAAGTGGAGGCTAAACACACCCAAACTCAGCTGCATAAATAGAGTTTATCACCCTTTCAGGCTGGCATAAAGCATTAGGAGTGAAATTCACAGCGTTACAGTAGGTAGCATCAGACTGCAGTAAGCCACAGACAGAAGAGTCTTGAGCAGCAATCACACCGTATTTAAACTGAAGATAAAAAACAGCTAATGAAGCCAAAACAGCGGCGCAAACGTCACATGGAAGTAAAACTGACTATTATTCTGAGGGGGCATCATGAAGTCTTCTCCAAACTACTCCAAATCGCTTTCATTCACGCAAAGCCTCACGCCCCCCCATCACCTTCTGCAAGCCTCGGATCCGCAAGCCCGCACTACCTTCCCACCGCGGCGGCGGGCTGAATGAATGATGAGTAATCGTGTAGGAGAGTGAGGTCATTATCGAGATGTGGAAGTGTGAATCGGCACACCGGAGCCTTCATTTGTGCCGCATTCACGAACTCCTTTTGACTTTGAAGTGCGCGGCACACCTGACTCTTATTGGGGAGAGACTGGTGTTTCTGCTCATTTCCGCTGCGTCTCTTTGAAGCTAAAGCCGGCTGGTCTATTCTGAGAAGGGCCTCTACAATACTTCTCTAAATGCTGAACGGGAGCAATGTGGGAAGCTGCAGTGTAATGTGGAGATTTCTTGCCCACAGAGCGATGAAGATGTGTTTGCTGCATGGGTGTATCATTCAATACTTCAGATGATATTATACTAAGATATATTTGATCATATCACCGTCATATCCCTTCATAATAAATAATAGAAATAGCCTTTAGATTATCTTGGTAAATAGGAGTTTAAGGATTGCATCTTAGCTAGCTACCCTCTGGTCATTTAAAGCTGACAACTAAAGCTAAAGCTAGTTAGCATCCTCTGTCAGTAACGTTCACCGCCTTTCTGAGCTAGCCTGCTGTATTAATGCACTAATCAATATTTGTTTCATGAACAGTCAGTGGAAATGAGTCACTCTGCAGAGCGTGTTAGCATCTTTGAGCTAAATTTTAGTTTTTCAGGCCAGCTAACCTCACTGTTTTCATCTGTGGAGTGTTAGCATTGTTGCTAGCAGCAGCCGTTTTACTAAATTAATAAGTAAATACATAGATTGTGCTTAAACAGACAAGGTTAGCCTCCACCTTTGAGCTGGTTTAGCATGTTTCCTTCAGGGGTGAGTGGAGACCAAAACAGCCAAAACGTCATAACATCAACTTCATATTAAGTTCGCACAATGTTGCGTCTAGTGGCCACATTCATTTAGCTCAGCTTGTTTCTCTGATAACTTAAGATCCAGACGTCCGACGACTAAAATCCTTCATCTGCTTCAGATACAGAGTTAAAAACAAGCAGCTGCTGGAAAATGGAGCACAGAAATGTGTCTTACAGCTGATCCAGAGTCAGTTTGTGAAGCTGCTGACACACAAACAACACTGACACATGCACAGAGAGGAGGCGGTGATGAAATTGACAGGAAATAAAACCAATAACTTGATTTAGACATTTTAATGCAGGAAAGTTACATATATCTTTAAATTCATCAGCCTGTGCATGTGTTTTCTCTTCACATGTTCAATACGTCAAGCTAACACAATTAAATTCAGGTTATTTAATGTGACAGAAATCAAAACAATGTCTTTATGTACTCTACTTGTCCGCATTCAATGTCAGTCACATACTGTGAAAAGCTGTGGATTTACGTCATTCGCGCTCATGAAAGCAGAATATTTTTAGTCTTGTCGTCTCTCGCGTGGATTTTCCATAACCACTGTGGGCGGGACGTCTGTGACTCCGATTGGACAGAAACGTAAACAGGAAGGAGTTGTTGTTGTTAAATTCATACACACATTGTCTGAACATTTAGTGAGTCACACCCACCGTGAATCAACGTCTTTATGTACCTGTCATTTACTTCTCCGGTGGCTACTCATTATGTGCGCACAGCTGAATCTCCACTGGACCTGCATGACGGAGTGGTTGCTAGGAGACCGGCGATGCAACTCAGAGATAAATAAATAAATAAACATCATTCTTATTTTTAACAGGTGTTTTTCGTGTGTGTTACAGCGCCGTCTCCTTCTGTTTCCTCCCCGAAACATCGACTCTGAATCATTCTCTCTGATCTCAAGTGCAGAGCTGTTAGTTCGACGGCGACGCCGCGTAGTTAGCCGCTTCAAGGTTGTGCTTCTTGGTGAACTGCAAGAAAACGGGGGGTTGTCGTGACACCCTCCCTAGAGTCACCAGGTGAAAACAGATTTAAAAAAAAAAAAGATGGAAAAACTCATCCTCCAGCCGCGCACACACACACACACACACACACACACACACACACACACACACACACACACACACACAGAGGAAACACCACAGGGAATGTTTAAGTCTTCCACAGAGTAAATAATGGGATCAGAGATGTTATCCGCTGTCTGTGTAGGCAAAGCATTTCGCTTCTGGTGCATGACCCAAAACAGACAAGCCCATGAAATGGAACACCAGCTTAGTATTGCTCTAGTAGACTCTGATGGGTGGAAACAAATGGAGTTTGGCACTGCTACCCAACATAGCTGTGTATGATACAGTGTGTCCTAAATGCTCCCTGACAGTAATACAAGCCTTTGTCTGTTTGCATCCGTACGGCGATACGGACGGGAGGGAGGAGAGCACCGCGTTCCTCTCCGCAGCCTCGACTGTAACTGTCGTGACGAGTGTTTGCTTGCATTGCGCGTGTTTTGCAAAGTTTATCTGCATCTGAGGGGATAAACCCCGCCCTCTCCAGCAGCTGGCCAATCACAGCCTGACAAAGGTAAATCAGTCCGAATGGATCAACCTGCAAGATTGTTAACGCATAAAAAGCCAGCCACACCTCAATCTGTCATCGCTGAGACTGCTTTTTCTGTTTTCGTCTTAAATCAAGGAAGTTATTTAAATAAAATGATTTAGTGTTAAACCTGCCTCTTCTTAATGTAAACTGCACATGTGGCGGCGGAGCTTAGCAAACTGTAGCCAGCATTGTCAGAAGGAACGACGCGCTCTGCACACAAAATATGCCTTTTTATAGCACATGTGAAAGATTTCCTGTACTTCCCCGTTTAATCGGACGACGAATGGTTTTAGATAATTGAAATTTTATTAATGAGGATCATCAAGTCACTATTAGGTGTGAGTCTTGTGACCGGTGTCCTTGCAGTCATCCCTCCTGTCTATCTTTGCCTGCCTCTGCCTGCCTGCCTGCACCCTGTGTGCATGCCTCCGTAAGCCTCTCTACCTGGCTGCCTGTCGCCCTGCCTGTCAGGCCGACTATCTACCTATCAATCTGTGAGTGTGTCCGCCTGCGTGTGGTGATAAGGAGCCGTGGGTGTCTGTAGCCCTGACACCAGCTGATTTATGCCGGCCTCTTTCCCTTTAGGGGGCCGATTTGTGAGAAAATCCCCAACGAATCATGCTGACTTTGTGTGCGCGTGCGGAGGGAGTGTGTGTTTCTGTTTGTCTGGCTGTTTGCATGTGCGTGTGTGTGCGTGCTGCGCCAGGATCGTCTGTCAAAACAAAGATGACAGCGAGCTGTAACTCTTTTATTGCCATATTTCAACCCCTGTACATCACTCAAACCTGATTTAATATTTGAATTGCCCACTCCCTCTTTTCAAGCACGAGCACAAAGGAAACGCGCACTTTTTCGGAAACATGTCCGAGGCTCACGCTGGTGAAATCAATATGCAATAAAAGATAAATGAGTAAAAGCTCGGCGTATTGCTAGCTCAACTTAAAACTTGATGACTTCCACCTAAAGAGACAGTTTGATTCGGAGTTAAAAATTGATGTGAGAAACAGCCTGAAATCTGTTTCTCAGTGTGTGGGAGCGCGCTGCATTCTTCATATTTTATGTTATTCAATCAATTCAGATGATTCTTGTCAAGCTCGGCTCACATGCTACAAGTATAAAAATAACATTAAAAATACATAAATCTAATTAGAGCTGGCAATGACGGTGGATCTTAGAAGCACGCAGGGTTTCAAACAGCAGCCTGACCTTCAGCGGTTTCACTTACAGACTGTACTTATATGTGTTTCCATGCACCTCTGCAGTGTGTGAACGGAGCGAAATCTTTGAAAACAAGGTGGAAAACAATTGAAAAACGTGTCTTAAACATCCATCGTAGCTGCCACATCACATCTGTGTGGAGCGACGGAGACGCTTCTTCACATGAACACATTAAAACCACAAAGATGCCGCATGTTTCACCGCGTTTTCTACATATTTTTAAGGTTTAACTTGCACTAATTATTTAATTCGCGCTCTTCCACAGCAGTATTTTACAGGCACCTGACAGGAGAATTAACACCACTGACTGTTTTTTGTTATTTGCAGAGCAGCAGCAGATTCAAACTCACATAAATCGTGTTTTTTGCAGATTTTCCTGATATTTTGTTAAAATTTCTGCTGGTTATTGTTCCACAGCTCAGTCACTTTCACACCTACTATTATTAACCTCAAGTACTTTAATTTAACATACTTATTTCAAACAGAGCGATGAGTTAATGGCACAGGTAGGTATGATATGAAAACATCTATCTTTGGCTTTTTGAGAAGTAAAAATGTAACTCTGTGTGTCATTTATGCTTTTGATTACTTCGCCACAATTAAAATTAAATAATAAAATATAAAATTTCTATTATTTCTGTATTTTTTTCTTAGTTTTTCAACCTCGTTTGGTTTCAGTTCTCCTTGTGTTCATCATAAAGATGTTCAACATGGCTGCTTCCTACAAAGTAACCAAAACATCTGGATCGCCCCCTGGTGGCTGGCTGCAGTATAGCTCATAAGCCCCGCCCCCTCCGTGTTAGCAGATGGTTTAGTCTTTTAAGGTCCTTCTTGTCGCGCTGAGGTTCAGTTTGGTTTTACAGAGTTACTTGATGCCATAAAAAAGGGGGTGTGACGTCACGATTGGTGCCAAATCACCAGAACAAGATGGCGGCGCCCGTGTTTGGGATATTTTGACTTCATTTTTAAGCAATTGGAGGAAGTGGAGATGTGTCGGCCATCTTTGTTTACGGTCTCTGCTGGTAAACTCATTAATTCATCACGTCCGGCTCAGTTGCTAAATCTTCACGGCAGCTTCCTGCTTTGTGAACTTTGTGAATGACTGACCGCTGTGGGTCAAGAGAAGCCCTCGATCCACCTGGACCACCTGGCCCGACGTGACCTCAGTCCAGTCCCTGTCTGTCTTTTATCACATCTGCCCTGCATTCACCAAAAGCCACTCCCAGAAATCCAGAGCTCTTAGGTTTCCAGATCGACTCGGATCAAGTGCGCTAACAGGGAGCACACAAGGAGACTCCAGGAGGATGGACCCAGTGGTGGGCGTTTAGCGGCTGAGCTATTCAGCCCTCAGCGACACCGTCTCCACTCCGTCTCTCGTTTTCATTTTTAAAGTTTCATCCCCGTGTTTGCGGCGAGCGCCTGCCTGCAATGACACAGACGAGTCAGAATGAAACAACATGTCTCTGTGCTGTTTTGGCTCCAGTACAACTCTGTTGATCGAATGTATATTCAACACACCCAGAGCCTGTTTGCAGAGATAATTAAATTCTCAAAGGATGCGAGGAGACGCAACACGTAAATTAATTTGAGCTGCAGCAACAGACAGGATTTATGCCGCTTTGGCGGGAGCATTCACTTCCAGAACAAATAAATGGGATGTTTTTGAAATTAATTACTGTTCCAGTGCGCCATTAAAGAGTATCAGTTATCAGATGACTTTGAAATACACACTTGGCTCTTTTGATGTGTTAATGATGACAAAGTAAATCATCCTCCCTGCCATGTAGGAGTTGGAGAGACAGGGGGAAGAGACAGGAATCAAAGAAAAGAGGAAGGAGCGCAAAACAAAGGAGGAAAGAGACGACGTTTGAAGGAATAAACGGCAGCGAGTGACAGTCCGAACTCACGAATTAATGTCTGTTTTATATCAAACCCTTTAATGTGAAGGTTACGGCCTCCGTGGTTCAGACACTGAAACGCTTCTGTTCCTGTTTTTATTCCCCATCCACCAACCAAGAGAAGGTTTCAAGTGAAGGTTCAGATCACGCCTAAGGCTCGTTTCAGTCGAACACGAGCTTCACTCGCTTCAAATGAAGGAGAACGCGTGTGAAATGTAGGCCAGCATTACAGCAGATATGACTGATTGTGTTTCAGTCTCCCCTCTGTTGTAATGCAGGGCTGGATTTAATAGTCCGGCTGTTAATCCATGTCAAGGAAGGCAGAAAAGGCCCATTTGACATGGGCTAACTTCCCTCTGTAATTAGAAAACCTCATTAAGTTCATTAAGTCATTCCTTGTGTTGGGGGATTTGTTTTACATGCGCCGCCAACAGACTCAGGCCACCGCCAGCAGAATGTGGGCTAACTGAGGGTGGATGAAACGCAGTGTGGGAAGCATCTGAAGTCACGAAACAGGCTTTTAAAAGGTTAAATAAGGAGCTTGACATCATCTCAAGAGAAACACGATGGAAACACGATCTCTCTCATCTCTGCATATAAATGCAGAATCCGGAGGTGAGATTTCGGTATCAGAGGCGTTTGTTTTCGGTTTCTGATGCATCTGACCAGGCTTTTGTCAAAGAACAACAAAGGTGGAGCACATTCGCCAAAAATGCATTCTTGCAACACAATCCTGGCCGCTGTCCGAGGTCGATTTAGCTTTTTCGCTAACTTTTTGCAGATACCTGTTCGGACAGATTAGCTAAAATGCTGTTTAGACCTCAAACACTAACGATAATCAGACTGCAAACAAAGGGCAGGTGCATGGAAGAAGAGTCTGGCTACACTAGTATAGGCCCCAAAATTCCTATAACATCAGATAAATCGGCTGGGCGTTGGTTCCTAAATTAGTAAAAACCTTAAGAAAAAGCTAAACTCTGCATCTTTTGAGTCATTATCGTGTTTTTATCTCACAGGGGCCCTTGTCTGCACCTTCAGTCTAACGGCTCCAATGGGGATAATCAACGTCGCATTATTTTGAAGGGGACATCAAAGACACCTTCCTGAAGGCCATTTGTTTTTCTATTTATCAGAGGCCTTGAGGACACAGGGAGGGGAATACCTTGTGCTGCCTCGGAGAGCGACACAGTAACAGATGACTAGACGCCACCGCCAGAGGCCCCCTTGTTTTTTTTTTTTTGGTTGTTGTTGTTGTTGTTTTTTTTCCCCTAGTTTTGGCTCCCGGACCCAATGATTCCAATTTGGGTGTCAGTGAGAGCAGCGATTCATCATTGGCTGGATTACTTAGTGGGCTGAGAGCAGAGGGCTATTCATCTCTGTAGCTGACACAACCCCGGCCAGAGAGACGCCATGCTGCCAGCGCTACCACCGCTGCTGCTGCTGATGCAGCTGCTGCAAAACTGAGCGCTCTACACACACACACACACACACGCACGCACACTCGCATGCATCCAAATAGTCTCCTTCACAGATGAATGAGGGAATGTCAATTTTCATTTGGTTGCAGAAACAGAATCGAAATGTCAAAGGCTGCAAAGATTCAAGTTGTCACAAACAACCTAAAGAAATGGTTTATCATTTTGGAAATATGTTTATATGCCTACCAGTGAAGACTGAAACAGGAAGTCCACTGAATATAAGGGAGACACACGTAGCAGCTGATTAGCATAGCTTAGCACAAAGGCTGAAAGCAAAGGAGAAGAGCTAGCTTGCTATTTAGCAACATTATATCCTGTTTAAAACAGCCACAAAGCCAAAGCTTAAAAACTACAATTTACCATTTTACTGGGGGTAATGTGAGGTTAAGTGTCTGAGCAGTTGCCAGGCAACTCCAGGAAGCTATGACTCCCAGAAAAGGTCATGCACTTGACACTGCGCACAACAGATTAAACAAATGAGATATAATCTGTTAATTTGCGTCTTATTGTTGTTAACTAACCAGCTCCCTCTTCATGCTAAGCCTAACATATGTTGTATGCGAGATGAGGCACACATGCATTAAAAATACACTTACACATAACAGCATAGGGAACCCTGGCTAGCTTAGCTTAGCACAAAAATGAGAGCTGGTGGAAAAACTAGCTTGCTAATTAGCTGATTAGCTAATATCCTGTTAAAAACCCATGAAAAAAACCCAAAGCATATTCATGGTTTACTGTAATTCAAGTGTCTGATCTGTTGCCAGGCAACCAACGACTTGCCAATGACTCCAGGAAGTGCCAGCTCCCAGGTCTTTATGCTAAGATTTATGCTAAGCTAAGTATGTTGTCTGCAAGATTGTATACTATACTAAAAATACAGCTCAGTAGGGAAACCCAGCTGCGCGCACACACACACACACACACAAATATATAAACACACACCTCCAACCCCCTGCCAGGCCTAAACACCGCTGTGTGCTGATAAGACAGAGAAACCACTTGCTTCCCTGCAGGTGAAAAACAAGGTGGACATCCACATACTGCGCCTCACACAGCGTGCTGCATTTACAATACACCTCAGTGGCATCAACATAAATCTGCAGTACGAGCTCGTCCAGGATACGCTTGATTTAAAGCCCTGGAATGGATGTCAGAGCCTCTATTCATTTTTAGGGGGCAACAATAAAATGAAACGCATATGCACCGGGGGAATAAAAGGGTTAGTTCAAAATGGTAAATGGGGCACCTCGAGGTAAAGTGGAGCATTTCTCAGTCTTTTAGCGGCACACTTTCACTTTTGGTCGGGAAATAAGACAAGAACAAAAGGCAAAGGGCGCCTAGTTTTGGACACGCTGAAGTAGTGCAATGGCGCATGCTGCCTGCGTGCACAATCTTTTGAGGTCCGACATCCCCCCTTTCGACTTTTAAAACAGGCCGCCAACACACGACGACAACCGACGTCTTGTCTGCCTGAACAAACTCAGGCGGGTCCGCCTCTGTGAACCGAGCGCCTCCGTGAGCTGCTGCTGCGATAACTCCGGGAAATGGACTTCAGAGTCGCGCTCGGCCATCTGAAATGCCACAACTAAATTATCGGCTATCACTGAGGAGGGGGAGACACAGAGGGAAAGAGAGAGAGAGAGGGGGGGGAGAAAATGGAGATCCCATCTAGAGTCCGCTTATTCTTGTGAGTCGCATCAAAAGGAAAAGTAATTAAGTCGTCTGAGGATGTTATTGGAAACGAGAATTGTATCAGTGAAGCTGTGGGTTTGTGATGCCTACAGCTTATCCAGCCTCTCTGTATGTGTGTGTGTGTGTGTGTGTGTATTCCTGTGACTGACACGCCGGCGTGCAGTAGGAGATGAGACCTCTGTTGTGCGTTTGTAACAGGCGCAGCCAGCCGCTCCTCATTAACCTTTTGGGAGATAAGCCTGTTTTAAGTCCATGTTTGAACAGCCTGTGTGAAGTATCTCCCACTGATATGTGGCTAGCCAACCACCCACCCAAACCGTCGTCGCCTCCCCTCCTTCCCCACCCTTTTCACTTTCAATATTCCTCTTCCCTCACCTCCACCAGATTACCAGAATTAAATTTCAATTTTAATCACAGGCCTGAAAATCTCCATAAATCTAGCACCTGAGCCACCCTTAATTACGGAACAAGCATTCTGGGGCGTGCGCTGCCGTGGCCCGCTAACAAGGTTAAAAAGGTGCAAAGTGTGTGTAATGGGAAGCACAGGAACTCACTGAGCAATTGTTAACACCATGTTAGCTACTCCACTTCTTTGTCTCATGCCATGTTCACTCCCTGTTTTCCCAGCTAGAGCGGAATACACAGAGCACCTTGTTAGAGGCGCTAGGCTAGAAGTAATGTAATTTAGCTAAGTGGCGAATGTGGAGGTGCCAGATGCGTGTGGTTGTTTTTTTTTTTTTTTTGCGGCGGATGGTGACGGCAGCGGTGATGGAGCGGGGCACACAGAGGCAAAGCTGTTACATTATCCGCCGCTCGCTGCACTCCTGCAGACTGGATCTGATAATTGGCAAAAACGGGTCTTCTTTTTTTCTGGAGGGACAAAGTCTCTTGTTTATTTGTTTGTTTGTTTTTTTTAGACGACATCTGGCCAAAAGGAACTTGGGAAATGTGGTAACAGTGATGTAAATTTAAAAGCTGCGTGATATATAAATTACCATATAGGAGGAAGGAACAACATTGCAAACTCGCGCTCATAATGAGGTTTTAATATGGAAATGCCACCTTAAAAGTTACAGTCCTTAATGTTTTAATGAAAGTAACTCTACTATTCATGATGAGCTTTCTATTAAAGGTAGTCATTTCCATTCCTGCCCTGGTTTAAAACAACCTAAAGGTGCACAAGTGATTCTCAGGAAGCTCAAAATATGATGTGATTTGGTTAATTTTATAGTTTCAGTACGATGAGTGTGTGTGTTCATGCTTTTATTAGTCCTGAGAAGTTGCCGAACACTCGTACGTGACCTCCAGAGTTCCCGGTTTGAGGCTCCATTTGTTTCCTGCACCTTTGATGCACGGGTTGATGGGATGCGTTTCAGCCTATCGAGGGAATGATCACTGAGTGTGCACTCTCACAGAGACAGCCTGAGAAAACCAGCGAGTCCCACATATGCTCGAGTCTTTGTTTCACAATGTGTAAGCCGCAGGCTGTGAATTAAAGCGAGACAATGTAATGCGGTCCATAATACAATTATGCGTGAGAGGACTGCATGTAGGAATTGTTAAAAAGGCTTTTTTTGGGGGGTGACAGGATTTCATGAGAGCGAAAAGCGACTTTAATTAAGCAGTGGTGCATAATAGGAGTCTTTGAGCTTTCCACTGTGTGAAATTGTATGCCAATTAGATAATCATCTGTGAAAACGTTGGACATGAAAGACAATTCCATGATAACAGTATGATTAAACACAAATGCAGCATTGCAGTGATTATGCACGTCATTCATTTTGTGCAAAGTCTTGCGTGATTATTATATTATCGCTGCACGAAAATACTTCCTTGCCGTGCATTGTGTCCCAGCACAAAGTGCAAAACACGCCGATTAGACGTGCTCTGTGTTAACCGTATCGTTAATGTGTTTTTCATCGTGTCGCGGATAAATGGAAACTGTTAGAAAGAGACTAATTTACACGAGTTTCATCCTGACAGCTGGCCAGCTAATACTGCATAGCCGCCTTGTTTTGTTTACACACTGGCTTGATTTTGATCACTGGTCTGCTCAGCTTTTCCAGATGTCTCGTGCACATGTGTGTCTGCCATTTTTGAATGCTGTAACCACGGTGATGAATCCAAGTGTCTGTCTGGGAGACTGGAGAGCTGGAAACAACATGTGAACGCGTAGTTATTATTATTTTTTAGGACATATTGCATTTTCTTTAACACACACACACACACACAGGATAATCAATACGAATCAAGCAGCAGTGAGCATTGAGTGTGCATGTGCAGGAGTGTGTGTGTGTGTGTGTTGTCAGATAGCAGTGGGGGAAGCAGCTGTTCTCCCTCCCGTCCCCTGCCACTGATTTAACATATGGCTAACCTTTTGGAGATAGCGCCGCTGTTTACTTTCCTGCTCTGCACTGATAACATCCCAAATCATTACGCGAAACCTGTGTCGCACTAAGCTTTCGGAGCCCAAGCCGCAATAAACTGGCACGACGCTCGGCACGTAAGAGTCAGAGAGAGAGAGAGAGAGAGAGAGAGAAAACAAAAAGATGGCGATTGCGTTCACACATCTGGCTGGAAAGTCGGAGAGAAGCAGGTTTGTTTTGTTTTTGATCATCAGGGGGAAATTAAGCTTCAGCACGTGCCAGATTGTAAACCTGCATACCATACTGTCAAAGTGAATAATAATCCACCTTAAACGTTGCAAACATCTTGCGTTTTCATTCAGTTTCACGCCAACGTTTCAGTGTCAGTTTGTCAATTTTAGCTCGGATGAAGCGAAACAGAACAACACAGTTGTTTAAGTAGCGATACTGAAGTTAAACTACTAATAAATCTGATGATTGTTGGTGTAAAGGCGGTGATTTGTATCTTAGAGGCCATGCCGTCTGGTAACCATGGCAACACGTACACATGTCAGTGCATTACAGAGTGTGAAACGTGTCTGTTAGCATCATTTTCCCTCCAGGCTCCAGTCGCGGTCTGACTAATAATCCTCATAATCATCATTTTCCTCCATGAGCTCCTTGTGACGGCGCAGGACGTAGATCGACGTCCCATCGCTCACAAGAGTTTGATTCGCCGCCTCGTGGTGATGTCAGCCTGCAAATGATGCAGAGATGACATCATCGAAAAGTGTCAGACGGATGAATCACCTGTTGGACCCTGTGAGGTGACGTTTACAGGTGTGAAAGACTGAAAGTCACACACTTTTAATATATTCTATTAATGTTTTGTAAATGTACATATACAGATGTCCTAACATACGGGGGTTTAGTTCCTTGTAGCTTAAACTGCAGGTCATTAAATCGGCATAAACACTGAGTGAAGTTGTCTTTTGCACAAACACATGTTTTGTTTTGTCGTCTTTTACACTATGTAACCTTGTTAAAGTGACTCTGGATTGTTCGCCGCGGAGTGAGACACGTCGCTAATGCCGAGGGACTCTTGCCTCGCCGCTCCCTAACAACATCAAATGAATGGTCCACTTAGAATTAATGACTTCCTCACTCTGGACAAATTTGATTGTGTTAGTCTAACGACCAATCCTCGGCGAGAACCGGGCCAACATTTAGGCAGAGCTGCTGATTGGTTCAGCCGCTGTTTGAGAGACCTTTATTGATGGTGCCTCACACACACACACACACACACACACACACACACACAACGCATGCACGCACACCTTGAAATCAACACCTTCCCTCTGTTTCACAGTCAAGCAGGGGCAGCAAATCGCACGGCTCCCCAGACAATATTATCTCATATGCACAGACAAATTACCTCTTTGTTTTAAGGACATGAGTATTTCTCAAAAAGGGAAAAACACACACACACACACACACACACACACACACACACACACACACACAAGCACACACTCCACACATTATGAAAATCCCTCCATAAATAGGAAAAAGAAAGCACTCAAAGGGAAGCTAAAGTGGCACTTATGGATACTGTTAGCGTTTTGCTTGGGCAAAAGAAATTCTCCTATTAAATGGGTCTCTCTCTCTCTCTCTCTCTCTCTCTCTCTCTCTCTCTCTCTCCCTCTCCCTCTCTCGCCCGGCTCGCCGCAGAACAGATCAAATGAAGGTTACGCTGTCCTCTCTCATGGCCTACATCCTGATGCCAGAGCTAATTGCATAATTTGTTTCAGAATTAACAGCTAATAGCAGTCTCTTCTCGGCTCACGCCAGCCCTCCTCCCTCCGTGCGCTCACTTTCTCTCCTTCCATTATGCCTGTGTTTGCACAAGCTTCAGACAATATAGCAAAAATAAATAAATAATAAATATCGTGTCGGTATAAATTACATTCATAGGCAAGATGGTAGTCTGATGATGAATTATAGGCTAATTCCCTGCACTTGGCCCTTGCTTATTGAATCTAATAGCATCAACAATGGGTATTTCTCACTGTGTTGACTGTTTGACAGAGAAAACAAAAATAAAAATATAATAATGAATAAAAAAACTGCAAAATGTGAAAGATTCATGAGCTACATTTTTAGCACCAATGCACTCACTCCTCTCCCTGCAAGACGTGCTGGTGTCGTGCTCATTATGATCAGCTGACGTTGGCTCCACAGTGGGATCCGCATTGAAACGGGCCCACCACCGGTGGAAGGCGAGCCGGCTAACGGACGACTGAGGAAAGACAGATGAGCTGCTCCGAAGGCGGCCGCTATAAGTCAGTGCCCCACCTCGCACCAGGCAATAACCTCCTCTCCTCTCCGTGTAATAACCAGCCTGAATTTCAAAACTAAACCAAACAAACAGGAAGGGGAGCGAGGGAGGAGGAGGAGGAGGAGTGGGGAAGGGGGAGAGAGAGAGAGAGAGAGGGAGAGCGAGAGAAGGGGGAGGCAGCAGTGCAAAACAAAGAGACTCTGGATTCAATCAATACTGTGATCCAGCTGTCAATCACCAGCTGTATTAACCTGCAGTTGGAGGGTGTGAATGTTTTATCTGTTTATCTGTCCTGGACGCATCAGCCAACCAGTGCGTCTGTCTTTGCAGCATGGAAATGAGGCCGCCAGGAAGTGAAGTAAATAAATAAATAAATAAATAAATAAATAAGCGTGGTTCTGGCTGTGGTCAAGTTCCGATCACCTCAAGAACAAATACTTCACTGAGAAGCTGTTTTCAAATCAATAAAAATCTGCGAGCGGTGTTATTTTTCAGCGGCGGACACCCTCACCCTGAACTCGCAGTGTGTGCCTTTTATACAAACAACAACAACCACGACAACACGCTCACGTCACCGGAAAAGCTACAATGAATGCAACCTCTTCACATTTCTCAAATTAAAGGTCACTTTCACCTAAAAACATTACGACTGGCGAAGCCGTGGCAGGTAGTGAATGAGTTTACTCGCCTCCATCTGTCTTAAAAGAAAATAAATAAATAAATAAACATATTTGATTGCAAAGTCAGAAGGGTCGCCGTGGTGAAAATGTTAATATTTTCTCCTAATCACATGACTTGACCCGGGTAGCCAATGATCTGTATCTGGCTCTCTCTCGGTCCTGATGTACTACAGCTTGCAAACAGAGCCCCAGGCACAAAAATCTTAATTAAGGTCCTTCCCAATGCGCCGACAACGCTGAAACAAAGAGAGAGAACTAAAAAAATAGAAAAGAAACACTTTTTTCTCTATATACCATTTAGGAAATAACAGCCACTCGTCGAAAACTCTTCAAAGCTTTGCCTGCATCTGGAATTTGATTGTAACCTCAGGTTGCCTTTTCTATTAGGGTGGGAAATAATGTTACAGATGCACAGCACCAGTTTTTAAATTGAAATTTGACAGCTCTACCACACAGGGATGTGGAGAAAAAAAGAAAAAAAGAAAAGGGAGACTCAATATCGCATATTCACAGAGCAGCTCTCATGCTTTTTTCTTTCTCTGCTTTTTATGTGAGGAAAAAAGACCATTGTTGGAAATTTTCCTTTAGTGAAAAGCAGTCTTAATCACGTATTTCCTCACCTGCTGTTCCTTATTTCCTTAACATTACACCAGCTAACACACACAGTACCCACTACATTAAAATGTTTCTCATTTTATGTATAATATATAATAAAGGGACTGCTACATAATGTTAATAATAAGTGATACAAAATATAAAAATGAGAATGGATATTAGACATAATAATTATTATTACTATTTTTGTTTTAAATTAGACTAAGATTTATCATTTTATAAAGCTCTAACAAGTTAGAGTTCACGTTCTGGTGTAAACTACATTATTGTGATAATTAAAATGACTTTCTCATTAATTTAATAAAGACTCAACAGTGACAGTATATTAACTTTTGACCGCTCTGTAGTTTTTCACTAAACGCTGCCACTGCAGACAAGTACATTCATCCTTTTGACAGCTTGTTATTGTTAGCTTATGTTAGCGTCTGTTAGCCATTGTTAGCTAATGTTATATCGTTATCTTACACACAAACAGAGCAACGTGATGCTTTTTAGGTGCTTTTGATTAAGTATTAATGTGACGTATTTATAACTGGTATAACTGAAAGAATGCTAACTGCTAGCATTAGCTGGTCAGTAGGATAATGGACCGCTATCTAGCTTCTAGGCACTAGGCTGGAATGCTAATGCTAATGACTGACACAGACGTCACTCTGTCTCTGTCTGTGTGCTAGTCTTTGCAAACACTCAATTACTCAAATGAAACAAAAAAATAATAACTCAACCCAAACTAACATTTTAACAATTACAATAACCCGTAGCGGCATTTCACTTCCTTTAAAAACAAACGTCTTTTGCTAACTCATGCACATTCATGCTAACAATGGATTGTGTGCAGGTTGCAGTGATGTGTGAGCTATGGTGCTTGTGAAGTGCAACTCATTAAGACAAGAACAGACTTAGAAAAACACAAACGTAGGGAATCACAACAACAAATAGCAGAAACACAACAAAACCAAACAAAGCTGAAAATACAGAAAGGTACAAAACGACGGCGACTTGCATTGACAGGATTCTGCAATCGACAGGGATTGTTGCTGACTGGACGAATGCACCGTCTGTCATTTTAACATTCTGCCTTCGTTTGGCGCCGAATATTTTAGCTTTTAATGTACTTGTAATGCATCCAATCAATGATGATCACTGTCAATTGCAGGTACTTGTGTTTTCCAGCAGAAGTTAATGTGATTTCTGATCTTGTTTTTGTGAGTTTTGTAATTTTTTGTTGAATTGTGTGATTTGTTATTGTGTTTTCCTTGTTGTGTTTTGCACTCATGTACTGTACATTAGTCCCTGTAACAATAAGGAGTCCTGCCAAACACGCTGCACTGATCTACAGTGTGTTACTCAGGTATCATCCTATTGTAACCCGTCAATAGTGGGTGTAAAGTGTGCTGGCTGTGGTTTGTTATTGGATGTGTGTTTGTGTGTGTGTGTGTGTGTGTGTGTGTGTGTGTGTGTGTGTGTGTGTGTGTGTGAATGAGTGCATGTCATAATTCTTTCACTTTCAGCAGTGCCCCCTGTAAGCCCCCCCGACCACACACACACACACACACACACACACACACACACAGCCGGAGCAATATCAGCAGCACCAGAGACAGCATGTGACCCAGCTTTACTCATCTCAGCTAAACCCACCTCTGACACACACACACAGACACATACACACACACGCGAACGTATACTGTGCAAAAGCACACGAGCTGAAAGGAGAGAGCTAATAACTGTCTTACCTGCTTCAGCGAGTCAGCAACAGCAAAGAGAGAGCGAGACAGGAGAGAAACAAAAGAAGATGATGTGAAAAGGAAAAACAGAAATATTGCAACAGATCATAAAACAGTGGAGGAACAGATAAATGCGTCTAAATATAACCATCAGGAAATTACATTCTCTATATGCACTTCATGTAGGCCCCTTTTTAAACATTGTTACATTTGTGTCTAATTAATCACAGCTCAATTAACACGGTTTAATTAGTGTAAACAAATGAAACCACGGTTGAGATGAATAGCCTTTATCTTATGCCAGTGGTATTGTTAGCAGAGCTGTGTCCAAATTAAGAGCACATTAGCAAACAATCCCCGTTGCACAAGATCTTTAACATTTGTTTCGGCTCCAATAAAGAATACAAACATTTTAGTTTTAAGTCGTGCACTTGTCTTGTGTCGCATCGGAGCTAGTGTTTGACATTTTGCCGAGAGTCGGGACTTTGATACCGTGTTCATGTCTGCAAGCAGTCGGGAAAATCCACCTTTAAAGCTCAGTAATCAACACACTTTATCTCGTTTATTTTAACCTGCAAACTGACAGAAATGTAAAAAAACATGACACATTGTGGTTTTGCTGTAGTTTTAAAAGCTTTAACTATTTCTTGGCTGTAACTTTGCAGCAGTTCCCAGGCTGCTGGCTGGAAACTGCTCCCGGCTAAGAAATAACCAGCACGTGTTCCTCCTTTAAAACCAAATATTGTATTTCAGCTCTTCTCTGTATTAATCAAATGAGACATTACATGTTAAAGCAGGTGCATTTTGTACCCTTGAGACCGAGCCAAGCTAGCTGTTTCTTCTGTTTGAAGTCGTCATGCTGTGCTAAGATAAGCGAAGCTAGCTGTTTGCTTGCTCGTAGTTGCAGCAGAGTAGAGTTACACTAATATCTCCAAAATATGTTAATGCTAACTTTACTATCATGAGATATCTGCACTTACAGTAAGCTGAGCAGTGATGATAATAACCTCATATGAGCGTTTAATGCGGTTTATGACCCTTTATGAGCAGCACAAGCTTAATATAAAAGGTGTCAGTATGGCTTGAACAGCTTCCACAGAATCCCTGTGAGCTGCATCGGACACAGCCACAGTCCCTCCCTTTAGCCAGTATGAGAAACAACAACAACACATAGCTGCAAAGCTGCCGCGCTCCAAAACAAATATCCACGCCCTGAAAAGCAAGCATTAGGAACGGGGCGACAGGAGGGAAGACGTTAGGAAAGCGCAGACATGCTGATTGGCTTTTTAGAGCGAGTCAAAACCGAGAGATTTCAATCAAGATTTCTGACAGTCTATTAGGATTGGCATAGGTTATCATTACCTTGTGTGTCGGCATCCTAATGCATGTTTTCCTTATCGACGTTTAGCACATTGATAACGCTGGAGAACAGCGAAATGTCATTCTCTGGCTAAAGGCAGGCCTATATGTCTCTGGCAAACAATGCAGCTGTCTTTGAAATAATCAGGTTTATCTCCTGGGGACATATTTTGAGCGTCAGCGTGGGTGAAGATTGAGGTAATTTCACCAATTTGCCTCTTGTAAACATTACTGTACCTGCAAAATGTCTCGAGCCAACAGTGAGTGCTACGTGCCAGCCCATGTCAGTAATATTACGGCAGAAGATGTACTGCAAGTGCAGCTTTTCCATGTGCCTGAACTTGATCCAGACCCCAAACCATGAAGTACTACACTTATTAATTGATTCAGCTAATGTCCCAACAGGTCATCAGAGATTCAGTCAAAGGCAGTTGATTTAGGGGAATGGGTGATGACTAAATAATACTAATATAATATAATTCAGTATTGCAGCGTAATTGCCATATCATAGTCTACCATAAAATTGCCACAAATCCACAAGCAATAGACGCTTAAATTAAAACCAAAACATAAAGTTGAATCTGTTAAAAGCAGAAATGTCACTCAAACAAACCGAGTTTATCAATAAATCCCTTAACCATTGCTCAAAGCCACCATCAATCTAAATCTTTAAGTTACTTCAGTCCAAATTTCATGACGATTGGTCAACTGCTCGTCGAGACACTTAAAACCACGTAAGTGAACCTTGTGGTGGTGCTGGAAAATAGCTCACTGAATCACTAAAACTCTGTTTCAGGATATACCTTTTAATCTGGAAAACTTGAATGTACAAAATTTTGTGCCAATCCCACCAATCCCATGGACTCACTAACAGGCAGATATTACAACTGAGCTGCTAGCACGGCTAACAGCTAGCAACATGACGCTAACCCTCCATGAACTTCTCCATATCCTCAGCTGACATCTCTGCCAAGGCTCCCAGCCTCTCGGTGAAGAGAGCTACTTATCATTCAACCTCACTAAAGTGTGGTATTCAAGCAACATGAGCAAAAAGACAAACGGATGAAAAGATACCAGACTCACGGACGATCTGAGGAAGTGTACCTACAGATATGCAAATAGAGATTAGAGTTAAAAGGGGATGAAGAGGAAGAGGGACTGACGGCGAGACAAAGCGAGAACACGCCACAAGACACTGAGATTAAGCAGATTTCTTGGCTGAGGCCACACACGCTGACGCAGAAACAGCAGCATGTGTTGTAACGCTGGCGGGCTTTTGTCTTGTCCGTCACACGGATCGTCCAGCTCTGGCCAGATGTGGATCACATCTGTACTAACATGTGGTTTTGGATGCCGTGTGTTCGGTGAAAGAGGATGGTGCCAAAGAGAGAGAGTCTAGTGTAAAACACAAGAATTTGGTTTTACCTCCTCTTACACACATCAAACTTCAACTCATGTTGTACTACAGCATCAATCTGGAGATAACAGTTACAGCAAACAGGGTCATATATTACACAAAACCACCATGATATATCAACTTATCCCATAAATCTGACCATAAAATGCAATCACATCACTTAAGATCTGCATTTGCACTGATCACAGTCCCTTAAGTATCAAATATCTGCCAATGATATTAACATTTGCCTGCATCATGCATATAAATCATTAATTGAAAAGTATCTCAAAACCTAATATTACATCCATAGTTTCTAGCTGATCCAAAATAAGTGTTGTACTCCCCGTGTTGAAGTTTTGGGCCCTCAGTCTAACCCCAAGAGGGAACTAGACTGAAGAATTAAAAGGAAATATCAAATATGAGTAAAAATGTTTGAGGATTTCAGCATAAAAATGATCTTAAAGTTCTTAAAATCAGCTGAATATAGATTTTTAGTACAAAATGATCAATATTGACCTTCTGTAACCTATTTTTCTTGCCCCCCTTGGCTGCACATTGTCAAAAAGAGCAATACAGAAACTGCTTTTGATGCTATTGTCCTCATTCGGCTGACACAGTTGCCAGCTTATCTCTGAAACTAGAGCTGCTGGAGTCGGCGCTCAGAATCAGATACATAGACCATTACTACACAGATGCTGCAGCGTTGTAGCGCACAAGTCTCTCGTGATTTGATTGGCAGGCCAAGCCAGACAGCGACACGGTGCTATAATTACTGATGGTGAGGGCTGCATGCACAAAAACAAACACAAAGTCGACACAGAAATCTACGTCGAGCCGAGCTGCGCCATTCATCTCGACAGAGGCAACATCCTCAGAGTTGTGCTAACATCATTCAATCATGGAGGTAATTGATGTATTTTTTTTTGGAGCTACAAGCAAGCTCGGGGGAAGGAGCTTTTGTCAGTGTGCTTTTTTTTTTCCAACCCCCTCCTCACACTTGCTTTTTCCTCTCACCACCTGCCACATGTTGCTCTGGCAGACAATCGGCTGCACAGACGAGGGGAGGAAAGCAACAAGAGCGAAGCAACAGAAACGCCTAGATGCGATGAGAAAGGAAACTGGGGAAAAAACTCAAAAGAAAACAGAGAGAAACCAAGGACAGTGAGTTGACTGAAGGCTGAGAAACTGGGAGTCAAAGTGGGAGTGAAGGAACTCGTAATATACATCCAAACAGAGCAAAAACACATGGAGGGCGAGTGTGTGACAGAGTCGTGCTGGCAGCTATCCATCCACCACAGTGAGGCTGACACTAACACGCGTGTCAAGCAATTAAGACCCAGCCGCGGTGCAAAAAGCCATAAATCATCAGCAGGCGTACGCAACGCTCTTCTACTTCATTATGTACTTGTAAATATTGATGCAGATTTACAATACGGTCCACAGAAAGGTCAGGGGTGGAGACGCATTACATTAAACATTTAGAATTTATACAAGCATGCAGACGCACACCTGAATAAAGGTACACCAGGGAATGATAAGTCACACTGAACAACTCTTTAAAAGTGTGTAACTTGGGCTTGAAGGTAATTCCTTTAATTGTGACAGGCTAGCTGTTTGCCCCTGTTTGCAGTCTTTGTGCTAAGCTAAGCTAATCGCCTCTAAGAAGTAGCTTTATTGAACAAAGGCAGACATGACACATGCCTTCTAACCTTCCTTCTTTTCACTGTTCAAATCAAATTCCTCAAAAACGTTATGTCCCGCCTTCTTGTCCTCTTTCACCAGGAAATACATCACAATATGGAAGCTACACGCTCTGAAAATACCAATTTTTCTGGACTTTAACTGCACAGACTCCACTTTTCAGAGGTTATGTTTGTTTTTCTTGGCTGCAACTCTCCCCTTGATACAGTGAGTGGACTGGAAACCAGCTGCCAATGTTTGTACGTCAAGTATTTATCAACCAATTAGTTCTCCAACTCAAGATCTGAGGGAAAATATGCTTGAAGTGACCCCATTTCCCTTGTCGCATACAACGCCACCACCCCAGAGCCCTGGCTTCTTGATATTATGTGACCAGCGATGAGAGCTGAACCATTTGTATGTCGCTGAGCGTGCCACAGTAGGAGGAAGGGCCATTCTTCTGCCATCTGCTCCACACAGAGCCACAGTTGCCCACTGCCCCCATTGATTTCAACTGGCTGGAGGTGCAACTGCTGAGCCAGTCAAGACACAAGGAGGAGCATTCAGGTCCTGCCAGCTCCCGACTCTCAGCTCGGTTACACAAGCTCACTTGTACAGACAGGAGAGCCAAAAACGAGATAGATGACGGCGAAAACAAATGAAGGAATAATGAGCTGTTCAGAATGCATGATAATTGGCAATACATCTGTTTGTCATTTTGCTGAACTTTCTGCCATCATAAAAAAAACCCCCAACTGACTAATTAGAAATAGGTTAAATGGTTAAATGTAAATGTGTCATTATTTTGTGACGCTAGTGCATTCGCCGGCGAGGGCAAGCATTTCAGTGGTGGGGCCTAATTAAATCTGGGTTTGTCTGCACACAGCCAATGAACCTTGATGTGCGGTGCCATCTCATTAAATAACCGCGATGAAGAGATGGATGGATGGATAGTTAGACGGGTAGATGACTGCTCAGATGGATACATAAACACCTAGAAAACACGCGCCAGCGCTCGGTGTCGCTGTCAAAAACAAACCTGAGACGAACACGGATGAAAATACACACAGGCGCACAAACACAGTCAGTCTAGCAAACAGCTGGCTACTGACAGGAGTGCCAACCTGCCCGGTGTCGTATCTCTTTATTGGACAGTTGATGCGTGACCGTCGTGATGCTGCTAAGTTTGGAGCGCCCACAGACAAACAACAGGGGAAAGAAAGTTGTTTCTGTCAGTGAGTCAGAGGCTGACAGAGTGAGACGGCTAAGACGGCCACTGCTGTCTCTTACCGAGAGATACTGAGAGATACTTGCCAGTTTGGTGGCGAAACCAACCCCCCCCCCCCCCCCCCCGAAACCATTACCGAGACTTAGGTGTCAGGACTTTTTTGCAGACTTGTTAAACAGCTGTCTGGTAAATGCACCTGTAATTCAATGCATTGTTGAGACGGTAATAAAACCATTTTATTGAGCGCATACTGTTGAGCTTATTATCAATTTATTTAAGAGTGTGGCTGCCAGTGCCTGCCAGCACTCACACAATGTTGGCACAGGTAGGCTTTCGCAGAGTATTTTCAGACTTCTTTTTTTTGCACATGATCTGTCTTTAAGGCTAAATATGCAACCGAGAGTAGGCGCATGGCAGTCATTCAGATGTGACTCAAGAAAAATAACAACTAATTGGCCGACCATGACTAAAAACAATTTTTTAATATCGCTTCTTGGAGCGATACCTCGTTTTAAATCTGCAGAGTTGAGTCTCACCCAACGATAAGCGGGCCTTCCCACAGTCCCCCCCCCCACCCCACAATTGTTAGCTCTCTTCCTGGCATGCTTCTTCCTTTCTAATATGTTTTTATAGCCTCTCGCCTGAAGCTACACAACATATATGTGTGTCTGTGTTGTGTCCAGTAGTCTACACAAAACCTGTGTCTATCTGCGTGTATGTAGGTGCATTAACCTGTCAGACTGCTGCTCTTCCTGCTGTGCATGCATGTGCATAACAGTGTGCGTTAGCGCTAGCCTAATATGCTTTTATTGGCTCTCTCAGGTGATCCTGCTGTGGAGACATGAGCGTGACAGTGCTAAAGCTGCAGAGGCATCCTCACCATCAGTCCCACCAATATGCGACCAGTAATACAAACAGGAGCGTGTTGTTTAATGCCTTCCCTACCATTAACTCTCAGGGTGCAAGGCTTGTGTGTAAAAGCGTGTGCGTCTGTGTGTGTGTGTGTGTGTGTGAAAGCGAAGGAGCATTTCCTCTGGGGGCCCTCGGGAAGACAACAAACACTTCAAAGGATCCCTCCACGATACTGAGCATGATATCTGCCCGAAGACACGAGGTTTAAGCGCTGATCCGCCACTGTTTTCTTTACGATTAGCCAGGCGGCAGAGCAAAATGTCATTTAGTCTAACACTGTTCTGGTGGATTTGCAGCGCTGTTTGTCTTCTTAAATCTACAACAGAGGACTTGGCAAATGAACCCTGAGCCCTATGAATAAAACAACAGGGGAGGAGGGAGGTGGCGAGAGAAAAGCCTTGCTCGGTTTGAGCGTTTGAGGAACAGCGTGGTACAGAAGGCAATGTGATTGGAGCTGACAGCGGCAGCCGGCAGTCACCTGCGCGGGAGAAAAAGCCACGTCTGGCTCTGCTCAGAAGGGCTTTTAGCGTTCAATCAGCGGGGGAACGTTTTGCCAGGTGTATTAACACGTAAGGCCCGTGTGGCTTTTACCTCGCTGTAGTGGTGTCGGCAAGGACAAGTTGTTGCCATGTTGCATTTTGTTCCACCGTGACCGCTTTTAACTGCCGCGACCCAGAACACACACTTGATCATTAGAGTTATTCATCACGGCTCCTGACAACTCATAACCTGGACTTATTTGCAAAAAGCTATTTCCATGCCGCAGCCCAGCTCCTGGAGAACGACCTAAGACAGCAGATCTTAAGCTGCTCACTAATGTCAGAGGATGTACCTTTGCATTAGGCTATTTAGCTCGATCACATCATTGTTCATATAACTACACTTTTATACAGTTGTACCAAGGTAACTCATGCTATACGTGGTTGTTATCTTCTATAAATACCAGCTGCTATGTGGGAAAACATTCAGGTCAAATGAAAGGGTGGCGTGGGTATATGCTGTAGGCCTCTGATATCTCTTGCTTATACCAAATTGACTGAAAACAGGTGGCAGATCCACCAGTGTCATTCAGGACTGAAACTCATGATTATTTATCAGCCATTCATCTAATTCCATTAAGCATATTTTCATTTTAGAAGCTGGAACAACCGATGATATGGCATTTTTATCCGTGCTAACAGCGTGGGTGTAGGGACATTGATATTAGTCAGTCTAACGCTATGTTCCAGGCTGAAATGTTTAAATAACCGTTGGATGGTTTATCTTGAAAATCTCTGGAGAATGAATCCTGGTGACTTTAGTGTTAGCTTGCCTTTTTTACTAGCTCCACCACTAAAATGTCTGGCTTGATTCCCACAAAAGTGCTAATTATCTCATGCAGGCATGCTAAACTAATAAGGAAAACATTCTCCCTTTGGCACTGTCTACATGTCTACATAGCATTCTGACATTAGCATTTAGCTCAAAGCACAGCTTCACAGAGCTGCTAGCAACTCTTTCTCTTGTTGCTGTTGTTGACAAAAAGCAATTAATGTATCATAAAGCTTCAACTCATCATTTTAGCTCTACTAAAGTGGGATATTAATAGCAATCCAACAACTAATGCTAAAAAGCTAAGCAGATGCTCTCCGTTTAACACCGTAAGCATGTTAGCATGCTGACATTAGCATTTAGCTCAAAGCAAAGCCTCGCAGGGCCCATAGTAACTCCTACTCTTGCTTAACAAAAAGTAATTAATGTATCATAAAAAAAAAAATTCTCTATTGAACTGGGATATTTATAGCAATCCAACAACTCGTGCTAACAAACTCAACTAGAATGGCAGACATTCTCCCTTTATCACGGTGAGCATGCTAGCATGATGCTGTTAGCTCAAAGCAAAAATTCATAGGGGCTACTCTCAAATCTTACTCCAATTTATACCTCCTCAAAATTGTGTTTCATGTCAATTAACTCACCATTTCAGCTCTGCTGTACTGGAATATTCATATACAACAAATTACACTGCTAACATGTTAAACTAGGATAGTAGATGTTCTCCCTTTGCCATTGTGAGCATGCTAATGTTAGCATTCAGCTCCCAGCTGCACAGCCCCCCAAAGCTGCTAGCAACTCTTACTCATGTTGAACAAATAGCAAATAATGAATCATTAAAATTTCATTTTTTGTTAAACAACTAATGATTTCAGTGCTTTTACACTAGAATATACACAGTAATACTGAATCACGCAGTCTGACGCAGCTCTGATGAGTGATGTCAGTTTGACTTTGGGCCAGTCAGGTAGCAGCACCTTATTTTTACTGGTCAGGAAGAGGTAGAGTATTATGACTCCATCTAACACAGACATGGAGGTCATTAGTCCAGGGAGACGCTCTGGCCCAGTGACATTTCAACCAGCCCAGTCACTCATTCCTCACTAATGAATATGTTAGTGTCTGGCCAAAGAGAGCCTGTGTAATTTTTCCCTCCTTTTATCACAAGGATGCAGGCCGACACAGCCATGGCACACGTTCAACACTCTGCGGGGACAGACAAACAGCCTCTGCCAACAAGATGGAGTGTTTATGTATTTCCCACCTCTCAGTTAATATTCAAATACCTCTGCCCACTGGCACTGTGCGTGTGTATGCGTGTGTGCCTGTGGTGCATGAAGCACTGCTTTAGCATGATATCCTATCTCGCCGGTATTGATGACAATTCAATGGGCCCTCCTGACCCACTGGTTCTAATCACCATCATAATCCACCCACTCACTATCGCTTGCCTCCTCCATAACAGACCGCTGGTGGCTGCATCACCAATGGGCTCTTTAACACGTTGTGTCAAGGGAAGCCTGTTTCATGGCGGAGGCAGGTTGGTGGACATTAATTAGTCCAACGATTGTCCATATGCATTATTCAATTGTGTAGGAGGTATTTTGGCGAAGGAAAGCCAGAAAGAAAAATGTGATTGCTTCACTCTTCGCCTCCATATGAAGTGATTTGCAGCTAATCATACCATTTACATATTCACATCTGAAAGCTCCTTGTGCGAAAAGCACCGACCACAGCGACTGTTTTAAACAACAATTTGGTTTCTCTGTATTGCGGGGTCGTTCAGGTAAATAAAACTTGTTTTGCCAGTGAGTCAGACGATGATCAACACTAAAAGAAAGGCGAGAGTTGGTGGAGAAACACATCCAAGCTTTAATGGATCATTAGAGGCAACTTTTGGCTGATAAAAACGTCTTGGATGACATCTCGATGTAATAAACTGCCCCGGCGAGGTTTTAGATGAAGCTCTGAGGCAGACAGCCAGCAGTGATAACATTGGCACAATCAAGCCAAACAAGAATATTTAAAAGACCAGTTCAAAATACATGAATAGACATGTGGCAGAGACTCAAACGTTAGCTCTACAAGTTGGTGAGACTCCTGTACACTTAAAGTGTTGATAAGAACACTTTTAGATGAGTTTTATGTAATGTATGAAGTGCCCAGATCACAGAAATCAGTTTACAGTGTCTGATGTGGCTGCGCTGTCTCCGCGAGATTACTTGGTGTCTCCTTCTAGATGTTTTGCATCTCTTTGTCGTCATTGTGTGGCTCTTTATTGTCACCGTGCATCCATCTGTAGTTGTTTTGTAGTCAGTTTTGCATCTGTTTGTAGTCACTTCATCATTTCATGTCCCCGTGTTTGCTTTTTTTGTCTATTGGTACTCATTTTCCATCTATTTGTTGTCATTTTACAACTGCTTGCCATTGCAAAATGTTGTTAGGCATCTATTTGTAGTCACCACGTCACCTTTTTACATCCATTTGCTGTTGTTTTGCCACTTTTTAGTCATGCTGTGTCTCTTTGTAGTTGTCAATGTGCAGTTTTCTGCAGTTGTTTTGCATATTTTTTTCATCATTTCCTGTTTTACATCTTTTCATAGACATGTTTTGTCTGTTTTTTACCCATGTTGCATAAATTTGGAGTTGTTTTGCGAATATTTTTGGTAATTTTCTGTCTTTTAGTTTTGCATCTTTTTACAGACACCTTTAATCTCCTTATTTTGCATCTGTTTTCATTTTGAATCAATGTTTTTCTTTTTTTTTATAGTCATTAAAGCACCTCGTTGCTGTCATTTGTCAGGTCTTCCAGTGACATTCAGCAAAGAGGAACAACTATGAGGTGCCACTGTTGCTTCAATAACCAGGCCTGTTCAGTAATTCCTCCATGCCCGCCCACACACATATTACACCAATCAAATTACAAGTAACAGCATTGTTAAGCAGAAGGAAAGACTCATGCCCTCTGGAGAACACGGGAGGCGCTATTCATGGCAGGAAAGCAATTTCTTCTTTTTAGCAGTTACAAAATTGGCAAAGTAACTACACAAGTAAAACTAAGTATACACTGTATGTATTAAATGTATTTTAATTCCAGTTTGACTTGAACGTTGAAGTGCAGTTTGATGGTGAGCCCAAATCCCACATTAGCCCGGCGACAACCATCTGCCGAACCAGAGACGAGGTGGGGGGAGTGGAAGGCAATCATCGCTACGTTTTATTAACAACTCCATTTAAATGGCTTAGTGGCAGCGGCAATCTGCAGAGGGCACCTTCAGCAATCAACGGCGTTTGAGCACAGCTGCCATGTGAGGTGCACTATGGGTAGCGGAGGAAGCTGAACAATGCGATTAATCCCACGGGATAAGAGAAGAAGAATAAATTCGACAATCACAGCGCCACGACTTATTTGCTACACACAGGTCCGTTTGAATGAGTGCTTCATTTAATAATAATTGATTGAGGTGGATTCTGGACGGTGGAGTGAGGTGCTGCACTGGTGACAGACTCCCTCTCGTCTCTCTCTTCTGCCTGCTTTTCCTCCTCTCTCCAGAAATGTATTTTGTGCTTGAGTGAATTAGGTGATCATTTTTTATCTTACATGCCGCGCTGGCTTCTGGAGTTTCTAGCTCCAAGGAAATTGGAAGGGAAGAAGAAGTCGAACATTTATCGCATGCCGAGGTTAATCTCCTGAAATGGTGGGATTTGGTCAGAGAGGAAGTAGAAAATCCACGCTTGCCACTGTTATTTTTTTTTCCCCTTCACACACTCCCTCCCTCCCTCCCTCCCTCCCTCCCTCGCTCTATCCATCCTGCCTTCCTCATGGTGGAAGTAAAATCCTTCGAGCTGAACGGCGGTGACAAGACGGAGTAGCAATGCATAAATTAAGGCAGTGACTGTACTCATCACTCACTGTCTGATGCGCTGATAATACTGTGTGATCATCTTTCATCGCTGTTGTTAATGCCTCAAACGCGAGCACCTGCGCTGTTGTGTTTTGTCTTGGTGCAGCGCAGCACGTGACTCGTTTACTACGACGTGACTGCAGACGGCTAATGATTTCAATGGGATTGCTGCTAATCGCTCGGCTGCAGGCGAGAATAAAGAAACCCGTTGACTAACAGAAACTGAATGCAGTTGTTTCCAAATTCATCTTGAATCTATTTTACAGTGTAAGGTATTTTTTGGCAAGCATGAGTTCATATTCAAGCATTTTACGACGAGTCGGTCAAGCCTCAGTAAGTTGGAGACAGGTCAGAGTCAAGTTAGAAGTTTTAGTAAACAAACTGTGAGTCAAGATGAAAGTTTGGAACACCCTCACGTCCATTTCGGCCTAAAAACTGAGTTTCAGTCTTTATTATTGACCTTCAAAACAGGATCTGATGCATTAAAATAAGAAAAAAGGCAGATTGAAAGTGATGAAGATCATGTAATCTTCATCACAAATAAACCTAGAGATGTGATCTTGAGCATGAATGAATGAATGAATCTGAGACATAACATTTCAATCAGTGTGGAGAGAAAGAGATGAACGATCTGCTGATGAAGACCATGTGGTAGGACTGAAAGCCTAGGAACAGCTCCAGGACAACCTAAAGGTAAGGCTGTTTTGTCAGCTTCAGTTTCCAAGCCCAAGCATAAACATTTGAACTTTGCTTTCAGCCTAAATTTTGCAACTCGTGTCAAAGTTTCGTCCGTTTTGCGAGGAAGTTTGCGAGCTTTCAAATCTGCTTATTTTCTGTCAAACCTGTCTCACGTCACCTTCACCAAACAACAACCTGTTCCCGTCACTTTGTCCAAAAATATTGCCTGGAATCACTGAGATTTTAGTATTTTTTTGAATAAAAGCATCTTTTCTGTGTGTAATAGCTGGAGCCTAATGTATAAATCCCGTGAAAAGTCTCTTCCGTGAGGACATCTGTCAAAATCTTGAGGCCTCTGCAGCTTTTCCACCTGTATTTTCAACAGAAAGCATCGGCTTCGACTGTGTACCAGCCGCTTCCATCACTACTGTACAATAAGTCTTCTTTTTTTGTCCTTTAAACAAAGAACTGGAGAGGCCTTTTTCACTGTAAACACATGCCTGACAAGACGGCTGCTGCTTTAGAGCCCAGAAGCCTCAGATTAAGTGGATCTGGGTGGGAGATTTATACCTGCACTTTATGGCATTTGCAAATGACTGCCTTAGTGGTGGCAGAGTAATTCCATCCTGTCATATTTGTCTTTAGAAACTGTAACAAATTACAGCGAGTTTGCTGCAGAAGAAACTCAACCACTTTCCGGCTTCCTTCCCTCCTTTTTTTATTTTCTTGCTCCCCCCTCCAACAACACTTTCGGGCCGCGGAGATAAGTCGCTGATGGCAAGATTGCGGGGGCCATCCATTTACAGTGTGTGGCAGGTGACAGGGAGACATGTTTCATTCTGCCTTGCACCAGGTGATGTGGTTCCCCCCTTTCTCTGTCTATTCTCCCTCCTCTGCCCCCCCCCCTCCTCTGAACTCCCCCTGGCTTTCACCCTTCCATCACTTTTCTCCTTCTCTCCTTCCTTCCCTCCCTCTCTTTTGACTTTCCCCCCCCTCCTTCCTCCTCTTCTACTTTCTACAGGGGTGCCTGTCAGCATAACTCAACCCGTCAGCTCAGGGGACAGGATAGGGGTAATTGGGGTAGAAGTGTGTGTGTGTGTGTGTGTGTGTGTGTGTGTGTGTGTGTGTGCGTGCGTGTGTGTTTGTGCGAGACAATACTTTCATGGCAGACATAACTGCCATTCTCTTTTCCACTACCTACTAATGAGGTGTGACTTGTGTCTTGTGGAGAGTTGGACAGACGATCATACCCCCCCAACACACACACACACACACACGGATACACGCAAACCTCCCAGTGACCCTCTCTTTTCTCTTCACCCTTCTTCTCCAGTCAATAGATGCTGGAGATCCATCAGTCACCCAGACAACGACTGAGGCCTGACCACAGCACAGCAACCAGGGTGTCAACACACTGCACATGGCTGCATCAACCACAGCTAGCAGCTAGCGCTCCCTCCCCAGCCTCATGTCTATAATACTTCCTGTGAAGACCATTAGCATGCTTAATTGTTCTCGTTATACAAAGGTATAAATGCAAAATCAAAGTCGACTGTAAGCCCCTTGCTGCAAATCACTGCATCCCTACAGATGCTCCTCTATTGCAACAAATACGGTAACAGAGGAAGTGCTGTATGAAGTTCCTGCTAATGTAAACTGAACATTTCCTCCTGCTGCAGCTTTACATTCAAAGCATGTGGTGAAACATAAGTTGACTTTTGTTATTAAGTAGTCACAGGAAATGTGATGACATCATCAGTTTAGTAGTTATAGGTTACAAATGCACGTACGAAACAAGGAGTATTTCAGTTTTGAGTAATGGAAGAAGAAGGAGCAGCTACAGTGAGCTGTTAGATGAAGAGCTGCAGGCGACAGGCTGCACACCTTCAACTCCTCAGCGAGGTAACAACTTTCACTGTGTCCTGCCGTTCACTGACTCGTGCCGCGTGCAACATAATATCAGATCCCGGTTGCTCACAAAATGATGGAAAAAAGACCAGTTATTACCTGACTTCTTTGTTAAAACACTTCTGGAGTGAATCCGGCCCCTTTGGATCAGTGACAAATTAAATTGACAACAAAATTAAAGTGTGTTTGCTTATACTGAATGAAAAAAGCAAGTTTAAACACTGAAAACCGCTGAAAATATTAGTTATTTTCCTGTGAACTACTGAATAGGAGCTACAGCTGAAGTGCAGTGAAAGGAGTCGATTTTAAATTATTGAAATAGCTTTGTGTAACAGCTGATGTGAAAGCACTAAAAGGAGTTAAGGTGTCAGTTAATGCTAAAGCAATGAGACTGTGAGTTGATATTAAACTACTGAAATAGTGTAAGACCTAAAAGAAGTGGAAGCGTCAGTTGTTAACTACTGATACAGCTTGGCGCATCAGCTCATGTATAAGTATTGAAATGAGTTGAAGTGATTTTAAACTATTGAAATAACTTTGTATATTAGTTGAAGTGTAAGAACTCAAAGGAGTTGAAATGTCAAAATGTTAAAATAGCTTGGTGTGTCAACAGAAGTGTAGGTATTGAAGGGAGCTGAGGTGTCCGATGACATTTTGGAGGCAAAAGCAGCTGAAATCAGTTGAAGTGTAACTGACCTGAAAGAAAGTGGAATTTCATGTTTAAGCCCTGTAGGGAGGTGAGAAGTCAAATACTTTCACAAGTACTGAAAAAACTGAATTAACAGCTGAATAGAAATTGTGCTGAAAGCGGTAAAACTGTCAGCTGAAGAGCTGAAAGCACCTGAACTGTCAGAGTGTCTCAGCAACTGATGTAAAAGCACTGAAAGCAGTTGAACTGTCAATTAAAGAGTTAAAATTAGCTGACTTGTAAACTATAGAAGCAGAGAAAGTTAAGCTGTGTGAACAGTTGAAGTGTCACTTGTTCAAATTTCAGTAGAGATATGATGAAACCCTTTATTGACCCTCTGCCCCTTGTTTCACCCTGGATTTGCAACCATAACTGATGTAAACGAACCTGTAACAACTTCTTACAACATCACTGATGTGAATGAGTGAGTTGTTGCCGGGTAAAACTCCAAGTGTTTACAGTTTTACAAGGTAGAAAAGTGCTAATAAAGAAATTCACGGGGTTAATCTCCAGTATTTTAGTGCTTTGCATGCAGACCAATGACAGAAGTGTCTCATTTAGGTTCAGTGAGACTGCTTTTTCTGTTGCAGCTCAAACTGGTGATCGCTCATTTAAACTGAAAACTCCGATTCTTGTGGCACATTCAAGTTTAAGGCATAATGCGTGATCTTTATAAACACATGAATTAGTATAGCACTGACAGACAGCGGTTGTATTTGGCTTGTAAAGACTGTTGTCACAGAAATGAACCTCATTCCTTCGACTGAGAAACAGCATTTCTATTTCTCAGTCTGGTGTTTTTACAGTATTTTCTGGTTTCTATGTGAATCAGATAAAAAATAAAACACCCTGACCTGCTCTCGCCCCGACGCCTCGGTCACAACAATGAGCATTTAGCCGGTGCACTCCCCCGTTGCTCAGCCTGTCAGCCACTTTAACAAACCACTCGCTTGCTGTGGTGGCTTGTACCTCAGCAGCAGGGTCGGCGGTCTCATCGCTCAACTACAAAAGTGCCTGTGTACAATATCTCCTCTCATTAAGTCAGCTATAATGTGTCCCTGAGGCAGGAGTCACACGTAATGTGAAGCCGTCTCATTAGCGCCGTCACGTCACTTTCATTTAGGAGCCATCCGACAGCATTACGCGCCTCTTTGAGCGCTGCGGCCCTCCCGGCCTAGTTCACCATGTCCAATGACTTATTCCCGCTTAGCGCTTCACATTTCCTTAACTTTCACTCATTGCGGGTGTATTATAAAAACATATTCGCCGCAGAGTTCTGCCAATTTAATCTTTTGCCGAACGTGTGAGGTACATTTGTAATCTTATAAACCTCATCTGAAGGAAATAAGGCTTGATGAACACGAGGGGATTTACGAGAGGCCGGCTAATCGCTCCGCTTTGGCCCTGAAAGAAATTACTAATCAACGAGCGGCGTACGGCTAATTGCTAAAACAGGTTGGAAAGACATTCCCGGGAAAGATCATGGGAATAATGCTGTCGCTTTCTTTCTTTTAGCTCAAGTCTGGAGAGCAAATTAAATACATTGTGGAGTGAGAGCATGCATCACACATTACTCGCAGCTAAAAGTTTGTAACAACGCAATATTCTTGTCAGATAATGCAGTTATTGTTAATTAATATACAGTTGCAGTCTTTGCTAAACAGGTTTATTGTAACAGAATACAACAGCAGTTTAAGCAAATTGGTTTCAATTGCCTTTAGAAAGTGTAAAATGAATTAAAACAACATTACTATTGAGCTAAAGCGATTAAAAGAGAAATACTGCACTCTAATAAGGTAAAACACCACCACCACCCCCAGGCATTAATGGGTAATATGAACGTTCGCTGCAATGCGTTTGGTTGTGTTTGTTTTAGCTGCTCACTCAGTGTTTTTACATTAAAAAACTAAAATACAAACAAAGATGCTTAGACGGCTTAGAGCATCTTCATAGATCAGATATCGGGGAGGTTTGGCCTTATTGAGAGACCTGGGGAGCCTTCAAGTTTGTATACAACTTAAAAAAACCCACATCTGGTGTTTTGCCTTAAAGATAAAATGGCAAATTAAGCTTTTAATGTATAGAGTTGACCATAAAGATGACATTTGCATTATGCATGGGTCAAATCTGGACAATAAAATAGCGATCGAACACAGAAAACACATTCATTTTTTCGGTTATTGGCAATTACAGTTGAGGAGAAGTTCACCTACTTGCCCCCCCCCCCCCCTTACATTTGCATAAATTTCCATTTCTTTTCTTCCTGATAAACAATATACCACACCATGAACCAGCTGATTTCAACCAATAATATCATGACATGCATCTGTCAATCAATCTTTCAGCTTTGTGTCAAAGCTCCATTTGTTAGCTAGCAACAGCAAAGCTAGCAAAAACTAGCTAGACTGCAAAAGCTTCTAGCACCAGCTAGCTAGCACCTGCTGGCTGCAAGGTGTGCACATTGGTGAAGACGGAAGCTGAGAGTCAAATCAAAGTACCCTAAACGTTTGTAGAAATCTTATTAATCACGTTTATTTTCCATCTCTAGTTTAAAATAGTGGGTAGATTAAATATCATGTATTATTTTACCCAGAAGACCTCAGAATAGTTGAATATTGTGTGTTTTGCGTGCATCTACATATGTGTCTGCAGTGATCATCATGCTTCCATACTATACCCACCACGGGACGATCTGTAATATTTGGAGTACAAGTCTCCTGGGCTCTTTCCAAACACATTATGTGCAGTTCACTTAACACCATTTCTGATTGACAACAAGCCAGGCAAACATTCATAGGGAACAGCAGGCTGTGTGTGATACTGCTGACTGCACAAACCCGCCGTTTAAGTCCTGCTCTCGCTCGCCAAGCTGGGCACTTTTTCAGCTGCTTTTGTCCTTTCAGCTCTCCTTCGCCACCGCCGTCCCCCCTCCTCCGTCCCCCCTTCCTCCCTCTTCTCGTCCTACCTCATTTGATCCCACTTTCTATCCCCTCTTCCTTCCTTCCGTCCCCCCTCTCTCTGTCCAAAAGCAGAGACAAATTAAACAAGTAATGGTGGAAACATGAGCCCCTGGCAGTGCTCTATTAGCCGGGCTGCTTATTTGTTAACAGACTGGATTAATGTGCTGTACTTGGTATGGGAGGCCACCTGCTCAGGCACTGAAGGGTATTCACAGGCTCACCGGCCCGCTCACTAATCTGCCTCCAAGGATGATTGCAGGTTTCTGTGGTATGATAAGGCGCCTAACTCCTCCTTCCCTCCTCACTCCAGGAACATCAGCGAATAGTCAATTTCACCACTTGCGGGACTCTTGACCCCTGAGGTGCCTTGACTCCTCCAGCCCTGGCTGACCCGCATGCTAATGGAGCCACATCATGGACTGAACATCCAAAAGGGTTCCTGTTACATGCAATGTGGGTTGACTTCACCGCTTGGTCCCTGTTGACCATGATATGATTTACGCGCAGAGACAGAGACACAACAAACCAACATCAGGTGAAACCAACCAACAACTGTTCCATCTTCTGGGCCCAAACCTGCAATTGACAAAACCACAAAGACTAAAGCCAAGGAGTAGCTGCTCTTGATGTAGCTTTGTAGGGACCTGTGGTCAGACCCGTGGTGGACTCTTGATTTGTCTTCCTTTCTGTGGTTTGCAAACTGGTTTCTGGCACCTACATCACTCTAATTAAATAAGCTTAAAGACAGAAAACATTACTCAAAGTTGAGTAAAACCAGACTAAAACTAAGAAGTATAAACTGAAATTGCTACCAAAATTAAGACTGTTTACAAATGATGTTAGCTGGTGTTGTCAGCTCTTGGTCTTTGGGTTGCAGAAGATTCAAGGAAGAGGCGGAAGCACCAAGAAAGGTGAAACTGTGCTCTTTGTACAGCCAATCAGAGTTAACACCAAATTAACACACTGAACTGTCCAAAAAGTTGCAAACAATAGTCCAACTTGTGCAGGAAGCACCTCAAAAACCAGGTCCCTCTGTCACACTGGGTTCAGGTAGAACTTCAGTGGAGTGGTTTATCCCTTATGTTAGTCTCTCCTCGTTCCCCCTGTCTCGTTGCTTTAAGAGTCCTACACACTTCAGATAAGCACAAAGTATTTGCACAAGTGGATCTTTGACTCACCGCCTGAAGCAAATCTGCTTAAATCTTTTTACGCTGAGTGAATTTCTGCTTCGGTCTCACATCCTTTTGTCAAAGTTTGGTCACCAAGTTGACATTACCTCAGATCTCTGTTCAGGAAGTCTCCAGGCAACCAGGTGCCTTCAAGTTCCCATTAAAACCAGTCTAATCAGTACTCCTATACTGGTATAATGCTAGTTTGTGCAAGGTTGTGATCAAAAGCTATTAAAAATTTGCCTCACAGTAATCCATCCAACCATTTTCTGTAACCGCTTTATCCCTTTCGGGGTTGTGGGGGTGCTGGAGCCTATCCCAGTAGTCATTGGGCGGACGCCGGGGTACACCCAGGACAGGATGCCAGTCTGTCACTGGGCCCTAGAAACAGACAATGCATGCTCGCATTCACTCCTATGGTCAATTTAGATTTCACAGTTCACCTATCATGCATGTTTTTGGGTGGTGGGAAGAAGCCGGGGCACCAGGAGGGAACCAATGCAGACAACATGCAAAATCAACACAGAAAAGACCCAACCAATCAAACCCGAGACATCCTTGCTGTGAGGCGAGGTGCTAACCACGAAGCCACTGTGCCACCCCTCATAGTATTCATAATAATAATAATAATAATAATAATGATAATAGGATGTTAAACAAAGGGTTTTTCTACAAGACACTGGCTACTTTCTGAAGAAATCTGCAATTAACCAACTCATCCAAAGCTTTTTTTGGGGCCCCTCAGGGTCTGAGGTCCCAGGACAAACACCTCTTTGTTCAGTATCTCTTGTTTCATTATCACAGAGAAACCGCAATGGATCGTTTTCTGTGCATCAGATTGTTTTTCTTCACGAAGCAGCAACAGGATATGAGCTGTTCTCGATCATCAAATACAAAAAGGCTTTCATGAATCACTATTGTATTCTATAAATCAGACACAGAGGAGAGCAAAGCAGCTATTTATTACAGATTAGGTTCGACTTTAAGGCTGATAAACACTCACTCAAAGCCCATGAAGAATAACAACGTGGCGCTGACACTTGGACAGTTAAGAAAAATGAGATTTTCAGCGATCGTGAGCTGAATGCAGCTGCAGATAGAGTAAAAATAGTGATTTGCAATAATCTGTCAATAGACTGATTACCTTTAAATAGTACACACACACACACACACACAGACACACACACACAAGCATGCGCGTTCTTCTGTATGTGAACTCGCAAAGACAACACACACCTTCCCAGAACAATAAAACACATTCAATCATGTGGCTGAGCAGCAAACAATGAGTCAAAGCTGTGTTACATCGACTCAAGATAACATGAAATTAAGCCTAAAGTCGGGGTTTATAAGCACTACAGGTACAGTCGATGGTATCCACGGCAACCAGGTGAATGTGTAGCTCGCGTTTATTTACACTATAACAGAGCAAGTTGACAAAGTGAGGCAGCTAACTTGAATGGAGGCGGGTGGGGGGGCCCTGAGGGTTTGCAAGTCTGCAAGAAGGTGATGATAAGTTGAGGTCTGGGCCTCCTTCGCAACACAACCACACACACAAACACACATACGCGCACACAAACAGAGGCGATGTCACGCTCTGTCAGGCACCCCGGGGCAGTGCTGCTTGTAGCATGTCAGGGAAGAGAAATGATCTGTGAATCCTGGGGGAGCAGTCAACTAATGTGCACTGAGCTCTGGGTCCCTGTACAACATGGTTAAGTGACATAAAAGGCTCCTTCCCCTGTTCACGTGTCACCTTCTTCCTTCACCGTCTTAATATCCAAGGAAGTCAGAGGGTTTCTTTTGTTTGTTTTGCAGACAATCTCTTTAAAATGGCAGAGTTTAAAAGCTTACTGGAGCAGGGACTAACCTGCTAAAGCCCAAACCAACTCTGCAAAGCAACGTAAGAGTGTTAGTCTGTATTTCAGGAGTTTGGAGGGTTGTGCCTTTGATTTTATCCTTTTACAATCCCTTAAACCACAAGAGCAAAAGTGCAAAGATTCAACGGTGTGTTTGTTTGCTTTAATCTAACTAGTTTTACTTCACAGCAATCAGTCATGATAGATCATGATATCATAAACTGACTCTGGATCAGCTGTAAGACGCATTTCTGTGCTCCTCTTTTCAGCCGCTGCTTGTTTTTAACTCTGTATCTGAAGCAGATGAAGGATTTCAGTCGTCGGACGTCTGGATCTGAAGTTATCAGAGAAACAAGCTGAGCAAACGTTAGCAGCAGCTCGGCTCGCCGCCCCTCCAGGACGTCCCGTGTGCGGCCGACAGCGTGGGAGAAACAGTGGTTTTTAAGGTGGAACTGCTTTATTCAGTGTTTCTCTGGGTTTGAATCAGCGGCTCTGTTTGTTTTGGAGAGGAGGAGACCTCTGTGGAGAATTCAGCTCCCAGTAAAAACCTCCTGAACCATCGACACTGAAGGAATCCCAGCTGACAGGAAGACAACAACTCCCAGCATCCCACGCTGCTGCACCACGTCACCAGACTCTCATAGAGGAAAATTACATATTGTGCATTTACAAGTTTCTCATTTGATCCCAAGGAAGTTGGACACCGTTTTCAACCAACTCCTGCAGCCAATGCTAATTTGCTAGCTAGCTAATTAAATATGCTAGCAACAGTTTTTAAATCAACCCTGACGATGCATTCAGAGTAAATCTGCCACCATTATCACAGGGAGGCAGGAAGACAAACCTCCAGCTACTCTTACTGCACAAAACAAATCCCGTAGAGCCAAACGTCTCTGACATTTAACTCTGACCAAACAACCATTTGTTCCCTCTCAATATGAAACGAAGCCTTTTTTCATACCTCAATCAATTTGGCAAAAAAACAGACAAAGTGGAGGAGGAGGAGGAGGAGGAGGAGGAGGAGGTGGTGCAGGGAAATAGAGAGCATCACAGAGAAATGAGTGAAAGAGATGAATATGATGAGCGGGAGCAAAAGAGAGAGAGAGAGAGACGTAGATGGGCGCCACCACTCGCTGCGTAGTCGGGTGACAAAGCGCCCCGCCCGAGGCTACAGCCGTCATAAAAGCAGTAATAGAGTGAACACACATTTTCATTAGCTATTGATTCATTTCCAATTCTCCATTAATTTTCGGGGGGCCATCACCGCACAGTGGCCTTTCTCCTCCCCAGGCTACGTTCCTCAGCTCCGCCTGACATAACCGTGGTAATTACTGCGCTCCCGCCCCGCAAGCTGTTCACAGTCTCATACAGCAGTAAAAATTGAATGAGTATTCTGGAGGAAAGAGGAAAAAAGAGGCAGACGAGAGGGAGGAAAAATAACATTGAGTGAGAGGGAGAAATCAAAGACAGCGAGGCCATCACCTACAGGCGTGCGCTTTGACGGAACAGAACAACAATGGGCGTGAACAATTGCCGTTGTGCTATTTCAGCCTTAATTGTCAAAGTGCTCGTGCTGCTCAAAGCTCCGGGTGTGCGCGCCGCAGCTGCTGCAAACTTTTTTTCTGAGGAAAGATAAGGAGGGGTTGTTAAATAACAGGCGCCAAAGACTGAGCGGATGATTCAACGTCAAATGAGACGAACCTTGAGGACAGAAAGCAGGAGCCAACTGTGCATCATGCACCGCTCCCCCCGTACGCAGACGGAGCACTTTATGGGCGTATTACTCTGAGCAGCTGACAGACACACCGGGATGCATGTGATGTACGACAACGTGCAGCTGACCCGTGCCTCTCATATCATGCACACAGGTCAGTAACAGAAATGTCAGACAGGGTGGGAACATATTTAATAAGATGTTCTTACCTGATGGAGATAACGTCGAGAAAAGCATGAAAAAAGACAGAAGAATAGAAATTAATTAGTATATTTGGTGTTTTTTTGTGCATAATTAGTATCATGGCATGGAAAAAAAGAGCATTTAAATCATCTAAAAACAGAAAAAAGGACTTTCTTTTTCTTTTTCATGCAGTTTGGCTCCGTTTTTAGTAATAAATGCAGACTGGAGATCCACATTCAGTGGGAGACACATGTTCAGTAAGTGAGGAAATAGCTATTCTGCCATAACCTGCGCGGGAAAGCACCACTGTTCATTGCACTGGAGGCAGCAGCGCGGCGGGAGGAGAGGAAATAAATAAATAAATAAATAAAAATGAACTCCACCAGGTTCATCTATCACACGAGCTGCCTCCTATGCTCCACAAAAGATGGAAAAAAGGGTGGTGGTGGGGGGAAACAAATGGCAAAGCAAATCAATTACAGGAAAAAGAATCATGTCACCTGTCAAATATACACTCTGTTCGACGTCGCCGTTTTTCCCCCCTCCGTCTTCCAACGGCGCACATTTTCGAAATTGAATTTTGAAAACCTTATACATTATTAACACCCTTCATGCTTCATCAATTTATCTAGGTAGACTTTTTTTTTTTATAACACCCCCTCCCCCTTCGCCCGTTCCTTCGTTCTCCTCCGCTTCGATGAGAAAATCCAACAAAACGCGATGTTTGTTGCTCTTTTTAATCCCACACGGTGAGAGGACGGCGCGCAGCATCCAACAGGGAGCCCCTTCAAACTCACAACGGGTTAAACAAAAAGAAAATAACCTCATGACGTGGGCTTAAGAGCACTAGTGTGGCTAACTGGAGGGGTAAAAAAAAAAAATAAAAAAACACATGAAGAGTTTTCATATCCGCTCAGATTAAGGGTACTTGGAGGAAGGGTGAAATAACGACGGCGTTGTCAAGGAAACAAGTGCCACGGCGACACCTTAATCTGGAGAAATATAATTGGAAAAGGAGTGATAAACATCTTCCTATCTGAGTGTGTGATGTACTGAACGGTGTTCGTAAGGGAAGCCGCCTGAGCGCTCATTACCGGAGTTATTGAAAGAATAACACTAATGAATACGTATGGAGCGACGTCCTCGAGGGGCTAAAAGGAGGAACAGCCTTCCAGGGCGTTCTTATAGGATGAAACAATGCTTAAAGAAAGGCTTGTTGCACATCCACGCCTGCAGATTTGACGAGCAGCGGCGGGAGAGGGAGCACAAAAGGGAATATTGAATCCTGTGCGGAAGATACAGGTGCACGGCACACACGCGGCGTATTCCTTGCTTCTTCGGTTGCTCTCGCTCGCAGTTTGGATCCACAGAGCACGCCAGCCGCCGCCGCTGTCGCAGCCGCAGCAGCCGTAGGACACAGTATCATTAGCAACTCAACCTTCACAGATGAAAAAAGAAGTCATAAAGACCTCTGTGCAAAATGACATGCAAATAAGGAAGAACTCAAGAAATCTTTGCCATCTCTCACCAATTATCTTGTTAATTACAAGCCATTGTGAAGGGCTCCCACAGTCGACGGGCTCTCTGATTATACAGTGCATTTGTCCCCACTTTCCACAGCCTAATCAGTAATTACTACCTGCAGCTGCAGCTCAGTACAGAACGCGCTCGGCCATCTTGGGACAACTGGGCAATTTGAGCGACTCCGGGCCTGTCAGCGGCGTACATATTTAGTTCACCCAGTAGGAGTGTGTTGCTGGAGAAGTTCGGTCTTCTGGGAGCAGGACTCACTTTCACACCTCTCGGTTTCCTTCAGCAGTCGTTTTAATCACTCCTGTTGTTAATTTGCCAGTTAAGTTAACTATTTCTTATAAAATGGAGCTCACTCTTTATAATCTGCGTACAAATAACCCAACTTTAGTCTTAAATAGTGTGAGGAACCTGGAGCAAAGTCCAAAACTCAAGAGCAAGAGCGAAAAAGTCTGTATTGAGGAGGCTGGGGGTTGATACCTGGGTCAAACAAACAGTCACGCTGTGACTGCTTCACAGATGACAGTAAATTAACCATGGTGGAATGTTATTGCGCAGGAAACTGAGAAACTGGTTGCTCGTTTTAGTGGCCTGATGCTAATGCTAAGTTAGCACCGGAAGCTAATTTTGGAAAACCAGACAGAGGGACAGTGGTAAATGTAGAATGAGGAGACAAAGCCTCAGTGGTAGCAGATAAAAATAGAATTACTGAAAAGTTTTTTGCAATTTTAGTCAATCAAAATGAATAAAAACGCATTTTTTTCTGTCAAACATTAACTATTTTTTAACTTTTTTGAAAAAACTTCCTTGGTTGTACTTTCAAAACAAAACCTTATGAAGACTTTTACTTTCTATAACCCACCTGATCCTGAATCAGCGTACAGTGCGTCAGTGTTTCTATCTATGATGTGAAAACCTGGAAGAAACTATTCAAACTGCGAACAGAACATATAACTTGTGACTCAGAGGTGACAAGACGGACTGCTTTAGGAGCCTGGACTATATATATCTGCCCATCACAGGCTCACCAGCATGTTCCTGATATGCACCGACGTGTATTTTTACATTAAAATGCTTTTGGTAATAAATTATGAGTATATTTCAGTGAAAAACATTCTTAAATAAAGTTATTTGTTTAAGAAAGCAGCCTCCTGAGTACCTTTGCAGAGTCATACGAGTGCACAAGTGCTGCACAATCCACATAGAGAAGGTCTGCAGTCACCGGTTGCTCAGCAGTAGAGATAATGATGCAAAGCAGTAATAAAAAGAAAAGTGGTACGGCTCTGCCCTTTGCTCCAGCTGCACCAAAAAAACGAGCAGAGCATCACCAGCACGATCCCTCAGGGCGACGGCGTTCGGGGAGCCCCTCAGGCTGCGTTTAGCTGCCATCTTCGTGCCTCTAACCCTCGAGGGAAAGTACTATCTGCCTCTGATGATACCGGGTTAAGTGCCAGTGCCAGTTAGATCTGATTTAAAATAACACTGAAACAGCTTATGAGGCATTTTTCATTCCTGCTGGTAGTAATTTAAGCAGTTTGAGCCAGTGGAGAACAGCAGGTTTGCAGTCAAGAATCACTTCTGGTTGGCAGAAATACTCAAATATACTCTGCAGCTCAGGTAACACATCTGAGCGGAGGAACCAACGAGGTTCCTTTCCCAATTCTCTTCCAGGCTTTTTAAGGAGGAGGGGTCATGACCTGCACCCACACACCAGCACCAAAAGAGGAAGACTCTGGGGCGGAAACCAATGCATATCAATGGGGCGGCTGTATTAAAGAGGTGGTAAGGGAGCGAGGATCACCAGGTGGTCGGATGGGGTCTGTTTGATTGCCGTCAAGGTCAGGGAAGGTGGCAGACGGCATTAGGTTTGATGATTCAGACCAGATGGCTCCACTGGTTTGACTTATGACTTCCTCTTTCTTATCTTCTACATAGAGAAGACGCAGCAATTAATGCCTGCGTGCAAAAGTACAGTACAAGCTTTAAATACACCGCAGGGCTTATTTATGTTCCCGACTTGGTCGCGTGTCGTTCAGCAGGGGCAGCGTTACGACTCGGCGACATGCTAATGAAAGCCTGAGCGTCTCATCACGCTCAGATATTCAGAGCTCTTCAGTGGCCGGTAAACACACTGAATATTGTCTCGGTGGAGTTGGTGCAGAGGCAGCGGTGCGTTCGACGGCTTTTGTGCGCACCCTTGTGTGTGTGTTTATGAATAAGCGTGCTCTGTGTGTGTGCTAGTCAAACAGGAAACAACCCGGCGACCTTCAGAGGTCAGGGCTGCACCGCCGGCCTATTAATCACAGCCGTGTCTCGCTCCTCTGCCGCCATGAAGCTCGTGTTCAGCTCTGATGTCTGAGTGTCGGGTTAGAACATCAACCACTCACAGCCCACATGTCCGCTCCATCGAAGAACAAATCCCCAAACAGGTAATCAAATGAAACATCAGCTGCTGGGGAGCCTATTATTAGCCTGGAGATGCTGCTAATCAGTGGACATTCTGCATGCTGAGTGCATGTTCAGCGAGTCACACTGATATCCAATAATCTAAGAAGTCAAGTGTCAATGCAACAAAGACAGAATAAGAATTAATTGCAGTGCAATCGTTCAAACTGCCTCTGGAGTTGGCTTGCGATGAATTCAACCATGTCCAGCCTCGAAGGAAGAGAGAGAAAGCGATTTCAGCCAATCAATCCATTCAAATCATCAATGTGTTTGTGGTGGTTGATGGGCTGCTGGTTGTCTGAACACAAAGGCTGGTTTAAAGCTGATTGTCGTTAAGAGAAATAATCATCTAGATCAAAGACTTGTTCTGATGCATTGACGCAAATTCAGAAACGCTTCTCCGGTGATCAGAAACACCTTTTAGATAGTGGAACAGGAGACGCTGTGACGTTCCCACAAGTTTTCATGTTAAACAACCTTTTATCCACTCTGTGCTCCGGTCAGGCAGCTGTACAAACAGAAAACAGGGCTGGACACTTTCTCTCTTTACTCATTCTTCAAACAACTGTTTCTTAATATGAAAATGTGCGTTGTTTGTATGATGGTTGCTTTCATTTCGACTTTTCAACATGGTCGGAAAGACTAATTAATCCTTTTTGTGAGCTGGATAACAGAGAGGGTGGATACCTGATGGGACGCACCAGTCACCAACGTTTCGCCCTGCATTCGTACAATCCACTACTGCTCACATGAAACCTTGAAAGGCCACGAAAGGCAGCTGGACGAACTAAGACTCCATCTTTGCAGGCATCAAGCTCAGCGTTTGTGATTTGGACCAACTGCTGCCCTACAAGGAACTACCGGAGGTTACAGGTGAGGCCAAGAGGCGCCAAGACGTTTCACGACTGATCTGTTTGGTGGAAGTTAACTTGTTCGTCCAATCACCTGCCTGCGATCTCCATTGTGACGTGACATCACATCCCGCAGTGCTGTAGTGGCCTTAGCTTTGCATTGCTGGCATACCATCAAACTTGCTATGCTGCAGCGCAACATATGACGCAACTGCTGCAAAAGGTGCTGCACACTGGCATCAAGGTGTAGCATTTTCAAAGGTTACTGTAAAGCAACTGCAACCGCATTTTGAGACGAACGGGGAACAGTGAATTGAGGACTCAGTTAGGTGCGATGTGGGTGTGATTACTCTGTGATCACCGGCCTGATGGTAGACTGAAGTGAGGAAAACTACCCACGATTCTGCCGAAAACACGTCATGTGAGTGGGCACTGCGAGCTCTGAGCAGCTCCCCGATGTATACCGCTGTTTTACTACATTACTCGTGATGACCGCAAGACATTTCTGGCTTAATCACATGTTAATAAGTCATGTTTTATTAAGAGTTATTACATTTGAGTGAGTGAGCGCTTGATGACTAAGGTGCTTACTCACCTCCTGCTGGCAGCAGGGCGTGAAAAAGGTTATTATTGATGTAGAACAAGAGTTTGCCTTCTATCCACTGCATTAAACTGCTGCTGCTCGTCTTGAAGACGCAGAGTTTTAGCAATCAATCAGTCAAAAATAGATTTTTATACTGTTTTTTGTGCACAATAGCAAAACAAGATGCTTTATGTACAATTAAAACAAAATGCAATGAAAAATAGGAGACATGGTGGAACAAAGAGGCCACTTTAGTTAAAAATATGCCTTTAAACATATTTTTTTTTAGATTTTGATGCCTTCATTTCGTCTTGGAGAGGGATTTTACACCATATATAAACCTTTGGGAGCAAAGAGCGCTAAAATGATGATGCTATATTAGTTTAAAACCTCCGATTAAAGCATCTGTAAATGACACAATGCTATTGTGCATCTTAAAAACAAAACAAAAATGCAAAGACTTGTGCGATGCCAGATCTTCGGCGTGTCTGTGTGGGAGGACGGAAAGCTGAGAAGAGGGAGAGATGAAGTAATGGAGAATGACAAAGGGAGGGAGATCGCTTCTGCAGCCCTGATGGGTGTACAGGTAGAGGAGATGTGGGGGTGAGTGAGGAGGCGAAGGAGCGAGGGAGGAGAAGACTGTAAGGGGAAGATGGAGGGAGGAAGGGATGGATGGATGGAAGTGGAGAGGAGAGGAGGGAGAATGCTTCAGTGGCTCCACTTGACAGCTGAGTGAGAGGGGAAGCGGAGTGGCTACTCTATGTAATTTGTTAGCGGGTCCATGATGCATGCAGGCATGATACCACACCAAGCCTGGCGAGCGCAGACTAGAAAGAGAGAGACAGACAGCAGAGAGGAGGGAGGGGTGAGGGAGGAAAGACAGGGGAGTGTTTTGACAGATTGGGGCGCATCAAGGGAAAGATCAGGTGTGGGAAGAAGACGGGATAAAGATCCACATCCAGCCTCCGTCGGCCGGGTGAGACCGCCCGGCGTCCCCGTCTCCTGTATGGTACAAGCGAGGTGATGTGTAGCAAAACGGCGTCTGCGTCCTGCACGCCTTCCCGGCGAGCTCTGAAATCATTGTCTCTCTCAACCGCTTTGCTGCGCGGCAGGTGCGTCTCACCCTGACGCGATCTGCTCCGGATGCATCGCAGACACTGTTTGCCCGTGCTCGTCTGAGACGCCGAATGAAATGACACAAATCTGGGCATCAGCCCGCTAATAGTGATGCCACGTTGAGGTGGGACCTATTTTGTGTGTGCGTATGTGTGTGTGTCAAAGTGTGTGTTTTGCGGCTTGTTGACGTGAGACTGATCCAGGATGCCATGGCAGCTGTCTGCTATAATTACCTGGGAGCCTGATCACTCACACACACACACACACACACACACACACACACGCACCCATATGCACGCAGAAACACACACCTCTCTCTCCTGATTACCTCATAAGACGAGGTTTGTCTGATTAGCTTCCATATTTACACCAAAGACTTGTTATTAATGAACATGTGTTCGCTGTTTCGCTCCACTATACTTTGTAACTCTCCGAACATTTGGAAGGCAATCTCTGACAATGTTTGAGGAGCATCGCTGATTAGACGCCACGTTCAAAATACCAAGGCCTGTTTTGATTGGGGGAAAAACAGTTTGCTGCATGTGTATAATTTTCAATTTGAGAATGAGGCTTTATGGCTGTTTGCTGTGCTGGAAAATGGAGAAAGGAGGCAGAGGAGAGGGCGCCTGGCACCCCACTGCAGACACCCTGGACGAGCGCAGACATTACCAGACGGTATTTCTGGGGGGCATGTCTACGAGACTGAATGGCTCCATCAACCAAACACAGTCTGCTGTCTGACACACACACTCCCCCTCACACACACACACACACGTACACACAACACAAGGCACTATCCCACCCACAGCTCTCAGCCCACACCTTTTTCTGCCAAATATTAGCATAATGAAATGCGCTGTTATTTATGTGTCATCAGACTCTGTGGGACCTGAAAATGAAGTGCTCGTTAGCTGTATGGATCTCTAAATAGATCATCAGGTGTCCAATATAGGGACAGATGCACAACAATGGCTCCACTATTTCCCTACCTCAGTTAAATGCCAGCCATTTGGAAAAAAAACAAAACAATTCACAGCGTGAATGTAGGCATGCATGGGTCTGTGGAGCAGGATCATTTGCATTTGCTTATATTAGAGAGTAGAAGAAGAGAGCAAAGGGAAGAGGCAGTTGCAGGTTGTATAAAAATGAAAATGCTGTAAATATCAAACTGACAAGAGTGGGAAAGAGACATGAAAAGGAGGGAAGGGAGTTGGACAAATGGGGGCAGCAAAGGAGGTGAGGAAGAGCAAACGGGGAGAGAAAGTGCAACAGGGCAGAGCAGAAAAGGAGTGGAGCATCAGTAAAGTGTTGGCTGGAGAGAGGGGGGAGGGATTGTGGGTAGTGGAGGTGATGGGCTGCTCTGTTTTCTCCAGTCATGCCTGTCCATGTTACCTGGAGAGCCCCCCCCCCTTTATCAGGGCGTCAGGTGTGGAATGCAAATGGCCACCGCGGCTGCCTGCATGTAGTCTGAGCAGCGTAGAGACCTGGAGGGCCACCGCTTAATGAGCTCGCTTTAAAGCGTTAATATGGCAGAGAAAGACGACGGCCGTGTGATTAGCCACGACCTGCCTGATACGCGCGGGCTGTTGGGGAGGAGAAGAGGCAGAATGTGCTGGGTGCACTGAAAATAAGATGGTAGGAGAGGTGGGACTGAGAGTCAGGGCCGGTGCAGATAAAATGCTATTGATTAATTAAACAGACACATGTCACAAAGCATACATACTGATACAAAGCAAACATACTTCCAAAACAACCCAAATGTGACAGGTTTTCAAAATGTGCAAAACAAGCTAGCAGCTAGCAACACTGATGCTAACTGGAGCAGGCTAACACACATGCTATATTCCCCATCTGTGTTTAGTGTGTTAGGATGAGGATGTAGGTCTGTCTGTGTGTTATTTGGTTGATCGAGAGGATGCGTATCTCAACGGCCACTGGATGAATCAGCATTTACTTTTTGTTCAGACGTGCATATTCAAGTAACCCCCCTGAAGTTTCCTCTAACCTCTAATATCATCGAGCCAAAAACTCAGTTTCACCAAAATTTGGTTTGTTGTTGATCAAAATGCTTTTTTCCACCTGCAAAACCAAAATTTATGCAAACAGTCTCCTTTTGTTTAGCTGTGCTTTGTTTTTAGCTCAAATTAGCATAAGTGAGCTAAGATACAGAACTTAGCTAACACTGCAAAGCAAACGTAGGTGTACAGGCTTTGGAAAGAAATATGAAAGTATTAAATGAATATCAGGTTTATCCAAGCGACAACCTCCAAGTGTCAATAACTGCAGTTCCATGAGCGCCCACTAGAGGCTCCAGCAGCGAGTCAGTCCCCATAGACCCCCATGTTAAAATGCAGCAGTAAACATGTTTACAGCCTGGTACAAACAACAGTTTGGTCTCTGCAGCTAGTTTCCCCGTTCATGACGACTGTATATATAGAACTCACTCCTTTAAACTAGATTAACACCTAAAGTTATGCAGAATTAAGGGGCGGGGCTTCTTTGAGTGACAGCTATCCGCTGTAACCATACATCGCCACCACCCATGTGACACCTCTTGTGCCAATTACTGGACTAGCCGGGAGCTGGGCGACATCACGCGCTACCACAATGGCCGACGTCCAGACCCACAACACGTCCAGCTTCGCAATTGCTCTTCGAACCTCTGTCACACTGGCTCCATCCATGTTTTTATATAGTTTACGGGATGTCCTTCATGCTAGACGTCATATTTTCAGCTAAAACGTGAGTGCATACGCATATCTGGACATATGCAACACATTTCAACTTCCTGTGTAGACAGGTAGATAATATCACAGGGTTGAAGCATGGTGGGTCAATATGAGGGGATAGATCGAGTGGTTCATGCTACAGTCCTAACTCCTATTGCACTCAGATGATCACACTGTGGACTTGGCGCCGGAGGCGTACAGGTACAGAGAACCCGTGTAAACACTGGGCTTTGTCTCTGTGGGCACGCCTACACAAGGAGAGGAGGATTTCTTTCCCTCTAATCCTCCCGTTTACAAGAGCAGCCACTTTCCAGGGCCATTGTGGACGGTCGTCTCCCTCCATTTACTCCCTGCATGGCACTCATTCCAGCTAGTTTAACGCCGCCTGGGTTCCAGGGGGAAGGATTAGGACGTGACGCGCACAGGCTAGTGTGGAAACAGCATTGACTACGGGGCCCTGTGTGTCGCTCCTCTCTCCTCCCTGAAGGGCACACTTGTGGACTTTGTGAAATTCTCCACATGGATTTATGCTGATTATCGGAGCAGGCGTGCATTCTTAAACCAATCAGGAGGGTTTGAGCTGCAGCGGGAGGGGAGCAGCGGAGCACTTCGCTACATTCAGAGGACTCGTTTTAGTCTATTTACTCCTATTAGTTAGGCCTTCTTTCCCCCCACCGTCCCGAGACTTGAATGCAGATTTGGGGGGAATTAATCTCGTCTTGTCTGTGTCTGAAAACACCCACATCTCTTCAATAAAGGCAGGAAGGAAGAAACTCAAACTGCACTTATTATCAGAATGTCTGTAAATACAGCAACATGCACGCATTATGTTTCAGTCAACGTTGTCTAATCTTTTACGAAGCAATAACCGCAGGATAGAGCACAAAGACTGGAGGCAGGGTCTAAACAAATAGCCTATGTGTTCAGAGGTGAAGCACAAACAGTGAAGTGTGAGGACAACAAGTTGTGGTTTATGTGCAGGACCTACATCTTGGCCAGGAGCAGTGACTTTCCAAGCAAACAAAGAGTTCCAGCATGTTCCCAGTAAAATTCCCAGTTTGACTATAATTAACTATGTTTGGAGCTTTAAAGGTCATAATAGGAAGCCTTTATGCTAAGCTATGCGAATTATCTGTTGATAATAGCTTTGAACTTCACATACAGATACGAGGAAGGTGTCATTCCTCTCAACAAACTGAGGAAGTAGTTAATTTATCAATTTGCCACATTTGCATCAAAACTGTGCACAACAATGGCTAACTCCATGTCCGAAGAAAGTTGTGGTTTAATGGAAGATCATATGCTGGACCTATTTCATAGCCAGGAGCAGTGACTTTCCAGGCAAATAAAGAGTTCAAGCATGTTCCCAGTAAAACTTTTGTTTGTGTTTGGCTATGATTTACTGTTTTTGGAGCTTTAAAGATCTTGATAGGATGCTTTATTTTAGTTTTTGACAGCCGTGCTTGAGTTTTCCCCATTTTTCCGTCTTTATGCTAAGCTACGCTAATTACCTGCTGGTTGTAGCATCAATTTTAAAATACAGATACAAGAGGGGAATCAAACTCTCTGCAAGAAAGAAAGTATGATTGTTGTGTAAATGCCAAACTGCTCCTCAAATGAGTGTTTCATTAGTTTTTAGCTCTGCATTTAATCACTGTGCGTGATGTGAAATCGCAGCTGAGAAGCCAGTTAACTTGTCACTTTGGCACATTTTCATCAAAGCCGCGCATAACGGCGACAGCAAACCATAACGGGCCGACAACATACCCACAGACAAAGCTGATCCTTCCCCTAAATTCTCAGAGCTCTTCAGACATATGGCGGGAAAAGAGTCGTGTTGAGATAATGGTGATGAAATGAGAGTTTAACGGGGAAATCTCCTCCCCCAGCGCTCACTGATGGGCAGCAAAGTGAGTCAGTGGATTACCAGATTTCACAGAGCTCACAGCGGAGGGGCAAGGCTAATGGCACGTCACTTATTGAAATGGAGCAGCATAGGTTAACCTCACACGTGGGCCGACATCTTTTCATTTAGTTTGCACGGCTAACCAAAAAGGCGATTACCACAGGGAGCAAAGCCATTAAAATGCTGACCTTTTCCCTTTGTGAGGATGGCTGTGCAAGTGTGCGTGTGTGCGTGTGTGTTGGCAAAATGCCATAATAACTTGCATTAACTTGGTTAGCATGATCGAGTATTTGCGGTGTGGTGATTTAAAGGGCAATGTGTCATTTTAGGGAATGAGTACAAGTGTATGTGCACACACACACCTGCATTTTCTGAATCCTTTTACGGTGTTTATTATATGAACATTATAGAAGAAAAGGACGCGTCTGAAATCTCGGCAACCTTTTCTTCGTCCCCGTCGCCGTTCAGTCATTTGTAATTTTCCCCACAAACCTCAGACTTCATTAGACTGATCAAAGCATATTGGAAAACCAATAAGATGCAAACCAACAGGTTGCAGTTCATCTAAAGCCTGAATTCATTTTGATAAATCACTGCCCGTCGGCTTGATTGCTTATTTTTTTTTTCCCCCGTCACGCCATTAGCAATTTCTGGAAGGCATTGTCCTCTTCTATTCAAAAATGGATTGGTCAGAGGTACAGCCAGTGTCTTTTTGTGAATAAATCACTCAGAAATGTCCTAATTAAGTCTGCCCATTGGTGAGCGAGGGAAGTCAGCCGTCGACACGAGGAGAAAAACCACCGAAAAAAAAAAAAATCCAATTCTTGCTCTAAAAAAGCGGAACAATGGCGGAGATGGCCGGGCCCCGACTGACAAAAGGAGAATTCACAACAGCTGAGGCGCGAAGGCATTCTTTTTGACTTCCTATTATGTTTGCACCTTGGAGATGTTGGGATCTGATTTTCCAGCGTGCCGTTCTGTTCCAATCTCCCTCCATTCACTCGCACATCAGTCCATTATCATTAAATACGTGTTTGATTTCCTCACAATGCGCTCACTCCTCACAATGAACAGGGGGGGGACACAGAGAGTGAGAGAAGGAGGAGGAGGAAGAAGAGGAGGAGAAGGAGAAGGAGGAGAGAGACAACAAATTAGATAAATGGCCTATGAGTGAATGACAACAATAAACATATTTGCGGTGGGAGCGATGAGCAATGTTTGCAGTGATAAATGATGTGTAGAGGTGGATTAGATGTACCGCAGGAATCCCTGTCTGCAGGAAACAGAGACGAGGGGAAGTGAGGACAGCTAATGATATAAAACAGTAAGGGGTAAAAGAGCATAAAACACTGACTGGTACGGTGATGCAATGTGCAAATCTCCAAGTTTTCAGCAAAATAAATATGAATCAGTGAGTGTATGACAAGATAAAGTATAACGAGATAATATCAAACACAGCAGCAGTCAAATATAAGCTGCGTCTCTAATAATGGCCGGGGAAGTGATAGACATGATTAATTAAAGGTTGGACTCCAAATACAGGCTGGGGAAGTAACAAGAGTGGATAAAGTACTGGTGCGTGCATGCAAAGGAAGGATAAACTATATTTTCATTGCTCTGATTCAGTAAATTTAACAAATTAATCATGATATTTGTTTCAATCTGCAGGTGTTTTTGTGTCTGAGCTAAACCATGTTTTGCAGTAACATACAAGCAGCTAGCGTGTTTCCAAACATGCTCCTGCTCCTGTTTCACAATAAAAAGGTTTGTTAAGGAATGAAACGTTTCATTAACAAAACCAGGCTTTGTGCTAAATCATCACAACAACACTAATTATATTTATAAAACAAGCAAATTAGAAATAAAGGCTGGTCTCTAATACAAGCCTGCTTCTAATATAGGCCTGGTACCCTCTGCAGTTGCGGTGAAGTTGCATCCTGTGTTTGTTTTTTTTCTCAGCAGCTACAGTTTTGCATTCGAGATGAAGATGTTGCATTTGCAGCTTTATACCCACAGCAGTGCTATGAGCTAACATTAGCATGCTATGCTAACATGCAGATCAGCTGGGAAATAATTTGCCAGGTTCAGGGGAAATAGCTGTAATCTATTAATTAAGGGTGTACATTTGCAAGAATGTGGTGATGTGATGCATCAGTATAGTAGAATACTATAAGCACAGCAATATGTTGTGTTTGAATCAAAATCTAGATTAAAAGTCAAGAAAATCACTTAAATGAGTTTGCTTCATGCACCGGTGACAATGAATGTCAGCACAGATCCGTCAGACAGTTGTTGAGATGTTTCAGTCTGGACCAAAGTGTCAAATCCACAGAAACAGATTGAATCTTTAGTCTCTTACTGTCAATGTCATTAAAGAAACACTTTCCATCTCTTACACGTCAAGCCTGACATCTTTCACTGCCTCACCGAAAGGCCTACATTCAACATGTTTTTCTTTTTATTGGTGCTTATTCCTCTGTGGATATTTGGTCAAACATGGAGAACATGACATGACGCTGAGACACTTCCAACAGAGCCACAGCGGAGTCTGATATCACAACATGTTTTAGTAATCACAAAACATCAGCAGCGAATGCCAACGCCTGGCGTCAGTCACTTGAAATCAAAGAAACAACGGCTTCTTTCAGCTCTCTACTCTTTGGCACTGACAAACGGTGACAGTGGGAGAAATCTATTATGGAGAAGGACGTCAAGTTTCCCGGTGACAACGGCCTCCTTAGACCAGAATTCAGGGCAGCTCGGAGACAGGTTGTGTTTTGAGTAAAAGGGTGGGAAAGAAAAAAGGGAAAAGTGACATCTCATCACGCTCTCTCCCCCTCTTTTATAGTTTTGCAGATTGACATTTAAATGGAACAGAACCTGTCCTGCGAGGGTTTGAGCTGAAATGCACTCTGGGAAATGCAGGAAAAAGACTAACAAGGCAGTTACAACAACAACAACAACAAACAGTTCACGCCATCGTTGTTTCACTTAAGATCCCCTTCAGGTCACAAGCCTCCCATGTTGCTCTAACCTCCAGGCGACCGCCTGGCCCATTACACCCATCCAGAGACAATGCATTATGGGAGCGCAGATCGACGCATGCGGCAGCACCACCGGGCCACTTAACCAGATTAGGAGGTAATGCCTGTCTGCAGCTCCGAGATACACGGGACCTCTGGGGCCCACGTATATATCGGCGCACGCGTGTGTTTATGAACACGGCAAATGGGGGAGAAAAATTAAATATGTTAAGTATAATGTCACATCAGAAGCAAAGAGACCGCACATCATGCTGACATGGCTCTGGATCAAGAGGGGGAGGCTCATCATCACCCCGCACCGCGAGATAACTGTGAAGAAAAGCCAGGGCACTATGGGTAATGCTGCTGATTAATAGCATTCAGCAGACATTAAGGCGCTATGATTATCTCTCCCCGCACTGCGCCTCTCTCTCCCGCTATGCTAATTATTGTGGTGTCGCTCTGAGGGGTATTTCTTTTCTTTTTTTTCCCATTTCTCCCTCTTTTTTCCCCTAACATCTCTCTTCAACACACACGTCTCTCCCTGCATCTGATATCGCCTGTTATCAAATCATCAAAACTCAGCTTTTATCGGCTAAATCACTGATGATTAAGTGAAGCAACGGCTGATGAATGACAAGATACTACGAGATGAAGATATTATTAGCCGTGAATCTTTGTTTGGATATTTCCTGCAAACAGATCTCTGGTGATTTCTGCTTGATCCTCCCGTTAAAAGTGATAAATGTGATGATTAATTGGACTCGCTTCAGACTAAACGGCCATCTGAGAGCAAATAAAACAGGTGTCGGAGCTGCTGGGTTGTAGAGTCTTTTCTTTTAAAAATCAAGGAAATATTATTCTTGAATGTAGAAAAACATGCAATGTCTCAAAAGACTTGAGGGTCTAGCAGCTATTAGAGACAAGTGGCTGTTATTCTTTTGCTGCAGCTAATGTCCACATTTCAGGTTGTCTGCTGGGAGCGATGCACAGAAATGTGTCTGGCAATATTCGGTCGCCACGGCTAATGGCTACAGAGCCGTGACAGGTTGATTATATCTGCAGCAGCAGCATGAAGGACATCCCTGTGAAGGTTGTAACAGACAGATGTTTCACTGACAAACATCGTTTTGTTAGTATTTATGCACAAAACGTAGATTTCTGTTTATTTCTATGCATTCACAACAGTCTATGTGAAGAAAGAAACATGTTTGTCCCTTTTAAACTCTTAATGCAGTCCTGTGTCGAGAGATAAGAGTCAGAGGAGGAGTAAAACAGCTGTAGCTTGCTTGCTAATTAAGCTAACATTAGCTACATGAGCTGGCTGACTTCTTCATGCCTGTAACAAAACACCAACCTGCAGTCGGGTCTTAAATATGCACATGATGGCTACATACATGACGCCATGCAGACAGACAGAGGCTAAGGCTGTATGTGCAGCCATGATGCAAAAAGACATAAAAGACAAAGAAACAGAATTGGTTATATCTGAGTGTTTAGAGCCAATTAGCCCTCATATTATAAGAATGTCATTCTCACATAAAACTGTTTGATTGCTGGATCGCTGTACTTGGATAAGCATTTTCATTTATACAGTTATGAGAACAAAAGGCTTCTAGCATGAGGACAAACCAACATGTTCGACCGACTTATTGTTAGCACAAACTGATAGCATGCTGCAGCCTTCGGAGAGAGGGGAAATGAGACAAAGTGTTTAACTGCAACATGAAATGCCCCTCGTCAGTGAAGCAACACAGATTTAGCTTATCACTGTACTTGCTACGTTAGCCACGCATGCTAACATTTGCAGATCATGCTAAAGTGAAACTGCTAACATTTGTGCTCTTTTGACACAGATTTTGCAGTGATACGACTTTGCAAAGGTGCTCAGACGGCTTGTATGCCAGAAAAAAATTAAAATAACATTGATGATATAAGCTAGCTGTTCTGGCCCCCCGGGCGCAAAGTTTTAGTTATAAATAAATATATAAAAGCTGTTTTTGCACACATGTATCTCAGTCTACAGTGTGATAACTCAACTACTTTCATTGGGAACGTGGAGCGATGTCATTCATATCAAAGATACAGATTGGTGCTCGAACACATGGATATAGTGGAAAAGTTACTGTACTGGAAAACAGGGGAAAGCAGAGACAAGTGTGTGTGTGTGTGTGTGTGTGTGTGTGTGTGTGTGTTTGTGTGTGTGTGTTGGGTATAAGCGTGTGGAAATTGGATGCTGGGCTTTGTAGATCCCAGCGCCGCGATAGCGCACACCTCATCCACACGTCATAAACACATGCTCGCAAGTTGTGACAGTTCAAAATGAGAAAACACTGAACTCAAACTCAGACCAAAACAAACCCGCTGAAGATGATTTTTGGATTTAAAGCTGCAAAAACAAAACTCAAACCTGATGACTGGCAGGACGTGTGAAACACTCGACAGCCTTATTGACTTCTCCTGAGTCTGCATGTGACAACGCTGCTGTCAGTGTGAGACAAGGCAACGTTTTATATTCCACCAGAGGCGAGCCTGATCCGTGCCGCTAACGCTAGATGCCAAACGTCTCGAAATGAGCTCGGGCGACAGGCGAGCACACCCCCCCGGTTGTTTCAATCACAGTTCCAGGCACCGTCTCCTCTCTCCCAGGGCCTCTTCCTCCACGCTGTTTGAAAATAGAGGCGGTTTACGTGCAGGCTCGTGGCGCTGCTTTGCGAGGGAAGGTGGTGGATGCGCGGAGGTGGCGCTGGGAGGGTTGGCAAGGATTTCTCGTTGGCCCGGTACGGCGGCTCTGATCCTGCCCGCAGGGAGTGGCAGCTCGAGGCGGGATGGCATGGGAGAGCTGACACTTAACATGGACAGGGGCAGGATGGGGCAGACAGGGAAGGTCACAAGGTCCCCCTGGAAGTGTGTGTGTGTGTGTAATGTGTACGCCGCTGTTGTGAGTGAAGCAGAGCTAGAAAGAGCTAACGCCGCTGGCGTGTAGCCAGAGGAGCCAGTCTGAGATTTCTCTGTGTGCACACGTGAAGCGTATCCTGTATTGTGCACGGTCTGGAGAGTCTGGACTGTGTGTGTGTGTGTGTGCGTGCAGAGAGGTAATAGAAGCTGACAATAGCGAGGTGCGTCCCCTAACTCTGAGTGGCCTGACAAGGACATGTGACAGCATCCAGGCCAGCTCAACTGTCAGCGCCACTCACCCAGGAGCCACGTTGATGACAGCAGACAGCGGCCAAACACCACCTCTCATCTCGGCCGCTCGGCACACACGCACACTCGCCACGCTTTTATATTTACAGCCTCCCATCAGAGCACAGAGCGATAATCTGTTACTTATGAAGAGGAACCGTCCGTTTGATGCTGCCTGTCACTTCTTCCTGGGCTTCAAACGCGCAGTCCGGCCTTAAAGCTTTTCAATATGCTATCGCTCAGGTAGCGCCTTCCTCACATGTACACCCACAGAAACACACAGGAGAGCATCAGGCAGGGCTAATAGCATTAGCAACAAACATGAAATCGAAAGACTCTTAACTTAACACAGGTCCAGTGCTAAAGGTTTGACAAATGAATCAATTAACTCATTAAATAGTGAACGGAAACTGATCATTTAAGCCATTTTAAAGGAAAACTATAAGAAATTTTCTTGTTTAAGTCTCTTAAATTTCAAGCTTACTGTTTTATATCATCGCAAACTGAATGCATTTGTATCAGTGTGTGCAGACTCAATTAAATTACATTACAAACAAACTAAGATGATAAAATAACAGATGGTGATCAAATACAACTAAAATGTGTGGATTCTGTGTAACTGTTGATGAACAGCGGTGAATATGGTCACAGGTGGCATTATGCTACCATGATAAATCCTAAAACTGTAGCACAAGTGAAGCCACATTGTCTGAAAACCAACTAGTTTGCTAACAGTCGCTAACCTTAGCCACCTGAACGCATCAGGCTGGAGCTGCAAAGGCCCTGATTGGACTGAGTGAGTTATGTTTTTCTGTTTATTTGTTAGAAAAAGGACGTTACAGGTTATTTTTGTAGCCTTTAAATGAAAGAAAAATACAACTCTAAATCTCCTCTGTGGATCATCTGAGCTGAAAATCAGCATCGAGCCACTCGGGTCACCCACAGAGCAGCGCTCACCTGCGAGAACAAACAATAAAACCAGTCAGAGCTTCCTGACAGAAGCTATTTCATATGAGCCGTTTCTCTTTGCATTTCCACCTTTGCTGCCGTTGGCATTCTCCCTCTCTCCCTCCCTTCCTCCCCCTCTCTGTCTCTCTTTCACTGGAGGCCACCACCAGCGCCCCCCCCACCCCTCCATGCAGTACTGTATGTGTGCCTGTGTGCTGCTCAGGAGGCAGCCGTTGGGTCTAAGCTGTGTACTGCGAGGTCAATACACATCCTGACAGTCAGTAATTGTACCAGAGGGAGGTGTGGGAGGGCGCCATAATGCAGGGTGACATCTCGCAAGACTTTTAGGCAGCCAAATGCTGGGAGGGAGGGGAGGGAGGGCGGCATTTCAAAACACCTCCGACAGACGTGAAAACCTATGACTGGAGAGCTGACCCTTGTGTTTCGACTGAGTTTTTTATTTTTTTGTGGAGGGGGGGTCTATGAGATACTGCGGCAAACTGCAGTCAAGAAATCACTCCCTGCCCCTGCCGCCGCCGCCGCCTCCTCCACGGCGATCCTCGGCTGAATTTGAAATGTTAATGTAGCAAGTATTTAACAGTCTCCCGTGTCTGCACGCGCCAGAAATCTGTTTATTTCACATCCACTTCTCACTCAGTCAAAACCCCCACACCTCCTCCTCCTCCTCCCCCTCCTCCTCTCAGGAGAAATAAAAAAAATAAATAAAAAAACACAATTTAGCTGCCACTTTGTTATGATTGCATTTTCCAATCTGATGGGATTCTTAACGAAAGGGAAAAGCCAGTTGGGGTTTTTATTCAGATGTTTTCAGGCGCTCAGCAGGGGACCTCCAGCTGATGGTATCTAATAGAACAATACGCACATACACACACACACACGGATGTTCAAGTGCACACACACATGTTCCTGCACATGTATAAACGCACCCGTGTCCACGCGACGAGAGGTGATCATGCCCGGAATAACCGAGCGTTTTCAGGGCTCTTTCAAGAGACGCAGGGTTAATTTTGACACTGCCACTTGAAAGTCAGCAGGTTGCTGCGCTAATTAATGGAGCATGACTGCTGTCCTCAGGCAGATCCACACACACACACACACACACACAAAAGTGCAGACACAATCACTGTACGCACACACACACACACGAACACTGCCACATGAGTTCGCTGAAGAAAAAACAAAAGTTGCTGCAGAGAAATGTGCTAACTTTGAGGGAAGTGTGTGTGTGTGTGTGTGTGTGTGTGTGGTAATCAAGTGACACGCAGCTGCACACTCAATCAGACCAGCCTCGATTGGAACACACCCACCCCACCACACACACACACATATTTACCATTAGCTCAAATGCACGTGCTGCAGGAGGTGCGGTGCTCAGTGAGGTCTATGTTTGTCTGAACCTCCACCTCCTCTGCTCCATCCCTGACCGCACCTGTCTGGTCCTTTCAACCTTTCACCCACAACATTTAGTCGATGTTTCAGCTGTTTAAACTCCTTTTGCGTCCACTTAAAGCTTCATCTGTTACATTTAGCTCACTGTTTTGACTTAATGAACCACTTTTTATGCATTTTCAATGTCGACATCAGGTGCCTCGATGTGTTATTCTCCCAGGTTGCAGCAGACTGTTACAGCTGCAGCAGCAAATTTGTTAAAGATCAGCATCATTTGTATCAACGTCGAACACAATCTGCATATAAATACGTGTGTGAGAGAGCTCTGAATCTTGCAAAGGTTTCAAATGAGTCTAGAAAAGGTGGCTTCGGTGATGAAACAGAGTATATGAAGGTTTATATGAAGGTAACGCCGGTCACATCATCAGCAGACACGTTTACCTTTCTGTGTATTCTGGTGCATCACATCCGATATCATGACTGCGCCGTAAACAAGGGTTAGAGAAAGTAAAATGTCAACATGGCCGCCCTGCAAGGGTAACAGTAAACAGCAGGAATCAGGTGTTTACACGTCAACGTAGGTGCACGTCACAGCTTCATGGCCAGAAAATGGGTGAAGGTTGGTGCATCTACCTGAGTGTTTGTGTTTACATCACTGCCTATCAAAGCTGGAGTCGACAAAGCTGCAGAGTCATGTGACGCAGGTTTGAATCCCGATTGTGTACACTCACACTGACGACAAAAGCCAGACGTTAGCGGGTGTTTGTGGGGTTTTGTGCAGCTTGAACTGAAAGAACTCAAATCTGTTGGATGCAAACATCGTCCATTAGCTCATGTGATGATCCTCTGACGCAGCGACACATCTCCACAATCCTTGAACCAAGTCACCTTCCAGCAGACACTGACCCCAACCCTAATAAGGCCGCTGCTTTAAATCCAATGTCCATTAAAGAACACACACACACACACACACACACAGAGAAACACTTCCAGGACTGTTAAACTGTGTGTGTGTGTGTGTGTGTGTGTGTGTGTGTGTTGAAAAGGAGGGAGGGGGCGGGAGGGGTCAATGTCAGCGGCTGGTATCCTTGTGCAGTGATGAGCGGGCGGGCTGCTGACACGACTGTGATTATACAGGACCAGCTTGACCTGGAACAACACCACTAACAACGACAACACACACACACACACACACACGCTGTTTCACTGCGAGAGGTATAAAACGGGACAAATAGCAGGTTGGGAAATATACCAAGGCCAGATGGGACAAGGCAGCACGTACACCTGTTCAAAAATCACACAACCTGTGGGGAGACAAAAGCCCGCGGTGCCTGACACGAATAGCACCCTTGTTTTCCATCACGAGGGCCGCACACGCTGTCGTTGTGAATCACTGGAAACGAGCATTAAACGTGGGGAAAGTCTCGGCGCCGATTACGCAACGGAAAACTGCGTCGTCTCTTCGGCACTTCCTGTTTTTGCCTGCGCACGGTCAGGTTCACTTCAATGTGCGTCGACTGAAATGAAGATGAATTTGTGTTTTAAAGGCGGCGACTTCACGGCGTGGGGTGAGGAAGGGGTGAGGAAGGAGTGAGGGGGGGGTTCCCCTCCAGCGAAGTGACTGTCTGACGCCAACCCAGTTTCCAAATGACTATAATTTTGCTTTTAAGCTGAATCCTGACCCAGAATCATAATTCATTATCAGCGACGCCGAGAGAGAATGAGTCGGGGACTCCGAAAAATTACTTATAAAAGCCATCAGTGGCCTGACAAGGGTAGTAAATCTTGGCTTGCACTCAGGTGTGACTGCATTGTGCGAATCAGGTGTTAAATTTGGAATTAGCTGCTCGCTGGCTAACAACACATACATCACACTAATGCAGTTCTGTCATTGCTGCGCTCGCCCTTAATCAGGGCGCATCTGTGTTCTGATGAGGCGCCTCGGTTCTCTATGATGATGATAACACACACACACACACACACACAACACTGCACAGAGGAAGTCCCCACACCTCTGGTGTTTGCATTGAATGCAGGGAACAGACCTGACAGATTTAGTTTGCTGTCGTGCAGGTTTCTGACGCTCCACGTCCTCTAATGGAGAATCGCAGCTGGACGTGTGCATGTTTACTGGAGTTTAAGAAGCCGCTGTTGTTTAGTTGCACACGGCACTGATCCTGCTAATGCTGAGAGGGCAGAGTGTAGTAAACCGGATACAGTACAGCAGCTGGTGCGCAGCAGCAACAACAACAGTCCTGTCTCTTGCCTCTTTCTGGTTTCCTTGCACTTGAAACAAGTATGTAATTCCAAAAAAAAAGAAGTTTTATGGTAATTAACATGGTAACCATAACAATACTGCAAGCTGGAGTAAATATTTTTATCCGTCAGCTGAATAATAAACAGTCTGGCATTTGGGGGAGTAGTTCCACGGCTTGGATTGGCAGTAGATTTCACTGTTAATGCGTCAAACAAAGGGGCAGATTACTGAAGGGACTGGGCTGCGGCTGAAACTTTAACTGTTTTCAACATTTACGCGGCTTCACCCTGATTTCAAGCTCAAAATGTCAATGCAACAATCACTTTACAGGCTCCGTATTACACATTATGAGCTGAATCGGATGTGGAATCGCCGCTGCAGCTGAATAAATCAACGGGAAACATGAAAATGGCAAAATTGGAAACTACCACTGTGCATAAAATAAAGAACTTCATATAAAAATGTTTGTTTTACACTTAAATATGGCAAAATGCACCTCTGCGTTCAATGGCATCAACAAAAAAGGCAAATTTTCAGCCTAATTATGTATTTTACAGTGGACAATTTAAGAAAAAGTAATTAAAACTAAACAAAACCACACACTTCACACACCACATCACCCCACTAATGGGGGACACAGCCTCTGATGTGAGCAGAGGATAAATTCACAGGTAGGCAGGGAAATATGAATATTCTGGACTTTAAATCATCTGAACACTCCTGCAGTTTGTGACGTCCCTCTGCAACTCAAAACAAGTCTGTTTCACTTCATCGGAGGGGTGTGTGGGGGGGGTGTAGCTGTTTGAAGAGGTGTTGAAACAGTTTTTATCACAAGTACCTCTCCCAAACGACATTTTCTATTGATGTCTGGTACTTGACTTTTCTCTGAAGTGCAGCTTTGTGATTCATGACTGGAAAAAAAAAACAAAAAAAACATCAATGAACATCTTTTTTTGTTTTTTGTAGCTGCAGGCGGCGCGATGCAGAATTTATTCAGACTAAAGCTCGCAGCTCCGTTCGCATCTGCACACCCAGAACCTCTGATTTATCAGAGGTGCATCTGGCGCAACATTGCTGGGGCCCACGTTGCTCAAATGCAAACACATACAGAAATCGGTTTCCCATTAATGGAAACATCCCAAAGTTTCTGCTTCCCACGGACACAAACATGCCCGAACGAGGCCAGCGAGCCTCTCTCCTCTCAGTTTCTCTGCCTCTGCCGGGTGGCAGACTGTTCGCTGTGACCTGGATATCCTTCATTCTCACTGACAGAAGGTGGTAACACAGTACAATGCCAGTGACGACGACAGAGACATAAAAAGAACCTGATGTCAGAGTTTAAAATAAGTTTTCCTTTCTTATCTGCAACCGTCTTTAATAAAACATTGATCCTGTTTATATCAAGAGACCTTCCAATGACAAACAGTCGTTCACCTGACTGACCTGTGACCTCTCAGTAGAGCTGAGTCTTGGCAAACAGCTGAAATTAAGGCATTTGTTGTAAATGAGGACAAAGCCGGTTGTGTGAGGTTGTGTTTCAGTGACACAGTATTTAACAACAAACCTTTAGCTTTTTTCCAATAAACCTGATTATTATTAATCCATGTTAAATAAAGTTTATTCATTAATATCATTAGAACTTGCTGTGTGACGCTACCAAGCTAGCAAGGCTAACCAGCTAGCCCAGGAAGATGGCTTATCTGCTGGTCTTTGGTGCTAGCTGGCTAATGCTAGGGTCTCATTGCTCCTGGTTGGTACAAAGCTGCCAAACTTTATGTACTTTGAGGTTAATTCAACTGAAACTATGCAACAAAGCTGGCATGAAAAAAACTGTTCTTTGCCACGTGAACGTCTGCAAAGCTGGCAGTTAGCTGGCACTAGCATGAAGCGACACAGACACCTTCAAAACTGTGACAAAACACAGATCAGTGACTTGAATTAGCTGGGGCGACACCTTGCATACAGCTAGCGACCTGTGACAGCACCCACCTCTCACTCAAAGCAGCCACAACCTTAATTATGCAAAACTTTAAAACGTCATGTCATGTCATGAACAGGGAATTAGGCTACAGAGACGCTACAGTCGTGTTCTTGTGGGCTGAAACATTAAAAGATGCCGTTTTCCGTTAAAGTTAAATGACTCTACAGAGTCTCTTTAAACTTAATGCACTGTTTTCTTTTAATCTTTGACAGTAAACAGACTGCCTTGGTCATATATATTCCTCAGCAAGGTGAGCGTTTGCAGTCAGTGCAGCGCCGCCCGACGCAGGCTGATTATGAACCGCTCACTTCTCAACAACCATATCACAATATTATCCACTTCACATCACCTTCAACTCCATCTCACAGAAAAATCCCAATAACTCTGTCGTTTTGTTGTTTTTTTTCTTCTTCTCCTTCTTCCCCCCTTCTGCATTTCCACGCTGCACATCCCCTTTGCAGCACCACGCCAGCATTTGGCGTCACACCTGACGATGGGACGGCTCCATCTCTGACCGGTTTGTCCCGGTTCATCCCGGGGATTATCAGCTATCAGCCGCTGACTTTTCCGCCGGGGCCGGCTCTCGACTCATCTGCTCCTGAGCAGCGCTCCACTGCCCGTCATAATTGAGGCCGATACCGTTCCCCCATGGCTGCCATCTTACATTGCCTCTACCACCACCACCTCCCATCCTCCCCCCTTTCCTCTCCTCACATCCTCCGTGTGTCTTATCACTCCACAGGCCAGACTGGAGGAAAAGCACCAGACAGACCTGAGTCCAGTTTTTCTTAATTATAGCTTTAATCAACACTAAACATCAGTGTTTTAAAGAAAACTCATGCAAATATGTAAAGAATTGACTCGGCAGGTCGGGGTGGCCCACTGCTCTAATTCTCACACATGCTAGTTTTATGTGTTTGCCAATGTTTTTAAATTGGTGTGACATTTTTCTGAGACACTGTATTTAAAATAAAAATGTTTGATCCCCCTTTAGCAGGAATCAAAGCCAGCTCAGCCTGAAACGCCGACGAAGGAAAGGAAGAGAGCTGAACTTTCAAAGGCTCGGGCTGCAGGTTGACAGTGTTTCCCCTGCTTTGATCGGCTGGCGATGTCAGCCAGACGACTGTCGACTCGCGCTTTGAGGTGCCAGCGAAGGTGAGAACAGCTGACGAGCTGGAACGACGTCCTCGCTCTTGTCTATTAGCGAAAAACCTATCCGCTAACGACGAATCCTCCATGTTTGTGCGCGCGCGACGGAAGAGTTTCACTGAGAACAACAGATAAGGACAGTGGAATAAAAGCAGACACAAGCCTCCAAAACCATTGCATTTTACTGTTATGCCCTAACAGCACATTATGTCCATGCGTCATTGCGACCTTCAGATTGAAAACCGTGTGCTCTCAGGAGTAAAAAGGTAACTGGGTCATCTGTGCAGAACAGACCTCTATTCAAATGTTAAATTCACCTTGCGTAAAAGGAGCGAGCCATCGTCTCAGCACGTATTGCTGAAAATGATGGCAGCAATAATACCTGGCGGTTAAAGCGAAACCAACCGATCAAGACTCTCTGACCCAGAATCTGCAGCCGAGATGAGACGTCAAAAAAGAAAAAAAGAGACAAAGACAGGCGAAAACCACAGCCGTCGCAGCGTTACATAACAGGAAACGTGACTTTCTTTGTAACGTATGCATGCAAAAAACACCAAATCGTAAAAAATAATAAGTTGAACCAACGCACATCGAGACAGGCTGACTCACAAAACAGAACTGTTGCTGCTGACGCTCATTGCTGACCCAATTCCTCAACAAGTAATTCAATGTCATCTTCCTGACAGGGGAATACAGCTTAGTCTGCTCGTAACAATGCCCTGGACTAAGTAATGATGTTCACCCCGCAAAACACTAACAAAGCCACTCAGCAAACGTCTGAGACGAGACGGTGCCACAATGAACAAATCAGCCATGATCTAAGAGGAGCTGGATCCATACGTTGATAAGACAGAGACGTAGGGGGAGTGGAGGTTCAGGGTCAACGAAGGAACCAGCAGAACTTGTTTCCGCTGTATTTAAAGGGGTAATCTGTATTTTTGTGTTTGCTGTAGCGTGTTGTGTTGATATGAAGGTGGACTTTCAGGCCTTTCTCCACCCGTTCAGACATGTTTTATTCTTTTTTAGTACAGAGACAACGCACAAAGAATGTTAACGTGATATAAAAACAACAAGAGGCGCCAGAAACAAGTTTAAAAATCCTTTTACTCAAGTGATTATACATATTATATATCTGTCAATGAGCAAAATTTAGGGTTTTTTTGGTTTTTAAGGTGTAGCATCATTAATTTAGCGCCTCCCTGTGACTTTGAATCCCAAACACTCAGCCAGTTTCATAGGTCAGGGGATGAAACTTGAGGGTCTAGCTGGGTTCAGGACAACTTCAAGGCTCCAATGAAACAGCAACATACTGTTTAACCTTTTCTTTTTAGTACAAATTACTAAAATATGTATTCAAAAGGTTTTTTTTGTCTGTTTCCTACTGCTTCCCATCTTTATGCTAAGCTAAGTCATCTTAGCATGAAGTTCGGGTGCTGGATGTAGCTTCATGTGTAATGGGCCGATGTCAGAGTGGTTTATATCTTCTAATCTAACTCTTAGCAAGAAAACAAAGGTTTCAAACTTTCCGTGATATTACACTGCAAACACAGGCCCACAAAATATAAAATACAGATTGTGTTTCAGTCGAAGACAATCTGACGGGTGTACGATCCATCCCTCGAGGGACTGCTGGAAATCAGGACCTGTTTTCCTGTTCAAGTCCCGTTGCATAGTGCTGCATTTGCCGGTCATAGAAAGAGAAATTTTTATTCATTTAAATGGAAATGCTGGGGATTATTACTTTATTATGCAGATAGCAGATAACAGACAGCAACGATCACGTTGACGCCTCGGCGAGGATCGTTATCTCCGCTCACAGAGATCAGAGTTCTGAGATGTTTTCAGGAGGTCCGACTTGGCTTCCGAGCGGTCAGGGATCACAGGGCACATCACAGCTTGCGGCGTCCGACTGCGCGCCACAGAGGTAGAGGAAGTATTAGAGGCGAGGAAGGGTGGGCGGCTTTGGGTGGGAGGCAGGAGGCTGAACCACCACCAGAATGCTTCAACGCGTCTCGGCGCCATCAGCGCGCCCGTCAGTGGGCGCGGGGGAAGACAAATTACCAGAGGAATGACTGGAGAGTAAGGCGCGCTTCCCATTCCCAGCCTCCTCCAGATGGACATAATTAAACCATTAGCCGGCGAGTGGGGGCTGATGACTCCATCAGGACCCATTTTGGGCTTAAATAAACGGTGGAAAATAAAGCTGCGTTCAAAATTGCAGCCCGCTTGTTCACGCGCTGTTTACCAGCAGTGTGCTAGAAAGCAAACGGGGGGGAAAAAAGAAGGGGTGGGCTGTTTTTCCATATTCATCTGTTGTTGTTTTGCTTTTTTCTGCCTACTTTTCTGTTTTATTCGATGACTGTGGGACTTTTTATCTTAGAGGAACTTGAGCGAGCTCGGCTGTAGAGGCGTCTCGCAGGCGGCGGCGCGCCTCCCTAAACGAGGGCGATGATTTAGGATGAAACATCCAGGGATGAGATCTGAGGAGGCTTTCTCCTTCCCTCTTGGGTCCAGTTTATCTGTCTTCCCCTCAGCTGTCCCATATATCTGCGCCTGCACAGAGGTTGGTGGTGTGAATCAGGCCCGCCATCATTCACCGTGTCCGAGTCTCTTAGAGTCTCTGCGACGACCGCCACAAGTGCTGCGGCAGGCAATCACACCCACAATGGCTCCACATTTACTCCCTGTATCTGCTGCTTTTAGCGGCCGTTTGAGTGATAAGACATCGATCTGCAGAGGGTGTTTTCTTCACACCCCGAACACAAAAGGTGGCATTTTCCTGCAGCGGCTGCACGGACGGCGAGTTTTTCGTTGAAGCGGGCAACCTGAGCTATCCTCGCCATCAGACACTTCACCCCCTGACGGATAACTGCGCAAAATAAATCAAGAGGGCTAAAATAAAAAAAGGCCCGACCCCCTCCGGTGGCGACTTCAGCCACAGAAATTTATCACCCCGTTCATCACCCGGTGAGGATGCAATAACGGCCGCCGCGTTACATAACTCGAACCGGCGAGCGAAAGCTGCGGCGCTGATCATAAAAGACGTCAGTCGCAGCTGAATCACAGGAAAGGTTGTTTTCCTCTCTTCCAGTCTAAATGACAGGGCGAACTCGCCGGGTCACCCTGCAATTGAACCAGGCGTCGGTTCCCATTTGCTTCTGTTTACCTGCCCCCTCCCAACAGCACCATCAGGTAATACAGGAGCAGCTGCTCCGGGGTCTGTCGCTCTCTCTCTCTCTTTACTCGTTTTCCTGCCTCACCCCAATCTTTCTCCTCTCTCTGTACATCACAACGTCTCTAGTGTTTCTCTCCCTTTCTTCTCCCTGACAATGAAATACAGTGACACCAATCTCGGGGGTCCCTTGACGGCAAAACACAGCTGTGTGGCTGTCCCACTTTCCTGCCATCGAACGCCCCGTCTGCCAACACTTCCACTTAGTTCTACCAACAGCGCCGCTTTTCCCTTTTTCCTCCTCGTTGTTTCCCTTCACTCATCTCTTCCTCCCTCCCTCCCTCTCGCTTTATTCCCCCACCCTCCTCTTTTCCGTCACTCACTTCACCGGAGGATGGCGGCGTCAAAGATAAGGGCCAAACAAAGTCAACATTCCTGTGAACATCTGTTCGGTATCGCCGCTCGCTTGCTCGCTCTGGTGCTCCATTTTACGTTTGATTTCTCTGTCAGCGTCGGGGGAGCGCCACATCGAGCTGCTAACGTATGGCATGCTACAAGGCTTCCAAAAACGCCCTTGTTGAATTAAAAATACAGCATATGCTGCTGACAGCGCGTTGTGATGTTACAAAGAACAGACATACCCTCTCTTCAGGAAGTGGAGCACACACCTGACATGCACAGCGAGGTGTTTACTGACATAAGAGCTCACTTAGATAGTGGCAGAAGGGAAATGTAGTGTCAAGTCTGTGCACGGGGGGTGCGACTGTATTCTGATTTAAATTATAATGAACACGGTGATACTTTATTGATGCCTCATCTAGCAGACGTAGGGTTTTGCCAACAAATATGAACGCCTGGAATGACAAACTGTCCTTTTTCAGATGCAGTTTGGGTGAAAAATCACAACAACACAACCAATTTGGATGGTTCATGCTTCAGACGCCACAGTTTCCAGAACAGGTAGTACCTTTCGCCTTCGATGGTGGCGAATAACCACAAACTTTGACTTTGTTCAACGTGTTTCTTGGCCTAGTTGCAGAAGGAACGGATCGTACAGTAATCATGCACATAGCAACATGTACTGTGTTTGTTCCAGCGTCTACAGCAGTTGCAGTTGCAGCCAAGTCTTAATTTTGACACGCTGTCACAACAGCGGACTTTCACATGGGGGTCCGCAGGCGTCGCCGCAGACCCAGAACACCCACTCTGAAGCCCAACCGGCAGCCAGGCGGAGCGCATGTGGGGTAGATTGTGTCTGTCATGTTCAAGCTGAGACCCAGCGAGGAGAAGCTTTAGTCTTCTCCCTCCGTCGCCCTCCCAACCCTCTAATAAACACTGACACTCACGTCTCTTTGACATCCCCCCTCCTCCTCTCTCATCTGACGCCCCGGCGAAACTAGCAATTGGCCTCAAATCATCCAAACATAATCCCGCCATCCTCCTCATTTCCTAGCCGGCGTGTACGGGGAAAGACAACAGGGAAGAACAAAAGGAGCCGGTGGAGGTTTCGCATCTTGATCCGGCTCAGCCACTCTGCCTCGGTGTTTAGCACAGTCAGCTAGCACCACACTGTCTCTATTGTTCTGTGTAATTGCTCTCAATGGACCTTGGGTAGAACATCGGCAGTGCACGCTCTACCTCTTCCCGTCTCTCTCTTATGACTTCTGTCTTCACGGACCCTGAAAGGTGAGCACCGCTAACAGCTAAACAAGTGGCAGTTTATAACCAATTCTTTCCAGACTTGCAGTGAAGGGACTTAATGAAAAGCCATGTTGTTATTGACGATATTGACATGTGTATTCCAGTGATAAACAAGCTGTCATTACCGATGGAAGGCTTTGCTTCATGGTGCAACAACATCTGCAAAACCACTGAGACCATGGCGGCTTCAAATATGGACGTTGCACCAAAGAAGCTAGTTAGAAGATCTCTGCAATCGACCCACAAACACCTGCTAACATCTGCTTTTTGTCTCCAATGTGAATGTGTACAATCAGGGTTCAAACCCACGTCTCATATTACTTTCCGATGTAACCCTGTGTTACGGTCATCGGTTGGTCCTGATGTCGAAGGTGATGCGCCGGAAAGTCAAATGCATCTGCTGCCGATGTGAAAGAAGTCAATCTGCTACTTTCAGCAAGTTTAAAAACTGCATACATCTGTAAACACGGTACAATCCAGGATCCAACCAACTGCGAAATGTCTGCACTTTGGTTCCTGAGTTACTGCTTGTGGAGCAACGGCACATTGGTGTTTTTGCATTTCACTTCATTCTGTTGTCTTATTTGACATTTGTGTGAACTGTTGTCAGTATTAGGGAGTGAATTATTGAGTTATGGCTTAAAAAAAAAACAAAACTTGCTTTGTGAGGTCACAGTGACCATTAACCACCGAAATCTGACCAGCTCACACGAGTCAAAGAGGATGTTTGTGCCAATTTTGACAAAACTGCCTCACATCGTTCCTGAGATGTCACATCTTTGAGGATGACGGATGTAAACATAATGTCTCCGGGTCGTAGCTTCAGACTCCTGAGCTCCTGAGCGATGCAACACTTCCCGACTCTTTCACTTCCCCTCGGTTCCTCTCCTCCAGCCCTCGTCTTCATCCATCAAACTGTCGCTCTCTAAACTGGGAGACTCCGTCGTCACCCCGGCGCTTAACCCCTCTTCTCTTCCTCTGCTCAATCATCCACCCTCCCTCCAACCTTCCTCCTCCTCCTCCTCACACCTGTCCTGTATCGTTTGCATGCGTTTGCTGCATTTACCCTCAGGTTGCCGTGGTGCAGTACCTGCCTCTGACCTCTGTGTGCGTGGGAGCTTCGGTCCTGGCAGCTGTCCCGACTGTCAGACACTCTTAGAAACTGCCCTGTGCTCATTTCCTCTGTCTCACATGAACACAGACACACACACACAGAGTTCCCTGGGAATCACCCACATTTTCCATCCATCATCCAGTCCCACACACACACACCATCATCATCATGCCATGTGCGACCCTGCTCCACTTTCCTCCTGCCTCCCCGTAGACACTCTGGACTCTTTATGTGCTTTCTTTGCAGGAGCCCTCGACAGGCAAGCGGCACCACCCCAGGTACCCAGAGGTGGTGCCGGGTACACGCTCACAGACATGGATGGCTAACCGCTTGAAAGGCAGGCGGGATTATCGAGACAACACCTGGGCTTTATGGGACATTTGCAGGCTTTTCTGGCTGGTCTGCTAGAGAGTAGAGAAATCCACCCCCCCCCCCACCACCACCTCTCCTCCTCTTCTGTGTTTGCAAACGTCCTTGAACAAGACACTGAATTGCAAACCAGGTCTGGAGCTGCTGTTCTGTTGACCCCTGACCTCCCTGCTGGTGGAGGTGGAACGAGACAAGTTCCTTTAAAGGAGGACACAAAAACTCTGCCTGTGGACGTGGCTCAAAAGGTGCTTTACTCATCTTCCTCAAATCACATTTATAATGACGATTGCTCAATTTAACTGCTCGGGTGCACAAACAGGAAAGAAGGTGCTGCACTTCAGAAGTTTCACAAAGAGAGTTTTTTGGAGGAAAAACAGTAAAAGGGTGCAAAAGTGCAACCGTTAACCCGTCTGATACTGATTCTGACCTGCTGGTGACGCTGGGAGGGGTGGATTCATCCTCTGAGGACCAAGAATGGACAAAACTGTTGGGACAACTGACCAACAGCGCCTTTCGTGGAGTCATCGTTTAAACCCTGATGATGAACTGTTGAATATCATTAATCTCAGTGTAAGACGAAGCCCTAAATGCACCACTTTGTGACTATTTACTGAGGCATAAACCAATTTCCTCTTTGTGCTTGTGCAAACTTCGACGCGCTGCATCCTAAAAACTTTATTTAACGTGGACCCGTCGCATTTTGCAGAACCACTTAAAAATATCAGCATCAGCGCTGAAATCACAGGTTTTCTAGGGTCAGGGTGTCAAAACCATTGATAAAAGTAATTTAATATGTAAAGAAAAGCAAAAACAACAAAGAGTTTAAACTTAAAACTAAACAAGCGACCTGCCCTGCGCTTCCCACTGGTCTAAAGTGGGTAATGATGTCATGTAGCTCCCTCCACCAATCAGAGTTAAGTGACATTTGGAGCAAACAACGGCTGCGTGGTTGTTTCTGAGTGTTAAACTCTGTGTTAAACTTTGACAGTCGCTCGTTTGTGGTGAATATTCAATGTTAGATGAACAACTGAGATCTGAAACTGAGTTTTCAGGTTACAGGTGCAGGCGTCGCAGCGATACCCCTCGTTAACCCCCGTTATGAGCATTAACTTCGGCGCCTTCCTTCCACACAAAACAGCGAATGTGCCCGAACGTGGAGATGATATCAAATCGCCACTATGTGAAAACTATCATGACGGCTGAGATGATGGCAATAAAGACGGCATATTAGAGCATAATGACTTGCAGGGGGTGTGCGTGGAGAGGTGGAGGAGCTGTGTGTGTGTGTGTGTGTGTGTGTGTGTGTGGGTGAGGGGGGGGGCTTAGAGCAAAACAACGCCGGCTCCCATTTTCTCAAGTTCAATTAAATGGCTTGTGACAGCGCGCATGTGAGGGCATATCTGCCGCGCGCCACTTGACTCCCGTCATTAGGGTGTGATGGTGCCAGGCTACACCAGTTTTATAAGCGTATTTTTAGCAATAATAACCAGCTGGAGAACACGGATGGCTGTGAAAACGCCAAGGGGGGGGTGCGGTGGGTGGGGGTGGGGCTGCTGTGATCACGTCAAGTTGAGTCTGAGCCTCCGGGGGACGATGAGTGACAACAAAGACTTTGCTGTGCTGCTGTTGGTGTGATTAAGGCACGCAGTCAAAGAAAAGTCCCTAATTGAGACATTATATAATTAATAATATATAGTAAAAGCAGCAGGGCACGTGTGTGCGTGTTTACATGCGTCTGCACGTGTGCAAGTGTGACTGCGACACTCCTCTATCTGCAACACCTCGTCGTTCACAGAGCAATCTGTCGATTAGCTTAACAAAAAGGTAAGAAAAGTAAGACACGTCAAAGTAGGCGACTCTCCTGCCGATTGTCGCTCTAATTAAAAAAAGAAAAAGAAAAAAGAAAGAAACGCTAATTATAACGTGCGTTCGTCTCAGACAGCCACTCAGGTGCGACGCCCTGGCTGTCAGGTGTAAACAAGGCTCACAGTTGCACAGGAAGGAAAAAAAAAAAAATCAATCGACATCTGTTAATTTATCTCAGGCAGGAGACCAAATTGAAAAATGGATTGCTCGGCGTGCGCCCGGCGCAGATCTGCATTGTGATCGAGCAGCGATACGTCTCAGCACCTGCTTAGAGCGCGATAATGGGCATCGCCGCCGTTTTGGCCAACCGCGCGGCCAATGAGGATCAGATTACCGCCTTGGCAGGAAATCTGGTCGACGACGACAAGCAGGTGTGTGAAGGACTTCAGCTCCGCACACTGGAGCTGTTCTAATGAAGGGCGGAGAGAGGAAACGTGACAACGGAAAAGTGATTATTTCACTTTGTTTCCTGCGACTGATTTAACTTTAACTCCTTTTCTTAATTAACGCAGGAATCCTGACGAATGCAAGAGGCCACATCGGCTCCAAAATGTTTGATATTTGCCCCCAAAACTCTGTTTCATCAACTTTGTTGCTTAAATCTGTGTTTATGAAATGGACCCAGTGCACCTGATTAATATTACATGTAATGCATATTATATTAACATATTCAGCTATTGTAGGGATGTCTTTAACCTCTATCTAATATGCACACATTCATATTTAGAAACTCAAAACACTTCATAGTTTTGTCCACCTGCAGCTTTTAATTACTGTCCCAACAGTTACACAGCAGTCTAACAATATCCAGTCAATATGATCAATTTATTGACCAGCTGTACCAGGGAACTCTGCAAAAGTGGAACATGAGGTTTCTACAGTATGTGTTTGCAGAGCATGAGTTTGCGTCCTGCACAGAGCTCACTGCATCATGATGGACCCATTTCCCAGGCTTTGGGAAATTTCCCGTGTAATGAAATGTTATTATCCCAATAATGGGACCTAAATTGGTTTATTTGTTAAAAACACCAAAACATATGATTTAAACGCCTGTTGTGAACGCCTCAAAGGAAGATGCAGCTCTTAATAAACACACTAACAGGTACTTTTATCTGTTTTTTCAATCAAATTACCCTCTGTCACTCAGCATGCATTGAATTTAATGCCTAATTTTATCACTGTTTGTTTGTATTTCATGGTTTTGGCAGCGTTGATCACACCGATGATGCATTAACGCACAATTATTTGTAATCATTTGCATGTTTAGTGTTGAAATAGCTGGCGTGGGTGCACGTAAACCCCCCACTCTGCTTTATTCATATAATAATCCCATTTTCCTTCAGTATTTTCATTATTACAAGCTGCAGCTGCAACACTCAGTGTTTCCCCGCAGGGATCATTAAAGTTTCATGTTATTTTATCTTATCTGAGCAGGTGATGTTAGTGGCTGAGTGAAGTGTCGCCTGTTAAGAAGGTAAATTCTTGCTAGCAGCGAACCAGTCTTCATTATGGGAGTCTAATGAGTGGAAATGAAAGACAATGAATCTATTCACCATTCAGGCTTGGCTGGCTCTTTACTGTAGCCAGACTAATGATAATGCATTCCCTGGTTTTAACAAAGAGCCGATCCGTGTGCCCTCTGACTCGTTACATAACTCGGCTGCAGCTCGCAGCCGGGAGGTCTGAGGGCGACGGCGAAAGCTAATCTGTTTGTGTTGATGCTTCGCTCATTTTTGTTGGAGTTCATGTTTTCATCAATGCAATCAGCTTATCGCTGCAAAGCACTCTGCGACAACAGCGCTGCTGCTCTCCTCATCACGGCTCTCTACTGACAAATTTACCACTGATGGTTAAAGCATGATCTCACGGGGTTGAAATCTCTCCTTTGATCGCCACGACACAATAGGTGAGGATGCACAAAAAGGAATAAAGCTGCTTAAAAGAGCAACTTTTCATCTTTTTAAGAGAATCTGTTCAACACTTTAGGGATTTTAAGCTCACCTTATCTGACAGACACCAACAGCACACTTATTTACTCAAAATATTCATTTTTCTGCACTTATTTCATAAAAAAAAACGTCTGCTAATGTTCACAGTCGTGCATTTTCTGATTAATTGTGCATCTCTTTTTAAAAAAAACTTGGCTGCTTGATTTGTGTTACAACCTGCAGTAAAAACCCACCTGAGACACTTTTACTTGATGCAGCATATGCATGTCCAATACATAACAATATAATAATAGATTTAAAGCATTTATTTGCGTCAGCTGATGAAAAGACATAACATGACCTCAGACTTAGACTGCACTACACTTTGTGTTTGTGATACGTCTGCAGAGAGCAAATACATTGAAAAGTCAGTGAATGTGCTGGGGACTGTTGTACGCACTGTACACAAATCAAAAGTCTTTTTATTTGTATGCATATTTAAGAAAGCAGATTGCAAAAAATTATATACATCTGCAACTAGCTTAGCTTAGCTTATCTTAGCCTAGCATGAAGGTTTGACACTGAACTGTCTAAAAGTCTCAAAATCTACCAACCAAAATGTAAAAGCATCAAGTTTGTTCAGTAGGAGATGAAGTTTCAAACTCCCTGGCCTGGAGTCTGAAATCTTTACTCCTCTTTTCTGAATTTGTGCTAAGCTAAGCTAAGCTAAGTGTCTCCTGCTGGTGTGACGAAAGCAAACTCTCTCCCAGGTCATGAACTTTTACTGACGTCTAACGTCTAAATAGTTTTGCAGGAAGTTACATGCAATATACAATTAGTGACATTAACTGATGCCGGTGGGTTTTCTTTGGGCTAGGCTAGGCTAATTGTTTCCCCCCAGCTTCCAGTCTTTATGCTAAGCTAAGCTAAGCACCAGCTACTCTCATGTAACATTAAAAAAAAGCAAGTAAAACTCTGAAAAGTGAAGGATTGTGGGTAAATCGCAGTAAAATTATAAATTCATGCCAGAAATGGAGTCCTCAGGTACATGACTGTGGCTATGAGTGGGAGCATATATGTGTGTGTGTGTGTGTGTGTGTGTGTGTGTGTGTGTGTGTGTGTGTGCGCGCGCGTAGCAGACAGGCATACTTGCCCGAAGACAAATAGTCCTTTGACCTTTGCATGAACCTGGTGGGTGATAACTCATGACCCGGCGGACTGGTGGGGCATCCATCTCTCACCCCGGTGAGGATGAATGTGATGATGAACGCGCCCGCTTGCTGCTATTTAGATAGCCCTGAAGTCACAGCGATGACAAACTACCCACACACACAGAGGGGGAGAGAGGGAGGGGGAGGGCGAGCGCCGGGGCTGAGCCTTGTTTGTACTGTCGGCCCGTTCGACAGCAGTACAAACTCTGACGGCGCCACAGGGAGCTCGTACAAACTCTGGATCAACTAGGAGAGCAGATATCGGTCTCAGCGAGGACACCGACACGCAGAGTCCACACCGGACACAGTACAGACTGCACCATCCACTGCTGCAGCACACAGCTGATTTTAACGTGCATTTCATGACAAAGTGGGTAAATAAAATTATATTTAATATGCCGATATAATAATGGTGACATTAACTGAAAGGTATTTATGTTTATTCCTCAACTGTGACGCACAAACAAGTTTAAAACTGTTGGTAAATTTGTTAAAAACACCAAATAAATCCTTACAGCGCTGTTTTACTCTGTTATGTTTAATTAAAACACTAACAACCACTTTATCGGTTTAAAAAGCTGTTTTTAGCCTCTTTCAGGAAGCATGCATTTTAATTTTTGCCTAATTTTATCATAGTAAACACAGTATATTTGTATTTTAATTACAATGATAATGCATTAACTGATGATGTTTCGTACATTTTGGTATGTTTAATGTTGAAATTGCTGCTGTGGAGCTTCCCACTCTGCTGCTTTGACACACACTGGGCTGATTTAATGTGCATACAATGCTCAAATGGACAACTAGAGAACAGGAAAAGACAACAGGTCTCATCTAAGACGATATATTGATGCTCCTAGACTCTTAAAATACAGTTTATATGTAAAATAGTTTTCACAGGAGAGTAAAAGTAAAAACTTCCACCAAATTTCAGACAGAAACATTATGAGAACATCAAAATATTCTGCTTTTTGCACCTGTTTCCTACTAAATGACTCATCTGTGAATATTCCAGTCTGCATACAGCCATGCATATTCTGATTATTGGGCATATCATCCGAAAACCTGCTGATATCCAAGTCTTTGACAATGTTTAACAGTAAGAAACAGTTTGTTTCCGATGCACAGAGCCGTGTGTTGCAGACTGCAGTAAAAACCAACTTTTACGTAATATGCAACAGATGCACCGACAATCTAAACAACAGGAAAATGCTCTACAATGACGTTTCCTCACACACGATGCAGCCTCCTCTGCCTTCCTCTCCCCTGTACAGTTAATCAGCAGATTCAGCACCTTTCTATCCTACAGGTGAGCTGTGATGCCACCTCTAAAACAGTGATGCTGGCTGACACATTCGTGACAAGTTTGACTGACTGTAAGAGAGCAGGTCAAAGAAAGAGTCTGACGTACGGGAGAAACAAGATGTTTGTTAAATGGTCTGATGCATGTCTGATGGACAGGCAGGTAAAACTGTCTGTTTTGGGTCAAATGAACTAGAGAAGAAGAACACGGCTCACTGTCCCATATGCTCATGTTTAAAGCTGAATGAAAGCCTCCCTTCCTGAAACATATAGGACCTCAGGAGCAACAGGGCTCCCTGACGCCGTGTCTGACAGCTCCCTGTGTTATTCAGAGTCGTCTTCGTCTGCCATCTTGGCGTTTTAAGCCTCAGCTGTGGCTGACAGTCAGATGAAACTCTCCCGAAACAGGTGCCAAGAAGATAATAGCACCTGCAGCCCGGAGAGGTCACCACACTGACCTGCAGGGCGCGTCTCTATTGTTGTGTCTTTGTTTGAGAGCGCAGACCAGACGGTGTGCGTGTGTGTGTGTGTGTGTGTGTGCGTGCGTGCATGCATGCGGCTGCACCCTTTCATGCGCACATTTCTCTCTCTCCATGCTCGATTTCTCTCCAACACAAGTCTGCGCACGTACGCGGGCGAGCATTTCTCTCCTTATCCAACTTAAGGTCCTTTCAAATTAAAATGAACCTCCATCACACTAATAGGGGGAGCGGGGGAACAAAGCGCCGGCTCTCTGCAGTCAGCAGGAATAGCAGGATGATTATCGTTGCTATCGTCGGGGCCATTATCATTAAACCCAGTTGCCACTCTCCCCTTCCGCCGCTAAACCAAACGGGCCACACTTGAGTTTACTGCAGCACAAGTTTGAGCTTCAGTGAGAGGAGCCTGGCGTGGAGCGAACAGACGCCGACAACAGACGACGGGTTTGATTTCTGGACAAAGTCTGTGTACTTTGGAAAGCGCTGACCCTAATTTGTACCCAACGTTGAAGTGTTTAAGACGTACAGACATTCAGAAAACAGCAGAAAGACTCATGTCGGGCCATAAAACATGTGGGTGTGTAATGATTTGAAGGGGCCCAGATGATGATTCTATATAAATCGTATAAGATCGTAATAAAGAGGAAAATCATGATGATTTGAAGTTTCTGTGCTGAAAACATTTTAAAATAAAGCTCTTTAAAGTCATTTTGCTTCACTTTACCCAACGTACTAAAGTCGTGAACAGTGCCAGGCTTCAACAATGGATCATTTGGTAAAGTGTGCACCTGTCAGTTTACCCCAACAACTATGATAAAAAGCATTAAAAGCTGTTTAATATCTCGATATGGATGCATTTTCAAATGCCTGTCAGATGACTTTTGAAGTCATCCGTGTTGTATTCTCCATGGTTGTTCAGGAAAACGCAGGACAGGAAGCTGTTTTCCCTGTTTCCATCTCTCATGGGAGCTTCAACACTATACCTCGTGTCTAAATTTGGACTGGCGGTTATGTGGGTTCATCTGTGCCAATATTTCAGGGACTCCTCTATCTCTCTTTGTCCTTTACGCAAGGCAACATTCGTAGCCTCGGGTCCTGCGCACCCTTCACCCTTCACCGACAGCTCGGGCCCCAGAGCACCACTGAGGGATTGTCACTGAGGTGGAGGATGGGGGATGGGGGATGGGGGAGAGTTTGGGGATGGAATTCTCCATCACGCCAAAGCCCATCCAAGCAGACCGGTGCCAAAGCACCATGCGTGTACAAACAATTCAACTGAATCCGATTCAATGTATACTCAGGCCTTATCTGGGCGAAGCCAAATACACCCTGAGCTATCAACGGCAATGGATGAACGACTGGAACTCTCAGTTTTCCGGGAAATGCAAACACATCTATTACGCTCCACCACTTCAAGCTGTACAAATCAAAACCAGGGCAGCAAGGAGGAAAAATAAACACCATGCCGTGTGACTGTTAAGAAACTTGGAAAACAGGACTTCACATATCACGCGGATCGGCCCAGAGGTATATAAAAAAAACTCCAACTCGCCCATCGCCGGCCGACTCGGTGGTGATACGCACAACATCAGACGGAGTTAATGCAGCCAAAGATATTTTTTTTTTTAAATACCTTTTAAAGGATTTGCAAGATAAGCCTGTCGGTGTCTCCTAGAAGGAGCCCCTAAAGGATGCTGAATCGATGGATGAGAGAGGATTTACTGTAGGGCGAAGAGGGGGAAAAACTGTTATTTAATGCTCGCGTGTGAGCTGAATAATGAAGCGGCCAGGACGCTCACATGTGTGCGCTCATCATCACCAATGCACTAATCTGCCATTAAGCAAGTTCCATCAGCCACACGGATCTAATGTGCAAGGGATGAGACGTTTATTTACCACGAGTCAGATGTATTTACACACCGAAGAAGAAGAACCGGGAGGTTGGTCTTGACCCCCTCGTGCAGAGTGAGGTGAAAACATCACATTAGGTGTAATAACTGAGCACATGGACCTCTTCACTGCACGCAGATAATGCACTGTTGTGCATAATGCCGAATACTTATCATAATGATGTGATCTTTTGTGGGTATATTGCATCATGAGGAGGTTATTAGCAAACATATAAAAGCACAGCAGACAGTTTATTTAACCCCTCGTCTGAACGAGCATTAGCTTAGCAACCGTCGCACGGTAGGTCTCCAGCTGCTGTGCACAGAGACCGTGAAGACTTTAGAGCAGGGTAACACACAATCCTAACCTTAAAGGGCCAAAACTTGAACTTAATGGTGGGTAACAGGCCAAACACCTTTTGTGTTACACTGTTAAGGTAAGGTAAAGTATATTTATATATCTTTTAGATACATGTTTTATGTTTTTTGGGCTCTATCGGGTCAAATCAACCGTAATCAACCGTAACGCGGGCCAGCAGTTTAGAGGAATGCATCCTTTCTTGCAGCTTGGCGAAAACCAAAATCACCATCACTGTCTCTTAGCAGCTGAAAGCTAAAGCTAATGGCTCAGTGAAATGATGCCAAGGAGGTGAAGGAGGTGCCACGCCCATTATTCCCAAATACCAATAGTTTTCCCCCAAATGTCCGTTATTCCGAAAACAGAAGCTCGCTGCTCCGAAAAAGTGCAATCTGGTATCAGCAACTCACGTACGTAACAACCCTGTCACATTAACCATTTGATTATCATTGTGCCATACTGATGAAGGTCCTTTCTTGGGCATCCACAGTGAGAAAGTTATTAGGGGGAAGAGAAACTCCAGGGTGTGTGTGTTTTAGGAACAACGGGCCCTCGATGTAGCACACCGTTTTTGGTCCAGTGTGACGTTTTTCCAGTGTTTTGGGTTAAAAAGTCCACTGATGACGCCGTTTTCGACCTCTGGCTGTGAGAAGCATTGCATTTTTCGCAAGCCCTGACACCTTTACAGGTAAAACCTTTACAGTAACTGTGTGGAGAGAGATTAGCTGGAGGTAGACGACACCGAAGAACCTGAAGCTCACTCATATTAACACCACGCTACCTGCCCACCTGGTCCTGCAAGGAAAAAAGAAAAAAAGCTGCACTGCTGACGGAGCAAAAGCTCAGATTCATATTAATGACGTTAAAAAAAGGAATCTATCACGGACGGACAGCAGTGATTACGGTGATTGAGTGTCCACTTCAGCCCAAGTTGTGCGGAGCCACGTCAAGGTTAAGACGAGTTTCTTTGGGATGAAGAGACGCCGCAGTGTGTCTCCGCGCTCCCGCTCGGTGAAATGAACTCGCTTGGAGGTTGTTAAGGTGCAGGACTGACCTCCGGAGAGAGCCCTCAGGAGAGGCCCTCTTGTAAAACGCTCCATCTTATTAATGGAAATAAATGCTGGTAGTGCCCCCACCCCCTCCCCGTTGCCTGCCTGCTGCCCCCCCCGCCTCCTCCAGCAATAAGACGTGTCTATTCTTGGCTAAAGTCCCCTTCATTAACGTTATCTCAAATAGGCACCCAGTCTGATGGCGAGAGGAGGGACGGCGCGCGGTTAAGCTGCTTCATCCAATTTCATTATTCCATATGAGGCGGGGTATCAGTGTTAACTTTGCTATGTCAGCACAGCCGGCGAGGTGGTTGTGCCGTCGCGTGACATCAGTCGCCGAGAGCCTGCCAGCTGATCGGCCGCTCTCAAAGGCCACTCGTGTGGCGCACGCGTAGCGCGTTTCATGTCCGACTTCCTGCATGCTAGTTTGTGAAAAAGCTCTTTCTGGAGATCCGACACCTTCTTTTTGCTATTTTCTGCTCATGAAATATGTCCCGTTTCACAGCAGCAGACACCGTGCTGCGAATACGCACAGGCAAAGAGGAGGAGGACAATAACAGCGAGTGTGTGTGTGTGTGTGTGTGTGTGTGTGTTTATGTGTGCGCGCGCTGCTGAAATGAGACACGGGAAAGAGAGAAAGAGAAAACGGGAATGCAGAGGGATAAAGAGAAGTGTGAAACTGCAGACCGTCAAATGATCTGGCCTCTCTCCAGGCGTGATGACTCAGGGATGATGGCACAGTTAGAGCTAATTAGGATCATAAACTGGAGAAATGTTTTGCCACCGTGATGCGTGGGGCTCGTCCACGCCGCTGGCAGGACTTCAAGACGAGATGTGAGAGCGTCTCCGGACAACACGCTAAAACAATTTAGAGAATAAATAAATAAACAAATGTGAAATGTGTTTGTGTCATGACGCAAGAGCCGCAGCATGAAAAAAAGGATTTTTTAAATTGTTTTATTACGTCTGGAGCAAATAAAGGACGTGATTTCAGCCGATGATGAGAGGACGCGTCACTCAAATCGCAAAAACTAGTCCAGCTCCTAAAAATATAAATGTGTTTTAGGAGCAATTAAAAACAGAAGCAGCAGCGAGGAGTGGCGTTCTGACTGTTCCGCCCTGGGTTTTGACTCTCAGGCGCTACCTTCTTGATTGTTTAGGCTAAATGCTGCTTTAAATGTCAACTGCAGACTCAAAACCTCAGGGCTGGGTAAAGCGCTGCAGGATTTTCATGCTGAAGTATAATTTTATTAATTAACATCACAAGTGGATGCAAATACAAGATCATCTATCATCTGGTTTCCATCAAGGAAACTCAAAGTGGTGCAGGTTATTAACGGTCCAAACATCCACACTGCTTTTCCATTTTAAGCAGCATTCATGTATTTTTGTTGAGTAACTCTTGACTTTTTGATTGAACCTGCGTCAGCACAGACACCATGTGACGAAGAAGGCTTCAAAATCCAGCTGAAACCATTCGCCTGTTAAAAGTGTAGCAGTTGACAGAAAACCCGTCATCAGGTGTTGGTTCAATTAATCAATTAAGTCCCTTTTCAACAAAAATGACGGATATTTGAGGAATCGAGCGCCTGAAATGTTTGAATTTGAGCCCATTTTCTTGTCTTTCCTCACTGTAAACTTCATTTCTGGGGGATTTTTAACTGTCGGACTGTCAAAATGTGACAAAGATCGGTCTGAAACTGCAATGGAGCCACTTTCTGACATTTTACAGCCTAAATAATTGATTAAGAATTTAATTGTCAAATTAATCAATATGTAAGCAGAAACAAAGGGGGTAACTGCTGCTGTACGTTATAAACAAACACCTGGATGACGCGATCACAAAACATCAAAGATGTTGTGTTCAAGCTGTTGTGATGCGTTCACTGAGCGTCTGACACGTGTAACACAAAGTTAAATATTTTCCGGAGCTGCAGCGAAAGAAAGAGCGGCGCTCCGACTCGACTTTGTTCCTCCCATCCGACGCCAAAACCTCAGAGTCTCTTGACAGTCGCTGCCAGGCAGCTTCAGCTCGCTCGTTTACACCCTCAGCTCTCTCATGTTGCGTTGTCTGGTGGACTGCAGACGCACAAAACACTGACAGGAAGCGATAATGCTGCTGACTCGCTGCGCTACATCTCTGTTTATGAGGACTGACAGTTCACCAGCTCGCACTGCGCACACACACACACACACACACACACCGTGGCGTGCAAGCAAATTAACCCACAGACGCATCATCTGATCCACTCTCAGCGTCAGTAAACTACATTGCAATATAACAGTTCAGCAGTGTCTCGGTTACTGTTTGTGGACGGACCGACGGAGCGCCACACACGACTAACTCAATTAAATCTGCGTTTGCGTCGCCATGGCAACAAGTGCAACAAGTCATTTGTGATGTGAGTAATACGCTTATCTCTCCAACTGTGGGAGTCATCAAACAACAGACTAATTAACTTAAGTGTCACCTTCTGAATTTTTTAAATCTGCATCTGTGCTTTTGATACGCGTGATTCATTTCCTCCGCAGCCTGACTGAGGCGCCTCTCAGCAGCCGACGCGTGCGTTGTTGAGACGCGCCGGCGTGGAATTTGTTTTCTGCGCCTGAACTTTAAGTACAATTTCTCACTGCCGGGCTCCAAAAAGCCAAGAGGGACTATTACGAGATAATTACTAATTATGCTAATGTGCTAAAGTTGTGCTATTCCTTTTCCTTGGTCATTTTATCAGCCGTCCTCGAGAGACCACAGTCAGTGGTAATAACCTTTTTTCCCTCAGCTAAACGCTCAGTCAGTTAGAGGACGCCGTGTCCTAAACCGTCGACTCCTCCGCCGCCGCCACCGCCGCTGCTGCTGCTCCCCTTAATCAGGAAGTGCCTGTAAATTCACAGAGCCATGCATGTGCACACACAGAGGAGCGCCGCGCCGCCTCCACCGGCGCTGACCTTCATTAACCTCATAAATGCCAGCGGTGTTTTCCGTCGCAGCTCTTAATGCGGTTATCAGCGCAAACACAAACAAACGTGACAGAAGTGTTTCAGGGGCTGAAACTGGAGCTTTACATCTGTGAAATACATCTCTCACCCCCCCGCTCCTGCAACACACACACACACGAGCTGCGTGACATTGGGCTGTCCCAACATGGAACACACACCCCACACACACACCATCCTGCTGTGAATAAACCTACATTAGGAAATTGGTGGCGTTGGCAATTTGCAAGCCCGAGCAGGAAGTGCATTTATTTAACTCCTCTTCCTGTTTGCGTCTCGCTGCACTTGGATTTTATTTAACGAATGGATCCTGACTGTTAATCCGCACCGCTGCGACGCATAAAGACGGGACTCAAAAGGTCCTTTTGCACCAAGAAAACACCGACAGACCCGAGCAGGTTAGATTGAAAATGATGTGAATGAATTAAGAGACAGACACTGATCAGCTTCTCCACGTCTGAGCTGCACAATGAACTGCAGCGCTGCACCGCACCGACTCTACAAACAGCATCTGGACTGTTTGTTCCACTGTGTGCAACCATTATAAGTATTTTTCTCAATGGAGAGCTCGCTGCACTGTTATGCACTGAACAGAATAGCTTTTTTTAGTTTCTTGGATCGCTCACAGCTCGCTCTGTATCCATCATTCAGGCTCTAACAGACACCGTGTGGAAGCTGTGCAGGATATAAAAAGAGCGATTTTCTAAAATGGTGTTTTCTTTTCTTTCTTAATTCGGTTGTTGCTGCAAGAAAGAAAAACTTTGCAATGTTATTTTAACTTTCAGGTTGACAAAGTGGTGATAACACCTTTTAAGCAACTTCACTCCAATTACAAACTCAGCTGCAGAGATGGAGGCGATCTTGTAAGGTTGAATGCCGATTTTAGCAACATCTGTGAGCCCACAGAGAAACGTGCAAGAGGCCAAATTATTGTTTAAAATCTTGATTTTTGCAGGTGATACGGCCTCACTGGTTGTCTAGCTGATGAAGGTGCCCAGAGACCTTCTTGCATATCATTCACACTCATTTCCAGCTAACGTGCAAATGCAAAATGGCAACAAAACAGACAAACCGCCCCGACAGCACGACTGCATATTGTGTTCAACATATACCAGCTTTCTGCAACAGCAACTGTGCTTTAGCAACATTTCATGCTCCTCTGCAGGCTGCACAACAACAAAAAGCATGATATTTGGGAGATTGGAAGATTTTCAGTTTTGTAAAATCCCGATTGAGGGTCAGTCCACCTCGGCCTCCGTCGTGACCTTTGCCCTCACCTCCACGTGGCCAGTCAGCGGCCTGAAGAGCGAAGCTGATGACACAGAGCGGCGTCTGCTGACAATCAGAGCGGCTGGACGCATATCGACTCGTCCGTCCGCCCGTTGCAGCTCGCCTCTCAACCCACCCCCTCCTCCTCAACTTCCATCACCATCCCGACAGCCTCCACTCGACCCCTCCGCCTGCCGCCACCTCGCGAGGAACGAGAGCGTAAACAGTAATTGCTACATAAATTATGTTAGACTGTGTTTTTCACATTTCCCCCCTCGGCGCTCTTGATGATTCGCTGATATACTGTACGCTGAGAGTACAGGGTGATAAGTGCGGTTGTAAAAAGAAATAACGTTGGTCTATAAATCTCCGCTGTGCTTATGTTTCGCTCATTGTGGATAAAAGACGAGCAGTGCGTCGCACGTATGTCGGTTTAAGGTCGGAGAGAGGAATAAAAAGGTCACGTTGGAGTGATGATTGGCAGCTACATTCACACACCAGTTCCCGTGCCCGTCCGGCTGTCACACGCCTCCAGAAATAAGGATTTTATCAGAACTGTAAATCACACGGCTGCGATTAATTAAGAGGCCGACACACACCGTGTGCACGAGTCCTTCTGGGAGCGGCGACACTGGTCAAACGCCGGAAAAAGCAAATGCACAGCGAGGTGAACGACGCCGAGCTGCAGCCTGAGCAGTGCGAGGAGGCGGCGGGTTGGCAGAGGGCGAGCGAAAAGCAGCAAAGAGAGAGAGAGAGAGAGAGAGATGAATTTAGGAAAGAAAGTGTGATTTCTAGGAATTTCAGAGCAGGGTCGACACATGTGATCTGCACGCTTTAATCTTCTGTGTTTGTTTTGCAGACACCCTGCCCCCAAAATGCAAAAAGGAGGAAAGAAATAATTAAAAGAAGTTGTGTGTGTGTGAGACAGAGAGAGAGAGAGAGAGCGAGAGAGAGAGAGAGAGGGCAGTGAGAGGGGAATCTGCTTACAACCTCTTGAATACACACACAGGTTTTACTGAGTCCATCAACAAATAATCTGCAGCCTTTTCGAGGGATTAAGACCCAAATGCCACGCAATAATCCCTCTGTGACTTTCAGCCTTGAGGCCTCCGATAATAATTGTGTGAAATCTCAAGATGATCATCAGTTTGGCATTTGGGCTGAAGGATAATAATGAAAAATAAAATAAAATAAACAAACAGATGAGTTCAAAAATCAAAAATCCAGCTTTGTGTGATTTGCCCGCAGCAGGAAAATGACTCAAACTTCCACCCTGAAGTCGTGTTTTGACATGTGAAGGGACGCGATTCCTTCGAAACCAACTCAAAACCGTTCAAACAGGACAGATGTGAGTGTTTGGGGCGCAGCCGGTGCACCTCCTGCAGCTTCGGAGGCGTCGGCGGGCCATCAGCGCTTCGCAGAGACACAGTTCATTTACAAGCCGGTCCCTGAACTGGCCCCTAATGTCCCGTGTTATCAGAGTGAATCAGCAGCGCTGATAAATTAGCCGTTCGGAAACACGCTGCGAAAAGGCCTGTCAGCTAATGCGCGCGCGTTTGTGTGGTACTCATATGCAATGCTTAATGTTGTGGAACCAATTCTGTCGTTTCCATTATGTAAATACATTTGCCTCAGCACTATATTTTATGTATTGTCTCCCTTGTCTCAATTACTTGGGCTATTAAAAATCAAGAGGTTATGGAAATGAGCTGCAGTTGTCTGTTTGTGGTTTGATGACAAGTGCAAAGTGTTTATGAAAGCTCGTTATGCATTCAATTGCAGTCGGATACGTCAACACGCTCCGAGCGTTCATCCATATTCCACAATGCAACGGGGTGGCGCGTCAGTATCTCCAAGCATAAACAACACCAACACTCGTGTTATCATCTGTTACACATATAAATAAATAAAAATTAAATGTGTCATTGCTTTTTTATTTAGATCTTCGCCGCTTTCTCACGGCGGAGGCAGAAACTGTGGGACAGAAAAATAAACATATTTGTGTGAGTGTGTTTGTGTTTTTGTGGCCTGTGCCAGAGCAAATAAGTGTTTTGATGCTTCACTTTGTGTAACTGGATACTGTTAATTAGCCAAAATACCTCAGGAAATAATTAAGAAAACTAAATCAGGGAGAATCTCTTAAGAGGCAGTTAAGCTTTTTAAGTATCTGAGCTTCCAGTGACACATCAAAATAACTCCGTTTTTAATCTTTTTTTATTTTAAATGTCATTTTTCCCCCGACTGCGAGGCAAAGCATGAAATAAATATGTAAAATTACTCAGCAATCACAGATTAATTTTAACAGCGAGGTCAATTTTGACCATTTTGACTTTAGAAAAACAGAATCTGACGGTGAGACGTGGTGAGGTGGAAATGGGGGATCACTCAAACTGCTGCAATTTCCTTTTCTTCTTCTATTAACCAGCACATAAATGTCATAAATGTGCAGCTGTCGGTGGCACAGAAGCTGTACGACTCCCTTTTTTTTGGGGGGGTTGCAGAGGGGGATCTGTTCACCGTGAGCTCCGGTCAGCAGCCGTTTCGGTGGCGGCTACAGAGGAAACGTCGCACCGTTGTGTCGCTTTATTCGCTTAAAATCAGCACGATTTTCCAGCCTGATTACAGATATAATGACTCGCTCCTGCTGGGTGTCTTAGAGGTTTGAGACGCTGACTTCACTCACACACACACACACACACACACACACTTTCCTCTGTGCAGCAGTTTTAGTGGTTTTAATTCAGAAAACACACATAAATAAAAATAAAAGCATTAAATTAAATATAATTCTGCAGGACTGAGCAGCTGATGGTGGTTTTTCTTTTTCACCCTGCTGAAGGCCCAGAACTGTGTCTCTAGACTTCTTTTTAGTGTTGAGCGTAGTTGAATTAAGCACAGCACAGCTGAGCTCAAGTCCAAAGACTCTAATGAGACAAAAACAAATAAATAGTTTTATATGAGAGGACAGAAAAAGAAAGAGGCCGTGTGAAATTATTGGGAATGAGCACAGCTGAATTTCTGGGTGTTTGGCTGCTACAGAGCAACAGCAGCAGTGAGACCTGAGCGTTTGCTTCTGCGGGAATCCTGCTGTTTAATCGCAGCGCATGTTTCCGCTTTAACCTGTTAGTCTGAATGTGAAGTCGGCGGCTGACACTGAGTGCAACGGGAAGCAAATGATGGAGGAGAGCTGCGCTGCTCGCAGGCAGGAAGTTAAACCGGCTTCGGGGACCGCGTCGAGTCATTTTCGGATGCGTTTAAAATTAAAAACGTGGCGTTAAATTGATGAAAAGCGAGCTTTCCTGCACGAGCCCACAGTTAAAGTTGCATTAAAGCAAATAAGTGGTTTAATTTCCTCAGTGAGCGCGTGCTGTTCGAGACAAAGGAGGGTTTTAATGAGGACAATAGACGCAGCAGCAACTAAACTTTCCCAGACAAAAACACACGATGCGTCGTTCAAAGCCGCCGGCGCCTCGAAACACGACTCGTGTCTTCGTGTTCGCCGTTTGAGGATCTCAGGACGCGCGGGAGTGAAGCCGCCGCGGAGCCTCGAGCCCCGCACGAGCGGCGGGGTCGACCGGGCTGCGCCGCGCGCTCCGATAACCCCGCCAAGGTGCGCACGACCTCTGCTCGCGCCGCAAAGAGGGGACGGGAAAGTGTTGTAAAGTTGTACCTTTTCTCTTCGATCGCCTCCTCCTCCTCCTCTTCAGCTTGCATTTGACCTGGCCGCTCTGAGCCCCCGACGCGCGGCTGTTGTTTCCAAGTACGGATGCCATCAGCGCAGCCGTTTGGAGCGAAGCGCAGGAATAACTTGGACTCGGCGGCTCGACTCTCCTTTGTACTTGTCTCGCTTCAGCCTCCGTTGCTCTCTGATAACGCAGCGCCCTCGGGTTTTGACGTAGACTCGGACTATATTTTCGGCTCTCCCTCGTTTTTCTTTTTTTATCCCTCCGAACCGGGGGGGAGCGCGCCTTGCTGTTCCTGTATCACCTCTGAAACTCCAGCTCGCCTCCAGCTCACGGAGAGACTGTTTGCAGCGCAGCGTGGCAGCTCTCAGCAGCACTGATACCGGCGCCCCGTCTCCTCCGCGCCTTCCCGACAGTTTTCCGCGCCTCTGCAGAAATTTTGGCATCAGCCACTTTGAGTTCAATCATGCAGGACGCCTATCTATTTGCTGCCGAGCTTTCTAATTAGGGTCCAATCGTGGCTGTCTGGGAGGTGTGACATCACCAGCGACACCCACCAGCTCACACCCCTTATTCACCCGCTGCTTTTTTAAATGTTTGTTACATTTGGACTTCCTCGCACTTTTCTATTGGCTTGTGTTTGTTTCCAGGGGTAATCTGTTCTCTTCCGCCCCGCAGGGCGGGGTCAGGGGTCATCCGGTAAGGATTCCTGCTCGGGGGCACTTCAGCAGGTCGGATGTTTTGCAGCACGCTGGACTTGAATATCTTTGCCGTTTGCATACTTACTTTACATGCTGCATGACGCAGACAACTGCAGGCTAAAACAACAGGGTTTTGTGGTGTTTTGGACTCAAAAACATAAAATCTCCTCTCTGCACTGAGTCCTCTGTTGCATGAATCCTCCTCTTTCTCCTTGTTTGTCTGCTCAGATTTGGGATTTATAATATTCTTTGCAGGATTATGGATCTGAATTAAATTCCCTCTCATTCCCACTCTCTGATCTGAAGTCACTGACAAGTCCTCAAAGGGAGATTACTCCAAGATGCACAAACACACACACACTCACACACACACACACACACACACACTCAATAACAATAAAAAAATAGAGTTTCGGTCAAATTCTTTAATTAAACTGGTTCTTTTATTCTGAAAATCCGGTTTCCACGTTGCAGGTGACCTTCAGCTCAGTAGGCACAAACTCCACTGACAGTTTGTTGCAGCCACAAAGTTTGAAGATTGTGACATTTTGTGTGAAAGTGCAGCGTCGAGGCTTTCAGAAAGCATTCGTGGCTTTCCTGGCTGGGGGGTTATTGTTTCATTCTCCGGGCCGCGGCTGTGGAAGGTCAGGTGCGGGTTGGGAGGAGGCGCCATAGTATCACTAGATCCATTCAGGGCCAGTGCAGTTTCAGGGGTAGAAAAGGAAAATGCAGATGTTAGGTTGTTTTCTGCAGTTTAAGTTTGTGTTTTTAGCTAAAAGGAAGAATGATATCCAAAAATGACTAAAAATTGGTCTTCTATTGCCTGTAAATGCCGTTATTTTCCCTAAAAACATCTCCGTTACCCTTGCAAGCCTTCATCCATTTTAATGTTTAAAAAAAAAGAGAAAACAATGCATTTGCAAGAGAGAGAAAAAAGAAAAACAGATGTCAGAGTGAAAAGTCACTTTGAGGCTGTGTTTGTTGGAAACGTTTCCTCGCAGCCCGCGGGGCAGGGAGAGGAGAGCGAGGGCGAGGAGGGGCCGTCCGCTAGGCTGCAGCCTGCCCTCAGGACGCCCACAAATATCCATGTAAATTGCAGTTTAAGAGAAATCAATACAAGTGACAAGTTGCCAATGCCACTATCTGGGGCAGTAATGAAGGTGTGCTAGTGGTGGGGGGCGGTGAACGTACACAGATAACAGCAAATCGGCCAGGTGGGGCCGCAGTGCAGGTCAGAGCCACACGTATGTGCACAGACACAAGGTCAGTGGCTGCAGAGGACCTGCAAGGGTTTAGATCTAACCTGGATTATCACTCCTACAGTCTCCATGTTACATGTGCTGTTGTTCTGTTACACGCCAGTTGTTTGTTCAACAGAATAGACCTGCTGCACATTGCATCGTTTACTTTGAGTTAAGGAGGTAAAAGTTAAACAGGGTTGTAAAATGAATAATAAAGGTGTTCATGTGCACAGTTAAAGTTAAAAAATCAGTTTTTACTCATTAATTGTAAAGTAAAAGCTGATTTTTTAAAAATCTTTTAAATGTGTGAACATATTTTTCATGCCTTCATTTGTAAAATTAAAAAAAAAGGGAGATTTTTAATTTAAAAGCCCCAAATTTCACCTTGAATCCAGTTAAAAGCACAGAATTTCATATAACTCCATGTTGATTTTGAGATGCAGGAATGTCTGTCACACTACACAGAAAATTTGTCGCAAAAAACACTAAATACAGGTTCCTACGATCATTTGTGGCTATTAACGTAAAGAAGGAGATTTAAAAATGTGTTTTTGTGCTGTAGATTCACACTTTGATTGATTTTACTGATGTAGAGGTACTATGGTATAGTACAGTTAATCTCAGACTCAATGTGCATTTTTAAACAAAGTTAAAGGGCAAAGGTTAAAAATATACTTTCATAACTCAGTCTTTCTAATAAAATCACATGTATTTAACATCACAGCGCTATGAAATGTGGGTAATTCTCCCAAGGCAAACTCTGCAGAAATGCAGACCGACAGAAAGTCTGCATTAAGAGCTCAAAAAGTTCTTAAGTTTTGGGATTTTTGCTTAGTTTTTCTGGACATCTTTCTTGGTTTTAGATCTTGAATTGCATTTTTCCGACTTCTCTGGGTCTGACCTTTGCCTGCAACTACTGTTTTTCCATTATCTACACGCACAAGTTTGACAACTTAAGGCTACTTCATTAATTCTATTTTGACAAATGATTAACATTGTTTGTGGAGAAAAAAGGTCCAAATCCTTTAATTTTAGCTTCTCATTTGTGAATAATTTGTAGTTTCTTTGCTCCTCTGTGACAGCAAACTGAATATGTGTTGTGGATAGAAAGACATTTGAGGACGTTACCTTGATGTTGGGAAACAGTGCTCAACATTTTAACGATTTAATCATGAAAATGATTGACAGAATAATCAAGAATGAGAATAACAATCAGTTGCAGCCCAATTTTACATTTCCTTTCTCTCCATATACACTGATCAGGCATAACATTATAACAACCTGCCTAATACTGTGTTAGTCCCCCTTTTGCTACCAAAACAGTCGAGGCATTGACTCCACTAGACCCCTGAAGGTGTGCTGTGGTATCTGGCACCAAGATGTTAGCAGCAGATCCTTTAAGTCCTGTAAGTTGCGAGGTGGGCCCCCCATGAATCGGACTTGTTTGTCCAGCACATCCAACAGATGCTCAATTGAGAGAGAAAGAAAATGTGATTCATCAGACCAGGCCACCTTCTTCCATTGCTCTGTGGTCCAGTTCTGATGCTCCCATGCCCATTGCTGGTGCTTTCAGTGGTACACAGGGGTCACCATGGGCACCATGACTGGTCTGCAGCTATGCAGCCCCATATGCAACAAACTTTGATGCTCTGTGTATTCTGACACCTTTCTGTCAGAACCAGCATTAACGTCTTTAGCAATTTGTGCAACAGTAGCTCGTCTGTTGAACTGGACCACATGGGCCAGCCTTCACTCTTCATGCGCATCAATGAGCCTCAGCCGCCCATGACCCCATTCACCAGTTCATCACTGTTCCTTCCTTGGATCACTTTTGAGAGATACTCACCACTGCAGACCAGGAACACCCCACAAGAGCTGCACTTTTGAAGATGCTCTGACCTGGTAGTCTAACCACCACAATATGGCCCATGTCAAACTCAAATCCTTACACTTGTCCATTTCCCTCCTTCTAACACATCAAATTTGAGGACAAAATGTTCACTTGCTGCCTAATATAGCCTACCCATTAACAGGTGATCCCATGATGAAGAGATAATCAGTGTTATTCACTTCACCTGCCACTGGTCATAGTGTTATGCCTGATGTAACATACAACTTATCTAAAGTGTATATATGTAACGTACTTGTAACATCTGCCTTATTTTTTGGTTTAACTGCTAGTTTTTGAAAGAGTTGCTGATAGGTGGAACAGGCATGCACCTATCAGCAACTCTCTACTCTTGGAGAGAAATTGAGCAGAGGTGAAAGAAGATTTCAGGATTTGACTTAAATACAAAAAAGTATTACTTTAAAATAATACTATTTTTAATGATGTTGATTATTAGATTTGATTAGATTCAACTTAATTGTCATTGTGCAGTGTACAGGTACAATGCCAATGAAATGGAGTTAGCATCTAGAAGTACAGTACAGCTAGTACTGGGTACTGGGACAATGCAATAGGGTGCAAATGTGTCTAATATTACAGATCTAAATCTGCAAAGTAACTCGTGATCATAGGAGTATAGTGAAATAAAAAGTACAATATTTTTATCTAAGCTGTATCTACAACTATAAAGAAGATCACTGTTGTTAGAAGAAAGCCACAGGACAGAAAGGGGGACTATAGGGATGTAAGCCCTAGGTGTGTAAGGAACGAATCTGGCTGAGCAGGACTATTTTGTCCTGATAGCAATCAGTTCATTTAGGGTCAGTTCTGCCCAAATGTGTCCAAAAGGTTTTTAAACTGAACCATATTTTGACAATTTACTAGTACTCAAGTACTTAAAATGCTGCCTGTCACCATACCTCACAATATCTGCAATTACAAACTGACTGATAATTCAAATGATCAAATGTGGGGTTTGGAGTTCCTTAAAATATGTGCAGAACACATAAAGATATCGTATATTGCCTTAAGACATTTAATCCATCTTTAAATAAATAAGTTTTCAGGATTTGGAACTCAGAATCGTTAAATGTGTTAAAAACACATGTTTAAAATAGCAGAGGTGATTTCAGTTTGAAATAAAACCATCACCCTTTATCATACATGCTAACAGAGAAGCTGCTGTGATTGGAATCACTCAAGGTTCTCTCAGTCCCATGGACAGTTCTGAGAATGGGCCAAACAATGACATCCACAACTCTGACATCATCAAATTCTGTTCTGAGTGTCACAGGAATGGAATCAGTTCTCACTGAGGAAGGTATAAATAAGAGTCAGGATGAGGGCTGTTTCATACATCCATGAGGAGGTTATGCTTTGCCCACTAGATGGGGACCTAGATAGATGGGGACCTAGCTAGATAGTGACTTAGCTAGATGGGAACTTAGGTTGATGGTGAATTAGCTAGATGGGGACCTAGCTAGATGGGAACTTAGCTAGATAGTCACTTAGCTAGATGGGAACTTAGGTTGATGGTGAATTAGCTAGATGGGGACCTAGCTAGATGGGGACTTAGCTAGATGGTGAATTAGGTCGATGGGGACTTAGCTAGATGGGGACCTAGCTAAATGGTGAATTAGGTAGATGGGGACCTAGATAGATGGGGCCCTAGATAGATGGGGCCCTAGATAGATGGGGCCCTAGCTAGATGGGGCCCTAGCTAGATGGGGACTTAGCTAGATGGTGAATTAGGTCGATGGGGACCTAGCTAGATGGGGACCTAGCTAGATGGGGACTTAGCTAAATGGGGACCTAGATAGATGGGGACCTAGATAGATGGGGACTTAGCTAAATGGTGAATTAGGTAGATGGGGACCTAGCTAGATGGGGACTTAGCTAAATGGGGACCTAGCTAGATGGGGACTTAGCTAGATGGGGACCTAGCTAGATGGGGACTTAGCTAAATGGTGAATTAGGTAGATGGGGACCTCGCTAGATGGGGACCTAGATAGATGGGGACTTAGCTAGATAGATGGGGACTTAGCTAGATGGGATCCTAGGTAGATGGGGACTTAGCTAGATGGTGAATTAGGTAGATGGGGACCTAGCTAGATGGGAACTTAGATAGATGGGGACTTAGCTAGATGGGGGCCTAGATAGATGGGGACCTAGCTAAATGGTGAATTAGGTAGATGGGGACCTAGCTAGATGGAGACCTAGCTATATAGTGACTTAGCTAGATAGATGGGGACTTAGATAGATGGGGACTTAGCTAGATGGGATCCTAGATAGATGGGGACTTAGCTAGATGGGATCCTAGATAGATGGGGACTTAGCTAGATGGGGACTTAGCTAGATGGGGACCTAGCTAGATGGTGACTTAGCTAGATGGGAAATTAGCTAGATAGATGGGGACTTAGCTAGATGGGGACTTAGCTAGATGGGGACTTAGCTAGATGGGGGCCTAGATAGATGGGGACCTAGCTAGATAGTGACTTAGCTAGATAGATGGGGACTTAGCTAGATGGGATCCTAGATAGATGGGGACTTAGCTAGATGGGGCCCTAGCTAGATAGTGACTTAGCTAGATGGGGACCTAGCTAGATAGTGACTTAGCTAGATGGGAACTTAGCTAGATAGATGGGGACTTAGCTAGATGGGGACTTAGCTAGATGGGGACTTAGCTAGATGGGGACTTAGCTAGATGGGATCCTAGATAGATGGGGACCTAGATAGATGGGGACCTAGCTACATGGGGACCTAGCTACATGGGGACTTAGCGAGATGGGATCCTAGATCGATGGGGACTTAGCTAGATGGGGACCTAGCTAGATGGGGACCTAGATAGATAGGGACTTAGCTAGATAGGGATCTAGATAGATTGGGACTTAGCAGGCCTAGCTAAATGGGGACCTAGCTAGATGGAGACCTAGATAGGCAAGTAGACAGGTAGTTGTGGGGGGTTATAGACAGTTAGGGGCCTAAACCATAAAATCCAGCATCTGTAGTAATGACTTAGTGCCCTTTTGCATTCTAAAATTAAGCTTAATTAAGTGGTAATGTCGTGATAATAATGGTTAGTGGTCATAATGCTATGCCTGATCGGTGTAAATGCAAAGATGTACTCTCTTTCCTTTCCCTTGTGGAAAAGTATCATTCCTGTTGAATGTGCAAACTCACACTTTCCATGTTTGCTCACAAAATTGCTTTTCACTGCAAGAAATAAAGTGAGTGGCTCCTTTTGAATGTATGTCTTCTTTCAGGAGATGTTCATGGACTTACACTGCCTCTGTGTGTCAGTTAGAAAATGTTAATGTAAAGTCAACACCAGTATTTGACAATTCCTGCGAAATTCACACACTTGGAGCTAAGGCGTGTGTTCCCCTGCTTCTGTGTTGATTTTCTCGAATTATTTCACCAAACACTCGGCATTGGTTTGATGTCATATCTATGGATTAAAGAGTTTGATTTAAATTGAGATTACAGAAAACACGTGGCAACAACTCCTCTTCTATCCCCCCCCCATCATCAAATCAGACACCTGCAATCTAAGATAAGGAGGCCAATCAGTACGCTGTTCAGACACATTCATTTTCTACACTTGATTGTGATTTTTTATTTTTTTTAACATTTGATTGAATAAGACTGTCCAGAAAGTAAGAAAATGTTGGTCTAAACAGCTTTTCTTTATCAAGCTGGATCTCCTTTTCATTATTAGAGTTAATATCACACTCTCGCCGTCTCCATGGTAATTTTTCTATGGAGCTCTAAACAAAACACTGTAATTAAGTTATTCTTTTGAATAACTTTTAAAAGAGCACGTGTCAACATACAGCAGAGTTTTAGCATTGAGACAAGCCTGCAGCATCCTAGTCAAGCATATTTATAATTTCACTTATGTTTTATCAGCTCTATATAAAACAGTGTTTTTAGTGCTTTTGCACTGTTTTTGCTCATCTTTCAACAGCTTCAATAAAATACAGGGAACAAAAACGAGCCAATTATCCAAAATATTCGCCATTTTTACGATCTGACAAAACACAATACAAACTTCTCTCTGCTTAATTGTGCCTACAAGTGGCTTTGCTTTGTGAATGTGGTACGGTGCTTTCCCGCCTTTTATATTGTGAGATATTACAAAACTCAAGTTAAAGTGGGATTGTTGCGACAGTGGATTGTGCTGCAGGGGAAAACAGCCACACTAGCTTAGAGGCTAATAATGGACAAATGTCCTTCCATCCATGTTAGGTATATCTCAAGGAATGATTATTATATACAGCAGGGATTTGCTGAAAAAATGATAAAATAATAATAACTCTGGGCCATAATGTCCCTCTATTATACTTTCATACTTTGGCCAGTGATATTGTGGAAAAAGGTATTAAATTGCATTTTTTTGTGACATTAAAAAAGGTCTTGCCATTTGTCTTCCTACATTATACAACTTTGGCCTATATTAAAATGAGTAAAGCAATTCAGATAAATATATGTATGATAAAAACCCTTAAGTCTGAACAGCTCAGCGTTATATAACCTGCTGGTTTACTGTTCAATAGTAGTTTCCGTGAAATTCATAGCATCTCCTGAAAAGTATAGTTTCAAACCTGTTTCTTATCTTTTAAAAGACTGATCTGACATTGCATTCCCTCTTGTGTGTTTAAATTACACTACCTATTGATCCTGGTCTCATTTTATAGTGTTTATTGTTCCTTTTCCCACAGTAAATCGATTATTGTCCATTTGAGATGATTTGTGTTCAGATTGTAATGCAGTATTAAGATGCTCTTTAACAATAATGACTAATCGTGACTAAGTCAGCAACAATCAGATCTAAAATAAGTAAGAAAACATCCTTGAGTATTATTTATTAAGCACTTGACAACACACTGGTGCATTGGAGTGTGTGACATCATGTTTTTTTCCCCCATCTGAGGCCCACCTGCTGTTAAGTGACCAAAACTGTTATGAGTTTGCCAGAAGGAAAGCGTGTTCATAAAGCTGCCATCATTCATAGTAAAAAGCTGAGGGAGAAAACAAAAACAAAACACTCTGGATCACTGCCAGGACATTTTCCAAAAATCAAAAATGCTGCATTGGTCCTGACTTCAATGCTGTAAATTCTGACATTGTGCATTTATTGCTTTCTTTCTATTGTTAGGAGTTAGATTCCTTATTAGAGCTTGTATTTAGATTACCCATGTGTGCGGGTAGCCTATGTCTATGTTGCAGATATAATCCATAGTATGAGGCCGAAGCAATGATATTACTTGCAAAAGATTGTTTACTCCTGCACCTGGCTATTCAAACATCTCTGGCTGATAATTCAAACATCTCTGGCTGATAATTCAAACATCTCTGGCTGATAATGACCTCATTAGATAAACTACAAAAACAAGTTAAGGTGTATGAATCCGGTGCATACTGAAGATCCAGTTGAGCACAACGTCTTCATCTCCACAATCCACATTATAAGATCAACGTAAACAAAAACAAGCTTTCCACAGAGAAAACAGATGCATCAAACAGGTGGCAGGTATTTTAATAAGCAACATCCTTCAAGAAACCGGATTCTGAAGAAAGTGCTGCGATGGTTAGAATCAAAACAAGCTTTACAAGACAAGGAGAGGAAGTGACATTTATGACAAGCAGTTTTTGCAAATGAATGCGAATTCCTGGTCCAACTGTGAATATAATTCTGACTACATCCAGAAACAAGCTAAACAAACGTTTAACAGCAGGTGTGAAGCCAGTCTCTTGACCTCCTTGCATCTAAACTTTATGCTTTCAGTTTCCAGAGGCTGTTCTTGTACAGGCGGCTGGCAGAGTGAAGGCGGAGGACAAGCAAGGACAGCTGTGACAGGAAACTGACTACACAGATTTTTAAAATACCTTACATGGCCTCCCCACCAGTGGCAAACAGAGCAAAAGGAGGCAGTGCTGCATACCTGGAATTACACTAGAGAATGCATTTTATTTTTCTGATGTAATGTCAGGAATTTCTACCAGCTATGCCTTAATGTACCTTGCAAACATCACCGACACAAAGCGAACTAATTGCTAGTTGCAAACTCTTGCCAGCATCTAATTTCAAGGTTGCATTCCCCGGCAGTATTTAAACTTTGAAAGTGACATTGAACATTTCATTTTACAGCACGCAGCTACAGCCGGGGGGGACTAAATTCTTGCTGCGGCTGATGAAGTGCCACCAATGTACCTTTTCTTCACCAACAATCTCCTTTGGACGACTTTTTCCTTTTCTTTTTCAACCTCACCCCCACCCCTCTTAAGTGACACCCATTAATCACATTAGGTCTTTGGGAGAATTGTCTGCTGAGCGTCAAGTCTTGGCTGACCCCAACATTTGGAGAGTGAAGATAAAGACGTTGCACTGACAGCTCGGAAATAGCCCCTTTTTTCGCAGGTCAGCGTTCAGGGGAATATGAATATTATTAAACATAAAAAGACGGGAAAAACAATTGAGTTCTTACTTCAGAGGAGCTGAATGACATTGGGAATTCTCTGTGTTTCGGCTGCTTTGGACAGATTGCCTGGGTAGGTTTCATATTAACGTATTGGTAGCAAAAGGCTTCATGCAGCGACATGATATGAGCAAATGCAAATGTATTAGGATCATCATTAAAGCTCATTAACATTACTGCTATATTAGTTAGTTGTCACTTTCGTCTGGATAGCAAGCATCTCCTGACATACGGGCTAATAAAATGCTCCGAGTCCACGATTGTGCTGATCAATGGTGATTGTGTTTAATATTGGATTCCTTAATTTCTGAAAGCATTGAATATTATGGCGCTCTTTGTGAGTCTACATTCCAATCAAAATGTCTCTCTGAATGGGAACTAACATCATTGCCCTTAATGTCACGTAACATTATCAGCACTGTGGTTTAGCACAATGGAGCCATTGTGTTTAGCAGTGAGGGGAGCTTATCAGTGAAAGACAGGAAAGGAGAAAGGAAAGGAGAAAATGAATAGAATGAAAGTAAATTCGATCTCTGTTTAGCAAAGGAGAGTTTTCTCAAAATAGTTCGTCTTCACAGTCCTGGATTCAGACACCTTGCTCAAGTGAAATTAAAAACCAATTTTGCAATGAAATCAGACTTTGAACTGTCCATAATGTCTGTTTTAACTTGTGTACTAATGGCCAAAAAAACAAAGAGTAAGTTTGACTGAACAATAAGGACAATATCCGTTGCTACACCTACTTTGTAGTTTTTAGGAACACCTACAGCTGTTAGCTTTGACACATCATCATTTGTAATATCTAGGCCCATTAAAGCATGACAGCTAGGCTAACACTAGCTAGATTGCCCTGTTTATAATGTGCTATAAGAAAATGTCATTAACTCATGTTTTGTAATAACAGTAACAAAAAGTAACATCTATTGAGATTCAGTGCCAGCGTTAGTCCAATAACACGCTTGCACTCAAAATGTGGGAGCTTGTGAGCTAATGTTAATGCTAGGCTCTCACAAGGCAGGAGCTTGTTAGTGAACGTTGATGCTAATAATTAACAACTAGCAAATGTTCAAACTAATTTTAATGCTAACATCTTAATATTAATGTTAGCAAACAAGCTCCCACTTTGAGTGGTTTGAGGACTTAGCCAAGCATGCTAGCTGCCACTTACACATTTAGCAACTGGTCATAGTAGATGCTCAAACAGTTGCTAATTTAAATGGCTAAATTTAAATGGTTAAAATGGCTGTTAAAACATATTTCATAGTGAAATAACTGGGTAGTGTTTGGTTACAAGATAGAGAAAAATTAGACATCATTCTTTGGAAATAATTAAATTCTTTTGCCAACTGACCTCCAAACGCACGCCGTCCTCTGCTGCTACAACACCTAAGCTAACAAACGAGCAGTTTCTTAAGTGAAGGTCATCTCCAATCCAATTTAATTTAATTTAATATATAAATTCTCTCAAATTCAAAATTGGTCACGAGAAAAACAGCACATTCAACTATAATGAACTTAAAATTCAAAAAACTTTTCTGTTATAATAACAAAAGATAAATGAGCAAGGGACCCAAGATTACATCTTTAAAATTAAACTTGTAATTTCACTGTTTTAAGCTACAGCTGTTTGCACAGAAATGTTGACTATAAAGATCATTGTTTGAAAATAATAATGCTGAAATGCTGTTAATAGGAGTACATTAAAAAATGTGTTTGATATTTTTCTTGCAGTTGATTTTATCCTTATTAATACTAGAAACTACTGCTACATATTTTCATGTTTGTTCCTCTTGTAGTTTGTGTTTTCAGGCAGATGGAGAGTTATATCTGCACAGACAGATGGAGAAAACCATTGTGGAGCTCCTGAAGGTAAAGATGCCAGGTCTGATCAGGCTGAATTCTCCAACCAGGGGAGGGGGGTGATGTACAGCTACACTCGGGTTTTATTTTGCTCGTCAGTGTCAGGCAGGTACAGTGCCGGAAACCCCCCCGACCTGACCTCCCCGACGGCAGATTTCAGATATTTCACGAAAGTTTTTTTAAAAAAAGAAAAAAACCTGTTGTGAACAAATCACATCTTTCCTGGCACTGTGTTTGCTTTGTACACCTCGTGTAGACATTATGGGCTGTTCTGGTTTTGACCTGACAATAAAGCTGCAGGGGAGGGACAAGGACGCAAGTGTAAAAAAAAAAAAAAAAGAAAAGCAAATGTCACCAGAGCTTAGTTCTGATCAAACATCCTGTTCCAACTGATAGCACCCCGGACGCTGGAGCCGCTCGGGAACTGGCTGTAATTGAAAATGAGCAAAACAAAATCAAACAAACTCTGGTGCTCTCATGCATGTCTGATTAAAAAAAATGAATGGGTTTCATCACTAAACCTGCTTTTAAATAACCCATAATTGCGCACTCACACATGCATATCTGGATATCTGCCACATATTCACACACACACACACACACACACACACACACACACAGTCAATATGACCACATGGGAAAATTAGTAAACAGAAGCTTATCATTTTCCAAAAGATCCTAAAGGCCTTGAAGCTCAGCTGTATCCCATTTTGAAGACAGAGATTAATTGCCTCTTTTCCGCCCCGACAGTAATCCTTGAAACTGCCTCTGCTTGGTGCAACAGCATCTCAGCCAGCCTTCCATTCCCCTCACACACACCAAGGATACCACCACATAAAGTCAAACAGGCAAACACACACACACGCTTTACTACATCACTAATATCCAGCCCATTAGCACTTTAAAGCCCGCATCCAGAATTACTTTAAGTCGCGCAGGCGTTTGAAGTATTACAGAGTCACGCAAAGTAACAATGACGCTTTGCTCGTGTTGCTCAGCTCGGCAAGGAGTCGAGTTTGTTAATCTCACAATTCAGGGAGAATTGGTAGCTTGGGTGTGGAGAGTCTTAGCACTTGTGGATTGCTGCTGCTCCATCTGCAACTCTTAATACCTCATGGAATAAAACAGAGACCAGAAAGCCTACATTTGTGGTTTTCCTGTGATATTTGCAGGTCTTTAAAAAAAAAATGAAAACAGCAAGCCATGGTTTTAATTAATTTCCATGTCTTTGTTCACAAGACCAAGCGTGCGCAGAATGGCAACATATGGTGCGCTCTGTTTTGCAAATCCTCAAGAATCCAGACCGACGTGGGATTTATGATTGTAACAGATGAGGTTTTGATGATTATGAGGTTGCTGATGGTCGTCAACACCGGAAAGGTTGTGCCTTCGACTCTGCGGCGCAGCATATGCTGCCTGTGGATAGCGAGAGGTCATCCAGATCTTCTGCCAGCGCCAGCCATTTCATTACACCAACAGATGGCTGCGGGGATTTTATCATTAATATATCCTTCTGCTGAATCTTTCTTCATATTGTGAAAGTTAGCAAACTGACGTAGTCTTGTCATGGCTGATGTTAACTACAGTGTCACTTTTGAGTTTCTACTTTCATGGAAATAAGTAGTCAAGTGATATTATTTAGCTGTTGACCAAATGAGCATCAAGCTTGTGGTTTGCACATTAAACATAATGTGTCTCAAGATTAGTGAGGATTAGGGTTACAGGATGTTTTTCACTGCTTTTGCCAGAGATGAATCAAAGGCTGACTGGAAAGCACTCAAAGCTTCTACAAACTCAATCCTCGCTTGGCAATTAACTTTGTATGCGCCGAGGACACGGCCGATTTCGATTTGGACCGAAATTACGACACTCTGTACGCGTCTGCGCCGAAATCAGCCGGGTGATTTTCCTACCGCCGCCGCTGCATTGGCACTGATTACAAGGCCCCATTGACCGGCGGTGCATGCGTGTCTGTCCTCCAATGATGGCGCCGCATGAATAGGGTGTAATCAATCTTTGATCCAATCAGAGGTCCGTGTCGGGATGACTGGCAGAGAGGTCTCTGTGGGGCTCTTATGAGGCCAGATTTAAAGGGCTCCCAGGGGACCAGAGGCCATGACAAAGAACAGCAGTGACTCACTGAAATGAAGTTAGTGAGCACTGCTGTCCATCACTGCTTCAGCTCAACGGAGCCCACTTATTAACCCCAGAAGAGGCGTTTTCACATGTCCAGTGTTACATTTTTACATGTGAAACAAGCAGCCGTCACTTTAAAACTCAGTAATTAACATAAACAAATGAGTCCATATGTGAGAGTTACTACTGCTCATGTTTCCCAATGCCTCTCTCACAAATCCTGTTACCTTCTGCTGCAAACATGCTGCTACTTCTGTTTGCACCTAAAGAACAGTGCTTGCCATCTTTTGTGCAACCCAGCAGCTTTCTAAATTTAACATACAGTGAGGGCACGCGATGAAAAATACAGCAAAGAGACCAACGAGGCGGCGGAAAGTCATTTATTCTTGTTAAAAGTACCACAGATAGCAACTCTACATTAACACGTGGTAAAAAGAATCAGGACAACTAAGTAAATAAGTTTGTCTGCATTCATCTAAAGTTTTAAAGCTATTCGTTTTCAAAGCCTGACACGTTGCCATAATGGACTTTACTCGGGCAACATGACGCAGACCTTCAGCTGCTTTGAATGACTCTGCCTGCAAACCTTGAGTTCCCTCATAACAGAGTGGCTTTTCACTCTTTGTAACTGGTAGTGCTGGCATACAGCACAAAGCCAGGAATTACAGGTATATTGCAACCTGTGTCTTCTGGATGAAAGGGATTAAATGCATTCCTCAGATTCCCTCTTAATGGTGTAAACACTGTATTTCTGTTGGTGTGTGTACTCGGTCTCTATGTACTGGGGCAAATAATGCCCGTGTTGACATTTTATGGAGTTACTTTCCCCAAACACTGCTGCTTGATATCAAGTTCCTTTATTCAGATGTTTGTTATTAGGCGCAGTAACACCTGTATACCATCTTTCCCTTAAATTCAAAAGGTCTTTTCACCTTTTATGTTTCCAGTGGAGCTGTTTGGATCAACTGCTTTCTGCTGTGACATGTCAGCTCCTCCAAGTGAACAGTAGATGGTGGTAGTAAACATTTTACAGCTGGGACAAGGACAGCACAATATCTGACACCATGACTCTCTGAAACTGTAGATTTGAGTGTTTTTGGGATGATTTTTGGAAATTATGTTACCATATGTTTGAGCACATCTGCTTCATATGTGGCCACCTTTATTCGCCCCAATGTTAACATTTTCCTGGGATCAAAGACAAGTGTCATTACTTTCCCGTTTCTGGGAATAACAATCAGTCATGAAGACTACACAGTGTTCGACAAAACGCGGGAAGAGAGAGACGGAGCTGCTAAATCCCCCCCAAGTTAAGCTCATCACCTCCCCTTCTCTGAAGCTCCCAGTCTTTCATCAGGCAGGGTTTATCACTGCGTCAGAGACCGGCGGCGTTTGAAGTTTCAAGCTTCTCCCCTCACTAAACCGCACGTCGAGGTGAGCAGCCGAGACTAGATCCCCGTCAAAATGGACGGAGGCGCTCACGAGCGACGGGAGGAAATGGGGTGAGAATTCAGCGCGGCTGTCGTTTGACATGCAAGACATGCGTGAACATGGGTGGGGCCTGTTTTTTTTATACTGTCAGAAAAAATGATATTCATATAAAACAGACTGACAAAATGCATGAGTGTGCAGCTGCTGAGAGAGTGTACGTACTTTCTCAAGTGCAGGGGATAAAAGCGCTGTCGATGGAAATTAAAGCTGGCAGATCAATAACTGTGGGAACCAAAGCCCTGTCAGAGACAATACAGGACAAACACCAGACTCTCAGTGTAATCTACACTGATAATGGAACATATTAGATTTATAACTAGCAGTGAATTTATTAACAGCCACTCTGATGGAAAAAAGAGGTGCTGCAACCTCATGAATTAAGCTAATTCATTACAAGAGGTTTGACTTGCAGTTTACTTTATCAGAGTTTAATATAAAACTCCAGTTAAAGCTGCTATATTTTGTATTTTTAAACCGACAATGGATCCAATGTTTGTGTGTCTAGAAGTTCCCCTCAGCTCTACACAGGTTTCTAGCTTCTTTCAGTTCATCATTAAGCTGCTACAGTTCAGTTTTGTCTCAATCTCGCTGTTTCCAGAGGAACCAGGCAGCTGTTTTCTGCAAATAACCACCACACACACTATCTGCTCTGCAGCAAATATCAAACAACTTTGGTATCTAGCTAGCTGGTGACCATAGACATGGAGCATTTAGCAGCTAAAGAGACAGATTTTCTCCTCAGGAGTTGAGTTTGACCAAAACAAAACACTAAAAAAGAATTTTGGACTCACCAGATGGCAATAGACTAGAAACCTGTGTATGCTAGATGTGAAAATGCTGCTGGCACATTGGTTTAATTACTTTATAAGATGATAATATGCTAGTTTGTGTTTACAAGTGGTTTACGCTGCCCCCAAGTGGCCATAAATTATATATACATATCAATGCAGATTTAAGGAAGGTGTGAAAGTTAATCATTTTGTGCCTCAAATGTAAAATAATTTTAAAAAAGTGATAATTGACATTTTGCAAAAACATTTAATTTGAATATCCTGCTTATGGGTGTAGCTCAAACTCCAATTTTCCTGGTTTCCTGGTTATTCGCCAACAAGATGCACATAAAAGCCACAAAAATGTTATGTTATTTGTGTAAGTTTTTGTTTCACTATTCCCAAAAATCATGTACACAGTTAGTAAAACATAAATATCAAAACATTATCACGGCTCTACCCTGATATCCTTATGGTTGGGGCCTCTGTTGCGTGTCGTTCCACCTCTTCATCCCTGTATTTCTGCTTTCTACAGTCGGTCCTCACATGAAAGGCGAAATAAAAGTCTGTGCAAACACTCCTCAGACTGAAATATTCTGTTTAATGCTGCGCTGCATGTATACAAGAGAAAGGCCTAAAAGCATCTCCATGCATGTCTTTGAATTGACAGAGCTGAGGGATGGTGAACTGGCAGGGGAATTCTGTCTTTCGCCTCTTTAGTTGGAATTGATTTCTTCAAAGGCGACTGTTGTTTTTTAATTAAAACACTGAACTGGCTAATTGTGAAATTGATTCAGGTTGTGTTTTTCACTGTGTGGAGCAATATACCACTGCCCTCAGTGCTATCTGTATTTATCAGGGAGTGTAAAGCAGCTTGCACACTCTGCCCGTCTTGCTTTTTCTAATTCCTGCAACTCACACACACACACACACACACACACATCCACAAACACACAGACAGTTTAGACCGTTTAATGCTGTAATCCAGCAACTGTTCAAAATGTTTTGGAAGTTTCTCAGTAAGCTATACGTATAACTGACAGTACGAGAGTCTTTAACTCACAGCAAACCCTGTAAGCTCATCCTCAAAGTAGCTTGAAAGTCTGTATCAACAACAGGATTAAACATTGGACCAATCCGAACTTCAGGAAGTGATTTGCACTCGGGTTTACATGTTGCTTCCTGGGAACCCTGGACAATTGAGCTATAATTATGCGCGATGTAGACATATTCCTGATGAACTTATTGTACTTTTTCCCCTGCCAGTAAGATTTATGACGCGCCCGAGATGAAATTTCCCTCAGAAAATCACACGACAAACCTCCACATCCGTCTTTCCTGAGGGCTAAAGTTACCTTCAGAGACGCTATATTTCAGCAGGCTGTTTTGCCACTGGATTAATCATTAGGCCTTAAATTATTCATCCCTTATCCAATCTTGAAGAACTGTCCTCAGCTCAATGTAATTCCATAATTTTGCAGAGAAAAATGGCCCCTTGTGACGCCGCCCGGGGTGCCCTGGCACAAGTCCACTCGCTCACCTTGGTCTCCGCACAGCAGCTCCTCCCAGCCATTTAGCAGGATTATATTATTATCCAAAACACACAAGTAATACAGGTTTCACACATGCAAGCCACGCAGTAAATACCTGCTGCACACAAACACCAACCGGCGACCTTTAGCGGCCGCTAACACAGAAACCATCTCATTGGTTGAACTAAAAAATGAAGAAGACTGATCCAAGTTCAGCAAACACACCGAACCTCAATGACAAAAGTGAAGAACTGGACATAAAAAACAATTCATTTTGATTCAAACTGAATTTAAAACGCCAATGTGTCCAGGTTCTGTAGCCAAACTAGTATTACTGGCTACATTAGCCTAGACTTAAGCTAGTCTCGAGGGCTGACCTTTCAAAATGATAAAAATAACAGTTTAAATAAATAAAAAGAAACACTTATGATTTGTATTTCTATTTTTCAAGCTTACAGGTGGGTTTTCTTTGCAAAACTGGATGCGGCTTCAACAAAAAAGCTCCAACAAATGACTATACAACTGTCCTGTCCACCCAAACACAGACAGACACTGTTAGTGACAGAGTGTAAGCTGTAAACTGAATGCTAATGTTGCTAACTGTGTGCTAAGAAGTTAGCCGCACCAACATAATAAGCACTGACGTGTTGATGCTGTATTTCAGTCTGCAGAAATGGCCAAATTATCAGTTTTTACACCTTTTAATATTAATTTTAGGGCAAATGTTGTTAAATAGTTTTATACTTACAAAGCTGAATTTGTCATGTGTGACGTGAGGTGTAAGCAATCATTCACATTTAATTTTGGTGAATTATTTGTAATTTGGTTGAATTTTGTATTTCTAAGATATGTTTGGATAGAAATTAATATCAGTGAATTGTTTAAAACTGGATTAAGTGATTTTCTGCAATGTTTTTCCATTAAAAATGCTAAAATCTCGGCTCCATAGATACGGTTTGTGTCGCTTTCTCAGTTGCTTTATTCACTCGATGAGGAGTCACAGAGGCCTGAATGGTCTGAACTTCACACAGGAACTTTCTGGATTCAAAGCACACCAACACCAGCCAGTCCACCAGCTTCTTGTCCGTCATCTTCATTAACTTCTCTTCCCTGTCATGCAGGAGTTAAGTAACAGACCGTCAGGGATTCACTTCAGCCGGCTTAGTTTCAGAGCGAAGCAAATTAAGTCACACTCTTCCCGTCTGACGTTTCCACTGGTGCAAATCTCTCATCGCTGACCTGTTCCTTTGAGGAGGCACAGCGAGACACCGCGGGGTTTGAGGTCTGGGGGGACGGACATGACAGCGCCATGTAACCGCTCACGCTGCTAAGTCTGCTGGGAAATTAATCCCTCGTTTGTTGGCTGCACACATTCCAATTAATCACTGCCCCCTCGCCGCACGGCTAAACGGTCGGAGTTTAGAGCAACGTAAAGGAGTCAAGCTTATTTATTCCCGACAAACATTTTAAGGCTTCAATCAGCTGTCCCCTCAGCTGCTCACCCGTCGAAACACACACACAATCACACGCAAACCGATGATTTAGTCCTCCCAATGAGGCGTTATAAATCACCCTTCTGAGCCAATAAACAGCTCCGCTTGGCCATCTCTGAACCTTCCAAAGGCACTGTTAGCCTTCCTGTCATGTTAGCGCCGCGGAGTAATTAGCAAGATGTTTCTGTGGGAGGGGAGAAAATATATAAATAAATAAAAAAGAAAGAGCCACTAATACACATTTCACTGGAGAGTGTAAGTGAGTGTACTGCCATGGTGACGCTCATATCTGGAGAGTGAGTCAACAAGGGTTACACACCGCCAGAAGAAACAACACGGTGCAGGTTTCACTTTGCTTTTTTATGACTCCGCTACATGTGTTAAGACAACTGTATCATGCTGTGTAAAATCTAGCTCCACTGGTGTTAGCACGGTATTTAACTCCGGGTGATTGGGCCCATTTTTCAGGCACTTTGAGAGATATATATATATATATATATGCTTTAAATGCCAGCTGCAAAGAATGAATAAACAGTGAGATGTCATCCCAAACAAAGAGCGAGCAGGCCACAAATCTCGCTGCTGAGAGGAAATCATTCTCACCTAAATCCCACCGAGACTAAAAAGGATTCAGGGATTACAGCGAGCGCTCACTTAGCTTTAATCAAAGTGCAAAGCTGTGCAGGCTGGTGTCGTCCTTGTTAGACATTTAAGAAAGGAAGGAGTTGGATTGAAGCAGTTAGTTAATCAGACTCTTGAGCAATTACTTCCATACTTTTGCGACGTCTCCCTCTGATGTATTTTAGCTCAAACCACTTGTTATTTGTATTTTTTCCTGCACATTTCTCAAAATATTCACACTTTCTATCTGCTTCCCTTGTGCATCTTTTGTGTTTGAAGCGAGGGCGGGCAAGGAATACACATCTGATCATCTCCACCCTCAGTTGTTTTTCTTCCCAGCCCATGTTCTGCGTGGATTTTCAGTCGGTTGTTTAAAGTGTTTTTGACGTTGCCTTGTTATCTCCGAGCACTGCGTACGCGTGTGATCTCCATATAGAAGGGTATGCGTGCAGGCTTGTTCTCTATGAAGCGATGAAACGCAGCGTATTTATGCATACGTCTGTTCTCGCCACGGCAGAGAGCGCATGTGTTTTCACTTCGTATCATACTCCACTCCTCCTTACCCCCACATCATTACACCGTGCTTTAATCCCTCCCCACCTCCCTCCTTTTACCCACAGTTTCCTCCGGGGATGTGACTTATGCTGCACCGAGTCTTTGTACATACAGCGCAGGTAACACTGAGGACAGAAGGCAGAGTCTGTCTTGGTTCTTTGGGGAGTGGAGGGGGGGGAAGACAAAGGGGGAGCCCTGAAGCCGTCTCACAGGTACAAAAACCAGCAGAGAGAAAAAGGTAAATATGGATTATTGAGCACAGGAGTGTGTGCAGGCAGCAGGCACACGAATAACACTCATGAAACCTGATGTGAAAATGAATGGGTGTGGAAAGGTTTAGTTACAAATCACTTTCTGGATTTGTTCCCATTTTAAACTGTAAAACACAAAGTGACAATTAGGGTGATTTTCTTTGTTACCACGGCAACATCAAGCAGCCTTTACTTAAAGCGACATTCAAGTATTTTATTCCCCCCCCCCCAAAAGCTTTTTTCTCATAATTCACCCGTCACTAAAATCCTACCTCGAATCTTATGTTCCCACCTCAAATATATGGTGTTTCCTGCTCTGGATGTTAGCGGCACTTTAATGCTTTTTATTGCATTTGTGGAATTTCACACTCCAGCAGCTCTCGCTAACGTCACCTGAGATAGCGAGTGCTCATCCTAAAAGCCTTTTCCTTAAAATTACATTTTTCTTATCATCAACACAGAACTAACTAGCTTCACTCAGGAACATAAAAACAATGCTTTTTTCTGTATTTCCGTGTTTCCTCGGATCACTGGCGACGCTGGGTTATCACTTTAAACCAGCTGGAGACAAGGTTTACGTTAGCTTAATAGGCTAGCTATGGCTGCTAGCAAAAGACTACGGCCTACACAAAGTCCATCATTATAAGAGACAGCATCATGTGCTTTCCCAAGCTTTCTAAATAAACTTCGGAAAGCAACTTTGACAAATAACATTTCATACAAAACATTTAAACACTTTCTGAAAGTAAACACAGAAATTAGCAGATTAGCCACTGTAGCTAACTTCATATCCCTGCTTGCCCTGCATAGTGATTGGTGCACCACTACAAATTTCTAGTTAATAGTAAGTATTACTTTATTAAGATGGTTAAATAATTCATACGATTTCTAAATATTAGCAGAGGTCATATTAACATCTGTGGTATTGTAACTAATGTGTTTATTGTTTTGAAATTCACTTCACAGCAGGGGCGCTAGGCTACTCCTTGCTGTTTGTTCATTATGAAAATGCAAATGACAAACATTTATTTATGATTTAATAGTTGCAAATTATCTGTTAAGTAAGGAGTTTAATGTAAGACTTATTCTTGCACACCTATTAATAGTTCTGGGTGAGTAAAAACAGACAGGAAGTGAGTAGAGGGCAGTTTGACAGTACTGTCCGAATAGGTTTGTTTTTGCGTTTGGTTTATATTTTATGTGTCTAATGTTGATTAAGATTGCACATATTTAAAACCATTACACGAAATGGTATATTTGAGTGGATATCTGTGAGTTAGCCTTGGATAGGGGTGTCTTTTCAATTAATTGGCTTGCCAATACCAGTGACAGGGTTGTCAAGTCTATGTTTATGTGTGTGTGCAGTGGCTGGAAGGACGCAAATCTGTTGTACAGCATCACCCTAATATGTTTTTTTCAACATGTTTCACAAAGGTGGCACATGTTCAAGCTTTTTGTCGCCATACTTTACTTTAACCTTCACCTGTCAACACTTGGTGCTTTATTTGGAGAGATAAACCTTCATGAAGGCCGGGTAACCTACAGGAATGGTGAACAAAGGTGGATTATTCATTTAAATATTGATAACCACTGACTTTCTATGACTATGGCACACACAAAAAAACAGTCACACTACTCCAACTACACCTACTGCTGCCACTTTCTCCCAGTTCAGCTGTGTGAACATCCTCACAGCCTCACCTCTCAGTCATTAGCAGGGTAACCCAGGTTGGCCATGACAATGTTACAGGCCTGAGATTAGACCCACCTCTTCAAAGAGAACTTCAGTGGATAGTCGGGCTGAAAGTGATCAGGCAGCACTGGACAAGGGGATCACTTTTAATGAGTCTCTTCTCTGTTCCCACTAACCAGGCGGCTCCACCTGAAGACTTCCTTCCTGTCCGCTGGGATAAAGACTGATGTTCAGCCAGGTGGGATGAAGAGGAGCAGCTGAGGTTCACTCCAACTACTGCAACTTTCTTTCAAAGCTGGGTGCAGCAGGGGCTCTCGGTGGATCACTGAATATTGTACAATATGTACTCAAGGCTTCACTGTACATGACCTGCAGCACTTTGCAGGCCATTGCATTAACTCTCAATGGTCATCCTCTGGTGTAAAAGTAATTATAAACTCATTCATCATGGAACAGGTGCACGAGGAATGAAATATGACTAATAAGTTATTTTTATTCTCCCGCACCACTAAAATCCACCAGTGTGAAAGCAAAGGGATATAGCTATTTAAATTATAGTAATGAAAAAATCATGAATTGAGAATTATTTAAGTGTAAATTTAAAAAATAAATACAACAGGACATTAACAAATGACTACACGTAATGGGAATATCTGCAAAAGTATGAACGCTATTAGTTTTAGTGAAGACATTGGAGTAGTCATAATGCCCAAGGCTACACATTTGTTTGAATGGAGTAAAAAGCTCTGCAGTGGAAGTAAAATCAGAAATATACATGCATGAAAAAAGGTGCATAATGTTTTTCAGTGATGCCATCATGATGCACGTCAGCTACACCGTATGTTAGTATCAGATTTAAGTCAAGAAAACCGATTTTTCTTTGGATTTCTTAGGTTCCAGTTAAAAGAAAGAAAAGAAAGACTGATTGTGCACATGCAGCACGCGATGGTATATTTCACTTTGCAATAAAGTGTAAACATTTCTAAACTTTTTATATCTTTATTAAATCAATTAAACTTACATTAAAGATCTGTGGTGATTCTTATTTTCCCCAGAGTCGCATATTCTGAGTTTATTATTATTATTATCCTATATTAGAATATAGTGCTCACCCGCTCACTACAGCAAAATTCACTCTGATTAATTTGATGACACTCCCATCGCCTAATCTCAAATTATGCTGTAAACAACAACAAAATGGTGCTACATTGTTTTGTGATGCTTCAACTGCCTCAGTTAGCTAACGTTACCGTGAGACAGTTGCTTTGCTGTGAGCTAACCTTTGGCTAACTAGCTTCCTTAGCCTTCAGCTGAGCTTCATTAGATTTGTTGTCACCAGTTGGATGATGATTCGTGGGGCCTTCAGTTAAAGGAGGCCACAATAATTAAATATGAGATGTATGAGTGAATTCAGAGGGTTCACAGCTGAAGAAAACTGGCTTGATTGCTAAAATCCAGTCAGTCAAATGTTCACAGCGTGTTCCTTGAGAACATCTGTACAATGTCTTTCAGTGCTCCTTGTTCAACATAAACCTCTGCATACTTCAGTTTGACCTCCAAAGGATGCTTCATGTTTTGCTTTCCCCCCTGTACACTGTACGTGTTACTCAACAGCTCCTCAATGGTTCGTGTTGTCAATTTAAGGAGAAAGATAAATCTGGCCCCGCCACTGACGCTGCCCTGGTTTATTCCCATTTCCGCTCTCCCACTAAGAATCTTACTGACAGAATATATGGTGTCAGCATGCTCCCAATCTTTGAGCCTTTTAGCCTCTTCTGTAATGCTTACACAGGGAAATTGAACAAGTGCACAGACTGTGCCACCCGACAAATATTATACAGAAATTTCTTTCTCTTAAGCCTTAAACTTTAAAGTGACCCTCCGGGGTGCGCTTGTTCTTGGAAGAAGCTGAAAGCTGTTTTGTTTAAACCAAAGATTTACATCAGTTGCATCAATCCGACGTTGTTCCGGATTGATTTTTTGGCATTTTCCCCACCAAACAAATTAAACCACGCATACGTAGTTAATGAGAAAGTGAACACTTTTCAGAAAAGGTGCAAATTACGACATTGTGAAAATCATTACTATTTAACTGAAGATTAGAGGTAATGTTTTCGTAATTATGCCTCTTGCAAATGATGGCTGATCTGCTCACTAATTGCTCTTTCCTCTTTTATTCATCTAGAATTAAATTATGTAAACATGGGCCCAGAGTGGATAATAGTGACCTAAACTCTATCGCGCATGCATTTCCTAAACTATATAAAGGACTGACTCCAAACAGCAATCCTGCTTCAGATAGAAGTCCTTTTTAAAACGTAACAAGCATGAAAGCGTGGCTTATGTTCTTCTTACAACATACCAGCACAAAGAGGAGATCAAAGTAACCAAAAGTTGTTCAAGTGTGTTTTTCCCGGTTGGGGGTGACTAACGAGTTTCGAGGTGCAACAAAACAGCGTCATCATCCACATAATACGATGCAGGATCTGCCCTCTTGTTTCATGTTGGGTAATATCCACCAATTTGCCACCGCACTCCTCTTTCTTTCTCTCAGAGGTGTCTTTGATGCTGTGTCAAATGTCTCCCTCTTCAAAGTGTTCAAGGATATGGTACCAAAATTGGTTGAACCCATACACTGCAGGCCTGTTATGAACCTGCCAAACAGAGAGGACACTGATGGCGGGGTATGCTGATGCTTTTGTATGTTTTATCAGCTCTCCAAACAATGTGCGCCTCGCTCGATATTCAATCTGATTGGATGCAGGAAGCGGGGAAAGTTTTGTCCGTCTGCACTTTGTGAATACACCTCATGCATTATATCTTCAAGCAGCATCTCGAAAAGTTCAAAAACAGCATCTGATGAGCCAGACTTTATCATGCGGTGTGAGACATTTAATCTTTTACGCAGGGCTAGCTCCCCTCTTTTCCCGCCATTGATTTTGACCATCATAAGCTGTACTGTAGATAATGATCAGAGTCTAATCAGCCGCATTATCAGTATGCCCTTCCCTATTGGAGCTGCCAACACCTCAGGCTGTCCAGTCAAACGTTGCCCCGGTGCACAATTCAATGGTGGACAAGCAACCTTGCTATGAAGTTTCAAACAATTGTGAATAAATGCCCTTTCCTGTCTGATGTCCGTTTTTTTCACCTCATTCTTCTTTGTGTGCATTTAATTGGGAGGACATTTTAACAAACAGATCTGCTGTAGTCATTAACCTTTAAATTTTAATTGAATGCAATTAAGATTAGCTTTAGCCATCCTAGCGGCGTGGCTCCAGGGCGCAAGTGTTGGTTGGTCTGCCGGTCGTTCAGTTGGTCAACCAATTTGATGCAGATTGGTTTATTTTTAATGGATTAACATGAAATTTTATATAGCTATTCGTGGTTTTCAGAGGATGAATCGTTCCGACTTTGGTGAGCCCCTGGCTTTTACCTCTGACGTCATTTATTGTTATTAGAGGCATTGGATGGAGTGCGATGACATTCACAGTCCCTAGAGAATCAACCCTAATGATCACCACTTACTCCAATCTCTGTTATCCAGGGAAATATCTTAACATTTACTGGTTTTCATATAAATTGGCAAAGAGATTCATGGTTCTCAGATGATCAATCAGTATAACTTGGGTGGTCCTGTATTTTGCGCAATCCCCTGACTATTCACCAAGGTCAGAGGACTGCCAACATATGGACCTTTAGGCCAAAGCTGGTGTAATTTGTATTTTAAGTATTTTAAAATATATCATGATATAAATGCAATTTTTACCTTTTTCACTTATCTTTCACAATGTGAGGACAGCAGAGTGACACTGTGTGCAGCCAGTCAATTAGAAGAGCCTGAGATCCTCATATCTATCGTATCTTAACAGTACAACAAAAAAAAAAGGTGTTGGCTTTTGGCCTGTAGCTGACGATTAACTTTCAGGTTTGTCGCTCCAAGGGAAAGATTTTGGGCACCCCTGATCTTACACCATCATCAATTTGTGTAGCCTGTCTGCAGACAAGTCTTGGTTTTCATTGATTAATTAGTTGCAGACACAAGACCGTTTCAGAAAAGACCTCTAATGTGTGTCCTCTATCAGTAACAACTCTTTCATCCATGTCACCTCTGCGGTATGTATTATTTCTGCAGCTATTACGAAGAATTTATTATTTAGGCGAGCAGCTATCAGCAAAGAGGCAAGCAATTTACTTGTCAAAATACATTACTATCTGTGGTTAGACGTACGACTTGGGGGAGATCTGGCCTGGTGCGAGCAGAGAACAGGCAGCAGCCGTCTGCTTAATTATGGATAGTGGGCTATATTTTAAATTGAGACGCTGTACAGTACATCTCCCATCCTTCCTTTTAAGGTTACTTTGAGTGCTTTCAACTGGATTCTTCGTCGTCCGGCTTCCTTTTCAGAGGGAAATGAAATAACCGCACTTTTCATTTGGTGAAACTGTTTTTTTTCTTCTTCTTCTTCTTCTTGATGGGTACTTACGCTGGTATACCTGCCATTAACGCCAATCCAGAGGCGCGGTGATTCACGGCGAAGATTACCGCCGAGGCCGAGGAAACTTTTTTTTTTTTTTTTTTTGCATCTGTCAAGTCTTTAATGCTAATCTACCTCTTCTTGTTACATCAGCTTTTCCCTCCTCAAGACTTCTCTTATTTTCGCTGAAGCGGCTTTGATCCCCCACAGACCCAGGTGATCTGCACCGCACCTCTTTGGTTAAGTGCTTAGGCTGGATTAAGAGGGATGGGATGGGTGAGGGAATGGGAAGGGAAGGAAGGAGCCCTATCTGCGCTCTCTTTACCCATAAACCCACAGGGAAAAAAGGCAAAATCCAGCTGTGGAGATTGACAGCTCACAGGACAGCACCCCAGCGCTGCCGACTTATCCTGTCTTCTACCTGCTTCGGTGTTGGGCTTCTTCTCCTCCCCATCATCCGATTCCTCTGTCGTCTACCTCTCTTTAGTTTGTGCTTCCTCATCTGCAGCCTCACCCTCCTGAGACCCTCACTTTGGAGGATTAAAGGCGCTCTAATGTGATTCATGAGATACATCTAACTCATTCTCTGCTGGTTAGAGAATAACATTACGCTCCCGTGAGAGAGGAGCAGAGAGACTTGCAGAAGAAGGGAGAAAAGATTATCTAATGGAGTTTTTTGTTTCTGTGTTGTTAAATGGCTCGGCCTGCCTAGCGCCGTCTAAATGAGGACTGTCGTTTAGTCCCTGGTGGGGTTATCTTTTTCCCTCTCTACCCACGCGCATCGCCCAGGCTCCGTTGGCTGCTACCCACATGGGAGAACGAGGCTAGATCATCCGCCGCTGCGTAGCTCCCAGCAAATCTAACACAAACCAAAGAACCTTTCAAAGTTAAACAAATCACCCTTGGGCGTTGTGTCCTTCCACATTTGGCTCCAACTCTCAGAGCGAAGTAATGTTTGTCGACTGCATAAACAGCTGGGTGGCACAGAAAGTGAGAAACAATATTGGACAATAAGCTGGTAGCTTATGCGTCTGCAGGAAAATGTGCAGAGGCGCTGGAGTTGTTTCTCAGCAGTGAGCAATGCAAGTTACATGAAATGTGTTTGTTCTTATTCACTGATGCCACAAAACTTTAACAGCGTAAGACATTAAATTAAAAATCAGATGTTACACCAACATTTATCCAAACATTAGACCTTAGACCCTGCTAATGAAAGAAAGCTGCACAGGCTGTAAGGACTGTGAGTCCCATTGAGACAAAACTGTGATTTAGTTCAACAAAACTGGCTTAACTTGTAAGATTATCCAAGATCTGATGTTGTTTGGCCTTTGTCGGACGGCAAAGTTGACATGCTCCCAAAGGGCTGGTCAATATTTTGATATTATATCGTCATTTTTGCATAAATGCTGCCTTTCCCTGGTTTTAAAATGCTGGGTAACAGTGATTTTCTGAGTTTACAAGACTCTTCTGGCTGTTCTTTTGTTGTTCCTTCACATGTTTGTCACAATATCAAGGTATTTGTTCAAACATACTGCAATTGTTAGTGTACTGCTGTCATAACTGATATAATTTAAGACATTAAGCATGAAATTGATTCAAAACTATGCTTTAAATTAAGGCTCATGTAAGAAACGTGCTACTAACGATCATGATTGTTGTTTTTTTCAGGGAATTCCTCACAAACAGCTTCTGAATCTTCTGATAAACCTTTCAATAGCTTTGTGAGAGAAGCTGCAGGATGAGACATGCAAACATCGCGGTCATCAGCAGAGGCCATCTGCCTCTTCATTATCCCAAATCTCCAAATGTGTCACTAGTGGGCTCTCACAGTTTGCCAGCATTAGGTAGGTGGAAGTGAGTCAACTGCACCAAATTAACAAAGTGGGTTGGCAACAGATAACAAAGCACTTTGTGGACTTTTAACATTCAAGGAGGTTTCTAGCAGATAACGCCTCACAAACAATAATTAAAACTTCACTGAGAGGCCTTTTAAATGTTCTTCTCACACTGTAGGAAAAAATGGTGGAAATAATGCAATGCTCCGTCAGTGAACTCCCGCTTTCTCCCTGCAATCCAGAGCCATAATTATAGCCAGATAGAGAGCCATGAACTCTGCCCAGTGTCCAGAAATTACAGGATCAATAACACTTTCACCGCAGACTTGAATAATCGCAACAACTCTTGGATTTCACGTGGCATTATATGATACGACGCCGTGAATGGCTGAAATTGCCGGGGTCCCCGCATGATATAGATTAAATGGTCATTAGGCTGAATGAGCGTACTTATGTCTCCACAGCGCTGCGGTTAAAGGCTGGGAGAGCTCTCAGATCACCGTCACTTCACACAGGAAAAAAAAAAGAGAAATGGCTGATATAACAGTCGGGCTCTTAAACACAATTACCTGATGGCTATTTCTCTGGATGGGCAAAGCAGTGCTTATGACGGGTTAGAGAGGGGCAGCAGGAGGAGGAGGGTATCTTAATAACAGTCTGATGTACAGTACAGAAAAGCACATAACTACATGAGAGGCCGGTGCTCGGTCAGTGAGAGTCTTGATCGATCAGTTTGTGCAAAATGCATAAACTGGAGACACACAGGTGCAATCATAAACTGATATGTGTTTAAATATGTACCTGGTACATGCACAGGACAGCAAATAGCAGGAGCTTTCAGGATCTACCGCTCCATCTCAGGCCACTGGGAGCTCCTCACCTTCAGTAGTTTAACTCCCCATGGCTACAGTATCACCCTCCATATACTGTACGACCTGTCCCAGACCTGTTAGACTGCGGCTGTCTGAACTTTTCCCCATGAAAGGCTTAAAGTAAAACTGGAGAAGCATGTGTCAAGGAAAAATACCTTTTGTATTGTATTGATACAATCTAAATTAACATTGTGTATAAATGTATGTAAACAAATGAGAAATAAAGGTATTAAAATAAAAATATAGGTGTTTTTTTTTCTTTTATTATTGAATTGAACTTGTACTTTGCTGTAGGCTACAGTCTGCTGGTTTACTGAAATATCAAAAACGATGAAATATGCAGTAATATAATCGTAGTACATCTGCTGGGGAATGCAGTGTGCATGCAGGAACTTTTAATTTTGCTTAATTTCTGCTGAATTTTTTCAAATTGGATGCAGGCGGCATATCTGTACAAACATTGAGTGAAGTGTGCTTTGCTGAATGTGTTAGACAGACTTCAGCTGCACAGGCTGTTTTAACAAAAACATGCCATATGACCTTGTATTGCTTATTTATTTGCATTTTCCATAAAAGAAGCCCACTACTGTTTAATCTGTCATTGTGCAAAATCTTCAAAATTCTCAAACTGACTCTGCAACTCCAGTCCCAGTCAAGGTTTAGGTTGTGATCCTGGACTGAGTCCTTTAATATTGATTAACTAATAATTAATAATTAAATATGTGTCTGACCAGCTCTCATCGTGACCACTGTCGAGTGTTGGGATGTCAGCACCTGGATGCATGCAGCTGTGCAAAGACGAACTCTTCTTGTATTAACTCATCTTCTGTCCCGACTCTACACACACTGTGACCGCTGACCGCGATCCAGTGAAAATGCAACGTCCACACACGTTTAAACACAAGCTCTTAGTGAGTTTTTGCTAAAATACATGAAGCTGTAAAACCGTCCTACAGTGAGCGGTGAGTGTTTGCAGCCCTCCTCTCCCCTCCTTCCTGCGTAAGAATGATTGATCTCTCCATCGGTGATAAGAAGCTCTTCTCCATCATGCGCCTGCTGCCACCTCCGTCCCACTTTCCCCGAGCTATCATAGCAGGCCTGTCTGAGAGGCCCATGATAACGACAGGCCTGGGACACAAAGGTAAATCAATCTCAGCGTGGGGAAGTGTGTTTGTGTGTGTGTGTTTGCGAGTGTGTGCACATGTGGGTATTTATTTTTTCACCCTCTCAAACAGCTGACGGGGAGATGTTACTGACACACGTGTCGGCACAAACATTTACATGATGCCAAACCCCAAAACAGCACAGCACGTCTGATTAAATGCCAAATAAACGGCGCTGCACTCGGGCTGACAGGATGACTTTAACATAACGCTGTGCAGGTGTGCAAAACTTTACTCTGCATTGTCTCTTTGATGCACTACCACCGCTTTAGTGCTACTCACTTAGGTCAGAAAAGTGAAATTAACGGCACAACTGAACGTAAATAATAACTTTAACACATCCATAACTGTGTTTTTGTCAGAGAAAAGCAGAGACTGGCTAATTGCTGAATTATGGCACTAAAATAAACTCATTACAGTTTCTGGGTAACAAGAATAGTTTGCACCTCATTGTTTTATTAGTAAAATACTGACTCCATTGCATCTGTGATTGAGGTTGTTTGATGTGTTTATGCATGCACGATCATACTGTATGTTTAAAGATGCCTCAGTTCACAGTGGGACACATATTTTCCTGAGTTGGTCGAGGAAACGTGCGTCTCTGCAGGAAACCTCAGCGGCTTTTTCTGATTTTTTTTTTCTTCGCAGGTCAGATAAAGTATTCTTGGAAAAGGTTGTTTCACTAAGTGGATCATTTAAGCTTTCACACCACAGCTATTTTTGGGGGGGGCTGACATTTCAACTCTTGTCTAATCTCTGTAGCTCATCATCAGTTGCTTAAGATTGTCCTTAAGGAACATTTTCACGCAGATAAAATGGAACGTGGCATGTGGAGTTTTTTATAGTGCTCCATAACCACCAGCGCGCTGAAGTGCCGCACCTGCTGCTGCTGCAATATGTTTTGAAAGGGAAACACATCTATGAGAACATCGAGGCTCAGCAGTGTTGCACAAAACACACAACTGTGACACCGTAGACTGTTTCGTGCATCCACTGTGTGGCTAAAGGTTAGTTTGTTTTGTTCAAAACAAACCAAAACTGTGTTTGAATTTGTTGTCCACAAGAGTCCATTTCCTGCTATAAAAACACTGCAAAGCAAATTTATGTTATTCAAGTTATTCAAGTACTCTGTGCTTTGTCAGGAAGTGATTCTGTGTTGAAAAGTGGAACAAAGGACAGAAAAACATGGAATTTGGTATTGAAAAGACGAGCTTGGAAAGATTTCTTGCTTTACACAGTGTGTGTGTACACAGACTGAGGGACTGTGAGTTTAGGACGAATCAGGGAAGGACACATCATGACACATATGACCAAATCAGGAAGTGAACTTTGGTGCCTGCAACATTGTTTCTGCTCTCTCGCCTGCAAAGCAACCTGTTGAGGTAGCGGATGTTTTGGATTTTAAAACAAAAACATCGCTTTTACACCAAAATCTTTGTGTTTCTGTGTTTTCTCTTGTGAAGTCTAGTTCAGAGGTCACAACTGGGCCGTCAAGTGTTAAAAAATATTAACATGGCCGCCATGCCAGTGTTGCATCTTGCAACTTGCTTGTTGTGCAGTGCTAAAGTGATTAGCATATCGATTCATGTTAGCATGTTGCCTGCTGTGCTTACAAATGTAAAAACCAACTGCTGATGGTGGATTTTACAGACGTGGGTTGTGTAGTTCTGTTTCAGAGTAGTTTAGTTTGGATGTAGCGTTGCTTCTTCACCAAAAACTGCTAAAAACACACTTCCCAGTTCCCCCAGACCCTCAAAATGGACCCTGAACATGGCCGCCAGCTGCAACAACGTCTGAAATGTGGCCGTTTTCCCTTCATTTCCATCATTTGCCTACAGTTTTTCTGTCATATTTCAATGCACATACGCCGCACATACAACTTAAGAGTATAATTGTGCGCAGTGTGTGCGAGCAGCCCAGGTGCTGTCAGAGTGAGGACTGCCCCTGACAGCGACGGGTCACCATGAAGCCTGTAATTCATGAGTGCTGATGTGATCTCTGAGAGACAGGGGGGAGATGAGTAATTAGACCCTGTCCTCGTGCTTGATTACAGTCTTGTTTCTACATAAACCACGTCTACCCAGGGAGGCTACATTACCATTTCCCCAGTGCTGCCTGGTTCTGTTAGCGAAGCGCTCCGAGCACCAGTCTTTTCTTTTTTTTCCTCCCTCTCTCTTCACTCTACTGACAGCTGAAATACTCTAAAGATATTACATGTGTGCACCTACTCACTCATCACAGACACGCTGTTCTCACCTGATTAAATATGATTTTTTTTTTTTTGGCCTGCAGTTTAATGAAGTTTAATGAAGAAAGTTGGATTATAGACGTTCTCCCAGTGAGGTAAACACTCTTGATCGCCTGTTTGTGATTAAGAATCCATAATCAAGGTGATTAAAAATCAAGTACATGATACAAATATATATGCTACAGGTCCATCAATCGAATATGAACTGTTATCGCTGCAAACAAACAAAGCTATTTCAAACCAATCTACAGTATGTGCAGAAGAACAAGCATTTAAACACCGTTTTAAAATCAGTTGATGCTCATTTGCATAACAAGTGCATCATTTTGCAACGTGCATTTAGTCCCAGTTGCAAAGTCAAACACACATTAACATAAAAAGACCATTTATCAACCCAAATTACTGATTTCATGGTGAAAAGTCATGAAAGTTCAGCGAATCTATAAAACAGATTTATGTAAACAGTGATTTTCTGTGAATTTTGATTCATTTGTTATGAAACTTAACACCAGAGGTTAAACAGAAAGAGAAATAAGACAGGATGGACACAGGGATGCAGGAAGAGTTGAAGACGGCTGTTGCTGGAAGGGAGTGACGCACCGAACGGCGAATAAACGATTGCAGGCGCAATTTCATTGATCCAACATCAAGCAGCCATTTATAAACATCCCAAAATGCCAAAAATGTCAATTTGCATGATTAAAGAAGGACGAGCAGAGACTTCCAGTCACAGTGAATCCATCCAGGTTAAACACCATCTCACACACACACACACACACACACACACTTGTTATACTTCCCGAAAGACCTTTAACTAAATACATTCTGACATTATTAAGCTAATGTCCTGGTCGATTGATATACATTTCCCAGAATGAACAGCACATCGATTCAGTGGGTAAATAAAAACGATGCTTGGTGGCAAAGTCTGCACGTGATGAGTAAAAATTATTATTATCCATTATTATCAATCAAATATGTTAATTTAATAATTTAGTATGTCCCACTAAAGCCGATTTTCCAACTGTCACAGAGAAATATGAGTCTTTGCCGTCCCGCAAAGTCAATTTGATGTCACACGCTTGAAAACGAGATTGAAAAAAAGAAAAAAAAAATCAATATTTGATTATAAAATGTATATTTCTTATCTATGTTGTTACTATCACAACAGAATCTTGTTATCTTCAAAAGCTCGACCTTGACAAGGTTATGTGGGATTTACTGATGGCTGCTGCGAGCTGTACTGTTTGAGAGGCAGTTTTTTAGGCCAAAGGCATGCTGGGAAAAAAAATCTGAGAGGAGAAACTGAAGGCAGCTGTTAGAGTCACACAGAGGCTGTTTCAGCTGCTAAACCGAAAATGTCGTGTAACTCTTCAACAATAATCTCTAAATGCACAAAAACAGACAATGTTTGTTGGAGATGACGTCATTTTCCAGGAGTCATCGTCCAAAAGTGATCCTGGGAGCTGAATTCTCCACAGAGGTCTCCTCCTCGCCAAAACAAACAGACACATGCACAAAGAGAATATGATGACAGAAGACCAAATAAAACTAATATCACTTGTGTTCTAGATATAATAGTATATGCCCTTAGCTCAGGCCCAACTGTACTGGACACAACAGTCAATGTGAGATTTTACAGAGTGGCTGCAGAGTCCAGGCTGTGAGACAGCATCTGTGATGATTTCCGTCATTTCAGCAGCCAGGAACAATAAAAACTTCAAACTGTCTGGACGTATTTTTAGCTTCTCTAGCAGAGCAGCTCCAGGGACGTCAACATCGGTCTGTCGGTCAGTCTGTATGTTTGGTCCAAACTGAAATATCTCAACAACTGTTGGATCAGCTGCAGTGAAGTTTTGTGCAGATTTATGGATCCCAGAGGACAGAGCAAAATGACTTTGGTGACCTCCTGCCTTTTCCTCTGGCAGCATCCTGAAGTTGACATTCGTGTGAATTGTCTCAACAGCCACTGCATGGATTGCCTTGAAATTTCCCTCAGGATGAACTCACAACTTTGGCCAAACCTCTAAATTCAACTTATGACAAAATACCTGCAAAACTAAGCTGCACTTGCTACTTGCCAACATGCTAAAGCAGTTAACATGGTAACTTTAGTGTTTAGCTTACTGACATACATCAATCCCAAAATCTGTTACCACTGTGTGCACCACAAACACACCAGCTGCAGATGCCCTGCACAGCAAAACTTTTGTTTTGAGGAGAAGCTGTATGAGGATATCCAACTGTTACCCACATTTGTGAGACAGTTGTCTTTGAAAGTATACAAAAACAGCTTTACAGCCTCACTGTTTAGCCAAAAACAACAAACACAGATGCTCTTCTTGATGTCAAGGGGTCACCATTCTCTTTCCTGCAGATGCTGCTTCTTGATTTTTATTGCAATTTGCAAACATTATGTTGCATTAATGCCCCCAACTGGAACGGAGTGTGGATTGGGAAAATCTGCATTACCAGACCAACATGGACCTTAAAAGTGGTCTGAATGGAACCATGTTCATACAACCGGTATGCATGAGCCTTTAGCCTTGTTATTTCTGACCACTTCTTCCATTGAGTGTGCAGAAGACATGTGCAACATTAACCTTTTTCTCATTATAGTGTTCATTTGGGTAAATTATACCAAAATGTCTCCTAGAACATGTATAATCAGACAGGGAGTATCCTAAAAAAGTAAATTAGGGTTTATCAGTTTCCCGTGGCTACCCTTTTGCCTTTTTATTATTTAAAGGTATATCTTATGTCCCAACTTAAGGCTGTTTAAGGTGGACCGTCACTGCTAAACCACATCTCACACCATTGTTTCTCACCCATTCCTCCTCCCACCACAACAATGTAACTCCAGTGATATCAGGTCTTAGCTGCCGGTATCAGTATTCCTCACCTCCCAAAATTAAGAATGCAATTACGGTGGCACAAAAGAGGAGGCGACGGCTCGTTCTCCTCTGTGCAGCTTTATGATAATCAAGCGACAGGAGGTCAAAGGCAGTATGTGTAAAAGTAATCATGGAGTCACATTTTATGAATTTTAAGTGACCAGATAAAAGGTGAGGTTTGGGGAGTGCTAACGCTGAGGGAGGAGGAAGAAGAAGAAGAAATCAGCTCCTCTCACATGGCACAGAGGAAATCTAGCGGAGGGATTTCAAACATTTTGCCATTTTCAGGAGGACGTCTGTTTGCGAAAGATACCGGAAAAGTTCATGACCGGGTCGGAGCATCGGTATGAGGCTGGTATTCATGTTAAAAGAGCCTTGTGATGCCATTTCCATCCATGACGAGTACTGGGGGGAGTGGAAAAAAATAATACTGATGAGCCGCCCGCCTTCCTGATTTGCAACACACACCACCTTCAGTCTCTTTCCACAGTTTACATTGCTTGTCTTTGTTCCTGAATTACGTCTCAAACTGGCACCCAAGGAAATAATAATGCCAACTGCGGTTGGCGTAATGTGTCTGGATTGATAAAGTCAGCTCAAATTATTTGCTTAAACTCAAACTGATGAAATAATAATGTGTGAATATTTGGGTCTGTAGCAGAAATAATGTAGTTAATTCATTATTAATTTCATTTCACTGAATCACTGTGTGTTACTTTCCTGGAGGAACATGCATTGTATCTTAATGCTAAAGTGGGAGACTGGTCATTGTTAAAGTACAGGAATGTACTTATCTAAAGGAATACCAAACCTAGTATTAGTGTTTTTGTGAGGTATTGCATAAAAAGAGCCACAGTTTGCACTTAAACCCAGCTGACGAAGATAAACTCTGCGCTACATGGCTCAAAATTTATGGTTAAACACAATAATATTGAGTGTAATGCAGCATTTTGCAGTAATCTTTGATATAAATGTTCTCTGTACTGCACGATACGGCCAAAAATGCAACAACTGTACATCTTTTTATGTCAATACATAACCATTACAATAAATGTAATGTAATTAATAGGGTCTAAAAGCTGATTTTTACTCCTGAGTAAAAGTAGAAGAAACTGTTAATTGTGGTTTTAAACTGTTCTGTGTGACCAGAACATGAAAAACAGAGGAATATTTCACTAATCTGATATCCTAATCATAAAATCCTCCTTTCAACATCAAAACATGCACAAGTAAAACTAAATTAAATCAGTTTTTGTCCTTTTTTCCTGAATGAAACATTAATAAGAAGTTACTGTGCTCCAGTGTGACAGCACATAAAACAGACTGCAGCCAGTGATGTGAGGATTAATTCTGACTAAAACAAACAATATGTAGTCTACAGATATTTGCAAGACATATTAACTCATTTTCAGCATAAAATAGCAGAAAAACAGAAGAATTTACAGCTTCTGTGCCTCTGACTTCATCTCGTATGAAACTGTTTCTATAGCATTACTACTTTTTAAGATGGGTTACTTACGTTAGCTTGGCGGTTAGCTTCTCTCTGTCCCTCTGTTTCTCTCATGCTCATGTTTAACTAGTCCTCTGCCTCTTTTAGTAGTGTGTTAAATGTTTTAAATGTGGTTTATTTGCATTGATGTAGGAGGGGCTAGGTGGATTTAAAGCGTAGCTCTGCACCAGGAAATGCTAATCACTAGCTGTAACGTTAGCTTGACAAACGTTAACGTTAGCTAGCTGTAACGTTAGCTAGCTGTAACGTTAGCTAGCTGTAACGTTAGCTAGCTGTAGCTGGTGTGAGCTGTAGCCTCTCAGTTTAAACAATTTAATATTTTTTAAATATTTAAAGGAGGAAAATGATAATGATTATTATTTTTATTGTTTACTTCTGCAGCCTTGTGTTGATTTATTTTTGGTCTGGTGTTCAGAGGCAGTATTAACATCTTAATATGTCCAGAACATGCTTTTTTCCTATGTTTTGCTCCTTTTTACATGTTTATTTACACAAGTATACAAGTAAATGATAAAAAGGAGCGTGCACAAATGAGCTTTGTCACAACTAAATCATAATTAGATGCGAGAATGAAAATATTCTTTAAGCTGAAACTGGAGGAAAGCAATTAATGTTGAGCACCATTTTCTCCCTAATGGTACCATAATGCATCGACAGCAACAACTCCTGGCTGCCTGCCTACAAATACAAATTCCTCTTATAACCTTTGCAAGTTTAATGTCTACCTTGGGTTGCTTTGCATTGCCACCAGCAAATTTAGTATGCAAGCAAGGAGAGGAAAAAAAAAAATAAAAAAAAGAGCGAAGTCTGACTAATTTGTTACTCCGCTTAGATTTACATTCCCTGGCCCTGGGAACAGCCGCTCGCCTGCTCCGGCCCATTTGTTCAGCACTTAATAAATTGCATAGCAGGTTCAGAGAGGTGATATGATTGATCACTAGATATGGTGCTCCCTAGCAGCAATATTTGTCTGAGGACGCAGGGAGAATTAGCAATAACTATGTATTTGGGAATTTGACTTTCACAGATGGCATAACTAGGGCGATGAAAGTGCTTTTATTAAACGCAATGAGGCTTTGCTGTGTTTTAGTAAAAACAGTTTGAAGGAGGAGAGGCGCAGAGGAAGTGACGCTCAGTCATCAAATACAGCAAAATGGATGAAAAACACTCATAAAACCAAATAAATTCAGTCCTCGTTCGCCGGCTGTTTAATGAACATCTCCAACTCAGTTTGGTAGTAACACCGGGGATAAATGAATTTCACCTTAGTCATTCAAATGAAGGGCTCAGTAATCAGGGTAATTGCAGATAATAACCCCGGCCTACACTGTAGGGCCTTGGGTTTCTTCAGCTTGCCCCTCCCGTCAAGTCGCCTGCTCTCACTGATGTCGCCATTAACTGGAAAGGGGGGCTCTGAGGCATTCCCCACTGTTCAGCGTGATTAAGACAGCCTCCGACTCTAAACACGCCACCCAGGGAGGACGTGTTAAGAGTCGAGCGCTGACTGAATTTAAACAGCAAAGTAAGAAAAGACGTGAAACATATTCTGAAGAGTTTGCGTGTTTGTCTATATCTCAATGGTGGCGTTTTGTTAAACGGTGCCCACCCAACAGCCCTCAGATGACATAACTTTAAATTAAATTAAACTGAACTAATTGTTATATAAAACTTGATGACATAAAAACGCTTTATAACGTCAATTTTGAGGTTAGTTTTTAATCCTATTTTCAATCGTACGACTATATTTGGCCAACTAGTCTAAACATGAGTCTGTTACTCTTAATTAACTATTTAAACCGTTTATTTGTTACACTTAGCTAATTAATCCAACTGTTTACTCATTACTTTGACTTTTCCGCTTGTTAATTAGTTTTCATGCGCTCTCAATCACAGCAAGTAGAGTTTTTCAAATCAGTTGAGCTTCTCTACAGTTTTTTCCCCCCCAAGTAACCCAGCAACTGGAGAAATGGTGGAGGTGCCCCTGGTTACTGCAGAGATCCCTATTTTTTAGAAAAATACACTTGTTTAGTGTCTTGGATACATTATATTCACAGACACACATGCACACACATATACATATACATACACACATACAGTATGTACATATGCATATATATATATGTATATATACACACACACGCTCATATGCATGAATATACTACAAAGCTAACTAGCTCATTGTATATCAACCTTCTCATCACTCTCTGACTCAAAGCGCCTGCACAGTGATCAGCTGTCTGTTCTTGCCATTTGAAAACATCAGCCCAGTGGATGATGTTTGTCCTGCACAATGTTCAAATCCCCGTCTCTTAATTGATGTTATTCTGCAGACAGGAATATTGATGGCGCGGCTCAGCCGGATTGGCAGCTGCATGAATCGTTATTAGCCAGGTGGTCGGACACCCCGGTGGGCCGGGAGGAAGTTCAATAGGCTGCCTCTGATACGGCGTCATGCTGCCGTGTCCCGAGGGGAGGTGATCACGGCTCAGACAAGAGATAATTAACCATCTGAGGCTGGCAGCCCACAGGCCAGCGGCCAGGTGAGGAGGTGAGAGGGATGAAACCACAGGACAACACAGAGAGAGGAGCAACCCTCTGGTGCACCAACAGCACGCAGGCGGTCGGTGGACGTCAGGCTGGAAAAGAGACCGACTGTATCGGCATCAGACGGGATGAAACTGTAATGAAGCCTGTGGGGAAACTGAGCTGCTGCAGCACCAAATAAAGACGCTGCACACACAGTAACAGCATATGGCTAATAGGATACAGCAAAGGAAAATAAGATTTATCAGTGTCATTACTGTATGAATTAATGTTTAAGAGCTGCATTACAGGACGTACAGATAAGACAATAACTCAAAATTACAATAATATCACAGATGATTCTCTCTATGCATTAATATAACAGATATTTATAGATAAAACTACCAAATAGAATAAAAAATAACATAAAATTAGTTTATATTCAGTATTAAACTTGCATCAGAGGCCGTTTCTACATAATTTTAGATAATTTATTACTAGTTCTGCACTTTTACCTCTAATAAATAATGTCACAGAGCGATATTACTATTTTACTCAAGCAAAACAATACAATTTTGAATAAAAATACCATTATTCAAAAAAACTGGTGTATAAATGATGAATAAATTCACATTTCAGAGATCTACAGGAAGCTGTAAGGCCAAAAAACCAAGAAGTTATGCACATTAAAAACCCCTGTAACAAGCCTTGTGTGGGTTTTAAGTTGCATGACACAAAAAACTATTTGCATCTTATATCAATTATTAAATAGCATTCTTTCTGCATCAGGTTCATGCAAACATATGGTTTCGTCAGTAACAACCCTCAGCATGCACTGTAAATTGCCTTAAAATGTGTATATCTGATTTTTTTCCCCCTTCACATTTTCAATTTTTTCATCTTTTGCTGCAAAGTGAAAAGCGAACATCTTCTCTGAATCCAAGTGACAGGTAATTATTAACCTGCTGATGAACCATGAGCCTGAGCCTGCACGGCATTATGGGAGAAATGGGACGTCATGGTCAGCATCAACGTGGAGATGAGAAGCAGCTGAGAGAGCCCTGATATACTGTACCGCCGTCGATTAACATAAACACTCAGGAAATAGCTCTAGGACTCAATTTGTCCTGTTTTCTAACGGGAGATTGTCAAAACCTTTCGCTAATCCCAACTTTACATAACGGCTCCATTTTTAATCGCATTTGTCGGGGAAGCGAGACGCCGATCATCAGGCCGACTCATCGTCAAGAGCTGTCACATTTTCCACCACTTCCTGCCAATTCCAGCCGTTTTTGAAAACAAGTCTAGGAGCCTAATCCATACGGCTCCTGATCACATGTGCTCACACAACGCTGAGTTTAATAAACCCCAACACACACACACACACACACACACACCTTCTGCCTGTGCCTCCAGGCTGGCAGTGGAAGGTAAACCAAGCAGCGGCTCGGGCTGAAGCAACGTGATGGAGCAGACTATTGTTGTGGACACAGGATTAAACACCATGTTCATTTCGTGCTCAACATGGATATCGACTCTTCCTGCGGTCAGTTCACGCCGTCGAAATGGCACCCAGGGCTTTAAAGCACCACAACGCCAACGTGGGGACGCCGCCTTCACTCTAATTAACTTAATCCACCGGTTGCTTCTATTCATGTTCATTAGGAGCATTATTGTAGCTGGAAAGGATCCTTGATGACAACAAGAGCGTGCGTCGTTCTTCAGTTTGCATCTCTCATTGTTGAACCGGTGACATTTAATCAATAAATGGAAATGCCTGTTATTCTAATACTCGTCCATCTTGTGAGAAAAACACTTGTCAGGTGTTTGTGTGTTGTAAAGCCCTCCAGGGGAATACAGTTTGTCTTTTTCCTTAAGAGGGATTGTGATGGTTTATCTGATACATGTCAGTACTCCAACGATTTGTCAGTCAATCAGCTGCGAGTTTAGCGATCTCGGGTGAAAATGACGAATATTTGCTTGTTCCAGCCTGATTTTCTCTGCTTTGCGTCATCCTGAAGAGACAAAACGTGCATTTTGAGGATGCAATCTGATGGTAGCATGCAAAGAGCATCACAAACTAATCGAGTGATTTGAACTGATCATGAAAACATCCTCATGTACAATGAATAAAGCTGCAGAAAGTCAGGACGCTGAGCCATTATCAGTTTTAATCATTTCAAGCAGAGTTTCATCTTTTCCAGATGTTCTTGTGTCCGTATTGATCTGTTATATTATCAGCTGATATTCAGCTGTTGGACATGTTGGTATCACATCTGCATCAGGATATAGACTATAATAGTTCTACTATATAATTCAGATAAAATGCTAGTGATGATGTTTAAGAATATATAACAAACATATTATTTAATTCATTTATTGTTACCTTTGCAGAGTCATATTGCTGCAAAGTAGCTGCACAATCCAAAATATATTGTCATTATAGCTCAGTCACTGTATCAGCCGCCATGTTGGTATTTCTCCCTCACGTGATATGGCGAAGTGAAATCAATAAATCAATTATTAGCAGTGCTTATTGCTGCAGATATGAACACTGCTGGATTAGATGGAGGTCATGACAGGAAAAAACATGATTTACAGCACGTCTGTTTTGTTTCATGGCTAAAAACAGCAAAACTTTCACAATATGGCTGCAACCAGTGAGGATTTTGTTAAATTCATTAATATTAATCGAATATGTGCGTTGACTAATCGTTTCAGCTCCTTGTGACACATCGTTTTGGATCCGACAGCAGGATTTATCTGTGTTTTTCCATCCAGCCTGGACAGTTTGGAGCGCCCGACCTCTGGTTTGCGTGCACGCGCCGCAGAGAGCTGCAGCGTTTCAGGCCGCAGTGAGCAGCACCTGCGACTTGGCCCTCTCCACCTCCGGCCAGTGGGACTTGATTAATCATAGCGTGACAGCCCCTCCACCAAGATACCAAATTTAATTATGAAAGCGATAAATAACCTTTTTCTAGGACTGTATAGATCATCTGCTGCTCAGGATCCACAACTGGTGAATTATCTTCCCGCGGGGAGCATCCCATCTTTGGGAGTGGGGTGATAGATTACCGACGTGAGGCTTCTGAGGCTGAAATATTTATTTACAGCCGTAGTAAAACGCTCCCGTTATTAATGCTCTTCTGCATCTTCATGTGGAATTATGATCATTCCCGACTTTATTCCTCCCTTTTTTCTCAAAATGAGTAAACAGGAAGTGGGTTCTTGATGGCGTTTTGGTGAACTTTTGAGAAGAAGCACACATATTTGTTTATAAATAATAACATTAAGTCAGTCTGAAGATGCATTCACTAACAAACTGCCGTCTGATTTATATTATCTCAGTTTACCATCTGTGCTTTTAGGGAATTATGATGCAGTGCATGCACAATTAAAGAAATCCTAATTATTTATGGGTCTTTTAGAGAAAATAAGTCATTTTTTAAGCTTTTACATTTGATCTTTTTCATTATTTCATCACATTTCAAGCCTCTTTTATTATCCTCTCCTCCGCACTCTCAAGTTATCCGGGGATGACAGTGGCCGTTTGTGGCCTGCATACACAGATCGTTCCTGGCAGTCTGAAGGTTACAAACAGCAATAGAGGCAGAGTGAATTTACTCTGGATACTTCAGAGCGTCGAGATATATCAGCAAGGATCGCAAGTGAAGGGAGGACGTGCGGGAAGAAGAGGAGGAAGGGAAAAATCAAATAAATTCAGCGGCAGGCTGCCAGACATTATGTCCATTTGTCACCTCGCAGAATAAAAGGCCTGTATGAATGGAGTCTATTATGGGAGGAGAGAGCCGCTAAGCTGCTTGCCACTGTTGATTTCTTGCAGCAGTCGATAAATTGAGCAAGGCCTAAGCAGGCCGGCGTAGGTTCCGTTAAACAGCGAGCGCCGCTTGGCGTGTCGCACTTTCCCTACAACGCTCGAGCGGTTCCCCGTGATTGCCGCTCTCTGTATTGATTTGCTGCATTCATGCGCTCGCCATGCAGAAAATGCAGAGGAGACAGATGCTGTCTTTTTGGGGAGCCATAATGGTCCTAATAACACCTCTGGTGATACAGTCCTGCACATTAAACCAACATTAGCACTGAGGGCCGCGGCGGACATCGACTTCCTGTTACGCAGGCGTTTATAGATCTGCACTGAGCTCTGAAGGCCGGGTATTGACAGAGCAGCACGACTCATCTGCCGCGCCTAAATGCTTCAACTTAAGGCTATCAAATCATTTCACAATATGTAAATGATGCTTCATTACACAATTGTTACAGTCGGCTACGCGCTAAACAGTCTGAAGGTGTAACGACAGGTTTGTGAGGCTCATGTCAGAGTTCAAAGCTTTATTTCCTATTTTTTCTTTGTTTTTTGAGATTTTCACTCTTCAAAAAGTGAAAATAAACACGCTGACACATTGGAAAACAAGTTCACCTGCAGGTTCTCCCAAGGTTTTGAAGCGTCTGTGAGATAAAACAGGCAGTTCGATGGTTGTCTGTGCGGCGCAGTGAAGGCAGGAAGTGTCAAGATATGACAGAGACAATGAAAAGTACTGTGTGAAACAGTCAGAGTCCTGCGAGTGTTGGCAATGGCTGATTTCTACATAATGTGAACCTGTTGTTGAGGAGTGAGGACGGGTTTTCATCAGCGTTTACCGATACGGCGGTGAATACTGTGAAAAATACATGTTTTATATGTGGATCATGCACCAATATGACCATGAAAAATACAATTAGAGGCCAAATGATGTGGGATTTCCTCACATGCAGGATAAATTCATGTATTTCTGATGTAAAGTGAATCTTTGAGGATGAAAACAGGACATTTCTATTTGGATTTTGCTCCAATATGACAAATGCAATGTGCAAATGTCCTCAGAAGGCTGCTTTCTTAAATAAATGGCTTTACGCAGGCTGCTATATCAACCGGCTTTGCCACATTCACACAAAAACACAGAAAGAAGTCAACTTTCATTCTTCTCCGTCACATTTAAACATCATTATAACGAACCAAGAATAGTTTTCTCTCAGTACAACACGAGCTGGATGACATCCGACCCTTAGCCAGACACCTACTCTGTTACTTTTATGTAAAACACGCCGCCGCTAATGTGCGTCTCGTGTATCGTCCAATCTATTTCTGTGCATTAAATAAATCTCCTCTGGCCTGGTTTAGTCGCACGAAGGTGGTTTATTAAGATCTGTGGTTACCGCCGCCGCTCTTATATCACGGCGAAGCGAACGCAACTGTGCCATAAGCTGCAGAACAACATTTCTCCTGCAGCTTCCATCAAGTGTCGCGTCTCCTAATTACCAATCTGTGATCTTTCCTCCATCTTTTCTCCCCTCCCACCAGACTGCGCACCCCTTCCTCATTATTCACCCTCAATTATGTGAAGAGTTTGTCCTGCGCCGCTTAATTACTTCATCCAGGAAGATGATAAGTTAATTTTGTGATTAACCCTCCGACACCTGAGCAGACAAGAATATCATGGAGGTGATTATCATTTTGGTTTGCACCCCCCCCATCACCATCACCACCGCCCAGATTTGCTCTTTTGACACTGGGACAACGATTTGCGACGGATGAGTGAATGTCAAAAGATTAAAAAAATAACAATAATAATGTTTAAAAGGCAAAAAAACATGTTGTAATGTTTATTCATAAGTCATTTAAGCCAGATTAACTAGGGTGGACCCAACAATAAACAGCAATTCATTAAATCAGAAGCTCTTTCTGTGGCGTAGAAATGAATTCTCCTGAAGGCCCCGGCAGCATTGTCATGTTAAGAAGATGGCAGGAAGCGAGATGCAGGTACGGTTTAATTAGCGCTCCGGCTCGCCGCTGGCTTCCCTTCACTTCGCTCTCTCTCTCTCTCTCTCTCTCCACTGTGCCATCTCCTCTGATTACTGGCATTACAGCAAATTTGCAGTTGATAATCAGCCTCAGATTCCTGCTAAATTTCTCATTACACTGCTGGAGATGTCACTTGGGTTTTGAGTTTGCATTAATAGGGTTTAATCTGCAAGTGTTTGCAACTGTGTGTGTGTGTGTGTGTGTGTGTGTGTGGGTGGGGAGGGGGGTGTGCATCCAAGCTAACGCGACGCCTCGTACACATCACACATGTCAGGTACAATCTTGTAAGGATTCCCGGGAGGCCACTTGTTTAACAATTACCCTTCATACTTCATTATTTCATACCGGTGGAGAATGATTACATTCAAGCCTCCGAGCTCGGAGCTTGACAGCGGTGGCGGCGGCGGCGGCGAAGCAGCAGCTCATTAAAGACACGATCCAAAACCGGGCAACGCAACCCTGCCGCCGCGCCGCCTGGTGTCAATCCTGATGCTAAACTACGGAGGCAAACGACGCCCAAAAAAGATTTGAGTCTTTCTAAAAACTGAATCCCCAACTGTCCAAATTAAATCACTGCTGGATATTTAATGTTGAAATCTGAATAAACATCAGTGAAACAATTTAGTCTGAAGGGGCCGATATTTAAAAACTTTATTCACTTTGCTCAAACTCGTTAACCCCAGTTTGGATCTAAGAGATTAAGACAATTTGAGTTCATGACTCAAATTCAGACACGAAAGTCCAAAATTAGATTTTCAAACATGAACATAACAGGAACAAACAGGAAAACCTGAATAATTCAAACATCTATGTGAACTAGAACATTGTTAAAAGGGTATTTAAAAAGCATTTGATTGCTACGCTAACTAAGACGTGCTAATGTTAGGAAAATTAGCATCTCAGCAGCTAACAACACCTTCAGAAGAAATGAAAATGAGACAGATACAGTCTTATATTTGGGGCATTGCAGCAGCTCGGCTCGCCGCCCCTCCAGGACGTCCCGTGTGCGGCCGACAGCGTGGGAGAAACAGTGGTTTTTAAGGTGGAACTGCTTTATTCAGTGTTTCTCTGGGTTTGAATCAGCGGCTCTGTTTGTTTTGGAGAGGAGGAGACCTCTGTGGAGAATTCAGCTCCCAGTAAAAACCTCCTGAACCATCAACACTGAAGGAATCCCAGCTGACAGGAAGACAACAGTTCTCATTTTGAGAGGTTTCCTCTGGTTTCACTGTTCTCTCTCTTCTAAACTTCGGATTCAACTTTTCAGGATCGCGTGTTTCTGATTGTTTAATCAAATGATGCATTATTTTGAATTGTAAAGAAAAGCAACTGGGGTGTTTGATGACTGAAATCATAAGCCAAATAATTCCTGCTGGTTTTTTAATACAGTACTCCATTTAATAATAACAATAATAGCGTCCAGTGTGAAGGTTGGACGGCAGTGATCCAGTTAAATGAGTGAATAACGTAAACATCCAGCTTCTGCTGTCAGAGGAAAGCTGAAATCCTCATGGCTTTAATTCGTCACGAAAGAGAGATGCAAAGACGATCCGTCAGGAACAGTAACCTAGAAATTAATGCGCAAACAAATGAGAGACTGCACCCATTAACTTTTTGTTCTTGATTAAGCGGCGAAGCGCCACGCTGTGCTCTGCAGAAGTGACTTGTAATCAACTTCCAATCATTAATGGCCCCGTTATCTGCACCTGGCTCCTGAATAAACAAAAATCTCATTGCCCCCCTCAATCACTTGAAAGTTATCCCACTGAGTGGCACTTCCAGCATCATCAGCGATACAACCGGCTGATTCTGGGACCCGAGAGGCAGAAAACCTCCCTCTGAAGAAAGCCTGATCAGTTTCCTTTGGGCTAAAAACATTGCTATTCTTTGAATCACGCTGTTCAGTGAATCATAATCACAGCTCAGCTCAATTGGACTCATTGTTGCAGGGCCGGCGAGCCCGTTTTGTCTGCTGATTGATTCATGTCATGTGAGAGCGAGATACTCCAAAAGACCTATCATCATTCATTTGTGTTGGCTTTCTGTTTATGGGCCACTCTCTATTGATGATTACTATATCGAAAGATCTTTAATTAGTGGCTTTTGTGCGGGAGACAAATGGAAAACAAAAAGGCGAGCGCGGTGCGGCGAGATCAAAATGAGAAAACGCTTGATGAGTAAACATTTTAATTATGGTGTTAAATATAAAATGAAAGGTAACATTTCCGAACAAATTAGTCTAAAGGTCACTTTTGTTTGAAAGTGATTTCTTTCCATTTCCCCTGTCCTGTGTGTCTGGAACAATACACCAACCTCTGCTGTAAAAACTATATATTTTATTAAACATCTTTTAATTTTTAAATAATTACACACAATAATATTATGTTAATGATTCTGCAGCAGTGACATTACAAATGTCAAAACCTTGTTGTCCCCTGCAGACATACTAGTATCATGCCAATGTCGTCATATATGTTTTGCGCTGACGTGCACATGTTTTTCAGTATATAAGTAGAAAAATGTGCTTTTTATAATAAACTGTGTCACTGTTGAAATATGCTCTTTATTAAAAAACAGCCTTCTGAGTTTTTATAGTTATATAAGTGCAAAAACTCTGCACAATCCACGTGGAAAAGGTCAAAAATTCACTATATTGGCTGATATATCCGTCTGCTTGTTGAACGTTTCTTTGCTAAAGTCAATCAAATGAACACAAAGAGACACAAAACAACTACAGAGGCACAAATGTGTCACAAAAAGAGACCACAAAGAGACATTAAACAACAACAACAACAACAACAACAACAACAAGGCACAACACAAAATACAAATACAAAATGACCACAAACAGACAGAGGTGTGCTCCCACGCTCCCATGTTACCATACACCTGTGCCCACAGAGCTGTTGTCTCATAGTCCATCCATGCATCCAACCATCAATACAGAAGCTACATGTGTGAAAATACATGTTTAATCTGGATTATAACCCATTTTGGGCCACTTGGGGGCGTTGGAATAAAGCTGCAAACCAAACAACGACATATTATGACCTGTTCTGTAAAGATAAATAAATATTTTGTAGGAAATAGTGAATTTTGAAAACAGTTGTGTAGCTAGAAACATTAGCATCAATTAGCCTACGATTAGCACCCTTCTGTCTGGTGGCAGACTTTTAGAAACAATGATGCTCCCCCTCATCAGTCTTCACCTGTCCTTCTCTGATTTGTCACAGGCCCAATCACATGACGCATGAAGAAAACAACAAGTACATCAGTCTGAGTTTATCTGTGTGGGCTGATTAACGGAGGTTAATTCAACACGAGCAACACATTTTAGGCGTTGCTGACCTTGTTGTGCTGTTAAACTCTGCTTTTTATCAAGCTCATGCTCATGCAAAGTGCAACTGAATGGTGACGGTGGATGTAACCTGATATTTATTCTATTAAAATACTGTTTTTTCTGTTTAAATGATTAGATTTTATTTAGTTATTATACAGATTAAGATTTAAAGATGGTCAAATCCAAGTTCCTGTGCCTACCTACGTCTGAGTGTGACCCAATGTCTTGATGAAGCAGTGAAGCCTCATGAAGATGTGCCCCCACCTCCAGTCACACTACCCTGGTTCCTGGCTGCCACACCTCCTGGTGCATCATCGATCCCCATCCGACCCTCGGTTCATCCCCTCCCCGTTCAACCTCATTTCACCTTCCCCCTTCTTTCAATCCCAACGGGCAGGATTAAGTTTCACCTCCAGATGAACTCTAAAATTCAAAACGGCCTGATCGTTGGTGAAAACATCACGCATACACGGCCCCCATTGTGTCCGGGCGTACAGACAGCATCTGACTGAGGTTGCTGTTTTGGTTTTTTTCATCCTGTCTATTATATAAACTGATTTGGCCGGAGACCTTCGCCTCGCTGGGAGCCAAACGTGATGTGATGCTGGCTGACAACATCACGACGTCCCTCCTCCTCTTTGCTGACTCCAGGCGCTCTGGTGGTGGAGTCTGGTGCTCTACCTCGCAGCCTGCAGTTACCCAAATATCACCTCACCAGTTTTTTATTTATTTATTTATTTTTGACAGAGCGGAGAGCAGCGTGAGATGTGAAACACAGAAACGCGACCGACTGCAGGGCCTCGTATCGAAGGGACTCCACCGCTGCATGTTGGGAGAAGATAAAGCTGTGTTTGAGCTGTGAAGATAGCAGAGAATCAAATCTTACGTGCGCGTCATAAAGAAAACTGTGTTAGCTCTCTCGCACGAACAAATAGATTTCCGTGTCGCGCTGCACAGATCTTTGACTCATCAAAAATACCTAACAGCGTGAAAAATTTCATTCCAGCACTCCAACTCTGAGTAAACTATTCAGAAACATTTCTGTTTCCCCCTGTGAGAAAAAAGTGGGATGTCACAAAGGACTGAACTCCTGCAGAGCCGAGTGAGATTCAAGAGTATCAGCAGTCAGAAAATCAGGATACTTTTGCATTAATAACACAGAAATCCATGTTTCTACTCATTTTAATTGCAATTTTGACAATTAATATACAGGATAATTACATCCTTAATAGACAAAAATGAGCTTTAAAGTCTTTAACTGTGCACAAATGCACTAAATTGTTCAGAAGTTGCATTTTTACTTATCAAAACGACCTTGCCTGGCATCAAACCGGGCGCTTTACAGATAAGCTACACCACAGAGACTTAAGCGGTGTGAAGTAACGCAAAATTTCTGCACTCCGTGTCTCACACTGTGCTGCGCCCCGGCAATATGGCGGCCTCAACCAAAGGCAGACGCGTATATAAATAAATAAGTTAGCGGGAGATGTGCTCTTGAAGCTGTATTACTGGGCTGACGGCTTAAGCTTAGGGAGAGGGAATGAGGGACAAATTTAGCAGCAGATCTTAGAATAACTAGGTGGGGATAAAGCTTATAAAAAGTGCAAATGGCTGCACTTCTGGACGGTGTGCTTAAGGCCCTGAGATGAAGTGCTGACTGTAATGTTTGCAGTTTTGTTGGGTAAAAAAAAAAAAAAAACTTTAATGAACTAATTTATGCATTTAAAGCCTTGAAAAACCTGAAGAGGGATTACTGGAATATCTCCTCACGCTTCGAGTGTGCGGCGCTAAAGCGATCTAGTTCGTAGACAAAAGGGAGAAAGTGAGGTTTTGTTTAATACACGATAAACCAGGAATCAATGGGATGATCCAGCGTTACTCATGGACTCTAGCTTGTGCTGCAAACAGCTGATTGATGGGTGAGCATCATGATATCAATGTTTTGCTGGTTATAGTCACACATCATATTTTGTTTTAAGACATGTTAGCGTCAATTGCTAATTTGCAGCTGCATTTTTTATTTCATCTTCCTGCCAAATATGACTCTACAGCCAGGAAACAGCTACTTTAACTTAGCATGAAGACTGAAAATGGGGTTAAATAGCCAGTCTGATTTATGCTAGCTATCTGCTTCCAAGCTAAGCTAGCTGTAGCTTGCTAGATAGATACGGGGGAGCAATCTTCTAAAAATACATACAATAAAAGTAAAAGCACAGTTCACAAAATGTTAAACCACTCTTTTAATTCCAATAGATCAGTTTGGGCTGTGAAGCTATCTGAGACACAGTTTGTCCCGGGTGCTAGCCTGTCTTGCAACTCAAAAACATAAAATACACAAAAAGAGATGGTAGAGAGATTCAGGGGTTTATGCTAGGTCTACAAAGCGTCTGTTTGTGTGTGGTTAATCATAGACACTGCTACAAAAGCAGAATCTGTAAGTAACAGCTAGATTTAGGTAGCGTACAGGCTTTTGTAAGACGGGAAATACCCACAGAGCCTTAACAATTCACGAGAGCAAAAAAGGTGGTAAAGAATGACTGAAATGCAAATCAGAACGGCTGATGTTTAATGATTATCTCTATTCATATGCAGATTTATCTCGAGAGATTAGCCTAAATGTTGTCTGGACCTAAAACACTTGTAAACTTAAAACAATAACTATTTAAACACTGTTTAAACAAAACAATGAAAGACCTGTTTGTTTGTATGAGCTGGAAAATGGCAAAACTGAAGAGCCCAAAGAACCAAAATCCAACTGGTAAAAGCATAAAGGGGGGGCAGAGACCACAGGAAAACAGGAAATCAGCAGCATGCCGCGACGTGCCGGCAAAGAAACATTTATTAATACGGTTTCCCACCAACACGCCACAAAAACTCATTAACTGCATTGTGTCCAGCACCTTACGCGCCTCCTCGGAACGAGAAAGGCGAACAAAGAGCAGGTCGACCCTCTCACAGGGGAGACCGGTAGGGGAGCCGCAATGAGTGGTTAAGACTTTACACACTCATCATGTGATTACAACATCGTGCTGTACGTGAGGCTCAAAATGGAAAAGGGCGCCCAAAGACGGCGCCTTGCTGTGAAGCCGACTGAAAGGAAGCATTACGGCTGCAACTAACTGATGTTTCTGTTTATGTCCATATCATTTAGGTCACTGCTTTAGCACTTTTTGCATTTTTTGTGGGTACAATGTGCAAACCTGCACCGCAGGCTATTAAATTTGAAACACTGCTGCTTTTGGAAGGCAACTCTACACATTTTACATCATCAAACATTGCTGCATTCATGAAAACCAGCCACAAAACCTCATGTCTTGTCTTTAAATGATGTCGCCTGAGCCAGCTGGGGCTGCAGGCTGCAGAGCAAAGTTAGAAAGAAGTGAACTTACCAGGTCAGTCACAGGAATTGATGGTAGTAAAGCTGCATTGTGGGGAATGTAGGCACCAGGTCGTCCATTGTTTGTTTGAAATCTAAAGCCACCATGAGGCCTGACTTATCCGGACTCCTCCATCTTCTTCTCTGTTTGTAATATTTCTGCAGATGGGAAACAGGAAAACAAAGCTTTGGACCCAAACACAGCTGGTGCAGCTCAGTGGTTACAGCATGGTAAAGCAGGCCAGGGTGAAAACCAGAGGAGCAGTCCAAAACAGGCAAAACAAATCCCTCAAAATGTCCACGACACAGGCAGCGTCCAAGAAAACACTCAGGAAAAGGGCAACAGAGTGAGAACACACAATACAACTCTGGAGAGGGAGGGCAGACGGGACACAGGTGAACTTAATCAACAAATGAGACACAGGTGACAGTGAGCGCAACCAGGAAGTGAGCTGAAACAAGAACTGTTTCAAAATAAAACAGGAAATGACTTATTAAGGTCAAACCAATGATGGTGTTAACTTGAAATCTACAACAAAGCATCTATTTTGAATCAGTTTATTATGATTGTGACACAAATAGAAACATCTTGGCTGTAGCTGTGCAGTTTGTGTGCGAATTTAAAATGCCCTGTGCCTCCAACAGCAACTCCCTCCACCCTGGAAAAAAAGGAAAAGGGATGAGAAATGGGGGGTGTGATTGCACCCTCAGCCTCTGTGACTGGGACATCTGTTCCATGGCAGATACTCCTCCCCGTAGACCTGCACTCTTCCAGAGCTGGGGCGTCATCCTCTTCAAACTGCGGGCAGAGACGCTGCCTCTTTTCCTCCCCTCCTCCGTCTCCTCGACTGGAGTCAATACGCTGCTGCTCCTGGAGCTATTACCGATATGCTCCGGCCAAGTGTAAAACCTCTATCTGCCACTTATCAGCACACCAACTCTCCTCTATGAAAACTTCCCATTATGCCACACCACTTCCAGTCTCCTCCACTTTCCAGCGCGCATGATATTGGAGCTATTTTGGTCCATTTGAGGCCTCCTGAGAGGAGGTTTGATCAGTTAGCAAAGTATCAGCGTGTCAACACACAAGAAAACGTTTAAAAACCACAACTTCAGCTCTCCTTTAATTACTTTTATCAACAGTTCTGTGTCTTTATAATGAGCGTGCAGAAGGATGGGGAGATAAATCACATTTGGTTAATTTAACAAAATGAATATTTTTATGTAAATAAAACGCCGGGCTCAATCGGAGCAGGTTTTTCTTTGAAATGGCAAAGTTATGGAGATTCATGAGCTTTTTAAGAAAAGCCGAATTTCATTACCTTACATCTCTATTAGGATCTTTGTGAGCGCACATAATAAAAGGGGCCTATTAAAAGATTTAATAAATGAACTTCTGTGTGGAGTCAAATGGATTTGGCAAAGGATGTGGGGTAGGATCTCTTTTTCTCTCTCTCTCACACACACACACACACACACACACACAGAAAAGAAAGGGACTCTGAGTCCTATTATGCTGGCAGAATAAGCAGAGCCGTCAGAAATGGATTAGCCCTGTAAAACAAATTTGGTTTCAGTTTTTGAAAGAGCGCAGCCACGTTTCTACTCGGGCGCCTGTGTGCGCGGACGGCTTCAGAGAGGAACGCCTGTGTGATGTGGTAAAGTAAAGCAGCATCAGATCACCTGATCAGATAACAGGTATCAATGAAATCACACATAAAACAAGTAAAGGGGAGAATCATAAGGCTAGAACAGGATCTGGAAAGGGCAACTTTAGGGTTCAGACACTTGTACAGGAAAAAGTTGTCTCGCCACTGAAACAAGTTTAACTTAAAGATATTAAAAATGATTTAATTTTGATATTTTCACATCAGAGCAAATGAGTCTTTGTCTTTTTTGCGGTTTTTCATGTGGAACCTCACGTTAGCTCATGTTTGCTAATGTTAGCGCTTGATCCTGCAGACCTCTGACAGAGCAACAGAACATAAGAGTGAGACAGACCTAAAGATACTTATACAGAACAGTGCAACATGAAAATGGCCATGTTTTATATGTTGTTAAACTGTGAAATGTGTCATTTCAATCAAGATGAATCAAGAGCTGTCTGTTATTGGTTTCAACAGCGTCATCGTCTCCTCTCTGTGCATGTGTCAGTGTTGTGTCTGTGTGTCTGTGTGTCAGCAGCTTCATGAACTGACTCTGGATCAGCTGTAAGACACATTTCTGTGTGTCAGCAGCTTGATAAACTGACTCTGGATCAGCTGTAAGACACATTTCTGTGCTCCTCTTTTCAGCCGCTGCTTGTTTTTAACTCTGTATCTGAAGCAGATGAAGGATTTCAGTCGTCGGACGTCTGGATCTGAAGTTATCAGAGAAACAAGCTGAGCAAACGTTAGCAGCAGCTCGGCTCGCCGCCCCTCCAGGGCGTCCCGTGTGCGGCCGACAGCGTGGGAGAAACAGTGGTTTTTAAGGTGGAACTGCTTTATTCAGTGTTTCTCTGGGTTTGAATCAGCGGCTCTGTTTGTTTTGGAGAGGAGGAGACCTCTGTGGAGAATTCAGCTCCCAGTAAAAACCTCCTGAACCATCAACACTGAAGGAATCCCAGCTGACAGGAAGACAACAACTCCCAGCATCCCACGCTGCTGCACCACGTCACATGACTGCAGCTGCTGCTGTTGTTTTGATTGAGAGTGGCAGAAAACAACATATTGTGCGTTTCACCAAAAAACTGAGCTGAAAGACACTAAAACGCTACATAATGTGTAATAATGAGATAATACTTTCTAGAATAATATATATTTTCCAAAGATATGGATTCAGATGACAATAAAAACTAATAAGGATTAAAAACATGGTGATCAATCTATCAGCAATGGACTGACACAGCTGTTCCATTAAAAGTCACCAAAGTCAACTTCTTTAATTTATTCCCTTAATGTTTTAACATCATGCAAACTTTAACTCAGAATTCATAATTAGCCCCATAATCACAGTTCATTAATTAGAAGCTATAATTAGTCAGAGATCAGCCTAATGATAAGACACAATTATGTCTCCAGATGCATTGTTTCTAATCAAGCCCTAATATTCAAACACAGCCCGGCGAGTCTTAGATGTGAACTGTCTGTCATCGTGAAGTAACTTCCTGTGTTTGTGACCTCCTTTAAATGCGTTTCACCCTGTCGGCGTGCATGCACGACACACGTCTGTCTGTGCATGCACGTTAAAGCGCGATGAGGTATAGTTATTACCATACATAAACTGGACGTTTGAAGTAAAATAGCATTTAATGACTTATTTGAAGTATTTGAATTGCAAAGGGGATGAAACATCCCTTTGAGGGAGGAAATGCCATATTCCAATCAAACATTTCACTGTTGCGAAGGTTAATGAATGCCATTAGCCCAGCGCCAGTAAATTCAGACTTGTACTTTCACGAGATGCATAAATTAGATAAAGACCACGAATCCAAAGCTTCATACAGGGGAGAGCGAATGTATGACAGCCGCACAATTACATGCCTGTGGAAGAAATGGCTGCTAAATGGAAGCAATTTGACAAGCTCCGACGCCTGGAAGTTTGCATTTCCATCAACTTTTAGCTTGTTTATCTTAAAAACAACACTTCCTTCTACACAAGTCAGACCATCGGCGGGTTGCTTTTTAATTTTTCGTGTGCTAAAATATTTATCAATTAAACATTCGGTTGATTAACAAACAAATATTTGCAAAACTGATCCTGATTGTGGCTCATCTGCATGCACATTAGCGATGATTCATTACCAAACTGAATAATACTGAACCAGTACGCTGCCAGTTCCTCCGACTGGTTTGTTGCTCGACTGAACGGGTGACAATATTTATTTCTGGAAATATTATAATAATTATTGACCAATTTGCACTTTATGTTTCCTTTGAGATGCTAATTAGTTGTTCATTTAGTTGTATCCTTTTGGCTAATGGCTCATCACTCCTAAAAGTGTCCTGCTTGGCACTAATAAGGTCTGACGTAGGCATTTTCTATACTTCATTACTCCTTTCAAATGATCATTGGCCTCTTTAATTAGATGATAGTTGAATTATAGCCCCGCCGTAGACTGCGACCTTGAAAAGAAGTTGAGATCTGACAAATGACACCCCGGCGCTTCAAAGCTAATGGCTGAGACCGAACGACGCTTTGTTTTGGTAGGTGTTGCGTGTGCGCATTGGTCACATTTCAGCTGCGTGTCAAGCCGATTAGGATAATGATGCACCTGTGATCTTTTGTCTTTCGGTGTCACTGACAATGTACCGAGGTCCTCTCTCTCCTCGCAGTTTACTTCAAGTCGTGAAAGGGAAGCAGGGGAGACGAAGGAGGAGACTGGGTTAATGTTGACTTCATGCACAGTGGGGTGGGATATTAAAACTCTCTGGGTGCTGCAGCCTCTCCGGGTTGAACACTGTTATTGGGAATTCGCTCCCCAACATACAGAACTGATCGCTTAAGTGATAAAAAGTCCAATTATCTCCAAAATGCTGCAAACATTACGTGTGTGGTTGCCAAATACTTAAAGTTTAGTTTTGTTTGAAGTTGATTCAACTTTATTTTCTGCGTGAAACTCAGAAATTCAGATGTCCTCATTTTCTTGTTGCGCATGAACACATCACGCAAAGCAGATGCACACATTCACATCATGAATCCTGAGCACCATACACTAACCTGGACCATCACAACTGAGCATCTAACCACTGAGGAGACCACATCTAACTACTCTTCTTCACATTCAAACTTCCTGAAGGAGAACCAAGGAGGTCGAAGCTTTCTGACAATGCTTTTTTTTAAATTTCTGGGTTTATTTGTTTGTTTTTTTGTTATTTCTGTCATTTGACTTCACTGAGGGAAGGAATCATTAATTCAATCCATGATGATTTATTGACAGCAACTGTTGGGTACACAGACTGACCAGTTGGTGAAACCATTGGGAGAAACCAGTTAGCCTGGAACCAGGACCTGCATGCCTCCTTCACTTGGTGTTAGATGACATGAGCATGATGCTGTCTGTGGAAAAGTCTGTGCTGCTATTAATGAACTGTTGATCTGGTTGTTTGTCAGGTGTCACGCATCAATGTCAAGGATTCACATCTGAATCTGGGATCTAAGGACAGAGGGTATCATGTCCTGTGCAGATTGTGATGCCCTGTGATGCTAATTCGTGATTTCATGAACGAACTTGACGTGTCAGACGGCGTCATTGCCAACCGGCTACATCGCTTCATTACACAAGACTGAGGGTCTGCAGCCACGTTAGTGGCTTAGTGAGGCTGCACTCATGCACAGTGGTGCTTTGAGCTAAGTGCTAACATTAGCATGCTAACATGCACATAATAACAATGCTAACATGCTCATGCTTGCAGGTTATAATCTTATAGTCACCATCTGAGTTTAGAGTGTTAGCATGCTAACATTAGCTAATTATTCACCAGAAATGCTAAAAGGACATGTTATTTAGAGATAGGAGCAGGTTTAAGTTAGTTATGCAGCATTAGTGATGCTACATCATATCATAATGTATGCATTATATCAAATATCTTGTACATTATGGTGAAGTAAGACAGAAGTTGGTTTTATGTGCAGTTAAGTGCTAAAATGAGTACTGCAGTGCAAGTTTTTAAGAGAAAACTCGCTAATCAGAGGATGTTGCTAGCATGGCTTGAATAATGCTGTTTTCCCAAAGCATGCTGGGATAAGGCTCATGGATACAGACCAACAGAAAGCAGGAATTCAGGTTTTAGGAGAGTTTGGTTGCTCCTTGTTAACCAGATTTGCTGCAGCTCCTGCTCCATCACTACTATCACTCTTGATGTACAGCACCACATCACTCCAGTAAGCAAAATCCCCTGAGACGGGTCTTTTTTCAGTGCTAACATGTGAAATATTGCTTTGCTGGGTGTTCACTCAGGCGGGCAAAAATCATTGCCTCTCTCTTGGTAAGGCTGACAGATGGCCGTCCACACTGTGAGAAAAACAAAGGCTTGGATGGCAGAGTGAACAACCAGGTCGGCCCATGTTTTATCTCCCTTCACTTTGTAAAACGGTCTCCAAGGTTAACCCCGGCTGGCTTTCTTTAGTTTTATTTAAGAGAGAAAATCACAAAGAAAGCAGGTTCTGGTGGACGGACTTATAGCTTTTGCCTTTGCGTTGCCAGACTTCTCTCTTTCCTGTGGTTTAAAGAATGATTTTGAACTTTTCCCCTGTGCTTTTGATTTGAAATCAACATTAATACCTGGCGGGATATCTCTGACATATTCTTACACTTAATCAACGCGCTTAGAAATTAACAACTTCAAACTGAAATGCAATTTGCATGTGTTTGCTTGTGCAGAATAATCAAATCATGCGGTATTAGGCCTTGCATCAAGCGCTGCAGACAGTGGTTTTGTTCAGCCGGAGGTAATTGAGCCCCTCTGCCATCTTTTTTAGAACAGCGCCTGACATAACCACTGGTTGTCGGCAATGTGACGAGTATCAGATGAATAATTTTAATGTTAATTACACAGTAGAAGAAATACATTTTTTTTAAAAATCCTTTCATTATGGGCAATGAAGGAAGTTAAAGACGTCATTAAATGCAGCACCCAGGGATATTTTAATAAAGAGGGCATGGGAGAGCAAATGCCTTATATTCATATTAAGTGTTGCATGCTGGGGTTAAACCAAACTTTTGTTACAATTAGTTAAGTTTGGTTTAGTTTCCTGTTTAACCCCGAAAGCCTGAATTCTGGTTAATTATCGATGATGTTAATTATGCAGGGAGAACGTACTGTAGCTCGGATTAAGAGTAAAAAAGCTTTTTAAAGGTTTTATATCAATGAGAGGCTGTCCTCTATTTTCCTCATTGTTTCCTAAAATGCAGGAATCTAATCTTTTCTAATGGCGGCAATAACGCCAAGCTTCTGTTATTGTTTTTTCATGGATATGATTTAGACTTAATTTCCAGAATATAAGTTATCGATTTGCTAATCTACCTGCTGTGACCTCCTCTGAATGTCTACGTAACTGCTGAAGATCTCATTTTCAGACATGGCGACATGCTGAATTCCTAAAATGAAATGGAAGATTGATTTGTGAGGATGCGGTGAAAATCTGGGGTTGATCACTGAAACATTTCTGCACGTTTGTGTTTCTGCCTCCGTTCATTTTGCACAAACGCAGTGACATGAGTAACATGATATGTAAAATTGTAGAAAACTGAATATTAGTTTGATTATATATTTCTTTAACCTGATTTATAATAAGACAGCATCAACAGACCTATACTTCAAAATGCTAGCACAAGTCCAATTATACCCAGTATATTTCCCTTAGAAGGCCAAAACCTAATGTTGTACCAGTGCAACAGCAAACATCTGTTGTATTCCTTTAATTGATTGACTTCAAAAAGCTGTGGCAGATTAGCAAAACTAACTAATGGTATTTTTGCATATTTAACTGCCCTGGAGTCATGACATTTTACCTCACAGAACATTAAACAGCATATAGTTATTTTATTTTGAATTATTATTATTATTTTTTCCTCTGGCAGTCAAAACTCAATGGTGTAGCAGGCCAAATTTGGTCCACAAGCCCAATTTTGTGAAGTCTCCGTGTTAGCATAAAAGCTGCTAATTCCTACACAGACTGTATTTTTAATCTAACAATTCACAATTCATACTGTATATTAATTATATGTGCAGTGACTGAAAGTTACATCTCCATCCAAACATTACAAATTTACAGACATTTCAATTGAGGCCAGTGGAACCCATTTCAGAGAAGATAATAACTTAATAAATAACAAATTCAAGTAAAACATTCTTTATAAAAGACATTTAGATACCTGAAATTACTGCTTACATATACCCTGGATATGTCCTCGGGGTGAATATGAGCCAATAATATCAGTTAGCCTCTATGCTAATATATGAAACATTTAAACTGCATTATTCAGAGTAAATAGCATGTTACGTCACAAAAATAACTGTTTCCTTTCCGTTAGTTATTCCTGAACCATGTTAGAACCATAGCTAGCTAGCCAGCTAACAACGACAGCTGACAGCTAGGCAGCTAGCTTGCTAATAGCCTTAATAGCGATACTTCATTTAGCGGTTAAATGCTCTGCTATGTTCACTAGCTAGTTGCTAAATTTGGTTGTATGTCCATTGGTGCTGCATATGTTGCAGGTAGCATAACTGATAACAACAAGAGCAGAGTGGACCAAAACAATAAAATTAAGAGCTGTAAAAGCAAAACATGGAGCCAAAGATTTATAACACGATTTCAGTGTTGTCCCTTTAAGGTGCAGAGTTTTCCTTCACCTCTGCAGGGCAGCACCAGTTATCTATCAGTAAAGATGGATGCTGAAGTCTGGCGGGTGACATAAAAATGACCAACTCTTTCTTGGCAGTGATGGAGACGCTTCGTCGCTTAGATGTGTCGTTTTGCAATGTGGTGTCAGCAAAATGGACGGGATGGCTGTAAACGGAGGCGTCGAGCTGTAAGTCTGCATACAGACAGGGTCACTTCGCCAAGGAGGGCCTAGAGGCTGCTCGGTCAACCCTGAAAGCATGTGCGCGGGATGATTCGATCTGCTGAGGCTGCACAGAGCAGGAAAACCCATCGCATGGAGGAAGAATTCACTCCAGAGGCAGGAGAGTTGAAAGTTGGAGACTTGTGAGGTGTTTGGATTAAAAATAACATTGCGAGCTGCTGCAGCACAGATGTAACGTGTCACGCTGGGCTCTCGCGTTCACTGTTAACCTCCTATGTATCTTTGATTCTCCCTGCTGTGCTTCACTGTCCATCACTTGCAGCAGTTCTTCTGGGCGGTCATAACTCATGCAGGGTTTTGCCGTACGAGAAGCCGCCTGTCCTCTGGGATCAGCTCCACATTATCCCCCTCAGCATTGATTAGCACTGTGTTGCACTGACATGGACAGAGACAGATAGAGTCTCCTGGATCTGTCCGCCTGATAATACCCACTGCCAAAAGAGGGGAGGACGTTGAACCAAACAGGCACAATGTGCTCAGACATCTCCGCGGCTAATGTCAGTAGAAGGCGTTTCGACAATGAGGAAATGAGGAGGTGACCCGGCGAGGCCACGATGCATATTGCTTTGACCCTCCCACTTGGCCCCGCCATTGTTTTTCAATTAATCGCAGCCACTTTGCGGCGAACGACACTGACAGATGGCAAGGTCTTTGTCGGGGGTTCGCGGAGGTGTGAGGCAGATAGTGCTTACTGGTGGGGAAAAGTGAATTTTGGGGCCAAATGATACACGCCCCCGAGCAGAGCCACTGAGGCAGGTTTCTAAGTGCTGATCTATTCAAAGTGCAAGGAACCAGGAAATAAGGTGGAGGTGTCTCTACAGGTCTAGAGGATATTACGCCGCGATGTCGAGGGAGAGTTTTGCATGATGAAGAGACGTAATTTAAGTATCATCACAGTTTAGTCACTTGGTCTTTTAAACTTTTATTGCAGCACACAGCCCTTTGTCAGTGATTAACAACGTCAAAACCTGCACACATTACTTGATTTATACACAGCTTCTGCTGATATGGAAAGAATGACCACATTGTTATAATAACTGTAAACAAATAAGACCAATTCAAAGCTGCTTCTATCATCCCTTTGAGTTTTGTGTTGCTAACCAAGCCAGAAAGTCGGCAGCATTGCAGCAACGCTTCCCCAAACTTCTTGGTTTATTGACTGAATAGTTAAGCAGCGTCCAAATACCCATAAACCCACTGTAAAAACAAAAATCTGTATTATTTGACATTCGTAAGGCCAAGACGCACCATCAATATTAGCATTTAAAGTAATAATTTAAGTTCAGGCAACAAACCAATAGCAAGCATCAACGGTTCTGCTTGGTTGATGTTTGGTTGTAAAACCTTTTATACAAACTCCAAATCTTATACAGTCCTTGATCCGATGAAATGTTGACTAATCAAATTGAATGACAGTGTGAATCATGGAGGAATCAAACCTTTATGAGAGATACAACAACAACAAGATGTGAAACAGTCACTATTTCAGACAATCAAACTGAACGGCTGTTGAATTAACTTGATTTCTTAGTTTTTTTGACAAAGTAAAGTTAATTCGTCATAAAAGTTATCAGCTGACCACAAAGTTTAAGTTTTATTAACACAAAACTTTGCTTAAATAAACAATTTAACTTAAGTTGGTAGTACAGATCTTCGGGGGTCCAGACATGACCTGGGACCCGTTTGGGTTCAGATCCATGTTTTAAATGGTTAATCCGGTCCTGGTCAGTTCCTGTTCTGTTCCTGTGGGTTCTGGGGGTTGTTTAACATTACATCTAATAGCCGATTGGATCCAGGATGACCCAGCTGATTCTGGGTTTCTGGGTTTGTCTTTTGGACCTTGGAAGATTTCTCGTTGGTGGAGATCAAGACCAAAGCTATTTGCATAAATCTTGGGCTAACACTACCCACCTGCTAGCTCTGTTAGCAGACTAACGTTAGCTAACATGGCCAAAAAATATCAGTGATTGCAGGTTTAAGTGTTGCAGGAAAAGTCGGGAGATACAGAGATGAATGCAGCTGACCCTCCACTGTTTCCGGACTCCAGAGTCCAGCGCCGTTGAAGGCCCATCCACGCCGATCCCTCTCCTTTATGGCCCACTAAAACACTGGCAGATGTGCTGTTAAGTAGCTCTCAACGATTGTTAGCCGAGCCCTAACCTCTCCCTGGTGCTGAGCTATTGATTTTGCATTAGATAAACATGAATCTTGTAAATAAGAGGTGAGCGTGGATCCATTGACCCTCCCTATTGTTGCTCTGAGAGAGACAGGGGGGAGAAGGAGCTTTGAAACATTAGCCGACACGATGAACGGAGCTTCATTTGAAGCGTAATTATCTTTCCCACTGAAGTGCAGTGAGGGGACAAATGGGAGCGCCAGAGGTGACATAGATTCTCTACTGGTGGACCACAAAGGTCAAAGCTCCCAGCTAAAAGACTAGTGAGGGAAAAAATGGAGAGTTAGGATGACTAATAAATATGATAGAGGCTAAAATCAAAATTTGCTGCCAGACGGGGAATATTGACGACAGCTTTTGGACTAAAAAGGGTATTTTAAAGCTTTTTATCTATTTGATCAGACTCGAGTATGATAATTCAATGCACGACAGACCAGCTTTGTTTACTGCGTCATCCTCAATAAGCAGATAATAGAGGGTGGAGAAAAGGCCTTCTGGGCTTTGTTGTATAAATTATATATGAACGACTCAACAGCATGTCAATATATACTGGTGGGGAAAGGTTATGGTCCTGATCTGAGCCAATAATTTCAATCTACTGTATGTGATATGGACATAAAACAATAGCTGGGTGCTATGACTCTTGGCTTGCCACCACAGATTTTCATCAGGGGCTTTAATGATACCAATAATGTTCTGAACACAGCAAGGACAGAAATTCATTTCAGACAAAGAGAGAAAGAGAAAGAGAGAGAGAGAGAGAGAGGAGAAAAAAGCGCTGATGGTGTTTCATCCATCTGTTGAAGCAGCTTTTTTTTCCCTCTGTCGTTGGGAATTTATGAAAAAGTCTCTAACAAGTCTGATTTATGTTTATAGGCCTCTAAACAGACAGGTAGTCAGTGGAGCTCGGGGAGCGCTAAACAGAAGTACATAAAAACAATGGAGGAGGGATTGGATCAGCTCAGCTGAAACACATTTGTCCTGGGGGAAAAAGCCTCTTCGGCAGCGAAAAAAGAGCAGCGGCAGGCGGAGACGGTATATCTGGGGAATGGAATCCTTTGACCGTTTATTAATCAATAAACACATTGGGTTGCATCAAAGCGTGACGCATTTTGGTCTGTTTTTTAATGTCACTGATTAATTTTACCAGGGGCCTTCGCTGCTGCAGAAGCCTGACAGCTTACAAATTGTGTGCAAACCCCTCTGTGTGTGTGTGTGTGTGTGTGTGTGGTTGAACCCGACGTAGTAAATACTGCACAGCTGCTGTAAAGAACAAGCATCAGAACGGGCGGAGCATTATCCGCTTTTCTATTGCATCGTAAAATATGATTTTAATCCGTGGACGGAGGCGCACGTGACGGACGAACACTCGGGTTCGGTGTTTTGTTTTACACGGGGGGGACAAAGTAAATGCACGTTGCCTCTGCGTGTGTCGGCGTCCGCGGGCCCCTCTATCTGCTGCATCTTTTCGGCGGAGGCATGTAAGAGTTGGAGGCTGGATGAGATTGAAAGTGAAAGCCTTCCAGTTTTATTTAACCCTGCACCTCTGATTCAATATGAAGCCTGCCTGTGTGCAGATGATAACTGAGAGCAAAAGGTTGACATCAATAGGACTGACTGACTGTCTCTGCCTCAGTGTGTGTGTCTGTGTGTGTGTGTGGAGGTCTACATGCATGTTTGGAGGGGGTTGTATGACTGTGATTACACATGAGCGTCCGAGTGTGTAACTGCATGGCCTTGTGTGTGTGTATATGTATATATATGTGTGTGTGTGTGTGACATTAACGCAGCAGACAGGCACCCGGTCTGTCGGTGAGTGATTAGTGAAACCTGCTACACTAATAATCCCCCCTGTAATAGTTTTCTCAGAAGATGGCCTATTTGATTATTGGAATTCATTGGGGCCTTTAATTACATGCGCCAGGCATTTCCAGGCTAATTTGTACCTCCGTCCCCGTTTAGCATTTCAAAGTGCTAAATCGTTCTCAGCACCTTATGAGACATCTCCAATTCCTGACGCAATATTCTCTGCAGCCTCAGCCACGTCAATAAAGACGTATTTTAGAGGAAGATGAAATAAGATAACTGATTAGTTGCACGTGGAGTACACACACACACACACAAACACACAGAAATCTGCCTCTTATGACAACATGGTGCTGAAATGACCTGGTGTGTTTTAAAGTATTAACAATAACCCTAATAAGTCTTGTCTATGCACACGTGCAAACACATATAAAGCTCAAACTTTACAATGACTAAAATGATCTGTATGCATTTCCTGTGGAAATGGGCAGGAACCTGCAGGTTTAGTGTAAACACACCTCAACCGTCCTTAGCATCAACACTCAGCAGCATTACACTAACTGATACAGCAAAACTGACACATAAAGTGTTAGAGTTATCAAATTAAATGTTTTTATAATATATACATATATTTGTCCTTACACTAATTACACACTGATTGTTTTGTATGTATTGACATAATTAAGTGGTCTTGCAGCTTAGCTACATAGCTCAGTAGCATATTTTACAAAAAAAACTTTTTATTATTAATATTTTGCATACTTTTAATAACTTTACAATAATACATATGCATGCATGTGTCACTGTGTCATTTAAAACACTATGTTGGTGTTGCATTTTGAATGTAACACCACAGATAATCCAGATAATCCAAATTATCGCAGTGTTTCTTCAGGATCAAGTGAAAATAAATATTTTAGTAAAAGTGAACTTTAAGTAAATAACTGTGTGTAAAATGTATTATAGTTAAATAATTATAATTCCAAGTACCATAAATGAATAACACTACTACAGACATGCATATTATATTATATTACATATAAATATATATATGTATACATATGTTAATTGCTTTGATATTAATACAAACACTGTATTGCTTTTGTTGCCAGATGAAAGGAACCTCCACTCATATGAAAATCTAATAACATTCATCTCAAAGGGAGTTATTGAATTTTGATTTTGAGCGCCGTTTATATAACTTAGCAGGAAATCAAAAGCCGTTTGACAATCCCGGGAATCAAACAGTGCAACGCGGCTTATCGTCCTCATCTGCTCTTGAAATTTTTATAAAAGTACTTGTTCCTTCATTTCCTCTTGCTCCTTTTTTCCAATCACAAAAGCCTCCCAGGCTTACTTTTGTTTTTTTGTTGTTTTTTCCCCTCCGTCCTGTTTCTAAGACTTTTTCTCTAATTGTTGAACCGCTGCTATTACAGCCATGAATTACGTCTTTTCCTCCCTCCTGGCCGTAGATGCTTGAAATGATTCCTCTGCCTGCCTACACTGATAAGGTGAGAGACCCTATCTGATGTTGCTTGCTGAGGAAGCATGATTAGATCTGAGCTATAAAGTCACTTTAGTCTTTTCTAAAATAGCCACGAGGCAAAAAGTTCTCGCCGCGGAAAAATGTAATCTATAGGACAAAACGGTCAAACAGCCGTCTGTACGTTGTTCAGTCTTCCAGGATCCATGAAACACAGGGACACTTCCTCAAACGATATGAAAAGGACCATCAAATTATTGTGTTAACGAAGGAGCCACACAAGATTTGTTGTGTCTTAAAACAGAAATAAAGTCTTATAAATAAGATTAAAGGTTCAAATTGAAACTGTCCCTCTCGTGTTTAGTGAACGCACATGTATGTGTGTGCCAAATTGCAAATTTCATCATAGGAGACTAGTTTTTAGTAGGGATTAGCAGCTAATGTTGCTACAGTAGCTAGCTAACGTTCACCAGTGCAAAGTTCACATCCATGCAGTGCCACAGATTGGAGATCACCTTAAAGTTTATTTTGTAGTTCATTCTCACGCTCTTACCAAGCATTTTAACACCAGCAGGCAGCTGTTTTTAGATAGAAAGTCACTGATTAACGCTGCACGCTACCACAAAGATGGCCGACATCCCTCCATATCCTCACACTGTAGAATCATAAAGCCAAATCAGCCGCCATCTTGCTCTTGCTCAAGCAAGAGTTTGCGCTTCACAGCATCAAATAACTCAGTAAAAAACAAACTTATTAGAAAAATTTAAACTTATATGATTGATATTTGATTGTTTTGCTGAGTTTACTAGTGGGTGATCCAGATGTTTTGGCTTCACTTTTGAGGAGCCGCCACATCGCCAAGGTGACAGACAGACAGTTAGCTAATAGCAGTTAGCAGATAGAGACCAATATTTTTCTCTGGAGAGTGAATACTGGACATTTATATGCTTAGGGGCCCAAAAAACAACTCAAAAAACAATGCATACCGTAGGAATGTGTGACTGCTTGATGTGTGCACAGATGTGTGTATGCTAATGTTAGCCATATCAATTATTTGGGCTACTCATATTTAAAGATTCTGACATCTTTGAGGAAACGTATTTGAACTCCAAAGTGGACTTTCCATTGGACAAACCACTTAGAAGATCGTCATAACAGGTTCCTCTGATGAACATCACTCCACCAGCACAGAGCTTCACTTTAACCCTGGCAAAAGTCCCAGCTTGTGTTCCTGCGTGCGGACACGATGGTGGTCTATCTTGTGGCCGTCGGGGTAGAGCAGCCAGACTTTGACTTCTGGTTCAAGGTTAATGCCTGTTGGCTCACCTCTGGACACACACAGCTGTGATTGATGCATGCTCAGTCGCCATGCCCGAGGGATTAACACTACCCGAATAACAGCAGCGTTTACATTCAGTGACCTCTTGCATCACCTTCCCCGTCCGCCACGGATTACTGTCACAAACGCTGCCATTCATGTTCCGTGTCTATACTTTGTTTTCCAACCAGAATACAAATTTCTTAAGAAGATGAAGGGGATGTGGGAGTTTTGAGAGCGTTGTGCATGTCAAAACTGTGAAAAAGGCACTGTTTTAAGGACATCAACATATTTACTTTCCTCCAAAACAACAGAAAAATCCTGTTTGCACCGAGTAAAACTGTGCAAACTGTAGATATCTGATGCAATTAGTGTGATATCTTGGTTAGGTCGAACACAAATGATGACAGATGGCTGCGCTGACTATGAAACCACACCAGAATTAACTGATCTGTAAGAAAAACCAAGTGGCGTTCGTGTGATGCTGCATTTCTTTCACCTTTTAACGCCTGTGAAAAGCAAACCGGGGCCCATGGGCGATGGACACGCTGCATGTGTATTGCACCGCACGAGAGTCGATCACAGGCCATCTGGTCAGGCCCGGCAACAGCTCTGCCCGAGGCAAACTGTGCAAGCAAGCCATTTATAAGTGTCGCAGGTGGTCCCCCACGTCCTCAAACACTGTAATGAGTAATGAGGGTTGGTCCGTGGAGGATCTGTCTTCCAGCAGGGGCTGCAAACGCAAGGACACCAAACTCACCAGCAGGTAGTGGTTTGATAATGCAATATGTGAATATGACCAGCAGGCTATGCATTAATGGACACAGTGACCTTCATTCATGTGATTTATAACACACGTCCCCACAGTGGGTTTTTTTTATGTTATTGACGATGAAAATCTAATATTAAAGTGATCGTCTGCATCATTTTCATGTAAATTGGTGTTTGCCCTGCAAGCTAAGCAACTTTGTTGTTGTGTGACGATCTGTCAGGTGCTACTACTGAACATGCAACACAGTTTTGCAACAAGCTGACAGACGTGTGTGTTTCTTGATTCGTTGGTTTGTTTTTGGTCAGTTTGCATTTTCAGTTTTTGCGCGTGTTAATGTTTAAACCCTGTAAGCGATCGTTTATGCTTGTGCACGCCTTGATTAGGGGCTGCTGGAGAGACGGGCCTGTTGCCTCCGGGTGCAACATACCTGCTGTCGCTGTTAGCAGCAGCAGTGCAGAGGCAGGACATGGCATGAGATTATCAAGGAGGGAATGACAGGAAGTGATCACAGCTGAAGCCCCGCCCACTGAGCTGTCAATCATGCTACCACACCCCCTTTTTGAACAAACATCAGTGATAAGGAGCTACAAGTTTAAATGACAGAAACAATCTGCTGACATGGAGGGGGCGGGGCTTAAGTCCTATACTGCAGCCACTAACGTACTACATTTGATTATAAATCAATTAAAATCTAAATCAAGGACGCCTGAAGTTACATATTTTCAGAAATTCTTTAAACCAAACTCAAAAACCAGCTTTACTCCGCTTACGTCTACAGTCAAGTGCATGTGTGGAGTTTGCACATCTGTTGACGTAAACTGCAGCTTCAATACTGAACACAAACACATTTGCACATTTAGTGTGACTGCAGGGTTGTGATTACATCGTTTTTCATAAATTCTACGCAAATTCTGGAAGAAAGTGCCGTTTTCCGAAAATGAAACCAACAAAACACACATAGAAAAACAAAAGTGTGTGTGAGACGTGCTTTCCCATGACATTACCGCTCAAAAAGCCGTTGATAGAAGAACGTCGTGCAGCACCGATCGCAGCAGCGTGTATATAAATATATATATAAACAGGACCATGGTGTCCTTCCCTCCTCTGTCTCCCACTCTTCTGTATCCGAGGGCCTAAAGACTGCTGTCCCTGGCTAATAATTGCTGACACACCAAAGCCAACATAGCCCAGCGAGCCTTTAATAGTTTTCATTTTTCTTCCTTACAGGAAGGCCTCTGAGGTGCCATCATGAATGATCAGCACACAGCCGCCACTGCAGCTCCCTGCGCAGGCTGCAACACACACACACACGCACACACACACACACACACTCTGCTATCCTATAGCCACACCAGACATCTCTCAGCTCCGTGGCCATTACTTCCTCACCTCTCATCTCCACCCCATACAGACAATTTATATAAAAGATCCTCCTGCCCACACCTTTCATCACAGGGGCAAATTTCCATCACAGGGTCTATTTCACAGCATTAACACTCGCTCTCTTTTACCAAAACCATCAAAACATTAATTCCTAAACTATTTTTAGGTCAGTTCGTCACCTGATGGAGGACTTTTGCACAAACATAATGGCGTTTTAACTCCGACCTGAGCTGCTCCAGCCGAGCTCCTCCGCGCTGTTTTACAAACGGACCATTATTTAGCCAAAAAGAGAATGAATCACCGGGGGAACTGCGAGCCCACGAGGCTGAAGTGATCCGCCCGAGTGGAAAAGTCTGCGAGGAATTGTGCGCGCTTGTGTTCGGCACTGCGAGTCATTAGCCGAGCAGCACGCATGGGTGGAGGAGAAGCAGAGCGCGGAGTCTCGGCAGAGGCAGATATATCCCACAACGCTGCTCGGTGCCCAGTGTGGAGGCAACCTGAGACACAATCTGAGGGTCTTACCCCACCTAGAAACCCTTTTGTTGTAGTTATTCAGCTAATCTACATCAATAATGTGAGATGTTTCACATTAAATCATATATGACAAAGCAAATTTAAAGCACTCTGTCTTTAAATTCAGCAGTTTATGAATCCAAACTCTTGATTTTGCTGCTATCTTAACCCCCAAAACCTTCTTTTCCAATGTTTTTCCATCAAAGATTCAAAATCAGACTCAGATCTCATCAGCGCCAACATTAAAGGTGCAGCATGTGGGTTTTAGGATGATCCACAGGCAAAAGTAGGATACAATATTTATTATTTTGTTTATTTTCTAGAAAATAAAGTCAGCTGCGAGCAGAAATTGTTTAAAATAATTATTTTATTTATGCGAGGAGCTGCTATCATGGAGCTGGTCATGTTGCTGCAGAACAGACAAAACCAACACTTGCACGCAGAAGGTGATCGTAGGCATAACAACATACATGATAATCAGCAGATCTTTCATTATTAATGCTTTTAATTCAAGATTTGTTGTCTAAATAATGATTTGAATAAATAAGCAGCTTCATGTGTGAACACGAGTGATTAAAAAGAGTGAAACAGCATTTTGACAGCACTGAGCTTCCGTATCCTGATGTATTTCTGAGTCAAACTGGATTTTATTGGTTAAATTCGGTTGGTTCAAGCTTGTGCGAGCACATGTTGTATCAAATTTAACTGGATTTTGATTTAAGAAGACAAGAAATTGATTTTTTTTTTATTTTTGGAGGGTGTGTTGTTAAAATATGACAAGGACGTGACCCAAAAAAGCCTTTTTTTCATTGAATCTCGACTTTAACAATAAAAAAACAATGTCGTCTTTGTGTTTCTTCTGTTTAGCTTCAGTTCACTTTGTTTATTTGCCTCCCGGCTCTGCTGTTGTCGCCGTTGTCACGTCTCTGATCCGGCGTCACTCAAAGAAAGTTTCACGCCGCCGCCTTAAACTCGAAACAATTCTGCTGTTAAACTTCCGACTCTGGCTATCGCTATCAATCAAACGTCTCCGACTGTCAGCTGTGAGGAATGTTTGATTGTTCATGGCGACAATTTGCATCTTGTTTGTCATGATTGCTTTGCATCAATATTCCACCCTCAAACCCTCCCAGAGCGCCGGCGCTGACATGTTTCCTCCAGCGGCCCCCAGCTCGCGCCTCTCTTTTCGGGGGCCCTTCGTGATCTCGCTCTGCCGCCGCTGCCGGCTCTGTCTGCTCATGTGCCGGGGCTCCATCTGTCAAACCGGGGGACGCTGGGAGACAAACACCAATCTTTTTCAGACGCCGGCCTCGTTGGGGTTGTTTTTCTGCCGCTGGGCTTCATGTCTGGCTGGACACAACAGGATGCGGTGTAAATAAGAATCAACACAAATCACAGAGATTACTTTGGTTTTATGACATATTGTGTTTGTCTCTCTCCAGACTGACACGTACCTGCCGGCGTGCGGGCCTTAAAAATAACCACAGAGGTCTGCGGACGAGCACGTGATCGTGACGCAGGCTCCGTCAGGCGTGGCTGAACTAATGGGACCGGCAGCGATGCACCTACGATAATTGCTCAGATGAAGTTTGACGTCGCTCCACGTTCCCGCGGAGCCGTCCCGGAGAATACTGGGGCGTTTCATGCCGCGGCGCACACTCCTCCATGATTGATCGCTCTGCTTATAATTTCCTAATTTCCAATCCACTGGGGGACTTAACTGGAAGTAGCCATTTTTCCTGAGCACCGACCAGCTTCCTTTTATTTCCGCGCAGGGCTAAATGGGAAGAATCTTCCAGTCCATTAAGCAGACTTTCTGTGTCATAAAAGTTTGGTGGCAGAGTCTCTCGCTCTCGCTCTCGCTCTCTCTTTTGCAGCAGCAGCAGCAGCAGCAGCATGGAACTGTCTGTTTGATCTGCAGGCTGCAGGTTAATAGAAATCAGCCTGCTCATCAGCAATAGTGGATTGAACTTAACCACCCACCTCCGCCCTGTCAATTCAAATTTGGAAAAAACCCACTAACACTGGCCGCAGTCTCATTTCCCTCTGTCAGGTAATCAGTATTTCACCAGAATCCTTTTCAGGAGTAAAATTACAATGACCTGTCCCTGGTTCCTGGGCCAGGGTGGGGAGATGGATTTTGGGAATGCCAGCCAGAGGACTGTAAACCCTTAGAAAACCCAGCGCGTGCTATGAAATGTGCTGTCGTGCTGATTTTTTGGGATACGAGCCAATCAAAATCAGTGGTCTGAGATTTAAAAAATATAAAATATTTTCTGAAAAAGCCTTTTCTGTTGGGAAAATATCAATGCGACTCCTGTATTTGCTCTAAATATGAAGCCAGATGAGTCATTATTGTGTGGATGTTGTACTTAGACGGGACCGGGGCGAGCAGGCAGCTAAACTTAGCTCAGTGCACACATGCTCATAGCCTAAATACAACCGGGTCCCTCAAACTGTGTGGCAGAGAGCTGGTTTTTAAGTGATGAGTGAACTGAGAGTCAATACAACCAAGAAGACGTCCAGCTCTGTCACATGGAACATGAACAAGCCCCAGGATTTGAGTAACGCGGGTGTTTAGATGTTTAGTTCGGCTGCAGCAGTTAGCAACAGTTTTCCTTAAGCTGCTCGGTCGCTGTCACTCGTAATTCAGTTTGACACAGGAGCAGCTCAGTCGTGGCTTTGAATGGAGATAAAGTGGTGACAAACGTCTGGTTTTTGCTGCAGAACTGCAGGAATTTCATTGAGCTGCAGCTGCTGAAGGTCTGGTTTGGCTTGTGCATCGTAGATACATTTCATTTAAGCAACAGTTAATGAAAACATACGGTTAATCCTGCACAACAATCAGGATGCAACAGGTGCAACAGATCCTTTTTTCTTTTGCAATTAGTTTCCCCTGTGCAGCAACATGAACATCAATTAGCTTAGCTTAGCATAAAGAGTGGATGCAGGTGAAAACAGCTAGTCTGACATGGACCAAAGAAGAAAAGTGTCTGTAAGTATAATTAAGTAATTAAAATTTAACTATTTTATCTTTTAATTATGAGTTTTATGAACTTTATACTCTGAACTAATCCCCTTCTTGCTCATGCTTCATACTTAACAGCAGAGAGTATTAAAAATCTCATTTGCAAACACGCAAAATGTCCCAAAATGTGAAACTACTTCTTTTACGCTGCGTTGAGTGGGCGGATGTAATTTCCGCCGCTCTTCAGCTCAGAACTCCCGCTCATAACTGGTTTCTTTTGGACGTCTGCTCGTATCTATTATAAGATATAACACGTTCTTTGTAGCCGATATGAAGAGACGCCTTTTGTCAGAACGTACACAGAGGCAGTGACAAAAGGTGTCGCGTTCGTTTTCCTACCTGCTCGTTTGAAGACTTTCTGCGCTCTCAACTTTTGACTGAATTTAGGCGCCTTTCCAACCGCCGCTCGAGTCTATTGTTGGGCTTTTTTTTTTTGTTTTTCCGTGGGATTAAACGTGAATCTGATGTCGCTCATTTGCATGTCCCCGAATCTGATTGGGTGCCACACACTGATGTGATTCAGGGGATCAAAACGCCTCAGCGTGCGCAGCTTTTTGTGATAAGGAAGCATCAGGGGGGGAAAAAATAAAAATTGGGACACGGTCTTGGCTGTGGAGTCAGTTTATCTGAGACCTTAACAGCCTCCCCGCTCCCTGACTGGCAATCAATCACATGACGACCAAGAATATCAGTCTCTAACTTGCTTTAATGCGCTGGTTGATGGAGTGATGGAGCGCTGCTCGGTTGGTTCAGGTCCCCTGGAAACAAAAAGCGGATACGAGAGGTAACTCCGACCTTAACGCCATTAACTTATTAATTGAAATAAATGAAAGTTGATTTCAGGATGCAGGCAGGGGGAAGACGACGGAGGGACACTGTATGTTTGCATGTTATAATCAGGTGTTGATTACAGGCCTCGCTGCTGATTGAGAGACTTCAATCAGCAAACTAAATACGTCTCCATAAGCAGTCAGGTGAGGGAACCTTCAATCATCATTTAATGCTTAATTAATAGTGATGAGGAGGAGATGCGACTCCACAGTGCCCCACTTTAGATGCCGGGTGGAAAACAACAAAAAGAGGAGTGAGTGTCATCTCTTATTCAGAAAAGCAGGAGCGGAAGCGCTTCAGCTGCTCAGCTGCTGAATCAAACTCGGACGAAATGGCAACGAGGAGGGAAACATGTTTGCTCAACAGTGTAAATTCACTTTGCAGAGAGGTGAGAGCCTGAAGCAGCGCCGAGCAGGACGAATCTGAGAACATCCCCCCGCCTCTGACCTCAGATCGTTTCATTTCCTTATTTATCGCCTTTTCTTCTATGTCAGTGTTTCAAAGCAGGTGTTAGTGTCCTCCTGTGATAAGCCCCGCCCCCTGGTGTCTGGCTGCAGCACAGCTTATAAGCCCCGCCCCCTGGTGTCTGGCTGCAGCACAGCTCGTAAGCCCCGCCCCTTCCGTGTCAGCAGATGGGACAAACTAGAAGTAAGTTATTCCCAAAGACGATTTCTGTGATTTAAGGTCCTTCATCTCACGTGACGTCCTGATTGACAGCTCAGTGGGCGGGACCTCAGCTCCACTCCATTCTGGCTCCAAATGACATCACCAGAGCAAGATGGTGGCGCCCGTTTCCGGGACATTTGGCTTCACTTTTGCACTGGGAGGTGAGGTGGAGACATGTCGTCCATCTGTAAACACACTTTGGGATCAAGTCATCATGTGTTCATCATGAGCAACATCCTGAGTCAGCATCATCACTGCCCGTCTGCTGCGATGTGATGATTTAAAGTGTCTGCTGTGGTAAAAAGCTGCATCTTCAGAGGTGTTTTATGGTCAAACTTGATAAAAACAGAAGTGTATCTATAATTCAGATAAAAATATGATGAAACAAACATTGATGCACTATGCAGCGCCTTAAAAAACATCTCTGTTACGCTGAACTGCAGCTGATTTCACAGCTGTTAGCTGAAGAATTGAAATTATTTTGTGCCAAGCGGTTAAAATATATTATAATACTCTGAAATGAAATGTCTCCAGCTTTTCAATTGTCCAAAAAGCAAAATAAAAGAGGCTTAGTGTCTAAATACATACATGCACAGCTGATACAATCGAAAGCACAACACAAACTGCAATACTGATAAATGTTCTCAGCGTTTTCTGGGTCAGTGTGTAACGCTGAAGCAGATGGTTGGATCTGCTGTTTTAGGCATGGAGCAAGCAAGAAGCATCGGACTGCTGAGAAGCATATTCCACAAAAAGGTTGTTCTGACCAAAAGCAATGTTAGAATTAAACATACAAGATGTAATCTTCTGCCATAAGGGGTGTCTGAGTCTAAACAAGATAAAAAGCTGCAGTCATGTGACGTGGTGCAGCAGCGTGGGATGCTGGGAGTTGTTGTCTTCCTGTCAGCTGGGATTCCTTCAGTGTTGATGGTTCAGGAGGTTTTTACTGGGAGCTGAATTCTCCACAGAGGTCTCCTCCTCTCCAAAACAAACAGAGCCGCTGATTCAAACCCAGAGAAACACTGAATAAAGCAGTTCCACCTTAAAAACCACTGTTTCTCCCACGCTGTCGGCCGCACACGGGACGTCCTGGAGGGGCGGCGAGCCGAGCTGCTGCTAACGTTTGCTCAGCTTGTTTCTCTGATAACTTCAGATCCAGACTTCCGACGACTGAAATCCTTCATCTGCTTCAGATACAGAGTTAAAAACAAGCAGCGGCTGAAAAGAGGAGCACAGAAATGTGTCTTACAGCTGATCCAGAGTCAGTTTATCAAGCTGCTGCTGACACACAGAAATGTGTCTTACAGCTGATCCAGAGTCAGTTTATGAAGCTGCTGACACACAAACACAACACAGAGAGGAGACCATGACGCCATTGACAGGAGACCAAATGCAACCAAACAGACTGTGACTCTTTTACAGACTCAGTTACGGATTTCTCAGAATTTCTCGGAAATGTCACACACTGTTGTTTAAGGAAGTAACTTGGAGTCATAATACATCTCAGGTATGATTGACAACAACATACTTCTCTGTTTGGCTTTGGGATATAAGCGGTTAAATGTGCGTGTGCCGATGTGTGCGTGCATGTGTGTGTGAGACTGACATGTTGCAGGGAAGCCGACAGGAACACCAGGTGCTGACAAGCAGAGAACTGTGATTGTTCCAGAAGCTTCACCAACAAGAAGTCACAGCAGATGCTGGAGATGACAGAGCGGTGTGGGAGCACAGTGACAGACTTCAGCGCACGTCAGGACCCAGCTGCAGCACAGCGCGCCCGACGTCATGTCTGCAAGCTGTGCCGCTCAGCGCCGTGCAAGCACAAATCTGTGCTGACCGCCCTGCAGAGTCCTCAGACAGAACTTCTTGTACTTAAAGACCCCGTCAACCAAACAAGTTACACTGAAAAACACCTAGAATCTATAAATGTGCAATTATTGCATGTTTGAAATGTTTAACAGCTGCCTGCTGACACTAGAAGGTCCATCCTCAGTGGATGTGCACATGTTGTTTCCTGTGTAAGTCGCACACTGGACCATGATTGGCCCCCAACCTTGTGATGTCACAAAATCCTGGCAGGACGCACACGTGTTAAACTCAGATTTACAGTTGTGTGCAGAATGAAACGGCCTTCTAGTGTCAAACTTATTGTTCTGCAAAGCTCAAACATCCAACGACACCAAAGACATTTTTGAGTGGACTGTGCCTTTAAATAAATAACATTTTAATGCAAAACTTTAAATATGAATAGAAAAAAACAAACAGTAAAGGTTGGTTTTTATTCCTTTTACTCATTCACTCGGTTTCTATCATGTTTTTGATTAATTAGCTTCGAATAAAATATACAAAATAACAGATTATAGATGTAAATAAATGCATAAATATGTGGATCATGCCTGTCAGAAACACAGTGTTTTGTGCATTTTAAGACCAAAACAAAACACCTCTGGGATTCTGCAGGAATCAATGTGAGCTGTTACCTTTCAGTGAGGTTATACTACTCTCTAGTGGTTACCTGACACTATTGCAGCAGCACACACGTGTGAGTAGGGAACAATTTCACAGCTTTTATGCCCTTTTCTTACACTTTTCTCCATTTATGTACATTTTTTGCCAAAGAAATGTGTATTTTAAATATATTAGAGCTCTGCAGACACTAATTATAGTCTAAAAATATATTTTTCATGCATTTGGAAAGAAGGTATTGGGATTTTCTTCAAATAAACAAGCAACTGGAGCATCATTTGTGATTTTTCTGTGTGTTTTTCCATTTTATTTCTGCTGGAGTTGTGCAAAACTTGAAGGAAACGAGGCTGCAGTCAGCATCCTGCAGCTTCGCCCATTATCATGTCCTAATAGCTTGCTCAATGGTGCAGCGTGTTATGCGGGTTCACTGGTCAACCAAGACACACGCCATTAACCCGAGCAAACGTTGCCTTGCAATGCTACACAAAGCACACCTTATTTGTATCACATTAGCTCTTTGATGTGGCATAGCATATTATATCAACAGCTGCAATTTATCAAACAATTTTGGCAGTGATTTGCTTCACATAGCAGCGCCACAGCAGCAGCAGCACCACCACCACCGCCGCCCGTCTCCACTTCTTTCCTCCGCTCCTCCACGAGAAGCTGCAGCAGCAGCAAATAAATTAAACATGTGTCATTGAGCATGCTAAATGGCTTGCAACACATAATCATCTAAATAATTATGAGGCTGCCATTAAAGTGAGCTAGATGGATGACACATGAGGCGTTATGGAAAAACTAGAGGTAATGGTGCAGGATTTGATGTTGGGAGAAAGAGGAGATGGTGGCGATGGCGATGGCGGGTTGGGGTGGTGGGGGGTGAAAGGGAAATGCAGTTTTCTGTGCGATTCCTTCCTTCTTTTCTCCTTCTTGCCGTTAAAAATCCCAGACTCAAAGTGCTGAGGGACAATAGGGTGATTAGCCCAATCAGAAAAAGCAGCGAGGGATTGTGGGTAGGCTGTGGCACCGCTCGCAGCCGTCTTTTTGTCCTCCCACATTTCATTAATCAGCAACCTGAGGCCCCACCGAAATCAGCTCTGCAGATTGGCAGCTCGCTCATTTGTTCCCGTGTGGCAATCAGAGAGGGAAAAGAAATCAGTTCACAACCTTTATGCTATTACCTGACATTATAAACCGTCTCTTTGTATTCCTCCTGTTACTTTCCTCATCACTTCCTTTTCCTTCACAGTGATTTGCTGCTGAAAATACGTGTCCCCGATACCAAACGTGACCTCTATTAACCCCCAGAGCAGTTATTTATTTTTTTGTGCCAGCTGGCAACAATGCTCTCAATTTAATCTGCCTGTTAAAGGAAAAAAAAGAAATAAAATGTAAGTAATGCTTATTATTACAATAATACGCCCATGTACAGTGTGTTCCCTGCATTTAAAGTCAGACGCAGTCAGATACAGTTTGCCATTAAGCATCGCAGTCTGCAGTGTTTTAATGAGCCTCATGCATCAGCCCAAATGATGCATCGCGTCACCACACGTGCACAATAGTATTCTGTTCGCGGCCATGCACTTTGCACACGCCATTGCCTCACAACGTCTGTCACATGATCCCGCTTTGATGCGGACAATAGAAAATAAACTGTAAATAATCTGAAACTGCACGTGTGAACTGCATTTCGTCTGTAGGGTGCAGTAATTTGACGAGCTGCGGTTTTAATATTAAATTACTTACATGCTAACAGTGCTAATATTGCAATGAAACATGTTTTGGTATAATTAGAATCCTCTGTAGCTCTGAAGTAGTTGTTAATGCTTTTAAAGTCACAGTTTATTGCAGGGGAACAGTCATGCAGCTTTGGGCTCGACTATTGAATCCGGCTGATAATCAAAACTGAAGTTAAAGAAGCATCTGGAGCAGCTTTAATGTCCTGTTATATCATTAGATCATCAACAATCATGGAGCTGAACACATGCACAGTGCTTTCACTCATAAACTTTAATGTGCAAAAGAAATATTGTTGTTTTTTCTCCAAAAATCACAATAATTTAATGATTTTCAGTAACGATGAGCTGCCGTGCTTGACATGAACTTGCTGCATGTGGCAGCGAGGCAGCGGCTCCTCTCCTGGGATGTATAAAGATTGAGCTGCCTCCCTTTAGGACACAACTGCGGCTCAAACCTCATCACAACAACAACAACAACAAAAAAAGAAGGGCCAATCTGAATGACAGCCCTGCAGCCAATAAACAAACAATCAAGGTGAGCCTGTATGACACAGAGCTGCTCAGACTGCGAGCTGATTTCCTCTGGGAAGCAGGTGATAAGGGACGACACTGCTGCTGCAAAATTACAAGCAGGAGGTGTAATGTGACGGAGAGTGAGGTCCTCGTCCAGGGACGAGCCACCCAGGTGTGACAGGGTGTCATGAGTGACCTCTGCTGGGGGGGAACGGTTACAGTCACCCTCATAGGTGTCACTAAATGCCTCATACTGTATTGATATATTCATTTTCAGCTGATTGATATATATAAATGTATATTAATGCAGACTTTTGTACCATTTTCCCCCAAATACCATTCAATAGATTGCTATATGATTTAATCCATCTTGTGCTGACTGTAGTCACCTTATAACCTTTCCTATAGCGCCCCCGTGAGGTTGACATTTGTGATTAAATCTAAAATATTTTGACCATTGTTGGATAATTATGTAATTAGTGCAGACATTCATGTTCCCCTGAGGTTGACCTCTAATAAACTCGGTTTTCCTTTAAAATGTAAATGTAGCATGCAGTATGCATTAGCTGCTAATGCATACTGCATGCTACATGCTAATGATTAGCATGTTAGCATGTGAGCATGCTGGTGTTGGCGTTTGGCTCAAAGCACCTCTGCAGAAACATCACAGAGCTGCTCGCATGTCTGTTACACTTGTTATGATGACGCATCAATAATCTTGCACATTTATTTAATAATTATTAATGCTTCATCTTCTCCACCCCTTGCATGTTTCTCCACCCTGTTCTAATAATAACTTCTTTTGCATTAAAAAAACATGTTTAAAGACAAATATCAGCAGAAAAAATTAGCAATTAGCGCAAAATTGTTATTTTTAATCTCATATTGGCTGAAACGTATAAACTGAAAATGCATTATTAGTTGTCTCATGCTTGACGTTGCACATTTGTGTAAATACTGATTATTTTAATGTTTTAATACAAAACAGTGTGAGATTTAGTTTGTGCTCCTGTTACAAATGTTGTTTACGCTCGATGCACGTTTCACTCTGTCGTCTGCAAACACAGAGACATAATAACTCAAAAAGAAAAGAGTTAATGGAAACTTTCCATTTGCTGTTATGAATGGTGTCTGGTTGGTCTGTGTTGGAGAAATGAAATGACACGGAAGAAGCACAGCGTTTAATGGTGTGGTTAGAATAAGAAAAAGCTTAAAATGAAAACAGAAACTCTTATTTCATCTGAAAACGTGCCAAAGTGAAGCGCTTTGAGACGTGCAGAGCAGTGGCTGCTTAGCAACAACGGTCAAAAGAAAGTTTTCCATCACATATAGATGTAAGAGTTTGAAATAACATTTTGGTCTGTATTTTGACTTCTGCGGTGGCTCTCCAGCACATCTGTGTCTTTTAACGTGAACAGAAAAGCAGCTTTTCACGTGTGTGGGGAGCGTCACCTGCACCCGGTGGTCTCGCAACATGCCATTAAGTCTCAGCAAAGCCAGACCTGCAGACATGAGCACATTCATTTCCCTTCAGTGCAGTTTATTCAACCATTCTCTTCCAGGGTGAAGCCAGCAGAGTGTAACAGGCTCAGAAAGGGGCTCAGCTTCCTGTGCACGCCAGCTCTTTCAACACACTCTTTACTGTACAGGTACAAACAGCTCTCATGGCAACTCTCCAGCCAGTAGAGCTGAGCTGTTTACATCTCCCTGCAAGAGAGATAAAACTGGTTCTCACGCTTTCGTGACTTTAATTGGAAGCTTATAAATTGTACCTGTCACTTAATGCTGTAATGGATTCTCTCAGGAGACCACAATCATGTAAACTTGCACACAACATGTTGCTGCAGACGCTGTGTATTTAAGCTCCATTCATTCGTCACATGGATTAGAGTTCCCGTTCTCACATGACATGCTGCACAGAGGCAGATGACATTATCTAACCTACACAGGGCTTCTGTGTTACATTGACGAGGGCAGATCAAATATAAAAATGAAGAGGCTCTACTCCAGTCCCCAGCTGGCAGCGTCGTTTCTGCAGTTTTCAGCAAAGCCGTCGTCTCAGCAACCCCGTGGAGTGAAGCCATATGATTGCAGTGAACGCCCGGGGGGAGGGAGGCTCGCTAATGTAAAGGAATTGATTCCGGCTCTAAGAGGAGCGAGCTAAAATAACAATTCAAGCACAAGTAAGTACACACAGAAGCATCTGAGGACAATGGAGAACTTGATATTTAAGGTAAACTTCATCATCCCAGGTAAACGTGCACAAAACAGTCATAAATACAAATATTCACACCCACCAATGCACACGTGCACACATTCACATAGAGAGAGTGGTTTTGTGATGTAATAACTAATCTTTGACCTCTTCTATTAGCAAACTTTCACAATAACAAGGCATTGATGTTAATATACTGACGATAATGCTCTGATCTCAACACTTTATCACTGCCTCTTACATACTGGCCTCTTCACCTTCATTAATCTGAAATAGGTTGCAACATGCGCTGCTGCAACATTGAGCTGACTCACACCTGCCTCTATGGCTGATTTCCATCCATGCAGTAGTGTTGGGTATCCCTGCCTCACTATTGGTGTCAGATATATGACCATGATCATCCACTTTCCTCACTTACATGGTAAAACCACGTACTGTGTATTTCACTAATTAAGACACCTCTGTGGAAGACATGCTGGTCTGTTTCCAGTAAGAGTTTTACTTTGCAAACAAAAGGCTGGGTGGGTGTGGGTGAAAGTGTCTGAGACAGATTTGTGTTGGCAAGTAATGTTCTTACAAGTAATTTAACTGGAAGACCTTGAAAGTTCTGGATGAGTCATTTAATTAAGGATGAATGCGGTTTGAGATCAAACGTTAGGAAAAGGAGAAAGATAAAAGTTAAAATATAAATAAACATTATTAAAAAGTACATACGCTGGGAGATTCATTTGAGAGGATGAATAATTATACATGAATGAGGAGAGGTAGAAGTTCTTGAACGTACTGTTTCAGTATTATTGAAGACACCGGTGTGGTTTGCCTCTGACTGATGCAGCCTAGTGTTTTGTCTTGGCACGTGCAATGTATTCTTTATGCCACTGGATGGAGACAAACTGAAAATCACAATTCAATGCATATTTCATGGTTAATGGGTATGATTTTGAGCAAGTTTACTGCACAAAGAGTCAATAAGACGAGACCCACTGCAAGACTACAGCGAACCTTGTCATGCCCTAACAAGAATGAGTGGTTCGCTCTTTGAATATGTTTGCTTTGTGTTTCAGTGGCAGGGTTGTAGGCCTCGCTGTAATGTGAGCACTTCCTCATCAGCACTCAGAGTGAAAGGCTTGTTTCAGTGCGGCCAAGTCAAGTTCAAATTCAGGAAAGTGTCAAGCTGTGTTTTAAGCATCACACAGTCAAAACACATGAATCCAAGGTCACACTACGAGGCAGGAGCAGTTCTGCAGCATATTGTGACAAAAAGAGTATAAAGCTATCTATATAAAAATGCACATGGTAAATTATACTGAGGAATCACATTATTGTCGTTATTATTTTATACAAAACACGTAACAACAACAACAAAATACAATAAATGTGCTTATAAGTTACGAAATTTTGTGTCCTCTCGTATTCGGCAGACTGTGCTGATCAATCCACTTTGAAAAGGGTCAGAGGAGATTATTTCTGAGCGTAAACGTGCGCATTTATTTATTTTCATGATGCTTTATCCACCATGTATTCGTGACTTTGCAAAACGCAACACTGCACTGTAACAGTGCTTCTGTGTGGCACTGTTCTACTGAACTCGTTGCAGCGTGGCTGATGTGTCTTTCTAAATATTTCTGGGGATTTAACAGGTATTTAGACAAATAAACTTAGTTTGGGTCTGTTTACCCCTCAACAACATCCCAGGAATCAAGCTGGCATCCTCCTTCTGTCTGCCCCGCCCACGTACCATCTTCCTTTCGTCTCATTGGTTTAAAATCAAAGAGGGTTTCTTAGAAAGTGTTCTGGTTGGCTCGCGGCACTGTCAATCACCACCCGGCTATGCAAATCAACGAGTAGATGCGGAACAGAGAGAAGGAGAGCATAGCGGGCATACATAGGTAGAGAGGGGGCGGACGACTGTTGCCCTTCATCGTTTTTAGCACAATTTTGTGCAGTCGCCGGCCCGCTGTGTTGTTTTATCGGATTGGACAGGGATATAAACTGAACCGCTGTGAAAATGGCGCAGCCAGACAGCAAGAAAATCTTCTTTGAGAACCTGTCGGGAGCCGGGAAAGCTATCGCGGTGCTGACGAGCGGCGGGGATGCTCAAGGTAAACTGCCGAGTGACAGTTTTCACGGATACTCAATTCTTGTATGAGTGTGAACAGGCCCGTAGAGGGCGGAAATACACGTCTTCAACCGTGTGATGCTGTCAAGTTAATGAAGTGACCAGGCTTTCTCATTGTTAGAGTACCACGAAGCGTTGCGCAGCAGCTAATTGTTTAACAGTAAGACAGAACGGTAATGCGCGTGCACCTAGGAAGCCCGCCAGTTAGCATGCTAACATGTCATATAAGCTAACTTGCTAACAGCATCATCCTCTGTCGCTGATTCGGTGGCGTGTTTGTCGCCGCGCGCGATGACAACAGTTTAGAGAGCTACCAGGGCCCAAAGGCAAGGTCACCACTTCCTGTTCACACACCAGAATTAATTGGCGCTCAATAAACGACGAGTTTACATCTAATTAACTCCAGTATTTAACTTAAATGAAGCAGACAGTGACGACACACGCAGGCCACAGCTGCATTGCGGGGTTGCCAGTGACCGGTGGACGTGCGGGATGCTGACCGGCAAAGAAAAAAAAAGTGATAAGGAGGGTTGAGACTGCGGGAGAACATCGATAGCATGGCCATTTTAAGTGTGTCGAGGTTAGCAGTCATCGTGTGGTGGGATGCCTGTGTATCCTGTGTACGTGATGAGCTGCATACATCCTCTGCTACGTCTTTCCCAGCCGGGGTTGCGTCATAGAGGAAACCCTGATCACGTGCTCATTGGCTGCGCTCTTAATCACTAGGTATATACAGCTAACCATCAAACTTAAACTGCCCATTTTGTGTAGTTTATTTATTGATCCATTGGTATGTAGTTTGTCTATTAAACTGTAGAAAGCTACTATTCATGTTGTGGAGTTGTCATAACAGTCAGCCTGGTAATAGGCTTTTTTTGTTGCTGACATCTCGACTTGTCATGATTATTCAAGCGTCCTGTTAAGCCATGACAGTGTGATGGTGATGTACAATGCACAATACAATCTGAAACCGCTAAATAAAAAACAGAAACAGTTAATTATATTCTTTACACATGTGCTTTTCCAAGTGATACATGTGAAAAAAAGCCTCCAGCAGGTCAGTCTGGAGTTGTTGTAGCTCATGTTCTCCATGTTCTGCACCTCCCTGTGAACAAGAAGCAGCACTGTGGTTTTCTGCATGTTAATTGTCAGCTGAAACGGGATGGCTTCAGTGAAAAGAATCGATCTTTGGTGGGCAGTTTTAGAATTAGAGTTTAATGTTGGTGTGCACATGAACACACACACAGAAAGAAATGCATGGAGTTGGCCCCAGAGCAAACCAGTGAGGCCGTGGCATGCATGACAGGAGTTGAATGTCGGTGTCAGAGGACATTGTGTAGCCTTGGCTTAGTCTTTTCACCCGTTCTGCATGACAAAGGGTCAGTCTTGCAGAGCGAGATGGCCAAGTTTTATCTTTTACAACTTTGATAAAAGACTTCTGAGGAGCACGAAAGACACATTCCTTGGATAACCTTTAAATATTATTTCTGTCATTCTCTCTCTGATTTGCATTTTGCTGTTTCTCAGTCTCTAAACCTCGTCTCTCTCTCCTCTGACTGTGATTAAACCAGACTGCTCATTTGAACATTGTTATGTAACCAGACAGTAGGTCATTGATGTTGTACTGGACAGCCTGATGAATAGCTGGCCCCTTTCAACTGGGTACTGGCTCCATATTGGTTCTGTGATTTTCCATTTCCAGTTTCTGAATGATTGTTCACTTCCTGGTGTAGTTTCCACCTAATGTTTATGGTCTTTTTTACTTTTGTTGCTGTCTTCTCCACTGCCCTAATAGCCTGAACCTTTGTGTTGCTTAGTAACTGCACTTCTTGGCTTCCAGTAAAGCTGTAGTGTTCAACAGTTTGTTCAGGGGAAGCAAACCAAGTCCTTTCTTCTGTTTATATCTTCTCCTCCAGTCAGCCAAGTTCCTGTCTCCCTGCTGTAGCTAAAGCGTTGTCCATTATTCCCACTGTCAGTGCTTAAGCTAACCTGCCATCGACATTCAAGTCACAGAGCTGTGTTTCACTGGTTACTGAGTTCACTTTGGCTAACCACAGTGTAACTGGGAGGCTGTAGGAGGAGCTGGGACACACGTTTTGACCAAAAATGGCAGTGTGCTGTGAGAAAAGAGCTTGGCCCCACAGATAGACAGTATAAACACAGATAGGCTGCAATTACACACACAGTTAAGACACATCAAGAAAGGAAATTAAAGTTTTACTGCTGCAGTCGTTTGTGACAGATTAAATCAATTTGCATGCATTAATTGTGGAACACGCTCACAAATCAGGATTTTACAATGATTTGCTACAGTTGAGACACATGGAGCCTCACTGTTTACCCTGTTCATCACTGCAATGTTGCACAAAGTTTGTTTCATTGTTAATATTACCTTTTTATATGTTATTTAATATTTTTTCCAGGGATGAATGCTGCTGTACGTGCTGTGGTTCGAATGGGGTTATATGTTGGAGCAAAAGTTTATTTCATTCATGAGGTGAGCCCAGACTTCATCATTAAGGTGTTTTGCCGCTGTTCATAGTTTATTTTATGCCTCAAAAGTGTGCCCAAAGTTGGAAAACACAACATCATCACCGTATTAACTAGTCTACCACCTCAGAAAAAGAATGCATATGTTTTATGCAAAATTCGTAAGGTAAAATATCTCATTTTTAATCTTAATGTTAGTTTTAAATTAACGCACGTCATAAGGGAATGGCTGCACTTTTGCCGCAGAGTCCCGGACTACATCAGTGAACACAGGGATGTTTACCCTCACACAGCAGATGTTAGCAGAGCTGTAGCGGGAGCCGCACTTTGCTCGCTCATCCTGTGATCTCTGCACATCTGTGTGTGTGTGTGTCACGCTCAGTGTGCAGTTACATAACTGACTTGAGGCTTTAGCAGCTGCTTCATATGAAACTCCCCTCCCACTCAGGTAGCACAGCACTCTGGGTGCTCTCCTGTGTACCTCTGCTGGGCACCATATGTGTAAATTATTAGAATAAACTCTTAAATTTCACAGTTGCATGTTTTTACTGTTCTGCACTATTGCATTAGGTTGAAATGTATATTTTATTCAGAGTCACGATCTAATGATGCAGTTGGGAGCCTACATCGCTCCAGCTGTTTGCTTAATGATGTTTGGAGTATCTGTCTGAGACTTTATGTTTTTTTAATCAGGGGTATCAGGGTATGGTGGACGGTGGAGAGAACATTGAAGAAGCCACCTGGGAAAGCGTCTCTAGCATGCTGCAAGTGGTGAGTAATTATAATGAGCAGCATTTCTAATTAAATGCAGTTACTGTACGGGCTTTAGAAACTGCTCAGTCATGAGTGGATTGAACTGTTTGAGTGTTATAAAATAAAAATACAATTACTCTTATACGTCTCAAACTTTTTGGATTACAGACTAAAGTGAAAAGTCACCTGTTGATTTATCCAATCCTGCTTTAAAGCCTTGTGTTTGGCATTTTGGTCTTCATCATCTTGGTTTTTAGGACCCACTAGTGATCATAATCAGACTTGGACAGGGTGGAGCTGCTATAAATATGCTTTATTACACCTTTATCGTGGTTGACATTCACGTTGGTGGCTACTTGTCAATCACCAAAAGCAACCCAGGCTTGAAACTTCATTTTGAAATGTGTTTTTTCAACACCACTAATGCAGAAGAATTAAATACCATAGATGAGCGAATGCACACAGTATGATACTTTTAGATTTTCATGTCATTGGGTGAAACTGGTATATTGCTGCAACCCTGTGTCACCCACATTAGGAGGTCATTAAAGAGGAACAAGGAAGTCCTGTAGCTAAAAGATAGGCCTGTGGTCAGAAAGGTCACAGTCTTACCTCCCAGCAGCCACAGTGTCTTCATGTGTGCTCAGTCACACTGAGCAACATATGACACCAATTACAGCATCTATTATACAGAAGCTGAATGACCTAAAGTCAAAGGAAAAAAGAGGCTGAAGCATTTGTCACGTTTGTTGTTGTCAGGGTGGCACTGTCATCGGCAGCGCTCGCTGCAAAGAGTTTCGCACGCACGAGGGACGCCTGAAGGCCGCTCACAACCTGGTGCAGCATGGCATCACCAACCTGTGTGTGATCGGCGGCGACGGCAGTCTGACTGGAGCCAACCTCTTCAGGGAGGAATGGAGTGGGCTGCTGGGGGAGCTGGTGGAGCAAGGTGCTGATGGATGATGAACCTCCCCTCTGCTTTACACTGGTGCACTGACTCGCTGCAGTATCTGCTGGAGTTAGCAGATATTTCTGATTTTCATTTCACACATCCCACATCCTCCAGTTATACTCCATCTATTCTCCACTGTTTCTCTCCATTCTTATTCAAACTGTCTGTTTTTATAAGAAACCCTGCATTCATTTCAGTAAAAGGCAACAATTATCTTAAAACCATGGCAGCATTCGAAAAATAAGAGTCAGATATTACAATATAAAGGGTTTTGTATTGTTATGAGCTTTTTTACAGTTCAGAGTTTTTCCCCTGACCTCAGCGGTTTCCATCGCCGCTCATCCTTTTCATATTTTGACAACAAGCTGTGAGAGCAGCCTGTCTGAGTTTCCGTAGAAACACTTCGGGAAAACACAGAAGAAGGAGCCACTGGTTCAGATCTTAACTTCCTGATTCTTTCAGGCTTGATCGACGCCGACGCCGTCCAGAAGTATTCGGCCCTGCACATTGTCGGGATGGTTGGCTCCATTGATAACGACTTCTGTGGGACTGACATGACAATCGGCACAGACTCCGCTCTGCACAGAATCATCGAGGTGGTGGACGCAATTATGACTACTGCACAGAGGTGAGATGGAGACGTAGCTGTTTATTTACTTGTGTCTGTTATAATTAGTAGGGCTGTGGGTAACAATACGTCTTAAATCTATTCAAAGTGAACCTGAACCAGCTTCTAGTACAGGAATACCAGCTATATCACCGTGTTTAGGCTACTCCAGCTTAATTCAGCATCGCGTTTCAAATGTCTGCTCTTGAATGCATCGCTGTAGTGCTGCGCGACTCCAAGGCCAAGCAAAGTCACATTTTCTCTTATCTTTCAGCCACCAGAGAACATTTGTGTTGGAGGTCATGGGCAGACACTGTGGGTAAGAATGCATTTGATAAAGTTTAGAAAAAGCCCCCCCCCCACACACACAAAAACCATACCTCCTGAGGCAGAAACAAAGAGACTGTTATCACCCCTGTTTATACGCACAGTGTTCTGTCTGTGTGTTTTATCTCAGCTACCTGGCCTTGGTGAGCGCCCTGGCCTGTGGGGCAGACTGGGTGTTGATTCCTGAGATGCCCCCAGAGGACGGCTGGGAGGATAAAATGTGTCAAAAACTGTCTGCGGTAACGTGGTCTGATTTGTTCCCCACAGTACACCCAGTGAACCGTATTGTTCTGGTGTCTAGAAGCTATATGATGTTACCTTGCTGTGTTGCTGTTGTTATTCTGCACAGTTCTTGTGCAAGGACCGACTCCTCACTCCTTTTATTTAATCAGAGAAGGCTGATACGAAGGAAAGTGTTTAGTCTCAGTCGTCGCCTCTGTCTTATTGTGTTTTTTCTCTGCTTTGGAAACATTGTTCTGTGATTCAGACCCGTTCCAGGGGCACAAGACTGAACATAATCATAGTTGCAGAGGGAGCCATTGACAGGCATGGGAAGCCTATAACCTCTAGTTTTGTCAAGGATGTGAGTACCTGAGTGAGAGAGAGAGGGGAAGCCAGAAGCATGGAGACCGGACTGATGGAAATCAGTCACTAAAAGCCTCGACATTCTGCAGGATAGCGTCCTCGCAGTTTGGCAACAAGATATTTAACAGGATGTTAATGTGAGTCAGGAAAAAGATAAAAGTGATGCAGAAAGGACGAGCATCAAGGTCACAAACACAAACTGTCTGTCTTCAGCTCCACTGGCTGTCTGCATCGTCTGGCCCCCGTGCTTCTGAAAGACCACATCGCAGCCACGGTCTGAGTTTTTCTGTCATGTTGTCTTCTTCCCCACCACCCCTCCTTGTAGAACCGAGCAGGGATGAAAAGGCTGAATATCATAATTGTAGCCGAAGGTGCGATTGATCGTAACAACAAGTCCATTACCACTGACTATATCAAGAATGTGAGTACGGAGCTTCTGTGTAAGAGTGTGGCAAGTTTCCAGCTTCCGACTGCCTCCTGTATGACCTCTACTACTGTACTGCTGCCCTGGTGTGGCTTTGACTCTGTCGCTGTGTTTCTTGGAGTGCTCTGTCAGACACACTCTGTAGTTTGGTAAGACGGCTTTTCACCAAGTCCTACTGCAGCTGTAAGACCCAGACGTTTGCAAACCCAAATGTCTTTTATTTATAACTGACCTCACATATTAGTTATTATTATATGTTCTCACGCACACAGGGAGCATCACTGAACGCCACCACCCCGCACTAACTGAACATGTCAAGCATTTTGTTCCTTTGTAAAAAGACCGTTTTATTCATTTGGCACGTCCCGCTCTGGATCTTCTGTTGTGATGTTGGGTACAAGCTAAGAGCTCCCCGCTAACATGACTGAAAAATTAGAATGGCTTGCTTGTGCTTTGCTGTTTCCCCTTCTCTTCAGCTTTTCTACTGTGTTTCTGTGTCAGTGTGTGACGTGTCTGTCCCTGTGTGTATGTTCGCACCCTTGCACACAAACTTACCTCAAAGTCCAGTTCACTGCTGCAGATGTAATATCATTTTTAGCTGGATTACTAACATGCATGAGACATATTAAAGTTTCGTTTGTCCATTGGAGGCAATATTTTGATGCAGATTTGCTAAGATTACGTCATATCTTCCCAGCTTGTTGTCAAATGCTTGGGTTTCGACACGCGAGTGACAATCCTGGGGCACGTGCAGAGAGGAGGGACGCCTTCGGCTTTCGACCGCATCCTGGTACGCTCACCACTTTTTGATAATCTATGAATATTTTTCCATGCACAGCACCAAACATTTGATGCCTGCAGCATCTAAGATATCAGGATTTGCTGCTTTTCTTTGTTACTTATGAAAACAAATTGAATATGTTTGGGTTTTCACTGTTTTCTGACTTATTTTAGAAAAATGTATTAATAAAAAACTGATAATTTGCTGATTTTCGAACCATAACCACATGATTTATTCATGTCTTTACGTGCATACATCAGGAAAATATGCACATTTTTAAACCCACACTTTCACTGTGTGCTCTGTTTGAAGTATTTTGGTAGGAACAGTCCAGTTGTCCAGAGCATTTCCTGGTTAATCCTGTGTGTCTGAGGAGAAATGGTCCCCGGGTTTTAGGTTAAGCATATAAACAGATTTATGGCTCAGCAAGTGAAGCGCCGCATCACAGACAGCGTGTGAAGCAGCACAGAGGATGTTTGTGTCCAGTGTGTGAAACAAATGAACGTGCTGGTGAAGAAAACGTTCCAGGTGTACAGGAGAAACAAATGAGGTTATGATGATGCAGTTTAATCTGTGTGTGTGTGTGTGTGTGTGTGTGTGTGTTCATACAGGCCAGTCGTATGGGTGTGGAGGCTGTTCTCGCCCTTCTGGAGACCACAGCCAACACGCCAGCCTGTGTGGTCTCCCTGTGCGGCAACCAATCGGTGCGGCTGCCTCTGATGGAGTGTGTACAGATGGTAGGCACTGGACTGGGCTGGAAACAGGCCAACGCACAAACACACAAACACACAAACTCACATTAACAAAAGCACAGAAGCCGATGAGAGGGGGAAGCTGTAAAGCACATGCAAACACAAACACTGGGAAATGACTCTGCTGGACTCAGAGGCAGAGTCAGTGGGGACGGCGTGGAAGAGCATAAGTAATGATGACAAACGGCCCATTGGGCCTGGAGTGGCACTAATGTTACAAGAGAGCTTTATTGTTTGAGAGGCAGTTGAGTCTGGTTAATGATTATCTGAAGCATTTGGCGCAGTTGGCGATGACTGCCTGCAGGACGGTGATGTAATAGCGACACATCACCATAGAAACATTAAAAAAAGGCTTTATTGTCCTGTCGCAGGTCAAAACGAGGTTGCATGGTAGCAGTTTCATGTGCAGGAACCGATGATGACATGTTTACTCTTGCATTGTTCTGTCTCATTACGCTAGAAAGGTGGTCTTAGTCCTGCGTGCTGCAATTGTTCCGCTCACAATAGACACTTCAAAGATCACAGTATGAATGCCTGCAGATATTTAATCTCAGCTGCTGTAAATTAAATAAAGTGCTTCTGTACAAACAGGAAGTACAGTGTGTGAAGTAACACCGAACATTCTCGCCTCTCTTCCTCAGACTCAGGAGGTGCAGAAGGCCATGGACGGGAAACGGTTTGAGGAGGCCGTGAAGCTTCGGGGCAGGTATGACTGACGGCCTGCTGGGGCCGATCCGATACATCAAAGCCGTCACTTCACTTAAGATCAAGAGCGTCAGTTTGATGTTTCTTACTGACGACAGGTGAAGCAGGGAAAGTGGATCATGGTGCTATTTTAGAACACCACCCGCCTCTTGTTTATATGCAGGTTCAAATTAAGCAGACAATTTAAAATGCAGCCCTCCATTTTGACTTTGAATCGTGCATTTTGACGTCCGTAGCTCTGAAACTGAAACACAAATGGTTTTTTTCCTTGTGTCACTTTTTACTGCAGGAGTTTTGAAAACAACCTGAAGACGTACAAGCTGCTGGCTCATCGTAAACCAGAATCTGAACTGCCAACTGTAAGTGAGCCCCTGACATGTTGACAGTGACGGTGTTGTCAGCTTTGTTTGCTCTGAGTTGTTGTCCATGCCCGGAGTGTGGCTTATTTTTCAGTTAAATTGGCCTCAACTAGCCACCGCGATGCTTGTTTTCCATTACTGTCCTAAAAATCAGCCTTCGTACGGTGACTCAGCTGCTGCAGTCATGATGCAGCTATTTTCAGACGTAGCCTTGGCTCACAGACTGACTAAAGTATTCCTGTAAATGTGTGTCCCAGCTGAGTAATGTGGGTATTTAACTGAGAGCAGGTGCGTTATATCGTTGTAGTGATGCCAGCATTCATCAGCTGTGGAGTCAGTTTTCTCCTGCTGTTAAGTGCAAAACAAGGTGGCTTGTAATTACGATGACCAGTCGCTAATAAGCAGTTTTTTAACATGATTGCGGTGTAATCTTTATTTGCTGCGTATCCTGTAGTTGTAGTGAGGCCCAGGTGGCCCGGTGCTGCTCTGTTGTGCAGTGATATCAGATGACACCTGGCTCCCCGCTGAGGGATGACTTGTTCGACCCTGCCAGGAGCTGCGGCTGCCTGCTGCTGCAGCTCTAAAGGAGGCAGCTCAGGCTGAAGATCAGTGAAGTGTAGAGGCAGCAGTGGCAGGCTTCACGCTGCGGAGCTCGCCTCAGGGTTCAGCTTCCCCTCTGCATCTGTGATAATGACCGCTGCTGACCCGGCCTGTCACCGAGAGCAGACCACAAACCATTTATTGATTTGCTCTGCAGAGCCGGATCAACAACTCCAACAACTATTTTTAGGGTGATGATAACACAATTAAAGTCAGTGTTTCCTCTTTGTTTCATGCCCTCAGAGTAACTTCAATGTGGCCGTGTTGAACGTCGGTGCACCTGCAGCGGGTATGAATGCTGCCGTCCGTTCAGCCGTCAGGGTGGGCATCTCTGAGGGGCACAAGATGTTTGCTGTCAGTGATGGCTTTGAGGGATTCTACAAAGGACAGGTGGGTACTGAAGCTCTCCTGCACAGATGCACGTGCATGTATCATAGCGTGCATACCCCCACTTCGCAATCTCATCCCTTCAAATAAAAGAACTGCCATTAAAGTCATCACATTTAGCAGATGAAATGTTATAATTCTGATGATAAAATGCCGTGTGTGCTGTTTTAACCGTGTATTGCTCTATAACTCAGAGATAATTGGCAATTCAGACAGAGCACAATCGCTGTTAGCTCCCTGACAGAAGAGTAATCAGGGAAACCCCGGGGATAATCTGCTCAGATTAATGTAAGCCAATTTTCCTCACTGACTGTCAAAGCAGAGGCAGCACCACAACGACCCGATAGAGGGCAGCAGAGGTTTAATCAATCACTGTTTCGGTTTGATTTGGCTGTGGGGGGTTTCTCACCTGATCGAACCAAAGGTGGAAATCTGTTTTGGGATTTTTAATAAAGGGTTCAAGGGGAGAGCAGATATCTGAGTTAAGCACGACGTGTTTTGTGCTGTAATTGGAGACATCATTATTTTCCTGCTCTGTAACTGGTAAAGCTGGCTTCGCGTGCTCTCTCCCTTCTCCTCCTCTGACCTTTTTCCCAGTAGAAAACCTTAAACCCCCTCATACTGCGCTAACAGGCGATCTGACCATTTATCTTCATCAACACATCATCTGCTGTATCACTGGTTAGTTAAACAGTGTGTACGTGCGCTCTGACTGGCTGATCTCAGGCCGCGCCAACTGACCCTAAGAAGATTAGAGCAGCACTAGTAATGGATTTCTATACTTGAGTGCACTGGGACCCTCAGCTGCACACCTCCGTGGTCCAGTTTCTCAGTTAGATATAAGAGAGTGTGTCCAGGAAATTAACTCTCCTCCTAACAACCCCAGCGCCGACACCCCGGGGGGATGTCAGATAATACATAATACAGCTCACACAGGAGGCTCTGGGTGAGTTCAGGTGTGTGTTAGATGATTCATAGACTTTGATCGTGAAGGAAGGGTGCATGTCAAATGGGACATAGCGCTGCAGGAAGATATTAAAAAGCTGCTTGTGTTGTTGTTGTTGTTGTCCTCAGATTAAGGAGATTAAATGGGCAGATGTGGGAGGATGGACGGGACAAGGTGGATCTCTGCTGGGAACCAAAAGGTGAAGCTTTGCTTTGTAATGTTAGCGGCAGCTTTTAGGATTAAAGTGTTGGGTGTTTTAAACATTTACTGCTGTGTTTCCTTTGTTTATGTTTGTTGTTGTTGTTTTTTAACTTCCCTTCCTTCAGAACGCTTCCTGCAAAGCATGTTGACAAAATTGCTGAGCAGATGCGACAGCACAACATCAACGCGCTGCTAATTATTGGTGGATTCGAGGTACGTTTCAAAACCCTTTTGTCCCTGCTAGCTTGTTTCGCTAACGAGGCTACATTCTCATCTGTGATTTTTAATAGTGTGAGTTTTAAAAAGTCATTACACTCATGCTTGATGCTGTATTTTCATATTCAGCTAAATTATGACAAAAGTTGCTCGTACACTTAAAAATCAACAGTTTAGAATGACTTGTTGTGTTATCAGTTGTACGTATGTGCAGTATTTGACACTGAACACTAATATGTTGATCACTGCCATCAGTCTTATCCCAGTTTATGTCATCATATGGCTCCGTGCATCATCATCAACCATGCTTTAAATCATTATATCTGCCAAAACCTGGAGCAGCATGAGCTGCAGCCTAAAGCCACATGTTCATTACTTCAAACATATTATCACAGGGACAGTAGGATTATACATTTGAGCCATTTGTTTAATTATTAAATTAAAAAACTGTGTAACTGTATTATGATTAATAATTATGTTTTAATTGGAAACAGACAGCACCCGCTTTATTTCTCCAGCCATTTCACGCACCCGTTTAGACGCTCACCAGCTTCTCCTGTGATGTGATGCAAGAAAATGAGTTTTATGTGTATGAACGAATGTTTGTGTGAGAGAGAGAGAGAGAGTGTGTGTGTGTGTGTGTGGAGTGGTTCCTGTCTGTTTCGCTGCTGTCCGTTGTGATAGACCTGGCTCCTCCCCTTGGCACCGTCTTCGTTTGTCTTTCCCTTCCTTGTGGCGAGTAGCACCCCTCAACCAAATGTCCACCCGCGCACAAAACACTAAAAGCCCTTGGCTCTGCCCTGCAGGCCTTCCTGTCACTGCTGGAATTGTTAACGGCGCGCGGGAAATATGACGAGTTCTGTGTTCCCATGGTCATGGTCCCAGCCACTGTCTCCAACAATGTGCCGGGCTCAGACCTCAGCATTGGCGCTGACACGGCTCTGAACGCCATCACCACTGTAAGTGATGGGGCTGGCAAACCAAAGTAGCTGATCTCAGCAACACACAGACTGATGCACATATAAAACAAAACACACACACACACAGACACGACAGACAAACACTCAAACATGCTTACGCTCACGTTGCCAGCCAGCCAATCATGTTTGAAGAAAGGGGAAATCGCTCACTCTGTCATTTTACCAGTCACCTAACGAGTCTCCTGAACCATCTGGAGGAAATTTTGTAAACAAAGCCGCATCTGGAACAAACCTAACATTTAAAAAACAACAAACACGCCGACAGACAGATTGACCCACGTCTGTACGGCGAGGCACGACTGGTAAAGGTAAAACCGAGTCGCAGAGTAGCGTCCCTCCTTCCCCCATCAGGTAAGTGAGTGACAACATGGAGGCATGCTGTGAGGTGCACGAGTGTCGTGACCGCCATGTTTGCACTGCCTGCCCTGCTCCCCCACTGTGTGTTTTGAGTCGTCGTTAACACAGAGATGAGTGGCTAACAGCTACAGAGCACACGCTAATGCCTCGTAGTGCATTAACGAATTTGATTCATGATACAGCAGAGTTGCTTATTATGACTCAACACAGATTTAATGTGTAAGACGACAGAACCGGTAAATATGAACGGTTTAACAGGAGCCTGAATCTCAGCTGTGCCACCATCTTCATTCATCATCGTTCTCCTGCGTGTGCAGACTCGGCCAGTGCTCGTCTTGCCTGCCTATAACCTCCGCAGCAGATTCGACAGCATCATGTTTGTCCTGTGCAGAGTGTCTGCAGCCTCGCAAACGCACAGATCTCTGTCCCATCTCGTCCTCTCACATCCTGTCTTCCCTCTGTCTCTCTCTCTCTGTACCATCACCTTTCTTCCTGTTTCTCACAACTTCCTGTCCTCCTTTCATTCTCTTCGTTCTCTGTCTCTCTGTTCACACCTCTGTCCTCCCGTCCTCTCTGCCAAAGGGAAGCCATTGGCCGCTATCACACGGAAAGAGCCGGAATGGCGGGATACGCTCGAGCAAACTGAGAGAGACTCAGCCCTCTCTCTCTCTCAGTGGCCTGGCCTTTTGTGGCTCTAACGCGTTTTCATGTACTGCCGCTTCAGGCGTTTGAGAGTCTGCTGCAGCTGTATGAGGCTCGTGCTACCTATGAGGAGTTTTGCATCCCGATGTGTATGCTGCCTGCCACCATAAGTAACAATGTACCCGGCACAGATCTAAGTATCGGGGCAGACACGGCCCTCAATGCCATCGTGGAGGTAAGGCAGTCGAACCGCCGCCGGCACAACTGTGAGCGCTTCTGCTCCAAGATGCTAATGCAAAGACGCTGAAAATGACACATGATATCAAGTTTCAGTGGAGCTAATGGTGCAGCGATTAAACCCAAGCTGTCAGCAGATGTGCAGTAAAATGTTGCATGAGCATCTGCTGCAGCTTTGTTTATATCTGTTTATACTGATACCAACTCAAACACTAACCTTAACATAAATTAACCCAAAAACTGAAGAGCTGTGCAAATTTAAAGGGGCATTCCACTGATTTTACACATTAATATCAGTCATCTTGATTAGTTTGACTCAGACTTTGAAAGCTTGCATTACAAACTGCAGATGTGTGCATTTAAAAGCAGCCTTTCTAATGAAAGATGCTATCAAAGATGCTGCATTATGGGAAACGAAGGATTCAGCATTCTTGCAGCTTGACCCATGCTCAGTACCTGCTGCCCCGAATTTGACAGATCTGTCTTTAATCTGCTTCCTCTCCAGCTTTACGGAGGGTTTAAATGCAAAATGAACCTGAAGCGACTGTTGGTCGTTAATACAGAATCACCCGGGGAGCCGCTTTCCTAAAATACTCTGCAGGTGATTGGATGAACCATCTATCAGCATCTCTCACAGGCTAAGTTCACATTGTGTTGCAGATGCAGCTGAATCACAAGCTAAATGCTAACTCACTGGAGTGCCCCTTTAACACTTGTAGCATCTGTAACACTGTTGATGTCATATTTTACAGTCACATCCAGATTTTCCTCTCTTCAGTATTTCTGTGTAACGTGTAAAGCTAAATGTATCTGTTGTGAGTTGATGTGCTCTGTCATCCTTGTGCAGGACTGAAGTCAAAGCAGCTTTTTAGCCTGAATGTGCCTGAATTGTTAAAACGTAGCAAGTTGGCTGTCGTGCAGATTGATGAGTTAGCATGCTGGCCTTGATTACACTGGATTTGTTTCTGCATACTGACGTTGTGAGCTTATACGCATGTGTCAGACCTGTGACCGCATCAAGCAGTCGGCCAGTGGCACCAAGAGACGCGTGTTCATCATTGAGACTATGGGAGGCTACTGCGGCTACCTGGCCAGCGTTGGAGGTCTGGCTGCTGGAGCCGACGCCGCCTACATCTACGAGGAGCCATTTGACATCAGAGACCTGCAGGTAACACATCGGCACAGCTTCTTCCACAGCTCACTGTTGTTTTTAACTTTAGGCGTTGAGGATTAAAAGGGATTGTTTTAAAGCGAGGTTGTATCTGCAGCGTCCACCTCAAAACAGCTCTTTGCAACATGAAACTGAAGCTTTTAAAGCCATATTTAATAAAACAGCAGTTTTACTTTGCAGAACACTAGAGTTTCTTCAATCAGTTGGTTATTGTGTGACTTCTTTGTTTGTAAAAGCTTAGTTTGGATTCAGCAAAGTCAAACATTAACACAAAAACAGCTTCAATAGAGCTGCAGCTCCTGTGGCCTGCAGGGTAACATTACTGTGTATGTGGAAGGAGTCTGGTGGCTAAAACATGCGATCTGAACCTTTAGTTCTGGGATCATCTCCTGTGCATCACCCATGTTTACTGTTATTCCCACAGGCCAATGTGGAGCATTTGACAGAGAAAATGAAAACCAGCATTCAGAGAGGACTGGTGCTCAGGTAACATAATGAAGGATCGCTCTCTTCCACACAGTCACAGTGGATTTGCTTGTGTAGTAAACAGCCCCGCTGCTGATGTCTTCAGTCTAACAGCTGACATTTTAATGTGTCACTGTGACATAGTGAGCGTTACCGCGACATTACCAGGCTGATATCTGCAGCAGCGCTGTTGGAACAACATGGCTTTGGACGTCTGACTGTTGTCTTTATCTGTGTGTGTGTGTGTGTGTGTGTGTAGGAATGAGAACTGTAATGACAACTACACAACGGACTTCATCTACCAGCTGTACTCTGAGGAAGGGAGAGGAGTGTTTGACAGCAGGAAGAATGTGCTGGGTCACATGCAGCAGGTAGGCGCAACAGTTACCGTCTCACGCAGCCTAAACGGGACTGTTCCCTCGTGTATCGGTGTCAGGGGCAACAACTCGTCCAGACAAAGTGAGATTTAATGAACAGTTTTCTATATTTGTACCGTGAATGTGCACGTCCCCATTTTACACGGACGGGCTTTGTTGTGTTCTGGCTTTTCGCGCGTCTTGAGATTAGCGCAGATAAAACTGGATCAGACGAAACTTTGATGATCCCCGAGGGGGAAATCGGTTTGTGTCTGCGGCTTGTAGCGGGAGCGGAAACAAAGAGGAAGCGGAGTCGGTGGAATGAGGAGTTTTAAACATTAAAAAAAACAACCAACAGCTTTAACAAACACAGACCGCTTTCCCAAACAAATAACTTTATTAAAGAAAAACAGATTTCCCTTAAATACTGTTGAAACTTTGTGGTTATAAAAGTATTTTTTCAGCATCGTATACCAGAAGAAAACAGTTTACACATTGGAAAATGCATCAGTATCACTTAATTTGTGTGGCTATCAACTGATATTCATAAAATATGTAAACTATCATTACATTTATTAAAGAAACACAATATAATGACACACATTAAATAGTATCACCTGTGTCTTGATACGTATGTGGCTGGATTCTTGCCAATACACATTCCTGCTGTGAGATTATGTTGCACAAAATTAACATAAAACGAGATGTAATTATGCAAATGAATGCAAAATATCAATGTAGCAACATGGATTTAATGCAAAACGTTAAGTCACGCACTACAGTCTGACTTTGTTTCCTTTTGAAAGGGCGGAGCGCCGTCTCCGTTCGACCGCAACTTTGGGACCAAGATCTCTGCCAAGGCGATGCAGTGGGTCACCAAGAAGCTGGTGGAGACCTTCAGACAGGGTAAGCTCGGCGCTGCGGTGATGTGACCTGTGGTAGTCGCTCCTCCCTCCCTGCAGAGGCGTGAACCTTTTACCCAGATCTGTCATGGAGTCACTCTGACTGACTTTCTGATGTGCTTCATGTCCTCGCAGTGGAAGTTTATCACTTACTGATCATTAACCTGCGATTTTTAATGAGCACTTGTGTTTATCTGTCTCTAAAACACAATTAAAGTTAAAACTCCTCTTTGTTTTTTATGTCTATTTCCCAAACACATGGATGACTTAAGATGAAGGTAAATCTGTTTTCTGTTTCATGCTGGCTCCATGACCATCTCCACCCTTATATTTAGCTCCATGTCCTTGTTTGTCTTTGCCACCGTTCTGCCACGTCATAGCTCCACACAGCCTGTCTGGGCTCCTGTAGGGTGTAGATACGTGTTGATCAGCAGCCGCCCTGCTGCAGTATTTCCAGTCCGTGAGTCATCTGAGACGGCCGGATTGGAAATAAAACGAGCACCGACGCACTTTTCTTATTTTTCCTGCTTTGCCCCACGTTTCTCTGTGCTTTATGTTGCTCTCGTAGTCGTTTCTGCGTCACCACCTCTTTGTATTTAGTTTTTTAGATTCGTATCAGTTGCACCGCCTCATTTTCAGCCCTCATGTTCATCCGCACAACACAGTTTTATTCAACCAGCTGAATGAAAGTTGGGCGATTTGTTTCAGATTTTCTAGCTTCACGTCAGCTTCATAAACGTAGCTGTATGTCTGCTCATAAATAAACAAAATACACTCAAAATGCGCCAAAAAAGGTAAATGTAAAACTTTAAAAACACACAAAATAAAACCCACTAAAATGTCGTTAGTTTGTCTTTTCATTAAGCTTTGATTCAGAGTTGGAGGTGAAAACATTCTGGCTTCACGCTGTTTTGCTACGGAGCAGCAGCTCTCGCTCGTTCTTCGTCAACACATCTTTTAATTTGCGAAGTAAACGGACAAAGTTCGTCCTTTCGCCCAACTCAGAGCCGCCGGCAGGTAGAGAGTCACCGTCACGCTTTGCCGTCCACCCTGTCACAGTCACTGCTGTATGTATGTTAGCACCCAGAGGACAGAGCCGCTGACCTGCAGTCAGGTGTTTTCCACCTCTGATACTGAGTTTCTCCTGCAGGCCGCGTGTTCGCCAACACCGAGGACTCCTGCTGCCTGCTGGGCATGCGCCGCAGGGCTCTGGTGTTCCAGCCCGTCGTGCAACTCAAGGATGAGACTGACTTTGTGTACGTCAAACACGGTTTCTGCTTTTCCAAATCATGAGTAAACGTGCTTTTAGAAGGTTTGATGACTTATGCTAGTGGGATGCATTGTGGGAAATGTAGTTTTTTGCAGCTTGGCCCATAACAGGAACTAAAAAACATGATATCTCAGTCACTGCTGCACCATTTTTAAAGTATATGCGATTAAACTATTGTTGCACCATTTAGAAATGTTTGTGCCACATGTGACCACGGCGCTGTCCTCGTCTGCCTGCAGTCACAGGATCCCGAAGGAGCAGTGGTGGCTGAAGCTGCGTCCCCTGATGAAGATCCTGGCGAAGTACAAGACGAGCTACGACGTCTCCGACTCCGGACAGCTGGAGCACGTCGTACGCAACCGGCCGAAAGAGTCGGACGCTTCGGTCGCCATGTGAGGGCCGGCGCACACGGTGAACTGAGAGCCTGTGAGGCGTCGGCGGGCGCGTTTGGCCACGTGTTCATTTCCTGTCTGTGTCATTTCCTTCGGTGTCACTCCTCTCTGTTTCGTCCTGACAAACCTGTGACCTGTAAGCTAGCCTCTGCAGTGTTTCTAATATCAAACACACACACACGTATATGCACAGCTGTCCTGCCATGCACCTGCGTGTCCCCCCGTCGCCCTGGATGTTTAGTGTCACCGTCGTCTTTCTTTAAAATTGCACTTTCTCTGTCTGCGGTCGCTTTAGGCCGGCTCTGAGCCCAGAGCTGCACCAGGACAGAACAGACACTGCATCGGCTGTTAAAGCAAAAACAAAGCGTGTGTGTGTATCGGCCCAGAACCGGCGCCGGGTTCGGCATATTTATGTTAGACTGATGCAATACAGTTCAACCGCTGCAGGTCCAGAGGACTGCGTGCTGTGCTTTACACTGAGACTAATATTTATCTTTTTAACATTGTTTCTTTTGCTTGTAAACATGGATATATATTATTAACTGTAGGCACTGCTGTACTGAGTAGCTGTCTGTCATGTTGCACCAACGAGTTAGACGTGTACGAGAATAATGTTTCCCACAGAATAAAACCAGACTTGAGAAGTGAATCCTGGTGATTTAGCGTCGCTGGATTTATTTATTTATTTATCTAAACACCTTAACATCCTGTTTTCAGCTTTTTTTTGCCTGCGGAGTGGAGACGGCCATTTTGTTCTAGTGTTTTTCGTGAATCCCCTCAAATCTGTTCAGTCAAAGAGGAACTGATTTTGTTTTTTGGCTCAGAGTTCATGAGCTAAACGTGACAAAATCTCCTATACAACAGGATAAAACAACAAAGTGAAGATCTAAACATCAAAAAAGCCAAATATCAGCTTCAGTGTGACGTCAGAATGTGTTTTGTGGAGGCTTTTCAGCATCGTAACTTACTGGAGTCAGGCGGTGGAGCGAGGGTTGTCGAGGTCTTCTGATGTGTGGGAGTTTGCAGCTTGAAGCGTTGTTGTGCAGCGGTTTGTTGGTTTTTCCTGACGCTGAGCTGCAGTCGCATGGCGTCACGCTGTTCAGTGCAGCATTAAAGTCTTCAGTGCGTCTATGATACGTGCTGCGACAGATGGGATGCAAACTCTGACTTTACTGGCGGGTGGAGGCAGACGACCCCGAGGTGGCGACTCCAGCGTCTTCCTTTAAGCAGCATCATGTCTTTTCTTTGACGTCTTTAACGTTCCTGCTTTTAGTTTCAGCTCGATGATGTTGAGAGTGAAATAATCTTAATATTTCAACTCAGTCTGATGGAAATATTCAAGATATCCTGCGCATCACTTCAGAAACAGTTCCCATTTCCCTTAAAATCTAGTTATTTTATATCTTTAGGAGCTTTTGGATGTTTTGTTTTGTGAGTTTTCACTGAAGCTTTAACAACTAATGAGCGACCACCAGGAAACAGGTCTGTGGCTGTGACTGCGCAGTTGTCTGACGTGAACAGACGACTGAAAACCGGCTGCAAAGAGACGCAAAATGACCGTAAAGAGACAAAACTGCATCATCTGTAGTTGGTCTGCGTCTCTGGGGGCTGCGCTGTCTCGTGATCTGGCTGTTGTAGTGGGTTTTTAAGAGAAGTGCACTCAGTCTGGAAACACTGCAGATGAATACGCAGATCAGCCGCGTGCTAAAAACATGGGCCTTCATGCGTTTGAGTAATTTTACAGGGAAATCGATGGATTTGTTCTGCAAAGCAGGGAATCAGAGCTTCAGAGCTTCCTGGAGGAACTGAAACAATAAAGAAAAGAAATCCGAGACGTCAGACGCTGAAGCAGTTCCCCGTTCTGCCCGTCGTCCAGCAGATGGCGGCAGAGCACCGTCTCGTCGCCTGCGCCCGGGTTCATCGGGTGCATTATGACACGGATTCCCTCCATCAGCTGCTGTCCACTCCTGCTCCTCACAGTTTCACTATATGGTGGCTTAAATCCAGTAAAGTAGATTAACTGTGTGTGTGTGTGTGTGTGTGTGTGTGTGTAATTAGGAATTAATCTTATCATTTGAAAGAAAGTTTCAATTTTCCCATGGGTGCATTAATTGTGTATACATGTAATCGGGACGCTGTTTCCCGCCTAAACGGGCCCTCTTTTCCCGTCTTAACCGGTAATTACGTGCGCGCGCGCGGCCGAGCTGGAACCACCTCTTAGCGCCTGTGCGCTGACGTTACATGTAATAAAGAAGAGCCACCTGAGTTACCTCCACTCCCCGCAGACCCTCCCAGGATAATTATCACCGTCAACTTAAACCTGCCGCAGTTAATTCAGCCTCGCGCGCAGGAGAGACGCCTCCTTTCGCCCGCCGCTGTCATTTCCTCAGACCCCAGTCGGCGCGCGGTTCATCGTGGAGGCATTTCGGCTTCTTCTCCCCGAGCATGAAATTAGTAAATCCAATAATTTGGGTTGATTTAAGAATGCAAGGGGAGACTGCGGGGTCATATGCCCATAGGTAATCAATACTAATTACCATTCCCACCTCCCCCCGACACACACGCACTTTCTTTTCTTCCTGAATCACACGCATCTGATCTCATTGGGCTGATTAAAGGTTGCAAATGAAGGGTCCTCACTCGCTGATTCTCATCAAAGGCCAAGCGCACGCTCCCTAACTTTGTCTTCATTTAATTCCACATTGTCTTCAGACAAGGCCCCCCAATTACAGGCGCGCAGTGAATCTTCCAAAATAGCCCACGCGCATTGACCTTTTTTAGATTAAAAGCACACTCTCCATCTCTGGTGGAAGCCCGTACAGTCCAATTTCCCCGCTAATGAACCGCGGTGGCTGCGAGTTGTAGCGCTTTAATGGCTAAGCGAGGAGCCGCGGCGCCATGAAAGGTGTTGTGATAAGAAAAGCAACGAGAGCCAACGACTGGAGGTCGGCTGAGATTGGAAAAGCTGTGTTTTTGTTTTTTCCCCTCCTCCAGCGCGACGCTCAGAATGAATATTTATGAATAAATAAATCCATGCAAACATATTAAGCTCGTAATGCATTGCAGGAGCGGGCGCTAGATGAAAAAGCCACCGAACAGGAGAAGTTATAGATTTCAGATACTGAGAACGTCCCAGCGAGTCACAGGACCCTGCCTCCAGACGCCGGATGAGGGATGTGCTCCACAGAAGCTCTGGACTTAAAACAAGCCCAGCGAGTCGCGCTCCAATTTAGGCTCCGCGCAATCCAGCGGGCGAGCGGCGAGGAACACTCCTACGAGAATCTCCTTTTGACAATTAAGACGCCCATGGAGGCGTGGAAAGCTCTCAATTCCATTAGCCTGTGCGCTGTTTCACTCTATCTGTCCACTGAGCCTTAACTTACTTATTAGTACAAGTCTGCAGCATTTTGTTGGGGAAGCGATTAGTGAAATCTACATGAAAAGGCAATTTCCCCCCTCGTCGTCTCTTTCACCCTCGCACACTTCACCGGGATCAGACGGATCTAAAGAATGGCATTTGCGTGCTAATGAAATCCGCTCTGCATCATTTCGGGTGTGGACGGAAGTGACTTGTGTCTTTATTTACTCGTTTCCGCGTGTGACAAATGGTCAGAGTTGGCGAAAATCACAACCCCCTCCACCCCCCCAGCCCCCTTCCTGTTTAACCGCGGGCTGGGAGCATCGGCAGGCAGTCATCTCTGAGACTGCGGCTGCGCTTTGATGTATTGGAGTTAATATCTTCCTGACATTTCTCAGGACAGATTTTCATCACTGGATTCATCCGTACTTTTGGGGTCTCTGTGATAAATGAGTCAGGACGTTCATTTTCCTCCCCTCGTGTCTCGCCTCTGCAGAGAAAAGTGTGTGTGTGTGTGTGTGTGTAAATATGTATCTGCTGTTCAGATGCAGGGGTGTGAATCTTTTCATGAGGCGCTTGTGCGTGTGTGTGTGTGTGTTTCCAAATCTGGCCCCGGTGTGCCTGAGCGAGCGGGGAGTCTTGGCGTGACACGAAATAGACGGCGGCATTAATGGAAGTGACGTTAATTTGACAGAGCGCTCGCTAACATGCGAAGTCACTCGCGGTTCATAATAATAATATTAACTCTGCATTAACATGCACGGCTGTCTGTCGCACCAGATGCCGAGCGTTTGCTGCAGCGACTGTCTTCCCCGGGCCTGCGAGGGGTTCAGGGGCTGCAGAACGCCAGAACAGGAAAAGCCACATTCTCACTGGCTGCGCGGCGAATAGCTGAAAGCAGCCGGACGGTGGAGGGGTTTCAGTTCGTGGAGCAACCTGCTCGTTGCTGCTCGCATGTTTGTCAACTTGATGAACTGCGAGCGTGCCCTTGAGCAGAGCAGCACACACACACACACACATATATAAAACAGGTGTAGCCAGTGGAAAAGCTGAAGGCCATTTAGTCGCGGCCATTAACACTAATCAAAAACCACTTTACCTGATAAGAACTGCGGTGCAGCCGTCCACCAGCTGCAGTCACCCACATCCCTCTTTCCTGATATTGACCCGGCTTAAACAAGGTGCCACCGCTGGGAACCATGAAGGTGATGAAGAGACTCAGGCGCTAATTCGAGGCAAAGAGGAAAGTCTGAGCGCTCAGTCGCTGACCAGGGCGATTGGTCTGTGACGTGTTGCAAAGACTGTGTCGCAAACAGGTGAGAACACACGCACGGGTACACGTGAAACACAAAAACATATGTGCAACATGCAGGGACACACACACAGGCCTGTACAGTATGGATTGGGCATTGACCAAACCTCATGAAAGATGCAGGTTTATGCAGATGAGCTCAGTGTGAGTGAGTGCAGGCCATGAGGGGGCTGGTGCGGAGCAGCCAAACGCTTCCCCCCGAGCTGCTGCCGGCGACAGGAACCTTCCAGTGTCACAGCGAAATCACTAAGATACGCCAGTTTCATCGGCAGCACGTGCAGTCGTGTCCATCAACAGCACAGCGGACGTCCTTTCTGCAACGCTGCGGTCTTTAATTCTGCAAGAACGATTCAGGTTGTTTTAGACCAAGAAATCTATCAATTGACACTAAAACATCAAAAGTTGAAGTAATAATGACCCTTTTAGATCAATGTCCACCCATCAGTCAATCATTTAGCAGCACCAGGCTGAGAATCATTACCTAACTCGGCTAGCTAATGCTAGCCCGGCTAGCTACAGCACGGTTTGTCAACCCTGCTGAGGTAACGAACACCTGAACCTGGCGTCTACCACCCACAATCACCCTGACTCTGCATGTTTGTGATGATTTGCCCATTTTTCAATGTTTAAACCAGATTTCCTCCAAACGTGAGGTCCAGCCTGCCCATTCTGTCCCGATACAGAAGCTAAATGCTCCCAAAACGCGGTTTCATCTGGACTTCAGATGCTAAATGTTTGACAAAGCGTCCAGAAGTTTAGTTGACTACAAATAAAAGGACTAAATTTGACTCTTTTAGTTAAGACTGGATCTAAAGACGGTCAGCGTCATTAAGATGGCGTCGCTCCGTCTCCCCTCTGCTGCGTTTGTTTCTTAAAGCAGTTGTTGTTGTTGCTTTATCCTTCAACTTGCGTGGCTTCACCTCCCACACAACCCGCTCAACCCGCCTGCTTGTGTCTGCGATGGTTTTGATGTTTATTTCGCCGAGGAGCGCTGCGAATCAACAGCCGGGTAACCCACATGCGCGCCGGAGCCCGGAGTCTGAAGGTCGTCGTGGTGCGAATCGTGAGACGAAACGAGGGACAAAGATCATGTAGCGCAGGAAAGACGAAGAAGAGCTGCAGCGTCCTACCGTCGCTTCACACATGCATAATTCAATTTAATATTTTCACATTTTATGGCCCTAAATATTCATGAATGATAAGAGCTCAGGGCGAACTTGTTCCAAAAACTTGGCGAATCTTGGGAAAGTTCCTCCCTGCGACGTCTGTGTTGGCCGGAGTTGTTTTCGTTCTCACCGAGATCAAAATCGCCACGTTCCCGTGTCGCGTTGCACCGTCACCGGCAAATGAAATAATGAATTCAGCGGCTTGACACAAAGGCAGATGAAGGCATATTTGAACATTCAAAGAGAGAGCGGAGGGGAGACAGAGGGAGAGAACATTCCCCAAAATTAATTTTCATCTCCAGGGTTCATGCATATTTAATAGAGAGCGCTTGAATATCATAGGGTAATACTAGCCCGGCGTGCATATAGAGGCCGGGCTGCGCGGAGAAAATAAACGACCGTGATCGTTGTCATGAGCAATAACTCTCCGAAGAGCCGGGAAACAAAATAGCCAGAAAGGCTTTGATGAAGGAGAGTCGGAGGAGGAGTAGGAGGAGGAGGAGGGGGAGGGGGAGGGGGAAGCTGTAGCAGAGGTTAAATACTGGTGGAGCGATGGTCCCTTTGGATGCAGCTGCTGTGGCTGTCTTTGTTTTGCAGAGGGGAGGTGGGATGGAGGGGGGGCTGGAGCAAAGGAGTGTGGGATATGGGTGATATTGGGAGGAGGAGGAGGGGGGCGGGGTGATGAGTGAGTGACAGTAGTTGACAAGCCCCGTGGACGGCGTCCCCAGGAGGCTGCACGTTGCCCCTCCCCCTTCAGTGAGTAAACACATCACAGAATCAGCACATGCAAGCATGCAGCGCGAGTGTGTCACACACACACACACACGTTTCCTGCTCCCCTTTAAACCCACATTAGACACCAATGAGCTCTGTCTGTCTGCTTGCCACCTGCCTGCCTGCCTGTGTGCGCGTGCGTGCAGGAGGAGGCGTGGCGTGCACCTTTAACCACCGGCGCCACCCGCGCCTCCCGCTCACCTATGACAGCCCGATCCCGCATGCATCCCACGTGTGACGCCAAAAGAGGCATGAAACGGCGTCGTCATGCTGAACAGAATTTTAATTACCGAGCCTCTCCTCCCTTCCACGCGTGTGCGCTCCCAATTGGTCCTGAAATGACAGCGGGGGGGGGGGGGCTTTCTGAGGGGTTTAACATGGCGAGCTGGAAAAAGCCAATAACAGGGTAATATTAACATGAGGTGGGGCGATTCAGCGCCGAGGAGCAGGCAGAATGACAGCGCCAGTCATTTTCCTGATTCGTGTTACTCCAGGATTAAAATGCAGAGTCTGACGTGAAGATGGCGAAGTTACACAGAACAGGAAGTAAAGCCGGGGCCCCTGGTCTCCGCAGCTTCACACCGAGGCGAAGTTAACGACTGACGCTGATCTGAATAAACTTGCCTGATTAGCAGGGCGGCTCTGTCCTCCCCCACCACCCACTCCTCACTCTTCATCTCATCCCTCCCTTCCCTCTGATCCCAAACCCCGCCGCGCCGCCATGGCGAGCTCTCTGACAGCTCAGGGAGCCCCACTAACTCATCTCAGCCCCCGGAGCTCCGACGCCCTGCTTGTTTTATTTCCCATCCGCTAAATTGAGTCGTAAAGACTTGTAAAAATAACGACGGGAGCGGACGGAGGCCATGTTTTCCTTTTTTTCTCCCCCCCCCCCCCCCCCGACCTGCTCCCCTTCCTCTTCCTCCTCTGAGTCCCAGGTGGGCTGTTTGTCGATCCATATAAAAGCCGTGACACGTTAACAAGAGCGAGAGAGGATATTTACTGAACGCTGACCTCCGGCGCCGCTGAACCTGTCGGTCTGAGGCAGGTGTGAAACTTGAAATTTACCCCCCTCCCCCCACCCACTCACCCACCCCACCTCCAATCAGTCACAGGGGGAGGAGGTTAAGGCAGATCTGAGACGTGCAGACAGATGTGTGGGATCTGTTTATACGCCGCCCCTCCTGGGCTGCAGACCGAACATATGGATACAGTAACGTGAACCTGAACCTGCGCAAACACGGCGGCGCAGAGCGCGAGGTTAATCCTCAGGCCCGGCGTGAGAACTATAAATCCCACTTAGGGGCAAATCAATCTTTCCTATTCTCCATCTCACACAGTGTACTCGTTAACCATTTCGGCATTGATTGGTATTCCTGCGGCCGTTAACCCATCTTTAACAAAGGCAGTAAAATGAAGGGGGGGTGGTGTTAAGTTCACTCAGATGCAATGCAATTCATTAGGTGCAATTTGGTGAGAGCGTAGCACATAAATCATACTCGGGCGGGTGGGTAGCGCTGCACCAACCGTGCAGCGTCGGGTGGCACAGTGAGGATAATCTAACCCAATCTGCAAAATCCTCTTTGCCCCCGCCCGTCGGCCGAGCGCTCCCAGCACAACGGAGCCACGGAAGGAGCGGGACGTAAGTTATACAACCCTGTTAACATGCATAAAAAATGTATGCATTAAAAAATGCATAAGTCCTGCAGCGTTTAATCGCGCCCGTATTGAAGATTTTCCACGAGGCGATGATTCCTGCGCTTGGAGGGGGACACGGAATAGAAAAGAATGTGAACGTGCATTAAACTCGTTGTTCAGGGAAGTAAAAATTCCTCCGGTGTGACAAGTTTGATGGAGAGTGAGTTGGACCGCTGCAGCTCAAATGGTCTCCTCGTGGCCTGATGGAGCGTGCTTTCTGTCCAGACTCCCGGCTTCCCTCTCCTGGGATTCAGCCACCACATGCGTGTGTGTTTGTGCATGCACACGCGTGTCCTTGGCACACGCCTGCCCCCAGTCAGGTGTAACTCCCGCTTCCATCTCCTTCAGGACTCGGCCATGTGTGAAGGAGGGACGCGCCCGGTCTAAAAGCTTTACGTGCTCCCGGTGCCACTATGGATCTCTTGTCACTCATCTGCACTGACAGTCGTTTCCATGGAGAGGTTTCAGGTGACGTGCTAAAGCGCTCTCTTGCAGCCGTGCTGAAGGTCAGCTCTTAGTTGATTGTTTGAAATACAAATTTAATGCCAGCCCTGTTTATAGACTGATAATATATGGTTTTTATACTCCCCAAAAAGAAGAAATTTAAGTTTATTTATATTAAACAATTTGTTATTGTTTAATTTAGAGAATATAGTTAGTAAGTTAGAAAGACCAGGTTTTAGTTGAGTTTCAACCAAAGAAGACATGCAACAGCTACAACTTTAGCATTTAGTGTATGATTATGTATCTGTCATTGTCTCCTGATGTGATTTGCATGCACACAAGCATCTCAGACGCCGGCGTTGGTGGCAAGTTGAGTCATTTTCCCATTTGCCTGCTGGCTAGTGAGCTCGGCGGCTAAGCCGGTGTTTATTCAAGCTAAGTGGGCCGACGCTTCCAGCCACGCAGGGGTAATCGCAATCAAAGACACAACAACTAAAGACAACACAGTCTACCCCACAACAACCTATTCGGGTTGTGGGCTGCAGCATCCGACAGCAACATCGCAGCTTCCTTCCTCCAGCCTGGATTTGCAATAATGCACAACGTTCCCTCCTCGAGACCTCCACGGCGGCGGCTGACAGGTCGCTTTAAGCAGATTTGTGGGACACCAACAAAGCTTTGAAATACAGCAGAAGAACAAACAGGAAGAAAGAGCTCAGGAGCCATTCATCGGGCCTGACAGAGACAGACGGGCGTTATAGTTTGCATCAGTGAGTGAATAGGCTCTGCTGCGCTGTGAAGAAAAGCCGGCACACACACACACACACACACACACACACACACGATATCTGGATGGAGAAAATAGAGTATCATCCTGAACTCGAGGAACACGATTCAAAAGAGCTTGTAATATTTTCGGCACTTCAAAATCTTTGATTTAATCTAGGAGTAACTCTTTTTATCCTGTGTTTCCATGGAAACGAGTGAAGTTGGGGCAGGGGAGAATAGGCAGGGGGCCTGATAAGGGGAGGAAGAGAGAGGAGTGGAAGGGGAGGACTGATGAGGGAGGGGTGGTTTCATTTTGGAATTGAGGAGAGGGATGAAGGGACGAGGATTAGCTGTCACCATGAAGAAAAGGTGTCCGTCCTGCAGCTTTCTCTCTCCCCCTTAAACTCCCTCCCATCACCTACCGTGTCCTTGACGAGCCCGCTCACAAAGGTATTTATCGGCCTCCGTTCCGTTAATTACCATCCAATTAGCAGCTCCCACCGTGGAGGCTGCGGCGGCAGCGCTCCGGTGTCAAGTCAGTTCACTTGGCGAGTCCTGACACCTTCATGTTTGCCGCTTTCTTCGAACTCGCGGTGATGGAGCGGAGGAAAAGTTTTCACAAAGAAGCCCTTAGCGCGCTAATGCGTCCATTTAAAGCTGCATTCATCCGCTCGCTTGTACGCGGAGACACGGAGACGCGGATCCAGTGGCGGGTTAGAAGATTTGTCACTAAATAGCCATTTTAGCTAATTGGCAAGGCAGCTTAGCCTTGTGTATTTGATGTTTCTTGCTGGACGTCTTTCATGTCAGTGATACAGGCTTATTAATGCGCAGCCCCTTCACACTCCTCGTGGACCTCCTTCATTCAAAAGCCTCCGAGGGAAGAAAAAAAAAGTTTAGAGTGACTTTTTAAGGAAGGGGGGGCGCTGACAGACCCAGAGCGAGCCCGGGCTAATTGGTTTGCTTTGAGTTTGGCCCACTGGGCTGTGGGCAAGGACGAGCATGTGGCATCGCTGACTTGTTAGCATGGAATTAGCCTCAGAGAGTGAATTAGACCCACCGGCCATCACATGAGTGTATTACACTTCGAGAGAGCTCTCTCTTTGACAAGTGCAAAACAAACATGTGCTCACACACACACACACGCACACACGCGTGCATCGCATTAATGCAGCACATGCAGCGTGCACGCAGAAACTCATTAAGCCTATAGCCAGGGACTAAATACCCCAGGAGCTTCTTTAGCCGTGCGCTTTGCATTCATAACAAATCAAATTCGAGCCTCTCATAACAAGCTGCTGCACTCCTGAATTTTAACCCCCACACCCCCATAAAAACCCCCATCCTCGTGGGTAACAAGCATATTTGCTGGATGAATGCAGACAGTAAGCATGTTAATGTGTGTATAGTCGAGTTCGTGTGTGTGTGTGTGTGTGTGTGTGTGTGTGTGTGTGTGTGTGTGTGTGTGAGTGTGAGTGTGTGTGCTGGGCTGAGAGGCTGAGTCTGCAGCACATCATCCCACACACCAAGCACAGCGCCTGGGGTTGTTGATGAGTTCTTTAGCCATGCTGTGTGGACCCACAACCATGCCCCACACCCCCTCCACCCCCCTGGACTGAGAGTATGCTGACAGAGCAGCTGCTGAGATGGACTCACACACTCACACACACACACACACAAGTCTGCTGTTTTCCTCTTTGATCATGCAGGCGTACAGTGCGAGAGAGTCGAGGGAAGATAACACGTTGATGTTTAAGGTGATTACGAGTGTGTGTGTGTGTATGTGTGGGGGGGCAGTCGGTTGGCTTTCACTCAGATATAGGTCATTGCTGGTGAGTGTGTCAGTTGTATTACACTTCAAACAAGCGTGTTGGGCTGATTAGCCTCAGTCCTGCAACATAATAATAAAAAACTTTTCCTGAAGGTGCAGCATGCAGGATTTAAAGCGGCGTAGTTTCAGAGAATATTAATAATTGTGTTGTTATCAGCGTATAATCACCTTTAACTATGAATTGTTGTGTATTTGTCAGCTAAGGATGAGCTTCACATCTGCACAGCGACCTTCAGGTGGTCGCAATCTGCAGCCTCACCTGTAGATGCACCTGCACATGTCCTTTAAGGTGCAGGATTCACCGGAGCAGCAGAGCTCTGTGTCGCTTATTTCATGCATACTGTTCGCTGACGGCTGCAGAAGCTCCCATGCTGGTCGACGCACGCTGAAGTGTGCAGATCGCAGAGGGCGCGATAATGTTCTTCTGGTGTGACGACTGCTTTTTTAAAGCTGAGCTGATGATTCGTTTGTCACATAACGACTCTGGGCCGATGAGTTTTTGTGCATTTTATCAGATTTGATGCACTTTAGTCGCTGTGGGAAGTCGGAGTTTGAGTTGTATCCTGTAACAACCACACTGATGACATGCTAACATTAGCGTAGGAGCATGATCATGATGAAAATAGCAGGTTTTCCATGTTTCCAATCATAGTTTAGCATGTCGGCCAATGCTAGCATTCGTTCATTTGCTAAAGAACAGACTTCTGATGCTTATGGGAAGTGTCTTAATATTGCACTGGACACAGACATGACCTCTATGTGTCCACAGATGTCAAACGTTCAGCATTATCAAAGTCTTTAGGTATTTGCACGTCTGCTGAGAAATCAATGCAACAGCTGTCTGCAAAACCAAAAATGTGAACCTGAACTTCACGAGATTCATCCTCTGGGGAACTTTCACACTGCTGACACCTGTCGTTCTGCAGAGTTTTTAGCGTAGATGCACCAAACTGCATCCAGGGAAGACAAATCTTGGCTGCAGTTGTCGCCTGCACTCGGCTTAACGTAACTGCTGAATAAGGACGTGCAGCTGGTGAATAACTAAAAGTTTAAAAGCAAGCTCACCACATCTGAGCACAGCAAACTCTGTAATTCAGCAGTGCACAAGACAAAGCAACCGTCGCTGAGCACGTTAGCATGAACTGCACCTAAATGCACGGCGGGCGTGAGTCCAAGGGAGCAAAAAGTCAACTGATCCTGGAGAAACTAGCCGTGGTTTCGAGCGCGTTTGCTGCTGTGGACACGGCGTCAGTTCAAAAGGTCAGACGGACGAGTCGTCTTGGCCACAAAGCGGGAGAGCGAGGTCATTAACCAGCTTTGGATGTAACATCAGGCGCAGCGGAAAAGGTGCAAAGAAAAAAAAAACATGTTCTCAAAGGACTGATTACAGCCGTGACCTTTTATCTGATGGCTCACTAATTGAATCATGTAGTAAATAGATGATGATGGCGGCGGTGGCGATGACGATGATAATGAAGAAAATGGCTTTTTTCTTTTTTTCTTACCGGAGGAGTGTAGAGGTGGTAATAGTAGTAATTGCGGTTTAAATGGAGGGCGCTGTAGGAAAAGTCAAAGACACGAGGATGACATGAATAATACAAGAAGTAGCGAGATAAAACCAGAAGCCCTGAGCTTGCACTAAAATAGAACTAACCTCGCAATTATTACTGACAGAGAGCGAAAATGATCATTATGGGGACCATATACAGGCCGTTAGTAATTTAGAATGAGCTACCGAGCTCAAAGGTAATAGCACTGGAGGGGAGCAAAGCATGAATTTTTAAAAAGTTTTCCTACTGTAAAAAGGGAGAATATACCTCAAACAGCCACCGTGACACATGAGGGGTGCTGGGGGGCGGGTGGAAAGCGAGCGGCGCCGGCTGCTGCTATGTGACGCCACGTGGAGCGGAGAGAGAGCGAAGTGATTGACATAATCAGAATCATAATAATTGCCACGGAAATAACACTGCCAATCAGGCAATCACGTTGGGCGTGCAAGGCTGTCGGTAATTGGAAAACACGGTGACTGACAGTATCAGAGTGAGCCGTGCCCGCCAAGCACCTGCTAAATTGCGGCTGGCACAACGCGACGCGGACAACGCAGTCACGCAGGACGGACAGACTTTACTTTTCATGATCACACGGAGGCAAAGTGCCACTTGTTTGGCGGGACGGAGGAAAATTGGGCGGGAGGGTAACGTCACGAGTCGGCGGCGGCTGATTTTCTGGCGGAGGCTCAGATTCACCGGGTTCATCGCTGCAGAGCCGCACTCAGGCTTCATGCAGCCGTGCAAAGAGTCGTTTTGCAACACCGGCTCAGATCGGCTGAAACAAACGCACAATAACTCCGATGCTGCAGCAACCATCAACAACGAGAGCCTCTGTCTGGTACCAAACACCCGGGATTTAACGAGCAAACCCTCATGTTCGTGCTCTTAGCGATGCATGATGGCCGCCTCGTGTATCCTGCATCGAATGGGGATTGGAGCTGACGCCTGTTGCTCTCCCAGCAGCCTGCTGACCTGACTGGCTCGCTGCGTGTGTGCTGCCACAATCATCAGCTTTTAAAGGCCTCACATGTCATCTACGGTGGAGTCGCTGACGCTTTTGATGTCAGAAATAAACAAAATTACAGACCTTATTACAGTACAACACCAAGAACATGCGGTGCATGAACTGAAAAGCTTGAATTACTGAGTTAAAACAGCTCAAACTTAGCAAGCTAGCAAGCCCACGACACAAAACACCAACTGTGCAGGCACAATCTGCTGTTTCCTACTTCAGTAATAACAACACAGGCCTCATTCACGCTCATCTTGTGTGTTTAGTTATGCAGGACTCTTTGCTTTTTAGTGTTGGATGCTCTGTGCATGACCTCAGATAACAGTCATTAGCATGTATTGACATTGCGTAGCATGATTAGCTACTGCACCCTGCTATACATATACATTGCAAAACTGTGTGCACATGTCTGGTTACATAATCAGTGTATAGAAACAGTGAAGGGTCTGTTTAAATCAGTGCAAATCCAGGTTTCTTGTGTGATCTAAGGTCTCTGCTGCGCCCTCTAGTGGTGTTCCCATAGCAACACATGGGAGGAGCTTGGAGGAAAGAGTGGGTTTGGCTCCTGTGCCTACAGACGTGTTCAGCGCTATTTAATCAGATTTCATTTTAAACCTTTATGTACCTTCTCTCAGAGCGTGTTGACACCGAGTTTCAGAGGCCGCGCATTTGCAAACAAAGTCAAAACAAAGACTCGAATGGATGCACGTGCGTCCCGGGTGGCGGGAAGTGATGAGAGTTTGTTTCCGATCTTAATTTGTTTGATTTCACCTCGCAATCATGCAGAGAGAAGAGGCAAAATGGAGGTGAAACTGGAGAACCAAGGGAACCAACGGGACGCCCTGGTAATTAAGAGCCTCTGGCTTCGCTAGCTGCGGCTAACGTCACCGCGCAAGGTCAGATTTGACTTTCAGACTGAAAACACCTTCGGTTTTAGTCCCTCCTCGTGTAAAGAACATTGCTCAGTCAGTATTAAAAACACTTGCGCTCGTTTTAAAGGGAGTAAATAAGAGTAACGTTTGATTTCACCGTCCTGCAGCATAATTATATGATTTTTAAGTGTTTCCAGGATTGAGTCGGATAAATGTGTCTCTGCTGCTCCTCCTCGCTGTGCCCGGCCCTCTAACGCTAAGAGCCTGGCTGGAAATTGTCTTTCCGCAACAGCCCATTGTGGCCTCAGGTTGACTCAACCTTAAGTTCACCCCACTCAGACACACACGCACACACACACACACACCCTGGTTTCCTCGCCACGCTAATCTCCCGGGTGCATTTTACTGCACACGGCTCGCTGTTTGTCTCGGGCTTCAACTTCCAACCCCGGGGGCAGGTAGCAGTAATGGGCTATACAGGAAACAACATTGAAGCGGGGCCCTGTAGTGTAGATCCTAATGAGAACAGGAACACACACACACACACACACACACACACAGGCACACACACATGTTTCTTACTCAAGCCACAGGGGAATTTGATTATTAAAAATGGTTCTTGTTGCAGCAACATGCCAGTCACTGGATTCTCAGGGCTTTTATGTAAAGTGGCGCTCTCAGCCCACCCATCACACAGCTGACAGCCCCGCCGCGCTAAATATAAACACGCCCGCTCTTTTTGTCTAAATTAAAGTCGCTGCGAACGGTTTTGATAAATACTCCTCAGCAGGTGAGAGTAATCGAATAATTAACGACTGCACGGGAGCACGTTTGTGCAGCTTTTAAAGGATATATATGTTAAAGGCGACGCATCGCAGCATAATCTGAGAACACAGGACACCGACACCGGCTGCAAGACGGGATCACACGCTGCAAACAGTCCTCGTACTCCAGGCAGGTACTTGTAACAAAATTTAAGTGGCTCCATCTGCTGTGACAGCCTTCACTGAGTGTGCATTTGTGTGTGCGTGCATGTGTGTGTGTGTGTGTGGGCATGCGTGCCCACACGAGTGATTGAGTGTGTTCACCAGACTCTGTCATCACATGCTTTCATGGCTTTGTGAGCTCCTGAAGAAACCCACATTTTTCCAGTCAGCAGTTTCACAGCGCACGCACGCACACACACGCACACACACACACACACACACACGTGCACGTTCACACTCACACTTTGTTTTTTGCCACCCCTCCTCTCTCTCTCTCTCTCTCTCTCTCCCTCTCTCTCTCTCTCTCCTCCTGGTGGCTGGCAGGCTGCTCCACTACCTCACCGACTCCACAAAAAGACCTGGCGCGTTTCTCCCGTTTCCAACGTGTCGCTTTTTTTTTTTCCCACGTTGCCATGACGATGCGACACACCGCATGAAAATGCACCTTCTCCCGTTTCCCAAACGAGGACTTGAAAGCGACGCGCAGGTCTCTGTTTCTCTTATAAAAGCAGTCATTATTCTACACATCTTTGTTCCCCGTGCTGCTGGCGCCATCGTCGCCATCGTCGCCATCGCTCTGATGCGACGGGCTGTTGCCGATGCGACGCACGGCCTCGTTCTCGGGAGTTAATAATAGTTTGGTATTTGAGCTGTCGCACAGCTCGGATCATAATAACGTATTTCACAAGTTTTGAGAAGAGTGGTAAACTCTTTAATAGATGTGAATTGTGGGAATTGAATAGTAATGCTAGCTCCGTTCGGGGCGGGTGCATCACTGAACGGGACAGTCGATACACCACAGACTCTTCCTCGGTGTTTGTTTCCTCAGCGATCGGTGGCCTGAGTGTAATTTATGGGAATAATTACAGATAATCATATTCAATTATGCACTTAATGCTAATATGGCTAATAATACAAGTTAATGAAGACAGCCTTGACAATTTTTAATTTACCAAAGTAGGCCGCTTTGTTTCATAATTGGAAATCAGCTTTTGCGAGCGGGTGTGTGTGTGTGTGTGTGTGTGTGTGTTTGGTTTAATCTTTAATGCCGCCCAAATCCCCGCCCGGCGAACTTCACCCACAGCAGACTGAAGGTACAGGTGGTCTGTTTCCCACGGAGGCGGTAATAACGCACCGAGCTGCTGTCATAAATATTGATGTCGTAACAGCGCCTGCGCCTGAGAGCGTTTCAGGGTCTGTTAAAGGTCACGTCACGCCGTCAAATCCACCATGAAACTGACTATCACTCATCGAACGACGCCATTTTTAAGAACACATATCCTGCGTGGTTTTGTTTCGGTCGCCGGTGTGCAGGCGGTTAACGCGGCCACCAGCGATTGGCTGAAAATGTAGAAATGTGTGACCTTTGCTAAAGACTGCCAGCGCCGTTAAAGCCGAAAGGTCAAACCAGACGATGCGGCCGACATTAGCCGCAGCTCCGGCGGCGGTGACATGTAACCACACAGGACCACAAAGCCCCCGCCGGTCATGATTCAAGTGGATTGATCTGCTCGCGCAGCCCGTGTGGTTCACTTCAATAAGGGACGCTGACAATGATGGACTGTTTCCCCGATGCCTGCGTTAGACGGGAGGCAAACACACGGACGACCGAACAAAGACGTCACTCGCTTGGTGGTTTGCCTTTGTGCTGCGTCATTTAGATGATCATCGTGAGTCGGTTGGGTTGGTTGCACTTCTGTGTAACTGTAAAACAGCAAGGACACGTGCTGCTAAGAGAGAAACACAAGAAAATGTGATAAAACACAAATAAAGCGTCGCTGAAACACGACATTCGAATGTGAGTGAGTGTAAAACACTAAAACACGCACAAAACACACAAAAAGTGGTCATTTTAGTGCCGTTTGATGGCAAACGTAAGCTAACTGTTGTTACCATGGTTACAGCTTCCCTGTTTTGCAGTGTAAACACCTTGTAAACGACCCTCAAAAGGCATTCTGCAGGCTGTGGGTCAGGGCTGCCCAACCTGGGGCCTGTGGGCTAAAGTGGGTCCGCCAGAAGTGTGATATTGGCCGCTGCTTGTTAATAAGAGGCTAGTTTTACTATGTGGGACATAAAAGTGCTTTTTAAACGTGCAGGATCGATGATTCGAGCACAGACTTTTCAGTTAGATCAGCTCACACACATGCTCCTCCGTGCAGTTATCGAAGGAGGTAAAGACTCAACGACACACGCGTCCTGATCGGGTCAGATGTCCACCCTCAACTCTGGCGTTCTTGTTGTCACATAGCAAACAAACGCAAAAACAAAACACAAACGCAGTCATTACACTTTTGTGAATGCACACCTAGTTTTTAATTGTCAAAGTCGGAGCAACAATTGATTTTTCCGTTTTTTAGCGTTTTGCTAACATTGCGCGGACGTTGTGTTGCGTCACAGACAGACGGGAACTTCGCGGCCTCGCCTGTTTCACACAAACGTCGCAGCTTCATCTCCCAAATGCACAAACAAAAGCAGCGTAGCAGGAACTCACAGAGACGTTGGTTCACGTTTGTCCAAAACCAGCGGCTTCGCTAGCTGAATTCAGCCTGTGTGTGTCGAGCACCGACTGAGTGTCATGAGGTCAATTAGGTGCTTTTTCACCACTGTTAACACAAAACAAACCCGCTCAGGAATTAAAATTTCACATTCCTCATTAATTAGTGTATGATTCCTTTAGCGTTTGCGGCCGTAAGAGGAGTCTGTGTCCTCTGGAGTGTGATTACTGTTCGTCAGCGTCTGGGTGGTATTTGACCTGAAGGCCCTGTTAACACTCATGACATTGGCATGCCCAGGCTGGTGTGGATAATGGAGCGGAGGCACGACCTTTATGATGAATTAATAATTGATAGAGTAATTGGGTTTGGCCTGTTACTGGGCCGGAGGAGCCCGAGGTTCTTCGCCTCGCGCCGCTCAAAGGGAGCCATTATTCTGCGCCGTGTGGCCGGCGAAAGGGCAAACAGCAGATCAAATATTCACCACGGAGAACACACACGCAATTATCCCCGACTTAATGGGGGCTGACTTCACCCAAAATGCGGCGGGACCGGAGCGGGAGCTGACCACGGTCAGCGGCGGTCACCTTGGAGGAGTTTGGTCAACATGGCTTCTAATATGGCGGCTGTGAAGAGCGGCGGTGGAAATGATGTTCATCGGGCTTTGTCAACAGAGTAGCAGGGGTGTGATTAAATATAAAGGGGTTGGGGGTGTGTATGTGAGTGTGTGTGTGTGTATGTGAGTGTGTGTGTGTATGTGAGTGTGTGTGTGTGCACTGCAAGGTAGACTTGTGCTTACTTGCAAATAGCTTGATGGGAGATGATCTTACAGAGGGTGGTGCTATCACATGTCCTCCTCAGCATCTCTCAGCTTCTCTTTGACGGGAGATAAATGCACTCTCCCCAACCCCCACCACCGCCCCCGCCCACACCCCTTTAATCGCCGCCGCGGCCCGCATATCAATTTTTGACAACGTGGCTTCGCCGTCCATTAAGGCGTAATTATGTTAAAGATCTTCTATCTATTATTTGGCGCCCGTCTGCGCGCACGCAAATCGCGGCGAGGTCAAGCTCCAATCGAAGTCGTTGGCGTTTAGCGACTCTGAGTGCCGTGTAGGTTTTTGTAATTGGCCCTTTGAACACTAATGGTATGTCATGACTGATGAGCTCTTCACTTTGAGGCCCCGACGTATGCTTTTTGCCCGTCAAGGGCAGACAGTTGAGGAGGGCTTCGGCTCCCCGCGCCTCCTCGCGCACCACGCTTCTCATAATGGCTCGTTGTTTGTGTTTACTGCGAGCCGGTGGAGGCGGTGGGGCGACGGAGAGGGAAAGCTAAAGAGCGAGGCGGGTTCAGCGGGTTCCTCCGGAGCGCCAAAGGTGAGGCGCTCTGCCTGACTTATGGAAAACACTGCATATTAACCGTCTCCAGCTCGCCTGCTCACACATAGTGAACGGAGCGCGTATAATGAATAATTCCTGTTCGTGTTGGCTGCGCGCTCCCCCTCTGCCGGCCCCTCATACATTATTTGTTGTGGTATTGTTTTCCAGCGGTGAGAGCGCTCGACACTTCGCCTCTCCACTCACATCAGGACAAGGAGGAATTTTGGCTGTTTGCAGCTTCGCAAGAGTCGACTTAGCTCGCCGCTTTTGTTTTATTTATTTATATATTTCCATCATTGCTGCAGTAAAATAACCCCCCGCACACACACACACACCACCGCCGCTACCTCCACCTGCTTTTGCATTAACAAACCCTGGAATAATAGCTAAAAATGGATTGCTTTTAACAAAAGTGTGCCCAAAGAGCCTCGCAGCTGGGACACGCTTCTTTGAAGTGTACTTCCTGCCAGCTCAAAGCCGCGTAGCTGCTCAGACGATCACCTCCTGAATATTCTCCCGACAGCGTGACAACACATGAGCGGAGATGAGCGCAGACAAGTCCAACGTTTACATAAAAAAAAAAAAAAACAACATTTTGTTGTCTCAGTCCTGACTCCCACCCTTCCTCCTCCTCCGCCGCCTCCTCCTACCTGAGCGGGACTGCGGTTTAAAGCGGCGCGGCGTTGATGTGCGCAGCGGGGGCCTGCACAAACCCTGTGAAACTGTGTTAAACAAACCAAAAACGCTCCCATCTCTTCCTCTGTCGGCGCTGACGGGGGATCAAAAGCGAGAATGCTGACACACACACACACACGCACGCACACGCGCGCGCTCGAGGAGGCTTGATGACGAGATCAAGTGGAATTTTTACTGTATTGGTTTGGTGCAAGTTTCCCTGAGCTGGATGTGCTGCCTAATTAGCTATTCAGGACCATCTCGAGGAGACAGCGCTCCGGGCAGGTGGGCTGTAAGGAGCCGTCTGGATCCCCGCTGTGATGAAAGGCGTCTGGTTGTCACACAAATTTGATTGGATGGCGTTTAATTGCCGCACTCTGGTTGGATGGAGCATTGGTTAATTGTAACCAAAGCTGGTCTGCGAGCTGGGTACACATATAATATATCAGAGTAAAGGCGCGTGGACGTGTAACATATGGCGCGGGAGCAATAAAGGGGAGGTGTGTGTGTGTGTGTGTGTGTGTGTGTGTGTGTGTGTGTGCACGGGCCGCTCGGTTTCAGGGTTGCGTCCTCTGTTTGCGCGGACTTGACGAGCCAGAACCGCGGCCGCCGTGATGCGAACGTCTCAGAGCGCCACCTCGGCTCCGTTGCACGAGGAGCGCCGAGGCGTGGGCGATCAGGAAAACAAGATAATGAGAAATAAAAGGGAGGAAGTTGAGGTGCGACGATTGGCTGATCCGGTGCAAACCCCAGATCGTGGTCTTATTGACTTGCTGTCAGTGTAATCCATATCATAACCATCTGCTCCGGCGCCGTGAAACACCAAGGGCATATTAGCTGTACGTCTCCTGCGAGGGTTTCAGCTGACAGCAGCCTGAAGGGTTCCACGGAGTCGTTTGGAGGAGCACCTGTAAAGCCGCGCTGCATGAATCCTAATTCTGCTATTGTGCCTCTCTGCTGAAAGCTCAAGACGTGTCTTCCCCGGGTTAACACGGGAGCTCTCCACGGTTGGCGCCGCAGGACCGCGCTGCCTGCAGATTGACGCGCAGACGTTTATTTGTGATGGAGTTATTACGGCACCCAGCGATGCAGCGCAAACAAACCTCTTTTTGCAAATCAGCAAAAGCCGGAGTTGATCCGAAACAGGGATTGTTCCCAGCGACAGTCACCTGGTTTTGTTTACATCAGCCCGGCTCATAACAAATGGATGGATCGAGCTGCAGCGAGCCTTCGTGAGCCCTCGCGTACCAATAATAACCTCCGTGGGCCAAAACACACAGAGGTCATTTTCTGTCAACCACCTCCGGTAACCCTCAATTTCAACGCTTCCCAGAATCCGCCGCCCGGCCGGCGGAGCAGCTAACTGCACAGCCGCCCGAGCCGCTCTGGGGTTTTAATGAAACCTGCTGACTTCTCCCATTTCCACTGTGACATGAGCTGGAATAATGACCAATGTAATGTGTGTGTGTGTGTGTGTGTGTGTGTGTGTAGTGTCTGCACACCACAAGCCCATCGCCTCCTCCTCCCCCCCCCACCCCCCACCCCCCAGGCCTTGACCTTGACCTGGGCTCCACTTTGAAAACCCTGAACGATGCAGATTTCACCTGATGCGCCTCACTTTCATCGTTAGCGCGAGGCGGGACGTTTCTGTGTGATGGCTTGTGCATTTGCAGGGTTGAGAGCGAGGTGTGTGTGTGTGTGTGTGTGTGTGTGTGGACACCAGCGATAGGTAGGCAGTCCTAATCTAGTCTTTGTCACTAAATATCAAGTAGACTGCCGGGATAACAGAGCGTGACAATGCAGGATAAAGCTCTCCGGGAGGGGTGTTCATCCCACGTCTGCTCCTGTTCCCCCCCGTCTCACTCCCTCCCTCGCCTCCGACGTCTCACTCCCCTCTCGTCTCGCTCGCCTCGCCTTTTCTTGTTACATTGTGTTATCCAAGGTCTGATCCCTGTTCTTAGTTTTAATATCTTTCTCTCCACCCGGTGAATCTCGGAAAATGAAACACTGTGAGCAAAACCAAGGACTCTGACTGTGTGTGTGTGTGTGTCTGTGTGTGTGTGTGTGTGTGTGTGTGTGTGGGGATGCGCCTCCCTGGGCTGCAGCCCGAACTGCCCAACTGACGAGTCAATACGTGCAGCACAATCCGTGGCTTTTAGCAGAAAACCAATATGCTGCCTTATCGACTCGTCTAAAGATAAAACAACGCTGTATTTTGGCGGCTCAAGCGTCTGAAAAGCCGCAAATAGCGTCGGGTTCAAGGGAGAGGAGGAGGAATTAGGGTGTCGGAGGCATTCGCTGGCACATTTAGGCCGAGGTTTCCTGATGATTTATGGACTTTGGGTTTTATTGAGAGCCGCGGCAACGTCAGGACGTCGTGGACGCTGCCTTTATAATTGGGCTCATCCTGTTTGTTTGTTTACCGTGGCGGGAAGCCGGCGGCTAATCCTATGCAAAGCCAGATAATAGAGGGCTTCCCGGGGCTGCAGAGCTGTCAACCTAAAGCAAATACCTCACCTTTAAGTCGAACCTCAGAGGGGAATTAATTTGTCGGGAAAGGGTTAGGAGGAAAAAAACAAAACAAGAGCGCGTGGAGTTAAAGAGAGATGATCACCGAGCTGTCCGAAAACATATGGCGACGGACCCTGAGAGACGCGCGCGATGAAGACGAAGCTGTTTTCCAGCCGCCGTGAGGACTAATGTCATCGGGTTAGCTAGACAGATGAACAACACCTCTGGCGAGTGGCGAGGGGCACACACACACACACACACACACACACACCTTTCGCAGTCCTTATAAATAAAAGTTAAGAGCGATCCTCCTTGTTGCGAGTCATTATAGATTGGCTCCCTAAACAGTCCCGAACCCATCCCCCACCCGCTCGCCATCAATCTCCCCGCCTCTCCATAAATGCCAGGAGCCGATAATTAATGATAGATTGCTGGTTAATGAAAGATTTATGCGGCAAAAAGAAAGCGGGCGCCTGGCGATCAGGTGGCGTGTTGGAGGCTTTTGAGCTCTGACAGCCAACGGTGCATCAATCGCGCCCTGGGGACGCGGCGTGCGCGTAATGGCCCGACAGTCACAGCAATGACAGTTGTAGGTGAGGTTGGAGGGGAAATAAATAAATAAATAAATAAACAAACCCAGCCAGGCGTCGCTCGGTCACCGGTTGTGACACTCAGCAGAAGGCGGCGCGGTCGGCCAAGAGCATCCTCGTGACAATGCAGACAGCCGTTTAACCTCTAGCCCCGTCAGGCGCGTCGGAGAGGGGCGGTGGCGGTGGTCGTGGGGGTGGCGCGCCGCTCTGAGCCGCACACTGACAAAATATTTAATTCGGGCTTAAAAGGTTATTTCACAATAACACGCGGTCCCACTTGCCTCTTTTCTCTCTCTGCCTCCTTCCCCTCCACAGCATTCAATTTATTGCCTTCAGACGCACGCTTCACTGAGTACTGTAGTTGATGCCCTCGCTCACTACAACTGCCGGCTTATTAAGTTTCCATGGCAACCTGCCGCATCCACTTGTGTTTTATTCCAGCCTGTTGGGACCCCACGGGGTAGAGCTTTAAGCCGGAAACACCAGGAAGCGACGGGTTTAGAGGAGGAGGTGGTGGGGGGAACAACCTGCAGCACAGAGGAGAGGGATTGTCGGGGAATTGCTCATTGCCCTCCGCTCCATTTAACCCGCTATGAGGCAGCGGGGCTGAAGCACGGCTTTTCTTTATGTCACTGTGACTCGTTGCATCGGGCCAAATATTAAAATATATCAACAAAACCACCAAAGGCTGAAGGCGACTCCGGGGGAAGCAAACCGTGTTTGTTTTACAATAAAACAGCTGCTGGTAAACAATCTTTGCATTTCAAATCTTTAGTTTTTGATGGCAGTGTGCATCGCTGAGCAAGGTCAAATAGTTTTTAGTAGGTCCACAACTTCTGAATATATCTCGACAACTGTTGGCTGATGCTGTACAGACGTTTGTAGTCCCCAGAGGAGGAATCCTGCTGACTCTGGTGACTTTTCATCAAGCGACACCTCATTTATCAAGTGAAATATCTCTCTACTGGATGAATTGGAAGTATAATATAAACATTCATGGTTCCCAGAAGATTCGTCATAATCATAATCACAAATTGACAATTTTGTTTTGTGGTGACATTTCTTGGATTGGTGCCCAGAGGATAAACCCTCAGCCTCGTTCAACCTCAGATGTAACCAGTCAAGTTTCTCATTATCAGGTGAAATATCAAAACATCTGCTGGATCTTTCTTGTGCAGAAAATCCAATGTAAACACTCGTTGTTCCCAGAGGATACACCATAATGATTTAGGTGAGCACCTGACTTTTCTTCTTGCACCAATAACTTGCACTCAGATGCGAAATATAAGTAAGTATTATAACATTTTCTACAGACATTCATAGTCCCCAGAGGATTAATCATACTGAGGTTGGCATTTGTGTTTTTTAGTGACGTTATCTGCTACACAAATTCCTGATGCCCAGAGGATGAACCCTGACCTTAGAGATCGTCTACTGGTTCAATATAAATCTAATGCAAACATTCATGGTTCCCAGAAGACTAACCAAAATGATTTAGGTGAGCCTCTGTCTTTAGCATCAAAAGCTTTCACTTATTTGTAAAACCTATCATAGTTGCCAGAAGATGAATCCTACCTCAACATCACCTCGTCCAGAGATTTGCTTTATGACCAAATATGGCCGATGACGTTCCCATCATGCATCAGCAACCAAAAGGTTCGAACCAGCTTTGTTCGCGCTGCTCCGAACTCATCACAAAAGGACTTTATGCTAATGAATCGTCATGGTAACTCAGCTCCTCCGGGCTTCTGTCACTCTCATTGGTGCGAGCCCCCTCCTCATCGCTGCCTGTAACCTTAGAGTGACGACTGCTGAGCTAATATGGACGGCCATTGATTAGATCATACATTTTCATTTCATTGCTTAATTATCAATTCAACTCTGTGGGACCTTTTGAATGAGAATAGATGTAATCTAACGCACTATAAGTTAATAATGCTAATTTGATTTTACAATTCAACATTTTATATGCATACCAAGTAGCCTTGTTAAGATATTTCTACCAAAGAGATAATTAATTATTTCATATGCCAAATGAGAAATTGTCTTATCTTTAAATTACTCTTGAAGGTATTACACCAGATTTAGAATTTCAGCTCTAATTCGAGGCGTGTCTTTCAAGACATCTGCGCCCACATTATCGTCTTTATTAACTGTCAATTCTCTGAAAGACCACAGATTTCATTAACACAGGCGCCACACAATCAAGGCCCCCTTTTGAAAATCACCCCTCTTGTAATGTATGCTCAGGGCAGGCAGACGGAGGGGATCTTTACAGAAACTGCACACGTTTTGAGTCATTTCATTGACGAATTACCGTTAAATGTGCTCTGACCACACCGGGCTACAATCAGCGTCCCGTCAATGGACTCGGCGTAAGGTCAAGTTCACTGGAAAATGGTTGTAAAAGGCAATTAGATGAGGCATTAACTGCCCTGGTTAAATAATATTGATGGATCTGGCTGGCGGTGCATCGTGAGTTGATAACAACAGCAGTTAAGTGATTTTGTTTGGGAGCGTGGACAGATGTAACGCCCGTATATGGAGGGGATTCGGCTCGTTAGGAGGCAAACTTATGAAAACATTTAATCTGCGCTCAGAAAGGATAATTAGAGACAATGAATATGTCTCCTCCTAATTGTTTATCCCTCGGCCAGCATGAAAGCATTAACAAATACAACTCAAAGCCATCAATTTCTCTTCTTTATGACGGGGATATTAAATACGACCTCGTCACTTTGGGAAAGTTGTTGGACAGAAATGAAAAGTCTGTAATGAGTGGGAGGGAGAGAGATGACAGAAAACATCAAGCACTATAAGAATTATAATTTATTTTATTGTTATTTTCCTTTTCGCCACGCGGCGCCGGGGATTCGGGCGCCAGAATAAAATTAAATAAATAAATAAATAAAAACCTTGCAGGGATCCGAGCGCCGCGAGCTGGCTCTGATTTAAGAGTGAAGGCCATTGGGGGCCAGATAGTAGATCATGAATGGTTCCACTGTGTCTCAACCTGAACTCCAAAACCCCCTGCACACACACACACACACTGGCACCCACTGCACACACTCCACTGGTCCAATCTTTTCATTGCCTTGGTGTCACTATGGAAACCCTCCCTCCCTCTATCCCTCCCAACACACACCACCGGCACCATCACTCCCACAACTGTCCTCTGCTCAGTAATCCTCTGGGCTGTAAGGAAACGATACTGAAGCATGACTGAAAGGAATGGATTGTCGGGGAGGCCGGTGGAGAAAAAAGCTTTAAAGGACCCGGACAAGTGTGTCATGCCTCTAGTTATCCCTCCACACCTGGGTAAAGGTGTGTCTGTGTGTGTGTGTGTGTGTGTGTGTGTGTGTGGCAGAGCAAGATGCAAGAATCAATAGAGAGTTTGAGCAGAAACACACACTCCAGACTCCAGCCCAGTCAGCCGGGGAAGCGCTCGTGTGTGTATGTGTGTGTGTGTGTGTGTGTGTGTGTGTTTTGTTGTTCGTGCATCACTTGCGTGCACCTTTGAGGAGAGTTTGCCAGTGATTAGCCGCAGTTTATCAGCAGCCGCGGCGTAAATACCACATGTAATGCATTCACTGCCTACCATCGGGCTCGGCCACAAAGGGATCATTCTGTCAGCGCGGTGATCTCATCGCTGAGCTATCTCTCTCTCTGTTCGGCCTTGGCAGGATATTGGCCTCCATAAACAGAACAGAAGATTGTCCGCTGTTATTTTTTTTCAGCTACTCCACACTCTGGGTTTCTTTTGTCCGACGTGAAGTCAAATCTTTTATTGTTTCTTTCCCGTCCCAGCGTCCTTGTATGGAGTTTCCACCACTCTGCTTCTTCCCCGCGCGAGGAACGGGAGGCGCAGATGCAAGAGATACGATGTGGAGGAGGGAGGGAGGGAGGGAGGGATGAGAAGTCTGAGGGCACAAGAAGGAAGTAAGAGGGTGAGACGACAGGGAGGGTGAGATAAGGAAGAGGGGAGGGAAGGACGAAGAGGGACAGAGGATGACAGGGGGGTGAAAGACCGGAGGAGGGAGGTAATAAGTCCCTCTTCCAATCTGGTGTTGTTGAGCAGGGGTAGTAGCAGAGCACACATTCCATTAGGCAGTAAATATTGACTCAGCAGCGAACAACTGGTTTCTATTGCATAGCAAACAAAGCTATTGTGTGCCTGGCAGCCCTGAAAGGCCTCTGTTTGCACATCACGCTCAGGGCTGATAAGTAGGCAGTCTCATTCACTGCGGGGGTCTTATACGTCTCTCTTTCCGCCTTTATTTAACTCCTCTGCCTTTCCTCTGCGTCGCTCTATCTGTCTCCCGCTCTTGGCCTCCAGCCGCCGGCCCGACAACCTTGACCTGCTCTCTGCACGCTGTGTTTTCCAGTGTGCATGTCTGGATTAAATCGCAGGTGTTCCCGTCGCAAACAATAGGCCCAGACGTGCCGCGCGGCACTAACCGCCGGCGTAACAGTCATCGACTGTGCAGGTCATCGCCAGCGTTTATGAAATGTACGATCAAGCAGGCCACGAGACGCTCGGCGAGACATGCGAGCGCAGCAGTATTTACCCTGATGACTGTGCCGAGGGCTGGGCTGTTTGTCTGCAGATTACATTATGCATTTACACGCTGACCTCTGAACCTGTGCAGCGCCCTGGAGGATTTGTGGCCTAGGAGCGGACCTGGGCTTATCTACCTGAGACTGTAAACGTGGGTCCACACCCTCTTTCTGTCCATGGAGTGATGCATGTTCTCCACTATTGCGCCATGTGGGCCGAGTCAGGCTATTGGAGCACTGGGTTGTGTAACGTTAGCAGAGAGCTGTTGTGTTAACGGCGTACAGTGTCATCAGTGTGTGGCAAACAGGAAGACTGTGTGCGTACAGTAAGTGCGTGACGTCAGGGTTGCTTCATGTGGGATTGTTCAACAGGAAGAGGCATGTTTGTCAGAAAATCAGAAAAATGTAATAAATCACATCAATGTTCACCTGATGCGTGCAGCTCTCATGTTGCATTTGCATGTTTCTTCTCCAGGTGGACACACGTGGTAATGTATCCAGGTCACTACAAAGCTTTACAAACAATATTTGAATGAAATATATTCTCTAATAAAGTGATTTGTTTCAGAAAGACGCTTCCTGAGTACCTTCGCAGAGTCATATTGGTGCAAAATCGCTGCACGATGCATCACAAAGTTTAACTTAACAGGGACGGGCTGTTCTACCTAACCCAAGATCCACTTTCTGATTCAGGCTGATCCAAAGTTTTAAATTAGGTCCAACATTGAAGTTATCAGCCCCAGTTTCCAGCAGGGCGGTCTGTTAAAACGGTGATTATGCTTTGTATTAATGTTCAGAGGGATAATGAAACCGGGCCGCAGAAACAGCTCATTACTGCAGGTGGCTGCAGAGTGCGATGCTTATCAGGCAGGTGTTATGAAACCTGCTGGGGTGAAATTACGTTTATAACGTTTCCGGCCTGAGAGTTTAGGTATGCATGCAGCGCAGGTGTCGAAACGCCGGCGTTGAGTAACGTCACCCTGCGGGTGCGAGGACATGATTCAGTCCAGCTGAACGTGCAGGACAGAGCGGCGACTCAGTGGTGCAACATGAAAAACCTGAACTGCAGCCGCTTGGGATTTTTTAAGGTCCTTAAAAGGCAAACGACGCACAGCCAGCCCGACTGTACGCCTGCCAGAGAGACACCCACTTTAAAGGAAGAGCCCACGAGGTCCTGTGTGGTATGCAGGTTTTACGCGGCACATTATAATTACATTGCTTTTGTCACCGTGTGATGTTCCAACAGATGTTCGGAGAGGAAGTGCACAGGAAGGCGCAGCGCTGTTTATCACAATCTGCCGTGAGTCCTGTAATATCAGCTCAAGATTGAAGACTTTAATACCGCTCCTCCACAGCAAAGAAAAACGGCAGTAGAAATGAAAGCCAACCCATCAAAGCACAATATGTCCAGGCGACAGCTTTTTGCAGAAACCCCCTCCTCTCCTCCCATCCCCCCATGCCTTACTCCCGCTCCTCTCCACATCCATTTTCCCCCCTTCATCCCTTCTCCTCTCTCCCACCGGCAGCAGCAGGCAGGGAGTGGACAGGCCGCGGAGTCGCCCTGATAAGCCGGATTCACCGTGACCTTTTCTATTGTTCGGGCGCTAGTTGGCAATGGCAAAGACGGGAGTCCTTCCAAATCAAATATTTGATTCATAAACACCAGGGAGGGCCCCTGAGTCGAGGAGGTGCATGTATATCCACCGGACGACTCGGGGACCTTCCTCGTTGAAGACGGTGGAAAATCCTCATGAATCGTCTCAGCCCTCGCTCTCTCGCTGCGACTAAATGTCAGGTTTTAGTGTGCAGCTGGGGGAAAAAAGCAAAAAGAAAGCAAAGGAGCGTCATTTGAATAATGTTTCTGTCAGCTTCACATCTACCAACACCCCCCAAACACACACACACACACACACACACACACACACACACACACACACATGCATACACACCCCGCTTCAATCCTACTTCACTTTCCCCTCAGTTCATCCTCACGTCCCCCTGGGAGGAATCTGCTATGATTTACTGCAACGCACAGCGTGCTCTACATACACAATCCTCGCTTAAACCACACGTATGTGCCAACACACGCACATACACGCACACACACGCCAGATCACCATCACGTCTGGTGAACTGAGGCAAAGCAGAGATTTTACTGGGTTGGATTTCAAAGTGTGCATCGATTGAATTCCCCCTCTGTTTGCCTCTGTGATATACTGTGTCCTAATATAGTGCATTTGGAATGAAAAGGGATGATCTTGCATGGGAAACATTTCAAAGGCCACTGCTGCTATTTTGGCTGAATATCAATGTTACTCTCAGATTCGGAGCCCATACTGCACCATTGTATGGGTTTGATATCAGAGAACAAAGGTTACAGCCCGAGGCGAGGTTTGATACTATTCCCCAGTGCAAGCAAAGGGACATCAACAAGATGTGTCGGTGCTACTCTGTGATTTCTGCAGAGCTGAAAGTTTTTTTTATTATTTTATTCCATCTTTTTTTTTTGTTCCATATGGAAAAATATCTTCCTGCATATTAACCAGCGGGGCCTCGGCTGATTTGGTGCTTTGTATTTCTTTGCACCCAGATGTCCCATTTAAAATGATTAGAGCTGATTTCTTTATAGCTGGGCAAGATGTTATAATGAATAACATATGCAATCACACGGGATCCGAACCTGATAAATAAAACCCAGCAAATGCAAAAAAAAAAGAGAGAAAGAGCTCCTTTTATTTACTTTTATGTTCTCTTGTCATCTTAAGAGCCGTTATAAACTCAAACACGAGTGTGAGAAAGAACGCTTGGATATCGAGACTGACAAACCCCTGCCGGAGCCCGAGCGAGGCAGTCGCGCACATAAAGCGGAATGAAACTAAAGCAGCGAGCATTTGCATAAACTTTAATATGCCTTTAAAATAGCTTCAACAAACGCCGTTAAAGTCACATTATGGCGAATAAATAGCAATAAATGATTTTTATTGTTGAAACACGGGAACACGGCGCCTGTTTACTGAGCATTAACGGAGCAGGCGGGGTTACCGTTGCACATCAGGCCAGCTGTGAATCAATTAGCCTGTTTCTGGCTTTAGTTAATCTGTCCTTCACCCTGTTGGTGTCAAAACATTGGGAGTTTGTTAATCTGACAGATGCATATGCAGAATACTGTCCGCTCTTATTGTTTAGCACCTTAAAATGGTGTTCTGCTGCTAGCTTACTTAGCTAGCTAGCTGTGTTGCAAGCAAAACTGCGCTACTGTTCACAGCTAGCCACTAGCAGCTAACAAATAACGCTCCATTAGCTCCTACAACAACATCTTTTACATGTATTTTCACTTTCTGATGAGAGCAGACCGTCAACAGAACTCCTTTCTTTCATTCATGCATTGAGCTATTCGTCACTATTTGTCACATGCAAAAAGGGTTTTTTCTACCTATTTTAACGCCTACTGAGATAAAACTCGACCCTGACCTGCCAAAGGTCAGCAGGTTCTTCCATTTGTCACGTCCACACCTTCTCTTGTATCTAATCTTCTCCTTCTCCCCCTTTTAAAAGCCCTAATTCAACAGAGAGGGCAAACTTTCACTCCCTGTCCCTGATTTCCATTTCAGCAAACCTTTTACATGGCAGGAATATATGGATTATTAACGCTTTTAACCATAACTTGCACACACACTATAGGCAAATGATCAAACTAAACTGCGGGGCAGATTGTATAGTTTTATTGTTCCTTCTGTTTAACCTGTGTGAAAGGTAAAGCACCTTATATACGTGACAAATCAGGTGGAAAAGAAAAAAAAAAGGGGCAGATCGGGTGAGTTTATGTCGCTGCTCGAAAACCAAAGACAGAACATTATCAGGATATTGCCTGGTTAGAAGGAAAGGTCATAAAAGTTGCCAGGTGTGGAATCAAATCATCTGAGAAGATGTGAGAGGATTTAAGTGTCTGTTAAAGCGAGATACCGGCGCTGGCTCCTGCTTTTTGCCTCATTCACTTCATCACATTTCTTGCTTTTTATTTTCTCCCTTTCCCTTCTCATGGATGAATGATACTACATTCAAACTCACATATTTCTTAAAGTATCATTTCCTGCGGTGAAGAGCCGATTTCTGCTGATGTGAAAAACCTGAGCTCTCCTTCCCCCGAAACTCAAATTGAAATTTGACAAAATCTAATTAACACGATATTTATAGGCGCAGTCTGCTCGATGCTGATCCATTGTCTAACAACAAATGCTAAAGGTGATGAAAATCACGTGGTGTTCTTCACACTTTAATGCCCTCCAGAGCAGAAATGAGCAGAGATAGGAGGCAAAAGCCACTCGCAGGTGAATTATATACCTGAACATCAAACACTGTTCAACTGCAGATCATCAAACATGCTTGTAAGACAACCGAGGATCAGAGACTCATGAAAGACCTACATATGACACACTCACTGTAATATCATGCATGTAAGCAGCAGCACATGTCCAATCTCTACCAGCTGACACTGAATCATATACGCTTTAAGTGATACGAGACGTAAGCGGAGCACATACTTCCCTTCACGTCCTGTTATGTAATTTGTAGACGGAGAGAACCAGTTTGCTTTAAATAGCCGCTGTGGTGCTGCAGTTCTGCTAAGGACAGATATAGACACCGGGCTGCACTTGTGTCATCGTTTAAGAAGGTGAAGAATCTCCATACTGCAGACGGGCGCTGCACACACTGCGTCCAGTCAGGCTGATGAGTTAACAGATGGTCAGGGCCAGTTAAAGGCCCAGTGTGTAGGAATGAGGAGGATCTACTGGCATAAATTGAATTTAATGTTCATAATTATGTTTTTATTATTCTATAATGACCTGAAAATAAGAATGAAAGTGCTTTTGTTACCACAGCATAAGCTCTCTGTATCGATTAAGGACAACTGATGCAGCAATTTGCAGTTTAGCTCTTCGCCAACTTGACCGGGGATAAAAAAGTGCAACAAAAACATGCACATCTGCAGAACAGCTGCTTGTTTTACAATGCAACTCTAGGGGGAAAGGTCTGTTTGGGCCAGGGTGCATAACATGAAGTTGTGATTGATAGTTCAAATGAGCTTCTGAGCCACTTCCTGGTAGCTTGGAGCAACCTGCTGACATGTAGCCATGGAGCTGTTGTGCCGCCACACAACCAGTTTGTGCTAATTTGCACGTTAGCATGTTAGCATGCTAGATTGTGACGCAGAATATCTCAAATGTTCTGCAAAGCTATTAACATTGTCATGGTTAGCGTGTTATCATGCCAGCATTAGCAGTTAGCTTAAAGCACCTCACTAATCAGCTAGCATGGCTAACTGTTGTCCAGTTAGATCATATTGTAAAGCGTTACCAGCTACAACTGACCTCAGATCAATCAGATGCTTCCTCTTCAAAGGCATAATTAGCACCTTTGTATGTTTCAGCATCATGGTGTATGTAGACTGTAGTGCAGAGCCAGGTTTGTTAATTTTCATTAAAGCGCTGCACGTAGCGTCTCTGAGGTTCGTCTCGTTTTAACATGTGACAGTTGTGGTCAATGGTCCGTGCACTGAAAGAGGTAAAAAAAAAATCAACTCTTTGTGTTAAACAGCGCAGTGCAGGAGGAGGCAAAAGCGATTACTATTCAGCGGCTTTAAATGAATTTAAAAACAGTTACTTTAGTGCATTTGCAATTCAATCACTGTGTCTCGGATTAATGCAGAAAATGCCATTTGCATTCCTACTTCGAGCTGAGCTGTGCGCACTGATGCACACGAGGATCACAGCAACGGCTAATTTATACGATATTCTGCTACATTATCATTCATGATCACCTGTATAGCTCATTACTGCCAGGGATCTTTGAGACAAACCTGCACTGCAACATATGTACTGCTGGAAAACGAATGAGCAGGCACACTGTACAGAACAGTAGGACGAAGGTTTGATGCTGCTCAGATCCCTCCTGCTGTTCAACACTTCCCTCTGAGGCTTTAGTGTGTTTTCATGATGCAACATGCTTGGCAGCTGACAGAGTTGCAGAGCCTTGTCTGCTCCAGAAGACACGGCCTAAGCCCTAATGTTTTGTGACTAGAATTTTGATCATTTAAAATCTTTCTTTCACACTTGTTTTCCCCGCTCTCCCTCCCCTTTCTCTCTCTCTCTGCTTCAGCCTCTCTGCCTGCGCGAGTCGCAGAATCACAGAATAATGAGTTCCTCATCCTCCTGCGGTGAGCTGCGTTCACTGTTGCAACCCAGGGCTTCTTTGATATGGATTCTGTTTAAATCAGCCATCCCACTTATTGTTGGGCTTCCTTGAAAGGTCATACTCTCATTAAAACCAATCAACACTGGAAGTTTTAAGATCACTTTTGCCCTTTTTCTTCCTGAAAGGAGGAACGCCGAGAGACAGAGTCTGCCCGTGGAACAGATTATCCTTTCAAATAAAGATCGGACCGCAAAAATGTGAGATTCTGCGAGATCAAAGACTCTGAAGTTTTATTCCTGAAATTAAATTAGCCTGGCACCACTGTCCGCGCATGAATTGCCACCCTACTAAATAAAATGGGCTTCACTCAGTGGAAAACAAGGAAATCTGTGGTGATATGTGGGCCTGCAGCCACATTGTGCAAATCACCATGTGTGTTCTGTCTGTATGTTGTACCTCCATAGTAACAGAGATTAAATTAGCACTGCAGTGCAAAGAAGGTATGATATCTGGTATGCAGGCTACAATATCGTGTTTATCCACAGCCTCCAGCTCTGACTTCACATGTATGCAGAGAGCATACACAGAAAATCCTCACTCAAACTTCTCTGCAGCCTGAATACACGGAGACGATATGTCTGTAACTGACACTAAACCGTGCACAGCGAGTCTGCAGAGGCTTTGGATTTCTCTTCAAGTTGAGATGGCGTGCGTGATCCTGTAACAACTGCATGATTCGGTTGTTAATGAGTCGTACTGGTGTCTTTTTTAGTGTTCCATGCGCAAGAGCTGCAAATATTAGCATAACGGCTAACAACAAGCATTCAGGGTAGGATACGTGGAAATCCAAACGGCATATTGTTAGCTAACACAATAGAGTTACATATAAAGTCACATTAACTGTGTGAGCTAAGATGCTAATATATCAGAGTTAGGGTGACGTTAGCAGCTCTGTCTTGCTCTTTTACGCAAATGTGCACCGCAGCTGAACTCATTACCTGGGCTAGCATTGATTTTACCAAACTCGTCCTCATTCCTAAGGTCTTGTTCCTTGAGTTGAAACACGCTGTTTTAAAATAAAAGCAATAATGGGAGAGTACACCATGTTAGAATGGCTCATGTAGCTTTAGCTTAGCGCTAGCCGTCATGCGCTTGAGGCTCTTTTACATGTTTTTTGTTTAAGAGCAGTTAGCCAGAGTTTTCAGCCAACTTGCAGACAGTTGAACCGTTTCTGTAGATAGCACGCCTCATTTGTTTATCTTTCAAATCTAGCAAAATTCAGTGGAAGGCTTTAATTTTAAGCCTTTCCACTGTTTGCTCTGCGTTTGAGCAGCGTTTGGCAACAGTAACAATGGAAAATGGGGCTCAGTAAAGGGCCAATTAAGTGCTATCTAATCAGAAAAGGCATAAAATTTCAAATGTGTCAGGATGCTGGTGAGCTGCCAGGAGGCCGAGCCGTCGCACCTCTCAGCGCTGATAGCTGAGTGACTTTTGCATGGGCGTACCGGCGAGACAGATACTCCCACACGCTGTCTATCTCCGAGTTTATCTCGGGACGAAGGCCAGAGAATCTGTGGGAAATCATAAAAACACACACACACACACACACACACACACAGATGAGCAATATTAGATTCCAGTGAATACGATAACAGCGCCTGATAAAGCGTGAGTCGCTCTGTGAGGACAGGAAGACAGGTATGGACTGAGAATGAGACAACAAACTAATTATGAAATCAAGATGTATCTCTCTGCACCCAGAAGTTGAAACACAGGAGGAAGCCAAGAGCCGAGGATGGAGCGATTTGATTAAAAAAATGGCAGGGTTGTGTAACAGACGGCAGCGCTTGCACTCGGTGAACTCGATGCAGATTCAGCAGCGGATAAACATAATCCCACCGATGAACTTAAGGTGACTCCAAAAATAAATAACCATTATTTCCATGATGACTGTCATCAGCACCAACTACCCACAACAACTGTAATAGCTCCTGGTTGAATTATTTATATGTGATATATTCAGGTGGCGCTGTGAATTATACACCGGCTCCACTTCCCTTTAAAAAAAAAAATAAAATATTTGCAACAGTTCCAGCGGTGATGAATGAGACCGTTCCCGTCGAGTTTCCAAAATAAAAAGGAGTGAAACAACATGGGCGTGTGAGGAACTCCGTGTGAATGAATTGTTTTGGCCGCGATCCAGAGAGTTCCTCCGGCAGAGCCAGTTAAAACACAGATAGCGGCACGGCTCATTGTTATGTCGGGATCCGCCCCAGAGCTGGGATTTGTGCGTGGAGTACAAAAAGCAAATGTGTGTGTGTGTGTGTGTATGGGGGGGGGCGAATGAAATAGTAGTACAAACTGGAGCAGGAGGGAATATTCCACTGGGCGGGATGGGGCGATGTGACAGCGGGGTGAGACGGGGTGAGGAGATGTCCTTGGGGAGAGGAGGTGAAACTTAACAAAGGCCGTCGCAAGCTCAGACAAGTACAGTGAGCCGTGCTCAGGGCTTCTGAAGGAAAACACTGGTGTAACCCACCATCCATATGTCACAAAATACCCTGTTTACTACAGGGCTGCAGGCTGACGATGAAAACTCATTCATGTGGTTTAACTTTACTTCTTTGCATGCGAGTGCACAGGCTAGCTGTTTCCCTCAGTCGCCAGGCTTCATGCTAAGCTAAGTTAACCAACGACAGCCTCCAGATTCATATTTAAAGGTGCAATGAGTAGGTTTCTGCAGCTAGGCGGTCTTTCAATCAAAACAGTAATAAAAGTGGTGCAGCAGCGTGGGATGCTGGGAGTTGTTGTCTTCCTGTCAGCTGGGATTCCTTCAGTGTTGATGGTTCAGGAGGTTTTTACTGGGAGCTGAATTCTCCACAGAGGTCTCCTCCTCTCCAAAACAAACAGAGCCGCTGATTCAAACCCAGAGAAACACTGAATAAAGCAGTTCCACCTTAAAAAACACTGTTTCTCCCACGCTGTCGGCCGCACGCGGGACGTCCTGGAGGGGCGGCGAGCCGAGCTGCTGCTAACGTTTGCTCAGCTTGTTTCTCTGATAACTTCAGATCCAGACGTCCGACGACTGAAATCCTTCATCTGCTTCAGATACAGAGTTAAAAACAAGCAGCGGCTGAAAAGAGGAGCACAGAAATGTGTCTTACAGCTGATCCAGAGTCAGTTCATGACGCTGCTGAAAGATAATCACAACAGTGATGATGCAAGGAGTTCCTCTTCTCTACACACTGAGACAACTCTCCGACCTCCTGGGAATCTGTAACCTTTCTCTGGTTAACGTCAGGCTTTCACACTAGAAAGAAGTCGTATTTGTAAATATATGGTTTCCACCTAGAAGCCACAAAATGTCACACCTCGTTTCAGTTCCTCTAAAACTCACACATCAGCTGGGTGATACCAGCGCTGCAAAATACATAAGCCTGTACTCAGGATGCTAATGCATTTTGCATGGCGACATTGTGGGGTTTTATCGCGTTGCACCAACGAGGTGTAAATGCATCGAAGAACACATGCGGTTTCCATAAAAGATCTATTGAGCAGAAGAAACCCCCCCCCCAACACCCCGCCCCACCTCCCTCTCTACCCAGTAGCTGTTTCACAGTGAGCCCTCCAGAGATAAGCCTGTCCTTCATGTGCTGTGTCTGAGCACAGAGCCCAGATTACATGGCCGCGGAGGATTCCCTACTGACTGCCTGCTCTTCTACCACGTCTCCTGGACATAAACAAGGAGGATGCTGCAGAGAGCGAGCAGGCTTCCACTGCGCGCCCGCGTCTTTGTAATCTTGTACCGGGCTGTGTATCTTTGTAATCCCATACACCACGACTGCAGCTGGAATAGCCTCAGTGCTGCGATGGATCCACAAATGCACAGACCGTGTACTCCAATCACCAGTGCACCTCATGAAGAGCTTAGACCTCCAAGATGTTTTTGCTGCTATCAGTTTATGGAAGTGTCTGTGAAGCAATAACTGCTCTATTATCAGTGGGATGGGAGTGAGAGGCTCACAGACGAGACGATTCAGGCTGAGGCATAGTCTGTGATTTTTGATTTGTTTGTGTTATATGTTTACTTTTTTCCTCTTTAGGTGATGATTATAGTGGAAATGTTTTTCTTGCACTACTTTTTCCAAAGCTTCTTAAATCTTTTGCACATCCCTGCACAAAACTGTGCAGCACCTTAATGTAAATAACGGTCATATTGTGCATACGTTCTCATTGTTTCTGTTCTTCATTCATGCCTCTTGACTGACTCCACTCACTTTCACCTTTACTCACATTTTCTTCTGGGTGTAAATGTGTGCAAATTCTTGTGTGTGTGCAAACTGATAATAAGACGGGGCTGCAGGAGAAATGCAGGGTCGGCTTCAGAAGCAGCATGAACCAATTTGGTGGAAAGATATGAGTGAATGTAAATAGATTAACGCCTGCACGGAGATCCGCCTGAATACACCTGAACTGTTCTTTAAGTCAGAGCTTGTGTGGACAGTTGGTTGCAACAATGATGATGCTGCAGATTGCAGCTTGCATCCTGTCTTCGACCGACAGGCAGCGTCGTTATTTCTCTCTTAACAATAACAGCTTTCCAGCCTGGTATTGGACGGAATTACAGTCTTATTGAATGATTCTGCACCTCCAGATTGGAAGTGGACACAAATCAATAAGAGAAAGTAAGAGTGTGTGTGTGTCAGATGAAGTGTTGCACATCAGACTTTCATGCAGGAGACTAAACATTCGCCATTTTATTGACTATAACAATGCAAGTTTCCATACTTTAACTGTAGTTTAGTGTCCTAACCATGACCCAGCTCTTCCTTTTATATTGTACAAGGAATCCAGGTTTTGCAGAATCGTTCAACGCCATCCTTCTTGCCTGACGACAGGCCTGCTTACATAGGTGATGTGTTTTTGTCGTTTGGATACAAGGACGCCTCTTTCCAGGAACACTTCCATTGGCCGTTTGTCTGTTTTTGCAGATTTAGAGAGAAGATGTTCTTTTTTATTTTAAAGGCAGACATTCGTTTCATATATTTTGATAAACATCTTTTAAGCAAAGCGTCATCTCGGGTTATGGTTGAAGAGAAAAGCACGCTCAGTCTCAGCTGACAGATGAAAGCGTCGTAATCGCCCTGTGCTGGTATGTAAAGTTTGTGAGGAGGTGAAACACGCGTGCATCACCTGCTTCATGCATTCATGTGTTAAATCAGCTCCACGGCGCGCACACAAGCAACGCTTTAAATCATGCACGCTCCCGTCGGAGCCGGTGATTTGCATGTCTCTGTGCGTTCTCGTCAACATGCACTGATATTGTCTTTGCATGTTGCGGCGGCATGCTGGCAATACTCTGGTGGAAAACCCTCCTCCTCCTCCTCCTCCTCCTCCTCCGCTCCCCTCCCTCTTGTTCTGCTCGTCCTCAGATAACTGCCTCCAGCTGAAGATGTCCTGTCGGCACCTGGCACCCAGGGGAAGGAAGGCCTGCTATTCCCTGACTAACACACACACATGCACACACATGCATGCACGCACCCTCCGAGTGTGGGCGTCTGTGTGTGTGAGCGGAGAATATGTAGCTGTATGTGCTGTTGCGCAGCTACTCTGCATGTCTTTGTGTGTATGTGTGTGCGTTGCACAGTGTGTGTGTGTGTGTGTGTGTGTGTGTGTGTGTGTGTTTGTGCTGCATTATTATTGTGTGCCTGTGAGCTGGTGTTGTCTGTCAATCTCCCCCTGGTCCCAGCCTGCTCCGGCTGGTTTTATTGAAGCAACAGACAGCGTGGGCACACACACACACACACACACACACACACAGATAGAGACACACACATACACATGAGCTCGGAGCAGCCGTGATCCCAGGCTGATAGAGACAGACATAGACTTGGTGAAGTTGAGAGAACAGCCTGGGGTTGTCTGCAGACCACGGGGAATACGCCCCCGAGTTACAAAAAAACTGGAGTAGAAGCCAAAAACTCTGCTACTCCCCCCTCCATCCTCCCCCATCCTCCCCCATCCTCCCCTCCTCCATCTCTCTCTCTGCTGCTAACACTGCCATTCAGCTCCCTGGCTGCCTACCTGCCTGTCTGTCACACAGTCCATCAGCTGCTTAATCAGTCACTCCTTCTTCCCTTTGCATTTATTTATCAATCTCCGTTTGTTTTGCTTTTTATTTAGCATTATTTTGTTTTTTTGGTTGGTCGTTCCCTTTTGTTCATCAGTGCCATCAATCTCGGATGGAGAAAACCAATGCATCAGCAGTGTAATTTTGTAATCAGCACGGCCAGGAATACAAATCAGATCGGCAGCGGGGCCGTAATGCATGTAATCCATCAGAGTGAAAGTGTTACAGACATCTGATAAACATGCATTTTTGAGGTGATTAATTGACTGAATAATAGATGGATCCCTCCGTATACTCGCAGATCTGGAGTTGATTTCTCTCTTTGCATGCGGAAGTGTGTCGATGGACTGGCTGTGTGAGTACTGGGGGAGGCGGGGTGGGTTGGGGGGGGCAAGCATAGAGACTATAAAATCATATTTCCCCATCAACTGTGCAGAATCGATTTAAATCTACAGACAGTTTGGGAATAAGCGATGCAGATATGACGTTTTATTCTTCTTTTTTTTTGTTGTTTTCCAGTGCTGCAGGCATTACAATACGCGTCTGATTGGGACGTTTCATTTTGTTTACGCCATTTATTTATTTTACTGCTCTCTATTGGTGGCCATTAGAAATTTTTATCTCCTCGCACACACACACACACACACACACATTCCCGCAGCAGCAGTTTTGGTGGCTCGGACTTGACAGAAACAATGAAGCTGTTCTTTCGCACGGAGACAAGCAGGCGAGCTAATTAGAGAAACATCCAGTAAATAGGTGATATATCACTGCGCTAAATACTGCAACAATAACACAGCCTTGGCATTTGCCTCCATTCGCTTTTCTCGGCTCCAGGATGAAGCTTATTAGTCTTCATAGCCGGAAAATGTCTCACAGCGCCGGTTTTTACCTTCCAGCAGCTGCAAAACGCCAGCGTGAGGCGTTTGGGGTAGTTTGGGTGTGGAGTTTTTAAAAGCACCTGGCAAAGTAATCATTGATTCATTGGTATCGATCAGCAATCCCATCAACTCCTGCAGATATATGATGGTCATTTTGTGCAGCGGGGCGGAAAGAATAATCGTACTGATTGCTCTTTCATCCCATCTTACTCCCGCATAACCCGCTAGCGGCGCTAACATAACATATAGCCGTCGATGTTGTTCTCCAGCAGTCAAAGTATTGGACCCGTGCTGCCTGGCCCAGCTGTGGCTATCTGGATGAAAGATTGATGAGGCTCTTCAGGTAGATACAAAGCTAAGTGTCTTGTTTATTAATGTGCTGTGATTGGATCCATTAGCCGCCTTGTGTAAACTAATCGCCGTATAATGCGTGTTGTCATTTCAGCCTAACTGCTGATAATGTATTCCTCCCCCGTCTTTGCAAATGCTGTTATTTTCTAATAGACTCATAGAAATAACGTCGTGTCAGGAGTAAAGACCCCCCCCTCCACCCGGCCCCATCCGGTTCACTGAGCAGTAAGCATGTTTCACATTCACATTGATTGCTGAATTTGCTGTGTGTATGCTCCAGCTCGCTGTTCTCTGATACCGGCGGTAATACAGAGATTCAGCGCAGCAGATCTGGACAAATCAAGCTGCGGTGAGGCCCAACTTTCTCTGTGTAATTCAATCTGCCGGGGTGCAGATTCACAACACAGGAAGGTGTGTTCGGCTTTAAAGGAGGAAAAAGGGGGAGGAGGTTGTAAATGAAAACAAATTGGGTCAAATCTCAGCTGCATCCTGAGGTATTACCGCAGACAACCTTTCCTTTCTGCGTGACACGGCAGCCAAAAACACATCAGCGCAGTGTCAACACCTGGGACGAAGATTATTGACTCCTAATAGCAGATCTAACAGTGTCGCTTTCACAGAAGGATAAAAAAAAGAGAACAGCCTCGTGGAACCGTAACGGTATCACAACCGCGCTGGCTGACATCCAGCCCGCCATCTTCGGGGATCAATTTCTTCAAAGCATAATGTATCTCTTTTATTCTCCATCTGAGATGCAGAGTTGGTGATCTCAAGGTGCACGGCGAGACTTTGAAGTGCAAAAGAGTCGGAGGAGTCAGAGATGGGAGATTCGCAGCCCGGGCTTCTCCCCGCTGAGATCCCCTGACCTCAAGTGAACAGAGCGAAACTGAGCAAATTGAAAATAAGTTTAGTAGGGCACGCCACAGTTTGATGTACATACTGGGAAATAAACCTTGTGAAACGACCTGTCAGAATCGATTTGCAATGCCAATGAATTTCAAAGAGTTATCGGAGGCTTTTTAAATGGGTACTTCTTCCCGAACCCAATCTCTGTGTCAAGTGTATTTACAAGAGATACGTCCCATTTTTTATTGTAGAAGAGCTCATTTACATGATAATTGCACTTTGAAACCGGGTCCAGCAAAGTTTGTAAGATAAAGGAGACTGAGTTTACAAAATTACAACACTGTAAAAGTTGTTTTCTTCCTCGCTCCGTGTTTATTTTCATCGCTGTATCGTGTATGAAGTGACAGGTGTGCTTTGCATCTCTGCAACACACCCGCCCGCTCATTATGCAGTCGTCGCAGGCCTCATCTATAAATAAAACTGCGGCCTGTTCCTTTTGCAGCAGGTTCACGCCAAGACGGCAGCCAGTCGCACGGGGACTCCACTTCACAAGGAGCAGCACAACAAATATTGCACATGGAGAGAACGAGGGAACAAAAGAGAGAAACTGTGTGTCGCTCTGTGGTTGTTGTTTTTTTTTTTTTTTTTTAGCAGCACACACGCCACAGACTGTACCACATGCTGTGGCGCTACAATAGCTGTTTGGGATTTGGAGCTAATGGACAGGTCTGAACCTCTGCTGAGAGAGACGCGGCCTGCTTTCGTACGTCTTTGAGATTATGGAGGATTCAGAAAGAGGGGGAGACATGGAGTTAGAAATGTAAACAACATGGCTGAGGGGGCGCAGTCGCACAAAAGGTTTAATAGTCCGTTAATGAGGCCAAACACATGCGACCTCTCGCCTCCGGTGGTTGTTTTCACTCATTACTCAGCTGAAATGTTTGCCAGAAAACACGATGATAAAAGATGTATTCAGCTGATATCATCAACGCTGGTTATGTAAAAGAAAACAAACAGCAAACAGCAAACACCACTCCGCCTGCAGCAAAAGCAGAACAGGGAACATTTGCACAGTTTCATTCTATTGTCCTGATTATAAACACACCTGCGATTCCTTCCTTCCTGCACCGAAGTTCCCACAAAACCAATCGGACGAGCTGAAAGGGAGCGTCGTAATGATGTAATTACTTCACCAGGTTCCCAGGATACACTGAAAAGAAAACAGAAGGGTGGTGGAGGGGAAGAGGGACGGTGCGGGTGGGGGTTTACAGGACCATGGCTAAACAGCAAAGCCGGTTTCGGTTCCCTTTAAAGCGACTTGGGTGTAAAACGATTCCGGATTAGGCTGATACATGATTTACTGGCACATTCTCCATTGGTTCAGCCCACCGGCGCGCTCAGTGCGGGGCAACAGGGGACGTTTGCCCCAAATCTGGTGGTTGTTTTTAGGCAGACAGCTTTAAATGAACGCAGTGATTCTCCTGCTTTCAAGGCAGATATCAAGTGGTTAAATCAGAGGGTGGAGACATTACGTAAAGTTGGTGTAGATGAAAAAATAATAATATTCAATTATAAAGCGAATTATAGTCAGTTATGTTTAAATAAATAGCAACATGGAGACGTCTCCAATTAGCAGCTACTAGCACTGATGATGCTAACTGAGGCTGCAGCCACCGGTGTTTTACAACCTTTAAAATGAAGGCTTAGGAAAACACTGCTGACCCTGTTTTAGCTTGAAAACTGGACTTTTTTAAAACAATGATGCTGACACTCAGAGTCACACTGCGTCGCTCCCTGACTGGTCATGTGACTCTTTTATGGAAGAAAACAACCAACATCAGTCTTGGCTACCAGTGTTTAATTCAGCGTGGATAACATGGACATCATTGCCAAATTTGCTGATCAGGTTAGCAGTTCTGCTTTTTATAATGAAACTATGTGCACAAAGCCTGCAGTTATTCAAGCAATGAAGTTGTGGTTTCTGAGGAAAGTCCAGATCTTCCTGGATAACCCCTTTTGACTTGACTTTTGAACAAATTCATACTTATTTTGTTCTGCAGAACTAGTGTGAAGCTCACAAAGAAGCTGTAAACAGTAAAGCCTAAGTGCAGCTCCACATAATGTATAAATGTGAATCAATACTGAAACAACACCAAGCAATCCCGTCCATACAAAGTTAACGTTAGCATAAAACGTTCATTATCTTATGTTAGCTTAAAAATTTACATTACCTTAAAAACATACATTAGCTTAAAAAAATATGCTATCTTAAGAAAGTTACGTTAGCTTAAATAAATTACATTAGCGTTAAAAAATTCTTGTTAGCGTGAAAAAAATTACGTTAGCTTAAAAACAGTTACATTAGCATAAGAAATTCCTGCTTTTAAAATGTATAGCACATAAATTGGGGGTGGGTAATATATTAATATTATATTAATACTGTCATGTAACACTAGATATCATCTCAGATGTTGTGATATGACAAAATATATTTTCCACGTTTTAAATGCTGCACGATGGTAAGATGATGGTTTTCTGAATTTATCATACTTCAGTTACTTCCCCTCATACTCATTTCATCTACAGTACTGATGATTGTTTATCAAAAACAGCACCAGATCGGCACCATTAGTCATCCAATAACATCTGAATAGCTCAGTATGTAAAATGCAACTTTTACATATTGAGGTATTCAGTTAAAAGTGTGGTGATGTTTGATTTTATCCATATCTGCCCAACAGAAGCATGTAATTATCAAAGCAATATACACATTAACTGTATACTTGCACATAGGCTTTGCATATACATAAGCATTGCAGGCGTATATACAAAATTCCTGCAGGATATCAGATGCTACAGCTACGCCAACCTCCACAATTAAAATCCCAAACTGTCCTTGAAGCTGTGAGGAAGGTGTTTGAGGTTTGTTTTCTGCCACCTGCATGTGTTTTGTTGCGTGGACTCTTATATACATACACTTTCAAAGCCCGACTTTTACTTTAGTAGCTCAGATTAACCAGAGTTTGGGTTCAAGCCTCGTGTTTACCTCCACTGCTGCGATTCATTTCTGCCTCCAGAGCGGCTCTGACTAACTATATTTAAATTATGACTGTTTTGTAGTTGTCCTTGCGGCCGCTGCAGCACTTGAGAAAGAAAAGCTCTCTGGAGAGGATGCAGATGAGGGAAAGACTCTTTTGTTGCTTTTGAACTTGGAGTGGTATTCGGCGCTTTTCAGAGATGACCTTCGGTGACTTTGTTTTTTTAACCGAGCCGAGGCGTCTTTGGGTTGTTGATGGCGAGCGAAATAACGTGACTTCATGTTGCGGTTGATTTGGAAAATAGAAAGGAAGAAAAGACAGATTAGACAAGAAAACACAAAGTGGTGAAGGTTGGCGCTGTGTTGAGGACTCTGCCGCCTGCTGCCCGGCCTGGAGGGGGCTTTGGAGAGCACTCGGAAAGTCAAGAGAGACAACAGGTAGAAAAAAAACCAGATTCCTCCGAATTAACGTGAGTGAAATTAACACTTTTGTAAGCACATGTGATTAATTTATCAAAGACGCATGTACACACAAATCAACCATTAGATTAACACTTATTCCACCCCCCCTCCACCAAGCTCACTCTGCATCAATACAAGTCACTCTCACATTAGTGCAGACGCCGGGGTACAAAGCCTGTTTGGCTCATGAGCCTTGTTTTTTGGTTGTTTTGGGGCGGCGGCGGCGGTGGAGGTGGGGTTGCCTCCTTTTTGAAAGTGTGTGTGTGTGTGTGTGTGTATGTGGGGGGGTGTTGATTCGGTGCCATACTCTCTGAAGCTGAAAAACAGGCCGATCACTAACTCATTTCGTATGGATGCGCTCTGATGTGGCAACTGCTTCTCTCGTCCTCCTCCTCAGTGTGGTGCTTCGCTACGGGCGCTTTGTGTTCATGCTCCGCGTTATTCTTTTTCTTCTTGATTACACAACGGCGGCGGAGGCTATTTAGCAGGAGGGAGGGAGCTGGTGGCTAATTTGAATTGTTAACTTATTGGTATTTCTCACAATGAACGCTGTCAGAAACACGGGAGTTTTGTCAAACAGGGTCGTTTGACATCTTGACCTGCGCTCCGCGGCTGTCAAAGCAGAGCTGTCGTGTCCCGCTTTACGTGCTGCTCTGCTGTTTAGCAAGTGAGGCGGACAGTTGTCTTAAATCAAGGGGGGTGGGGGGGTTCCTAGGGGTATAATCAAATCAAACCCCCCCCCTCGTTATTGAACATAAACAGAAACAGGAAATAGGAAACAGTATGGGCAATTAGGCCGGCATTTCCTCTCAAAGTCGTGAAAAAATAGGCCCGAATAATGTGAATGTAAGCAGAGTGAGAGCCTGCCCTGCTCTTTTTTTTCTTTTTTGGGGGATTTGAGAGCTCTTTTTGTGCGGTTGCCTATTAGCGCTTAATTGAGAGAGTCCTGGGATAAGCTGTGGAAGAATGCGAGTACTGTCCAAGCCGTGGCACGGCCCCAACGGGGAGGAGGGAGCTATGGAGGGGGGGGGGGGCACAGGAGGGCACCAATTCACCCCCGTTTACCCATCTCCCCTTCTCTAATTTCTTTATTTTTCCTTCTTCCACCTAAGAGTCGTCCATCAAACTGCATATTTAATTCCTTTGACGAGCCACAGAGATGATTGTTTGCCGTTCAGCCTCTTTCTTCCCCCGTGAATCCTGTGAATCCCCCCCCCCACCCCCACCTTCTCCTTCGCAGCGCCGCTACATCTTTGTTCCAATCCCTCGACGGCTTGTTCACTTACTTCCCGTTTGACGTTCATTTGTAACAACTTCAAAAAACACACTGGCGCAGAATATACAGACAGATGTTCGCGATGAAATATTTATCCCATAAATTGTAACCTGGATTCCTCACTTGCCTTGTGAGCTTAGCCAACACGTCTATTATTAATGATGAATGGGCTTTTTTTTGTCAGCTCTTTGTTGATTTGTAAAATAGCTGTACGAGTGCTTTTCGGATTTCTGTCTCTCTCCCTCTTTTTTTTTTTATTTATTTCCGCGTAAGCATGTAGCAGATGATGCGTGATGAATGATGAGGGCCAGAAACAGCAAGCTCAGGTCTGTTTGCACCCGATGCGTCTTCATCTGAAATCCATCTTTATCTGCTCTCCGATGGTGATGACTGGCCATTTAAAGACACTCAGGCTGTCTGTTGAGACGGAGCCAGGAGCGTTTGAGCCCCGAGCCGGGATCCAGGTTCCTCCCACAGCTTTGACATATAAATAAAAGAGAATAATAATGTTCAGTGGCTGCCTGAGCAGCATGCTAATACGGCTGTGAGTGCCCTTTAACCAATGCACCATATCAAAAGGTGGAAAATATGATCCAGAGCGGCATCTAACAGTCCGTGGAAAGCTGTAATCCTACACAACTGGGACTCCTACTGCTTTATTTCATCTGCAGCTAAATAAAACCATTAGACTCTAAAGTCCACGTCTGAAGCAGGCATGCAAAGTGAATTCTGCAAAATCAATCTGTGTGCAACTATAAAACGCACAGATAAGGTCTGCGCCGCGCACATTAATCCAACGTGCATTGTTGTGATGACTATTTGTTTGAAAGCAGCCCCTCAGACTTTTTTTCCTCTCCTCCCATTACAGCAGTGAATAAAACAGGGACGGTGGGAAATTCAGAGGGTGAGATTAATTGGCATGCAAGCGGAGTAACTGTCCACAGTCTGCCGATCACAGGGCTAGCCAAGCATGACAAGCATAGCCTATCTTCTACTTTTCATTAGGCCACGGACGGGGCCAGCCACAAGCTTTATGCTAAACAGGGTTGATACGGCTGTCTCAGTCTCCCAAAGACCTTTACACCCTCAAAACAAAACAACAGGATACGTACCGACAAAACCAAACAATGTCAGGGAGGGAAAAAAGAAAGCGGCAGAGAAGAGAAGGAGGACGGCTCTTGCGCGAAGTCTGTCATGCAAATAAAAGGAATGAATAGCTGGCGGGGAAATAAGAAGGAAGTGCGGTATCAGAAGTCGACTTGATGCGGAGAATCAATGAATAACTGTCCGCGTATGATTAACTACGCCTTTATTCTGGAAGCGTGCCTGCTCAATTTTCAAAATGTACATTTCATTTATTGGGATCCATTAACTGTGGGGTGTTGGCAGAATTGTGATTTGTATATGCAACAGTGGTAAACTAATTAAAATATAAACAGGGCTGTGTTTTCTGGGTTTTTTGTTGTACGCTCAAACCACGACTTGGAAAACAAACAAGGGATAAATAGGTTCGGTGCAGCTCGGAGCGCCCACGGTCTGTCGCCGCGTGCATCACCTGTTCCATGTTTTAAGATTCATATCAAAAGGTGCATCTGCAGCAGACTGGTGCGTAACTTCTGCTGGATCCTCTCCTGACTGCATTCACACAAAGTTACATTTCCACCAGGTTTGAAATCAGCCCCGCTTTGATTTATGTTGTGCAGGGCTGTGGTCCTTGCATGCAGCTCCTGCAGCTATCTGTGACAGCGGAGGTGTCACTGGACGGCTGACCACTAGTAATTAGACAAAACTCTCATTGCTTAGTCTCTATTAACAGGCAGCCAGTGGAAATGCATGACAGTATGAAGTCAAATTTAACCTAAAGCTGCTGTTGACTGTGGGAATTGTGGGATATATTAATAAAGAAAGATGGATGCCACAATCAAGGGGAAGCTGGAGCTAGCAGGGGGTTAGCATAGCTTAGCATAAAGACCAGAAACAGGAAAACAGCCAAGCTTCTTCCTTCACTAATGAAGTTCACTAATGAACACATTTTAGTTTGTTTGTGCAGTGAAGAAAATCTCAAAAAGTCTAATTTCTTCTTCGTTTCTCAGCCCTGAGAGCTGATTTTTCAGGAGTTAGTGACAGCAGAGTTGAAACGGTGATCTGTTTACTGGATTTGAACACAATCAGCAACAGTTTTGATGATTGATTAATAGTTTGTCAATTTCTAAGAAAGAAAATACCAAATATTCACCAAGTTCAAGCTGCTGATTGAGGATTTGCTGCTTTTCTGAATCTGGCGTGATGACAAAATGATAAATATTTTGAGTTTTAGACTTTATTATATAAATGGAAAATATTCTGCAACCCTGGTTGACTGACAACCTCAGGGTGACAGCGAGACATCCTCACCACCAGATTCAAACTGAGACATTGCTGCAGCAGAAAGGAAAAGACAGCGGGAACCGAAAACAGAGTCCTTTCGCTGTTTTCGCTGGTGCTCCGTCTTCATGCTGCGAGCCAGCGTTGCACTTTCATTTTGTGCCAAATCGCACCCAAGGACACACAGAACAGACCTTTTTCAGCAGCGCCTTGTGCTTCTGCAGATATTTACAGCGTGTTTTGGTTAAAAAACGAAGTCAGTTTATTTATAGTCATTATTTTACAGCTTGATTAATTTGTAATAAAACTAATGAAGCAGCTCAGCGTGTTTTATATCTTTACCGACGTTTCAGGCTCCCTTCCTCTTATCTTTACCACCGCCGCAGGAGCAAAACCTCGATGTTTGCAGAACCCAAACGCGACCAGAGGGACACAACAATAGCATGCTCTCATGGTGAAGTGGATGTGAGCGATCACAGTCCTCACAACGACCACAGTGACCCGGTTTATGGAAATCACCTCTCCACTGAGCAGACGCCTCCAGCTCATCATGGGGGAATTTTCCAGAGGCTCTTAAAGGCCAAGAGTAATATCAGCAGAGGAGCAGGAACGAGGGGAGGATGCCGTCACCTTGTGCTGTTTGTCTGGTCTGGAGTCTGTTCCAAAACACCGAGCGATGCTTACGGCGTTGTCAGTGGCGTGATGGCGGCGGGTTATTGTCGCTGAGTGTCGCCGTCTAAAACGACACGATCTGCCCCCAACAGCCCACCAGCGGGGGCGCGCCCCCGGGGCTACGACAGGTTGTTGCTCTTTTTGTTTTGCTCACTGTTGACATCAGCAGGACACGGGTGGGCAAGCATTTCCTCGAGGGCGGGTGGGAACGCTTTATTGCCACCCACCGCCGCCACCTCCACCCCACCAGCCTCCTTCCCTCCCCTCCCGTTTTGCTCAAATGGCAAAAACGTCCAATTTCTGCCGGAGTGTATTCTTCAGCCGAGCGTGCATGGGAGGCCGCATTCACAGCCAGCGAGTGTTAATAATGCGCCAAACAATTATGTCACAGTCTCTGGCCTCCCATGTGAGAAAGTTAGCCCCCCCCCCCCTCCCCTGCTGTGTTACAGTATGCAAATGAGAAAAGGCTAAAGTCTGAGAACTGGATCTTATGGAGCGGGGCCAGGCTACTGTTCTGAGGCAAAGTGAATGGCATCTGTACGCTTTCATAGGAGCAGCAGGAGGAGGAAGAGGAGGGTGGGTGGGTGTGAATTAGAGCAGTAATGCATGGGAAATAAATTGGGAATAAAAGCAGCGACTTTGTTGTTGTTGATGTTGTTGTTGGGGGCACCAAAAGGGAAGTTTTCCTTTTTCCTCTTTGAGTTTCTGAGGCTGCAGAGCTGCAGAGTGTAATCCGTGTCATCTGTGCAGCTTTTCACCTCGTGCGTTTGTGCGCGCCGGCCCTCAAAATAGCTCAGTGGGAATACATAATGAGAACCACAGTGAAATCTGCTGGGTGACAAAAAAACAAAACAAAACTACAAGCATCACAAGAACTTTCAACCGCAGGTTTTACTGTGGGAATCGTGCTCTCTGGCCGTTGATGTTTCCTGTTTCCCTTGGCGACAAGTTAAAAAAAAAAAGCCTGGCTCTATGATTTTAAAGAAACGGGGTTAATGAAATTGCCTAAACATGTATCATTGATTTCTTTTTTTTTTCCCACCAACAACCTTCATCTTCCTGCCATAAATTACTGGCATTATTTATGTTGCACCAACAAAGGCTTGTGGGAGATTGTAAAATTGCGCTGGGGTCAGAGCGTCCTCCGTGCTCTATAAATTATGCGTCCGGTGCATGTTTAATCACATGAAGCACAAGGCCGGCGAGCAAACCCTGGCCTGACCTTCTCATAATTAAAATGCAAAGTAACCTGTTGCCTGTCTGCTGCGCTGATTGGACGTGACGTGGTGCAGTCAGTCAGCCTCGCCGCCTCCTGGTGCGCCTCTCTGTGGTTTAGGAGTCGCTCTCTAACCGAGGAGGTCTAGATTTGGTTTTATTACCATGTACAGTATGAGAAGGAGGCGACCTGTGATTACAAATGCAAAATGAGGAATTTCCGTCAGCCTACGATGAAAAATGATCTGCACATGTGGTTGTTAGCGCTCAGCCCTCTGCGGCGAAAGGAAAACAAATTCCATCTATAAAAATAGCTTATCTCTGCGGTTTTAAAGCCTCCTATCTTCAAAATGTCAAGGAGGATAAACAGCTTTGGTTTCAGCCCCATGATAAAACACAAAAGCATGAAAATCACCAAAAACCGGGGACGTTAGGATCCCACAAAACCACAGCGTCATGTTCGCCCTCTGTGTCGGCGGCGCTAAAAAGGCTACTCGCTTCCCAGAGAGCGGCTGCCCGTTAGCCTCAATGTCGATCCAGGGTTATGAAACCTTTTAACATTCCTAAGTGTCGTCTCAGAGGCATTATGCATCAGCATGCGAGCGAGGCCGTCCGCGGCCCAAGTCATTTATATTTTACTACAGGACCCCTTGACCCGAAGAATGAGCCGGCAAAACAAAACAATCACTTTAATAATTGGAGGACAGATGTCTTCTTCCACAGGGAGCTGCAATTAATCTTTGAAATATGCTGGATAACGTGTCGGCTGAAAATAGAAAGTGCACGCCCTTTCTCCCTGTTCACTGATCCTTTTTTTTTCCAACATGGCGGCGCAGATCATTTTAAAAAGTTATAATCACAGCTTTTCACCTTATTTTCTCCACGCTGGCCGCTCTGCATGTCGATCAAGCCGCTGCCTCCAACACCAGCCGCCGAACCCTCATCTCTGCCACATGCTACAGGATTTTTTCCTACACGCTCTTCACTTTTCAGTCGATAATTAATTAGTGTGACCAAAAATTAATTAGGGTCTGGTCCAAAGAATACTGGTGTGCATTGCAAAATTAATTCCTGAGATGGAGGTAGAGAGAGAGGGGCAGGATTAATATTCTGCACGAGTGTTCGTTTGTAGCCTCCGGTTTTAATGAGAGATGATGAAGTGAAATGTAAATATCAAACGCATAAAAACCCCGATGATTGACTTAACATGGAGACATTTACATACTTGTGATGAAAGGAAAAGCACACAATCGTTTGACAAAGTTAATTCTTGTAAGGCTAATGATGAATTCGAGACGTGCGTGCTTTTATGACCGGCAACCTTAATTTAAGGTTCAACGAAACACAGCTGCTGAAGGTGTTGCATCAACAGTTTGGGGGTTGTGTTGACGGACTGCTACAGGACGCATTAGCTGGGTGCAGTGGCGTCCACCCAGTTAGGGGAAATGCCCTCTCTAGAAACCTCAAACATGTCCTATTTAGATGTTTTGTCTATGTAAGTCCTCACTAACTACTGGTTGCACTGCATTTGTTGGGTTTTCAGTTACATATCCTCATTGCGGCATGCAATGCGTAGAAGCAATGCAGCTAAAGTTCAGCCAGCATGAGCTCTCCCTGGTCAGTAAACACCTCCAGACTGTTGCTATGCAAACAACTCCTGTAGCTAATGGTATGTTATTAGATCAGATGAGCAGCAGCACCAGTGCCAACTCGCTGATGTTTTCTGGCAGGTTTACCTTGTTTAACAGCTTTGTGTAGCATATTAGCATGCTAACTGTAGCATGTTGGATTAGCAGAGCAAGAATTTAGCTGATAGCTGCACAGGAGTCAGCCTGGCCGCTGCTTTGCAAAGGACACAGATGTGTTTGCCGGTTCTCCGTGCAGCAAGGTCATCATGCACAGTGAGAGACATCAGCTGGTTTCTGCTACAATCTGCCCAAGAGATGATCAGCAGTTTTGTTGCAAGCCAAAAATACTGGACAAATTAAAATGTTTAATCTGTTAGAGGGAAAGAAGAAGAGACAGTTTGTTCTGGGGGAACCATTAATGTCTTTGTAACATGCTAATAACAACAATGTAAGCTGTTTTTTACCATGTGCACCCTCTTAGTTTAGCAGGTTAGCATGCTAATATCTGCTAATTAGCACTAACTACATTTGCAGCGCACAGGAATGTCATTAGACTTGTTTCAAGCCAATTTGTTTCAAACCAATATACTAGTTTAATATTTTTTTTTAGAGAAAAAGTGAAAAGTAGCAGCGTTAGAAGACAAGTTTGGATCACTACGGTCAGTAGGGTGCTGAGATATTTCAGTCCGAACCAAACGGACGGACATTCACATGGAGCTGCTGCTGGTGTGGCTGCAACTCTGCACAAAATAAATATATATAAAAAAAAATAGGATGGATCTCCAAAACACAGATGAAGTGGACCGATCTGTTGTAACAAAAGCAAAAAGTAATATCGTTTTTATGCTACGACCTCATCTTTTCCTACAGTAATTGGGTTTTGGGCAAAGTGGGGGTGTGTTGCAGTAAGTTCTCAGTGAAAATATTCACAAAGTGTGAAATTAAAACACATCTTGTCACGAGGCTATAGCCATCTCTCTGCTGCTTGCCTCCTTCTTCTCCCTGCCAGGCATAACACACAGTCAGGAGGCAGTTGTCATGGTGATTAATGCAAGTGCACACTGTTAACCTGTAGAAAAGAGAGAAGAGGACTTTTCAAAGCATCTCAGACCTTGACTTTAGCTAATAAGTGTCTCCCCTCACTACCTATATAATGGCACTAGAAACTGAAAATCATACGAGCTTTTATGAAGCTCGACATCTCGCTCAGATGTTGTAAATGAAATCGCTGCACTTCAGGTTGCGGACTGGCGGCGTGGTTTGAGAAACACACTTTGCGCGCGGGGAGTCAAACGGCGGGGCTCGAAAACAGACTCTCTCCGAGGCAAAAAGTGACAATGCAGTTATTTTGGTCACACGGCAACATGGCAACGCGTTGTTTAGGGACGACAGCCAATGCCATGACGGTAACATAACAACTGGGATCATTAGTGTACATAAACCGGCAAAGCATCGCATCTATAGTTCTGAAAGCAATGTGACCCTCCAAGAATGCCTTAATGAGAGTGGGAAAGGGCAGGGACAAAAACATCATTACACCGGGGACCATTATATGGGCATGTGCACTCGCCTGTCCTCACCTCTTCTTGACCGTTCGACCCCTGGCTCCACAGGCTAACAGTGTATTTTGGTCCATTCTCCTGAGTACACCGCCGCTGTCTGCCGGATTGACACAAGCCAGAGACTCGGAGAGTGAATCTAATTACAGAGACAATTATGATTGTGACCCAGTTCGACCCGGATTTGTATTCAAATGGACTCATTTACCTTGAGCTTTGGAGTTACATCTTCTGAGGACTGAGTGTGAACCCAGAGACTCGGCCGTCTCTCTGTTACAGTACTGCTGCCACTGCCATTATTACTATTGATAATAACACACAAGCTTATTTGTTAGCTGAATTCATCAGGGTTATCTTTTGTTTACGAATTAATTCATGCAAATCAATGTAATGACCAGAGCGATGATGTGCACATAAGCGTGCCCATGCAAAGGTTATGCTTCTCCAGTAACTAAACCACCCATTGTTTGTATTTTAATTTACAGACTCCCTAATATTCTCCAGGTTTTATTCAATTTAAATTATTTTCCAGCTCTTTTATTGGCCACTAAATCAAAATATGAAAAAGTGCTTATTCAAGGTGGTTTTAATGTTCGTGTTTGTTGCTCCTCTTCGTCTTTTATGGCTCAACTCTTCCTTTAATTCCTTTGATTTGACCCAACGTGAAGGATCTCAGTCATGACACAAGGACACACACTTGACCGCCTCCTCTCATGTGGTGTTTTGTGTGTGGATGATGTGAATTTGGTTGAATGCCAGGCTCTTCCAGGTTGCCCTCCTCTCTCCTGACCCACTGCCCACCAAACCGATTCGCTCCCTGACATCAAATCCAGTCTCTCGCTCCTCGCTTCAGCCAAGCCTTCGCTGCTTTGAATGCATTTTTAAATAGACCTACCAGTGAACAATGTGCTCTCACCGCATCATCAGAGGAGCTTTTCAGCACGGTTGCACAAGTATTTTAGATCCTGTAGCTCCAGTTAGACATGAAATGTTGAAACCGTCTTTCCTGCCTCAGTTCAATGAAGAAGTAAGGATTTTAAAGTCGTCAGTAGAAAAATAGACTCGCTGACTCTCATACTCCCTGAAAAGACTCAAGGTTTCTTTCCAAAACTGTAAATCTCCTCTGTCTTTTGTGTGGGGTCCCTCAGGGCTCTATTTTGGGTCCTCTCTTAGTCACCATTTACATGCTACCCCAGGAGAAAATCACTCATAGACTGTATGTCTGTTAAAGCCTGACACCACTGATGTTTCCTGTATTGTGTTCTGCAAAAACTAAATTAAAAACTGGACTGCCAAACACTTCCTGCAGCACAATTACTCACAAGAAGCCATTATAACTACCCTCTCTGGCTTCAGCACGGGCACAAATAGCAGTTTCACCTCTGGTTTGGATTGTTTATCCAAAATGTTTGAAACTATGAACTATTTTTGATTCTGTGCTGTCTTTTAATGCTCACTTGACCTGTTGAGTACTGCAGTCCGGCTTTGCACAACTGCAACAGCTAACCCAGAACAGGTTGTTTCTTTCACCTGCGGACTACGAAAAGGTCATCCACGCCTTTATCTCTGCCTGGCTTGATTACTGCAGTGCACTTTATTCTGGTACCGGCAGGCGTAAAATCAGAGGAATGCAGGGGGAAGACGTGAAAAAGACGGTGGATGCTGACACTTATTTGATCAACACAACAGGCATGGTCACGTTTAACCGAGCAAAGATCAGAACCTTGCAGCCTTATGTTAGTTAGCTGCAACTGCAACAGTTTGTCAGGCCAAAATCAGCATGTTTAACTTGTGTCCTCACCTTTATTTCCTACGCGCACGTTTAAATGTTCAGATTTTTAGTTGTGCATCCCAACACACAGCTGCTTTTAGCCTTTTTCTGTTGTTTGCATTGTGTGAAGGTGCCTCCTCAAAGGAAAGTCAGTGGAGAGTGTGAATTGTTTTCCCCCGTGCCATGGGCTGGATGTAATCGGTCTCTATTTAAGAAGCCATAAATTATTTTATTTACTCATTCATGACTCTGATTTGTACCAGCTCAATGAGGATAAATGTGGTTCTGTGTGGTCAAACCCCGACTGATGTGAGAGATAGAGCATTGGTTTAAATTCTTATCTTACCACTGAGATGTTGTATTTAAGGAGTCACCGTTGCTGCTGCTTTGCACAGCACTCAGACGCGTTTGCTCACTGTGAGTTCTGCAACAAGGTCATCGCGCTCTGTGACATCAGCCACTTTCTGCTATAATCTATCCCCGAGCTGCTGCTCCTTTTGGGGCGAGCGCGCCTCTCTCTGAGGTTTGCGTCTCTTCTGGTGTCAGTGAGAGATGAATCTGACAAAAACTGAGCTGCAGCTCTTCACACGACTCACATTTCAGGAGCTCAAACACAAAACTAAATCAGAAGAAGAAGCAGCATGTAATCCGGCACACTTTGTTGTGGGCAGCGTTCCTGGATCCTCTCTCATTTCTTCTGCTAATTGCAACATGGTAATTAGGTGTAGAATCTAATTTACTATGGGGCTTCGTTTAAGGAAATATGCATTATTTAAACGGGGGAGGAGGAGGAGTAACATTAGGCTAGCAGGATGACAATGCTACTGATGATGCATGTGGTTTTGACTGAACTGTGACAGTGAGGACTGAGATGGGAATGATGATAGCACCAGCGATGGTGATGGTGATGATGGTGATTATGGCGCGGCGGTGGCGACTGCGGTCGTGGCGCTGGCAAGCCAGAGGCATAAAGGCGGGTCAGTGACCTCTGATTTCAGTCCTATTTCCCCTACAAGCCAAGTCCTAATAGACTCCATTAACAGAGAGAGAGAGGGGGAGAAGGGGGGAGAGAGGGGGAGAGAAAGCCCTGACGCTGGAGCTTTCAGAGTAAAGTCTGCATATGTGATGACTTGCAGTCTGGCTGGCTGAATGAACCAGGCTCAGAGCTTGATAACCTCCTCTTTCCTTATTATTTCCCCTCATTTAACTCACTGTGTGCTCCCATCATAGTCCATTTTCCTGTGTGTGTGTGTGTGTGTGTGTGTGAGAGAGAGAGAGAGAGAGAGAGAGAGACTCAGCCGAGGCAATCTCTCACTCCTGCAGCACGTCTGTTATTTCACAGCAATTTTGGATAATGATTTATTTTACTATCCACAATTGGAAGGCCTTCCGCTTGAAAGGGAATGATAAAATAGTAATCCCTTTGCAATTATGTAGTGAGAGATAGCCACATTCATTGAGATTCGCTGATACAACTGACGTGGACACTGGACGGCGTTGAAACGATTGAGAATAACGCGCTCGTTCTCCTTCGGCGGGACCGGCTCGGTACATCACATGAAAACAGAGCGGCCTTTTGAGCGTGCGCTGTAAATACGTGAATTATTTCTCCGCGCGCGTGAAGAATAATGGGACCAAACAAGTATGGGATTTCTTACAGCCGATGGTGCAGTTTCCTGACAAATTTGCATTTAATCAAATTACCACAAGCCTTTGAAGCCCGGTGGAGTCCGGGGCTCAGACTGGGGTCGTTAAATCAGCCGCGCTGTCGGCAGTGGCAGGTTTTTACTTCAGTAAACGTAGAAACACTACAATTGAAAGGTGTCCTGCAGTATTTAAAGTAAAAGCACTCCTTCTGCAGAGAACCAGCCCCTCAGAGCAGCAGCAGAAGTGACACAGCTTAAAAAATACTGAGTTACAACCCAAAATCCTGAGTTAGTTGCTGAATATCCTTTATTATCAATGTATTTATTACGCAGCATGTCTCCTTTTAAAGCCTTATATAACATTAAATACATGTTGAGACCATTTTAAATACTTTGCATACTACTGATAAGATTTGCCATGTAGCGCTAATCTCATCATATATGTGTGTTTTATGTTGTATTGATGTGTTAAAGTGTCAAAGCTGTAATATTTATATGTGAAATGCAATGAAGTACAGTGTAAAGTGTATAAAACTGCACTCAGGCACGATCCTTTAGTGAACGCTGTGTGCCACATTACTCATTAATGTGTAAATAGTATTTTACTGGCATCGCTGGTGGAGGTGGAGCTGGTTTGAACTACTTTGCATAGAGTGTGTAATGACTGTCAGGTTAAAATAGTCTGTTATGTGCATGAATAGTCCCTTGTGAGACCCCACATGTGAGTGGCGGACCCTGCCGCTGCCCACAAAGAGACGCAACTGTTGATCGCTGATGCGTTGAATTACACTCACAGGAGGAATACTGACCTTTAAAAGCATCAAAAGTGGAGTTTGTTATCATGAAAATCATAAAAGTTACAATATATAAGCAGCATGTTTCTTTAATGTTTCTTATGTTTGGTTTTTATCTGTTTAATAATGAGAAATTAGTATTTTGTCGTTAATTACGGACAAAAACTAACTTTTATATCCGTATTCTGTCTTCATACGTGTCTGTTATATTGAAATGTGCTAAATATCAGTGTCAGTGCATAATTAGCTGATTGAGCTGTAAGCAGTTCAGTTTGTTAGCTAGTGGTTCCCAACCTGGGGTTCAGGCCCCATCCACAGGGTCACATGATAAATCTGGGGGTCGTGAGACGACTAAAGAAGCTCTGCTGCACAGATCTGTGGTGAGTTTTAGGACTTTTCTTTGTCTGAAACAGTCCAAGAGCAGGATTTAATAGATTTAATAGACTAGAGTTGATTATCTTGAATCTAAAATCTGGATCTGATGAATGGTTGATAGGTAAAGTTGATAAAATAAAGTAATATATTGTAGTTGAGTGGATGTATAAAGTAATATAATGCTAAATTTGAGGTAAAGTACATCTTGAGTAAATGTACTTAGTTACTTTTCACCGCATGTTCACTATTATGTTTTCCTGGGACACAGCTTTAAAGCTTTTGCACTCCCCTGAGACACTGAGATAAGACATGTGGCATCTGAAGATGATCAATTGTCTCCCATAATCCTTTGGGTTTAAGGCCGCGTCACAGTATCAATGTGGGAAAGCGCGTGGAGGATGTCCAGACTGGATGCATCAAAGGAAACATGCGATCCCTGTGTCGCATTTACGAGAAACGTTATCCACTTTGCGAGAGGATGTTCCACTTCACGTCTATATCGTGAGGATGTGAGTCAGCTGCATGGGAACCGAATGCAACATGTGCCCTCTGCCCCACCGGCTCCTCTGAGAGGTTAAAAACAAGAACCAGAGCCGCTCCAGCGTGCAGGTCAAGTGAGCAGATGCTGCTTTGCTCTTTAGCCGTGCATTATGCATCACAGGTAGATCTGAAGCCGAGAAGGACGAGGGGTTCGCTGAGGGAACAGGGAGCTAGCTGCAGCATTTCAGGCAAAATAAAAACTCCAAAGCGGGGAGGTTCTCCAAAGCGAGCTTAATTACCGGCTGCAGGCAGAGCTTCATTTGTAAACCACAGAGCTTTTACTGGAAATCAGAGGAGCTAATAAGTTGCCTGCCCATTCTGGGTCATCACCACGAGCCGGGGAGCGGAGACGAAGACGGCTGTCGGTTCTTTTCCTTCTCCCTCTTCTTTATTTTCTTGTTAGTTTGTAACTTAAACCAGGCTCTTTGGTTTATCCACTGCTGTTTTGTATCATTATCTGTGTCAAGTAGAGTAATTATCTAACAAATGTATAAAAGCGGCTCTCTAATTAAATGCCATGGGCTGTAAGAGATGGAGATAAATTATTTATACTGCTTTGATGAGAGCTAGCTAGCTCCGAGGAGCGAGCGCTCAGTCGCTCCTTGAATTGAAACCACTGCAGCGAGATTTTACAGAACCTTTTCCAGGGGGTGTTTAGGGGAAGAAGAAAAAATAAAAGGAGCTAAATCTGAATGTTTGCCACTGGGATCGAGGTGTTTCTGCGTTTAGCAACCAGTTCCTGCAAAGTTATAATTTGCTCATTCGCCTGAGATATTTCCATGCTGGTATTTACAAGGCAGGAAGAGGCTATTTAGAGCAGCGCTCAGCAGCAGCGGCAGCTTCTGTTTAGCAAAGTATTTGTGTTTCTAATTCGGTTTTTAATTTAAAATGTTAAGGCGCGCGCCCCAGTCGCTCACACCCTGACCCTGATCTGACTGCGGCCATGCGACCGGAGGGCAGGGTGCAGCTGAGGGTGCAGCCACTCATCCCCAACGAGCCGCAGACGTCCCGCAGGCAAAACAAATAAACAGGACAAAAAAACAGAGGCGTTCACGATAACGAAGCGTAACTGAGGAGAATTAACAAATGAGACAAAGGAAGCAAGCCAAAGTCAGATAAGAATTTCTTATTATTCCAATAAAAAATACATTCATACAGAAATATAACAATTTTGCAAAACAATTTCAAATAAAAATTTCATAAAGCATAAACATAACAATTTTACAAAAGTTGTTTTTTTTTCTTTTTTTTATACAAAGATTCAGTTGAGAACAAAGAGCTGTGTGTGTGTGTGTGTGTGTGTGTGACAGAAGAGTTGTGGGATGAAAGCGATGATGAAAAGTGTAAGAGATGCGAGCAAACACGGGGCTTAATCAAGGCTCAATTACCACTCGAACAGCATCGGCTGCCGCTTCCACAGAAATGGATGCTCCCTCCCTTCGCCCGCGGAAAGGCACTGCCAGCAACTCCCAAATCTATCGCAGCAAGCAGTTTCAAGTTTGCACTCATCCCGTCTCTTTCACCCGCTGATCTGAAATCCATAAGTCGTAGCATGCCGCCGCGCGAACTTGCTGCAACATCGAAATTCCTGCAGCAAGGTCGCTGATCGGGAGTGGGAAGCGCAGATCACTGCTGCAATAAGTGCGACCCCGTAACTTGGCAGGGTCTCCACCTTCCGGCCGAGATACAGATTCACCTTTCAGTCTTTTTTTTTTTTTTTTTTGACAAATTTCCATGTGCACCGTCAACGCCTGATCTCCTCCCGCCCCCTCGCTCGCTCCCGTGGCTTTCATAATACTCTTTGCAGCTTGGCTAAAACAACGCTCCCCCAGACAGGTCAATAACCAACCTACACAGTCAGCAGTCTGTGACAGATTCCATGCCAACAAAGCCTTTAGCAATTCATTACTGAGAGGCAGTACAAGGCGAGGCCTGTCCGACTGCAGCCTGTTAATTACAATAAATCTTTAGCTTTTTCTTCAGTTCCAACTCGCAGGGATGGAGGGACACAGGAGGCTGTGGGGGGGGGCGGCAGGGAGGAGAGGATGATGGTGGGGAGGCGCAGCACGGTCTGAGCCACACGTTTGTCAAGATAGAGCTGCGTGTGATGGGCGTACTACACAGTAACCGTTAATGAATGGATTTAAGTGCTCTAAACATACATGTTCTGCCTTGATTCAGTGTGATATGCATCAGCTGAAGCGGTTCACTAAAGAGAACGTCGTTAATCGTGGAAAACAGGCGTTATAACACACAAGAAGGCGCGGGTTCAGTCGCAGTTGAGCCTTGATCGAGCTTTTCAAAATCACCCATACGACAAAACGTGACTCAGGGCTGAGCCACTTGCATAAGGCACCATTTAAGGTCAACAGTGCATTATTTTAGATTGGAAATAAAAAAAAAAAAAAAAGTCAAAACTACTCCTCGAATGAGAGAATGAGCAAGCAGTGGTGAAAGTCTCCGGCCAGATGAGAAGGAAAAACGGATGAAGTTGTAAAAATATAAAGAGGAAATCATCAAGGCTGTATGTACAATATTGTAACATTTAACCGTTCGCACTTTAGCTGCACTTTTATTGAAACTATTTGCAGTCCTGATTACAGTGGAAACATGAAATGAACAAACCCTAAAACCATGCAACACCTGTCTATGATACTGAAGTTATAGTATAGTTGTGTTATACCTCTAAGCACACAGCTTATACAATTGGACTACAAATGAGCTTTGTAGCTTGTAAAAAAATAATAAACCAGGCTACATAACACATTGCACATTTAGTAGCTGCACCAAAAACACCAAAAAAAGCTCCTGTCATACAGTGACCAGGGGAGCGGGGGGGGGGGGACCAGAGGACAATGTCTCTCCGAGGTCAAATCAGAGACCCCCCCCCCTCCCACATCTCCTTCAGTCTGGGTGCCAGACAGACAGGCGGGCAGGAACTCCCATCCCGCCCCATCCTCACGCTGCCACCGGGGGAAACACAAGTGGAACGTCTCCCCCCCTGAAACCCACTCAGTCCACAGCAACATTGGCACCAGCCCCGCGCCATCCATCACTCCATCCCGTCTCCTCCCCCTCCATCTCCATCTCCAGCTCCATCTCCAGCTCTCTCCTCCGGGGGAGGGGGGCCGGTCATGCCAATCTCAGACATTCACAGTGCACACATGCTCACCTCAGACAGATGTGTAAAGTACCAGTGTATCTGCTGTCCGGGAGATGTCCCCAAAACATCATGCACCATACATACAAATCATTCACTCCCGTTGTTTCTGCGTCTTTTATCTTTTTTTTCTTCTTCGTCTTTTTCGTGTGTGTGTGTGTGTCAGTCCTTCGCAATCGAAAGGATTTCTCCCCCACCCAAACCCCCACCCGATCCACGATGATTTTGTCCTCTTGTTGCAACAGACAACCTTCAGAGCGCCTTTCTCCAAAGAGAGGTCCCGGAGGCACTGGGTTTCAGTATGGTGCAAAACGGCATGCTTTGGCTGGAACACACTCCCGCCACTCTGCTCTGGGACAGTTCAACCAAGAGACTGGTCGGGAGACGGCGTTTGTTTGTTTGTTTGTTTGTTTTCTATCTCTCGCTCTCTTTTAAAAACGTTCCCCTTCGCTTGCGCTGCTTGGTTGGTGCTCGCCCCGCTTTAGATGTGCCTCTTCATGTGAAGAGCCAGATGGTCAGACCTGGAGAAACATCTGGGGACAGAGGAGGGAGGAGGAGGTACAGGAAGTCAGCAACAACACACAAACAGAGTGGCTGAGGCAAGTTCTGTTTATTTACAGTTTGAAGGTTAGTGATAAAGTCATAATGGCGTCATTCAGCTCATAGATCACATGCTTTCAAGCAGTAACAGACACAACAAAGAAGAATCTAAATAACGCCCAGATCCAGCTGACTTGATAACTGGAGGAGGCTTTTCTTTAATATAAACACATAAATAAACAAAAGCTCGAAAAGGAACAATTAACTGATCAGTTCAAACTATTCTGATGATCAATTAATCGTCTAAAGTCTTTTTTCTATTATGAAAAACGTCCAAAATCTTTTATTTTAGCTTCTGAAATGTGAATAATGTATAGTTTCTTTTATCTTCTGCAGCAGTAAAGTGAATTTCTGTGGTCAGGACGTCACTGTTCATCATGTTTCACTGTTTACTGACATGTAATTGACCAGTTAATCAATCGATTGATTGAACGTTAGCTGCAGCTCTTCTTCTAAGAGCTCTGCGGCGGCTGAGTGTGAAACTCAGATGAGATTTGCATTTATCTGTAATAAGTGAACATCGGCTGATGAACAGGTCTGGTTCTGGCTGTACGCAGGTGGAATAACATGAATCAGCGTCTCTGATCTTTGGCAACACGCATCATGATGCAAGAACGTCAACGCACGTCACCGGTGCACGTCACCGGTGCACGCCCCAGCGCCGTGTGACTCTTATCTAAAGTGCAGCTTACCTGTCACAGTGACTGCATTTAAATGGCTTTGCCCCGGTGTGCTTCCTGAAGTGTCTGGTCAACTCGTCGCTTCTCGCAAAACGCCACTCGCAGCCCTCCCACGAACACCTGTACGGCTTCTCACCTGCGGGACAAACGATGGAGATGAGCACGAGAAGGAATGTGCTGCGCTCTGCAGCTCAGGCTCTGATTGGTCAGAGCTGTGCTGTTGTTATTTAAATATGCTCAGATCAATCAAGCCTGAGGAGTTTGCAGGGGAGACGTGGGGGGGGGCGGTTGGGTGACATGTGCGCTGACAAGCCAATCGAGGCCCAGATTCCTGTGAACCTGTCGGACCGCTCGCTGTGCGTTGATGCAACCTGACTCGACGCTGCGCAGCTGAATATGAGCACGATATTAAAACATATATGCGCATTAAAAGGAGCCGCACGTGCAAACTTCACGCTGCTGATCAGGAATAAGAAAAGCTCAAATGACCATTCAGAGGCCCTGCAGCCCCCCCCCAGCAGCCCCCGGCTCCCCGCCCATTCACCCCTTTCCCATGGTGAAACTCAATCTGTTTTGAAGTCCTTTTATCTCCCATGTGCAGCCCCTCCCCCCTGCTCCCTCCCTCCCTCCCTGTCGCTCGCTCACTGGCTCAGTCAGTCGCATTCCTGATAGATTAGGTCACAGTTTAGGTATCCAGCCATGCAGAGCTAATACTCGCAGCGCTCCAGCTGAGGACACCATGCGATGTGGACCTTTAATTACGTTACACAATGGTCGGACATTAAGGTGGGGGCCTGAATCGACAGCTCTTCCGTCGTTCACTCGATGGAAACTGAGCTTTTTTACTGAACTGAGCAGCAAAAAGAGCCGCCGTCCACTTCCTGTTTACGTTCAGCACACGTGGTCGTGACACAGGCGCGTTTGAGACTCACCTGTATGAGTGCGCTGGTGTGCTTTTAGGTGGGAGCTCTTCGTGTAAACCTTGCGACACCCGTTGAAGTGACACCTGTGTACTCGCCGCCTGCCGTCCGGGGACGCGTCCCCGCAGAGTCCCGTCTTTTCCGTGCTCTTTGCCACCCCGCCGTTCCTGATTTTGACCGGCAAGTGCAACTCCGCCGCGACCCAGCCGTTCGTCACGCCGCCGGCCTCCAAGTTGGCCTCCGGAGAGGACGGCGGGGTGCTAATGACGGAGGGGCTAAAAGGTCCAGAGCCAACCAAGACGGAGCCCAGAGGGTTGGAGGTAAAGCTGTGAGTGGGCGAGAGCTCCTCAGAACTGTCTGAAGCTTCGCTGCTGGCGTCAGAATTCACACTGTTGGTGTCCAAGATTTGGCTGTCCTGATTGTCCTCCTCGTGGGCGGCGGGGAGCTTTGGGTCGGACTCGGCCTTGGCCTTGTCCCCGCAGGCCAGGATCAACTTGCTCCAGAGGTCCTCCTGGCTGTCGAACTTGAGGTCGGATGTGGAGACGTAAGGCTCGCTCTGCAGGTAGCGCTCCAACTCCAAGCATGTCTGAGGAGAGAAGACAGAATGAATGAATCACGTGGCAGGAGGTGGTGGTGCTGCTGAGGTCATTCACACCAGCACAATGCTTTCAGACGGTGCGTGTGCACACATCCTGCACTTATCTTTACTGTAAACATCACAACCATCATGATCAGGTTTCCACATCAGAGCTCTGACGATTAAACGTTTCAGTCACACTTAAAGCAAAACCTCAAACATTTGCTGGTTGCAGCTTCTCCAATTCACCAGCTGACTCTTTATTTGTATCTTCTGTGAGACTAAATGTCATATTTCCTGATTTTGGACTGTTTATGGGATGAATCAAGTGATTTCACAGCTCCACTCTGAGCTGTGGGAAGTTCTGCGGCAACATTTTTGGATGTTTCACCGACTGAAAAACCGAATCAATCAAGAAAAGAATCCAGCCAACTGATAATGAGAGCCGTCCGACAGCTGCAGAGCTACCAGACGTATCTGTATCTGGCTCTCATCTTCCTTCATCAAACCTCAGCTCCAACATCCTAACGTGCTTCACTCTCACGTGATGCATTCAGGCTCGGAGCTGTCATCCCTCCACACCACCGGCTCTCCTGCACCTGAACGCAACCACGCTCTCAAAACGTGCATTGTCATTTCAGCCCTCGCATGACTCACTCAACAAATTTAGAGTCCTTTTAAGGAAGCTGCTCAACACCCCCCCCCTCCCCTTCCTCTCTCGCTCTTTCTCACCCCCTCCAACATGAGCCATTCAGCTGCTTTTCCCCATGCGTACCTCTGACATGCAATCACATCCTTCCTCCTCAGTGTCAGACACTCAAATCCCCGGACCGTAAAAGACACACTGGCTCCAATTGACTTCAGAGGCCATTAAAAGTTGAAAAAGGCGAGCGGAGCGTTCATTAGGAGGTGCTCAGAGACAGCAGGCTTGACGAGGCAGATGTAGAATAAATATTTCCTCCAGGCTTCTGCAGCCTGACACGATATTTTCCAGCTGTGCTGGTGTCTACTCATGCGAGCAGGAATTGGCCACAGCTGACATTTGATAGTGTCATGTCGTGGAGCCCATTCAAATCCAAGGAAGGATGCGTGTAAGGGACGTTAATGTGTTGGAGTGTATAAAGATGAAAGATATTAAACGTGGCTGCAGGTTTGCACAGTTTAAGTTCTTAAGTCAGGTTTAAAACAGTGCAAAAACAGACTGCGATGAATTAAAAAGCTAATATATTTCGTTATGACGCTCAGAGCCAACACCATCCATCTGATATTGAATTAACAGCTGATTTGATACTCCACTTCTTCCTGCACCGGCTGGGACACTCGTGTTAAGAGTGAAACCAGCTCTCATGGCCTGAAACCAGCCGCTCAAAGAAGAAGTGACGCTCAGCACAGCGGAGCAGCGGCACGCCGCCGCCGCCGCCGCCGCTGCCTGAGTTACTCCGTCCCCCATTCATCTGTGCGCAGCGCAGCCTCGACTCCAGCTGTCAGACTGACACACTGATCCACTTCAGCCTGCCAACAACAACAACAACCAAAGGAAAAAAAAAAAAACCCCAAACCTTCAAACCGATCGGGAAGCAGCGCGTCAGGTGAACGGACCGGGCACCTGCCTGAACACCCTCTCTGATTGGATCTTTATTTTAACTTCTGGAGCGCACCGCGTCGCCTGTTAAAGCCGGGGGCGCTCAGTTCCGCTCCGCCACACAAGCTCACACACTGACTTAGAGAAAGAGTTGATAGTAGACATATTCACCTGCTGCCAGTACTCCTCCAGAGACGGTAAGGCTGAGAAATAGCCCGTGTCGTGAACTATCTGAAGTTCTTGAAAGATGCTGCACATGGGTAGAACATCCATTTTCCAGAGCTTTGTAGGAGGAGGAGAAGAAAATCAAAACGTTTTCAGCTGCACTTTAATATCTTCTCTCTCTTCTCTCAGGTAGAAAAACGAGTCAGTGAGAGGAGTGAGAGCGGTCCCCCTGCGCTGCGAAGCGAAGACGCGCTTGTTTTCAGCGGCAGCCGAGCGTCCGAGCGTCCGTCCGTCAGTCAGTCAGTCCCCCCCTTCTTCTCTCTGCTCGCGCTCAAGGTGTTTGCAAACACTGCACCGGACTGGATGGGGAACAACTGCGCTCTGCAAACTTCCCTATTCAAACCTCCAAGCCCGCCCCCCCTCTCCTCCCCATCCCTCCTCCCTACCCTAACGCCCCCCCTCCTTTTCCTCACGGCAGGATTACGCCTGCAGTGTGTCGGCCAATCAGCGGCGAGCAGCGTAAGGGCTCTCAAATGATATCACAGCCGGCCAATGGCGGCAGGCCCCCGACTTAATTTGGTTCCTTCTCCGTTTTAATTGGTGCGTTTAACTCCCAGCGGCTCGTCGCTGATTGGCTGGTTATTTATAGGCATGTATATAAGCCTGCGATGCTCTCTGGCTCTGTAGTTCTCTGTCGGCCGCTTGTTTCGCCACAGACAGCGCATGTGAGCCGAAACGGGTTTTCTTCCTCTTCAGTGGAAAACATCCCAGTCTCTCTCTCTCTCTCTCTTTCTGTGTGTGTGTGTGTGTGTGTAACTTTGTCACAAGCAGCGTTTGCAACACTGCAGCCAAACGGCGGCGGTAACTGTGGCGAAGTGCATGTGTTGACATCAGCCCCCCCTCACAAAAAAAGTGAATACAAGTCTTGGGACACTGTGACTAACACAGGGAAGGTTATTATTGTGTTGTTGTGTTATCAGTACACACACACACACACACACACACACACACAAGAGTTTAGAGGAAACACGAGTCCTCACTTCTCCTCTCTGACTTTATATAGACTTCTGCTTTACCACCGAGAGGCTGAAAAGTACATCAAAGTTAAACTCGGTCTTAAGCGGAGGTTCGACAAGTGCAGCGCGTCATTAAAATATAAAAAAGCCTCTTTTTTAAAACCTAATTTGCACTTAAAAGAGCTTGTAGTTGAATTAATATTCACCAAGCAGCTCCCCAAAGTTAAAGAATTTGTTTTACCCCAGTTTGGTTATTATGAGACATGTATATTTTAACGTTTAATTATTCCCCCAAAAATCATTTTAGATCACAATAATGAATCCACGTTTGCTGTTTTAGCAGCGGTTTCACCCACGCGCCCCAGGACGGCAGCTCGCAACCTGTTGTCTTCGTGTCATGCAACTAAAAAGTGATTTTTCCTGATCAAATAGTTTCACTTTCACCACTTTTATTAAAACGTACGCATCAGAGCAAAGAGAGCAAACACGTCTGATGACACGGCGTTCTTTCTGCAGTCCTGCACCATTCAGGGCCTCCACATCTTTGCTTTAATGTTAAACAGTGACGTGGTGTGTAATTATTAAGTTGCTATTTAAAGTGTTCCACCGTCTGATTGTTGGAATAACTCTGAGAAATCAAGAATATGACAATTATGTTTATTAATAACTTCAAATTTAGCAGAAAAGGCAGAGTTCAGTCATTTGTTCCATCATATCATAAATTATACAGATGCAAGTCTGTTCTGGAGTTGGCTCAAGTGGTTTTATTCCTAAAATGCATTTATTATAATAGTTAAGGTTAAAACTGGTTGTCAGGAAGTTTAATATTGGGTAGAAATCAAAATATGAGTGGTTTGATTCTGTTGAAACAATAAACCTACTGTGTTTTTAAATAAGAATAATGTTCAGAGTTAATGAAGTTTTGTGTTTGGAGGAGTTTGTCTTGTGTTTAAATGTAAGTTACAACCAAAACGCAGGGTCTTACTTTGCACAGTTTGACATTTATCAAAGTAAAAACAGAAACGTTTGCACTCGAGCTGAGTTACAGCTCCCATAATTCCTCTTTTTGTGCAGATATAGCCGTCCGCATCCGCTCATGAATGCCTCTTCATACCAGCAGCATTCCATCACATATTTGGCAACGGCACGACGTCATCGCGACTTATTCTTATCATTTCCTCTTTGCAGAAGCGCACGCGTGCTGCAGAGGCGCCTCTTCCTGCAGCTATTGCATAAGTTCACGGCATTAAGTCGCACCACAACCTGGCACGGCGACGCCTGATGAGATAAACAACATTTCCTACACAGGAGCCACATTGTCTTCCAAGTGGCAGCAGTTTCTGTTGCCGGCCCGGGCAGACAACTGAGTGTCCTTTGTGCTGCGCTCAGCTGTGAGGCCATATTTGTCACCCATAGCATCTGATTCAGTCATATGGCGATGGGATGTCTTGTGAAGCCTGGAGCTCTGCAGAGGAATTCGACTTCTCTTTTATGTTACTAATGGGGCTATTCATTATGTCCCTGCAGGACTGTGGACACTTTGCTTTGAAGAGTGAAAACTCACAGGGTCAGTGTCCATTTAAAAACTTCTTTCTGTCACCACATGAAATGTAACAGAATGCGCGGCTTATCATTGCACAATGGCGTGCCCGCTCATTACCCATGCATTTCCAGAGTTGCCGCGGCTTACAGTGTATGTGCTTGATGAATAACAGAGTGCACCGTCGGGTCCCGCTGGAGCATTAGCGGGCAGCTCTGCAGTAATCACTTCCTTCAGAAGCCCTGTTAGATGAAGCATTTAGAGAATGCGCGGGGTCCTGCATGGCAGCTTTTATCTTGGAAGGCCAGGTCCGCAGCTTTATCATCGTTATGTAATCCCAGCCCAGCCAGTAGCCACAGGAAAGAGCAATTACAGGATGACCCATTTTAATGCATCACTGTCAACCCAATTAGTGAGTTGTTCTAAGGGGTTTTTCTGGGTAACCTGGGTGCACTCGACACCCGCTCTTGTGCGGTTTACCATAATGTGTGCAGGAAAACAGGCTATGAGTGATGGTCGTTGTCCAGTCATCATCATTATCAGCAGCAGCATCATCAGGAGCAGCGTCATCCTATTGATGTGAACTACAACTGAGAAGATGATCGCCAGAAGGCTGTTGGCTACTTTGATCATTTCGCCACTTTTCTGGACAAAGTGAACCGTCTGACTGTCAGAGCCTCTCAAATCTGATGTTTTGTTGCTTGATTGAATATCTCTGGAGTTTAGGGCTGTTTAAAGTCTATAGAATTAAAAAAAAATATTAATTTGTGGGCAATAAAAATGCACTCTTGCTTAATTTTATGTCAGATTATGTTTTAGCATTAGCATTAACCCATAATTGTGAATAGTAGCTAAGCTAACAGTATGGTGTCAGGCATGACAGTAACATTTCAGGACAGTGATTGGTCAGCATACGTCGAGGAATGGCGTTAAATGGAGTCTTGAAGGGATACTCCGGATTAGCGTCCTACGTGGATCCTACATTTCCCATCATGCAGCTGTCAAGCCACAGCTGAGATCACCCTGACGACATCATCTGGGTATTATTTTTAAGACGCTACACAATTTGAAGAAGCTTTATTAATTATTTATTATTATTCAGTTTGTAAGGATTGAATGACTGTTTTATCCACTTTATTACAAACAAACTGATAATCTTTGATCATATGTGCAGAAATTTAGGAAATATAGTTAAAAATGTTATAGCACCATGTGATACACAATGTTTAATCTTGGAGTTAACACCTTTATTTACTTTATTCGTACCAGAAATGAAGCAGACAGTAATTTACAGCCCGGCAACGCTGAGGCAGACGTGACGGAGTCAGAATTAAACGTCCCCCTCATTATATCCCTGCTTACTATCAGAGGGCCTGTTAGTAATGAGGTACAGCGCCGCTGATAGAGATGCATTGCTCTCCGCGGGGGCCACTGAAAATTTGTCCAGGCTTAAATAAAATGAGAATAAAAATAATTGATTGGAAATCAATGCACATACATCATTCACTCCTTTGTTAAAAGGAGAAATGGAAGGGATAGAGGGAGAGAAAGGGGTGAGGGAGGGCGGGGGGGAGGAGGAGGGGGAGGTGTAGCTCCTGGAAAATCGATATTCATTCGAATCATAAATCAGAATTGAGTCAGCGCTTGTGGGGAGGGGAGATAATCATTGGCCTGGTTTTGGATTACATACTCCACGGGGCTGAGGCTTGTCCAGCCTGCAAATGTGTTTAGTATTGTTACCACACACACGCACACACGCACACACACACACACACACGGTGAGATCCTCTCATTGAAATGCATTGATGGTTTAAGGCCACGACGTCGGCCTTATGCGCCGCTGTCAGGCCACGTCTGGGGACAGATCAACATGTGTGTACAATGGGTCGCGGCGGTGTCAGCCCCATCAGGCCGTCGATGAGGAGCCTCTGCCTCCCAGCAGCTCTTGACCTTGAGGATGAAGAGTGGGCCTCCGTCAACGTGTGTGTGTGTGTGTGTTTTAGCGGGATGTGGCAATCAGTCAGGACGCTCTTGTTGATGTTGTCTGGTGATGGAGGTTTGTGAATTGGCTTGTGTGCTCAGACCAGACCGGTGTATCAGTTCGCTGATACATGTGGGTTGAAATCAATACGGTCCACCTCCGACATGATGGAGGTTCTTCTTTGATCACCGGTGAACTCCAACACAGTTAAAGCCTGCGGTGAAATACATCTTGTTTTTGTTTTACGGGGACATCCGGCCTATTAATCCAAAATGAATTTCATTATTAGTTTATGTTAATTTGTTCAGACGTACTAATCCCACATTAATCAATACTGACCTTTAAACTCTCAAGTTTTTAAAGCAGGAGTTTTGAATTTCTGTGTTTTTGCAGTATTTTCTTTTCAGTATATTGTTTAAGTTTTGTTTTGTAGAATGAAATGAATAAATAATACAACATTGGTGATAATGTGTGGACTTAAGGAAGTTTCACTGCTGTACAGCTACAAATAGAGCGTATTGTATAAAGCATTCTAAGGTGCCTTGAAAGGCCCAATTAAATGCAAATTATTATTTACTTTTATCTTTTTTAAAAACATAAACATACTGCCAAATGAAGTAATTTCCAAATGTAATTAAATCTGACTAATATCAGCAAAAAAATATGAGTGGAAGTGTTTTCAGTTTAACAGTTTAGCTGATACAACATCAGTAATATAATATATAAGTTTGATGATCCAATGGTCTGATTAGCAGCAAGTAAAAGTCTAAATTTTAATTTGTCCAATGTTTTGGTTTTAAACTAATGACCCTCAGCTGAACGTGGCGCTAATCTGCAAGTGTTAGCATGCTAAAATAACATTGTAAACATGGTAAATGTCAGTATGTAAGTGGTGTAATGTAAACTTGTTGGTGTGCTAACATTAGCATTTAGCTTAAAGTCTAGATGAAGCAGTGTTTCGTCATATATTTTGGACAGTATTTGTATTCTAGCTGAATGCTTTTGCTAGCTGTTTGCTAGCTAGCAACAGCTAGTTAACACATAGCAACAGCTTGCTAACATGAATGACAGCTGGATGTCATGATATTATTGATTAAAACTGGATGGTTTATCCTGATGTTAGCATGCTTAACATGTAGTTTTACAGAAAGAAAAAAGATGATATGTATTTTCATTCATATGTTGCTAATTAGGTGCACAGTATGACAGCAAATGTGATTTAAAACATTTTTCATTTCATCTCAACTTTAAAGCACCACACAGAGCAGATAGCGCGACTGTAGTGTTGCTTTAGCATTTATTTATTTTTTAATTTTCTTTCTTTTGATTCAATTATGGAAAAAAACAAAACTAACCATTGAGGGCAGAGAGCAGGAGTCCAAAAGAACCCCAAAGACCCTGCCACAGTGGGTTAGGCTCTCAGTGCTTATTTGCCCCAGGAGCATGGAGCATATCCATTCACATTAACATGCTCACACACCAGGAAGCCACCAATTTATCCTAATTCCTGGAATAGCATGTAGATCGTACTAAAGATCTCAGAATCACATGATTAAACATGCACAATGGGGATGAAACAAACATAAAAGTCTAATCGTTGCCTTTAAAACCTGTCAGAAAAGGTGTTTGTCCATGAGGAGCAGCTGTAATTCACCGTAGCGCACTGTTAGTGTATGGAAGCGTGTAACCTTGTGTACGCTGGTGGTGTTTTGACAACAGCAAATTAGCGGTGGCCGTTGCAGGCTGCATCACACAGCCTCGAGGTTATCACTCAAGCGAATAGCAACAGAGTCTCTTATCTACATAGAGGCTCTCGTTGCCCTCAGGAGTATTAAAAAGAAACAAACAACCATTTCTTGAACAGTGAAGGGACCACATGTTTCCCCCGCTCCGTCCTGAGTTTCATTCACATCAACCCGCCGCAGATCCATAAAATGCGGAAACACATTGTGCCTGGCGAGGGATTTTAAAGGAGAGCTTTGTGTGAGCGCTGCAGTCGTGTGGGGAGAGATTTCAGAGGTAGACCTTAAAGAGCGCTGGAAAATCTGCGGGACAGTTCAATGGTCATTGTTTCACGGCGGGGCGGTGCGTTCAGGGACTGAAAGTTGTTTTTCTCCCCTTCAGCGATGCCAGCTCAGCTCTGCACTAAAGGCTACTACCATTACACGGGGTGGAGGAATGTTAAGTATTTTATTATTTTCTGCCAACCTCTGTGGGAACCAGGGCTCTGGGGGCTGTTTCGGGGGTGGTGTTTAATCGAGGCCACGGTATAAACACAGACCCAACCCACTGATTAGGGAACTGGGATGTATTCATTCTATACTTTCGGGTGTGGGAAGTAAGAGGGAGGGAGCGTGTTAGGGGTCAGGTTACCGCGACCATGAACGAGCCGAGCTGAATCTGGTCTTCTCAGACTCTGATACAGGATCTGCTGTCAGCTGCTGCACATACAATTTCCCATGTGCATGAATCAAAGCAGCCCTGACTCATAGTTTCACCACGAGTGCTGCAGCCAAACATCTCAGCTCTTAATCTGTTTGTCATTCCCGTCACAGGGAAGTGACTTGTCACACTTTAATGAAAAACCAGGTGAAGTGATTTAGATTTTCTTCTCTCTTGTGAGCCTTAAATCCATAATTTACCAACAATATTTCATAAAGTTTTAAGAAGAGGCAGCTCACCAGCATAATTAAACACCAGCTGATTGTTTATCCCACAAATCTTAAAGCATTTTATCTCACGATCAGTTTAATTGGCAATTTAATGGCTGTTGTGGTTATTGTTTATCCTGTTAACCCACTAAACCACTGTATGCTCTTTCCCCCCCAGGGTTAATGTTTTATTTCACATTAACTCCATAAGTTTTATGACTTTGCTGCACAAAAGCCCTGATTGTGTTGAGGACCATGACATTTTATTATTTTGTGAAACTGAAAATAAATAAAAAATAAAGAGTCTCATAAAAGTTTCACAGCGCTCAGTTTAATTCACGTTTTACAGTCACTGTTTGCTCTGCACCCAAGGACACACACACACACACACACACACACGATTGTATTCCTATACATGAGAACTTATAGAATACACAGTCATTCATTAACCCTCGCTGTTTCATGCAGCAGCCTGAAACTCTTCCTGAGGCCGATCTGATCACTGAAAAACAAGTTTAAGTGCGTATTTTGGATGAACGTGCAGATCTGCACGTTGGCGCGAGAACAGCCAGTTAGTTTTACAATTATTGGAACAGGGGCTGGTTTTGTGCTCCGTATTGTGCAAGATGCAGCTCTGGTGAGGTGAAAGAGCTTCTCCAGATTCACGATAATAAAAGTGATATATTACTTTTTTGGGTTTACTTGCTGTCTGAAAGGGGGTAATCGCCTATTTTTAACTGTTTACCTGTGTTTAAATCACTTCATTAGGTGTAAGAAGTATCTGTGAGGGCATTTAGGACATATTCTAAGAGCCTGTGGTTGTTTTTCAAGTCATGTAATCAATTACAATCCTTTAAAATGTTAAACTCTACTGCTCCTTGCTCCAATCTGATACTAAATCTGTGTTTTTTAACAATGCAACGTCACTGTGTTATCTGCGCCTCTCTGAGCCAGTGACCTGGGAGGCAGGCCTCTGCCCGGGGGGTCTTTGTCCTCACACAACTGTGAACAATGTGACTCCGCTGCTTGCTTATCACACTTATCCAAACTGAGATCTGTCGCTTATTGCCGAAGATCTGGGTCACAGATCAGTTTCGGATGAAGTTATCCGACTCCTGCGCCGCTCTCGCTGGTGACAGGACTGAATAGAAATAGAAAGCAGATATACGAAAAGGAGCTTTTGTTTCTTCAGCCCCACGGCTGCACAAAGTGGGACTTTTCTGAGCGTCAGACACACTTAAAGTGAAACTTGGATCAGCAGCAGCTCTGTGAGTAAGCCTTTGGTCATCACACTAATAATATCCTGCTTCCTTGTATGAATCCACATGCAGGGGAACATTCATCAGAACAAAGTTTATGGCACCGTAAACAATGAACTTTGGAAAATCTTTACTGTGGAGGTGCCGCTCTGTTATAATTGTGTTTTTGTTCTTTGTCAGGAGCGCTCATCAGCAGCAGCTAATGCAGAGCGTGAACTTTAGGTATCCGCGGCGTATAGGAAACGCATCAGCTCCACTGCACCTCTCGCTAAGGTCGTGACTTTTAAAGGTTGACTCCAAACACGCCGGCTCTGTTGACTCAGCGCCCGTCTGTACATTAGGACACAGATAGTGGGCAGGCTAACAGCTCGCTGTTGCCAAAGTAACAAATCCTTCCCACGATGACCTCACTTGCTGCTGAACGCTGTTGAACTTTGAACAGTTATGTCATTTATTTGATCTGTGTGTCATCGGCATTTCCTTTCACAAGTTCCTCTCGGCTCGCTCGCGCTCCCTCTGCTCCCTACACTTTACGTGTTTTCCTTCCCTATCAAAAGGAAATCCTATCCCGAAACCCCTTGTTTCCCTTCATAACCCATTATGCCGTTGCTTTTGTTTTGCTCCATTGTGAGTTTTTCTTTAGCATAATCGTTACCATGTTGGCCCCTTTCATTTAAAAACCCTGTAAGTCCATTTTCCCAAGCTTGCATAATGGATATCCTCTGAGAGGGAACACTTGAGTGCACGCTTTGATCTGAAAAGGTGACCCGCACGCTGTTGGATTCAGTTCCCGTTCGCAGCAGCAGAAACAAAGCGAACAGCGTCTCAATAAGGAATCATTAAGGTTGCCGCAAACACAACATGTGTTCCTGTTTGTGCATCATCATCTGAAGCAATCAGATGATAATCATCAATGTTAAACATTCCCTCCCTCCCTCCCTCAGCAGATACCTCTGCCCTGGTTCAGAGTGACTCATTCATCTCATGACTGCTTTCCAATGAAACTACTTGTTCCAAGCAGCAGTTTCCGGGAACAGAGGCTGAGTGGTGAATTATACCATCACACCACTTCAGGCTCCAGGGAATAAGACTGACATAAACAAATATACCAAGGGTAAACTGTACATACTAATGGCCTTAATTACTTGTCAGAGAGACGCTGATGCGCAGTGATGCCTGACTCGCTTCCCACGAAAGCTGCAAGAAGTGAAATTGGAAGTTTTCTCTTAAAAAAGTGGAGATTGCAGCTCGGTGGCTTCAGTCTGCTGCAGATGACGCAACTTCAGACTTTAAAAGCGAAGTGCATTAGCTCACACTGACCTCAGTGGAGACCAGATATAACGTATATAAAGACAAAGGTCAGGTGACGTAGCATAAAGAGCAAGGCATGGAGGAGGCCGCGGGTGCGGTTGATGCATATCTTAACGTACAATGTGAATCAGTCACATAACATATTTGTTTTAATCCAAAAGTGATCTTTTCCTCAACAAACTGACCGTTTCACCCTGTTAACTGCGTGTTTCTCCCGTTACCATGACGACAAAGCTCCGCTGGCTTTGCATCTGGGAATGCATGCAATCTAAATGTGTACATTTGTTTTATTTGTTGCTGCCACTGAAGCATTTAAATGCATTAAACTGCAACATCTGTTTGGTGTTTTACTATTTTACAACTTTCTCTGCTTCCATTATCACTAAACTACTGATTTTTTTTCCAGTTTTTCCATTTTTGAGGTCTTCTGATTGAAATCTGGAACTTTCTTGCCAAGAGGTAAATGAGAAGACTGAAGCTATTTTCATGTTTGTTTGCTAAATATGAAGCCATTAGCTTAGCGTAAAGACTGAATTAAAAGACTTTATATCTAAGTTGCATGTTTTGTATTTCCTTCCTGGAGTCCTGCTGATTGCTGAGTGGTGACAACACACCAGGAAGTTACTGAGTCAGGAAGTGGTCTGGCAGATAAACACCACATGTTGTCTTTGCAAAGATTAAAGAACCAAGATACAAATGAGTCAGTGAGATTTAGAGATGCTTGCAGGTAGAGTCATAGCTGTGGACAGAGATACGCTAGCTTTCTCTTGGGTTGCACTCTTTATGCTAAGCTAACCAGCTAACAGTTAAAGTGCCAATCAGCTAAATGTCAGGACTGTTTAGCTGGTTTTAGTAAAAGTATGTGTGTTATAATGTAAAAATGCGCCGCTACATGTCATTTTATTATGAGACTGTGTTTGACCGTGGACTGTGAGCCAATTATGCAGATCTACTGTTAGTGATAACACCCAAGCAAAGATGCAAGCATGATCCGAACACGCAGTTCCCTAAAACCAAATTAAGCCTGTTTTAATAGATACCACCCTGGCACCTTCACCGCTGCCCTAACAAGCACCGACTAACACTCAGCCATTCCACAGCACAAGATGTTGACGCTAATAATGAAGCGTGTGTGAACTCCAAACCAGTGTCAGTTCGAAGCCTCACAGCAGGACAGACACCACGAGGCCCAGCACGCCGCCGCCACAGCAGCAGCAGCAAGGTGACACAAAAAGACGGACAGACACGCCGGCAGACTGAGGCAGACAGGTAAACAGACAGACAAACAGGGCCGGGGCAATGCCCCAGAGAGCAATGACACGAGCCAGCGCCTCTCCTCTGCAGCGCAGACCCTGACTGAGCAGGCAGGCGGGCGGGTGGCTTTGCAAAGACTGAGGAGCCGAGCGTAGACACACAGCAGCCCGCTCGCCTCAAACACACAGCCTGTAATGACTGGAGACACGGCTGCCTTCCCGAGGGATAAAAACAAGAGGCGGGGTGCACAACACCACCTCTCCCCCAGCAAACCCTAATGGCTGGGGCTCAATAAACAACAGCAGTGGCAACAACAACCCAAATAAGCCATGACAGCGCGTGGGCTACCTGAGCGAGTTCCTAATTGATCATTCTCGGTTGGAGACTTCCACACTTCCATTGTAAGACATGCGCCCCCCTCCCGCCTCGTGCACGCCACAGTTACAGTTTTGCATCGCGGCTATTCTTAGCGCAGGTGTGCTCTGTTGCAGGGATTCTTGTTTTGAGCTGCAGCTGTAAACATATTGCAGAAACATTTATTCATAGAGAGCGTGCTCTTTATCTGGTTTGATAGCGCGGAGGTGTCACGCCGAAGCTGCTCTCTTTCTTTATGAAGAGAACACAAGCTGCACGCCTCTGCACGCCAACGCAGAGACGCAAGAGTCAGAGCAATGTCCGACGTTAGCCCGCCGCCCGCTGACCTATTGTGAGAATTAATTAACAGGCACGGCAGATTTTAGCACAGTTATTTGGGACTTTCTGTAGGTAGGTGTGATATGTGGGTCAGTGGGGAGCGACACGGCTGGGCGTCATGTCATCTCACGCTATCAGCCGGCGACAGGCCGCTCACAGCAGCCTCAATGAGCACGCTGATCCCGGCCGAGCCTGCTGACCGGCGCAGTTAACATTCCCTCCCTTTACAGCCGCCTAATCCGGGAATTTAACAATGCGCCTGGCCTTCCAGACCAGGGATCAAATTCTCCCGGTTGACTCTGTATTAGCCCAGCCAGCACATGCAGCCCCCGGCCGCGTGCCCACCCACAGAGCAGGAATTCACACGCTCACACCCACGGCTCGTTCTGCAGCCACACGCAACACTGAGTAACACATGGATGTTAATAAGCGCTTTGGATTTCTGCACGGACCCCCACCACCTCCCCTCTCTTTATCCTCCTCTGCTCCTTTATGTGTGCTTCCAGTTAACCTTCAACATAAATTTAACCCAACTGAGGCGGCCGGCGGGGTCTTTAACTTGCATTACGCTTCGCGACATTGACGGGAAAAGGTGAAGGGAGCGGGTTGTGTTTGCACCGAGGCGATGGGATCAAATCCCAGGGAGGAATCTATTTCCTCAAGAAGCAGAGAGAGACGGGGACACCGGACACATCCTGACAGACAATTAGGCCGCGCTGCACTCTGGGAGCTTCGTAATTAGCGAGTGTCATTTTAAAGTTTTTTTTTATTCCTTTGTGTAGTCACCTCTGCAGTCCGGGCCTCCAGCGTTTCAGTCGAGACCGTCACAAGGTCAGATAGAAGAGATACCCGACGCCGGTGTCGGAACCTCTCAGCTGTGTGCGGTAATTACTGGTGTCCTTGATATTTGATGTGAAATGGGGATGGTAACCTTTAGTGTTTGCCTGTTAGCCCACCCCTCCTCTGACCGATCCTGCCCTGGTTACCCCCCCACCTTCCCTCCCCTCCCCTCACCTCAGTGCCACCTCCCTCCTCTCAGCTCCTGGGACGACAGGAGGCTCACTTTGGAGGGAAATGTGAAGTGTGTTTGAGTGCCAGCTGGTGCCCCGGGACGTGGTTAAACATCTACTGGCCAAATGGTGCCTTGTCACTGCTGCGAAGCGTGATGACGCCGGTGATGGGACCTGCTGTCCGGGGGAGGGCGGGCGAGAGGGCGAAGGGCACGAGGATACGCACTCTGGTCCAATTAATGACTCTCAACTCTAGCTGGAGTGCAGAAAACAGGAAACAGGACTTCAGATTTTGATGTGAAGAGTGAATGAAAACCAAAACCTGGAGCGCTGTATGACGCTTCCTGCAGATGTGTTTTAATATTTTAAGTTATTCCACTTTGAAAAGATTATGTTTGATGTTTGTGACACAAAAACAATTAAAAACGCAGGAATTTTAATTTAAATATGCAAAAATGAGCCCATTTAGACCAAAAAGCTGAATCTGTGAAGAATGACGAATTAAAATCGGACTATTTAAAATCATTTTCTCACAGGAAAACAACGCTGAGTCATGCTTTTGTTGCATTTACTCTTGCATGACTCATATTTGAATTGCATGAATGAATGAGAACTGGATGATCCCACCGCCGCCGCTGCTGCAGCTCCGGAGCGAGGCTTTCAAAACAAAAAAGTTTTTATTTTCCCCCAAATGAAGGAAATTGTTTGCAAAGTCATGCAACAAAAGTTCTGAACCCATAAAAACCGAAACCATGACGACCTCACACAGAGGAGAGCCGACCAAACCGGCCTCAAAAGAGAAGAAACCAACCACGAAGGAGAACTTAAATCACTGCTGATCAGACCATTTGTGAAACGAAGGGGGAACACAACAAGACATGAACAACTTAACTACAAAAAAACTAAAACACATGGAATAATTTGTCAATATCTTGAGCAATTAAACATTATTAAGTATGAAAAAACAAAAATATTAAGAAATATATGTTAAAAACCTCTAAGCAATACGTCCCAACCTCCCCCCGTGATGTGGCAACCACTTGGCGCAGTCTGATTGGTCCCGTCTTGTATTTAACTGCTTTGCTTCAGGTGGTGCACCTTCGGCTCGGGCCTGACCAGGAGCCCTGCGCCAACAGCAGCCTCAGCTCTGCTAACACAGAGGAAAGGAACACGAGCCGATCACGTTTTAATACCAGCGTTACAGGGTTTTGAGTTCAAGTTCCTCAAAGGGTGCCAAGTTAAACTGCTGCCCTCAAGACGTTTCCTACTTCACGGACCATTCGTCGCATCCATGTAACACCTGTTTAAGTCGCACCACAACTGCATCCGCACTCCTCACACCGTGCTGCGCCTACACACAGGCCTTGAATTCACATATAAAGCAAGCACAAAGAAACGTTCGTCCTTCGGCGGATGAACGGGAAGAACAGCTATTTAATGCTAAAACGCTGCACGTGCTTCATTCTGCGCAGCGAGGGAAGCCAACGCGCAGATAAGCAAAGCGCACATTTGAATCTCAGACGCCGAAACAAAGAGCAAACACGGCTGTGAATCCTGTGTAAAACGACGGCAGCAGTTCGTCGGGTGATGAGACATTCTTGGGAAGATTTGCAGACGCAGACCGGACTTGTGATTACTTGTTCATATGAAAGCTTACGCCGTAGACTCAAACGTGGCCTGTGGCTACTAATTAGACTAACAGCAGTTCCACCATCAGTCTCTGATGAGCTGCTTTAATTGGAAGAGCAACAACTGCAAAAGAAAAGCCTGTGGCCACTACTCTGAGCTACACCTGGGATGGAGAAACTCAGTCTGCTGCTTTTATAAAAGCACAAAACAGCTCCATGCAACTGCAGCCGTGCACATCTCATCATGTCAATGCCGCCACCGCCGCCGCCGCCGCCGCTGTTGCTGCTATCAAGTCAGCACGTTGTGTAACATACTTGAAATACTACGCTATGGAAACCCCAATGAGAACACATTCAAGTGCAAATGCGGCGTGTTGCAACACGCCAGGTGTTTTGACAGTCGGCCGGTTGTTGTACATCCCTCTCGAGCACCTACATCGAGTGTGTTGTGCCAACCTCCAAACACTCCCCCATCAGCTGAAAAGCTCTGGCTTATATAACACGGCTTCACACTCATCAATCTGTACGGCCCGTGTTTACGCTCGCCCCTCGCTGTTTTTCTTGGAGGTCCTGTTCCAAGGGAAGCGGCAATGGAAAGGGTGAGGTGCTCGTGAGCAAACATGTGCAAACACCTGCATAACTGAGATGCCTGGCAGGAGTTATCATCACGGTCCACTGTAAACACACACACACGCACACGCACACACACACACACACACGCTGATCTCCGCGCACTTGCTCCACAAAAGCCGAGGAACTCCCGCCTCATTGTCTGCAGACAAAAATGTGACAGCCAGGAAACACTGTGTGGATTCACATGGATCCATGGCACCGGGGGCCTTGGTTGGGACTTGTCGCTGGAAGCCCGGGGGGGCGAAAAACCAAAAAAAAAGTGAAAATAAACCCCCCTTTCACTCAGGTTTGTGTTGAAACACGTTTTTAAAAGGCGTACCTACCTCTGCAAACAGGGCGGGTCGGGAATATCTCCCTGTTTGTTCATTCCAACGATGGGAAATATAGAAACCGCATCAATAAAAACATCACAACTGTCCTGCAATAGGCTATAATACTGCAATTACGATTGTTCAGGGGATTCAGCAGTAAAATGATAATGGCTTTCCATTACAGTCACGGCCATAAAGACATTTGCGGCCACATTATCTACACCTATTGATATTTTTTGTCATTACTTTTCCAGGTAATTTCAAGTCGGCCGCTCCATACGGCCGCTATTGACTGGATGTGAAAACACAGGGAAGTGGTGCAGAGATACGGAGGTGGGGCGAGGCGTGAGTGCGGCGCAGTGACTGAGGTCAGCGCCATTGTCCGGCCGCGATCTCCATCTTCATTCATTGTCGGTCGGCGGGTGCTGAGCTGAATGGGGACTTTTTTTTTTCCCCCTCTTTGATAAACTTTTGACCTCCACGTATCTCCTCCTTGTGTAAACATGTTGACCTTGGCTCGACCGTTCAGTCGGCGTCCTGAAAGGGACTGACGGGGATAACGTATTCCGATGAGCTGATACCGGCATCCGCATTCATCCGGGGCGAAGTCGCACGAGAGGAGGCAAAGTTTGATAAACTCCACCGGTTGAATTCTGCGTTCGTGTCATTGGGTGAAGTTGTATTTCTCTATTTTGAGAAACCAGGTCAACGCGTCTTCTGCTGCGAGAACATCCTTCATTCCCCACTAAAACCCAAAATACAACCTGTGTTTCCTCCAGGTGAGCACCGTTACCCCCCCCCTCCAAACCAAACCGTGTCAGGGCACGCCGCTGAGCATTTGTCAAAATACGCTCAAGCGATGGCTGGTTATTATTTACGGTGTCTTGTTATGGAGCCTCATTGCCGATGCTCGCTCCGGGCACCTGCATGCATTTTCATCTCACGCCCTTTCATCAGACGTCGTTAGCATCAGGTTGTGACCGATGTTCCCAAAATCTCGCCGCGCTAACCGAGGTGTTTCTTTTTTTTTTTTTTAATACTTCAATAAAATAAGAGCCGCAGGGAGGGGGAGATGAAGGGAGAGGGTTGGGGGAGTGATTGCCACCTGCCACTTCATTCAACTGCATTTTAATCTGGGGTGTCTGGAGGAATCTCGTTCCGCAAATGACTCCGCGGGAGGAGTGGCGGCGCCGGAGGAAGGCAGCAGAGATTTGAGCTGCTGATACCTCGTAACAAATCACCTGGATATGAACTATTCGCTTCCTAATGGGAATCCATATTCATCTTCCCCTCCAAAAGCTCTCCTGTGGGGATGCAGATGTGTGGCTGCTTTTATATCTTCTCCTTATCCACTTCCCCATCCGTGTACCCTAATCAAAACCCCCACATATTTTAAAGGCCCTACACCATCTCGCGCGCTCATATTGGATTTCCATTGCTCCGCCGTTGAGTTTATGGACCATCTTTGGGATTATTAATGACAGGGCACAGAGTTACACATATGAATATGGAGATCAGCCACATTGTGCATACGCTCTCCTATATAACAGGATTGATCTAGATCTCTAATGTCTTCTTTGACTGATGGCGCCACCCCTCTGCTCTGCACCGTTTTCTTAATAATGCGCCCTCCTCACTCCCATTATCTGTATTTAAAACCCAAGATCCACCCCCCTCCCCCCATGAACGATAACTCCCCTCCACACAAACTCAACTTCAATTCAGTCTGTGGCACAGATAAACGGGGGGGTCAACTTCATGCTACACGGGATCAAATTGAAAATATAACAGGTTTAGTTCTGGTGGTCTGTTTTTTTATTTTCAATGTACAGATTTTGCGTTTTGTTCAGGCGTCTTGAAGGGCACCTTCACGCTCCCCCGTTGCCGTTTCAGGGAGCGTGTTGCTGCTGTATTCAGCGATGCCCAGACAAGATATGCAGGATGAATTATTACAGTAAAGGGATTTTATTTATTAACTGGCTCCTGGAAGTTGGTGGCGTGCCAACTGTTGCTGCTCCATTCATCTGTACAGTCAAGGGCAGATAAATACTGTATGGCTGTATTCACGGTTACTGATAATATATAGCCACACAGTCTGAATCTACATTAGCTGAGAATTAGTCTGAAGGTCTGTTGGTGAGCCGCCAGCACCCGGGCCGGCCAATATCTGCTGAGAGCTCACTTTTATATTATTCAGTTAAAATGATGATAATTTGTCAGACCGGGGGCGTGTTCGGCTGATTTTACACTTAAAAATATGTTTGCTTATCACGGGGAGTTACCGCCAGGCCTGTGAAAATAGCTGTATAATGTCATCTTTGGCTCGGTAGCCGTGATTGACCTGCGTGCAACTCAGAGGTGCAGCGCTGCAGACTCTTTGGCTTGTTAATGGAAAGCCAGTGTTAGCCCTGACCCGGTCTCTTCAATCTGCAAATAACACGACTTTACATCATGAACTGTGATCTTTTGGCCCTTCCACTAAGTTTTAACTTATATAAGAGTTCACATTAGCCTCCGAAGTGCTTCACCAATAACACAAAGTCACCTGAAACTGACTTTTAGCAGCTGTCATGGATGAAATTTCAAAAATAAGACATACGATAAGAACTTTGCACTAATAATGCGACTTGTAGACTTTGAAACTGCGTCCAGTGCGTTCGCCAGTCCTCCCCGTTAACTTCTGTGATGAGCAGATGCACAGTCAGGTGACCTTTGTCTGCAAGGTAGCAAACTAATGTAGGTAATGTTGGTATACTGTCGCAGTTTACCAGACTAATTTAACAGACATGGGGTCACATATAAACTTATTGGACAAGTTAAACCTCAGTGGTCGCGGCCATATCACACTTCTCTACAGTTATTCTTATATATGCATCATACATGTTAAAGCGTTCGTTTCCTGTCTGGATGCGGCTGCGGTTGGACTCACGGTTCATGTTTGCTCTTCTCTGACCGTGCACACGTGCACAGTCAGGCCACAGACACACTGGTGCATGGTGTGTGGAAATGCAGAGGTTGTCACTCTGGTAAAATATAACGCGAGCACACCACAAGCTGCAGCGTCGCTCTCACAGGCTGCTGACGTGCAACACAAGGCTAATGTGCACGGAAGCTGTGTTAGCTGGAAGCAGGCATGCTGTGATGTCTTAAGCTTCTATGCTAACGGCTGAAAACATGAAGTTGATTTTGCAAACTTAAGCTTTTTTACACTAGTTCAGCCGGAGATCAGACGACTGAACTTTGAATTGAATTTTGTGCACATGGGATGATGTGAAGCTCCTGTGCATCAGCAGCGCCATGGCAACCACTGTAAACACCGGACATGACAGACCCACCAGGGTTATTATATCTAATATTATGTCATGTTTCCAAGGTGCATTGTGTAACTGCAGAAACACAGCGGGGAGCATAGCATCGTGAGGTGTTGTCACTCAGGAAATTAGCAGGGACACCAACTAAGATTGCTCTGCGTCTTCAGTTTGGTGCGTATATTATTGTTTATCTTTGTTGCTATCTTATCTTTGTTTATTGTTTATTCTTTGTTTGGGGTCGTTGTTTCAGCCGGAGGGGTGTTGTCCTGTAACTGCTGCCTCTGTATCTTCCTGACCTGCGCTGGTAATGAGTGTCATCCGCACATGCTCGTGGAGACCTCTGCAATATCAGCTGATAGTCATGATTGCTCAGGGTTGTTGTCCCGGGTTGGGAAACAGCTCGGGGTAAACAAGAGGAAAGAGAGCGCCTACACACGAGCCCGGCCTCGGAGCAGACGACATCAAATTGCTCTCTTCATTTTCTCCCTCTCTCTCTTTCTCTCTATTGGTTTTACAGTAAAGCGAAGCTGCATCATCTCACCAACAGTTCCTGGGGAAATGCTCGACTGCAGCAGAAACGGCAGCTCTGAGGTTTTTCCTCGGAGATAAATGCACGCTATTCAGCAAAGCCTTTCACTCAGGGGCTCCGCCGTGTTTTTATTTGCAAGCAGCAATTTCATCTCGCCGTCTTCACACCGGTCTCAGGAATCCAATAAAGATGACTGACTACATTTTATCACTGCAGGATTTATCTTTCAGGAAGATTTACAAGTCTGCCCTGATAATATGAGGGGGGGGGGTAAGAAAAGCAGAAATATGAAGAACTATAAACCGGGTATCATGTGTGTTTTGCTCAAACTTGGGAGCAGCCGCTGGAAGCTGTAATTCACCAGCTCTGTTACTGCTGAATAAAAGAATTAGACAGCTGATTTGTATTACTGCGCGTAATTCGTCACGTATGCCGCCCACAATAGGCCGCTGCTCCGCATCAGTTCTGTTCTGCGCGGTTCTAAACGCCGCTATCTGATCCGCGCCAACAGGCCGACAGTGGTTCCTTGGCCCCGTGGCTCAGGAAAAGGCCCGTTTCACCCTCGACCTGTGTCATTATCCACCAACAACATCGCGGGGCAGACAATCAAGGGATCAAGGCCGGCCGGGAGAAATCCTGTCCCCAGACATAGAGAAGGATGCGCGGCGTGATCTCTTCCCCCTCATCGCCAGGAATTCAATTTCACTCAGCCAACATCTGCCAGAGATAAGTGAAACATAAACAATGTCATTCACACGCCGAGAGAGAGAGAGGGAGAGAGGGGGAGAGCGAGCTCAGGGCTTTTTCCTGGAGAGACGCTGCGGCGCTGACACATCCCTTAATTACAACCGTGACATTTGTGCCCAGCGTTCTTCTTCTCCGCTTCTTTTTATGAATCTGCGGGGGGAAAAAACACAAAACTGGAGAAACGTCTTTGGGCCGAACGAGACAAAAGAATTCGCCGGCTGCACGGGGTCGCGGTCAGCGGCCATGCGGAGTCGTCATTTGGAAAAAGACGGAGAGCATCGCGGCCCAGGCGAGGACGCGTTCTGTTAAAATCACGTCTTAGCTAAACATCCGTTAGTCCAAACAAAGGCGCTGAATACTGTGCAGCTGTCGAGGCTGCAGGAGGCCACGCTGTCACCTGACACGAAGCCCTGCAACCCTCAGGTCAATGCCAGTGTGTGTTTTCCTCCATACCGCCGTAGCTTAACTTGAAGGCTCCATTATGGTTGAGATGACACAGACATCCAGAGTCCTGGTGTAACCCCTCGAGACCTGACTCACTCCCATCTCCTGTAAACATGTTATTTGGAAACCCTGTTGTTTACGTTGTGCGTCGTGGAGATGGTGGCTCTAACCTGCGGCAGTGAGCAGCACGCTGCGTTGTTATACACACATCTCACAGTAGCGGGGAGGTCTGTATGTGCAGGAATCATTAAAACGTTCAGTTTGCTGCGGCCGTGGAAAACATGTTTGAGCAAACGACGACTGTTTTTCTCATCATCCTTTTCTTTTATTCATATTTCCCCTCGCTGCTCGAGCCGTAGCGGCACACTTTCACCATCGAGAGCTGAAGATCAGATCAACACTACGAGTTAAATCATTTAAAGATGCTCAGAGTGGGTCCCGTGGTCCAAAGATGGCCTGTTTGAAAGGACTGATGTGGTCCCCCCCCCCCAAAAAAAAGAATTAAAAGATGAAAATAAACGTTAAAAGTCTCAAAAAAAGCTTTGTTCAGCAGAAATAAAACACACAACTCTCCACCTTTTCTGACCCCACCCCCCCAACAGTCCCTGCTCTCTAACAGGAGACTGTCGGACCACCTCACAACTGTCATCGATAAAGCAAAGATGTGCTCTACCTCTTTGTGCAGCTCCACTGGTGCCCTGCCTGGAGATTTATTGCTTATTGAAGTACGTAAGGAACACATAATGCAATAACCTTATTCTGATGGAATAATATAATTTTCTCCTCGGTGCCTCAAAGGAAACTGTAGCCCACTATTATCACTAAGTATTCTCTCGAGGAAATAAGGAGGTGGGGGGGTTCGGAGGGAGCGGGAGGAAGCCTAAAGGCAGTATTTGTGTTCCCCGTGTGCCGGCTGCATTTGGAAACACAGGCGCAGAATCAGTATTCATGCAGGCTTTGGTTATTTGGTGTGCAGACCTCATTATATTAGCATACCAGGAGGTAAATGACAAATAAATGCAGCACTCATCACCGTCTCTATTTCTACTTGACAATGCATGTTCTGCATGAATGAATATTGATGCACAGCTTTCCCTCGACGGCTCGAGTTAACACACCCCCCCCCCTTGTTTTTTTGGGAGAGGGATGATTTTTTTATTTATTTATTTATTATTTTTTTTTAAAGGGAAGCAGCAGCCGAGGCAGCAGCAAGGAGACTTGTAAGTAGCGCGCATTGTTAGCATTGAAAACGTTTCCTGCTGGTAGTCAATAAACAGGATGCTTGCTGTGTCATCCCAGACGTTTGAAGACAGCTGCCGTATGGCAAAGAGAAACAGCTTGGAGTCTGCCACTTTGAGCCTAAATCTATTTTGGGGATTTATCCTCAGGTTTTCTTTTTTTTTTTTTTTGGATGTGAAAAGCGAACCCCCCCCTCCTCCTCCTTTACCCCACCACCACCGCCGCCTCCTCCTTCTCTTCTTCTCAGCTCCTTCCCCTCGCTGCGAGCTGCACACACCTGCTCTCTGTTCAACACAAAGCTGATTACACTCTTCAGCTCAGCTATTCCTCGACAAAAAAAAAGCAAAAGGAACAATTACAAAGTGTCAGGTAACGATGCACAATCCACGGAGAGCAGCGCTGAGAGTTTAAGGCCATAATTAGACATTATGGGAAAAGTGATACGAGGACACCGATACCAGCTCTCATGTCTTTGCATGTAGCTGAAGCGAACAGCTGGAAACTGGAAACGGGGTAACAGCCAGTTTGGACAAAAAGCAATAATGATTAATGCTGTATCTGATTTTGTACATTTCTATTGGGGGGGGGGGGTTAGCACCAGACTGTTTCCTGGCTGGGAGCAGTTGCAAGGTAACTCCAGGAAGTAGTCCCAAGGAGTCCAAGAGGTTGAGTTAATACATCTTGACATGCTCAGTTTATAAAAATGCAAGTTTTTAAGTTGTTCATTGAATATTTTGGCTTTTAGCAGCTTTAATGATGAGACAATGAGACAGTTGACAATTTATGTGGAAACTGTAGTTTGCCAACAACGTAATTGTTTTAACTTTAAAAACATGAGGACTTCAACTTCTCCTGGCGCCTGCTGTATTGGATGGCAATGTGTCGAATACAGAAGGTAAACCAGGAAGTTGCTCGATAGCTTTCATCCAAAAATGCTGCTTATTTTAACAGAGTTTTGAGAAATTAAGCAAAAAGAAAATGCAAATTAATGTTAGCTTCCATCCAGGGTCTTCGTGTGATTATTAGAAGTTGGTTCATTGTGCGTGGCAGCAATTATCCCGTCTACGACTGCAGAAGAATCCGTCATAAGATGCTGTGATCAATAAAGCTGATCCTCAAACAGTGAAAACCAAGGGAAACACGAATGAAATATGACTGTTTCCTGTATTAATGTGAGGACGGTAACATCAGATCGGTGCAGAGTGATGAGGAAACGGTGCAGAAACACCTTCTTCTTCTTTTCTAGGAGTGGAAACAGCTGATCAGTCATGTGATCGGCTGCTTCCTGAAGGTGTTTCATCTCAGAGAAAAGCACGAAAACCTCTCAAAACAGGTGCAAACTGCCTCAAGCAAGTGGGAAAAGGAGATTTTGATGTTTTGATCAAACTCTCCTAACCAGCAGAAGTAGGACAAATAGAAAACGTTATGCATGAGCTTCAGAGGTTGGCGCTGGACGGAAGCAGGCCAGCTGTTTTCAGTCTTTATGCTAATCTTAGTTTACCAGCTGCTGTTGCCACCTACATATCTACTGTATGTACTGTATGTGAGAACGGTATCAGTCTTCTGACTCTCAGCGAGGAAGCAAATGAACTCTGTCTCTCTTTATCTCCCCATCCTGGTTGAGCTTTTCAATCTCCTGCAGTTGCAGAGACCTTCTCCGACCCGCCCCGCTGGGCTCATATGGCTCCCGGCTGCACTGAGCACGCCCAGCCCAGCCGGTGGATAACCCTACTACCTCATCCCCCTCTGGGGACCAACTTACATCCTTCCTCCTCTGTCCGCACTCTTTACCATTCTCCTCGTATCTTTGCTCAGCTCCACTTCCCTCCACGGTGAGAGAATCACCATCTGCTAGCCCAAATCCCTAGCCGTCAACCCCCCCTTCTAAACCATCCAGCCTCCTTCCTCCTCCATGCTTGTATCTCAGCAGCAGGAAGCAGCACCTGCCTCTTTACCTCACTTCCTGTTGTCAGGATTACCCCCCCCCCCTCCCTTCTTCAGCCACGACTTCTTTCTCCTGTGTTTTTGTGATCTCACACCCTCACATGTGCAGGAAAATGCGGCGGACTTCACTTTCTGGCTTTGGTCCCGGCTCCCACAGTTGAAGCTGTATTTCCAGTGACAGGTTATGTCTGGACAGTTAATCTGCACTCACAGACAACCTTGGCCAGCATTCTCTCCCTGACCTAGGACACCCCTGCGAGCAAGTTCCTGGCATAAATCACATCAACACCACCCTGGGAACCTTATAATTTCATCCATAATATGCTTTGGGGGGTTGTCAGCTTTACAGCAGCATGACCTCTTATTTAGGACAAGAAATATGGATGTCGTACGACGAGCATGAAAGATGTTGGGCTACATTAACTTCAATTGCCACATTCCTCTTGTCACAACCCATTTCCCTGCCATTCTTGCCATTACACAGCTTAGGAAATATTCTTATTGTTTATTGCAGCAGCGACTCTATTGAGTTAGGTAACTCAAAACAGGATGTTTCGCTGTGCAATTACCGCTCACAAGGAATGATGGAGGAACAAACAGAAGCTGAAGTCACAAGGAACAGTCACTTCTGTTTTTTCGCCGGGAGTGGATGTCCATTGTTTTAGACTCTCTAGTTATTCCGCGTTCAAGCTGCTTCCTGTACTATCATTAGGTCCATACAGTCAGCCTACCCATGTGTCAGGTCATCCTCCATCTTGTGTGGCCTATTTTCTCATCACAATAGTCTTCCCACACTGGGGTCACGCTCTTGCACTGTTGCTCTCTTGTTCCAACGCCTTCTACCTAGAAATTACAGCCATGCACCGCTAAAGTGCAACAGCAAATATGAGAAAGAAGGTTCCTTTTCCAGCGCGGTTACATTTTTCTGATAATTTTATAACCAAAACCAAGAGCAAACAACAAACCATCTTTGCTGCCTAAACCTTTGACTTACTCTGCACAGCAACCACCCAAGCTACCTCTCTGTGGTTCAACAAGTAGCTTATTTTCCCTCCTTTAAAATCTATTTATCCAAACAAATTAGTCTTAGCCTAAGGTGAACAGTAATGCTGATGGGAGCCTTTAATCCAATATCAGGTGTCACTGAAGAGTGTTTAATAATACATTTACTTATGTACATGCATTAATAAGCTAATTATTGAAATATCACCTTAAACCTGTTAGCTAACAGGTTTGCTTGTTAGCTATTAAACCAGCAGACAGCAACAATATCCCTGATTTAGATCATGTTCACCTGATGAACAGCCCAATATTTACTCATTTCAGCTCAGTCCTTGGCAAAATATCTGGTTCTTTAGCTACTAAGTGTTAGCCAGCTAGCTAACCGTGTCCGTTTACCGTTTTTTGTTTGACAGGAAGTGCACAATGGGTTGCTTTTCCATAGAAAACAGATGCCTGCCGTGGTTGCAAATGTATTTGATGAGAACAAAAAGGGAAGACTTTGACAGTAAGGTTGCCAAAAAAGACCAAAACATGCAGGAAGATGCTAAAATGCTTCATAGAACTCAGACGGACTCAATAGTTGGGTATCCTTGGTGTGCTGAGTCTATATTTCATGAGATGTGTAAGGAAGAGAGGTATAGAGCAGTATAAAATAGATAATACTTTTCCCTCAGTGCTGTATTTGAATAAAACATTAGTCTGCCATGTGATCTCCTGCGGATGTGATGGAAGATCCTCCCAGGCCAAAGTGTTGCCTACTGTTAGTAATTTCATTATCCTGCGGTTTGAGTATGAAGACTGAACGTGAATGTTTGTGATGGTCTGAATGTTGTTTTAGAGGCTTTTCACCCTGGAAATAATATAAATCTGAAGCGAACGCTGGCTGCTTTTACTTTTTTGGCAATGGAATGGACATTATTTCTCCATTTCAAAAAGATATTTATCCTTGAAACAAGCTGAAAATGCATCGTGTCAAGTCAGACTCCGCTAAATGGACTCAGATATGTCACCTCTTCTAGTTCCCCTCGTTAAATCTGATTTTTTTTATAACCTCTGTTTACTTTTTCCTTTTATTTATTGTATTTTTTATCACATTTTGCAGCATTTGCTATTTCCGGTAACTCGATTTTGTGGCAACAAAACAGCCACTGAATAGACCGTGTTATTCAAACTAACATTCCAGTCATAAAAACGACCACCATCGATACGCTGGATGACTCCCAATCGATTCCCTCCCGCTGATTTAAATAGCTGTGTGAAACTGTTAATAGAACATCTCAGGGCTTGAGGCTGAACACATTGATCCTATACAATGTTTTCACTGGGCCCAGATAGAGAATATTGATATAGTGAGTATGGATCCACTATATTAGACTTCACATGGATGTGGAGTTTCTCGTCTTTGAACATAGATTGGATCACGGGAGGCATGTGTATGAGCGATTATCGCTTTGTGTAGGACTTTTTTCTTTTTAAACATGCAGAAGTTTCGGCAAAGATGCTGCACAAAGCTTGTTGATGCAAATATGATCATGACAAACCGACGCAACGTCAGATATCCATGATTAATGGGCCTCGAGACTGATTGATCCGTCTGAGACTTCCATGACGGACAAAATGTTTCATTATATCAATCAATGTGAGCGTCTGGCTTGACAGCACGGTTTCATTATGAGCGAGGAGTTAATCCAGCGTTTCACCTACAGTAAGTGTTGAGGCTTATTAGGAAGCAGGGTTCAAGGATCAAAGTGTCTCTCGGAGGCTGTCCTCTCCGATGTTGCTGCTGCGTTGCCAGGAAACCAAACAATGAGGCGATAACAGGAAGTGATTTCATTTCCTGAGATGACGTGCTGCATGACAACAAACTAAACTATACTCACAGACAGAGCTTTCACAAGTTTCACATGAGCTCACATTTTATCCAAAATATAAGTAAAAACTGGAAGCCACCACTTATTTCAGTGCAGTTAAGCACCCAAAGTTGCAACGGCACCATGTAAAACACTTTGTAAAAGTCTGACATTCAACATCCAACAAAATATCATCTGAAAAATGTACAAATATTCATTTTTGCAGAAAAAAGGCCCTTTTTTATTAGACAGGGCAGAAACCTGTGTTGCTCTTTGCTGTCGTAGCTTGTCATCTACTCCCTGTACAGCTGGGTAGGTTAGTCCTGTGGTTCCCAACCTAAGGTTTAGGTCTCCAAAGAGCGGTCGTCACATGATTTGGGTAAGAAAGGGATAAAATAAACATTTCAGTACACTTCTGACGACCCTCTGCATTTCCTGTCTCTCTTCAGCTGTTACCATGAAACAAAAGCACAAAATGCAAGACAAAAATAATCTTTTATTTAGAAATAAGACAAACAAAGCTGTTCAAATTCTCTTTTTCTGGATCTGACAAACTTAGAAATGAAGAATCTAAAAGCTCACAAGCCAAAAAAGCTTAGTAAATGCATTTCTACATAAAACTAAAGCCATAAAATACACACAGAAAAGTTAAAAAGAGGAAAATTGAAATTCTTAGTAAAGTAAAAGCACCTCAATACTGTTCCTAACTTTAGTATTTCTGTATATGTGCTTGTTATTTTCCACCGCTGCACAGAAAGAGAGAAACACAGGTCATTCATATTAAAAGAGATATAAATTGTCTTGGTTTTATGGACATGATTGCTTCCTGTTGCCTCACAGAGAGCTGCCTAATGTGCGGTGGCAGCATGCGAGTGCTTGCACTACTGATGTGCGCTTCTTTCATTAGAGCAGCGCCGGAGCTGGCTGATGGTTGCCAGGTCAGAGCCAGAAGGGTTCATCATGTGCAGATAAGAATGAACTGTACCAGAGCAGCCTCAGGCAGCCTCTCTGACATCTTCTCATGCCTGCTTGATAGAGCCGGGAGGAATGTGGCGTCTCGTACACGTCCTCTCTCTCCAGAGCTCCCACTCCATTTTTCTCCTCTTGCCCTTTTTATTTTTTAAAAGACAGATTTAAAAAAATAAACGTCTGGACTTGAATTTTTGCACTAATGCGTCACCTAAAAGGGAAGCTGGTGTCATAACCGCCTCTGTTTGTTGGACTTCTGACGCTAAATGATCGAGTCTCTTAATGAATATTCAACAATGCATGATGTCAAAACATGGCTGATGTAACGAGGCCTGCTGAAGACGTACACCTCTGCAACCCTCCCAGGTCCTGTTGTGTCACACAGCTCTGTCTCTTCCATTAACATCTTGATAATAGCCCAGCGGTACCTGTCAGCGTTTAAAAGAAAGACTTCAGTGTCTGCCGCTCTCAATAATTTGTAGTGTTTCTGGCCCCGGTGGAGGGAGGCCCGGCTCTTCTCAGGGGATTCTCGCTAAAGCCAAGCGTTCCCAGAAAACATGGCTGGAATTTGGCTCCGGGGCAGATGGGTATCCTTTCGACAAGATGAGGGTGGAATGTGCTCTTTCTTTGTGGGAGGGAGTGTTATGTGTTGAAGGGTGGAGGCGTGGGGGGCATCTGAGCCGGTGCCAAACTCTCCCCGACTCTCACCGGCTCAGCGATGTATACACGCGATGTAAACATGTGAGGAGCTGATGAAAACATGCACCTCAAGCAGAGACAGTGACTGAGAGCTGAGCTGAACTAGAGCTGTAGGGTGTTGGTGGTGGTGGTGGTGGTGGTGGTGGGGGGGGTTGTATTAGAGCCACTTCTTGTCTGCGCTCAAGCTTTGATACTCAGCAATTATATAACTGTGCCCAATATAAGATTGTTCATCTAATTTAATTTTGAGTTTGAAGGCATTTCTGTAGGTTTTCAAGCGAGTGCTACAAAGCGCCGCGCTGTATAAACAGAGTTATAAATTAAAAGGGGGACTGCGATGGAAAAAAACATAAAATGGAGCCTATAAATTGCTCCCTGCTTAAATGTATTATGGAGAGATTTTAACAGAAGCTGTATTCTGTAGCGTAGTTTCTTAAACTTTCATAGTGCATCGCACACCAAACAGCCTTTAAATTACCGAAAAACTGAAAACTGCCAACAACAAAGGCTCTGCACTTTATGTGGAATCATAAAACCATCATGCTGGAATCATTAATGCATTAATGCAATTGATACAATCATATAATAACACTGAAACTTGTCAATGTTATGCAAACACCATGATTGTGGACTATGCATTCAGAGTTCATAATTAACCCAAAAGAAGCAACAGTTGTATAAAAAAGGAAAACATGGCATTGGCAAAGACTTGAAAAGTAGATTTTCAGAACAATATGAGAAGCAACAACAATTCACCACTGCTCATGAATTTAACCACTTCTAAATCCCCCCGCTTGTGTTGTCGCTTTGATTTAGCCTTTTACTTTATAAGATTTCAATCAAGGAGAGACTTATCCAACACATTCGATGATTCGACATTGTGTGCTCAACAGCAAGTTGAAATAAAACGCAACATCATCGTTATTTGCAGGTGTAATGCTACGAGTATCCCTCAGGTGCAGCGTTGGACGCTGGTGGTGGAGAAGAAGCAGTGAAGGGCATGGTTCAAGATCTGGAGAGGTGTGATGTGAAGCAGGATTCCTGCAATCTCACAAGAAAGACTGGAGGACCGGAGGGGAATGTGAAACAGGGAGAGGAACAGAGGTTGTGGCAACACGTGACTGGCTGAAGTGAAAAGCGTGAAAACCCCTTTTCTTTCCTCTACTACTCCCCAAAATCTAAATGCACAGAGTAATAGGAGATTATTTTTTCTAAATGAAGCTTAATTTCTTAATTTCAAGTTAAACAACTGACCTTTTTTGCATAATTCAGGGTCGTCTCCACCAGAAAAACCCATATTTACAAGAAACTAATTGCCAATTTAAGCACTGTAACAGTGCAAAATGATGTTGCTGTGCCAGGTCACATACAAAATTGCACCTTTCATGCAGGATGCAAATGCAAAAACCGTAATATAATAGACGGATTACTGTCCTCGAGCTGTCAAATGAGTTGCTGATGAACGCGTGCGCCGTGTGTTTAATACTACTTGACCTGATTGCAGCCCCCTCAGGACTATTGTATACTGATTGAAAAGAGTAAAACTCTTGGTTGCAAATATCTGGAACTGCTCTAAATGAGTGTATTTCTCACTTGAATGCCAGGCTGTTCTTTATAAATTAGGTCTTTTTGTCATTGTCCTTAATTAAGTATGGAGTACCGCAAGGCTCAGTTCTTGGTCTTCTTTTGTTCGATCCTGATCCTGTTCGACCACGTTTTTAATGACATTTTTATGGCGATGACACCTAGATTTACCTGCCTCCTTTATTTTTCTTAAACCAGATCATAAAAAACATCCAAACTTGTTGACCTCAGAAGAAAAAACAGCTAACGTCAAAGAGAAATAACTGTTTTTCGCCCTCAGCACATGGACAGATTGGTACTACGTTCTTCAACTGGCTCCAGACTGTCCAGACTCTTTCAGCCTTCCTGCCAGAATTGATTATAAAATTCTCCCAATAACTTTTAAAGTACCTCATGGCCCGGATCCCAGCTACATGCATCTTATGTTTGTATAACCACCAACAGCAGTTTGCTCAGAATAAACAGACGATGGAGCTTGGCAGTGAGCAGGAGAAGTGATAAACAGACCGGCTGGGAGAAGACAAAGAAATACTGACAGAGAGCTAGCTCCTCCGTTTGATGGACGGGTGATCTTTCGAATGTGAAGTGTGCATTTTTTAGCAATTAGCAGCAAAGTTTAAAAAACCCCACGCACACACATAAAGATCAACTCTTCTAACACGACTCGAATGAAATCCTTAAAGCTGCAGCCACGAACACGGCCCCCTTCTAAGCTCTGAGTATTGAGCTTCACCTCTCGTATCAGACACGCTGGACTTTGCTGAGCCTCTTTTACAACCTCCAGGGAGAAAAGTCTCTTCCCATTAACTCGCCCAAGGTTGGCCGAGATTTTCATCTCCAAAGATGTGCATTTCTAAGCATTGTATAAGCATTGTGCATTATTCATTGGGCTTATTAGTGGAGGTGGACTTTGGGTTATTGCAAATCAGAGGAACAAATATTAACCCATAACATTAGCATAGGAATGAGTAAGCTTCTCAATGAATGACTTACAAGGACTGGTTTTCGCAGAACATGCCCCCAAGGTAAGCACTGCTCCATACCTAACACAAACAATATAGGCTGGAATTAAAATTGTATGACATCTGGTCCTGTAAGTCCAATTTTGTTTGTACTTTGACAATATCCTGTGTTTTGCAGTTACCCAGAGAGCTCAGATCGTAATAAATGTCACTGGTGTTTTCTGTATTTACCGCAGAAAATAACATAACTAACCTCGCTAATAAGAGTCAGCGCGCCATATTGCCGCTGTTCTGGAAAAGCACATCAACAAAGAGCGGTACGGCTGGTTTGCTCGCATCACGCGGGCTGAGCGCAGCTTTGACTCGGTGCACATGCCTGCACATATGTTCCCCTGTTTATGACGTCTTTGAGCATCAATTCATTTCAGATGAAAATCAATGATCCTCCAGGAGCAGATTGTCTCGGTATGGCCTGAGGTTTTATTTTCTCGGAGACTGTAGCCTAATGAGGCACCGCAATCCCCCTTTAGACGCACACGCGCAGTCCAATGCCACCCAGCGCCGGCTGGTCCCACACACTCTGCACGCCCTGATGCAGATGTCTCCAACACTGGATACTCATTAGCCACGGGGTGCAATTCAAGCCTTCTCTTGCTTTTTTTCATTCATTATGAAAAAGGAGGATTGAAATTATTCACAACCAGCGAGGAGAAACTGGTACCACCAGATGCAAGCTGATACTGCACGCCATACTACCAACGGTGCGTCGTCTCCATGAGGGAGTGCAGGCCGGACTGCTGCTGTTTAAACAGCCGAGTAAACATTTAAATAGGTTTTAATTCAACAGCCTGCGTCAATGTCTGTTTAAAACTGGGGGCCTAAACATCTCCCTCATGTCAGCTTACAGCAGGTTCCAAAGACGCAGAAAACGGTTTGTCACGCTACAATAATATATATTTTCGGCTCATTTGTGCCAATTATGTTCAACTTGGCAGCGTCTCACTCGTCTGTGTCCGTCAGACGCTTGATGGGAATCATCAGACCTCAGTCATCGGGCTCAGCGTGTACAAACTTGTCATCTTAGTGACGCACGCATCTCAAGTTCACTTGACCTGGTTACATCACTTCACTGCCTCTCATCTTACATTTGCATTTGTCATATTTATATTAGAGGAGGAAGGAGATTGTGCGTATGTTTGAGTGTAGGTGTGTGTGAAAGAAAGTTAAAGGAGCTTCCTGTGCCTGTTTAATTACACAAACTCCTACTGGAGCTGGTGGTTGAACGTCAAGTTTGGAGATGCACCTTGTAAAATGCTCAGAGACCAACATGATTCTTGAGAATATTATGCTGACAGGCAACACAATGTGCCTCCGTTTCACAACGCAGACAGGCAAATTGACTTACAGTCCCCGTGCCTCTGAAGCTTTACATATACAACAAAAATGCAACTTAACAATGCGATTGTCTAATTTTAGAGAAAATTAAAATTTTAATATTTGAAATTTGATGTTTTTTGCAAAAATGTGTCATTGATTTCAAACAGTGGCAGGTTTCTCTGGTGACCGGAGGAGTTTATACGCTTCAGCTGACGAGCTAACTGAGCTAATGTTTGCTTTACTTGACTTCCTTGTGCACTCCTTACCTACTTCACTACAACCTCCTAGATATGAGCTAACGCAACAGTGAACAGTACATTGAGATTTTGGACCCTGACACTTTAGTTTCACACTGACTGAGGTGAAAAGTTGCACAACTGGATTTTAGCATCTAAAAAAATGCAGTGCATTGCATCATGGGATATTCCACAGCACTAAATAGTATAGATTTGATATTTACACACTCACAAATAAAATACACACACAAAAATGTGCATATAGACATTTAGGCATGCATTTATTAGCCTAGCTAATGCAGAGCTATATATTAGCTAGCTAGCAGAACATGCTAACCATACTAGCTTACTTTAGAGCTGACAAACACACTGCAAAATGCATTTCTTCATCATTTGCTCTTGCATTTTTCTCTCTCTCTCTCTACTGCCACATGCACAATGCTTCACATAGAAAGGTTTAGCAGCTGTGGACTGTGTGGACATTCATGTTATGTTGAGGACTCTATAACTCTGCTTTCAGTCCATTAGGTTCTTCTTTTACCAAGATGTCTGATTTCACATGAAACCACATGGAGTTTGTCGTTTTTTTTTTTTTACAGTTTTCATGTGTTTAAATGTGTAAAATCTCCAAATGGGGCATCGTAAGATCTTGGAGTTATGTCACGAGTCATTTTATACACGTGTCAGAGCTTTAATTTGACATGATAGAGGAAAAATAGTGGTGGAAAAGCCATGATGTAATGAAAATAATCTGACGCTCTGGCAGTGTCTCGCTCCAGTTGATATTAAGTTTTTCCGCGGCTCATGCTTGATACTCTCAGCCTCCCCTCGGCCAGAAAGGTCAGTAATGAGAAAAACTTGTTTTACTCTAGAAAACATGGTTTTCCAAGGCTGGATGGAAACACACTTTGTTTGGCTCTTATGACCAGATCCTAAGTGGGTCAGCCATAGTAATGGGCCGCTCCATCGTCTTTCGTCTGGTAATTTGGAGCATTGATTGAACTCGGTCTCAACTTTCCGTTAACCTGTGCAGGGAGGCAGAAGACACGGTATCACTCAGGAGGAAAGGAAGATAAAAACAGGAGGGGTGGTCGAAGGGAGAGATGATGTTCTCATATGCCTGACTTGGTCTCCTGAAAGGAACACGTATTTCCAAATATAGCAATGTGACCTGAGGACATGGTATTTAGTTCTCTGCGGAGCAAATTCCCCTGAATGAAAGTTAGCCGAAAAGCAATTAACTAGTCGATATCCACGTGATTTATGCTCTTTGTTTACAGACTGAAATGTAAGCAGCTGCCAGAATTCATTTCCATGTGGACATGTTTACACTGTAAGCATGCCTCTCTGCGGTCTTTATGGATGTAACCAGCGTTCACCTCGGCGTTTCAGCGCATGAACTGTGCACGATAACTTATGCAACTTGCTCAGAGATTGTACAACACCAGCTCCTGTGTTTAGGCGTAATGCAGTGTACATTGCTGTTCCGATACCGATAATCTTGTTTTTATAATCAATGACTCCCAGAGGACATGTGATGGATCGTAACGCTGCACGAACATAGCCTGACATTAATGATTCAAAGTTCCAATACCAGCCAGCGCTGCATTGTTTGTCCTTGCATTTCAGCACATCTATTTCGTATCGAATGCCATTCATCATTCCTCAGTCAAACATGTTTCATGTGAGTACACATAATGTGGTCGTAAAAAGACGGATGCCGCGCCGCATAAGAAGCAGTAGATAATGGGCCTTTTTGGACTTGAGGGGATTTGTCACTTTTGTTTGTACACCAAATAGCAAAGAACATCAGCAAGGACAACTGTGGTTTACACGAAGCACTGGCAGGCAGCCAAGCAAAGAGTAATAACAGAGACGGGGAGAAAAAGGAGCCACCTTACATCATCTATTGCGCTGAAGACCGACAGGAGAGTGATGTACTGTGTGTGTGTGTCACACAGGAGTTTTTAGAGGGTTTGAATCGTTGCACAGACGATCGCAACGGCCGCTTCAAGAACTTCACGTTCCACCTTTTTCAGCTAACTGTGCAGTTACTTCCAGTACGACTCTGACACCGAGTACATTCAGCTAACACTCGGGCAAAGATGGTATTTCCTTGTATGAACGCTGCAGCCTATTGAGCTCTCCAGCGACGTGCTACATTGTGACCCTGCTATTCATTTTCAAAGCGCTGAGCACGTCTTCCTGGACATTGTTCACAGCATCCAATAGGTGACGGATTATTATAAAGACTCGTCTGTAGTCCATTTCCTCTGAGGTCAATAGATAGACGCCGCACCTACACACACATATTATTTCTCCCCTGTGGCCACCCCCACCACCAACACCCCTCTCTTCTCTTTCTGACAGTGCTCTCGCTGCCTGAGCCAGATGGCATTTCTCAACACAAATGAACCCCGCCGTCGAACGCACGCCCGTAACACGACAGAGAGAAAATAGTGACGGTCCGAGCGCGGCGTCTCTGAATAAATCATGTGGCTGCAGAACAAAGGCTCCCAGCGGTTTGATCAACGGAGCTCATTTAAATCTCTTTTTAATACGCTAAGACCTGCAAAATGCATCAACCTGGCTGCATTAAACTCAGCTTAACATTTACAGCGATGGGGAGCCCTGTCTGAAGGAGCTGTTAATTCCTCGTTCATTCTGCGGAAAAGGACACTCTCCGAGGTGCACTCAGTTAATCTCTATTAGTTGACGACAGTGTGCCTTTTTGCTTTCATTAATCGGCCAACTTTCAGGGCAACAGAGGTTTTATTCTAATTTACCCAAAATAAAAAGATAAGGTAATACTTTGCAAAAGCTCGCTGGCCCGTACGGGGATCGAACCCACGACCTTGGCGTTATTAGCACCACGCTCTAACCAACTGAGCTAATCGGCCATATGCAACAAGGTTGCATTGGATGATTTGACGACAGTCAGTACAGCTGAAGCCCAGTCTTTGAGTCTGACCCTTTGTAACCCAGATTTAATTATTTATGCTTGCAGCTTTGGTCCAGAAACGCCTACTGCCATCTCTTGACCCGACAGGTCTGGGTCTCCCTGAGAGGAACTGCCCACTTGAGAACCGCAGACGCTCGAGATCCAGTGGTATCTCAACATCTGACAAGATCAACAAGCCTTATCCTGATGGCTTGAAGGCTAAAAATAGCAGTTAGCTGTGCTTCATTGGCTCAGCTATTTGACCAATCAATGCACAATGTAATGGACAGTGAATCCTCTGATGCAGGAGCAGAACAGTGCCTTTAGATCTACAACCACTCCCAGTCGACACAAGAACTATGAAGAGGTTCATCGGGTCTGAAAACACCTCTCGTCTGTTATTCAATCCAGCTGTTTTGTCAGTTTTATCAGGGAACCTCTGTTTGTGTCTGATCGCTGATGGAGTCGTGCACTTTGTTGCCGTTTTCTTTTAGGTTTGATTGAAATCTGCAGCCTTCCGCTCAGACGTGCGGGCGAAAAGCGTTTGCAGTAACAAGAGTTATGGAGTTGGCCTTCATCCTTATAAAAACCTGCATCGTCTGCCCGTGGCATCGACTTCGCCTTCTGTTTAATCAGCTCTTTCCTGACAAAGGTCATCCAGGAAACATCCAAACCTGGGCAGCAAATATTAGCCCATTTGTGATCAGAAAGGCCTCTTCCTAAACATTTTCCCTTGGATTTTGCGAGCGTGGCCATTAACCTTTTCAAAAATCGAATCTGGATTTGACAAACTGAGGGCCGGCGTAATGCGCTTCATCCCTCAGCGTGGATTAAGAAAACCAGAGGCCTTTGTCAAAGAGGATGAAAAATCAGAGGTAGCGTAGTGAGACAGTTTGAGGTAAACTGTATCTGGGTCAGGTCCAGTCTGCCAGACTGTTAGTGCTTATTATTGAACACTGCCATTGTCTTTCTCTGCCTCCCCGTCTCTTGCCTCTCGAGTTCATCCAGCAGATCCTTTCTCATATTGACCGCATGCATTACGGGGCTTGGGGAACATGGCTACAAAAGTCCCTCATTAGAAGTTTGGGTTTCTCTGAACATTATGGGAGGAGGTGGAGTATTGATCGCTGCAAGATAGCTAACTGGAAAACACTTCCCATCGGAGCGGGCTGAAGCTCATTTGGGAGGGATGCTGCTGGCAAGCTGGAGACTATTCCACATCTGGTTATTGGACCTGGGGCGGTAGTGAGTACAGTATGTTTCTCCTGCAATCAGGAAACACTGGGAAATCTATATGTGGTAATTACAAATTCATGCCACCGCTGTGAAATTGAACACTTGGCGTCATTATAAAGTAATGGGCGCATTAGAGGGAAGTTTGCAGCGATGATTTCCCTCTCGTATGAGTATCATCAGCAGCGATCCACACAAATGCAACATTATCCTGTCAAACTGCACAAAGGATGGTGTTATATGTGAATGCAGCGCTGGAATGTCCTTCATCCTGCTTTTCCTTTATGCAAAAACAAAGTGGGGATGTGGCTCAAAAACTGAAATACAGCATCGTAGATGGTTGGGTTGGTTCAAAGCAAATCCTTTACTTTGCTTACCAAGCTCATTTGGAAGCCATTAATTCAAGGAGGCTTTTTATATCTCCACTACAATGGGCAATTTGTACATGAGATTGTGAAATATGCTACGAGTCACATCCATTCTCCCTATCTGTAATGTAATTACCTCACATGTTGGATTTGCATGAATATTTATGGAATCGTCGCAGGAATTACAGCAATTCATAGGAGGCACATATTCACTATCAAGTCTGAAGTGGCATGTGTGCTTTATGGCAAGAAATGCCCCTGACGCCGTGTTGGGGTGTGGGACGTGAGTGGCTGCGCTATCCCCACCGCTGACGGGGTAAGACAATGGATATAGGTCATGAAAAATGAGGTCCACTTAAAAAGTGCTCATCACGCTGGAAGGCACGGTCATTATTTTGCACAAAAACCCAGTAATGGGCGCCGGCAGATGCAGAGATGAAAGGCCAACATCTGCTTTCATAGTCATCTCTCAAAGAGCATTTTTACAAATGTTACCCGGCCTGTTTCACCGTCATCGACAGCCTTTAATCAATGCATAAAGATTGTCCGACTCCGCCATATCTGCCCCGCGAAGAGCCCGTCTGAAAGAAAACACTGGTTTCATTCATCATTAAAGATATTGGCGGAGACTTTGTTTCCCAAACATCAAAGCGCCTCTGATTCACACACACAGACGCTCTCGGATAAACACGCCGCCTTTTTACAAAGCGCCGAAATGACGTCTCTCTCTCTCCGCACTTCACTTCAGTTAAGATGTCACTAGTCAATTACAAGTCCAACCTAACGTCGGGGAGCTGTGACTCTCTACAACGCGCAGTTAAAAGGCTTCTTGTAATTCACCTCGTATGTCCGTTTAGCATGAAACGGTGTGTGCAAAGCCAATTGAACTTGAGACAATCCCCTCATAATTACAGCTCTTCCCATCCTTCACCGGCGCGGCTGGTCCTCGGTGTCCTCTGTGACGCTGAATAAGAATTTGGGCCCAGTCATCTGGAAATGAGGAAGGAGGGAGGTGACTGGAAGGTATTTGTTTTGGCCATGCTCGATGAAGCTGCTAATTGTCCTTGGCCATGTAAAGCAAACCTACACGTCCTGTCCTTTTTTCATTATCGCCACTGGGCCGTTTCTCTTTATTCTCCCAAACCGCCGCCGCTGTGCAGGGTCGCTGATGAAAGGGTGGACACCGGGTGACCAGCAATCTCTCGCTTCTGTTTTTGACCTGCCGTCACCTTTTCCCCACGTCCTATTTTCATAATTTAATGGTATACTTCTCAAGACTGGGTGCAGAAATTTACACGTAGGGCACATAAATTAAAGCAGAGTTAAAAGGGGATTTAAACAGTTGACATGTGCAAGATGCTGCACCATTATTCCCATTAGCACCCGGTGCATTTAAGCAGAGCTGACACTGACGACTGTATGCAGTTATTGGTGATAATCAGCAATTTTGGGTCGTCTGCACTTACTTACAGCCTGATGTGCAAAGGAAAAATTGTAAATATCACGAGATTTACGCTGTTTATTGATCTTAGCGTTGCGTTTTTGCTCAGGGTGTATCTGTTAAATTGCTTAATAGTCACATTTTGTGGTTCCAGTCAATTATTTATGACGTTATTTAAAATATGAACAAAAAAAAAGTGTTGTCCTCAGAGCAAAGCTCAACAGTTAACACAACACATAACTAGTGAACTATTTGGTGTCACTGGAAGTTGTATTTCTTCTTTTTTGGTGGAGATGAACAGCCTCCCCGGCCCTCCAGCCCATCACGCCACCAAAGTGAAGTCAACCGTGCATCAGACTGTCTGAAACTTCCTGAATAACTCACGCAGGTTGGAGGCAGGACTCTTTTCGGTCGCAGCTGAACTTGCGGCTCAGTTTCCAGCAGCAATCTGCAGCTGCGTGAATAAAAATACCGTCTGGCTTCTTTGAAAAACTCCTGCAGAATGTTTTTGACTGAGGCCGAATTGAACAGCGGACGATTAATGCCCATGTATGGATTGCCACTTTACGGTGACACGCACTAATGCATGGCATAGAGAAAATGTATAAATCTGACGAAATCACTGGCGCCCTTCATTTTTCAGTCTAATGGCTGTAGCATTAACAGCTGCTAGTCGCTGTCTTATAGTCATTTATTACCACCCATGTTATCCTAGTCTGCCATTTTACTACCATAGCACTATAAATCAGGGGGCAAGAAGGGGGCCGGCACCCCCATCCGTGCCTGCTTCAGGAGAGATATATGGCGAGGCCTGTGCACGGCCAGTCGAGGTGGATATCATGTCTGAAATGTACCATTTAGAAGTCAGTCATAACTTCTCTTTTGCCTCCGGGTCAAATACTTTGCATTTCAGCACGGTGCGTGTTGGATAACTCCACTATTATCATGCTTACATCACTTCTATTACCACACGGTATGTCCTGTGGAGTAGACTCCCCCGGCTGCTGGTTAGCTCCAGTATCTCAGTCGGTATAAAAGGTGGTGCGAGCGACTCTTTTAACTACAAATGCCTTTTTGTGGCTTTTCTAGGAAATGGCTGTGGTGCTTAGAAACACCGGGGTGGAGGCGGGGTTTATATAAATGTTTTGGCCACAGCAGCACAAGCCAACACGTCCCTGCTCGGGCCTGTTTGCTCCAGTGTGGCACGGCGGCACGCTGCATTTAATTTACTAGCGGCTCGACTAAATGTACCGGTGGAGGCGCTCCATAATTCATGAGGGGAGAGAAAGGCTGGAGAAAAAAAAAAACATGATGAATCTACGGTTGCTATTCATGTACGCCCCCATCACCCGCACCCACCCACCCCCACGCGCTTTCAATTGAATGTTAATGGGCAGAGACAAAAGACAAAAAGAGATGTACGCTGGAAGCAGAGCTGGAGATCTGAGGTTAAAACAACAGCTTCAATGAAATGTTTGTTTACGCAGCCCAGGCGTGATCTAAAACTGGATTCTAATGAGAAAAAAGGAAAAAGTCCCCTCAGACTTTGCATTAATCATCCCTCTGTTCTGCTCCTGACTATTTTCTTATCTCCGTAATTAAGTAATTAACAGTTCTCGGTGCCAGTTAGCCCAGCGCTCGGACAGGACGCAGCAGGAAAATAATAACGCAGGATCACTCGAGCGTTGGAGGATTTTGTGAAGCTGCCACACGGTAATCAAAGATTAAAGGTAACGGGTGAAGAAATAGATACTGGCATGGCGAAAACTACGAGGAAACATTCTCACACACACACACACACACACTAATCTGAGAGATGAAAAATGACCACAGGCAGTTTCACACACTTAACATGCCCGCACATGCGCTCGTGCACAAATTCACCCGCAGACGCGCAGACCTGACCTGTAAATCAGCGCTTGACAGGGTGGAATTCATCACGGATCTTTGCACCATTGTGCAGCAGTGATGCATAGCAGGGATTTTGCATCATGATGGTGACAAAGACAGCGACAAATGGGAGTCAGTATATATATTCATGCATTGTGTGTGTGTGTTTTTACTGGTCGGCTTAAAAATTAGCATGACTGAAAACAAGATATTTAAGTTTAGATGACTTTGCTGCAGCTACTGCGCCCCCTGCATTGGTGTTTTAGGCTCTGTCAGTATCACTGCTGGTGTTTGGACCGGCGCCATATCTGTGTGGGAGCGCAATAAAAGCAGCCGCGCAGGCAGTTAACCAGCCGGGGGGCAAGGTTTTCCAGCATCGGAGCTCTTCATACATTTCTCAGTGTCTTATGTGGCGGGATTCGAATGAGGTCACGTGACCGCGCTGCATTTTCCATCAGCACAGCTTGAGCAGTGGGAGAGAGAGAGAGACACTGAGCACGAGTCAAAGTTGTAAACGAAAAGTGATCAGTGGAAGTGTTAGCAGGCTGAGCTAGCTATGCTTAGCTGTTAGCGCGGAAGCTAACAGCAGAATCGAACTTCACACAGCGGGTCCTGGTGAATACTGTGAAGGCACAGCCAGGAGAAGTGCAATGTTCTCCAGTCATCAGCGCACTGTTGGATGTTATCTGCACCAATATCCTGCTAAAGACGATGCACAGCAGCTCGTCATAGTTGTTTCCTCAGCGCGTCTTGTTGGTCTTTGTCTCCGAGTCGCATTAAAGGCCCGACCTTCCCTTGCCCAGCTTCCATAAACGGATCCTTCTCGGAAAAAAAGATAAAAGAACCCAAATGGATGCCGTCTCACCATGCAGGGCTCCGTGCACCTGATGCGGTTTATTGGAATTTATTGGACGTGATCTTACACACACCTATAAAAGTTAACAAGCTCACCGTTAAACCCAGGTTGGGACGTTTATAAGGTTGTGGGAGACATCATGTTGCATTGCTCAGGGAGCGACGGAGGGAGCGACGGAGGGAGCACGAAGGGCGGTTGTTGACAGCCACGCTGATGTATCGGTCAGCCTTTGCTTCCTTGGACTTCACTGAATACATCTTTCCTTTGATCTGCTAAAGTTGTTTATAATGATTCTCTATTAGTGGCACAGTCATTACCCTTTCCCATGGGAGTGATGCACCCCCACCTTTTAACACACACACCCACACACACACACACTTGGACTATTCATTCCCATCGCCAGCAGAATGTCTGGCAGATTAAAAAGAGAAAGTGCATATCTCAAAGCGCCCATACATCAAGAGGTCTTTGCTGCTGGTTGCTCTTCTTCTTCTGTGGTGCCATTGTGAGAGCTGCATGGTGGGGTCTATGCGCTGGACTTTGTCATGTAGCTCTTAGAGATAGGGAGGTCTTTCATTGCGGCCGCTGTCTGGGATAGTTAATCCCGGGCTATAATAGGCTCGCCCCGACTCCACAATGTAGCCGAGCATGTCCCTTTGATTTGGAGGCCTTGTTCCAATCTGGCTCCAATCAGCGCGTCGAGTTTCTGGGGGCGCTGCTGATTTTCTCGCCTCAGATGAGTGATCGCCGGGAGACAGCCGGACATGCGCTGCCAAGCCCGTATCGCATGTGTTGAAAAATCACACAATCTCAACACTGAAACGACCAACTGTGTGTGTGTGTGTGTGTGTGTGTGCTGCCAAGGCGCTACGGTAAACCAAAATGTACTGGCCGACCTCCAGTTTGAAAGTTCTTTAGTCGTCCATCTGCAGGAGAGCATGCAGGTTGCACCTCAACACGGATACCTTCTCATGCACACGCACACACACATTGAAGCACTGCAACCCCGTGGTATTATGCTGTTTGCGTTTGATGTGGGCAACCAAAGAATCCTCTCATAACCTGGCATAAAGCAGCCGCGGTGGGAAGAACAACCCGCTGCTTCGACTGAAGTGCACCCGTCAATGGCGACCTGCCGGATCAAAACAACCACGATGCAACCCCTGTGGCTCGTGCACCTTTTGTCGTTTCCTTTAGAAGACACATTGTTAGACATTCAAAGGGGACACGGAGGAGGTTATTACTTTGTCAGAGAATATTTCCAACTGACAAAAGATGAAAAATACCCCCCCCCTCTCCTGGTAACAGCAGGTGAAAGTGAGAGGAAGAGAGGGTAACCTTGGTGGTTTTGCGATGCACTGACCCGGGTCACTTTGTCTGATGTATGATGCAGCATCACAGAGCACACAGCACATTTATTAGACTGGGTAATGATAAAAAGATAGTGGGGGAAATGGATGACGGTTGAATTGGAGCCCACACATGGAGACGAGGCCCCTGCTCGCAGTCTCCTGGCGGTAATATCATAAAGCAGGCGAGAGAAGAGGCTCCCCGGGAATACAAATGCTGCCTTTAAGTTGGAAACGTGTGGCCTGAGATGTGCCACCGCACTGAAGGAGGGTGGAGGGGGTGTTTAGGTCTTTAGCCGATTAATCTTTGTCATCATCTTGGCATTGTGCAGAAGCAATTTAGATGGTAAATACAGTTTGTGATCCATATATCATCAGGTTGGGGCCGCGGCGTGCCGAAGTTTGGCTGCGCATTTGGGGGCAACGCAAGATTTATGCTAAATAAATGGTCTCATGTGTCATTGAGATCTTCTATATCTTATCACGGCACCAACAAGAGGAGCATATCTGTGTTTCATCACTTGTAGTAAAAGTTTAACTAAATGTCTGCAGACGTCGGTGGACCGAGGAATGTGTTGGTGGAAAACACATAAAGATATTTAACAGGTTCAAAGTAAAAAATAAAAATAGTGTTATAATAATTTGTGCAAGAACTAGTCAGACGATCAAGGAAGTTCAGTTTGAGCTTGGAGGCTCGTTAGACATCAAACCGCCACGCAGCAAACACTGGTTTAATCCTTGATGATTGTCAGCTTAAAAGCAGAAATAGCGAGGCTGCAGACCTGACAAATTTATATTTTTAATGAGAAATATGTCCTTGTTTCATAATTAATTCATATAAATCTGCTATAACCTGATTTATTAGGTTTTATTGCTCATCCTGGACTTCAGAGACAAAGGATTCACAGTAATTAATGCAATTACTTAGTTTATTTGTGTTAAACTACAGTCGTCTGTCCTTATTCTCACAGTTTGTCTGAGTAATTCATTAAACGCAGGTACAATAAGTCTAAATCTTTGCTTATTGCAGAGTAGTGCAGTCATGTTGTATCAGTGTGACATGAGTGTGTGTGCACAGTGTGTGGGAGGGGATGTAGCTCAGTGGTAGAGCGCATGCTTTGCATGTATGAGGCCCCGGGTTCAATCCCCGGCATCTCCACATAGTTTTAATGTTGCCTGTTGCTTTGCAAGATAACGTCTCAGTGACTCACAGGAAGTGAAAATGAGTTGAGTCGCACACAAAGCTGTGGAGCGGCTGGTTTAAAATAGACCTGACTCTTTTCTGAAGAGCTCGTCCTGGACTTTTACGTGGTTCGGCACACAATAATCATGTTGTTCTCTGACGCTGACACAAAGAAGCTGCCCAGTTACAGCCTCCTCTGTGCCGCCATGTTGTTCTTTGTCTTCATCAAGAGTTCAAGGATCCTCAGATACAACCAACACTGACCAACACCTGTTAATGCCCCCTCCCCCCAACACACACACACATACACCACTTCTAGACTAAACCCAACCCTGAACCAAGTATTATGTACATTTTGAGGACTTGCAAGTCCACAAAAGTCTGGTGAGTCCAAATAAGCAGAATCCAAACCCAAGACATGAGTAAAACGTCCCGACACACACACACACACACACACACTCGCAGCTGATGCATGTGGTTGTCGTGGCCGAGTGGTTAAGGCGATGGACTAGAAATCCATTGGGGTCTCCCCGCGCAGGTTCGAATCCTGCCGACAACGTGTCGCTTTTATGTGATTCTGACCATCAACATGTGACCTCAGCGCCAACTGTAACCGGTCAGGAGAACAGGCTTTTGCAGTAGATGTGAACTGTTTACAGGAATGAAGCTGCAAACCCAACTTTAACTAAGTCCTTGGAGTTCTCTCCGACCAGGAAACCAGAGTTTTGTGGAAGCTTCAGAGACGAACAGATCCTCTCTGTTAGCGGTCCAGTCGCTTAGCTTCCTACAACATAATCTGTGTTACGTATCTCTGTAACCGCTCTGCAGCTCTGTAACTCTCTCTCACTCTGCACCTCCTCCAAGCCAAACGCACACTCAGGAAACATGCTGAGCTGGCAGTTAGCGCTCCTCTCTGTGCAGCGATGGTGGTATAGTGGTGAGCATAGCTGCCTTCCAAGCAGTTGACCCGGGTTCGATTCCCGGCCATCGCAGAAACATTTTCTCACTCGGGAAGGTGTGAACGCAGCCTGCTGGGAAACATCTGGCTTGAGTTAAATGCAAAACCATCGTGGCTCTATGTTCTCACCTTCCCCACACGTTTGCATTTTGACCACTAACTTTGTGAATGAAGGGTTTAGTTGGAGAGCAGCAGAGAGACGAGCCGCGGCGCTTCAGGTGACTCTGAGCTCTGAGCTAAAAAGACCAATTATATCAGTGGAGTCTGGCTGGTTTCAAAAGAGCGATGCAACACCTGACTCTGGCTGAACAACAAGGATCTCACTCGGGGTGAAACCGAAGCACAGGCCTGAAGCACCTTTAATGACATCTCTCAGCTCTAAAAGCCATTTTCCATAGGGAGGGCTGTTGCTCAACCGACTGAGGTGGTTCAAAGGAAGGGAGAGGCTCGATGTTGTGTCACAACAACGTAAACACAACCATAGGAGGACGTGTAATTAAAGATGTGTAGGCTGTAGGCTCTGTAGGGTGATTATATATGTCAACATAAATCAGTTTTATTATTTGTAGAGTAAAAAACAGTTGTCAGTTCAACTTTTCACAGTCAAACTGAAGTGAAATTCACTGTTTCTTGTGTGTTTTTTATTGCTGGTGTGTCAATTCCTCAAAATTCGCAAATAATATCTGCATAATTTGATGCTGCGCCCTTCACCGATCTGAGTTTAGCTGCTAAGCTAACAAACTGTCAACATATTTGAAGAATAAAGCCTATAAAACAGTTTTAAGGTGAAAATCAACAACTGATATGAAGTTTGTGTCTACTAGCAGCAGATGCTTTGGGGTAGAGTTCGTGAAATCATCATTTTAAGTGTTGCCACATGTGCATCACGGTGACAATGTCCAAATCACCCACACAGTTGTCGTTGTTGGTCTGAACATGACGTAAACGTGTTTTTCTTATGAAATGCGAAGATGATTCACCTGGAGACGGGCGTTGGTTAAAAACAACAGTACAGCGATAAACTGGATGATGTGAACTTTGTTTCGTGCTGATCGACTGTAAAAAACACACAACTGCCATGTTTTACTCTTTGATGTTCAGCTTTAACCGGTCCGACCTCCTCTGTTTGTACATCTAACCCTCGCCCTGCCCTCTGTGAGTCCGTGACACCTATTCCAGCACGTCATAATCACCTTCACAGAAACCGAACTGGGAGGACTTTGCTGCAGCCTGTCTGGCTTTCCTCACGCCTGACTTCTGGAGCACGCCCCAGAAAAAACCCCCGAAGCCGCTGCAGACCTGCAGAGCTGCAGAGGACTGTGGGAAAAAGGCAGAAGCTGGTGTGGATATTACCAAGCAGTCCCACCGCTCCCCAGACTGTAATGCATGAGATCTACTGCCTTAATATGTCTGCTCGAAACCATAAAGTCCGCATCTTTACAAGTCCCGAGAAAACTCCAGCCACACTCCACTGGCCCGGTGACAGCAGCGACTTGATGCTGAGCGCGCGTTTCATATTCAGTAGTCAATGGGGTGAGTAGTGAATTATGCTACAGTCTGGCGGCAAAGCATACAGATTGTCCCCTCTGTGTGCATAACGAATGCAAAACAATTTTACATATGGTATTCATGGCATCTGGAGCTAATGGGAAAAAACAGAAAACACAGCTTCACACTGAGTGATGGAATTTTAAATTGTTTTCTGCACACGGACGCCTCCCGGGGTGACCGTCCATAAAGGACCGACGACGCTGGTTTTATGGTAAACAGACGATGTGGAGGATCAGAGAAATAAGAATATATGTGTACACATGTAGGAATCAAGCTGTCTTAGTGTTGGCTTTCCTCCTCCGTCTGCCACGGGCTCCCGGGGCGGGTGATGTCATCCTCAGACGCTGCACGCGTTGACCTGCGCTCAGACTGGAGGGAGCGCAGCCTCGGATAATTGACAGAGGAGCGGCTTTGAAATGCTGATTAAGCACAACCTGCCCCATCGCCCCCCCAGACTGTTGGCTCTGCATGCGGAGGAGGAGGCTTTTGACACGGGGAGGAATCCTTCAAGGGAGCTCTCGGTGATGCGGTTACAGTATCATCAGGCATCAGGATTCAAGGCCGCTTCTCCTGAGAAGCCCGCGTGGCGGATGAGGGGGGCTGGTGGCGGCGAACGGCATTCATTAGGGCATCAGCGCTTCATTAAAGCCCCCCTCCGTGGTTAATATTTTCCCGGGAAGCTGCACGCGAAGTTTGTCAAAGCGCCTCTGCTTCCCTGCCGCCGCACCGGCGCTACGCCGCGTCACGCCCAGACGGCGCCTCGCACGCGGGCGAGATTGGGATCGCGTTTGGAATTAAAATTTAAAGGCTCATTAATTTTTAAATCACCCTTTACATGCCAGCTTATGTTGACACGGTTTGTGTCGTTCACAGATTTTGTAAATTTTCCCGAGCGCCCGCTAACGTCGTTCCGATCGTTGTACGTGGACATCAATTCCAGGAAGGCGGTAATGATCTAATTAAGCGGCGGTAACAGGGATAAACTTAACGGCTGAGCGTGAAACGCGGGGCTGAGATTGAACTTGGGCGACTTTAGATTCTGCCATTGTCTCGTCTCGCCAATAACCGCGACAAGGTCAACGATCTGGAGGTCGTCCGTCTCTCCCGCCAACCTGATGAGAAGTATTGACCAGGAAGCTGTGAAGTACCAGGAAAGTGTCATAGCGCAACTTTTTCACTCTGACATATAAGCGAGGCTGTACAGTGAGTGTGGATTAAAAGACTTGATGCGGCGGAGAGAGCTATCACTCAGGATGAAGGATCGAGAGCAGCCGCGGGGTTACGCCGGGGCCATCGCCGCTCAACCTTTTTCCTTTTTTTTCCGGGCGTGCGGTCAATAGCAACAGACTGGAAACCCATAGGTCGAGCTCGGGCGGACAAAAGCGACGTCTCGCCGCACTCGGGGACCGGTCAGATTCATCCCCCGGGAGCTGGAGAGACCTTCTAACATAACTCAGCCCTTTGACCTTTCACCCCCGCCCGGGCCTTTTCCCGCTATGATGGATGGCGTTTTGTGCACGCGTCAGGGCTCCTGATTTATAGAGCGCTGCAAATATTTACTTTTTTTTGTCTTTACGCCCCCTCCTCCGCCCCGCAGCCACATCTCCAATCCCCACTTTTGATTGAACCTTCACTCCCCAGCTGTCTCCACGCACGCGTCCATATTTCTTTTATTATTAATTAGCATCTTGCCAAAGAACGGGGATCCACCCTGCTCAGAGAGATGGATGTTATAATCATGACGTCGCTTCACTGGGGTAATTTTTTATTTTTTTTATAATATCCATGTGTCAGAGTGTGTGTTTAATGGCTTCCAGGGGGCTGCAGGCTAGTTTGTATCGTAGCGCTGCATCTTGAGAGTTTACGGGGAACTCCCATCATGAGGAGACCTGTCTCCCTGTCTTGAGGAGGAGCTGCATAGTTTCAATCCAAACCGTAAACCAAAGCGTGTCAGCTTCCCCATTGATTAACCGGAGCTAACAAGCTGTGATCCTTTGCACCCAGCTGAGCGTGTGCGTGTGTTTCACTACAAACAGGATGCTAACCAAATGTTCAGACCATGCACAGACACAGAGATTTGAATCTGAACCAGTGCGACCACAGATATTTAAACCAGCAAAACAACTTTGGCTGCGCAGATTAAAAAGATCCAGCAACGCAGGAAATCTTAAACGTGCAGGTGCAACACACTCGTGCTAACAGCGATTTATTCTGTGGTGTTTAATACAGAGTGTTGTGACTGGTGCATCTTGTTTCAAACGTCTGAGGTTCAACCTTTCTGTCTCGTCCGTCTGGACAGAATTTACTGGAGAGAAGGTGCCAGACGGCGCACAGACCAGTTTAAACTGCACTGTACGGCTTCACAGTTTCACCACATTCTGTGTAAGTGTGTGTGTGTGTGTGAGTGAGTGTGTGTACATATATAGAAAGAGATTTCAGTTGTTTTTGGATTATTGGACCCGACAGGCAGAGGTTAACCGTCTATGGATATGAAACATCTCTGCATAACTTCATGTTTCCTCGTGCTCAGCAAAGTTTTGTCCTCACGTCACAGTAATTTGTGGTCACACCACAAACAGGAAGCGGTGCGTAACACACGCAGCACGACTGCAGGACCCGATGCAAGCTTCGCCAAGATGTCAGCTGCGGTGGAGTCAAAGGAGTCAAAAAGCAGCTAGCTCGCCGTCTCCGTGGCAACATCACACTTCCTGTTGATCATTTGTTGACTGTTTGATGATCATTGTTGCGTGGCAGTGCTGTTGAGGAACTGCTTTGAACTCTGCACTGTTAGCTCACACTGACTCAGAGGGGTTTCCTTGACAAAGTGTGTTTATTATTGTTTATGGATGATGATCACTCAAGTACATAACTCCTGAAAAGAAAAAATAGAAATGCACTGCACGGTAGAAGGCTTCGATCTGAATGTTAAGCTGTGAAATAAAGTATTTCTGGTTGGCCCTGCATCATGCAAAGCCACTGTTATGGCGCTTTAACCCTCAAAGCAGCCAGATGATCTGCAGCGAGGCCTGTTAGGATGAAGCCTATCCGCAGTCACGCTGCTCTGGAGGACTCCTGATGCTCTCTTGGCTTTTGCTTCAGCTCCTCTTTGTGCTCCCCTCGTCAACCATCCGCCCGCCTGCGTGAGCTGCACTACAAAGCCGCGCCACGACTAAAGCGAAAATGGAGTGTGTGCAAGCTGAAAATGGACAGAGCCGGGCTGTGACGCTGTTAGCTCGCCGTGTCTTCATGCTCTCTTGTGTGCAACCGCAGAGCCGTGACTGCGTTTCTCAGAGTCTCACCTGCATTCATAGGTAACCCATGGAATCCATAGGCCGAGTGGAAAATTACAGGGGTAAAGTAGGCCAGCGTGTTGCATAACAGGCTGACAGGTTAGAACAGTGCAAGCAGCTCCCTGCAGATAAGTGACCCAGAAATATCAGCTGCAGGTTTATGGCACATACTATATAACATACAGTCCTCCCCGCCCCACTGCATGTTCTCCATGTTCCTGCCAAGAATGTGAACCATTTAAGGTGAAACCTCTGCCCGGTTTTACGTCACGCCCTCGTCTTTCAGCCGAGATATTTATCAGACGGACGGTCGTGGCTCCCAGAGGATGCAGCTTAATAACTCTGGTGATCTCCTGACTTTTCCCTCTTCATTTCTGGTTTTGAGTAAAATGCCTGGAAACTACTGGACAGACTGCAGTGAAATGTGATGCAGCCATTCATGGTCCCCAGAGGATGAACTGTGAAAACCGGGCTTTTGTTTAGTGCCATCATCTGGTCAAAAAGCTCCTTTATGCTTAATTCATGATGAAAAAGTGGTGATTTTACCTCATTTGTACATTGTTTTTAGTGCTTAAACGTTAGCTAACATGCTAATCTAAGATGGTGAGCAACATTATACCTGTTAAATACCAGCTTTGTCGCAGAAATGAAATGTTCTGACGCAGCACAGCCCCCGTGGACTGAGACAAATCAATGAGCACAGCACTACAGCGAGTTTAAGATAAAAATCAACACTTAGCAATAAAATAAAACCTCCATGCAAAGCCGTAACTGCGCCCCATTCACATTTCTGTGCAGGCAGTCATTAAATACAACCAGTTGTTGGGAGAAGCAGCTGCTCCACGTGTGGTGCGAGCCAGCTAAACCAGATTTAAGGATTCACTTCCCCCCCCACCGATCTCCAACAGATTTAGAGTGACACCCATAAATTTGCCCCCCCACCCCCCCGTGCCCCAAAGAGCTGCGATCGGCCACAGGCATGAGAACTGAAGAAAGGGATAAGTGTGTTTTTATTGGGGGAAGAAATAATACAAAATATCCGTGGGCCAACTGGAATTAATTTAAATCTCGCACAAAACATCAGTGAATCACTTCCGAAATTCCCCCTGCCAGCCAGCTGTGATGTTTACAGCTCTGACTTGTTTTTTAAGATTACACACACACACACACACACACAAAAGGTTTCTCCGTTTGCCACTAATGGCGGAGAGGAAGACGACGGAGGAGAGGAAAAAACCCCCAGAATAATTAGACAGATCAGAGGAAGAGATCCTTCGCTAGAGGTCACGCGGCTGATAAACGATAGGCTTGCCTGCAATGCATGTTAAGTGAGCATCGGTGTAATTATCCAGACTGCGGCGCCTTATGAATGTGTGTAATGTCACGGCCTTTCTTCCCCCAACCCCCCGCCCCGCCTCGGGCTCTTTCCTTCCTTGTCAGACGCTGCAGAGACAGGGAGTGAAGGTCACTTGACCAGAAGAAAAAAAGGTCAAGGGAGGGGCCGGGGCCCATGACGGACTGATCAGCCCACCGCCGCAGAGTGGCGAATTTAATTAAGATTGAGAGCGACAGTTTCTTTCCCTATCTCTTCTTTTCTGGCTGCGAGTGCCTGATTATCAATTTTTCTAAAAGAATAGACGCTTCAAGAAAACGAGGATAGAGGCCCTTCCCCGCCGCCCCCCGAGGGGATTAATGACGATTTAGTTGGCTTATTTTCATTTTTCCTGCCCTGTTTTTTATTTTTTAAAGCGGGAACTTGCCAAAAATTCTCTTTTTACCTAATCTTGGAGGTTGACAAGTTCACGTGTAACAAGCCGCTTTTAGAAATGCACGAGATATCTTCATTAAAACATCAAAAACCCAGAGAGGAGACCGTCTTCAGGATCCAGGCGGCAGCTCATCCGAGGCAGACCTCCTTCCTCTAAATTGAGAGGAGCTCGTGCCACGACGATCTGTGCTTGCTTTGCAGATTCTCGGGAGCCGAGGGGGGACCCGGCGCAATAAAAAGGAGCCCTTCCTGAAGGTTTGGCGGTACGTTTCTGTGGGCGACACGCAGGAGATCAAGGGAGCGGGAGAACTGACTGGGCAGGCCTAGAGCCGCCTCTCTCTCCAGGGACTCTTCTCTTTAATCACAGTGCAGCCAAGCAAAGTGATGGTGAACTGCACATGCCTTTGGTCTCCCTCGCTTCTCTCTCCCTCTGTCTCCATCTCTGCCTCCCTCCTCTTTGCTCTCTGTCCTCACTCCTCTGCTCATCTCCTCCTCGCTCAGACGTTTTACCTCACGGTTCGCGTTGTAAAACTCAAACTGCAGCCCGCATGCATTTTTCAATATTGCAGCACGGGGTGAGTTCATACAGCACCAGAGAGGCGTTGGGTTGTGTAAAAGCTGCCTCTGGTAAGCGAGGACGGCTCCTTCCAGCAGCTCTAATTGAGACCTGGACATGTCCCTGATCACGGAGCCTCCAGAGGCCGGCTGCCATAAAAGCAGTGCTCGGAGCAGTCATTACTGCACCGGGAAACATATGGTGTCAGGTATCTTTAGGCTTAACTGTCCAGTGGCACACGGAAGAAATGAATGCCGGGGACATGGGGAGCTGACCATTATGAGAAATCCTGAAGGTGCTGCACAGCAGAGGGCCCGTCATTTACAGCTCGCCTGTTGTCTCCTGCACGTTTTACTGAAGCAGCAGAACCGCGGTCAGGCTGACATGTGTGACGGCACGTTTGGCCAGGGCGGTGTGCGCTGGGTGTAAATGTTTGGCAGGAAGTTTGCTAGCTGGAAAATAAGCTAACAGTATGCCAAAATAAGCTGCAAACTGATCCAGGGTAGTGTAAAAACAGATAACTGCAGCTTTAAAGTGTATTTACCTCATTACTTTTAGCCGCTCTGTTGCAGTTTCCGTGTTTTTCTGGATCGCTTTCACTTTTTTTAGCTTTAGCATTTCTGCAGAAACGCAGCCGCCATGAAGCGGCTACTGCACACCATTTAATTTATTCACGCGACCGTAACTGTGATGTAAACCTATTGATTTTCTGCAGCTCCTCAGCTGCAGGTGTCGCACGGCAGGCCTTCCTGCTGCAGCCACATTCCTGTCAAATTTGGCCCTCCGGCTTCTGACAGCATCTCCAGATTCCCAGGATGCCTCTTTAGGCAAGACTGCAGAGACAGAGGAGGAGAGGGAGCGAGACGAGCGTGCAGTCGACTACGACACCACAGAATTGGGTTAGAGATACTTTCATAATGTTCTTTTATTGCTCGGAGCAAGGACCTGTGAACCATTAGCATTTTAGCAGCGCCTAGCCCTCGTGCGCCGTAATGTGATGCGCAGTAGTAAAACTGTCAGTAAGTCCTTATCAAGTCAATGATGTCTCTGTTGCTTGGCAGGCGTCAAAAACAAATGACGGTTGAAGCGCGCTCTCGGTTTTGAAACTCATTTCCTCTCATGCATGTGTGTGTGTGTGTGTGTGTGTGAGCTGCGGCGGGGGGGGGGCAGAGAAATGTTATTGAAGTTACCATGGTGATTCAATTTCAACTTCCCCCCGCCTCTCTCACCCTCGTTTCCTCACCAGAACAAAAAAGCAAATATTTCTGAGAGGAATTCCCTCGGTTGCGGCAGCTGCGGCGGCTTTCACCAGCCGATCTGAGCGAGGTTTGGGTGAACGTGTTTCCCACTGGGGATCCCTGCTCAGATATGCATCCGCGAGGATCTGCTGAGCTCAGAAGTTACACAAAACAATGTTAATTTCCGGAATTTTAAGTGTTTTGTGGAAAATAAAAAAAAATGAAAAGCTCGGGCTGGAAATCATCAGAGCAGGGGGAGCGAGAGCGTTTCTCAGGGCATCACCGTTTTGAGTGTAAATGTCAAATCCTCTGCGCTCTTTGAGCTCCAGGCACCATCAGGTACCTGCTTAGCATCACATCAGCCCTGCCAAGTCAAAATGTCACTCTGGCGGCACCGGATCTTTCCGCCCGGTTAGGAAGCGTTGGGTGACATCGTGTGCCGTGTTTATTTGAAGTTCAAACAGGAAGGTTATTTACGCCTCCGTCTCCTCCCCCATCCCGACGACGTCCACAGAGGTTTTACTTTCCTCCCCAAAATAGAAAAGGCTCTCAACAGAGGGAGAGCGCCGCTGCTTCCCAGAGCAAATGTTGGGCCGCGGGGGCAGCTGTGTTTTGACATCCAACGACGTGACGACGGCGGTTTGTGAAACGGCGGCGCTGACGGCGAGAGCTTGTTAGAGCAGCGCTTCTACTCTACTCTGCTCTGTCGATGAAATGCTGCTTTAGGACTGTGATCCAGCCTGAGTTAACACACACACACACACACTGGCTTCCTCTCCACTGACTGTCTCACAGTCGCCATCTGCCATGTTGGAGATTTGCCCTCTGTCTGAGAGCTGCGGGCTGACTCTGGAGCTGTACACACACACACACACACACACACACACACACTGTAGTTGCCCATATTTCACCTCTGTAGAAGGGCTGGGGGTGGTGGTGGGGGGGCAGATTGGTGATCTTGCCCTCCTGTAAATCACAAATCATTAATAACTGAGTTCATTTTTCATGTCGGAGCAGCGAACAGTGCAGCACCACGTCGGCCTGGTAGCGCTGTGGAAGCACACAGCCGTATAACCCCATTTTGTGGTTTTCCTGTGCCGGGTGCCTGTGTGGCGCGGTAATTAGAGCTGCCACATGTTCCGGGGGGTGCGAGGGGATAGGATGGAGGCGAGGAGGAGGATGGGGGGGGGGTTTACCGCCGACCAGTTGGCGCAGTCGAGCAAGATGGGGGAACCCCGCGGCCGTGCCAGGGAACGGTTTGATGGGAATCCACGTGACACGGCGGCCGTCACTGGGCTGAAAGGGAATCCCTTCCTGTTTCCCCTGTTTTGTCAGACGCTCAGGCTATTGCCATGGCGACGGTGGTGTTTACTGTACTGACTGGCCGCGCAGCAACAGGCGGGTGACGTGTCCCTACGGCTGTGCCTATTTATAAAGCCCCAACTGTAACTCTGAGTGGAAAGGCCCTGATTAGACGGCGAACAACACAAAAAGCGCAGATGGAGGAGGAGCGACGTGTGTGTGGAACATGTAATGTGGAAACTGAATCTCCACGGCAACCGTATCATAACAAAGATGACAGCGGGGCCTTTCCGTTACGTCTCTGCCGTCTGTCCTCTTATGTTGCATTAGAGTTATAAGTTGTATTAACACAATATAAAGATGTCTTCCCTCCTCCGCTTCCCCTGATTCTGAAACATTATGATTTGTGAAAGTCGAGCAGGATCTTTTTTCGGGAGCATGAATTAATCATTTTGACTGGTCGGGGGTATTATGCATGCCTTTCTTTGAAATAATGAGAGAGATTCCTGGCGCCTGGTGCAAAGGACCACCGGATAGTAAAGCTCTGCAGAGCTCAATTAGGACTCATCTCTATCATTACCTCAACCTATAAACTATTAATGGTCTCAAGCCATTTTTCATGATAAGGCTCCCCACATTTGAAAAATTCTCATTAGGGCCTAAATTAAGGAGCTCTCGTAGATCAAAATTGGCCTTATCTGGTGTTTTAAAATTCCAAAATAAAGATTTAATGAAATATCTTTCCTCTCCGTCTTGGCCGGCCCGTCCTTCTCCCCCGTGCAGCTGCAGCTTTCTACGCTCTATTTATCTGCGAACACCTCGAAAGGTGCGCCTCGATGCGTGCACGCCTCCCCGAGGTCGTACGTGCACGTGTCTTCCCCCGACACGCGCTCTCTCCCAGCTTCGCCGCCTCTGTCTTGTTGTCACATCCACTCCCACGCCGCGCCCGTTGTCACATCATTTACCGCAGGATACGCAACGACTTCACACTCAACAAAGCGCCCAGCGCCTTTGATTTTCCTCCAGGAAGCCGACGCAGAGGCGACTTTGACTCCCTACCTATAGAATAATCCGCCGGCCCTCCTCCTCCTCCTCCTCCTCCTCTCTGCATTGAATAAAAAAATCCCTGAATTTTAAACAGCTCCATAGGAATGAAAATGAAAGCCATGTAAAAATTAATATTACATTTCCGTGACTTCCTATGCTGTTTAAAAAGTAATGAGACTGAATAAAAAAGCACTCAAGTTAATAGCCTTGAAATATTGTGCCCCTGACATTTCGTCTGCACTTCCAGGAAGCAGACAGTGTTCAAATTGTTGGCAATATAAGCCGCCTTTTACATAATGCTTGTGTCCATTTGATAACTTAATTGTTCCCCGCATTAGTCGGAGGCTTTCAGAGATGAATTCAGGCAAACAGCTCAAGGATGACAGGGAAACGTCTGAAAGTTGACGGGTTTGAGTCAAACAGCGCCGAGCTGGGAAGGAGCGGGATGCATGCAGGTAGTCACATCATATCTGGGTGTGTACGCGCTCACAAGCACGCACACACCAGCTCCTCCAATGGTTCTGGGCGTGATCCCGTGTAGGAGTGAGAGCAGGGATATCCCCCTATGGTTTTCAAAGCGTGGTCTGACTCATTGCCAAGCACATTTCTGTTTTTTTTCCCTGTTTGAGGAGAACACGCCGTCCTGTTTGCAGCTCCAGAGGAAGCCCCTGTTCTCTGGGAAGGATACACCTTCCATGAGTTCACTCCGCATACTTTCTGCTCCTGGAGGTCACGGTAACTTGTGGGAGAGCGGCGCGGGAGTGTTTTGAAAAACAGGAATCATTTCAAACCCAGCTGAGAAATGTGTGTTTGGTTGAACTTGTTTCTAAAGCTGTAAATAGCAGAAAGGAGGACTCTGTGTCTGCTTTGGCAGGAGTTTAGTAACTTTGTGCACATGCAACATATTTTCCACTGTTAGCCGAGTCTGACACTACTCTGAATCTGGTGAAGCGTGGCCACAAAACTCTCTTGGCTTGTTTGTTTGTTGACAAACACACACTTCCAGCCCGGGGTAGAGATGCACAACAAAACGTTTCTGGCCACTAGGTGAAACACCTTTTTAAACAGGTTCCTGGGCGTAGCTGCAGGACATGCATCGTCAGTGCACGGCTGCATGCAAACAGGAACATTAGTGAAATTCAGTTTTGTGGGAATATTAGAGTAAGGGCCAAAACTGGAAAAGTGTTTTGCATGTAAATGTTTTTCATGTAGTCCAATCTGTGAGCCGAGAGATTACTCTGTGTCTCAGTCACTAGCTGGTTAGCCTTTGCACGCTAGCTTCCGCCTGCAGGGCTGTTACATGCCACGTGCAGTCGTGCACCAGTCGCTGGCAATGCCAGCTCTGAAACAAACAAACTAAAAACGCTTTTATCCTCTTTTCTCAAATGGAAAAATATGCACAAGTGAGGAGAATTGAAATTTCAGTCAAGTGTTTGGACCATTAGGCGTGGGATGCTCTCCATATCGCAAATAACCTCCAAATCCCGACCCGGCGTGCATGCAAAGCGTGTGTTGGATTGTTCTGACGTCCATCTCTGAGGTCCCTCGACTGTTCGCAGATACACAAGGCTGAAGCGCTCGGCTCTAATAGAAAAGATTACAGTTTTTATGAATAATGGAGAAATGGCCTGCAGGAGGGGAAAGCATTCTCAGAGCGCAGCCCGAATTGCCAGCGTGCTCCCTTTGAAAGCAAAGAGGCCGAAAACACTGCAGTCCCACTCAAACTCAGCTAATTGCGTGCAGTCAAACATACCAACACCGTTAGCGAATGAGCGCACAGCTAAAATATTGAGTTAGCATAATGAGCTTTCGAATCTCGTTAAATACAGAGCAGCGGCCTCTGCAGGAACCAGAAGCTGGCATTACCCTGCGTCTGCATATGAATGAGATTACCTCCGTGCCATTTCCAGCCTGAAAACAGTCACAAGTTTCTCGTGTGTCTTTGGACTTTGGTGGATTACAGCATTTACTGCGGCAACACAAACAAGCTAAAGGCCGGCGCTGCGTAATTGGGAACATCTGGATGTCATTCTGGTCTTTTCAGAGCCACAATCATGAGCGCTGTAACGTCTTGTTTGGCCGTTTACTACAGACAAACAGCCTTCATTCACAGTTTGGGAGGACGACACGTGCCACTGATTCATGCGACACGATTGCGCAGCTGCAACACCCGACTTCCGTCTGCGCACTTTTGTTCAGCGTCAGCCGTGTTTGAAACGCTTTTGCTGCAGGAGACGAACGGACAGGAGAGGAGATCGATCCATCGACGAAACAACGACAGGGGAGGGGGAGGAAAGTAAGAATTAAAGGGACGAATGAGAAGAGCCTGCATCACCTGCAGGTCTTGAGCCGGGGCCACCTTCGTGAGGCTTAAATTGCATCTGACAGGTGAATCGCCCCAGAAAAGCAATACAGCGGGGATTAGAAAATGAAAATAAATGAGCTTTTAAAGCCTAATGAAGGATTTAACCTAAATGAAGCACAGGTGGCTGGTAATGGGTGCTGCTTCCACATCGGCGGTGCGGCGGGGCAGGTTTGAGAGATTTCTGGGCACTTTTACTCCCCCCGACACACACACACACACACACACACACACACACACACACACACACACACACACACACCCTCCCTCCCTGCCTGTGGCCTTGCCTTTGGTATTTACTCACGCTTTTCCTGGGGTCGCGGTGTCACCGGGCTTTGCTGATGGGAACGTGCCGTTTTCCAGTGTTTTCATTGGCTGGGGAAGAACATGGGAAAAGAAGCCGGGGCATCCTCTGCGGTCCCACCCCGAGCCGAGGACCTCCCCCTCAAACCCCCCCCGCCCGCACCACCTCAGAGGCCGGCGTTACCAGATGTAGCCGCTCCTGCTCCGGACATAATGATGTCAGAAAGACGGGGCTCGACCTTTGCAGCCTCGCTTCATGGGAAGAACTTTCAAACCGAAGTGACAAAGTAGCCTCCTGGGTAAGAGCATGCGGGGGGGACTTCACCGCTGATATCCATTACACTATGAGTTCATGAACCGCCATGTTATCTGGCACGCAGGCCTGTCAGCGCAAGCAGGGGTAAATACACAGCACGAGAACTTACGTGGCTCCGAACAATAGCCTCAGATCCTCCTGTGATGGATTAGGCGCAGCACCAAGGGCCGCGCAGGAAGACGAGGGCTTATTTTATGATTAAACAGCTACATGATCAAAATTATCCAGATCAAAGAAAGTCCCCGAGTTAAAACTGAATAAAAAATGACTCAGCGGAATTAATTTATTTTCTATTTTCTCTGTTAACGTGTTTTACTTTGCATTCAGCATTAGGCGGCTACATATTCCACAAATTGGCCTCCTCCTCCTCCTCCTCCTCCTCCTCCCGGTTATTTTATACATTTGTAATCAGATATTAGCAGCTGATGTTTCAGATATTACTCACGCTGTGCAGAAGGATCCCTCGTTAATTTAAATCCTGTGTGTGTGCTGAGTGTCACTTTCCATACAAGGGAAGCTAATCATTTCCAGCGCAGGCGGCTGTCAGCGAGAGGAGAAGCACTCCGGCCTGTTGTGTTATGTAACCATCGTTACTGTTCGCCGACAGGAAGCTGGACCGTTTGCTGTACCTGCTGTGTGTGCACCAGCTCAGTTCTGCAGGAGGCGCACACGCGGGTAAATCAGGAAAACAATAATTACTCCGTGCTGCACAGTATATGTTTATTTTGTAATTGGTTCTAATTTATCACTGAGTGTTTGTAAGTGCAGAGGGAAGGATCCGCCGAATCAATTATTTAAAACCATCCTCATAATGAGGCGAAGACAATAAACTGGCCAACATGTTAAATCAAGAGAGGGTTCAGGATCCATCTCCTGCATCTCCAGTCTTGCACTTATTGTAATGAAGTGATTTAAGGTGCACATCTGGAGCCAGTATGACAGTGCAAGGTCCACAGGAAACAGGATGTGGTGATGAATTCGACAGAAATTGGACCTGTAATGAGATTTTGCAGCGAGTTCGTGCGACGAGCGTCTCAAATGTGTGCTTTCCGGGTGTTTTCGTGTGGCTGTCGCATAAAGTGGAGCATGAAGAGAATCCTGGAAATCCAGTTTCAGCTCTGCGGCGTGTCGCTGCTTTGTTGTCCACTCGCGGCGAGCGGCGTGGGTGAAAAGTGAGTCGAGAGCAAAACATAACAAACCTCACAAGTGCTGCGCGGCCCTCTTCCTCCTCCCCTACAGAGTTTATCGAGGGTGTGGTTCCTCAGAAAGTCCAGCTGGTGCATACTGAGCGGGTGAATAATAAAATAAATTGTGTTTGAGGAGGCTTACATTGAAGATTAGTCATTCATGAATCATGAAAAGGAGGGGAGAGACCTCCTCTTCGCTCTGAGTTTCATCCCTGCCCTTTTATGGCTCACCACCAGCACTTTTAACTAAACCCAGGCCCGGCTGTTGGACCAGGTCCTGGGCCTTTCTGACTCACAGCATGTCTTATTCACTGCTCACAGGAGGCAGGGAGAGAGCAGGGAGGACGGCTGGCGAGCTGCACCCAGCAGGTGGTTTGGACTCTCCGCATGCAGCCCGGTCATCTTAAAAACGAAAAGGTTGTCCAGACAGGGACGGGAACAGGGACGGCGCTTGTAACAAGTCACCTTGGTTCATATTTACTCATAAATGTATTTTATTATAATGTAAAACACCCCTGCAAAGACGACGGTGCCCAACGTGCAAGATGTTTTATTTAATACTGCGCCTGTGTCACACTCATACCACGTCTACTTTGCGCCACGTGTGCGACATTAAGCAAAAGCAGAGCTGCAAACTGCGGAGAGACGACGCAACACGAGGCAACGATCGCAGAACTTTTGAAGTGCGTTTGGCACCTCTGAACTAAGAACCGCACCGATGACCTGATTCGCACATTCTGCACAACAAATCAGGACCCAGAGCAGACAAAAGATGACCGAGGAGTCACTTATTGCAGGATTAGGAATGCTGAGTGCTCCCATCAGGTGCCGTTGACTGCATTAAAGGGATATTCCAGCAATTTCGTTTGTCACTTCCAGAAATGTTGAGCGACTTGTGCACTTGAGGTCTGCAAAGGAATAAAAATCAGCACTGTCTCCTGCATTTCCCATGATGCATCTTTCTCTGTCTGGGGTATGCACGTCTGTCACACCTCTGTGGTTATAAATATGTCGTATGCTAGCTGAAGCTAAGCTAACTCTGCAACTTTAACTATGCTCTGTGCGCAAAACGACCTTCAGATTAATGATTGATGCTTTTTTTTTGGTGCCGCTTTCACAAAATTGGAGGCGGATGCATCGTGTTTGCCTGCAGGAAGCTTTAATGTGCGGGCAGGATGAAGAAGGTGCTGTACAAACGTAAAACCAGCGATTATATGTGATGGAGAAGTTGTTGTCAGGTCACAAAAGGTCAGTCACCAGTATGGTCAGTCGCTGTATATGTCTTCATGTGCAGACTCATATGAATATATACACTCGTATACGTCGCGTGCACTTCATCGTTCCCTCCTCAGCGGCAGTTATCGGGTGACATTTGAGAGCCAGATCACTTTAGGTGGAAGACAAAAGAGTAAACGTGTTTAGTTTAGTCCGCCTCCGTCCCAACCCTGTGCCCCGTGGGCAGGAAGCGGGGGAGGCTTTCACCTTATCTCCTATTGATCTCAGCCCCCCCCCCCCCACACACACACACACACACACACACCCTCCCCGAATGGTGTCATTTATTTGCAGGGTGATATAAGTGGGACTGATTAGAACAAGGAGGCCTGATTGATTTGCGCACACATGCCGCGCGACAACCAGGAGAAAATCAGACCTGGCGGGGGAGGGAGAACATTCATCTGAGGTCTGTCCGGCTCTCTCACGCCAGTAAACATTATCCTCCATATACGTGTGTGTGTGTGTGTGATTGCAGGATGTGTGAGTGCTTTAAATCAGCCAGAAAAGCTTTAAAAAAAAACAAGCAAACAAATGCAATTTGCATCCCAATTTGTTTACAAAGCAACCTTACACACCGTCGGATGATAAGATAAATGATGGTGCGCGCCTTTTGTGAAGCGCTCCCTCGATTCAAACTCCCCTGATTGATCTGAGGCGGACGCTGACCCCGGCGCTGAAGCACCATTATAAACATCTCCAATGTCCTTGTTTGTGCATTATGTCTTGCTGAGTAACTCTAATAAGCATCTTTCACTTGTTGTGTTAGAGTGAGATGTGCCCTCCAATCGCCGTGCTGATTAAAAGCACGGGCCTGAATAAAGACCCTAAATGTCCTTTTGCCCCGCGCGGCGGCCATGTTTCTCCGTCAGCCCCCCTGAGTGTGTTCTGCTGCGTCTGAAGTGGATGAAACTCTTGAATCGCGGCTTTGTGGTGATTCATTCCTTCGCTCGCTGACACGTTTTGACTCAGCAGAAATTCATTAGACACCTAAAGAAAAAAACCTTCTTCTGTTAAATGAACTGAAGTTCAACCGGGAGTCAAAACCCATTCGCACTAATGATCCAGTCATAGCGTCGAGCCTCGTCAGGGACCCAGACACATGCCCCCAGTTTCCTTAAAAGCGAGCCATGTTCTTGTAAACAACTCCTCCGGCTGAACATGACATGTCTCCCCTTCTTCGTTCAAAGGGCATCCTCTCTGCATTATGGCCCCCTTAATGAAAAAGAGGCAGGATGGGAAACATCAGGGAAGATTTCACAAGAAGCTTCCTCTTTAATGTCTGCGGAAGCCAGCGGGCTCTAAAAGAAGAAAAAAAAGAAACTCCTAAAAGTCCTGCCCGCTCGACTGCTTCCACAATGAGTTCGTTAACTACACCTTCCCTCACCCCGCAGACAAACCGTCCCCGTAAATGCCACAGTGATATTTTCACATTGCAAATCTCCTCCTCTGCTATCTCCAGTGGAGCCGCGGTTTGACCCCCGTCTATTGATGAGCGCTGGCTGGGCCCGGGCCCTGCAGGGGGGCCGGCTCGTCTTCCGAGCGGCAGGCACTATCATCGCTAAAAATCTGCCAACAAGCACGAGCACTTAAGCCGCAGCCAGTTTGCATTCCAGCCGGGCAGGAAAACGGCCGCAAACTACGCTGCTGTCCATTGCTGCTTTCCTGACGGACCCAAAACGCGCACTATACTACGGCGTGTTTTCTTATTTAAAGTGACACGCCGGCAGCTTTAAGTGGCACTTAAACACAAAGCTAACATGAATGAGCCCAGGTGCCTCTTAGGAGTTCATCAAACCTTAAATTATCACTTCCAGGAAGTCCAGGAAGTGATGATACCTGCACCAAAACCCCATTTTCCATCAACTGGACAAAGCGAAAGGTTCTTATGAGTGAAGAATCGGGACTTTGGACTCCACTGTTGCACTCTGACTTCATATTTACATCTTATAGCTTATAAACGATCATCCATCTCAGGTGTGATTGCAGGGAAATCATCAGTTAAGGTAATTTTCACTTAAAACCACATCAAATAAACGTTTCTTTGTCTGTAGCAGCGTACATCTGATGCCAAATATGGTTCCACGGGTAAATTAATATGAAAATGTATGAAAAATACAGTTTGAGTCAGCTTTATTGATATAAACCTTCACCAACAGCCTGCCTCCTTGCACTTTGCAGAGAATGTACCTTACTAATCAGCGGACCATCACACAAGTAAATGATGAAATGTAACAAAGCGCATGTCATCTACTGCCGCCACTGACATTAAAGGATGTGCAGAAGGTCATAAATAACAAGAATTTATATATAAAGCATCGTCGTGTCATTAAACCAGGTTGACCCTGGGACATAATGAGTTGTGGTGCAACAGTTAATGCCCCTTTTGCCCCTCTGTGTGCACTGTGCATGTATGAGTTGCTGTTTAGTTTGCATATGCTTGATTAAACTTTGCCGTACTCTCCTGTTCTAATCCACCGCACTCTGCACCAGTAACGTCAGACGGGCCTAAAAACCTAAATAAAGATGGTTTCTGCCAATGCCGATGTTGATTTAATTGGCATTTTGGTTTTAATGAGTTATTTGATGACAGGAGGGGTGTGATCTCATGTTTCTGTGCTCTTGATTGAGTCTGGTAGTTGTATGAGTGAACACACAGGCTCAGAGCAAGATGGCGACACCCATACGTGGGATATCTTGGCCTCATTTGCACATCGTCCATCGCTCCATTGATTCGGGAAAGATATTGATGATCAGCAAAGAGCAGCAAACCTTTAATAACAGCTGCTAACTAATGTGTATAGTATCGGGAGTAGCTCGGGACAAACAAGGTGTGTCAGATTAAATGGGCCACAGCTGTTAGGTCAGTGGGTCGGATACATATTTAATCCAGTAGTACCGGAAGATATCCGACATGAAAGGCGTCGGATCGGGATGGCGGCCTGGGAAAAAACTTGATGGGGACGTCTTTAGTCGCTGTAACGTGAATCAACACAAACTAATCGCCACGTGGTGAATCTGGAGACCTTGGGGGCCCAGATGGTCTGCAGCCTGCAGGGCAGTTGTCCTTTTTGCCCGGGTGGTAATCCAGCTTTGGCTTGATGGGCCTTGGTTGTCAGCGGCTCTGGATCAGATCTCCTGCCTGTGGTTAAATATGCTAATGCACCGCAGGTCGGACCAGCCTCCCACTTTCTGCATTTTTTGTCTCAAGCAGCACAAAGAAGAGTACCCGGCTTTCAGCGGCAGTATCCGTAAAATTGCTGCGTTTCAACCAAATTCAAGGTCTGGCTGTATTGGAACAATCAGTCCTAATTCTGCCTCTCTCGCCGTAACAAAAGCACTTAGTCTGCATCTTCTCTCAGCAATTGATCTTGAACGTCCTTCTCTCTATGGAGACTTTAGTTTGTCCCCGGTCCTTAATACTCATCTCCCTGCCTCTCTTTCTTCCTCTGTCTGTCTCTGCACAGCTCGCTCTCCCTCGCCTGTCCTCGCCGCATGCATATTAACGAAACGCGCCTCGTTCCTCCCCGCCCGAAGAGTCGTTTATCCTAATGTGGGAGGAAGTTGCAGCTTTACCGGCCTCCTCATTACTTATTCAGGATAATGTGCGACAGTGACGCTCTAATGGCATCCTGCTGCAGAGCCAGGCCTGTAGTGTCCACCCAGGGTCTGATTAATAAGCAGTGGCAATCGATGGAGGTGGCCCGACCCCTGGGGTGATCCGTGGGGAGGAAACCAGACGAGACAACAGTGTGGACAGAGTGTACATAATGGACCATATGTTTGGCCAGCTGAATATATATATATGTGTGTGTGTGTGTGTGTATCAACAGCTTCTGGTGATGGATTGTTTCTGTATTCATGGATGCATCCACATGTTTCAACTGGACTCACGGTGACCCATGTTCTTGCGAGTCCTTGATCTGAGCTGCTTTTCCTTGACGAAAAACCGTTTCCTCTTAACCGCACTGACCCCGCGAAAAGCAAAATGCACACAAGTCCTGCAATTTGGTGGTCAGCCAAGACACGGAAAGCCCATCAATAAAACCACAGAGGCAAGACGCAGAGGGGACACGCGTAAACCCCCGGAGTGCTCCTTTTCGTAAAAACAGCCCCCTGCTCCTTCCCCAGTAAACTCCTAAACGATGACGAGCCAATTAACCTGCATCATTAGTTTGAGAGGAAGCTCTTTTAAATGAAACCACAAGGCAGGAACTTGAAGGAGGTTTTGCATTATTGATCTAATGTCAGGGGCCGGAAGCAGCGGTTGTCATTGGGGAGTTGACGCAGGCTGGAGCGAATTACTGTAATGGCTATCTGTGCCATCTGAAAATCAGCTATCATTGTTAACCACTAATGGGTTGTAACATACTGTTAGTGTGCTTGCTAATGCATTACAGATTAGCTGGATTTGGTTTCCTCCTCTTCATCTGTTTTGCAGTGAGCGGATTTGAAGGGCATTGTTTCTATGTGGATTGTGCATAAAAGGAGAGTTTTCACTTTGAGTAACACTCTTAACACAGCTAAACAGTTTAAAATAGGCTCTTTGTGATGAACTTTGGGGTTCTTTACCAACATTAAAGCTTAGTCTCAAGTTTATTGACTTGTTTTTTTATTTAAATGAAAATTTCATCATATTATTTTTTTTATTTTTGTTGTTTTTTGCAACCTCTATGTTGACTAGTCTATTAAAATATATGTACAGTTTGAAGGATTCTTGTAATCTTATAGCTGTAAAATGATAAAAACAGGCTAACCTTGCTCATTTATTCCATGTTTGTCTTCTATCACACCAAAATAGTAGTTATAGCACCTTTATAAATAAAGGTTAAGAAACTAAGATGCAGATAAAATAAAATTTGATAAAACACGAGTAGTGGTGCGAGGACTCTGTCCGATAGTCTAAGCGTTAAAGCTTGAACTGAACCACGTTAATCAACTGAATAATAGCAGTTCTGTCTGTGTTTACATTTACACACTATGTGTTATTAATTCATATGTTTTTAAGGAGTGTTAATTAAGAAACTTTACATGTTAAGTCAGTAAAATGGCGAGTAACCCACTCAGGGTTGGGCTTTGCTAACTGGCTAGCTTGGTAATTAAATATGTTTCTTAAAGTGAGAGATGGCTTATTAGCCATTAGCCATTAATACACTGGTTAATGTTAGCAAGCTAGAGTGTTAGCAATGTTAGCAATAGAGTATAATTTGATTCATGCATGTATTTCATGTTGAAACGGTCGCGCTAAAGAGAAACGGTGCAAGACAAGGGTCTGAGTGCTAGCAACCTGAGTTGGCTCTGATTGGTTTAGAGCAGGCAGCCACAGCTTGGAAATAACTGAATTGTCGTAAAAATGTTTTATTTTCCGCTCAAACCCTTTTTATTTAAAGGGTTCTTTGATTTGGAAAACAGATCCCAAAGGTTTCCCGCTGAACCTTTTTAACGGGAGAGTTTTAAACGGTGTGTAAACACAGTTCCTGGGTTTTGGAAACCGCGCAGCATGTGCCATGTCATCCCTCGGTTTCGTGATTTAGCGTTTAGCTCCGACGGTAATTCACATTGACCCGGCCTATCCATTTACATTCAATAAATAAATGATCGCTAAAAGTTTAAAACTCTCCATTTTTTTTGCGGTTCTTCACATAAATTGTTCATGGTCTCTATATCATTTTTACCGCCAAAGACCCGGCTAATAACCGCCGCATTTTCACTTCCTTATTCATCACATTCTGAAGGGTTTTTGGAGATACAATAAAAATATTATTTTCCCCCCTTACCTCACATGTATTATTAACTACGAGAGAGGAGATTCTCTCATATCTCATTACCCATAAAAACGGCCCGTATAACAGTGAGTTTAATATAACACCCTGGCTCATTGCAGCGGGTAGAGTCGTGTACTTTTTAATAGAGCGAAGAGTGATATCACATTCTGCTCTGGTAGGAAAATGTGAATTTCGATCGGCTCAGGGTGTTGTTATTGCCGTCACGTATGATTTTATGTCGCAGGCGCCGTTCTGTTGAGGTTTGTGCAAAGTTTGCTCCAGATCTTTTTTCTCTAAAAAGACGTGCACGCCCTCGGTGGGGGCTGGGCGTGATCCGGCTTCATTAGAAATGTACTACACGTGCCTTAGTAAAGTGATATGTAAGCAAAAAAGAAGCCCAGTTGAGAGCATGCTGCTTTGCCATGGCACCACTCCCTGCTTCTGTGTGCCACGAGCATGCCTCATTACCTTCAAAGAGCATTTTCAAACAGCATTTTGGGAGCCTCGCCAACGTTTTTTCTTTTTTCTTTTTTCTTTTTTCCTCTGGAAATTTTCAAAACAATTTGGTTTTGCCATCTTTATTTTTATGATTTGAGCACTGAATAATTAATGTTCTCTCCGCTTTGCCTCATCAAGCTTAACGCACGATTCTGCACACGTTCCTCCGCCTCATTGGTTCATTGTCAACGACGGAGAGACACACAATAAATATGAAGATATCGTCGTGCATGAGCGTAATGCACAAGGAAAAGGGCTGCAGGTAATTACCAATAAAGGGCAAGTCATTATCCCCAAGTGGTCACCAGTACAAGAAGCAACATATTGGGTGTCGTTGACTGGATTAATCAATTTTACAGCTTCTTGCTTGCTTTTTATTTAGTTTTGCAGGTAGAACATTTTAGCATCCCCGAGCTGCAAGAAAGAGAGATGCGTTCAGCACATTCCTCCGACACATAAAAGCTCCGGGGGTTTACGGCTCTCCGAGGAGTTTAAAATGAAACAGTGAGCCCGTCGCCTCTGAAAACAGCTGGATTGAAAGACAAACGTGCTCAACCAGACGTAACTCAATTTGCTTAAATATCCCCCGACTTTGCAGCAGTATCAGCCGGCTCAGGCCCCGAGTTATTTCGCCCCTGCTCTCAAGTAGAGATGCAATTATAGATGCTCTGTTATATGTAGAGGATGTATTTGTGTTTCCATGCATGCGTGCACACTTGCAACGGGTGGACAGGCTGGATTTGTGTGCATGGTTGATTGAGCTCATCCCGCTGCCCGATGACTGATAGCTGCCCTGCAGGCACGGCTCACCTGGCCGCCCCCCTGGTGACCCCTCACCTTTCCCACCTCGCTGTAAAAACCTCAGCCCCCCCCCCACCACCACCACCACCTTTTGCATTTTATTTTCAGCGTCGACTTCAAACGAACGCAGGAATGTCACATTCTGAAACACGTTAACTCCTTTTGAAGCTGAGGCGACGGGCCTAATCCAAACCTCCCACTTTCGGGGAAGCATCCCCGGCTGCACATTCACCGTGTTTCCAGCTCATATTTGTCCAGAGTGATGAACAGGGTTCATCGTCCATGTCTGCCAAGGTAGACAGTGTGCTTGCCAGGCAGACATGACATGAACCACAACAACACTCGAGCAGCTTTTGTTCCATAACCTTACTCTGCTCGTCTCTCGGGGAGCTTCTCCTCGCAGAAGAGACTTTTCCAATCACGCAACATATTTTCCCTGTTGTGGTGTTGAGTGTATCTGAAGGTCTGAGTCATAAAATCAAACGAGGTGGAGACGACTGGCCCGGAGTGACACTGTGAACTTATGAATTTCCGCCAGCTTTAAAAAACAGGAGTTGTACAAAGCGATTTGACCTCCGCTTTAGCCGCTGCTCGAGCTAACAGGGAAACATGCAAACTGCCTGGGCTTTCGGAGGAAGACGGGGGATTTGCCACCCGCGCTGCTGTCATCATTAGCAGGCCTTTCACTGATGCGCTTATCTGTTTTTTCCTGCATTCCAAGTCAAGTGTTTGAGGTCAGACTCGGTGACCCCGACATGCAGTGGGGTAGCCAACCAATGAAGGACCGATATCTGATAGAGCAGGAGAAACAGGCCAGATCCGAGTCTGTCTTTGCCTCTCGGTCTCCAGCAGAGATGAAGAGGGCTGTCTTGGCTCTCCAGGGGCTTAAATCAAAGTAGACCCCTCTACGGCCAGGCTCGAGGGGGAGCTGGGGGCAGGGGGTGTTGGGCTGGGGTTGTGGGGGGGGGTGCACAAAGGGAGGCCTGGAGCAGCTTTCAGGTTCAAAGGCTTTTATCACCTCCAGAAGCTGACCACTGTCAGCTCCAGTAGAGCCGACTGTCTTTGATTGTCTCCTTGTCCTCTTGTATCTAGCAGGGGTTATCCGCCTCAGCTGACACATGCTAAAGGCTGTTAGCTTTGATAATCAAGCCGGGCGCAGGGGAAGCCGCTGAGCCCACGCTCCACGGAGCAAGTACCCGCTGCAGCTCCGGTGTTTATCTGCAGCGGGAAACTCAACCACACGCACCCTGTCTTTGATTAACAGTGTCCTTCACTGTGAGTGCGGCGGCTATCGGCGTCCTCTTCTTCTTCTACTTCTTCTTCTTCTTCTTCTTCACGTGTCTTTGCATGGTTTAACAAATTCTGATGAAAGTTGCCGACGCAAACACTTTTTTTCCTTTTTGTCTGCGTTTGACTGAAACCCCCGAGTAAATCAAGTTAATGGCAGCGGACGGCGACGGCATCCGATTTTCTCCTGACAGCGGATCACATTGCGGAGGGAGAGAGAGACAGAGAGAGTGAGAGGCACAGGGAATGTATTCCAAGGATGTTGGAGGAGGGCAACGCGCCTCATTGGCTTTCCTGTGATGTCCTCGACCGCTTTGAAGATGTCCTCCAGCTCCATTCACCTTTGAATTCTTATCACGGCCCAATAGATCAGTAGTGAAATATACCCTCAAAAGTTATGAATTCATGAATTTTACACAGGTATATCTTTCACCAGGTCCATATCACCAAGGGGAAAGTTTCCCCGCTCAGAGGGAAAGTTGCAGCCTGTAAAAAAAAGGGAATAATATATCAGCATTGATATTCCACGCTAACACCTGCGTCATGTTGCCTGGAATTAACTTCATGTTAGGGAGGGTCCGTGCTGATTTCATATAAAGGTCACCTTTTTATAAACCTGATAAAGGTTGAGATCATGCATCCAGCATGGAATAAAAATGATCTACTGCACCTCAAGCAGCCGGTGTGTAACGGTGTAATGTCTGTATGTGTGTTCAGTGAAAGAAGAGAGAAAACACCCTCACGGGAGTCATTAGGGCTCCTCTGCTGTACAGTAAATGAGACTTTGTTATTGCTAAATGCCATGGTGTGTCAACAGTACGTCTTAATACGAGTGTTCAGACATGTGCTGGTGTGGGTGTGGGTCCACGTGCGCTTCACTGTCCTGTCTGTTCGCTGCTCTGCTTCTTATAATAGTCCCGGCGATGTGTAATAGCACTGCGGTGACTCATACCCTCTCAAGTCTGCACTTGCAAACAATCACAGCAGAGCGAGTGTGTACACTGGTACTTAGGCGCACACATGCACACACACACACACACACACACACACACACACGGGCATATCTCTTTCCAGCGACCCATACAAACAGTGTCTGAGAGATGCAGATAAACAGCTGTGATTTACTTCTCTTTTCCATTTCTGCTCTCACCAGAGTGCCAGATTGCAGCGGGTTCCTGTTCACACTCCACACTTCAGAGGCTATTTGAGGGCGCCTCGCTTGGTACTGCGTGGCACGGCTCAGGTTAACGGCGTGCAAAGTCTCCTGGGAGACTGCCTGGAATAAACAGCTGTGATTTACCTCTCTGTTGTTCCGCCGCGAAGGGGGCAGAGTCGTCGGTCACTGTGGCCTCTGGTCTCCCTGAGAGCGGCCCCCGCTGCTCGCGTCGCCCCGAGCCAATTGTCCCAGAGGTCGAATGGAACAGGGAAGCAGCTGGAAGTGTAGGAACACACACCGTATTTACAATAGGAAACCAAACACACACACACAGGACCGACACACACAATATGACATCCTCTTTTCTTATCAGGCCGCATCTGTTTCCTGCAGCCCGCGGCCGCTGACCAACTCCACTGAGTCATGTGGGAGAGACGCGGCTTGTGCTGTTCGGCCGGGCTGCTATTCATAAATGCGCGGGTCACAGGAGAAACCCACGTCCACTCGTTTATATCTCCTCACTTCAACGTCGACTATAAACACTTAGAGGATGTTCGCCGTGTCCTCGATAGCCTCCACGCCCTGCGGTAACAATAGCTCGTCCACTGCTGACATGATAACATGGACGTGATGCGGATGTCAGATCCCCGCGCTGTGGGTTTTACCTGATTGTGGCTCCTGCAGGTGCACTTTGTGTTCATTTGGAATTGAACCAACATGGCGTCACATGTTTTTTGTCTTATCTCTTCCAAACGTGCACGTCCTTTTTAAACCCTCTGCAGGAATCCTCTTCTTCTGCACCTCCGCGCGGCACAGAGGAGGTTAATTTCAGTCTAATCACAGCACAACTGCATCTTTACGTCTTCAAAAGTCTTAATATTGATGCAGCAAAACCAGAGATCACGTCAGATTCTTCCTGCACAACTCGACCGACATGCAGTTCGGTCCCCGACTTGAAAGATCTGATAAGTTCGCTTCACGCTGCACCTCCGGCACCAAGCGACGCCGACTCGAGTGACATCATTCGAGGCCGTTTGCCAGACCCCCCCCATGGCCACGGAAAGCTTTTGCATGATTCAAATTTAGGTTTTTACTTCAAAGTGCGGCAGGTAGCAGCGAGCTGAGGGGTTTGTGTGGACGAAGCCTTTTGCTGTGATTATGTAAGAGCCTCTCTCCGAGGGTCAGCCCCACACACACTGATTTATTGATGCTTCCCCTCCAGTTTTACCTCTAGTTCGACCATTTTTGCCCTTTTTTAAATTCAAAATATATATTGCATGCATATAGCATTGTCTTTTTTTGCAATGAAGAATCACGCCTTTATCCTCGACTCCATCCCGGCACGAAAGCTCAGCTGTTCGATTTTCCTTTTGGAGAAAATTGGGAAACAAAGACGGAGAAAGGGGAAGAAACAGGCGGCGAGAGACAGAGTGCAATTATTTGTTACATTGTGCTCTGAGCATTTTAAACACCGCGGCGCAGAGAGGCCGTGATGAAGCATCCAGTTTTGCGCCCAGCATGGATGCGCCACGGGATGTAAATGAGACCTTGATGGCATTAGTAACCATTTTCCCCTCGCGCACACAGCACATACAGATGTTAGGGATCTGTAAACCATACACTCCCCTTGAACCGGGCCTGCCGGGGTTAAGCACAGTGAAACGCAGCAGCTGTAAGAGATTTACCTCTCCAGCCTCCTCCCTCTGTCCCTGCGCTGCTTCATCTTTCCATCTCACACAATAGCATCGTCTACCTCCAGCTGACCCAGCCCACTCAGGTCCGACGCAAAGGCCAATGCCACTTCTGTTTCCATAACCCAGCTGGACTCGTTGGTGCATGTGTGTGTGTGTGTGTGTGTGTGTGTGTGTGTGTTTAAATGCCGTCGTGATTCACTCTGCACACACAATGAAGATCTGACTGAGGCTTACAATAGAAGCCCCTTTGTTTTGGTCTAAGGCCTTGTCTACTCCCCAAATCGCTCACACACACACACACACACACCTTCACCGCAACCAAATACATGTACACACACACACACACACACACATCCCGGCTCGTGAAAGAGACGGCAGAGTGGTTATGAATGAAAACGGGGGAGGAGCGGGGGGGGGGAGATAAACGGGCCGTGCACAATGACACTTAACAAAATGTCTGAGTCAATTCAAACACGTCTAAATCCTTCCTCCTGGGTTCCCCTCCGACGCTCCATTATCCCTGCTCCACAGAAAATCCCTCTAAATGGAGAACCTCCGAATGGCATCGGGGACATGAAACAAAACTGTCTATTCATCTGCACGTCTGACTGCAGCCCCATTAAAACCATTCGGGGAAATTATTTGCACGATGTGTTAAAGCCGTCGTGCTAAACAAAATGACTCGTCCTGTGTTTGTTTTACGGCCGCGGCCCTCGCTCGGTTCTCAGCTCTGCTCCTTCCCCTCTCCGTGACCTCCTTGTAAAAAGATGAAAAGGCTTGTTTTTGGCCTTCATCGCTCAGTTTTCTGGGTTTACAAAGTGATGCTAACAGCCCCGATGAGCCCGTCCTTAAGCAATCTAAGCAAAGCCGGGCTCGTCTCTGAAGTGCCATCAAGAGGCCACTGAGCATATGCATTTCTGAGCATGCTCCAAATGAAAGGCGATTCGCTCTCCCCCCGCCCACCCACCCATCTGTCTGCAGAGGCATCGCAGCGCAGCCAAGGCGAGGAAGATCAATGCCCTGCTTCTGACAGTTCAAGCAAAGGGATAGCGCCCTTTACAGCAATCTGCACTACACTTACAGTATGATATACAGCACAAACAGGCTCTCTGCAGGTCTGTAAACGCCTCTTTGACTTTATTTGTTTTGAGCCTCTGCTTGGCCGCAGCTTTTTGGCAGTTACTGTCTCATACAGAGGAGCGAATGATTCATTCCTGTGGCTTTAATGTTAGACTCCATAAAGTAGCACGGCTGCTGGATGTCACTCTAAAGATGTTGGGGCCCTTGAGCTATAAGACCGTTGACAGGAAAAATAGTCTTTTCCCTCACGGATGGTGTGCACGGTTGTATTAGCAGACCGGCAAATTGAACATTAGATGCCAGCTCAGCTGTCACATATCGCTGCAGGAACAAGAGCTAACAATTTGGTCAATTCTGCCGTGTACTTAAGGTCTGCCAGCAGCCACTTCAGACCAGGAACCTGATTCCAATACTCGATCTGACCAAGCAACGGGTCTAATATGACAATTACTCACTCGGAGCAGCCCGCTTGCCAAAAGCCCTCACCGTTAATGACAGGAGATGGCGGTTAATCACATCCTTATGCAGGGATCAGGGTGCGGCTCATGGGAGCTACAGCCTCGCCGTAACCTGCCAGCGCAATTACCTTTTAGCAATTACAGCGAGTGTTGTTCAGGACACTTCAGCGGGAAAGCTTCAAACAAAGGAGACGTCTGCCGGGCAGAGCAGCAGCGAGACGGACCGCCGCGCTAAACTACAGCGGTTTATAGGTCAAACGCAGGACGGCGGATTTGCTTAAACGCTCGTCCTCTCGCGTTTCACCCGCTCAGAATCAATTTGTCAAGAGCAGGAAGCAAAAGTTTCGAGGCCGAGTCACTCACTGAAACGGATGCAGATGCAAAATTGCGCTCATTATACATCTCGCTGTCCTTAAGTGGCTTAAAATGTTATCGTTGGTCAGGGTGATATGGGCTACATGTGCTGCATCCATATGGAAGCTGGGGAAACACATGTTTGCGAGTGCAGTCGGTTCACAGGATCAGCTGTCCTGTGTGACCAACATCTGTTAGCCTGCTGATGCCCCGGGCTCCAGTGCAGTGTGTGTGTGTGCGCGCGCGCGTGGGGCTGATTTTAGTGCGCAGACACACATGCACGCAGCGCACATACAGCATAACAACATCTAAAGAGCCATATGTCCACTGCATCCAAAACATTTTCTCCATGCACATGCTTTTTTCATAATTGTATATAAAAGTTAAGTGGCAAGAAAAAGGTGCTCTCCAGCCGAGATTGTCTCAAACTTAAAAGAAAAAAACTCAATGTCTCACTTAATCCTATTGTGCGGCCATAACAGCTTTTACCCCAGTTAATTATTTCAAAATCTTAAACAAATACATAAGGTACAGCCTTCAATTGGATTTCAATGTGCAAGTCAGGCCTCTCGAGGCTGAAACTGCTGCTGTTCTGTATCCATTTTTACTCAGCGTAATCAAATGACTGATAATGCTGGCTGTGTCTTCTCAGAGATGAGGGGAAATGCAGCATCTTACAAAGATAAGAAATCAGTTCCTGCTTTTTTTTTTTTTTTTTTTGATTGGATTACATCTGGGAAGGGTAATCCTTCATAGTGCTCACTCTGTGAGTCCATGAGGACCAGAAAGTAAATGTGGAAGAAGGAGAGAGAGGGAAGAAAAGACTGAGAGTGGGAGAGGATTTGGAGATTTGAATCCCAAGACAGGCTGAGAAAATCTGGGTGGGGGGAGAGTGAATTAGTAACTCCATCCCGTATCCCTCAGTAATGGCTGATGAGGTGCCCCGGAGCAAGGCATCTTCTCGTGCAGGCTGTTGAAGTGAGTGTTTTCCCTCAGAAATGACTTAAGCTCAGATCTGGAGCGCTGAGGCTGTGCAGCGGTGCTTCGAGCTAAATGCTAACTCTGCATGCTTAGATGCTAACATGCCCACAGTGCTGCACCTATGCTAGCAGCTCTGAGGCTATACAGGGGTGCTTTAAGCTAAACGTTAACTTCAGCGAGCTAACAAAATGCTAATATGCTGATGTTCAACACTGTGATTTAGCATATTAGCATGCTAACATTTGTTGATTAGCACCAAACAGTACAGCAGAGGTTGATGGGAGTTAGTTTTGCAGATGTTTGGTCATAAAATAAGTGAAAAGTTGTTGAATCGCCAAAGTTAAAACGTGACAAGCTGCATGTTGCATTTCTCATTTAATTCTTTGTTCCAATTTCAATTTTCAGACATAATAAATAATAATAAATATTTGCAATGAACACCAAATTTTATTATTTCAGCTTATGAGAAACTGAACATATATTTGTCTAATGCAGCAGCCTTCTGAGTACGTTCGTATCGTCACATTGCTGCAAAATCCCTGCGCAGTTTTCATTCAAACTCACCTTTACTGTAATCTCTAATCTGTAATTTGACTCTATAATCCACCATCTTTGCCCTGTATGTCTTTTTGCTTTGATTAGGCCCTTTTGCATTGATGAAATGGTAAAAACAATCTGATATCACCTCTCAGATTCGCCCCAGCCTGTTTCTAAAACAGCCACATCAGAGTGATCAGTGGAGTGATTTGGCCGGCGTGGAGACTCGGCGGTCTCATGGCCTCAGGTCTGAGCTGTGTTTAGAGCAGCTGTCTGGGTAACTGATTGACCTCCGGGGACGCGAGTCTGACTGCGACCACTGGACACCAGCCGAATGAAAGACATTAGATGGTGCTGACAGATAGTCACCTTTCTTGTCTCCTGTGAACAAGACAACGATCACTTTCTCCTAATGCCTGAAAGGTGGGAGCGCGAGCTGCACTGAAGGTGATAAAGAATTGTTTTCTGCACCGTTACGTTGTTTATTCTTTCAATGTCAGACAGAGGCGGCAAGCTAAACCAAGATGGGGATTGAATTTAAAAAGTTATACCAAGGTTGAAAATTTAAAACGAAGAAACGCGTCTTCCCACTTAATCTGACATCAAATCAGACTTTTCCTCCTCCAAAGTGTTTGTGCTTTGTGCTCTTTTCTGTCAAGAAACAAACACTTGTCAACACGGCAAACCTTTCCTTCTTTCTTTTAAAGCAGTCCTCAGATAATAGGCCAGATTCGCTGAGACTGAGAACTTGTTTACATTCTTTGAGCCCTTGTCACAAAGTGCAAAGCTGCCTGAGGTGAAATGAGTCATTGACTCCTACCAGGTCATGTTAGGTATGTCGGTGTTTGGAACAAAGCGGTATGCAACCTGCACCAACCTGCCCGACTCCCCCCTCCGAGCACAGATGTAAAATTAATAGAAGCTCATATTTTCTACACATCATCATTACTTTGCAAGACAAACATTTAATCCCAGTGCAATATCGAACTGAGCAAATTATCCCGGGTCTCATTCTATCAGCGCCTAAATGAGATGATATTGAATTAGATTATGCCAGAAAATGAGGTGTTCACGCCAATTGAAAGTAATCAAGGTGGTTGAATCGAAGGATAATGAAAGCCTCTAGAGCTGATCCAGGCCTGCGGAGGGCTTTCTGACTAATAACGCCTGTTTGTCATGTGAGTAATGATGACACCTACGGACAATAAAGAAGAGCCGAGGCGAGCTGCGAGCTGCGAGCTACTGTAAAGAGGTTAATGGCTGCACAACACCGGGGGATGAACGGTCTATTGACCAGATGTTTACATACTGTATGTCAGCGACTGGCGAGCGCTACTCCTGCAGGAACGAGTGACTCCAGCTAATGCGATTGTGTGTATGGATTTCTGCCAAGGTCGGGCGACAAGGGTGCAACAGTGCAGGTTAGCGTGGGTAATCAAAAATCCAAACAGCGGGTAAGTAATACATAATTAGCGTCACATATCCTGTCGGCCGCCGTGTTGCACCTCATTCCGCGTTGTGCGAAACAGGACGTAAACGCTGGCCCAGTGGTTTCTGTGTTTAAAGGGATAGTCCGCCCAAAAACACAATAGAAGTACTTCAATAGAAGTACTTCATCTGGTAGTTCATCAACTAGCTGTGCGAGGATCTGCAGCTTTGGACTTTTAATCAGTTCTAGTCATTCGATTCAACACCTGAGCGTCTGAACTGTGTTGCTTTTGCTTTCACGTTGCAAGTAAAGGAGCAAACTAAAGAAGTGGACGGTGCACGCCAACTTTATTATCATCACCTATGTGAGTTGAGCCTCTATACATGCAGGTGATTGGTTCATAGAGGTTCAAGGGTCTAAAGTCAGTTGAGTTCAGTTTGTATTTGGACCGAATGTCGGGGGGTTTTGTCTATATCTGTGACCACGAAGAGGTTTTTCCTTCTTCTGGTTCAGACAAGAACACAAAACTGGTTTAGTTTGATCTGGATCCACTAAGGTCCCGCTAAGGTTCGGCTGTTCCCATTTTTAAAAACCCAGTCTCTACCAATAGTACTGATAAACTTGATCCAGTCGTCCCACTGGGTGGATCTGAACTGCATCTGACTTTCCTCGGGTACCTTTAAATAGGAAGAAGAGTCCATTTATGCACATCAGGTTCAGTTTCCCACAGGTTTGTTTGCACCAATGAAGACGTTTTGGACCAAAAATGATAAAAAAAATGTATTAAAAAACAGACGAAAACCTCAGCAACACACCCACTGCCAACAGAAGAAGGATCGTTTCTAAAGCAGCTTCTTTTTTGTCTTTCGAGCTCCTCAGATGCCCTCGAGCTTCACTGCACTGGGGTTAATAACAGTATCTCCAGATCTCAGCAACAAAACCATCTGAATGGACAGATCTGTCAGGGTAAAAGTCATTTTCTGGTGTTTTCAGGTGAATTGTGTCTGGATGGATGGTGTCATTGCAAACGTCTAAGAGCAGACTGGACAGAAAATTAGTTTGGGAAAAAATAAATAAATAAAAGAAATGTTTTAGGTCTAAAACTTCAGAAGTACTGTGTGAAACGATACGTCCGCTACGTCCAGCAAAGGGGAAAAGAAACATGGGGGAAGGCCGCACGCTGTGTAATCACATTTACCTTTCACTTAGTTTCTCCTGTGAGCCTGTAAATCAGAGCCCAGATGGGATTCAGCGGCGCAATGCTGTTATGTAAGACCCACTCCCTGTGAAGATAAATGCCCGGTGGACGCTGCTCGCTCAGGGTGGAGAAAGAGGTTGGCGGCGTGACTAAAGCATGGCCCATTGACCGATAGCATCTCTGTCTAAGAGCTGCTCGGGGAGGCAGCTGCTTTATGTCCACCTCGCCGTCAAACGGGGCACTCTGTCCTGCACGGGCAGGGGATAAATCAGCCCCTCGGACCACTGTTTCCAACTCTTTCTAGGCCTCACTCAGAGCGGCATTCCTGCAAAACCACAGAGCGCTAAAAAAACCAAAAACAAAACAAAACCCCTCTTCAGCACGGCCGGCGTTTACAGCCCGCCACCTCGGTATCTCATTTGGTTTCCTCTGATTTTGGCCTTTCTGTGCAAAAAAGCCCCGCCACAACCATCTCAGCCATCTCCGGAATTTACTCCAAATGATTGTTTTGCCTCTCCACCTCCTGAGTGTGTGTTACAGTATATATATGTGTGGGTGTGTGTGTGTGTGTGTGTGCGTGGCTCCAGGCTAAGGAGTAGTGAGGGAGTTCCCCCACATCTGTTCACCATAAGAGCTTGTTGACAGCAGCTCTCCTCTCTCTCTCTCTCCTGCAGCTCCCAGTTCAGTTCATCCCTTCTTTGGATTCTGTTGCCGCTGCTCCTCATCCAAGATTAAGTAGAAACACAGTGTCGGCCTGGTGTTTAGGGGCCTGCTTGGCTGCCTATCTGGAAAGAAGGGTCAGGTTCGTAGCCTTCGATAAGGCCTCTATAAGGTACTGGACCAATGGGGGGGGCGGTGGGTTATTTATTTATTTTTCTGTGCACCATTCTCCGATTCAATATTCCTCATCTCACAGTGAATTATTCTCTATTAAAAGCCGAAGATTAATCCTCATTTTGATCCGATTACGGATATAAAAGCAACGTTTTATTGGCTCAAGCCGAGATTTTTAATGGAATAGACCGACACTATGCGATTCATTTCGCCGGAGTTTTTATGTGTGCGCGTGTGTTTAGAGGTACATACCAGACAAGGATCACACACACAGACACACACACACACAGGCCACTAAGTAGTTATCTGAAGTTAAAGCCGGAGTGTTTCTGCAGGAGGATTGAAAGCCACCCAAGCCTGTAATTGGGAAAAGGGCCATTTGGACCATCAGAGTTGTCCATTTGTTTTTAAAAGGGAAACGCAATCGATGGGCAGCATTAAGCAGATCTGTGAGAGATCTAAATGGTTCCAATCTTTACTTCCTGCTCCGAAGATACTGGCCTTTAATGATTGGACAAGACCCACAGATAGAGGCGAAGCTGCAAACCCCACCGGCCAATCAGATGGGGCCGATATCACTCGACACCTTCCCGTTGACCCCGGTGTACTCTCTTTGGTGCTACGAGTTAAGATCTCGCAGTCACATCATCAACAATGAACAGCCACCTGAATAACACGCCTGCTGTGATTGCGCTGCTAATTAGCTTTGCTGTAATGACTTTTAGTGGAAAGGTAGCTCTTTGTAATTGAAGTCTTTGCTTTCCAGTTCACGTTCACGTCACATTTCACATCTCAGTTCTCACCGACAAACTCGGGGTTCTGTCGCCGGCTGAGCGTGTACTGATCTACGCCGTGCATGCACCAGTATTGACAGGTTTGTTCACCAGGACAGCGAGTGTGGGAACCACCCACAAGGGAGCCGAAAACTAACAAAAAACCATAAAAAAGGAGCTCGTCTGCGCCTTATTTTCATAATTATTATTCCTTCCCGTGGTGTTTTTCTGGAAGTTGAATTGAGGTGAAACCCACGAAGGATGCACACCTGCTACAGAAGCAGAGATGGCGGCTTAAACTGCTGGAGCCGTACAAATGGGTCCTCGGAGGACTCCTCCGTTTCTTTCTTCTCCCTCAGACTGTAAAGTTTTCCAACAGCTGGTAGACAATAAAAAAGTGAGTGGGGCTGTGATTGCGAAGCTTTCCAGGGGTTTTATTGAAAGAGGGAAAATAACTGTTATGGCTGCAGTTGAGAGCTGTACAGTAAGCGACCTCATTCATTTTCAGCATTCTCCGTATCAGTTTACCACCACTCAAAATTCAATTTTTCAGATCTTCAAAAGATCTTCAAAACATTAAAGTCACTCTTTGAGGCTGTTTATGGTCAGACCTCTTTCAGCTATGGCAGCAGAGTGTGTTTACATTGTGTGGTTTCTTTCTCTGTAGCAGTTTCAGTTGTTGGTTGCCTTTCCTGTGCAGGATTCATAGAAAGCTTGCATGCATGCAAATGTGTCCGTTATCAGTCTCTGCACTAAGCTCTGCGTACTTACTGCTCATGCTAATGCTAACAGAAGCAGTTACATTAAATGCAAAGTGTTTGACCACACAAAGCTGGAAATGAGATCATGTTTAGGAAATCAGTGATATAGAAAGGTCAAATGTTTGCAGGGAGTAATAGGAGGAGAAGAAGAAGAGAGGAAGACGTTTGCATTGATATAGCTGCTTTAAACAGCCCACAACAACCCACTGGACACCATCAGATCAGCTCCACACAGTCGGCACACGCAGTTAGCGATTAGCTTGCCGACACAGTGGAGCATTTAGCAGCTAGTTGGTGGAGACCAAAACTGGAGCAAAAAGAGTGAATATGAGGCCGAGACATCAGTCAGACGGCCGTGTATCCGTGCAGCTGCTGGATGTGTACATCAGCGAGTGTTTGAGAATTAAAACAGCAGCACGTGTGGTCGCTGTATTATTTGGACTGGCTCCATTCCCAGACTGAACAAGGAAAGCAGGAGTGCAACATCCAACAAGTTCGGAGTAGTGGAGAGTCGAAGCCAAATGAAAAGAAGAAGAAGAAGAAGAAAAACACCTGAAGGTCTTTGTCAAACAAATTTTCTCATATGACCGACATCACATTGCATTTGTGTTACATTCAATCTGAATCCGCCACAATCTGCATGGGGCAGATGGAACCTTTTTTAGTATTCATGCCCTTTTGGTATTCAGCCTCTCGGCCATCCCTTCGTCTCAAGACGAGTCCCGCTCCCCTCTCTCCGAGTCTCTTTGTTCTTTCTAAAAGTGCTTGTCTTCCACCGAAGCCGCCACTGTTGCCGTGTCTTTGATGTGAGTCGGGGAGACGGCAGTGAGTCCTCACCTGTCAGCTTTCATGGCTCCCCGAAGGTTGACTTTGAGCCAGTGTCTGTTAAATTGGGATTGATCGCAACAACAGCAGCCACACATTACACACACACACACATGCGCGTGCAGTAACACACTCGGGGGGGCAAACGGTGCGTTTCCCGAGCAGTTGTGCTCCGGATGCTGCTGAATGCTGAGGAGCAACCGTTTTTCATGTTGCGCGCGGCAGTTTGATGTGACCGAAGCCATTTGTTTGGAGTTTCTGCCTTTTTTTTTTTTTTTTGCCGCGGCGTCGTTGGGTGTCAGAGGCGGCGGCGAGATTTGTAGGGAATGCCTAATGCTCGTATCAGTTGAGCGGAAGACTTATGGGAAAGAGTGGCTCTTCCTGGAGCATGTCTGAATCACAAGCTGAAGTGTTACAGTTAGAGAATGACAAACACCCCGTCTCATCTGGAGCCATCGACCACAGCGTCCCTCTCCACCGCCGCCTCGCTCAGATCTGAGCTCCACTGGCTGTTTCAGTCTCAGCAGCATGGACGCTGCATACAAATCGTCAAAACTTGACGCAGGAGCTGTCAAACGCCACGCGCACGCCGAAATCCCCCTAATTTATTTTGCATTTCCGCGTCCAAAGAGGCGAGGTGGCGCTGCGCACAGATGCGGGAAACGTCTTCGGGGATGCACGCCGGTTTGGCTGGAAAACAATGAGCAAGGGGTGGAAGCTGATTGGCCTGCGGGGAGCGGAGACGTAAACACCGAAGGGAAAGTTTGTGAGCCTCGCGAGCAGCGAGCCAAGAAACGGCTGATCCCCAGGCCTCCTCTAAAGCCATCATTGATTAGGTAGAGAAACGTCTTTGGCTATGGAATCTCACATAAAGTCTCCTTATCTGCAGTGATGAATGTGTGAGAGCGAGCGGGGAGGGAGAATGGAGAGAGAGAGACCATTAAAGGAGGAGAAAAAGAAGAGGAGAGCCCCCCATGGATGCTACTGTCAGCGGTGGGAACCCAGATGAAAGTGGTGCAGCCAGATACCAGCGCTCTTTGATCGTGCCTTTGTGTGATAAACATCGCGCTATGCCAGCCGCGCTCGGCGCATCGTGCCAGCCCGGCTGTGAAGGTGAAGGGCTTTGAGCAGGCTTCCAGCTCAGCTCTGCTCAGGACCAGCAGGCGTTTGCCATGCCAGAGAGCTGTCTGCAGCACACACACGCGGAGTCAAACACACACACACACACACACTCTGACACATTCTCCAGCAGATTGCTCTCACTTTCCCTTCCAGTGTCTCGCTCTCTGTCTCTTTTTCTTTCCTCAGTTTTCCCTCCTCCTCTTTCATTCTGCCTCCCTCCCTCCGCTCCTGAGATACTTGTTAAAGATGCAGCCTCGGCTCCAGAAGCAGCTGCTCCTGCTGCGGAGCGCCAGTCCTATTTGAACCAATAATCATCAAGTTTTCAAAATTAAAAGTGTGCAGGCAGAGCGTGCATGAGCGTTTGGGTTTTTTTTTATTTTACTGCGTGTTGTAATAGTAATACGGGCTGTTGAATATTTCATATCTGCCACTGCTTTGAAACGGTGCAGGTTTTCGCGGTGTTAGGTGTAACAAGGGAGGGAATTCTGCCAATGCTGCCTGCATAAATCCTCACCCCTTCATTGTTTCTGCTTTCTTCCCTTTTTTATGCACAAACCTGTTCGAACTACACTTTTTTTTTTTTTTTTTTTTTTAGGGTGTAAGGCAATAGCAATCCGACTCCTCAGCTTCAGCTTGTGACTACTGTAACAAAGCCACATGGTGATTTTGATTCACTGGAAAAAGAAAAGAGCAGGATTACTTTAGCTTCACAGCGAGGCAGAGAGCGGAGTGAGCGCGTCTGAGAAGGGAAAGAGTGAGCCGGGGAGAGGGGAGGAATGAGTGCCATGCATGTGTGGGAAGTGGTTTTGGCAGGGTTTGAAATTAATGATCTCAACATGTGCTATAGTTGAGAATCATCAGAAAGAAAAGTGCAGACAAAAGCACTTGCAGTACAGCCATGCCGGGGCCACAGATGGAGAAACCACAAGGACTGCGAGACAGAAGCTGCGGAGCAAACTTTTGTTAAAACGAGGAGAGAGAGAAAAAAAAAAAAAAACATGTTCTTTTACGAGAAAAATGTCAACTTAAATGTTGAAAAAGTCTCGAGCGCCGCTTCTGCCGGAGATCTGAGAGAAGCCAGCAGCCGCGCGAGGACACAGTCCACTTGTTTAATGGGAGAAATGATTCGTTTTACTGGTTCTTTAGAGCTGCGAGGTGTGCCAATCAGCCCGTCGCCATGGCAGCGTGTTACATTTAAGTGGGAGGGTTTGACACATGGAAATGACACCTTCCAGCCGCTGCGCATCGCCCGACGCAACATCTCTTTAGTAATGCATATTTCACGCAGATGGCCGGTTTATGAATATGTGGCCCTGGGTTCATGGCGCGCGGTGGAGCAGCTCTAAATGAGTCCCTGCAGGATAAATACACACATTTTATTGGCCGCGGCAGGAAGTGGAGACGGTGGGGGCCTCATGCGAAGGCCAAATCTGATCTCAAATATCCACCAGACTCCAAAAAAAAAAGAAAAAAGGGAGACGAAGGTCATCTCAGGGTAACTCGCCAAATGCAACAAATGTGACTGCGGCGCGGAAGCTGCTGCGCGAGAGGCTGTGAAACGAGGGATCGGAGAGCCATCGGCGAGCTTAGCGAATCTTTGCTGGCGTTTAGTGGCGTGCCTTTTGATGTCGCGAAACCTCTCGTTACAACAATTCTGGTGATTTTCATGTTTCGGCCTCGCACGAGAGATTGCACGCTCCTTCTCAAGCCCCGACCCCGAATCTGAGAATCAGTTTAATTGGAGAGACAGAGTTAAAACATGCGGAGGAGTTTCGTTTGACATTTGTTTGACTCCCGGTTAAAGTAGAGTAGACTCGAAAAGATAAACTTCGAGGTCATGAACACGTGATCTGAGTTAGATGCTGACTCATTTTACTAGGAAAATGCCACAGCTGTCAGCGGTGGAACAAACAGTGTCAGTTAATGGGCGTCTACCGCAGCCGTGAGAGCTTTGAGCGATGCTACAAACACAACGTAATCGGCTTTAATCGGAAAAACAGTGTGTTCTCTGTGTCCGGGCAAAGTTTCCAATTCCCTCAAAAGCTGCGGAGCGACGTTGAGAATCCACTATTCAAACACACGTCTGCAACCGCCGCACAATCGACGTCTCTTTAAGACAATGGCAAAACATTGAGTGAGATATCACCGAGCGTGTCAAAGTGTGAAGGGGGTTGTCAGAGCCCGCGAAGCGTATCCAACATTGTCATTGCCGCTCGCCTGTCTGCCTGTGGAGAACATCCGCCGTTGACAAGAGGTGAGCTCCGGCTCCTCTCCGCATCAGTTTTGGATCACTACTCTCAATCAAAGCCGGGAGAGGAGGGCCCGCATAATGTGACAGAGCCTGTCTCACTCTTTGCCTTTTGATGCCTGAGGAAGGCTCAACCAGAGCAACCTCCTGTCATAAACCTGCCCACAGGCCTAGACACAAAGAGATCCAGGAGTACGAGGGGAGACAGACAGACAGACAGACAGACAGACGGAAAGTTGCAGACACGCTGACAAACACAAGAGCAACAAAGAGGCTGGAGGAGCGGGGACGCGATAAACAGGCAGCAGTCAGGGTGCAGCGATAAAGCGGGGTAGCTGCATCAAAGCTGTAAAATATCCAGCTTATACAAATTCTATCAGCGCGTGATAAGACTGCACTTTTCATTAAACGGCCCCGCCGGACCAGCTAAATGTATTTGCAAATAATGGCAGTCAGATTTAATGACATTATGAGCCATTAAAAAAGAAAAAAAGATAGTGACTGATCCTATCATCCCCTTGTTTCACATTGATCGCCATATCTGATATCTTGTTTCATATCTCCCCCCCCATCTAATGCAGTAACAGCTGTGGAAATCGGAGCTGATGTGCATTGTTAACTGTGTTTATTGTGGTTGTGTAATTACAAACTGTATAATGCGCAATCTAATTTATTAGATTAGCGAGAGGATTGTAAATCAGTAATTGTGAGATGGCGTGTTTGCTCTGCTGCTCGGCTGCAGGCGCTGCTGTTGTAAACAGTGCCATCTAGTGCATCAGCGGCTGCACGAGGCGGCGGCGGCGGGGGGGAGATGGGAGAGGAGCTGTGGAGGCACGCAGGAGAAGCTGCACAGCTGGCATGGAAGACATGAGCTCCTGCCGCTTCAAATGAACGGAGGAGATGTTGCGCATCACTCCTCCCACTGCAGCAGCTCTCAGTCAGGAGGTCAGACGGCGCGTTTCCAAGAGTTTACAGCTACAAAGTCGTCAAGCTTCTGGAGCGAGACGGTCCGCATTTAGAGCGTGTCTGCATATTTCATGTTTTAAATAGTCGTTTTGATGATTTCTGATTAAAAACAACTCGCGCACCAGGAAGAAATTTGAATAACTTTGAAAAAATCGGCCCCGGGCTGCTGATTTGTCTTCAGTTCAGCCGTCTGGTGTAGGGAAACCGGCGAGGTCATCCGAGGATACGCTCATGCAGGAGGACGCAGAAGAGCTGGAAACTACCGCTCATGTCACCGCAGCGCATTCCTCGGCTTTTACACCACGGAAAAGAAAGCATTATACCAAATTTACCACCCAATCATACCGAGACCGGTCCCGGGACATGCACGCCGTCACAATCTCAAAATAACCCCCAGCCAGACCCAGACCGGACCTCTTTGGAGCTATTTCTTCTCCTTCTTCTTCTTCTTCTTCTGCCGTGGCAAAGTATCAAGGAAAATATTAGTCAAAACTTGCCACTTGTGTGTAAATGAGATCAAGATGGATTAGGAGCTCTGGATTCTATTTGAGGCCTTATGAACCACAAGATTTCCATCTGCAGCCGAGAGCCAGCGGAGGCCCAGATGCGCGGTGCACAGCCGGGGCAACTTTGAATGTGATTTCCTCTCTTAAGCCTTTAGTGTAGGTAAAGGCATTATAGCCGATCAAACCTCTTAGCCCTCCTACTTGTGGGATTTGATGTGCATTACTGACAGTGAGAAATGGCCTGCCTGAAACACAATATCTCACTTCAGTGGAAGATGGAGAGGAGCAGGGGGGCGGGGGTGGAGAGGAAGCATGGAGACGGATATTGGCTGACAATAAGAAAATACAAAAACACACACACACGTACACACTAAAGCAGCGGCTCCAGCCTTATAGAATGACTGAAGAGCGGCTGGACTCGTCAGAAAGGACAGAAAATTATGATTTCAGACACACGACGGTGTTTGTTTGCACCTTGCGCACAAAAAATGAGTGTGATGCTGTTTTAAAATACGCACATTTCACACACAGGAGCCGGTTTTTAAGAGCAGTTCTGATTTTAGAGAAGAACAATTCACATTTCCCCAACATGGCGGCTGATGCAGTCATTTTTAGGCTGCTCTCTTGAACAAATAACTGTATTTAAGAATATATTCTCTATATAACACTGTAGGGACTCTGATATATTACCACAGGCTGCGTTATACACCTGAAAATAAACTATGTACAGACAGTTTCGCCTGTCGCCGATAGGTGAAACCGGCTAATCGGCTCTGGTTTAACACCATAACATCACAGCGCTAGTTAGCAAGTGAGCGGTTGTAATAAACAGCTAAAAGTCATTTATTTATTTATTTAGTGTTGAATTATGAAGCATGGATGAATAATAGACCAACCCTGCAAACTGCAAAGTCGTATGATTTGAGTTCAGCTTGCAACACGCATTAAAAAACCAAAAGTCAGAGTTCAGCTAGAAAATACAGACAGAGCAACGGCACAAGAAGATCGTCCACGACAACGTGGTGTTTCCCTCACAGCCCAGCTGGTTTCTCCAAATGAGGACTGACTGCCCATCACGTTAATAAACGTATTTAATGTCTTAAAGACACGAAAACCATGTGATCTTATCTGCTTCCTGTCCAAAATGTGAATTTCTGCATTGTAGGTCGTCAGGTTTATGTTTAGATGGATTAGTAATAGATTACTAATGGATATGTGGTTGGATGCGGGAGCTGCACAAATGCAAACTTGACCAAACGAAACACTGACAATGGAAATAACACAGGTAATGTCGCTTTAACGTGGAGTCACTGCAAACGCATTTGAAACGGACGCAGCTGCGACGCGACAGGTCGCTTTCACGTTCACGCACTCAAGCGCGCATTAACCACCTGAACCGGATCGATGTTTAAGGACATTTTCACAAAAGACTGTAGCTTCAGAAACCGTGAATTACCGTCCGCCGTCACTCGCCGGTTTCGACTTTGAAAGACCACGTTTGATTCTCTCGTCTGGAGCCAAGGTAAAGTCAGAGGTTTCTATTGCTGTATTTCTAAAGAGCCTTAAATAAAAAGCGAATGAAAGAGATGATGTAACGCTCTTTGCCCGACATGCTCCGAGGCAGAAAGGGAGAAAGGTGAAATAAAAACTATATTGAGGTGGCTCCTCCATAATAGACTTTTTCACCTCGCTGTATTCAGCCGTACCTTGGCTTATCTGTGCCCTTGCCCATGATATAATTGAGCTTTTCAAAGTGGCGGCGCATTAAAAAAAGAAAAAAAAAAAGCCCCACGTATGGATTTGCATTTGAAAATGACTACAGTTTAAAGCTTTTATTAACAAAGTGGCTCGCTGTAATTTTTATAACCTGGGCGAAGTTAGTGGAGCTGAAAGAGAGCAGATGCTTCCTTTGACCGGCTCTCGCCCTGCAGAGGACATGTGCAGCTTCTGATACGGATACAGCATCCACACCGCTCTGTTGTGGTTTCAAAGTCAGCTGGACGCGTGGTGTTACATCCACACCTCCTCCACACATGCTCAAACACACACCAAACACACTTCCTTCCTGCGAGCAAGCCTTCCTATAGGGACTTCCTGCTCTAAGTGTTGTTTGCTCAGTGCCCACTCATCTCCCACCTCCTTGGCAGCCACTTCCTCTTCCTCCTGCTGTGTTCCTGCGTGCTTGTCTTAAATGCACTGTCTGTTGCATAACGTGTCCACTTTTACATATTTATGCGGAGCTTCGCAGGTGCATGTGTGTGTGTGTGTCACTGGACAGATGTTCATCCGGCCAGCTGACATCACTGACCCTGTTAGCTGCAGCCTGATGTGCAGCGGGTGGACCCTGCACCCGACCCCCGACCTCCTCTGACCGCTACACTTGTACTCCTCTGTGCAAAATGTCCTGAGAGCGCGGATCTAGGACAGATACACTCTGTGGGACTGCAGGGGTGGAAACCCACCAGCTGAGATTTCTCTGCAGAGTGCCAAAACAGCCCCCCCCTCCTCACCACCACCTCCACCCCCACATCTGTCCTGAAGGTTAATCTATGTGCTGGTACACTGTCTGCTGTCGGTGCTGATATAGATCCAAGTCTGCATGTCAAAACCTGTCGTATTCATCTGACAATGCAAAATCCACAGGGTTGCATACGTGCACACACCCACACACACGCACACACACGCGCACACACACACACACGGTGCAAAACCTCATTATTTTTTGGTCACAGTCCAAAAAATTCCCAAAATATTGAAAATGATACCTTGACACCCGTGCATACAAATATTGCAATTTAACTCTGAGATGTTTTTATCTGTCTAGCATGTCTGAGCTCTGTCATGCTATCCTGCGTGTCTCTCTCTCTCTCTCTCTCTCACACACACACACACACACACACACACACACACACACACACCTTGCCATCGACTTTTTTTTTTTAAAGCCATCTGGGAGAAGGGCAGGAGAGCATGCAGGAGTGATCTCACATATTTACAATAAATGTGCCCTTGATGCCTGTGAGTCAACCCAAGCAAATACTAAAGCTGTGTAAATGGCTCTTTAATATTAAACCCATTATAACTTTTTAATGGATATAAACTGGAGTTGTTTGTGCCTCATATCACAGTAAGTCTAACGTTGATCAAATATATATGAGCGATAAGCTCTGTATTCTCCCTGCCCTGCAGTCGAGATGCATGTTCAGTGATAAACTAATGAATTTTGGAGTGATTGCATGAGTCAGTGTATTAAAAATATTCTTGGAATTGCAATTTAATTTTTAAATTTCCATGAAAACTTTTTTATTTTGCACTCAGGAATGAAGTTATAAACCAAACCAGACTGCGACATTAACTGCTACACAAAAAGAAAAAAGCTAATGCTAGGAATGCTATAGCTAGCTGGTGCGATAGCTGCTAGCCAAAGCTAAAGCTAATGCTCTTATATTAATACTATCTCTATGTTATTACCCACTGTCTTACTACTATATACATCACAACCCACACTAGGTGAACCTAAGCCTCTGCGGTTGAACCAATATTTACCTGTTGCATAACCCTGAGCTGTCTTTTCCCTAATAACATACTTTGATTATTAGAAATGCCTCTTGTTCACGTGTTTTTAAATCTTCTTTTAAGGATTTTTCCACATAATTAAGCGCAGAAACACTTCTGCACAACCCATTTGAGCTGCGCGCGTCCTGTCTAAGCCATCAGAAGGTTTATGTCCAAAGATCCATCAGTGAGCTCATTAGGCTTTAACGTAATAAAAAGGCTCACCTTATTGTTTCCACACAGGCCTGTTTGCGCTGGGCACCTGCGTGCATGTCCAATACTAAATATGTAATGAGTAAGTGGAAGAGTGACGTGATCTTTGCCTTTCAGAGCCACTTCCCCCCCCCCGACCCCGGAGTCCAGAGGTTAATGACATCATTAGCATTCTGTTGGGGCTTGCCTGGCGTCTCTTTCCCAGCAGGGCTTGTGCTGTGCTCAGAGGCTGACTAAGCCAGGGACTTAACACTGGGCAAGTGTGTGAGCAGAGATTGTGTGTGTGTCTGTGTGTGTGTGTGTGTGTGTGTGAGCGAGTCAGAGAGATAGAGGGATAGGGGAGGAGGGGTGGTGGTGGTGGTGTGATCATCCTGAAAGTGTCACAGGATACTGGCACTGTGAGTCAGAGGTTGGGGATGAAGAGGAGGAGGAGGATGAGAGAAGGGTTGGAGGGTGAGTGGGTGGAGGTTGCAGGATATGCTGAAGACTGACTGAACCTGTGAGTCAGAGGGAGTGTCCATTGACCAAGACACACACACACACACACACACACACACACACACATTCATTTAACCATAGTTGATACCTCGTCCTTTTTATGTGACACTTTATTTGTTTATTATCATTATATTATTATTAATAGCAGGCACACAACATTAAACAACAGAGGAAAAGCAACTTAAATATTATATTATTGCAAATATTAGAAATATAAACAGAAAAAATATAATAAAGGTGCATCAAAATCAATTTAATTACATTAAAAACTGGTCTTAGAGTGTAGGTGTGCAGTGTAGGTGTTCAGAGACTTAATGTGAAGCAGATTCAGATACACTCTGAAGTGGAATTGATGCTTTAATCTTACTACAGCAATTATAAGTTACTGATAACTGATTACTGATGCTACACAGCAGTTATAAGGTAATTCAATGATAATATAATGTTAAAATGCAGCACATACATTTACAAAGCTATCAGACACTAACGAGTGTGTCGCAGGTTCAGCCTCTGTGACATATTCACTTAAAAACCCACATTAAGCTGAATTAAAGTCATATAAAACAAATATTTACAGTGTGTACGCAGACGCTGCAGAACATTAAACCATGAGCTGTTGAGTTAAAATACCTGTAAAGTGCAGTCAGGAAGTAGTGTGTTTGTGTGTGACTTTAACACACATTTCCTCTAAATTCAGCTGGAAACTTGCACAAACCTGCAATAACGGACTTTCCCCACCCTGTAAACGCCAACGTATTAAAGTGATGAAGTGTTAGCGGCGTAGCACAGCGCGCTGACAGCATCCTGCAGACACGGAGGAGAGTTAGCACCTGATGGAGTCGTGTTTCTGGCCACCTGATGAACACAAGTCCAACATTTTCACTTTTAACTCTGTTTTCTGAGGAAGGCATCTGGCTCTTTAGCCGCTAATTGCTCCACTGAGTTCGCCGGCTAGTTGCTAACTCTGCCTGTCAGCTGTTTTGTGCTGAGCAGTTTAACGTACAATTGGATTTTAGAAGTTATTCTCCGTTGCCTGCTGGGGCTGAAAATGACGCTCTGAGAGTGAGCAGAAAGGGTAAAGTTGCAGCAATTAGCCGAAAGATCCTATAAAGCTCAACAGAACAACATGACGCTGCAGAGTTAGCTGCTACGAAGGACATTTTGCACAACAATATTAAAGTGTGCAGCTTTAAAAATACAACTCTGTGTCTTTAACAGTGTTTGATGAGTGCGGGCGTCCACACAAGTAAGTATGGAAATGCAAGAGCGCACAACACAAACCGCCGCTCTTTCCAGTGTGGTTTTAGGTTCCATCATGGCTTAAATAAATGGTTAGCTGCAGGCTAACCGCTCTCTGAGGGACACTCCACTGACTCAGTGTTATTCTGGGGCCGTAGCTCCAGTTGCAGAGAAGCTAGCGCTAATGGAAACACTCGTCCACAAAATCCTACTCCCAGTTATTTCCTCAGTCCTAATTGCTTTTGGTGTGTGTGTGTGTGTGTGTGTGTGTGTGTGTTTATTTTTCTGCCAAGGGAGCAGAGGGAAACGGTTATGTAACCAAGGCCGGTGCCTTGTGGTTCGCCATCCTCAGGGAAGCGTCAGCGCTCCAGCTTCCTCGCTTTCATTTCATTTTCGCCTTTTTCCACGTGATTCATTTCCATTTTCAATTAGATGCGATCGCACTCCCGCATAAATACCCCGTCTGAAGAATCGGGAGAAATACGGCTGCCGTTAGATTTATGTCGGCGTCGATGGAGAGTGACGCCGCGCCTGAGGCCGATTTCAACACATGCATAAATAAAAATCCCCCACAGCATTAAGGAAACAGTAGCATTTAGGCAATGACCACTCTGATGATCATACCCTTCTGATGGCATTTAGCTTGCAGCATGTTGGACAGCCAGACCTACGGGGAAAATGCCAAACCCCGGACGTCGCGGCTCGTTGTCATGATTCTGGAAAAAAGAGCTGGAGCAGTGACTCAGGAGGTTTTTTCCCCTCCGTCAGGTGACTCCAAGTCAACACGTTTACAGAGAAGGAGGAGGAGGAGCGGCGCGGGGAGGGATAAGGGAAGTGATTTTCCATACTGGGTGAGTCGCACTTCAGACTTGGACTGAGAACCTCGGTGGCCGGCTGAGGCGCTCACAGCAGCATTCAACTTCTGGCACAGTTTGGGCATGTCACACCTCCACGCCAGAGCCCCGAGCTGACCCAAATATAACCTGGACAGCCTGACGTCGCTGGGTTCTCCCATTTCTCATCTCGCAACCATTTCAGTTGAGCGTCGGGACAGAAATAGCCCGACTGGAAGACGTTTGGGGAAATGAAAACTGAAAGAATCATTTGCTAGAAGCCCTAATTACAGTCTTTCATTCTGTTGTTGTCTTTTGATTGAAAATCTGATTTGCATCCTTATTTGTTGTACCTACATTGGTTGTTATGTAACCATGATGCTCAGACGGCACACATTTCCCTTCTCTTACAATAGAAACAAAAACAAACCCCTGGTTAATCCGGGAGAATCAGGGGATTTTGCTGCTGCAGCCTTACTTGGTCTGGTATGACCCAATAGCCTACAGTGATTAATATTAGCAAACGTTAGCTTGATACAAGTACTGACTCTGCTCGTGTTACTGTTACATAATGTTGTGGAAGTCACTGTTATCCCTTAATGGGACTGTTCACGGCTCTGCCCTCCACTTATTGGATTTGGGGAAGTTTACACATCATCTGCCAAACACATTACGCTCACCAGACACGCCTTCGTACTACAAGGCGTTTCTCTAGCAACGTTCACACCTGACGTGCAGCTCTAGCTTCAGTGTTTTAGCGTCATATCACATAGGAAGCCTTTAAAAGCATATTAAAGACGCTTGTGCAGAGCTAGAGCTTTAATACAACTTGGCTGAAAAGCATTTTGGGCCTGGACAAGTACAATATCAACTGTACTGCCGCAGTGGGGGTCAGTGAATGGCCAGATGAAAGTTTGCAGCTTTCGTATTGTCACTTATTTCCACGCAAAACAAGATCGGCAAGACTGTTTGGAGGGATTTGATTGGTCAGACAGTCGAATGGTAGTCTCTTCATCACCTGCTGATGGAGGCAGACGTACCCCTCAAACTGCGGGAGATGGAGAAGGATGAGGGAAAGCGTGCTAGCTAGCAAGCTAGCTAATGAATCTTTGCTCTGTGCTGCTAAAAGACTGATTGGTGGGTGGATGTCGTCATATGATTGGTTGAAGTTGGTTGGTTCAAGCTTTCTTAAACACATATCACAGTTTATTAGACATAATAAATCGCTTTTTTTTTGTTAAATAGGTGCACAACACGACCGGGGATGTGCTCTAAACTGTTTAAAAAGGATATATTTCATTTCTTCTTGATTCCGACTGATGAGCTGCATGAGCTGTCGGGCCAAACAATAAACTCTGGGTGAATCATCACCATCATGACTCATTGTTTTCATAGTTTTCCACCTCAAAAGGCTTCTTCCTGGTATATTACATCAATTTTCTACTGTAAAAGAGAATTAATGATCAGTTTTGTTTTCAGATTCGAATCTGCACTGATTTATATTTGTTATTGTAATAAAGGTTGCTGGTTTGAGTCCAAAGGCCAGCTGGTGAATTCAAAGGAATTCACTGAATAACTGACTCACCTCCCCTCAGTAATTCCTCTTAAACTGCCCCTCAGCAAAGCAACCCAACCCCGAGCTGCTCCAGAGAGGCAGAGCCATGCAGCAATAATTGGGTACACTGCGCTCTGAGAGTTTCCTGCACTGTGGAGAGAAGCCGCGGACAGCTCAGAGATGGTGTATTCATTATGATCCTCGCTTCTGTAATCACATGTAACCCCAGTGGCCGAGGATCAAATCCCTGCACAAGCCTCCTCTCTGGTGCCTCCCATCGCTCTCTCAAACCCTGACTGGCTAAATAAAGACAAAACAGAGAAGCGGCGACGAGACGTCCGACACTTCATGTGTGGATTCCAATAAACCTGCAGCCGCTGCAGCATTGTCTCATCTGTTGCGAGGCCGGGCGTCACATTGGACACACAGCCCAATTTGAAAGCCTCCGGGAGCGAACCTCAACGCTCTGTGTGGGTTTTTATGCCGTGCCAACGCTGGCTCCCGAAAGAGGAAATCACCCCGTTGTTGAAAGGAAATTGTTTTGTTACAGGTGCAGCGGCCTGCATACTAAACTACCTCCTGGTTGTAAATAACCAGCCGCTGGCGGCCTGTCAGCTCCTTCACGTTTCACAGTTGCAAAGGAGGCCGAAAATTAAAAGCACCTCCAGTTATCTTAAAAACAGACGTGTGTGTGTGTGTGTGTGTGTGTGTGGGGCGCAGCAGCTTAAAACACTCCTGTACTAATTGATTCAAGCCATGCAGTGAGAGGAAGATGTCGACATGTTTGGGAGAACAACTGCGTGAAAAGACAGCAGCATATGTCGCCTTTAGATTTATGTGCTGCAAAAATAAAATAAAAAACCTGGCGCTCTGCCTTTTGCTTGTCAGGCAATTGCTTATAGCTAATGATATCACGTAAAAGGGATGCTGTGGTGCAGAAGGCTGGGGGGGGGGTGTTCTGCTGCTGTGTGTGTTTATGTGCGTATATGCATGAGCCGGGGAGTGTTTGGGTGTGCTTTCACAAAAAATAGAGTGGGGCAATTTGCATGGGATTGATGCACAGCGCGCCGCAGCGCCAGCAGGAGCAATACAATACGGTTGTTAAAGCCATGTCTCAGCCCTTTGTACGTGTGCTACAATGGCACCACTTCTTCTTCTTCTCCCTGAGCATGTGCAGCAGATCACTCAGATTCAGAAAGGTGACTGTCGAATATTGGATTCACAGGCGAAGCTGCATTGTTAGCAAAACGTAGCCAGATTGAACTCAAGCTAGTATGTGTGTGTTACTGGGTACCTTTCCCCTGCTACATGAGCGACAGAAGGGCATCCTGTCCGTTGTATTCCACTTTGTTTCCTCGACTTTGGCCGACCCTGCAGCATCCCGGCTGCCCAGGAAGCAGGGAGCCTTGCAAATTAGATTAAGATACTGTGTGAAACACTGGTTCATTCCATAATGCCGTATCGACATTGGCAGCTGCCAATACAATTCATGACATCCACATCATCAGCCCGAGTGGAGTGAACAGCTCTGTCAACCGGCGCGGCGGGGTGGAGGCGGCTGAGGGCTGGAGGAATGAGAAGGGAGGCAAAGTGTCGTGCACACGGATGCACGTTTAACTCACATGTAGTTCATATTAAGCCAGGTTTCATAATTAATGCACGACACAATGGTTTGAAGCTGAGCGACAGCGTGAGCTCCACATGGGAGCGAGATGTGACACATATTCCGAGCTAAAGCCGTCCACAGGCTGAGAGGAGGGGCGTTCACGCCTGACCCCTCTCCTTTAACCCCAGGCTCGGGATCTGTGGAATAGCTTTACATATCTGGCCGACCTGTCCGTCTGACATGACCCCGGGGCGCGGCGGGAGACACGGGCAGGCTTAACCAAATCTCACGCAGCCCGGCTGAAAAATGACTCTCCAGGTAATGTGGGCTGGAAATATTTTCTCTCCCGTCGGCCTCCCGCCCGCCACCGCTCCCGTCCCGGGTGAATTCCACGGATTTTAAAAGGACGCTTTGAATTCAGCGGAGGCTCTGGTGAGAACAATCAGCGAACATGGCTGGCTGATTATATACGGTCGGTGTGGGGGACATTCTCATTCATGTATGCATCTCAGCATGTGAAGTTCTTTATATTCATCTTATGAATCTGCAGCTCCCTCCAAGACAGACTTCTGAGGAAAGTCACAGAGGTGCAGAGCACCAATACATATCCATAACATATTGCCTCGTGCGCGTGGCGCCGCGGTGTGTTATTTCATTTCCTTTTACGTGCGTTTTGCACACAGCCATCACTGCAGGGGTCAAGATGCAACGAAAAGCGTCTAAACAACAGCGGCACCGTCGTAAACACAATGACACAGAGGTCACATTTATCAGGAACCCCTGTTTTACTCTTGCACCTTTCAAAACAAGACGTCATAGTTCCTCTAAGCGCCGCTGCAGAGGGTTTAATGCTGATACCTGCTCAGATTAAGCTAAAGAGCAGCCTCCTGACGGTGTCTTGTGCTGTGGATCAATAACCCTTTATGCAGGGACCTGTGCAGAGGTGCAGCCCAGTTCTCCAGCCAATGCCTGTTTGAGGATAACTGACGAATGATCTCAAATCTGCATTGTTTTCTTTCATTTAAAGGCCATTTCTGGAGGTAGCATTACTTTGTGAGATCTCCGACGTATGGAAGCCTTAAAGGGCCACTGTGGTCGACTGATCAGAAGCTGGATGGTTTGATCCACAGTCTTGGTGTCGCACTGTCCCTGAGCAAGATGCTGAACGCCAGCATCTTAGCATTTGTCACTCTGTTGGGTTGTGTATTAATCCTCTAGAGATGGAATCTGAAGCTTTAAGGTAGTGCAGCGTGTGGAGATTCATTTTTGAGTGTGCACGCATGTAAAATCAGAGCCCCCACACTCAAAAACATCACTGCCTTCGTACCATAAAGCATCCAGGTTGATGTTCTTCAAGATCTGACCTAATTGCAGACTAATATACAGTGACGACAGATGATAATGGAAGCATCTTGGACCTTTTACTACTTACATCTCCACCAGTTTAACTAAAAGTTACATGAATGAGCAAATAATATAATATATGCATGGATGGATCAGACTTATTCTGTCTGAATTAAGACAGTATATGTTTGTTGTAGTTTCACAGATGCTGATGATTCATATTTCCTGTCATTAATGTATCCAGTGAAGTACAGTTGATGGTTAAACGATGATTCAGTTGATTATAATGATGATTATCATCTGTCCAGTTGGCTACAGAGAGCGCCGTTAATTGGTTTTTAATGCGTCCAAACAAATTAGTTTTGGAATAAGTTTAAAACTCTATCATTCATTCATCAAATCATTTATGATTTTATAATATCGCTGCTTCCTGTGGTCGCAGCTGCTCGCTTATTGACGGATCATCACGCCGACGCCGCTCTCTTTGCAGGGTCGGTTCAGGTCGGCCACTTCAGGCTCTGCTCTAATCATCTCTGAGACTCTCCAGCTCAGGTCGCCCATCTCCTTGAGGTTGCACATGTATGTTAGACACACACACGCAGTCATGCATATAAAATGTTGGATTGTCTGTGACCTCAGTTTAGATTTGAGGAGGTGTGTTTGCTCCAAAGACGCTCCGTGCATTCTGCAGCAGTGCAGCTGCATTTAATAATCGCCGCAGTCTCAAATATATGTCTGTATGTTCCTGATTCAAAACGGTCTTTTCCCCGGCTCACTCCTTTCTCCAAAGGTTGCCTCTCGTCTCATCTGTCCTGTGTGTGTGTCACTTAGTGCTTATAAGAATGCACACATTTAATTGGCTGATTAGCATCACGCTGGATGATTTGCAACACGTGCAATCCGTCTGCGTGTTTCCTGAGCTGGTAATTGCAATAAATGCTCATTCAAGATGTAACATTTATGTCACGGGTGCGAGTCCAGGTCTGGGTAGGACAGCATCTGAGTCCAGTCGAGGAAGAGGAGAAGGTTTTTAGCTATTTATGTTAATAAAAGGGGATAAATACAGAAGAAACAGACAGAATGAAATATTCCACCACAAAGAGTCTGATAAGGGGAAGTTGTACTGAAGTCCTTCCTCCGGCTGCACTGATCCAATACAGTCTGTACTTGGGAGGTCAGAAGTTAATGAAATTCCTGTGTTCAGTTAAATAGTCATTTAGGTAATATACTGTGCTCCATACAAACCGGCCATAAATCATCCTAATTTAATAAACGCAGGAATAATGATGAGACGTCCGGCGAAGACATTTACTCGCAGACCTCATCCCACTTTCGTGGCCGCGGTGTAAAAACAGAAAGACGTCAGATGGCATTTAAACGGAGATGCATCACATGCAATTGGGTCAAATCCTACCTGAGGAGCGTGTGCTCCGGATCACATCTCCTTCCTCTTGTTAGGAAGGGTTGTTTTGTTCTTTCTGTGGAGGAACCTGGTCGTTCAGACGGTCGCTTTCCAGGCGAAGAGACTAAAATCCAGTCACAAAAAAAGGAAAAATCAGCGAATATTTCTCAAAATCTGCCAAGTTTCAATTTGGACAAATTAGCACATAGCATGCATTAGCCAAGATATGTATTTTACAGGCAGCTCTGTGCTTTCAGTAGGAGGCATAATGAAGTGTGAAGGAGAAAATCTGGTGTTTTACGAATCCCCGGTGAATACCGGTTTTGTTTAGCGCCTGAATGGACGCTGTTGTTCAAAAGATCTCCACAGCAAAAACAGCAGGGGTCTGTGTTTATTTATTTATTTCAGCTATACGTTTTCACTCAGCGCTGCCAAAATATATATAAAAAAAAGTTTGTGAACAACAGACTCCAGCTGATTGACTTCAGAAAAGGCAGAATAACAGAAGGTCAGCTCTGAAACACTGAGATGTTTCCTTTGATGTTTCCTTTCTGCAGCTTTGCCACAGCCTTTTTTTTATTTCCTCATCATTTCATAACCACAAGGTGCCCACATCTACTAACATCTTTTGTTTATCCCTGCTCCTGCCGTGGGCTCCGGGGTGTTTCATTATAATCTAGTGCCCCCTAATGGATCTAAAGCTCTGGTGCCTCTGAGACGGCGTGGATGTAATCACTGGGAAGAAGCATTGGTGTAAACTCATTAGTTGTTTGGAGATGTTCAAGTGATACTTTAATGGGCAGGCTCGACTAGCGGGGGCTCCTCTGGAAATGAAAGCAGCTCCACTTGTGCCCTTCGGAAGCAGCAGACAGCCTTCACCCTTCGTCTCTGCCGTCACAAAAAGCCCATTTGGCAGAAGCAACAATAAGAGTCGCTATTGCGAGCGGAGCAGCCGGGGGAACATCCAGCGTGAAGACAAATCAATGAAATCCATTTGACTTTTAAAGCCTCAAAATGCCAAAACGCCAGCGAGTGCAAGGAAAAAAGCGGCGTTGCTCGGCGCCCTATCAAAACCCGCTAATTCTTTGTGACATTTCCCGGCAATTTCCTTCACTATGCAAATGTCTTCCAGCAATCTGATTTAAACAAATGTCATTCATGAGTTAAACAACAACTGGTCAAACGTTTTGTTTCTTTGTCTGTTTTCCAGTTTTATCTTGTCTGACTGAAAGTGATCCGTAATGGTTAAATGAGGCCCCGGGGGGACAGCGTTTCCACGGAAAGAGCTGCTTCTTTTGCACAAAAGGCGCGAACACGCACACTCACACAGTGTCCATGTCAGATATTACACCAGTGTTACCTCCTCCCTGCATGTTGTTGCACCAAACTCTGATGAGGAGGAAGGAATCCTGCACGGTGCACACCTCACTCTTTCCTCTGGTAAAGTTCAAAGCTGAGGCTCGAAGCAGCGTGTGGCTTCAGCACAACCTGTCTGCTCGCAGGGCTGCATCAACTTAGCTGTGCTGAGATCTGAGGAGGAGAGAGAGAGAGCGGACAAAAGACTTGGTCGGTTTCTGCAGAGGAGTGGTGCACAAATGCACGAAGTTCTGGTGCTGATGCATACTCTGCGACTCCAACAGGGGCGAGATCTGCGAGCCTCAGTGAACGTCAACCAGCCAAATCCACATGGAGGCCGGCGGAGCTGCGCCGCGTGCTGTGAATGGCACTGCACTGGCACTGAAACGGCCCTCGAGGGCTAATTAATTTTCCGAGCTGACAAACTGACACTGTGCACCGCTAACTCTTCCAAATTGTTGAACGCGGGGACTAAAGGGAGCCCAGATCCTTTGTCGTTGAAAATACCAACAGGGACATGATCAGTCCCCGAGCTGAGCCGACAAGTGTGGTGACAAAGCATCTGCGTGACCCGACTCCTGTCCATTACTGTCATATCGCTGCATCAGATTGCTGTGCGTACTGATTGACGTGTCGGTCTGATGAGAGGTGTCGCGGTGGCAGGTGTAGAGACGTCCGTGACACCGGTGCACTGACCCCTTCACTCCACCGGGCAGCTGCTGCGTCGCCTGCACTGAGCTTTATCTGGCTGACAGTGACACCCAGTGGCACAGATCAAAACTGCTGCAATATCATGAAAACCAGTCAAACTGGGGATAAATCAAATCAAACCTCACCGCACCAGAGCCAGGAAGTTGTAAATGCTGAACAATGTGTCCTGATTCAATGCATTCATTCACTGCAACCAAACAAAATCCAGAAAACCTTCTGAGTATTTAACAAAAACACTAATTTCACATTTGATTTATTTATTTGTTTATCTGTTATTTGTTTTTTTAAATCTCCCTCCATCATGGTTTTATTTGATGCATCAGAATATGAATATAAGTCGTTTTAACCCTCACACGCATGTTTTTGGAAACATGGGTCTGATTCAGTGCCTTGATTTGATTACATTATTACTAATTAAAAGACGCCACCGTGCTGCATTATGGGAAATGTAGGCGGCAGTCTTTTTTGATGTGATCCTTAAAAGTCTGGATATCTCTGCTGCTTCTTTGTTTGTTCATTCCCTGAGGACCACAGGCCGTTCCTCCATCCTCTGCAGCCTTTCGATCCAGTCGCTGCCATGACGGCCGCTCCTCTCCTCTAATCTCCTGCTCTGTGCTTCCTCTCCGGGCGGCTCCGGGTCTTCCTCTGCCTCTCTTGCCTCGCCTGTTCCAAGCTCACGCCTGTTTGGCGATTTATTTATTATCTCTGTTTGCGCGGCCTTACCAGCTCCACTCCAGCCTCCTAATTTGGTGAAGGTGTCTGGGCTGTAGGCTCCCAGGAGGCATCAGAAGAACGTCTGTAGTTTGTTTTCCATGTTTCAGATCCGTAATGCACAAATATATGTGAAGCTGTCCACCTCCTCCAGTTGGCTATCATCTGATGCATTGATGCATTGTTTGTGTTATTGATCCTCATCTCTTCTGTTTGTCACGTCCAGATGTTGACCTGAAGCATAGCAACACAACATCTGCGTGATTTGAGCAGCGCTACAAGCCTCAGCATCGACTTGGACAAAGTGCAGTGCTGAACTTGTGAATGGCAGCTTGTTAATGAGTGTAAACCTCCATAATGTAATTTTAGTAATATACAGAACGTTATATTAAGTGAAAAGTATGTTACCACATGTAGAAAAAGCTTTTTAATATACTCCAACCTTTGGTCTTAAGTGTGGAGATGAATATAATCATGATTTATGCAGGAAACATTGTTTATTTTCCAAGCTCAACATGACTCAGAGGCAGGAATTCATAAAGTGATGTCATGTGTCAAATAGCAGTTGCATAACCAATAATGTGCAATGTGGTAATCAGGGCAGCAAATCTATTATTAATATATATTCATCTAAGATCAACTAATGTCTGAGGTTTCATGCTGGGCAGAGTTCAAAGAGTCTGACGAATGATCGGACTCTCATGGACTCTGAGAAACCCTCAAATCCTTCGCGGGTCCATAGTGCCGTGATTTATCGGGCTCAGCCAGTCATCGAGTCATGATCTGCTGGGACTGTTCGAGGATTTATACTTTACTGTGGCGAGCTGAGAGTTTGCTAACTTGAGTTGTGCCTGCGCGCTGTTTAAGAGCTATTTACATCATTGTTTTCCTTGTTAAGGCAACTGTAACTTGCTTATGAAAGTTTCATTGCTTTTGTTGGACGGTAAAACTGGTCTTTGTGGTTTATGAGGTCATGGGTCCGGGTTTCATGGATCCAAGCGCTTCAGTAACGACACAAACACTCTTAAACTCTTCATCCGCCTCTCGACAGCGACTCCACTCATCGTTCTCCCGCTAATTAATTTTTATTCACATCCTCAAGTGACTTTGTTTTTGCGTTTATGAGCTCGGCATTTATGGCGTCAGACAGACACAGCGTTATCTTTAATTTGCAAAGATTATAAATATCGTAACCACCGTGGGGGGGGGGGCATTAGTAGCTGGGAACGGATCAGATCTTACATGTGCATATTTATGGTAGAAATGCAGACGTAGAGACAGTTTTATCTCATCAATAACAAAACAACCACTACTGGTGCCATGTTTAATCTGTGGAAACACACATTAGCTCTCACAAATAGCATTTGATCACATGAGATTAGTATGGAGTGCATCTGAGTGATCAAGCAGCACGTTTATTACTTACGCTGCTGCTGCAACAGCTCTGTTTCATGTCTGTGGATTTGACTTGATTTGGATTTGTTTATGTATTTCATTAAAACACCATTAAAAACAACTGTGAATGCTGTTAGCAAGGTGGAGAGCAGGGGTTGTTTGCATTACTTACACAGCAAGGACTAATTGGGTGATTAAAGTTACAGAAATTCAATATAAAATGATCTTTTTAATGTGGGAAGGTTCATATTTTTATTAATTTCAATTATAGCTACATCAAGCCCAAATGACAAAGTACTAAAGCCGTCGCTAACCGCATTTGTTTAACTCGTCAAACAGAGCTGAGTGGATTAAAGGAGGCCGAGGATCAACTTGACATGAGACTTGATCATTAGAGGACGATCAAGAGGGAAGCCTCAGCTGCTTCCGGCCGAACCCAAATCGCAAAGACAAAGACTGATATATTCCCAATTACCCCTGGTGGCAACTCCTGCCACGCGCTAATATTTGCAGAGATGTTACGATGTGCAGCAGCGAGATTTCAGGAGGCAACAACACGCTGTGGTAAATTCTCCAGCGGTGTGGGGGGGGGGCAGAGATTAGACCGCTTCTCAGCTAAGTATCATGTGCGAAGGTTTCAAGTCTCAAATTCAGTTTTTGGTTTTTAAAATATATATATAGGCTTATAATCAACCATCTGCGTCAGTGGCTGCAAACATAATGAGTATTTATGTTTGTGGATCAACTGCACCTCCACATTGAATGTTGGAGGGTCATGCAAACTTTAAAAACACTAATAAGTGGCTAAATGTGCCTACAGAGGTTCGTACTGAACACGGAAACTCACAAACTCATGAGTTAGGGTGTAGTAGTGACACTGAAGTGATGCAACTGTGGTGTAGTTATCTTATAGCTGTCAGCGCTACATTAGCTTTTTACTTCTGGCAATTGCATTTATGCTTAAAATATCAAAAAGCAGTGTCTAAAATCCATAATCTCAATGTATCATTAATTTCTTTTCTCCACAAATCTTAATTTCTGCAATAATTAAAAATGGAAATCCAATTAGTTCTTTGTTGAAGAACCAGCCAACTTCCTGTTTCTGCAAAAATGCATAATCCCTGCAGCCTTAATCTGCTCTGTAATCCCTGTAGAAGTCTGTTCCAGCAACTCCTGCAATTAAAAGAGTGGCATCCAGCAACATGTGAGAGTCCTGCAGCTAGATGGACAGGTAGAGGCAAGATATGACCAGACAGTTGTCAGGGGGCAACAACAGTAGCAAGAGGAACATGATGAGATGGGGGAGAGGAGGGGGCGCAAAGTCATGGAACAAAACTGGAGGCAGGGGAGCAACGGGAGAGGTGAGGAGGTGCAGAGAGAGGAGGGGAGGAGGAGGCTTGTTCAGACGGCTGTGTCAGGGGGGCTAACACTAATGATCTCTCAGTATCTCTGTCAGCGGGGCCTGTCTCAGCAGGTAGAAGGAAACATGTCAGCTAGCGAGGCAGCAATCAGGGAGTACCTCGCAGCTACAAACACACAGCTGTCTGGCATCCAGTCCACGTCTCACACACACACACACACATAAACAGACAAAAAGATGCTTCTGTATCAGCTGATGACAAATCGCCCTCTGTTATGCATGCTATATTTATTCGTACAATTAACCTAAAACCCTGCTGTCAGCCCAGACCTGGAGAGCTTCCCCAGCTCCTCAGGTTGCATCTTTTTGACTTTCCATTAGACCCCTCCAGCACCTCCTGGCTGCACTGACAGCCACTAAGACGCTCATTAGTTGCAGAGGGAGAGTGTGAGGAGGGGAGAGGGATGGAGATGAATGGAGGCAGACATGGAGACAGCAGCACAGCAGCAAATTGCCACGGTGCTCATTTAAATGCATGCGTGGCTTTGTGGGGGGTGGAGGGTGGTAATCGTGGAGGGGTGGTTGCAGTAGGGACAGCGAGGTTGCAGGTCAGAGGGCCAGGACTCCCGCCACTATCTGCCATCACAACGGCTCCGAGAGTGTGTGTGTGTGTGGGTGTGTGTGTTGTGTGTCTGTGACAGGCTGTCAGAGCCACCAGTCAGGCAGACTGGGCCTGCTTCAGCATGTCACAAAACACAACACTGTCTCAGTCTGAGGGGTAATTAGTGGGACGTGGAGTAGGATGGAGGCAGGGAGATGGAAAGAGATGGACACAGAGAGTGGGAGATGTTGAAAGCAGCAGGGGAGACAAGACGATGTGCAGCGTCGCTGTAAAAAAAAGGTGCTTCATGTAATATTTTGCAAGACATAAAGCTCTTAAAGTTTTTTTGTAACAAATGTAATAGAGACGCAGTGTCTGAGATGTCACACTTTGCTCAATTTGCGCAAATAAAACTCTGGAATTTAGTTATTCTTTTGGAAGTGACACTTAAATTGTCCCCTAGAGCAATTCCTCTGCATGCCTTGCAAGATCTCACTGTTAAATGCAGTGCAGCAACCACTAAATCGCTCCGACTGAAGCTTCCTGTTTGGTTGTTTATAGCAGTTATTCGACCATTTCAGGATTTATGTATTGTTAGTAATAATCATGCTAAAGCTGCTACTGGTAGAAGTGGACAGTTTCTGATTTTTGGGCTCCCCAACCAGACTCTGCAGCTATGCTAGCAGCACTGTGATGCTATACTTTGGCTGATGATTAGCAGGTGTCATGTTTGCCATGCATGGATTGTGTTAGCATGCATACGTTAGCTAGTTAGCATTACACAAAAAGCACAACTGAAGCAAATGGAAATATTATGAGTTAGCATAAACAGTGTTAGCATTTAGCTCAAAGCCTTTGCTGTAGAATAGGATTTCGTCAAGGCTGGCACAGCTGCACTCACATAACTTCGTCTAAATACAACCTGAAATAGCTGCTAGCACTGCTGCTCAGTCTGGTTACTTCATGCTGTTCATCATACCTGCATCTGGAGCTTTAGCTGCCTGCAGGTCAGCCTTGACAGCAAAGTATTTTTAGCAATAGAAAAGGTTTAAGTTAACTAAAATAATGTGAACCTGCAGCGTATTTAAAGCCAAGAGGATGGTTTTTAGGTAAGCCACCCCTGGTTTATCTCAGAGTAACACTCCCTAATCATTAGCATGCTATAATCTTCACATCTGCCAGGCAGCGCTCGGGCTGGAGTACAGCTTTATCACGATGGCGTCTCGCCCTGAGGACAGGACTCAGGAGGGCCACACAGGACTAGAGGTCTGGCCTTGCTAACAACAGGCTTCTGGCAACAAGTTGTGATGGATGAGCCATGTAAAATGGCTAACTCTAGGCCGGCCTCTGGAGGGGTGTAAATTCAAAAACTGGCTGGCACCGCTGCAGCTGTACATCTGTGTGTGTGTCTGAACATTACTGAATGTTTTAGACAAAATGTTTTACATGCATCCACACACAGTCATCTTTGTTTGTTATAATTCCTGTGGAAGCATAAAAACTCCAACCTGTACCTGCAAAGTAGTCAATGTTTCTTAATGCAGACGTCTCTCGCCCTGAACGATCGCTGTTCCAAGTCACTGTAAGATGATATGAGTACACAAAAAGCACAGTGAAACGGCTTCGACATTGCTTGCAGCCATCAGGAAGAAAAATGAGATTGAGACGACAGGAGGGGCCCTTCCTGCGCAGGAGTGCACTCCTGCTGAGGAGCTGGTCCTCCTCAATAATGAGGGTTGCCCCTTAATGGAAGGGTTGGGAGCTGGGAGTCTCTGTAGAGCCTGGTGGAAATGGCAGCTCCTAACAGGCCACATCTGTACAGGATTTGTGTTAGTGAGTCAATGCTGAACTGCTAGGTTGCTAATAACCCATATTTATGTGATATATGGGGCATTTACTGTCTCTACAGCTGATGGGAAACACTAGTGTTGCTGCTTTACACCGTCCTACACAGAGGGAAACAGTATACAGGTATATGCAGTAGCAAGTCATTAAATGAAGTGTTCACATGTCTGCTTCTGCATCCTGACATGAATCTAGCTTCCACTGCTATGATAATGTTGCAGGAAGACTCGGCTCTTCCCGTGGCCTCCACTTCGAGGCTGCATGTCAGGGTGCAATATATGGCTCCGATCACTGGGGAGTTAGGGGTGGTAAGAGGATCACTTCATTTATTGCACTAGATCCTTTACAGCAAAAAGCCAACAAATAAAATCAGTTTGTCCATGAATCTCTTATTATCGACAGGGATCCAAAAGCTCAGTGAGGAGTCTTTGTGTGTTTATCTCTTATCTTGCACTTAATCCAAGCAGGTCCAGTGTGCATCGTACGTTACCACGGCGAGGAAGTGAACCACCCACCATCGTAACCCTGCAACATCAGGGTTAAACCTGAAGTTTCCTCGCCAACCTTAAATCCCACTTGTTCGTGCAGGCCTTTGGTGTTTGTGTGCATGCAGACAGACAGGAGGAACCACGCACGCAGACACACAAACGCACAATCCAACAATCCATCTCAGCCCTTTTGCTTGCTGAGCGCTCAGACAGAGCCAGACAGTCTGCTATCTCTATTAAGCTTGTATCCCTGAAGAGTCTTTTCCTGCTGCCAGATCTGGAGCACGGCGGATCCCCGGAGACCATCAATCTGAGCAGAACTGCTGCAGGAGCTCAGGCTGGAGTGCAACAAGTCTTCTCGTATTCCCCCCACCCCCCATGCCTCTCACCTTTTCTGCAGACGTGTCGCAGAATCAAAGATGGCGTCTGTCCATCTGCATGTACGCTGTGTTTGCTCACATGCAAATAAGGTGTGAACACACAGCAGCTGCATCGTAATGCTAACCACCAATGTCAACTAAGGCTTGGCTTGGTTATTGTTGTGTTAGCAGTCCCGGAGATGCACTGATTAGAAAGCTACTTGCGAGATGTTAATCGGAGACTCAGTGGCTTTAAAATGTTAGATATTTATTTTATTATTTGCATATAAAAGGCAGTGAATCGCCCTGACACAAAACAAACATTCGCCCCTGAGTACACAGAGAAATGTGTATGTGAATTAGAGCCACAGTCAACATTTCAGATCTATGCCTACATATGGCCACTAGGTGATAGCAAAGCCTCACAGCTGGATTCTTATCAACAGCCGCCAAGCTGTTAGGGTTCAGTACCAGCAGTGTAAACAAGAACAAATACATATTTAGAAAAAAAAAACAAACTCCCATAATAGCATATTTTTCTATCAGCAGCATCAGTTATTATAGTACTTGCTGGAAAAAGCGGGTGAGCCACAAAGAAAAATGTATGTAAGCTGAATTTCAGCGCTACATCCCTGACTAAGAGAAGCTAATGAGGACCAAAATACAGTCGGTCATAGCTATTGGGAGAAATTACCCTTCATCATTTCCTCAAAATGTGAATCACCGCCTTTTCTTGCCAAAAACTACACATCTCCTCAGCCTGTTTTCTCTCTCCTTCGCTCAAACCATCTGTGGAAAATTGAGTTACTTGCCATTTGGAGGAGTGACACGCTAGGCCAGTGTATCACAGGCTGCATGCACAGGGCCTTTAACTGACAGATGAGAGGAGGGATGTGGGCACCAGGGCGGCTGTCACTGTTGTGATTGCACATAATCTGGGCTGATCCCAGATAAGCATTGGGTGTGCACCGCTAAAAGGGCTGGGCCACACTCGTGCATGTAAACCTGGACCATTTCTGGAGGATGTTAAAGGTTATTTCCCTTTATCGCTTAGAAATTCTGATTATTATTGAGGAAAATATCAGACTCAGGCAGTTATCCTGCGCAAAAACAAACTTGGAATGAATTTAGACATTTACTGGGCTATAATGAAGGAAAAGCAAGAGATTTGTGATTTCAAAACTCATTTGTGACGATTTCAGTATCTTTAGCAGAATATGTCACTTAGCATTAGCTCACACACCTTTTAACATTACACTAATTCGTGTTTGTAAAATGTGAACAGACCTGTTCACTCTTGATATCATTCAGATGATTTCGGTCAGACATGCTGTAATCGCTAAAAGTGTCGATGCTAATGAGCGTGTTGCTAGCTTAATTTACCAGCTGTGGCTAGCAAGCTAATTGAGCTAACATCAGTGTTGTTTCAGGCTCACTTCTCAATGTTTAACTGACTTCCTTTGCAATTAAGAGCCTCAATAAAGGCTCCTGAAGACTGCACAAAGGTTATTGTGCATTGACAATGAACATAAATATATCTTTAAATACAAGTGTGGGTGGGTTTTAAAGGGGTGCAAAACAGAAAACTGCAGTTGCAGCCAATACCCTGTGATATAAAAAGGTAATTATCATACCGTGTACATTTGCTTATCGAGGCTATTGGTGTTATTTTTGGTTCATGATCAAGTTGGAGGCCAACTTTTGCAAGATCACTTGTTTGTTGCACCAGTAAGAATCTCTGGATCCTGCAGTCTGGCTGCAGCGAGAGGAGTCGTCACAGAGGCGCTTACGTTTTGTGACGGTGCTTATAAAGGAGACTGTGTTTGCACATGTTTCAGGGCAGCAGGAAGCGCAGACGGATGTGATAAGTAGCACACAGCCAGGTAAACACACCTGGTTCAATACTGCGGGCCTCGCATGTGCTGCACACTGGAGGTGAGCGAACCTGAGCGCTGAGGGTGAGGATGCTGAGACCACCAGCAGAGCCTGCACGTCCGCGTAAATTACCGGTGAAATGTTCCTTTACTTTAAACAGAAGCAGACACTCGGCAGCGTCGCTACCGTCGGCCCAGCTGCGACAGACGCGTGGCAGCGCTAATATAAAAAGGTTAGACATATGATCAGGTTTGTAAACTGCACGCCCCGTCTCATCCATCACCTCCACTCTGAGTCCACGTGCAATCAATCACAGCGGAGCCGCGGCAGCCATAATGGAGCCGCAGCTCTGGACGGAGGAGGATGCCATCCATCAGTCCGGAGGTAATGTGACACCCATAACGTTTGCAGACAGGCCGAGGGAATGAGTCAAATGAAGTGCTCTGTCCTTTGAAGTGACACCGTTAGCAGGCTAATGATGATGAAGCCGACGTGTTATTAAATCTTCCTGTGCGGTATCCCAACCTTCAAACACGACTGGCTGCACGTTAAGTCTTTAAGTCACATGCTGTCACTCAGAAACAGTGAAACATCGAGAAAACAATCGAATGCGTCTGACATTAACCTTGATTCAACTCTTTTGCAAACCCCTACAGCTTGATGTGTGCACCATGTGATCAGGGAACACAGTTATATGCCCTTTATAGTTTCCCGTAAAGGCCGGAGGGAGAAGGGATGGGTGGTGGCCTGCTGGCCTGCCCTTCTTTAAACCCAAGGCTACTTTCCCTCGGTCCACAGCACACTCTTGACAGGCCTAGGTGGTATTTTATTATTTCAGTTCATTCTGTCTATTCGGACTCTATAATTACTCCCTACATGTCATTTAACTCTGCCTTTTTTTCAAATTACATGTCTGACCCTCTCTCGGGGATAGGATTTCCCTGCCATGTATTTTAACGTACTCTATTTTAAACCCTCTCTCTGTTATTATTTTTCATTTTGGGTTTTTCCTTTAATCATTGTGCTATGATCTTGCCTTTGGTATTTTGTCTGGAACTGGGAGCTAAAATGTTGAAAATACGGAGGCGAAGTTAGCGAAAGAGCAGCGCGAACGCAGCGACGGGGTTTGAAGGAGGGGCTTGTGTGTTTGTAGTTGGATCAAAAAGGTGTGTGTGTGTGTGTGTGTGTGTGTGTGTGTGTGTGTGCCCGAGATCATCATAATGCATCTGAGAAAGCCTCCAGTCACCACACCGTGATTAACACGTTGATATCGTGCAGTCAGAGGCGACTCCCGCGCCGTGATTCATCTCAATTATAGAAATGGTTTTTAAAACCAAAACCAGTAAAAGGCTGAAAACCTCCACGCTGCGACTACAAACAATCAAATTTGCGGCAGCAGCTGAGATGTCAATTTCCAAGAGAGTTCCTCCTCTAATTTTAAACCAAAACATCACATTATTGGACCGGTGCCTGTCTGAAAGAGAGGCAGAGAAAGAGAGCGACAGGCCTTTCAGGGCCTTTGTTTACGTGAGCGTTACAGGCACGATTCCCACAAATGTGGATGGGAGCCCTTTGTAAACAGGGCTTGAGTGAAGCTGCTGTTCGTCTGCCAATCTAAATACAACAAGGGCCCGTGGTAGGCTTCGCCGCCATCTCTAATTCTGGCTTCGGCTTCGGCTTTGGCTTTGGCGGAGAGCGGGACCACGGTTCGAGGCCACATGCAGCCTTGCATGCAGCCAGCGAGGGAGGAACGTTTCAGCCGCCGGTGAAAGATACGAACCACACGTATGGATACACACAGTTAAAAACCACACACGTCGACACACAGATGAACACACTAAGAGCTGGACAATGCAACTGGCATGACGCAATAGTGGATTTAAAGCGATATGAGGAGCGGACGGGATCCAAAAGAGAGCCGAAATCAAACCCTGCAGGTAAAAACGTGCATTTTATGATGAGAATTCAAGGTTTTTTAAGGTGTTCATGCAGTTTTAATGCTGTTGTTTCAGAAAAATGTCATTTCATATATATTTGTTTGAGCATGTGTGTCACATGCTCAAACAAATATATATGAAATGACATTTTTTTAAACCGGAAGGTTTAAAAGAGGCTTTAAGGTTTGAGAAAACGAGGTCAGAGACAACAGAAAAGTGGTCTGGAGACTTTGCTCATCAAGCCCTGTTAATTCAAAGTGTGTTGTAGTGTGTGTGCGTGCTTCCTAGTGCACAGTCTTGGCATGCCAGCAAGGAAATGAGCTCCACATGACATCAGACCACTGCTGGGGTGACAGAGCCAGAGCTTCGGTGTTTAAAAGACACCGATCTCCTCACGTGTTTGTCCAGAAAGAGTGGTTTCTGATAACCGAGCCGATCACCAAACGCCACCCGGAGGCGTGAACCTGCTGCGGCGTCACAGACGACACTAGGGGGAGCCAAGCCACAACAGGAAATCCCAAACCCCCCCTCCTCCACACACACACACACACACACACTTTTTAAAAATCCCTAAATGAAAGTTTCACTCCCAAGCGAACTTAAACCCACTCGTGAAGCAGGACAGTTCGTCTTCCTCGCTCTTGTTAGGGACGCCATTGATGTGTGACTTGTCCTTGTCCATCAGTGCGCGCTCTTAACACAGCCTTGTTGTTAAAGTTGGAGGTAAACTTGGGTAATGGAGGCCCCGTTCATTAAGCCCGTGGAGTGAACTGGGGACAGGCTAATGAGAAAGGCGCCTTTGACAGACCGAGGCTGGCGGTGTAATAATTGGCCGAGGCTAAAAAAAAAAAAAAGGGTCGCTGAAGGAACGAGGAGTTAAAACAGACGGGAGCCTTCCACTTCGCCGGCGTCTCGCTGTGTTTTCCACTGATTTTTTGGTCGAGTGGCCACACATAAATTGATACAAATCCATAATCCAGATTCAGGCTTAAATTCGGCTGGCGCTCCCGCCTCTCCTCCACCCTCACAGGAGCGTGTTGAGTATTGATCCGCGCCTGAATAATTGAGAAGCTTAAGCTAAGCAAGCATGTGAGGGAAATGGTACTGAATAGTACATCCCGAAACTGGGCATCAAATTTAAAGTGCAAAGAGCAACAATAAATTGGGCCTTTTTGGTTTTGCAAATGCACGACGCCGTGTGCTTTTGGAAAGTTTTAAAGCAGGTTAGACGCACGATGTGACGGTTAGCTGACATTAACAAGTGCGCTGCAGTTTTCCAGCTTTCAGCTCAGTTAAACACCAACCGTGCATGTTCGTCATTATTTAAAGAGGAGGGGATCTAATGTAAAGCACAGGACACCTCATTCACTGCACTTTCCCAGGTTTCCGCCCTGCACTGCTCCTGAAGGGACTTATTAAAATCCATATTTTTTTCCGAGCAGGCCATGTTAAAGATTTAAGGAACAGGGTGCACCTGGTGCTGCGGATGATTGTTACGTGCCACAAAGGGCCGACTGCAAAAACAAGAAATCCCAGCTTCACGCCGACTCAAAAAACACCACAAACTGCAATATCTTTACACACACGACTGTCATGATTCTGTAATTTAGGTTTTGACGTGAGTCGCAGCTGCCAACTGCCGACACAACCTCCCACAGACTGTTAATACGAGAAACATCTGCCAGCACAGAAACCTGATACAGCATGTAGCGGTCGCCGCGTTACGGTGGTAGAAGCAGATTTTCCAAACTCTGTGAATGACGCATTGAAAACATGGGTGATATTAAAGTAAGTGAAGCGCCAAAGTAGTAAAATAGGTACTTAGAAAAGGGTAAAACCAGCAGTGTTCGTGTTCTACACTTCAATTATTTTGAATTTCTTCCAATGAGCAGTCAAATATTAACATGCACGTCCTTGTGAAAGCTGTACTTTGGTTTGTTTATGTTTGTATTAACCTATGCTGTATTAAAGTTAAACTAAAATTAAGATTTATTCTAAATCAGTCTCTACATGCTTCGTTTTTGCTTCTTTACTCATCTGGTTTTTCAGAGATTTTAAAATAAAATCACTGTAGCTGCAAACCGTGTCCGCAACAGCCTGTTCGCTCACAAAAGGTCTTTCTGTTTGGAGATCAGCACATGACTGCGTGAAAATAGAAAGAGTGATTAGTCAGCGCGCCCCAGCTGTGATGATGAGCTCACCTGGCGGTGCTCACCTGAGCGCCACACATCCCTCCTGCAGAGGACTGTTGACTGTGCCCACACCCACACCTACAGAACGACCTGAGCACTCTCTGCAGTACGTCATGTGTTCCTCTGCATGTTTGTCTAAGTGTTAGTGTAAATACTTAGTTACATGCAGTGGGAGGCAGCTAAAGCTAGCTAAACCCTTCCCTCAGCAGTGTATAACACTGAGTAAATGCATTAGAGAGCTAAGCTAACAGCCATACAAACTTATCAGGGATCCTGCAACAGGTTCAGTGTTGTGCAGTTACATTTAAATAGGAGAAACGTGCAAGCCTCTGCAAATCAGTTTCTGGTCTCTAGCTACACCTGTAGGTAATGCGCATGCTAAACGCTCTGTTCTGGCAGTATTGTGCAGTGTTCAAGTAGCTTTTAGAGCTTTTCTGCAGCGGCTGAAAATGACGACCCCTAAACAATAACGTCGCCTAAATGATGCCGACACTCCCTGCAGCGCTCCACTGTGAGCGATCTCCTTCCACCGTCATTAAGCAGTAGTAGTTTATCTGCAGCGTGATGCTCCTCATGCCTCGCCCTCCCTCCGTCCGGCCGGCCTGACCCGGGTGTTCATGACCTGACATTTTCTGACTGCAATCAAACTCCGCGACAGTAAAATAAGCCCAATGTTTTCTTTCTCAGCAGAAGCTCACACCACGTCCGTCACGCAAACAGAGCACGCTCCCCGCCCATCTACAGCGAGCCCGCCGCTTCTCCAGTATCTCTCGCTCTCGTCTTCACGCTCTCTCTCTCTCTCCACATGTCACTGAGCCACGGAGGCGTGGAGCAGAGCGGCAGCTGATGATGAAATATGACCCAGTGATTTGTGGATTGTCTGCTGCTGAAGATGTTAGAGAAAGAGTCCTCAGACATGCAGCGGGAAGCTGCAACAGATGGACCGTTCAGTTTTTTTCTTCTTTCACCCACATTGCATAACTTCCACTTGTCTGATACACAGAAGCTGACGTTCCTGTATTTGATGCACAGCACATAGAAAGAAACCCTGTTCACTTAACTTCATGGTAGAAAAATCTGATTGGAACAAGATATTTTATAGTTTTTTTAAGTAGAATCAGTTGTAAAGTGTCATTATCTCATAAAATAAATGTTTTTTTATTATTTGTAGTAAAAACAGATTTTTACATCCTTTTTACATCAAACGTCCTGTCAGAAATAAGATTTTCTGTAGCACTGTCGATAAAGATCAGCCAGAAGTTTGATTAAAGGGCAATATATAGGAATTTAAAGATGACTTAAAGCTATCGGCTATCAAACTGCAGCAGCACCCTTCGACTCGTCGGACCCTCACAGCGTGCATCATCGCTTCCCAGCAGCAGCAGGCAAACCCAGCACCAAACGGCAGCTAGGCAAAGTTAGCAACTACATGCTAAGAAACTGGGACACTTAGCAGCTGATGCTAATTGTTAACTAGAAGCTGGAGCTAAAAGGAAAGTGAATATTGGACTCAAATTGACACAAATGTGGTTTTACTGTGTGTCTAACGGGACACACAGAAGCAGCTCAGTGCCAAGGATGTCGCCAAAAGAAAGACTCAGACTCAACAAACACACAAAGCATAAAGTAGATTAATGTAAAATCAGAGACAGCTTTCATCAGATGGTATGAAACTTTCCAAAAACGTGTTTCAGCCCTCGCCGGTGACTCCAGTCTGCAGGTCAGGACCTTTACCATTCATAAATAGGTCCATTATAACCGTAATTAAGACATGAGGGTTTGTGGAAAGTCAACTATAAACCGTCCATTCTCTTTAAAAGTCAGCGATGCCAAACTGCCTGAATTCCTCACTGATTACCGCCGCTGAGGTTGACTTTTAATTCGTGTGGAGATGGAAAAACATGTCTGTTATCCACGTAGACCTTTGTAGGAGGCTCTTTAGTCGATTCGGTCATTGAGGTGGAGAAAATGAAACAAGGGCAGGCTTGTGTGTGTGTGTGTTTCAATCCAGACTCCAGTCCTGAGTCGAGATGGCAGCGAACTGGCGGCCGGGTTTCTCTGCTTCGCTCCGTTTGCACCACTTCGCTCCGTCCTCCCGCTCTGCGTCAGTCCAGGTGATGTAAGCTGGCACGTTTCCCGCCCTCCTCGGCTGGCAACGACTGCCGGGCCTGCAGCTGGATACAGGAGGACGGTGACTCAGCGCTGTTTCAGGGTGAAGTGCCATGATTTCACCCTTTTCAGTACTGTGGAAATTAAATAATAAAGCGTTTAATAATCACATAATTCTTTATAAATTGGGTTTGCTTTAGAGTGACATGGATTCTGCAGAGTCAGCACTGCTGAGCTCCCAGTCTTTGTAACTACTGTATGTTCAGTTATGGCACATCGGTATAAGGTGGTGACCTGAACAACAGTGGGTTCGACTAACGACCGGGTCCTGCCTGTGTTGAGTTTGCATGTTCTCTCCCTCCGGGTGCTCCAGCTTCGACCCACCACCCAAAAACATGCATGATGGGTGAATTGTGAAATCTAAACTGAGCGTGCACGAGTTTGTCTGTCTCGATGCGTCAGCACACTGGCGTCCTCTCCTGGGTGTACCCCGCCATCCGCCCAGTGGCTGCTGGGATAGGCTGCAGCATCCCAGAAAGGACAAACTGCATCACCTATTAATGTTTTTATTCCGGTTTCAGTCCAGCTGTCAGCCTGAAACATCCTCCAGTCTCCCTCTCATATACGGTGTTGTCCAGACTGCAGTAAAGTTATGGATAATGGAGGCTTCACCTGGAAGCTCTGGCCTTAAGACCGTGCTCCTCTCCTGCACGACATCACCCCGATTGTAGCTGCAGTGAAGATGATGCAAGATCATTTTACAGCCTTTAGTGTTTGCACACATGCATTTGTAGAGTTTGTTTTCTTGCTAAAAGGACATAATGAACTGAATTCTTCCCCGTGCACGGTGAAAAGTCTCCCATGTAGTGATGTAATGAAGCAGCTGCCATGTGTTTGCACTAATAACGCCTGCGTTTCTTCTTGTATGTCTGCAGCTTCCTTTCAGCACGCAGCAGCAGCAGCTCTGAGACCAGCGCGGGCTTGTTCGTCGCCTGCATAAAGAGGAACCCCGGGTTTTGTTTACTTTCGCTGATTGCAACAGTCGGAGTGGGAGCACTGATTTAAATTCACACAGCGAGGGGGACGTATGGTGAGTGTCGAGTCTCAGTCTGGAGCCTAAAACTAGTGGAAATACTGATCACAGGCGAGTTTCTCACAGGTTATTGCACACTAGATAATTGCATCTGCATTTCCCCATTCAATTACCGGTTTGTGGCACAGCAGACGAAACCGTCTCCAAGTATGAGTCAACAATATGGAAATTGTGCGATTACGGGGCCCTTAATCATACAAAACAGCGTTGGCAATTATTCCTGAGGAAAATATGCAAGAAATGGACTGTGGCCTCCCGCCGCTCCCGCACAACCAAGACGTCAGCGCCGCCGCAGGAAAGCGGGACTTTAATTGCAGGCAGGTCTGTGTTTGCTTAGCAGTGACACCGGCAGCCACCGAACTTGTGTTTATTTTCGACTTTGGGTGACTTTAGAGGAGAATAAATCATCCTTGCGCCGCCACATCATAAGAGCCACTCAAAAGAGATGTCAAGTTGAAAGGGACCTGCATCCTGTGGAAAAGTAAACCTCTTTTTGCACCTTCTTCTTCCTGCAGCGGCGGCGGCTTTGAAGAGCGGCGGCATTAAGCCTTTTTGCTAACGCATTAGCACACAACTGTTTTTCTCCTCTTTTCAGAATGTAAAATATCCGCCGCCCCCTCTCTGGTGCATTAATTGTGGACATTCAGGAATCTCTAAATGATAATGCTCGGCGCCGCGCTATTTTCCACTTAGAGCCTCATTATACGCTGGAAAACTCTATGATGGCCTATTATGGCGAGCTGGAGAGGAGCTCGGCCGAGATGGATCTCAGTTTCCATGAGGACGACTGTGCTGCAGGTCCTCTGCGTCCTACAGAGGGGGGGACTCACAGGAGTCGCTCACAGTGTGAAGTGCTCCCAGGGGTACGAGGGATAGCCGAGAGGGGAAATGTAATAACTCAATGACGAGGAGAGGCTGCCAATTACAGTCAGCTCAGGATAGAGGAGCAGGATCAGACACATTGAAAACGGCTGTGCTTCCAGACTCCCCGGGGACGGCGCTCCATCAGCGAGCTGCCAGTCCGCTGGAAATACGAGCAGCGATGTGGGAATCCAAACAATATCGTAATTGTGAGCGATAACAGCGAGCTAAAGCATACATCTAAACACGCAGCACCAATGCTAATGTTGTTTCAAGATTAAATGTACACTCATGCCTGGGATCTCCTCGTTCTCTTGGCACTTTGGCTGCACTCGTACAGTGTTTGGATTGTCCCGCGGAGTATTTCTTGTAATAACATAAACGGAAAGGCCCATAGGCCTCGACATTCCTCGCGCTGCAGATAAGCAGCTTAAACACTGGACGAGCTGTACAACCTCAGCTGAGCTTGTAGGAGAGGATGGATTTCTCTTTTTGGCTGGATCGCACCTGTGACTGTTGTGTTTAGGGGCGTCACATTAGTCCAGTCATCAGCAAAGTCACTGGATCATGCTGTGTGTGTGTGTGTGTGTGAGTGACGATCAGCTCCAATAAGCTTAAATCATGTTTCTGTATATGCAAAAGCAGCTCGCCGCACTCAGCCAGTCAGTCAAAAGGTTGCTTAAAGTTGAAAATTAAGACAATCTGTCGCCCGCGGGGGACTGCAAACTATTTCAATGAACAATAGGGAGATTGTGGAGCGTGAAATGACAGACTGCATCACGGATTCGTGTTGCAAGTTGAGTGACAAGTGGTGAGCGTCTGAAAATTGAAGCGCGTTGCTCAAGCGGCGCTGTAAATAGTGGAGGAGCGATGGGAACGAGCGTAAAGATGTCAAAACTTAATTAATGTACAGTACGCTGGGGGAGTTTTTCATAAAGTGTCACCTAGCTGGGACGTTAGCATTGATGCTAATTCACATTTGTGTAGTCAGGTGCCTTTTTAAGCTACATATCCAGCCAAAGCTTCATAAACGTAGTAGATGTAAACATAGCAGATGTCCCTAACAGATTAATATCTACAGTGATGCACTTCCATCAGGAACAAATACATAAAACTCCAATGTTATGTCATATTCATAAAGCCGTGTGTACCGTTCGTTTTATGATTTGCAGTCATTGTGTAAGTAGACGCACGTGTCCCGGCCTGATCTCCGCTCCCATAGTTGGCACTGAAGACGGATGTTCATCAATCACATCCACACTTCTGCTTGATTCACCGGTCTGTGGACCCGTCATCGGAGAGACGGCGGTTAAGATGTTGCTCTTGAACGGCACAATAACGACACAGCGACAGCTCTGGCTACACACGTGTGTCTGGATGAGTCACACTTGCAAGCGTTTCTAAAGAGGACGACACGAAAAACAGCGATCAGAGAAACCAAAGTTTAACTGATCAAAAAAGGTGACTCGGACTCTAGAAAACAGATCCACACATGATGTGAAGTATCTGTTGTCATGCACCACTTCATGCAAAAAGGGTCCTGATGTTGTTTAGAATAAAAACTTGGAGCCACCCGGCTGCATTCATAGTCAGATTTAGTGAAATCTGAATATCTAACACGCATTTCCAATCACTGATCAATCAATGAAGTGATCTGCAGATTTATCAGTTCATCATGTGATCATGAAAAAGTGAAAAAGTCAGGTTTCTCTCTCTCTTCTGGCTAATATTCCGCTTTAAAACCACACAAAAGCTTCAGAAACGCATTGATTATTAACAAAGACGTGAATCATCTGAATGTTCGAATATTAAAGTATAAGCTCCGCGCTCTCGTCTGCGGGCTTGTTAGTCGTGCGTCTGCGTGGTGACGAGCGTGTGTGTGTTATGGCGGCGGGCTGCGCTGACAGGGAGCGGGTGCCAGGATGTGACCCACCGTGGCAGCAGATTCTTTGGGGAGGCCCGGCGGGAGGATTAGGAGGCACTGGGCTCTGAACCCGTGACCTCTGCTGTTTGTTTACCTTTTCCTGGTTTAGGTCGCTGTGACCCACTACTGTACTGTTGTGTCAACACCCCGTGTTCCACTTGGATCCGATCACGTAAGCGTGTTGCGTGTGCGTGTGTAAAAGGTGGCGGCAGATGTAAAGATAAGGACTTTCCGGCGAGGGTGCATCAAAAGGTGATCCGATGCAGCTCGATGTCGTGAAACCAGCTGATTTTAACTGGATTTAGCTCGAATCCCGTTCATTAGTCTCCTCTTTTCATTGTGCTTCCATATTTAAAACCCAAAACACGCGAAGAGCTTTCCTGTCACTGTCCAGTCTTTGCAGGAACACACTGAAAATCGTTGGATGTTCATTACCGCCACGCCACCGTGGACAAAAGCGGCGCCCTGACAGAAACGCTTGCTCATTCGCCACTAATTAACTCCTCCGTGCAGCGCAGAGGAGAGCAGAGCAGAACGGTTCTAGCTGTCTCAGTTTGGAGTAAACAAGACCCCGGCGGGAGAAAGGGTCTTGTCTCGGCTGGCTGGCTGGCCCATTTTAATAAATCGATGCGCTAATCATCGGACGTGCACCGAGTGCCCTGGCCGCGCTTGCAGTCCCTCTCCCTTTGAGGTTAATTTAATTAGGTTCCAATGCTGAAAAGCCCCTGACATGCACACAGAAGTGCAAGGTGTAATTGATTTTTTTTTCCTCTCCCTGATATTCTGCTTTTTCTTTTTTTTTTTTGTGGAAACGACGTCCGGGGTGAAGGGAATTTAATGACAAAAACAGTCAACAAAAGAGCCCATTTGTGTGGCTTAGGGGAGGTTGAGCTTATGATACAGCCGAGGTCTAATGAAGGGAGATTAATCCTTAACAAATAGGTTGAGGATATTTACAACAAACTCCTTTTGTGCAGTTTTGTTTGTGCGTTTTCGCCCCAATTTGGCCTCGGCATTGTTAAAAAACAGCGCTTGTAGTTTCAGAGGACTGACATCTTGTCCTCTCGGTGCCAAAATAACTGCAACAGAAGTGTAATTGAACGCGTGCAGCCGCATAAATAGAAAACAGTACTGTCGCCATAGAAACTCGTGATATATTTTGGCGTTTCATATAATCAAATAAAAAATAAAAAGTGTGTTTGTTCAGGCCTGGTTGCTGCTGTTCATTATGGTCTGGCAGGCCACCAGCCGGCGTGGGGAGATTGGTGAGTAACACATCCAGGTGAGTAACACGCAGCAATTTGTCAAAAAACAAACAAGCTGTCGCCTCGAGCCGCAGGATGACAAAGCATTCGCCGCTCGGCCCTGTCGAAGGGAGGCCGGGGAATGAAGCGAGCGATACTCCACATGTAAAAGAGGTCTGGGTGGTGGTTTGTTCTCTTTAACTCTGCCAAGACTGAAAACACAAGAGTGAAGGTGTGAGACGGGGATTAGACCGTGTGTGTTTAACATGTTGCAGCCTCAAACACACGCTGACCAGCAGCATAATACAGGAGGATGGTGACATTCTGCCATGATTTCACTGAAACTACTGAAGCCTGGAGGCCGAAAAGAACAAAAGGCTGAGGAAAGTCTGGGCCAGCCACGCATTGGGCCGTCGGACCCAGAGCTCCCCCCACCCAACCACGAAAACTGGACTTTCAGGCCGCCAACGTCGAGCACAACAAACAGAAAATCAGGAACAAAGACCACAGCCGAAATCCAAAAGTCTGCCTGGCTCCTCAGACCTTCCTTAAAGAGAGGGCGGGGCCACACGCTGATCGTCTGATCAGGAACACCTGAGGGAGACAACAGGTGAGTGTAAGCCATGTCAGCTGCAAACACTAGCATGTGAAGCTAACTAGCTCACTGCCTGCAGCAGTAATGCAACCCAGGGCAACAGGAGGCCTTGAAATAGTAGCAAAAGGCAGAAACTCGTGATAATTATCAGCTAAAATCTGTTTTTCTAACAAAAATCAACAGTTATTGGGTGGAAATGAGAATCCTCCTTTAGTCTGCAATCAAGGACCGGTTGTTTCAAAGCTTTCCAAGAGTTTCAAGAGCTGAATCTGCTACTATCATCACAGCAACATCACTGTAAATTGCGCATATGTTTGGATAATTACTCACGAGCAAAATCAGACCGTTCATATTTAATACAGGATCACCTTTCATCCGCACGTCTGTCAAACTGAAACCCAGTTTCAGCTTTTTCCTTTAGCTGTGCAGCCCTCGACATTTTGCTCAGCACTGGACAAAAGTCTACAGTCTCTCTGAGGCATGCACACACACTCACACACACACACACACACGCTCCTGCAGAGGGAACCTGAGATGTGGAAGGCTCCAGCAGATCCTCGGGGCCTTCAGCTCTCATCTGGACAAATCCCTGGAAGCCATGGCCTGGGCTCAGCGGAGGCCTTCGCTGTGCCAGCTCCTGCATTCATGCAGCATTCTCTCATCCCACCATCAGCGCTACATTCAAGGGACCAGGAAATCCATCAGCTCACAGTAAAATTATATGTATTTCACTTGACATCTGGTATCTGTGTGCCAGCGATTGTTGCACGCTTGAGCTTCGTTTTCCTCCCCCCACAGACATACAGCAGAGAGGAATTTTGCCTCCGCGCGATGCCAAACGCGCCGTTTGTCCTCTGAAATAACTTTCCCACTTCTCCGAGCTTGGATGGCGAGGTGCACGGTGCAGCCGCAGCGTTAAGGGAGCGAGCATCCAGCCTGTCAGCATGAGTAGGTTTTCAGTTTTATAGACTGAAGCTTGCAAACACACACTCTCTCTCTCTCTCCGCTTGCCAACCCAGAGAGCGGCTCGTTATCATGTCGTCTTCGTCCGGACTGCAGCCCGGGGACTCTGAGCTTTACGTACAGTACAATGTGCATGTCCCGCAGATTCCTTGTCAGCGAAAGGGGCGCGAGCTGCGCGTAAATGCGTGATTTCTCTCCGCTGATTTTGATGAGGTTGTGTTGAAATCCTTGGGTCAGGGCTGTGCTCATTGTACACTGGTTATTTCATGTCAGAGAGCCTCTCCAAACCTTAAAACTCATCATTTATTTAAGGACTTCTTGTTTGCCTTGTCAAGCTGCGGCCTTGCTTCTGGTGCCAGCGTGTGCCCCAGTCTACATTTTTGCATCTCACAAGGCTAACCTGTATTAATATTTCAAAATCAGGAAAGCAACCCGGCCCCAGTCCATCCTTTGATTGGCAGTTGAGGTGATGCAGCATTGAGAGATTATTGATGCATTGTTATGGGGTTACTTTTTGGGCTGCTGCAAAACAGAAAACTGAAATACAGGCGGCAAACACTCGTCCATCAGTTTTGCATAGTTTAATTGAATAATTCCTATTTGGGTTGTGAAGCTTCAGGCAGATTCCAAGTGGCACAGATGTCCCATGAATAAAACATCGACTCTGTGAGCAAATATTAGCACATGCAGTTATGATTATTTCCTTGTTAATGTTTGGCCATGCCAAACACGGGCTTTTTGGTGTTGCTGTGCAATTGTGATTCTAATTGGTCACGTTGGAAACACAAGCTGTGACACATGACTTAAACAGGGGGGAAGATCGAAGCAATCCATTAAGATTTGCAAGTTATTTTTGAAGAGATTATCTTCATTTATGCCTCGTCTGGATCACGTTCACAGCCGGCGTTGTTCTGTAATCACATCCAAATCAGTCCACGCTAATTCCATCCACTTCTCCCCGCATCTGTGCAGGCAGGGATCAGGATGAGACGGCGGATGTCAGGATGAGTTTTACGTGAGCGCGACGCCATGTAAGTCTGTAAGCATCTAAGATTTCTGAAAGGTTGCAACAACTCGAGGGGCCGTTTGCTTTATCCTTCCTACCTACTGCAATCTCGACTCTCTGTCAGGTTAAGTAATCTCAGAGATCAAGTTGAGCCGGCTGAGTTATGGCCACGCATCCTAACACCGCAGTCTAAACGCTAAGCCTCCTGTCACAGCTTGCAGGTTAGACTAAATACAGTGATTATCACAACAGTATTCAATGAGGAAACACCTCCATCACCGAATTATTCGAGTTTTCTCTCTTTATTATTTGATAAGCACGAAGAAGCTACACTATATATTTTTATAATCACAATTGTACTATTTAAATAAGCTAATTGTTGCTAACAGCATCATAATTTTAAGGCAGAACAGTGCGTACAGGTTGTTTCTGCTGCCCCCAAGTGGCCAAAAACTCACTTATTGCAAGTTTAAAGTAGGATAAAATTACATGAAACAACATATTTTAAAGTAATATTAGTGTAATGGTGAAGACCTAGTGAAACTGCGTGGTGTTTACTTTGTTGTTCAGGTGGTGGTGTATTGTGCTCAGCTTATTTTGGCTGCTAAAGCCTCAGTTCATGGGAAAATTAATCAGTCAACTGAATTCCTGCAAAATTAAGGATTTTCCCACCATCCTCAGCTGCACCTGCGCTAATTAGCGACATTTAGCACGCTAACATGCTAAACTGAGCTGTGAGCACTGTAGACTTTGTGCACGCAGTATATAAGCGTGTTAGCGTTGTCACCGTGAGCGTATTAGCGTGCTAAATTTTTGGGAAAAGCAAAAGAAACACATTTCGGTGTAATGTGTGCAACTCCACATCAATAATGCAGTGATTTTCCAGTGTTTCTTTGCCTTGAGTGGAAACTAAAGAAGCTAAGTAGGGGGAAAAAAAACACTAAAACTAAACTTTAATACAGAAAATATTCAAGTTTTTCATTTTAATAACATGAGACGTGAAATAAAAAGGCAGAAGCAAAGACAGAAACTGCTTTTCATGTGCAGGCGTGTCTGGTTCTTATCCCGAGCGCACACCGGTCCTGTTGTCTGCTGCCTATAGGACGACTCTTATCATGTCGTAGATGTTTATTTTACACAATCCTTTTCTCTGAATGGAGCTCTGTGAACTCCGACTGCTGTGTCTCCCTCTCTCTCGCTAGGTGGTCCCGTCTTACGACAGAGTTTGTATATTGTGTTTTCCAAGAGGCCATGAGAAACGGCGTCCCCTGTGGATGACCCTGGCGGAGCACATGTCCGGGCGTACGATGAGTGACGCTGTCGACACGTCGGCTGGAGAAACAAAAGGAAATATTATAAAAGATGCAGTAAAAACAATATGCGTAACCATGCACCTTCTCATCCTACAAGACTGATAGAAATGTGCAATTTAAATAGTTTATGTTGACAAGCCGTGATGCATTGAGGTGTTTTGCAAATAAAAGCCTTTTTCAGCTGTTTGTGATGATATAATAATATAGATTTTGACTGTAGTGAACAGATCATCCTCTGTATCTCAGTTTATATTGATTAAGGACTTTTGTTCGAGTCAGATATGAGCGTATATAACTTCTGGAAAGCTCAAAGAAAGTCACAAGTTTGTTGGACATGTTTAAAATGTTCCAGTCTGATCGATGCTCACATTATTAAATAAGATACGACTGTATTTTTGGAAGTGAAGCAGATGATTTGCACCTCTCTGCAAAGCTGCTCGCTCCCACAAACATCTTTAGGTTTAGTAAAACCATAGATAAGTGGCGCGTGTGGCAACACAATCACAAGGTAATAAAAAGGATCAATGAAGATGTAAATAAAAATTAAAACTGCAGGATGATTAATGATTTAATGAGCTCTAATCGAGACACAAACTGACTTCTCACAGACCAGGAGAGCACATGAATCTACTGTGGCTGTGAAGAACCTGTTGTTGAATACTTTTTCTCTATTTTAATGAATAAAGAATTAACGTAATACCTCAAAGTCATGAAAATATTCCCAGTCTGGTCGTAAAATCCTGCTTTTTTGTCTGAGATCGAACTTTTTTGAACGTACAAACCATTTAATTAGTACTTTTTGTGTTTGATATCTATTGTTTTTTGCAGTTTTAAAAGCCTTTTGCAGCGTCAACAGCTTGTAGCATGGACCAAAACACGGACAAATGGACAGATAGTCAAATCCAGGCTTGTTGTTTGGGCGTCTTCCGTCACTTCAGGGCTCCTGACTGGGATCAGCTGATGAAATGTGGTTGCCCCTTTCTGATTCAAGTCTACTGATGTCTTTACTTTACTGCTGGAATTCAGCTTTTTCTTTTTCCGCTAAATATCAGTTCATCAAATGAAACTTCTGGATCAGGAGCGTCTGGACCCGGGCCGCTGTCAGAGATGGACGTGACTGGCCTTGGGTTAAACGACTGCCTCGTGCACAGAGGCCTGGTGTGCGTGTGTGTGTTTGTGTGTGACCGACTAATGAGGGTCAACACAGGTCACAGGTCAGCGGGTGCAGCTTCTCTGTCTGACCGGTGTACACGCTGATGTCGCACTCTGGTTACGGGAATGTATACCAGCACAACAAAGAGAGGTGCTATATCCTCCAGATGCTCGCTACAAAGAGCGGGGAGAGCAGCAGGAAATAAACAAATCAGAAAATGAATTTATTAATGAGAAACAAAATTTACCATGTAATATTTATATGTGGAGGCTGGGAGCTAATTGAAGGCATCTTTATCTTTCTCCCTCAAGTAATTGTGTTTTTGAACCAAGACAAATTCAATCAGCTCCCCACTGACTCACACAGCCCAAAACACTCCTTCCTAATCAGGAGAATGAAAAAAAAAAATCTGAAGTTTCCACACTTTTTATTTTCCATTAAGTGGATAGCACCCCAAGGTGTCCTTCACCTTCCTCGCAGTGAAAATGTCCTCCTTCATGTTCTCAACGGGAGGTCTTTCCTCCCCGCCCCTCCCTCGCCGCTGCCGCCTCTTTGACACAACTCATCCCGAGCTTGTTTTCACGTCTCTCCCATGATGAGGATGATAAGAGCGTTGTGGCAGGCGAGAGGCGTTTGAAAAATGGATTAAATTACCCTCTCCGCAGAGGCTACGTCTCCTCACGCTGTGTTGTCTTTATCACAGCGATGTTTACATTCATTAGCACTTGTCTGAAATGTGCCACAATCCTCCCCCCTGCGCTCTCACGCGCCGACCGCTCTTGATATCCGCTCCGACTCCTGCTCTGCGGCGAGCAGATGCTATCGAGCAAAGAAAATGTTTTGTCTGCCTTCCATTAGCAAAGCCCGGGGCTCGGTCAAGACTTTACATGTCAGAGTGCACAGGAGGCACTGAAGCTTCAAGTGGACCATGTGCATCAGTCTGCTCACCCAAATTATGCAGCCCTACTCATCTGCGATTGGATTCATTCGTGCAGAAGCCAAATGCAATCAAGATTTCTGGAGTTTGATTTGTGCTTTGTAAAGACCGGGCTCAAATATATGAAATACCAAATCTTTTAATGGTGTCTAATTTGCTTTGAGGTTGTCTGAGTGTCCTACCTTTACCCCAGTACAAAGGAGACGAGTGAAACTTCATTTGTGGAGTTCAATGGATGTAATTAGCTTTTAGAAAAGTTCAACTGCAACTCGTTTTTGCCAGAAACATGTTGCTTTGAACCATTTTCACTGGATCTACTTTCTACACGAGAAGTAGTCCCTATGAAAACTGTGCATGTACCGCCTTCCTGTACGTGTATGTGTCCTTTTCAGACTGAAAACTGAACCGATCGAGGCTTGAGGCCTAACTGCAGCTAAATTTGGGTGAACTGACCCTTTAAGTTGTGATTGCCATCACTATTAAAGGTTAAACTATGGATGCTAAATAAGGAAAAGTGTTAAAGTTATTTATTAAAATGCATTGTTTTTATCCTTAAGGTCATTTTCTTGCTACTAAAAGTTAAAAACCTGCATACTGTTTTAGAGTGAACCTGAGGTCGATCTTGGAGATGGTTAGCTTAGCATTAAGGCTGAAAGCTGGGGGAAACAGCTAGCCTATGCTAGCTGCACAGAGTAGGACCTGCATGTAAAACTCTACACTTTAAACTACACAGTTTAGACTTAATTGTATGTATTAATGGAATAAACAGGTGTCAACATGTTAAGTGAGCATTACATGTGTTTGTTTAACCTTTAAAAAGAGTCAGACAAGCAGTTTCTCATTAGTTTCAACCCTGAAAGCTAAGCTAACATGCTAGCTTCATATTTAAAAAGTACACAGTTGTTTTATCTCACTGTTGTCAAAGCAGGTGCTAAAAAAGCAAACTTCCCAGCGTTAAACAATGCTTTAATTATGCATTTAGCGCAGTTAGCTTAATTAAAGTGTTTTATATGAAGGAAAAAATAAAAACACATGGCACAAACTTCCCCCCCAGACACACTTCACTCCCCTCTGCCAAAGCCCAATCCCATTCCTCGCATACCTCTGCCGTCCCCTGTATTTGATCGGATAGATTGAGTCATTAAGCCCATCTGACACGAGCAGTGGCCTCCCATGATAAGAGTCAAAGTTGGGCCCAATGTGGAGAGACGTATGGGCCTCCTTGATGAAGGGGGCCGCCTGATGGCTCAAGCAGGGTGGTGGAGGGGTAGCCAGGAAGGGGTTGGTGTTGGAGGCTGTCAGCAGGCATGGACTGGGGGTCACTCCACGCCAGGCCCTATTAGGTCCCCATCAGCAAAATGCTGGCTGTCAGGCCACGCATTGAAATAGAGGAGGGCTCCTGGTGAGCCTTCTGCCGCTCAGCACCAACTTTCTGGCTGGATGGTCACGATCAAACCCGTCTGGTCCGGCCCACAGCGATGCCTTGTGTCACTCCATTAAACAGAATGTATTACTGGTTTCACGCCACGTTAAGGAGGTGACAGGGAAAGTCAACTTGACCTTGAATTCCTTCTCAGATGTGTTAATCAAAAAAACTAATCAGAAATAAAATGACACAAAGTTAATGAGGGTTTGCGGACCAACAAGTCAAGAGTCGGTTTTAATGATGGTGAAAGTATTTGTGCTTATTTATCTAAATTACAGCGTTTTCTAACTTGAAATCGCCCCAAACATCACTTCTGTCAGAGGCGATGCAGAGAGGCTAAACTGGATACGAGTACGTCCAAGGTCAGATCCAACAGACCTGCTTCTAGCTGCTGTAGCCAGTGAAAACTTTCCCATCTGCACGTTTCAACATCAGTATTTTGGTTTGTGCAGCCAAATAAAAGACGATGAGGTCTTCTAAATATTCATCAGCCCAAGAAAGATGCACCCCGCGCCAAAATAAGCCCGAGACAAATGACACAGTCACACCGTCTCATGACTGTACCAGTGTATGACCAATGTAGAAGTCACAGCTTCGAATCTGTGGTCAAACCCTGACATGATTGCACGGGTGCAACTAGATTATTGGAGAATTAAACTTCACTTTGCTGCTATGCTCCCTATGTGAGGTCTACGTGAGATTCATACACTGCAAGGGGGAGCAAAAATGAGAGGCCAAGCGGACGGACTCTGTCTAAATAATGAAACTTCATTTGAAAGGAAAATAATCAAGAGCCTGGTGGATCTCGAAGACCAATATTTGGTTTGGGCCTTGTGTATTTGAACTGCGAGGCCACGTATCAGCTGCAGAGGAGCGTACGTGCAGCAGATCTGCTCTCACCGCCCATTCACTCCCACCACAGTCACTGCTGTCATCAACATTCATAAAGTCAACGACGTCTTTGGTTTCGGTTGTTGCAGGTTGTTATTTAGAATATGGATATACGTTAACTTTGCAGGATGCAGATCATCGGGCTAAAAGTTTTGCTTCTCTGATGTTTGCTGCAAAAATGACGTTCCCAACAGCCTCAGATGTAACTGCTCATCTGTTTTACAACATATGTGAAAATGTGTTTTCATCCTGTAAAATAAATTATGCTTAGAAAAGCTTGAACCAACCAGTTTCAACCTATAACATCATGACATCCACCCACCAACCAGCCCTTAGCTTTTAGCAGCGCTGAGTTAAGATTCATTAGCTAGCTAACAACAGCATGCTAAGTCAGTGTGTGTTTGGATGTGTTCCACCTCATAATCTTGTTGAGATGACGAATATCTGAACCTTGCATCCACCATCCAACTCTGAACCCCTGTAACTCTCCATGTTTGTTCTACGCTATAAACATATGAAACTACATGTAACTCATCTCCCTTCCTGACCTCCTCATACAGCAGATTAAATGCTTTTGGACTAATGATTCACAAAACTTCTGTCCTCCTTCCATCTGAAGCCCAATCTTCTTGCAGAGTCCAGTATTTACTTACAAATTACAATGAGCTTGACAGCATTCAGACAGGAAGTGATGTTTTTAAGGAAACAGGACCTATGCTTTCTGTTTTATTGCACTCAGATCCATGACCAATAGCTCATGTGTCCCCAGCAGCAGAGTAGGACAACAGAGGCAAAGAAGCCAAGATACAGTAATGCTCAGTGGTTGGTAGGCAGTTGAATCATGGTCATGTTAGAGCCAGTAAAACCACAAGTCTAGAAAGACAACCTGACTGCTTTCCCACCCACACCCAGGATCCAATAACAAACTCACTCTGCAAATTCCCCCGATGACAGCCGGCTCCTAATAAGTTGATAGCCCCACTGCTACTGTATGTGGGCCAAGGCAACGAAACCAGAGAACGCTCGATCTGCGCAACCGGTGCCAGCTCAGGCCACGGTCCTCTTACCAGCTCTGCGGATCCAACTTACCCCACAGCGCTACGAGATCAGTCGTCTGAAATCGGCGAAGAATCCTTTCAAGGCACAAGAAAACGCTGTGCAGCAGTTGTGCAGCTTAACGCAGAATATTGTCAGTCATCCTGGCCTTTAAAGGATAAACTGTGCATGTTTTTTTCCTGCTGGTGTCTCACGTTACATGTGCAGCACATGACACTAGTGTCAGTTCAAACATAGCTGTAGTGTTTTGCATATCGTTCGCCAATTCAATACCTGTTGATGGGCAGGTTATTGGTTGGTTACTGTTCAGATGTGATGCTTATACACTCATTTGTTTAGGTTTATAAAACTTGGAATATAGTGCTTCCTTAGAGCCCCAGTGCAGAAGACCACTCCAGCAAGACCCACATCTTCAATCTGTTTACAAATGACAAGATTTAGAGTTTCAGATTGCACGAAGTCTAGTCTAATTCTGCACAAAGATGATCTGCAAGTCCTTGCACTGAACTGCACTGCACTCCATGCACTGTACGAAGGAGGCTGGGGTGGATAACAACCGCAAAACAACCGCAAGACTTTCACCCAGAACAGCAGTTTTCACGTCCTGTAAGCCCAGCCACGAGCTCTTCTGTAATCAGGTAGTGTTACTTCCTAAATCAAAGCAAACCAAGATCATTTGACAGCGTTAACCACAGGTTTATTTTTGTTACCGCGGCGAGAAAGGTCATCCCGACCATGGATCTGCTCTCCACAGAATTAAACAATTGTATTTTAACACATGCGCAAGACACAATTTTAAAGTGTAAAGTCATGTAATTTCCACCCAGTCTGGAGAGTATTGGGCCCAAAGAAGTCCCAGAGTGCATGCATTGGCGTGCTTTTTTCTAGGTGTGACCATTAAATGCTGAATTGCATCATTTAAATGTCACGTGTTCTTGGTGTTACTCAAATTTTAAGTTCCTGTCTTCTCCAACGATACGAACGTCTTGCACCAGAGTAGAGTGTGCTCCCATTTTGATTAAAATGACCCCACAAACCAGGTCAACCAACCGCTTTCACAAGAGTACCACATGATCATCTGCAACCTAGTTACTGTAAGCGACCTGATAAAGTGCTATTCGCGACCTCTGCATCCAAAGCCGCCAAATGCGCACCCAGACAAACAAATTGTTGGCTGCAAAGCTGTGTACACTGCTAAAACCACGAAGCGCTGAACACAGAAAATGCCTTTTTTTTTAGCGCCATGATGAAAGACATGTGATTAATACGATCTGCGGCTGACTTGGACGGGCTCCTGTAACTGTACCTTGAACACATGTTTTTGCTGAGGAGTTGAAAGATGGCACTCTCGGGGCCAGCATTGAGTGCCTCCAACCTTGAGGAGACATTACTCTGATTTACTTCCCCTCTCAATTCTGCCGCAACCGTTTGTAAGCCTAACGGCTCCAGCCGAGAGGGTTAAAAAACAGAGAGTTAAGAGGGGAAACGCAGGGAGACACGGGGAGCAGCTCGAGCATTGTTTATTTTCACAGGAACATTCCAGGAGTTGACAGCTATTCCCTTGTCTGGAGAGCTGAATCGCAATGCAATTTTCCAGACTCCAGACACAGTGTGTGAACTCCCACTAAGACTAGTCTGGGACAATGAAGAATGAGTCTCTTATTCACACTTCCAATGTGATGATAGTTGCCGAATACCGACAGGGAAGGGTTACAGCAGCTTGTTAACTCATTCATGGAAACGCGGCAATGAGGTGAGAGATCAGAGGTGGCTGGACAAAAAGAGGAGAAGGAGAAACATTTTCATTACATTTCACAATTCGGTCGACGCGCTCGCCTCTAGCTCACTGCTCTGTTTCTTTTTCTAAGCAGAAAGACAAGCTAAGGCTTTTCCTTGGCTGCCACCGAGAGTCGACTCGCTTGAGATCTATATTTGAATTCTAGGCTAGCGTTCCAGTGTCCGCTCTCCACGTGGCCGCCGCACCGGGCTCTCGAGAAATGTCAGGGTAACCGGATCGTTACACACTTGAGTCCAGTTACACCTCCATTAACGACCGCGAAAAGGATCCGCACGCTGACCCCGGAGAAGAGCCCCGAATTAGCATACATATTTAGAGAGCCTGGTCTTTGGTTGCAGGAAGGTGTTTCACAAGATTCACACCCAAGCTGTTACTGACTGCATGCTCACCCGTCTGAATTAGACTGAAAGATATTTACTGTCATTTAAAATGATCAAACCATATTGAAGATGTAGTTTGACATTTTGGTAAATGTGCTTATTTGAGAGTTAGAAGAGAAATATTTGTCTGGTAAAATAAAATCGCATTCAGACAGAGCACAAGTTGAATTTTAGAGGCAAACAAAACTAATTTTTCATCTAGAGGTCAACTTTGTCAGAGCATGTCAGAGCTGACCTTCAAGAAGACGGAGATGCAGAGAATTCAAATCAGACAAAGCTAATGTTGCTTACTGGCAGTGCTGCGCAATTCACTTTACACTGGAGTCAAGACTGTACCACAAAAAAGTGCAATTGTTTGCAGTCAATACTGCAAATATGTCTTATTCAAATGAAATAAGGTGCAATGATATGCACAAAATACTCGGTGGAAGGAGAGAGAAGAAATAAGATAAGCTAGCAGCAAAACTAATGCTAGCTGAGCTGGGGCGGCTAACAAGTTAAAAGCTAGCTTGCGAGCTTGCAGCTCAACAACTAGTAGCTTATTAGCGCATGTATTTTCCCACTGACAGGCAAACGTTTTAGCCAACAAACTGCATCTAATGACAGTTAGCTTAAATTTGCATGAAGGAAACAGCTAAACATTGCTAGTTAACCGTCCGAAGCAGTCACACAACCACAAACTGTTCTTGTGCTTTGTATTTTATGAATTAAACCAATAATATGTTAAATAGTGAGCTTTATAGGCGCTGTATGCCTTTTTCTGTTATGCTAGCTCCTCCAGTTTCCAGTCCGTATGCTAAGCTAAGCTGGCTCAGGCCTTATATTACCCATACAGACATGTGAGTGGTATCAATCATCTGATATCACTGTCAGCAAGAAGCGTATTTCCCAAAATATCCAGTTTGCTTACAATAGAAATGCAGCTGTGGGCTTGCGTGATTACTCTCAGGACATCCTTGAGCAGAAATGTTCAGAGGGGCAAAAAAAATCTGTTATTTTCTGAAAATTTAAATATATCTTCCAATTTAAAAGTTACTTTTGAGGCACTTCAAGGTGAGCGGGGATGTGCAGTTGCTGGCTAAGTAATGATGCAAGCATGATGCAACAGAGAAAATAGTAGGTACAGGCTCACACACAGGGAAAGTTGCTGGTGTGCTCAGACACTGACGGCTGAGGGAGGGGGTCAAACAGTTAATTCAAACTGCCCCCACTGGGCCCCTGCTTTGGAGGGATGGAGCTGTGCCCCTGTGCATCATCTAAACGTCCTGAACTGCAATGACTTATAATCATGAGGGACATAAACACTGTGACCTCAGCTCTCTCATGTCTGCTGGTCAATCACAGTATGTATAAATATACGTTTCAGCCTATGTCCATTATGGCTACCATATGGGAACTCAAGCAGCATATTTGTGATTTACGTTTTCCTAAACTCCTCCTGCCTTCCGCTTTAAGCCCCATGCAGGAATTGTTGTGGACTAAGCAACGGAAAAGGAACATTATCAGCGGACTATTAAACAGGGTTCTGCTTACAGGAGGTGGCGAGAAAAACACAAAGGCTTGTCTTAAGGCGAGCTGGTAGGAAATGTTTTCTTTTTCAAAGCGTGTTATACCCCCTGGTGATTAAAAAAAAAGTGGGGTTGTTTGGGGGGGGGGCAGAAAGAACGAGGGCGAGTTGCTGAAAAGCATGAAAAAAGTTTACTCAGCCCCAGGTGCAGGGTGTCCCCCGCTGATGTCTTTTCACAAACACTTTGTTCATTTGTCTGGTTGATGGGGCGGCTGGACAGCTTACTGGACGGCTGCCTGGTCACTGGGCCAGTTCCTGAGCGGGACATCAGACTCAGCTAACACGAACCCATCCATTTTCCCTGTGCCTTCGTGCCCGCATGCAGTGAGGCTGAGAGTCTCTGTTGCATCAAGCTAACGTAATAAAGTGCCCAGCAAGCTGAGTCTATTCATCACAGTCCCCTGTCATTGCCCTAGCAGGTGCCACAGTGAAAAGAGTTGCGCCTACCTCTGCTGTATTTCCCAAAAGTCTGCTTACCGGTAAATGGACGCCACCTCTGGGCACTGTTTGTCTGGCCAAAGCCCCCAGGGCTCAGCGGGTACTGCGTCTCACTGCTGGCACAGACACGCTATCCTCTGTTTGGTCCTTTAGTTTCAAAGAGCCTTGCTGGGTGTAAGCCGTCTCCTCTCATTGTTTGGCGATGTTGTGGCCGGGTAGGGGGTTTTGCAAAAGTGTGTTACCAGCCCAACCCCGTCGTCGCTCCGCGGCTACAGCTGACAACAGCTCCAGCAGAGTGGCTGCTGCCATTTTCGTTTACAGTGCTTTCATACATGTGAATGTTGCATAGTTAACAGCCCTCTATTGACGGTTCTGTTCAGCGCAGATCAGCGGGGGTCAATTAATGAGCGGCCCCTGACCATCAGATCCCAATTATGGCTTTCAGAGCACTCCACTGTGTGCCCCTCAAATACCCAGCTCCATTTGCCTGATAATTGTGTAATTAGAGTTTGTATCAATAATTGAAGCACCAACAGGGACGCGCATTATTCTCCGGTTTGCCTCATTTGCCAAATTGCGGCAACATTTTTGCTAATGATGAACTGAGGACTGCACCTATCTGCATTATTTATCTCAAAAGCCTCTGGAAATAAATTATTTGAAAGGTAATTTTCTTCTTTTATACATCCTTATTAGCCGTGCCACACCTAAGACATAGTCCTGTATTTAAAAAAAATACAAATGCATTATCAAAAGTATGTACTGAAAGAAGCAATAATCAATATGAGCAATGGATCACAGGATTACTTGTGTGTAAAAAGGTGTTTGCATGTAGACAACACCACAGAGAGTTATCAGCCAATTCTGCAGCCGCCTGCAATGCAACAGAGCTTTAAAGCTGATTGTTTTGGTTGTCGGGCCCACAACTTTAATGTTTTGGTTCACTTGCACCCCTGTTGGTGGTTTTGAGTAACAGCAGGCAGCTTTAAAAGCCTGATGCACACTGCTGTAAACCAAAACTAGCAAATACCCTGTGAGCATAATGGTGGATTTAGTGATTAAAGTACCAGCTTGAGATGTCACTGTATGCACAATCAGTCATATATATATATAGATATCTTGCTCTTTGATAGCCTTGCTTCTATTCTATCTTATTTTATTTTTATTTTATCTCATTATCTTATTTTTAAATACTCTTAGTATCTATCTATCTGTCTATAACAATATATATATTTCCTCTGAAATGTATGAGTAGTGGTTTAAAGTGAGGTAAAGCAGGAAAGTACAACCCCTTTAAAACTGTATTTAAGTAGAATAAATGCACTTATTTGCATTTCACCACTGTATTGCACATGTAAAGTCTTTAGTTTCACATTTGCATCAGTACCACCCCAGCATTGGAGCCGTCAGCCAGTGAATGACACGGTGTCTACTTTCCTTTTTTCAAATTACAGAAACCTGGTATTGGAGTGAAACTCTTGGACTGCACTTTTTCTGGTAACAGATATGGCTTATAGCTTTCACACACACACACAAAACCCAGTGAAACATAACCTGTTGCTCTTTTTGAAAGGACCTCGGGGCAATTTGGTGATAAGCGCTTCCTCCAAACACAATGCCTGATTTTCCTTTGGTACTCTCCCCAACCTGTATCCTGTGACAGCCGTCCCCGATCATGATGTCAATAAAAACGCACGTCTCTGCCCTTGTTTTCTGTCTGTCCCATAAATGTTTGACATGACAGCCTTATTAAGGGCGAGGAATGTTATTTTTCACATTTCAGACTTCCTCAGGTACATTGTCTGTCACTGTCGCTTCAATAAATAATGGCTTGTACCACCGTTTCCCATACAGTGCAGCCTCATGACATTAATATGAATACACCTTTGACTTGACATGGAGTAATGAGACGTTTGACAGCTGTGACAGTCATATAGCTGATGGTGCTGCCTGCCTATAGTTTGGTACAGTATGCTATGCAATCAAAATCTTCAGTGGACATGCCAGGAGAGCGAGTTCCTCAAATCAGCGTTAGTCGAGAACTTTCGCCTCAAATGTCCATAAAAAAATTACAAACGGCGCGCTCGGCGTACCGTGGGCGCACCTGGAAATAGAACCACGGCTTAGAGAGAGAGAGAGTAATTAATTCTAATTGGGATATGTCCACAGGTCTGGAGAATGGCTGAGTAAATGCTCCTCTAGAGCTATGTTTTTGATGGAGCCAGAGCCCCATATGCTGTACTCAGGAGCACATCTGTGCCCGGTGCCCGCGGAGAAATCCCCTGGCAGAAAACACTTCAATGCTACAAGGAGGGGGGAGAGAGAAAGTAAGACGCCGCGCGCATTATTATGCCAGCCGCCAACAAATATCCATCCTAATTGCTCCACAATTGTATTAAACTAGCTATTATGTAGCAATTAAATTTGTTTAAGCCCCAGCTCCGGTTACAGTTTTCAGTGTGACTAATTAAAAACAAGGGAGCAAGGAAAACCCCAGGCAGAAGCTTTCCCTAAGCTGGAGCTCCAGCTCCCCCGCCATGACTGTATTTAGAGTGTCAATCACGGCAGAGTCAGAGGCAAGTCATTCAGGCAGCCTTTTTGATTCAACCTATTCACTCCGATAAGCCCTTTATCTAGACTGTGTCTCTGTATAGTTCCAATTATCCCAAAGTGCATTTGCGTGCAACAGAAAGAGAGGAGGCCAGTCTTTCCCATCTCCTGCCCTCTTGCCGTGCATTGCTAAAGTTATATGTATATGAACGTGTGGTTAAACCATTATTTATGTTTTTACTCCATTTACTCTGGTCCGAAACTACAAAAAGCATCAAACATGTAGCAGCGGTGCCTTAATGAAGGTCCGTTCACTGTGTTTTTTGGCCAAAGTCCAGCAACACTGAAGCTGTTTCTGCCTTCCCGCTCAGGTCATTAGAGGTGAGATGCAAACTGATGAACACACAGGGTACAATAATGAGCCGTGAAATGAAAGGGAAATTAATTGGACCCCAATAAAGAAAAGATTAACAGAGATGGATTATGCAGCCTGTTTTTAGCAGCTTTAAAATAGTTTTTTTTTTTCTTTCTGCGCAGTGAAATTAGCATAATTCGTCGTAACAGCTGCTAAATTTGCAACACGGTCGTACCAAACGCACAGCTGTAGTTTCCACAACAGGCACAAGTTACTTTACTTAATTACTAATTACACATTACTCATCAAAAATTGCATGGCTTCACTAATTATAGCAGCAAATGTGATTAGCACATCAATAAGAACATCAGCTCACCGATTTGTTTATCTGGAAACGTTAAAGTCCAACACTCGCTCTCTTTTAGCTCTGGTTTGGTCTCCAACAGCTCCTGAGAGGAGTATCTGGCTATTTAGCTGCTAAATGCTCCAGCTGTGCATCGACTGTGAGCCGTGAGACTGAACCACGGGAGTAAAGTTGCAGCACGGAGCCAGAACGATGAGCTGAAACTCAGGGTAAAACCTCTGTAAGGCTGCAAGAAGCTGCAGATTCAGGTGATATATCTCTGAAGCTTCATCGTGACTCCCTTTGTGTCTTCACAGCTTTCACACTCATGCATGTAGGAGCAGATTATAATGTTGCTCAACAAGCAGCCAAATGAAAACCATGTCAATAAGAAAACTTTAGAGTGACCAGGATGTGTATTCACTTCCTTTGTTAAGCTAACATCAAGCTAAAACATCCTGAAACAGTCATTTAGCCGAGCACCAGCAGGCAAAGCAGTGAAACTGAGCTTGATTAGGATCGGTTACTGCGACTAAATGGCTGAATTTAAAGTTGTAATCCCATATATGAAAGAGTAATCACATTACAGCACTTTTACTCTCACCCTGGTTGTGTAAAGGGACTGGGTTTACAGTAGCACGACACTCTGTCCTGGAACAGTCTCTGCCCAGCTGCAGGCTGTCAGGACTCATCTCACACTGACACACTGCAGGCCTTTGAGGCTCTCGGTAAACTAGTTCAGGGGACCTCATACTGACCAGGGCACTGGCAGAGAGGAAGTCCAGCTCAGTTCAGCACATCCCTCCCTACAAGACATGGTTATCTTGCATGGGGCAGTTTCAACCACAGGAAAACCACAACAATCCCAATAAACTCGACAACAGTCTTTAAACTCAGCCGTAAAACACAGAAAGACTTGAGCGAACTTGTCGGGGCAGCTGAAACAGCTCACCAGAGCCATAACTGCGAATGCAGGAAACATTTAATGACCCTTTATGAGAGTGCAAAATATCTTAAATCCACCTGAGACAGCAGTTCCAGCTATCGCACAATCAGCACGGCTCGCCTTTTTGCATGGACACAATAATGAGTTCAGATCTGAGTCATAAAACCTTCATTGTTTCGAGGCTTTGGACTGCTCCATGTGGGGTTAAGGAGTACGTGCAGAGTGTTTCGTACTCTGTGCGGACTGCAGTCTGTCTGCCAGAGGTAATAACAGAAGCGATTATGTCTCATTACACTAGCCGTAGACGCTCGTCTGCTTTCTTCCCATTGTCCTTGAGTGGTTTGGCTCCCAATTACTAAGTTTGTTTTTGGGGGGGCTATGTGAGAAATGTCCCTTAATCTTTAGAAAACCACATTTTCTCTGCAGCCTCGAGTGAGAGTGACAGCGAGGAAGTGCCAGAATGGAAAAGGAATTTGTTCGGGAGAAGGAGACGTCAATCACAAAAGTTAAACACAACAATCTCTCACGCCGGGCGGAAAAACCGCATTTCAAATGGATTTTGTAATATCCTCTATTTGCAGCCCAGTTTGGGTAAAAACATCATGTTTAAAACATCATTTTAATCACTAAAATGGTAATTAAGCTGCATAATCTCTGGTCTAATTTAACATTGTATTTAATTCAATGCAGTCAAGAAGTAGGGCGCGGGCTTCTGCAAAGTTGACTTCTGCAAGGTGTCGAGCTGCAAACCATTTACTCACAGCCACGTAATTAATGCCCAGGAATCAGGCGTCAAACACGGACGATAACGTATCATGTTAACCCCTGAAGATCGATGCCGCTCTGCACGGACTTTACTCCTGAAGGGGGATTATTTAGCTCTGCTGAAGTTTCATGTCAAAGCTGGAAATTCACACCAGGATTAGAAGTTAATACTTGTGACTGCTGTTGATGGACATAGCTGGAGTTTAGATGCCTTCTTTCTCTTTCCCTCTCTCTCCGGCTCTTTCTCTCCCTCCCATGTCGTTACTGTTTTTGATATTGATTGCCTGCTGCCTCTTAAATTATGCATTCTGCAGCACGGTTCGGAGGGCTCCCAGGTGGGTTTGTCAAAAGGGAGAAGACACATGTAGTCGGGCAGTGTGCCTGGAAGCGTCAGAAATCCATACAGGTCACAATCATGTCACCCCATCAGTTTTAATCAGCCAAAGCTGAATACAAGCTGGTGACAGGGCTTAGAGGTATAGGGGATGTGCCTCTGCCTCGGCTGTTCCCCCGACACACAGGATCTGGTTCAATACTGCTGGATGCCACTGACAGAGACTCATTATCATCTATGTGTGGCTTGCGGCTGGGCTGGATGATGAGACACATACTGGTCTGGGCCTGTTCGACAGTGTGTTCCCATGCCACACTGTAATTTGGGCTTGATTGGTTTATCTGAGCCTTCATCACTCTCTGCAGGTTTTTACACCGGGTGTAATGATGCATTGTGTTACTTTGCCGTGGCTTTCTCGCATGAGCGGGATTGTTTAAAACTCGACTGCAGTTTCCAAAACTGGTTTTTGATTGAAAAACCATCTGTCTGGACAAGCCTGTACTCCTCAGGCTGTGGAACAGTCACTACAATAAAAGCTTGATTTATTAAATGATTTTCAGAAAAACTATGATATTTTTATTTAACACCAGCATCATTTAAGTGCTGCTACACGATTTGAATACAGCCATGCTAAAGCAAAGCAGTCCTTTGAGCTAAATGCTAACAGCTAGATGTTGAAGCATAACAACTGCCATGTTGAGCCTTTAGCATGCTAACATTTGTGGATTAGCGCTTAACACGAAGTCTAGCTGTAGCTGCTGCAAAGTCATTGTTTTGGCTTGTATTTAGTCAAAAACACAAGTGCAGGGGAACTCATGAATGTCCATCAAACCATTGAGGCAACACTGTAAATCCTAGCATCCTCATGGTGATGGAAAAGTGTTGGAGGTTGGGTCCAATGTAAAGAAAATGCCTTTATGAAAACACACTGTGCATCCTGTGTGGGCTGGTTAGCACTCAGTTAACTTAAATGATCTAATCATGTGGCTCTTCCATATTTTCCAAACCAAATCAATCAAATTATGGTAGTGAAACAAGTCATTTTGTGGTTTTGTGATGCTTGAAAACAGTAACTTTCCCAATATAAGTCTATGGGAAAACGTGGATACTTAAAAAAGAATAAACACATTTTAAAAACTGGTGTTTGCAACAGCCTTTCTTTGGTAAAATACTCAGGTGTAATGCACCGTTAAGACAAAGAACCCTACATACAGACCCCACGATCACTGTGTACAAATGGTGGGTCACGACTTTGTAATCAATGGATGCGCAGCGGATCATGTTGCGGCTGCGTCTCGCTGTGGGCCTTCCCACGGAAGGGCGAGTCTCCAAAGGAAGCCAGCGCTCCTTTGATGAAACCAGTCACGAAGCGCAGAGTGTTGCAAACTTACAGGAGTGAAAACACAAGAGGGTCAAAAGAGCAAATCCGGCCTTCTGTTCTCGCTGCCTTTATTGTGAGGTTTGCGCAAGGCACGGTGCGATTTCCTTAACACTGCCAATGAAAAGAGGCCTGATTTTCACAGGCCAGCTGACCCGCTAAGAGCAGGTGTGTCTCAGATACAGTTTCAGACTTTTTTTTCTTTGCAGTACACTTCCCAGCTGACGATACTGCCGCCCGATCCAAGTGCTTATCAGGATTTAAATAAAGGCTAATCAAGCGTTCGGCTGAATTGCCTTATTTTTCATCTATTTCAAAGCATCTCGCCGTCTTTGAACGAGCTGCGGCTACCGTGATGGGAATAGTTCTGGGAGCATCACCTGGAAATTAACATCAATCACTCAGGTGGATCAGTTTTGCTTGTTTCACTCTCACTTAACCGTTTCCGCTGAGCGTGTAACAATATATGAATATATGAAGAGAGTGATCAGCAAGAGGCTTTCTCCTATTTCCACCGTGGGCTCTGGAAAGGAAATACCTGGTGTCTTCCTGTAAACGGATAGCAGGTGAGGAAATAACCATTTCAGGCCTTTTGTGGAGCAAAACGAGTGTCTGTTTTCAGACCTAAGGACAGAAAAGGTCTCTAAACACATTAGAAATGGTATGATAAATGAATTTTGCCCTGTGTGTGTGTTAATGTCACAGTTTAAGTGGGACTGCCGGTTGCATCCTATCACTTTGTCATCATGGCCTGCCTGTTGTGACACCTTATGTAAGCAGAAACAAGCCTGGGAAGGAGCCAGAGACACAACATCCTCCGCCAAGGGGTGAGCCTCTCTGACCCCAGATACAAAGCCCTCAAAATAAACCTACACATGAGCGAAGAAAAACTGAAATGTTTGTTCAGACTCTTATCTCGAGCTGTACATTTCCTCTGGGGTTGTGCAGCGTGCGCTGGATGGTTTATGTTTGGGCCTGTAGGATGCATTACGGAGCCTTCAGGAGGATGTGCACGGCTCACTCCCCTTAGCAGACTCCCAAGACGCGTCTGAGGATACAGTATAACCAGACTGATTCTTTAACCTGACATATAATTTGCAAAATACAGGGTCGGTGACTTATTCTTTGTTGCTTGAAAGGCTGCGAACAAGTGCAGATCTAAATAATATAAAATAATATTCTATAAACAATCATGTTGACCAATCATATTGATTTATTTCCCATGCAAATTAACCTCTTTCAAAGTCTGTAGTCCCGACTTTTCCCTGGTTGGTGACAGATTTGTCTAAAGCAGCAGCACAACCAATCATTTCGCTGCAGAATAAGACCATTTTATGGAAACTGTGATGCTTAATGTGATATTACAAAAGTGTTACCCCTGCATGCGTGCTTTATATTAGCTTCTGCTAATGTATTATTTATCACACAATCACTCCTGAAAATGTCTTAAAAGGTGAGTTCTCACCTCTGTTTGTGTGCTGCAGTCGTCTGGGATCTGTTCTCAAACAACCAAAAGACACTTTTTTTTAGGTTTGAAGTCGTTTAAAAACCTTTATTCTGCAAAGTTTCACTTTTGGCAGTTTGATATATATAAGCCCATGTCTTTAATGTCAATAGCAGACATGCCGGCATGTGCGCAAAGAGAGTAGCCGTAGGACAATAACCCATGGAGCTGCTCTGCGTCTCCGTCCCCACCCACCCCCGTCTCGCATGTCTGCGATGACCTCATTGCACCTGAGCCGAGCTCCCAGCTGCCTCCCAGAGGGCCTCCAGGCCAGAGATGAGCGGTGCCAACCGTGATCTTCCACGCCTTCACCCCCACGTCCCCCGCCTCCTGAGCTCATTGTCGTCACCTCGCCTACCTCAGGACCGCATGTGCCAAGCTGAGCCTGGGTACGTTAAACACATGTCAGTGCTCCTTTAAAGCCTACGTGAAAGAGCAACTAAATCGGTGTTAGTGAGAGAGAAACAGGCGTTTTACTAAATCGACATCCTTTCTCGAGGACGCTCTTGACAGGAGCTTCAGCTGTGCATTGAGATCTGAGCATTAATAATTAAAATGAGTTGAAACACACAGCGCAGTCCTACAGATTAGTTGTCACTTGTATGTATTTAACAGCCATATGTACTTAATTAAGCAATGTGACTAAGCAGGCTAGCTTGCTAAGATATGAGCTGTTTACATTAAAGCACCTGAAGGAAATAACACAAAGAAGCATTGGTTGCATGTTAAGGTATTTATAGAGCCTGCCTTTATTGATGTTATTGGCTGATAATTGCATTGTTTTGGTATTTAAGGCAGAAAAATGATTGTGTTAATACATCAGAGTCACTACAAGGTTATATAACGAGTATTTAACTGAAATATATTCGTTAATAAAGCAGCCTTTTAGGGACCTTTGCAACATCATATCAGTGGACAATCCACATAAAAAGCTCAGTGTATCGGCACCATATTGGTAACTTTGGTGACTTGTTCATAAAGGTCATATCAGTCTGGCTGTAGATGTTTCCCTTTTCTTTCCAAACTGCATGGCGAATAGCAACTCTGAAATGCAAAACAAAACAATAAGAGGAATTTAAACTGTTGCACATTTTAATTGGACCAAAACTGGTTTCCTAGCAACCAGAGTTTTAGCAAACTCTCATTATTGGTGTAACCAGTGGACGCCCTGTTGCATGTGGTTTTGCAGAATATGTGTTCGAATCAAATCAAGTAATATCCATTACATAACAGCGTAAGAATGCCCCGTCACTGCTGCAGGTGTTGTTTGGTCATTAAATAGTTCCTGTGCATTTGCTGCAGGTAATATTCAAGTGTGTTTTGACAACATTATTAGCAAAGTCCAGGGATTACACCAGTGTCAGAACTGAAAAAACAAACTAGTCCTCAGTAATTAGAGGAACTGTTTACTTTGGCAGGTTGGACAAACACACAGAGGGGTGTGTTTTTTCATATTAGTCATGTCACTGACAGGTGAGCAGCTCCAGCGTTGCCCCACCGCAATTACTCTTTATTGACCAGTAAAACGTTTAACCGGCTGTAAAAGACACAAAGGTTCTGCTGGATTAACTCGAGCGTTCCCAGCTAATGTTTTCAAGTCTAAACATTTCCAGTTCACGACGGCACCAACGTCATTGTTAGCGCTGAGCGGAAATCAACCGTGAATTACACAAAAGAATCGTCAAATTAGAGGATTCATAAACATTTACAGCCGGGGCAGAAAGCATGGCTGACAGGAGCTGGAACGAGGCCATTCTCCTGTCCACATCGTGTTTCAGGTAGTGAGTAATCCTCTCGTCTCGCCACTTCTCGGTCTGGTGTTGCCGCTTCAGTGAAATCACCCTTTCTTGGCAAGTCTACCTGCTGTACAACAAGGCTCTCTCCTATTACAAAAGGCTGGGCTTAATAAGCGTCCAGGCTATATCAGCGCTGGATTCGGTTTCCTCAGATCTTGAAAACGCCGCTGTAAATGTAGCTGAAATTTACTGCTTTGCCCCCTCAGGTTTTCTTAAAGGGAGAGTCCCTTGTGTTGCTTCTTTTATTCCTGCCAGAAATATTGCTTTGCACTCTTCGTCGGGCCTGTGGGAGAAATATGGAAATTTTACAGTAAGAAGTTTAGAAGCGGTGTAATTGGAGTTGGGCCAGGGCGAGACGCCTCCACCTCCCTCACGTCCTGCAGCATTAGAGGCCCCCGAGCCTCGTTTGAATCGGCATGCTAAAACACACAAGGTCTCTTGATTGGACCAGGCTTCAGCTGAAACTCTCAAAACTGAACTTATGAGTGAATAGGCTTTATTATTGTACAGCATTTAAGGCGTCAGACCCAGTTTAGAGGAAACCACGCCCATTTCCACATGATGAAAGCAGCTGGGTTGCCGTGGAAACCACAGTAGCTTGGATAGTTGATGAATTTATGGTTTATCAGATCACAAAGGTGATAAGACTTTATTCAGACCAGGAGCCGCCTTGACTCCCTGTCGTCAAGTCTCAGAGGCCATGTTTGGTCCCGGTACTAACTGAGCTAGCCAGCAATGGCAACTACAGCTAGCAACCATTAGCAAGTTACTTTAACAGCAAACAAGACTACCTGTCCGACAACAGCTGGCAAAACACTCACCTCACGTACCCTGTATCAGCAGAGCTTAGCCGGTCGTCATGAAACTGGAGATTCTTAAATTTATAGTTTCTTCTCACTTTTTAAAGAAACAGTTTGAAAATTTGAGGAGGACACCTGTTTGGTTGCTGGTTGAGAGTTAAATAAAAAGGTCAGTACCGCACACACAACATGAAGCTTAGGAAGGTAACAGACCTTTTTTAGGAGCTGGTCGCCGGCTTTTAACCTTTCAGACCTTTCATGCCAATCATATTGCAAGTTATATCTAACTATTACCACTTAAGTAGTATTATAATGGCTCTTACAGTGCTATTAACACTATTAATTGCATAATTGTAGTTTTATCTGCATTTAAAGTGTCAAAATAGGTTTATGCTCCTTCTGCACACATAAACCTATTTTACCCATGGCGTTCCTCAAGTTTGCAGCGAGCACTGAGAAGGCACAGTCATCATGGAGGTTAAACTCTGCACGCTGTTTTTAAGGAGCTATACTGGAATAGGAGAGACTCATTTCACTGATGGAGATGTGACAAAATCAGATATGAGATGAGTTTTGACCCCTGATGTAACTTCTCGCATTCATCTAGACTTGAGGCTTATCGCGATAAAGAAAAAGTGACACAGAGCTGAGAATGCAGGAGCTAAGTGCCCCTCCGGCTGTCTGTCATGATTCATGCTATCACTGATCATGATGCAATACTCTGCAAAGTGAACTCCTGCAGCAGATCATTACAGCGCTGGAGTACAGTAGAAAGTGCAGTCTCATAACTCGTGGCCTGCAGGAATCTGTCCGTGCAGGTTTAGATCTACAGAACATGATAGCTGCCTCATTTTTCACCGTGTGGCATGACATCGACTGACTGGAGCTCCGGTTTGACGCGGAAAGCAGTGAACACTACAGGTATACTCTGCAGCTCTGAGACAGAATGAGGACTGACAAACAAATTAGCCCCAGTAGAGGTGAAATGGATGTTGATGGTTTGTCACGGAGGAGAGTCATGCACCTGAGATAGCATCAAGAATGACTCGAGTGTGGTGCTGCAAGACAGTTTGGCCAAGGGAATAACAATGTTGGATGTGTGTGCTCGCGGCATATCAATCCGTTATAGGCTGAGGTGAACAGGGTGAAAAGTGGGAGCATATTTCCCAGGTGACTGTTCGAGCAGAAGTCAAGTTGTGATAGTATCTCTGGGTATTGCCGCGTGACGGGACGGAGCCATCACTCACTTCCCATCAGATTGGAGTAGATACATATCAACATGACAGGAGTGGAAGTGAACCAGAAGGTATGTGTACCCAGTTACTGCCAAATCAAACTGTGGTTGGCACCTTGAAGAAAACATTTATTTTAATGTTTATTAGTATTGCTTATTTGGGAAATGTCCCATCTGCTACCATGGAAGTGGGCGGGGTTTATGACCTAACTGCAGCCAGCCAATAGGAGGCCATCCAGATGTTTTGGCATCACTTTTGGGGAGCTGCCACGCCGTCCGGTGTTGTTTACAGCAAGAATCTAATGAAAAGTTTGATTTTTACTTTAAAGAGTGACTTTAACAAGCTCAAACATGCACATTACAGCCTGCATCCTGCTGCCCAACCTCACTCATCGATTCATTTTTGATGGATTCGCGCAGTTGGATTGTTGCAGTGTGGGATCAAGATCAACAACCCCAGTAGCAGGCTGAACTTTGTCTCATCCAATCAGATCCTCCGTCTCCGGAGGAGCTTCGTCTCAGGGAAAGGTCCGTGTAACCGAAGCATCTTCGAAAAACAGCATTTTCTTTCTTTCTGGCACAAACTGTTACTTCGGTAAACATCACGGAATCAACTCAGGAAATCATTTCCACAGCAGAGTTTTGAGGATATGACTCAGGTAGTGAGGTCACTTATGCTGACACTCTGTCCGTTACTCAAATAAGTTAATTTAACACATCTGCGACGGTGCGCACATTTCAGATCGCCAGCTCCTTCTCACTCTGTGATAATAAAACAGGAATCACGATGAATTCCTAACAGGGGGAGTGAAAGCAAAGAAAGATCCATTAGTCTTGTTAACTGCCTCTGTACAGCGCTCAAACCGCAGGACTCGATCTGGATGGATGTGAACGAGTTTCCTTTTTTTATTTCAAACCAGCTGAACTTTTGCTCGTGCAGAAAACGGGATGTCGGAGCCAAGCGAGGGCCACCTTCCATCACGGCCCCGTCGTAAAAAAGAAACCCCCTCGCACAGAGCGAGGGAGCGAGCGCTCGAGCAGGACGCTGGTGCGCTTTCTTCCTCGCAGCATGGGCAAACAACCGGCCTGTGTCTTTTTTCACAGTCTGCACGACAGCCTCCCGTCCAGGGAGCTGTTACTCCAGCGAGTGACTTTTCTTTCCGGTCGTTTGTGGGAATAATGGCACACAGAGGCCAGTACTCCGCAGTGACCGGGGCCTGTTATTCCTAGCAACCGCCTGAGCTGCTCAGGACATTAGTCAGAGTTTTGGATGCTTGTGAAGTGTTGAAGGCCTGAGTTCATCTTTGGGGGGGGGCTGGTGGTGGTGGGGGCTCAGGAATTAGATGCATATTAAAGTGATTTATTCGCTCAATACTGCTTGATTTGTAATGAGCAACGTCTCAAGGCCATGATTAAAACAAACTTTGTCCTATTGATCGGCTGCTGAAACGTCTGTTTTTGGCTCTGTTGTGAGAGGCTGCGTTTTCACTGCCGTCAATACGTCCTTATGTATAATGTAATGAGGTATTATCAGAGCCGGCTTTCATTGCATCTTGAAAATAAATTTAAAAAGCAGACATTTCTTTCAGCACACCTTCTGTTGTTGACTCTCCAGAAACAGGGTAATTTGCAGGCTGCTAATAAAACATGCAGAAACCACCATTAGCCTTTCAACAGCACGTCGAGCACAATGCCAAGCGTCTAATGTTATGATTTATTAACACGTGTTGTCTCAGAGAGCAAGTGATACTGACAGCGGGAATCGGAGGTAGAGCGCACTCTGGGCAGGTTGCCAGTTCATCGCAGAGCTCGCGTGAAGACACAAACAGTCACTGACACATACGGGCAGTTTGTAGTCACCGGGCACAGGGTTTGAACCTGCAGCAACGCTCTCTCTCGTGCAGAGTTGTGTGTTTTTGGAAGATATGTCAGGAAACACAATGCATCACAATCTATTTGCCATCTTTCTGCAAAGTTGAGACGAGACGTGTCGATTCCTGCTTTTGTGCAATATTGTAAAATACCTGAATACCTGAGTTGAGCTTCTGTGTGTCTTTGTGTCAAAAACACTGAACGCAATCCATCACACATGTCCTCAGCGCTGATAAGCAGCTAAGAGAAACCCCCTGCATCATTTTTTGTACTTTAAAATCACCGTGGAAGAGTTTTTGGTTGCAGTGTGGCCTGGTGCCTGTGTTTCATACCAGACTGGAGGACCCCAGCAGCTGAGGCTGTCCTCTGCAGGAAGCTCCAGAGAGAAGAGTTTACAATTGATTTACAGTCTGTTTGACCCCATTAGGCCCATGAGCACCTTTGTATCCACAGCTCTGGGGAATGTGTGTGTGTGTGTCAGTGTGTATATGTGCGCTTATGTATGGCAGAAAGATAGAGAGAATGAAAGAAAGAGAGGAAGGGGAGTTGGGGAGTCGGGGAAGGGGGGCAGCGGGTGATACAGGAGGCTTCCAAGGCCACTGCAGAGTCGGGTTCTGAGCATTGCATCAGGCCCATGTTTATTTCATAAACATTCTCCCCAGCTGTCAGTCTGGGAGAGATAGTATACACTCTCCATCCCCCCCTTCAGCTACCCACCGGGGTAAATAAGCAGCAGCACACCTGCAAAACTGGTGTCCTCACATGAAATGGGAGTCTGCCTAATAATAAACAGCCACTTCGAGTTGAAGCCGGCGCTGGAATTCGATATCGAATGCGCGGATCGCGTTTCCCCTTTTTTGCTCTTAGCTTGAAGAGCATTCTTGCAGCTAGTAAATCATAATTTTCTACATGTGAAACGCAGCCAAAGATGTATTATTACAACCAGCCAGTGATGTATTATTACAGCCAGCCAGTGATGTATTATTACAGCCAAGGAGGTCAGCGCTCATGTCCGGATGAAAGGTCAAAGAGGCACATAAGCCCCAATATAACAGCTAAACATCAATCAACAGGGCTATACTTCACTCTGCTCTCCTCGGTATCTAGTGATGAGAGACGTATGACTGGGGCGGATATAGAGGTCTACAGCTGCCCCCCTTCCCCTCCGTCCCCTGGGTCCCACCACCCTCTGCACTCATGTGGAAAAACTCCAAAAAACAAATGCTTGGATCTTCGCCCCGAGGCCATAAAACCTATTGACTGTGCATCTCCCGCATTTATTCGGAGCGAGACGTTCATTCATACCCCCACCGCAGCGTTGTTATGACATATCTGCCTTTTGCACAGTCTATATATGTGTGTGTGTGTGTGTGTGTGTGTGTCAGTGCATGTGTGCATGTATGTGTGTCACCAAGACTGGGCTGGTTCTCCGCACTGCCTGCTGGTCTTATGTAAATAGAGCTGTCAGCCACTTGTTATGGCCGGGCTGGGAGTCATCAGGAGGCCCTGGCAGCCTCTGGGTCCCTGGCCTCCATGTGATTCATAGCTGGCTGGGGGACAGAGAGGGGGGGGGGGAGTTCAAGTCTGCCCAAATCCAAACAGCAAAGCAGGGGTGGGGGGGCAGCGGAGGAAGGTGGGAGGAAAGAAAGGAAAATGTGGCGGCAGTGGTGTGAGTGTGAGTGTGAGGGAGGGTGGGATAGAGCGGTGAAGGATGATGGAGCGAGGAGACACTTCAGGTGGATTGGCAGTTTGTAAGGAGACAAGTGCTGCAGAGGAGTTCTGGGTACGTCGAGCTTAAGATGAACTCAATGAGTTTGGGTTTCCCCGACTGTCTTCGCCTCCTCTTCCGCTCAGTCACTGTCACTCCAGTCATCATGGCGGTTTATCCTTCCTGCACTCTTGGCCTCATTATTTTCTCTCCCTGCATCTGTTGCCTCTCCCTCCCCACTTACTCACCACATTGATTGGCATGAACCAATTTCTAAAACTTTAATTTCCACTAAACCCCAAGGAACACATTGCACTACAACTTTGAGTCAAACACGAGAATAGTTGGAGGCGGTGAGGACTCGTAATGATACAGACGAACGGAGGAATCCATGGCGGTATTTGAATATTATAAACATTAGCTGGAGGTGAATTTGGGCTCCGTTGCTGAACATCCCCTTAATTGCTCCACAGCTGAATTTTTACTTTCTGGGACCTAAATTATGAACTACCAGACCCAGGAAATGAATAAAAAATGAACTCCCGGATTAAAATAATTGAGTATCACGAATTCTATACAGGCAGTATCCCCGGGCAGCCGGGGTATTGTTATTAACTTACATCAATTTGCTGATTAAATCATGGATCATACTGAGTATACGACTGGACATGATTTTCATAGGAACTCGTGCATTGGGATGCATGAAGAACTGGTGGTTTAACACTGCTGCACACCAATCCCGACTCCTAAAAACACTAATTTGCCTTGCCAAATAGGTTTTGGAGGAAATATAACTGCTGTCTAGGTTATAACCAGTCCAGGATGTGTGACAGCATGGGAAAGACATTGATATTTAAGAGTCAGGAGCAATGTTATTTGTTTGACGTTGATATGAAGTGAAAATTGTCTTTTTAACCCTTTAAGATCACATCAACAGTCACATTTTGCACTTATTTAACAACAAATGTCAACAAAAGTTTTTTAAAAATCTTTTTTTTTTGTTATTTTAATCAGTCGCCACCTTTTAGCAGCGCCAAAAGCTTCGTCTGTTAGCAAGCTAGCTGTTGCTACTAAAAACTAGCTCGACCGTGCACACGTGCAATCTTGTGCTTGCAGCTAACTAGCTTTGTTAGCAGCTAGCATGTGAATGCGCTGGAGCATGTATCATCCGAAAAGCTAGCATTAGCTGATGGTTTAGCAGTAACCAAACAGGAGCCAGAGGGAAACTGCAAACGAAAGCTAATGTTAACAGCTGCATGTAAATAACTGTAATTGTTTATGAGAAGGCGCTTTAATAGCTAACATATTTTAAATTTAAATCAGCAGCATCAGTATTAAAACACAGACTTTGGAAAACTTGCGTCGCTCACCGTGCACTTGGATGTACTTGGTTTACTTCTCCAGCGGCTAATCAGGATACGCATAATTACAGCGAGATTGTTTAGCATTTTGAATGAGACCTTCCACCGGCGCTTCAAGCGAGAGGAAAATGCATGTGTCTGCCTTGACCTTGACTCATTATCATTCTCATACAACGGCTCTGATGGCTATCAGCGTTTCAATTATATCTTTGTGAATATTCAATTTGGCACGATGGTCAAAACAACCCACTTTATCTCCCCTCAGATAGAATTAAGTCTCCAAACCAGCTCTCAGAAACTCAAATCATTCCCCATGATGATAAAATAAAAACGTCATGCCACAGTGTGTGTGTGTGTGTGTGTGTGTGTGAGTGTGTGTGGGTGGGTGGAGATACCAGATACCGCTTAAATTGATTCTTCTGCCAATTGATTCATCTCATGCTGAAATGAAGACAGTGATAATCTCGCACCAATTGAGCTTTTTTTTTTTTTTTTTTGATGGCGTGTGACTGAGACGCCGCTCGTTGATTGGAGCGAGGAGAGGGCACATTAACTCTGCGCCGGCGCTACATACGAGTTCAAAGAGCGACGCACGCGCGGAGGATGAGGTTTATCTGGCCTGCGTCGAAGCGTCGTCGGGCTGATAGCTGCATCAGATGCTCCGCTGTCATCCCACCTCTGGAGAGACTTGGATTCGGCAGCGGAAAATAAGCATGAAGATGTCAGACGCGGCCTTGAAGAAGTTTGCTGATGTGATAAAAACAAGGCCTTGGGGGAAAATTCGCAACATTAATAATCACATTAGAATATGAGTGCAACATGTCAGCGAAGCATCGAGAGATTGCAGCTTTTTTCTTTTTTAAAGGTGTATTTATTTGTTTTCCTCTTTCTCTTTTCACCACCTTGACTATTTGCACTGTCTCCTTCAGATCGGCCTTGTACAGTGGAATAAATTTGGATTAATTGCAGCCCCGGCGCCGGCGTGCTCAGCTCGCCTCGGTGACTGCTGGGATGCGAGCGGGGAAATCATCTGCCACCTCTTCCCTGCACCGTATATCCCTTGTCATTGCACCGCAGAAGTCTTGCCCGCTAAAACAGAGGTAATTAAATCTCCCAACTCTCATTAAAAATACAGCTGTCTACCACCGAGCGCCACGGCACCACTAAGCGAATGTAAATTTTCATTTCATGGTGCTGAGAGAGAGGGAGGCTGTTCTCCGGCAGCCACCGTGCCCCTGCCAGCACTGTGCAGAATAACTGCTCTCCTTAAATAACTGTCCTTTTGTTTCCTGCAGAATTACATAGGGAAACGGCCTGTGTGTTATATAATTTGCGGATTAGGTGCAGTCATGGGTTTCTCGGTCGCTGCTGGGAACAGTGCGGGTATTCAGGTGTCTCTTTTCAAAAAAAAAAAAAAAAAAAAAAAGGGAAAAGGTATACGGCGGGATCCGGAGATGTTAACTGATTTTTAATTGGCTTTTCCTAATAAAAAGCTCAGATGCTCGTCCAAGATTAACACTGGGAAACTTCTGCGAGGTTAACCACTAGTTGACATGCCATGCACATTTCCTCTCTATTAAGAAGAAGAATGGTTTTGCTGATTTATGAAGATTGGACTAAATTAAATACCGTGCGCCCCGCAGACGTGTGACGCGTCAAGTGAGGGAGGAAGTCAGGCTCTTGGACTGACTGAACTTTAATGATGAATAATGAAATTTGCGAGCGTCCACACAGCTGTTGTAGGCAGAATATTAAAGCATCGCCGCAGACGACTGAGCCAACAAACAAGAAGCTGACAACTGCATATTACACACTGTCTGTATTACATGACAGCATCATTTTAGGGTTCGACTGAGATGTCTTGTTCTCCGTTTCTGTTTCATGGCATGCTCGAAACTTGAACAGCTAAAAGCAGCTCATTGTTACTGCGGTCTTTTGTCTTGAGCTCGGTCGCTTGGTCCTCGCAGGTGTTTGTCGATGTTTTAAAGCTTCTGTTTACCCAGCTATTGTTTATGCAAATATCTAAAATTGGCGGTTTCCTGTGCAACCGGCAATCAATGTGGGCTTACTCTGCCAACATGAGTAGAAGCTTGAGTGATGTATCATTGCTAAAGCAGCTTTATAAGAGGGTTGATTCCAGTTCTTGCAGTCCAGACTGGCCAAACAAGGACGTGGCACCATTTCCAAAGCCCACATTGTTAATGGTGAACTCTGATTGGTTGGTAAAAACTTTCTCCTCGGTGTCAGAAAACACCTCAAGTGTAAAACGCTTCACGAGCAGCCTGTGGATCTATTTATTCGGCTCCGGGAGTGTTTAAATTATGAGCAACTCTAAGTACGACGCAGGAAAACATGCACAAGTGCGGTGAATGACAGTTATGCATAGGCAACGAGTACAGTCAGGACCTTTTCCCACGGGTGCTACGGTTCATAAGGGAATAAGATTATTACTGCATGAAGCCACCGTGGTCAAATAAGGAGATTTCATTGCCTATCGCTGGCATTGAGTCAGAAACAGAGATGCTGAGAGTTGCAGAGCTCTTGCGGTACATTTTGAGATTTCATTTCACTTTCATGGCAGGGGCATGGGGTCTGAAGATGTGCCTACCCCCTCTGTCAATCATCCAGGCAAACACACCGAAGCAGATCTATAATTCAACTACAGGGAAGCTCATACAATTCATAGGGGCCAGTGTTTTTTTCTTTTTCTCACCCCCCCTCCTTCCTTTATTTATTTTTTTAAGCTTCTTTTCTCCTCAGTGTTGAACCCTGTTACACTTACGGTTTAATTTTCACAACCAAGGCTCGCACCTGACATCTTGACCACCCTTTCTTAGACATTAGAGCAGGGTAGGCTGCAGCAACCGCATGCTACAATTCAATTATCTCGCTGGCTTCCAGAGAGAGGGGAGGGGAATTGAAAAATGGAGGACAGATGGGGGGAAAGTGTTCCTGCAGCTGCCCTAAATTTGTCCAAACCTTCTGTTTCCACTCATTTCCAAGGATGATCCAAAAACATCATGTCCTCCAGATACTGATTTCCCAATTTAAACCTGTCAGTTGACTCCCATGCAGCGTCGATGGTGGCGCCCCGGTTGACGAACGCGCCTTGAAATCACCGCCGCACGCACTTGTGCGAGCGCAGTCGAATCTGAAAGGGGCTGCGAGGATCCAGCGCAAGACAATGTGTCGATTTTCTCAAGTGCAAAAGCAGACGTTCTCTCAGGTGAGTCATTCTGGAGAGCGTCAGCGTTTTAAAAAAATAAAATGCAATGCAAAACAGGAAATGAAGCAGAACATTATGTCAGCGGTTTAAAGGTGTCAGCGTTTGGATAAATATCAGCTGAAAATGAGGAGTGTTAACTGGAGGCCAACTTTTCACTCATTTCTTTTTCCTAAAACCTGTTTTTTTTTCCTTCTCCAGAGTTGTTTTTTTTTTTTTTTTCCTGCTCCATCTTGGTCTTGCTGCTTGGATTTCATCAGGGTAGTGCTGGTTAGGTGAGACACAACACCGCGACCACACACTCTGCTTTCCAAACAGCTCGCATCTCTCTCCCCCCTCTTTTCTCCCTGCACTGCACGGCGTACAACATCAGCTCTGAGCTAAATTACAGGAACGCTCCTCCAAGTACCTACCACAGACAAGTTATTTTAAGGCCTAAAACCAAGGTTCTAATGTCATTGTACTCAACCAGAACACCGAAAGCAGCCACCAGCGGGGGAACAAGCTGGAAACCTCCGCCTTCAGGGAGCCGTTAAAGGAAGATGACTTCAACTGAGCATGGCTTGTTTCTGCTGAGTCCCTTCACACAATGACAGCATCAGTTTAAGTGAAACTCCACTGACCCAATTACAGTTTATTATATATCAGCTACTGTGTACGGTTACTATCACCTCCAGTGAAGGCGGGACTATATATGAAACTCATTCCTTTATAGTTTTTGCATTTAAATCAACAAGTGAGTTATGCAAAGTGCATAAAAAGAGGGTTTTTCAGCTAAAGAGTCATGTGATTCAAAGAGATGTAGCATCTACAGCAGCAGAGCAGGTCTGCAGCAGGAATGTGAATCATGTGTGGACTGTCGTGCTTCAGCTCGGAGGAGAAAACAACACTCCAGCAGGGATTAGACTTAAAAAACACTGATCTGAGCTCTTGGTGTGTCTTTGTTTACAGGATATGATCTGCGTTTAGAAGACGTGAAGTGATGGGAGTCTGTTTAGCAGCATTATAACCGGGTAGCTAATGCTAGCTAGCTAGCTCTCTGCAGATACCAGGCTGATGTCAGGAAAGAAACGTGATTTATTAAAAACTACACATGAACGGGACACGAGTCATACTAAAAAAGATCAAACTTCAGGATTCCTTTCATTTATTTTGTCAATACTTCCATCTACGCCCAATAATCATGTGCAACGAATGAGCCTGTCCTCGCACATGTAGCTGCACACATATAGGCAACCCTGCAGCAGTGTTAACCACCACCACCGCCACCTTTGGCTGCACCATTGCTGCACTTGCAGCAATATCCAATATTCCTGCGAGTCATAGTAGTTCAAGTCCTGAGCTGAACGAGGAGGGGAGTCCCGTGCAGGCACATACAGGCTTATTCATTATGCATTTCATCACATCTGAGAGCAGCTTTGTCAGATGTGGGTCTAGGAGGCTTTTTTATGGCTTGTGCGTGAAGATCTGGAACAGCAAGCTGCTTTACGTCGCGCGTGCTGGTTGTGGTTGGCCCCGTACCTTTACATGGCATGCGCAATTGCCCTTCAATTACCATTGTGAGGGCGTGATGATATCTAGACATTATACGCTCCGCTGAGGCGCCGGTGATTCCTGTGAGCATCAATGTTTGATGATGGAGCACTTTGATTAATCAGCGGAGACTCGTGGGGAGACTCCCCGGGAGTGAAGAGTAACCAGGGAGGCACCTTCAAAGGCAAGTGGTTTCACTTCAATACCCCCGACTTCCGTCGAAAGAGAAGGCAGGAAAGGGACAATCAGCACTTTATCTCCTCTTCAGACCTGGCTTCCGCTCGCAGAAGAGAAAAGCAGGTGCCAGGTGTTCAGAAAGCCCGAGCGATATGGACGTGACGCCGCGGAGTTGACCCCGCTGAACTCTGCCTTTATGAAAAGCCCCAGAAAGTCTCCTTTATGATGACGGCGCTCAGAGAGAGGCGATGGGGGTGAGTCCTTTGAAGGCCCCCGTCGGTCTGCTGCCGGCGCAAGCTCGCGGGTTCGTTTTCATAATAATTTCCAAAAGCAGACCAGATTGAGAGGTTGTCGCAGCACATTGTTCAGCTGAGGTCTGCACTAAACTTGTGTCAGCTCCTCGCTGCGCATGCTCCGTGAAGCTGAACACATCAAGCGTCGTGTAACTCAGGGAAACTTTAAGTTTGGGTTGGTTGTTATTTCATTTCTCTGTTTGGCTTCTGTTTTGGGTTTTTCTTTTTTAAACCCGCTTTTCTCACACGTGCAAAAACGCCACGACTCCAGGCGGCGGATCGCTCCTCAAGGTGGACGTTTTCAACATGTGGAAGCCGAGTTTGGTTTTTTTCATTCCCCGTGCAGTTTCAAAGAAAAACAGCCTCAGTGTTTGAACAAGCGAAAACAAGCGGCTGTACTCTGGCAAACCACGTAATCTCAGAACGCATTTATCCAAACAAAGCCTGGTCCAGTACCATCCCACTGTGGCTTCCCGATGGTTTCTGCATCATCCACCTCGATCCCTACAATAACACTGGGAGCCTCGGGGCTATTTTCAGATTTCCCAGATTTCCTTGCAGGGATACAACACTTAGTGGTTGAGAGCAGCCTTTCTCACTCGGTGCAGATGTTACCTGCACAAACAAACACAGCTGAGTCTGGTGTCAGATAGCTAAGATTAGATATGGAACATGCAGTAAATTTGTAGTTTTTACCCGCTGCAGATTTCTGTTTATGGACAAAAAGAAACAAACTATAATACATTGTGCAAGAAAGCAGTAGATGACAGACTGCTGACACGAGAGCAGAGGACATGTGACTGTTAATGCTCTTCTTACCCCGCTTTGTAATCTTCTGTCGAGTTATACATAAAAAATACAGATTTAAACTATGATACAATGCAAAAATATGGCTTTCATCCTGCTTTGTGCCTATATTTTAAGACTTAATGACTAGGACAACCACTTATTATTATTATTATTACCTGTAATTAATAAGAACTGAAGATTTAAGCAAACGTCATTATTCTGTGTTGAGGTTTCAGGAATTGATTTTAAAACCAAAACAGCCCAAACAAGCCCAGTTTGTCCATCAATCTAACATTTATGTGTGAAAACATAATTACATTTTACAGCTCAAAATAGCCAACATGTTTTATTATTGATATTTATGCATCTGCTCTTCCTGATGATACCTCCATTAAAGTACCGAGTGCTGTGTTTCTGCAGGAGCCCAACTACGACTCTGCTTGTTGCTCGTGTTGGCAGCAACTTCAGCCAAAGGCAAACGCTTACAGTGTCGCAGGCTCGTGTTGGGATGAAGGGGACAAAAGCACAATCTGTCAGTAACTGATTGTTAAGTTTTAAATGTATAGCCTTGCATGCATCACCGATAACTGTAAATGACAATTACAACAGATCGTGTGAGCACAAGCCGTTCTCTCAAAATGATTCATTATGTTTTAATTAAATCTATGTTTTTGTTTAAATACATTACGATTCCTGGTGCAGTCTGATGCAATCACCTGCTGAAGCTAAGATTTTGCTGGAAGCGCGGGACAAAACCTGAAACGAGAGCTCGCAGCTCCGTCAAGGCGTCATCACCCAGGTGTGCCAACAAAAGCTGCAGCAGCTCCAACCAGTGACCCTCGGGAGAGGTCATGTAAGACTCCAATCTAAATTCCTGTCTGACAAAACCCTTAAAAAGCTGCCTGAAAGGCCTGTCCATCCACAATGCAGCAACCCGAAAAGACTATTCATGCAGCCCGGCTTCAATTGAGACATTAGGAATGTGTCGTTCCTTTGGAAAAGGTGGAGCTCCGAGGTTCGGAGTTTCTAAATGAACTGGGGTGTGTAACTAGTGTAGGTAGCTAACTGGCTTTGCTAACTGGCTTTGCATGGCGCCACCGTCAAGGGTTTGGCACAGGGCTGCCAGAGAAAAGCCCCAAGGAGGGGTATTATTCTGGCTCAGAGGTGCCCACAGCCTGTCCCTCACAATTATTCAGAGTGTGACTGTGTGGTAAGGTTTGGTATCAGTGAAATGCAGACTCCCTTCTCGTTGCCCTTGTCCCTCTCACATCCTCCCGACCGCTCTCTCTCCCTCTCTCTGCCTCTCTTTTGCCTTCAGCACTTTCACCACATGCAGAATGGAGGAGCTAGCCAGAAGGTGTTTCAAGGGCTTGAGCCCTTTCAGCCTTTGACAACCATGGCTGTGCAAATGCAGAGCTGTGACCTTGGCAACAGCTCTTATCCCGCTCCATTTCAAACCGCGGGAGGAGGGGATGTTGTTCCTGATGGCGCGTCCGCCTCGCCCGCTCTTTAATATCTCAAATGAAAGCTTGAAATTCTAAGAGGTGTAAAGATAACAACATCCCACAAGACATCGCTGATCTTTGAGTGAAACAAAACAAAATGAGGGATGAAAACAATCGGGAGTTTTGACCCAAAATGATAAATGAAGCCTGTCACATCGCCTGCAGAGCTTTACCGAGGTGCGTTGGGTTTAAAATGCACGATAGTGTGCATGTTGAGTAACATGGAGCTGCTCTCTTAGCGGCTAAGACTGAGCATAAAAAACAGAAAACAGAGCTGACAGTGTCGCTCTGTTAGCCCGGTAGAATTGAGTTGCACTGGCATAAGCATACAAGACTCTCCCTCCTTTACTCTATTGACTCTGGATAATCTTGACTCCCCAGAAAAATCCTTAAGCAGCTGGCCACAAACCTCCTGCTTGAGTGCACATGCATACAATATCTTCCTCCAGCCCCGGGGCTCCCCACCCCTCCTCTCTCTTTTTCCCCCTTCTTCTTCTTCTTCTTCTTCCCCAGTTCTCCAGTGAGATCCTGAGCCAACACGCCTGGAAAAAAAGGCAGGATTTGTTGGTAGGGACTGGAAGCGAGTGCCAAAATCAACACCGCTCCTCTCCTCGAGGGAGACCTGCAGCAAATTGGACTCGAGCTGTGTTTCTGCCTCTCGGACCCGCGTGAGGCTCGCCGGCCTCCACTGCCGGGGCCCCGCGGTGAAACCAGAGAAGCTTGTGTCCATTTTTGTTTTTAAAAAAATAACTGCAGCCCGCGAGTAAAGTGGTGTAGCAAATTGTACACAGTTCAAATGGATTGATTTCCTGTGTAAACAGGTAGGCCATTAGAGAGTTGGTTTTGATTTGCGACCATGCTAGCGCTGCATTAGTGGTTTCCTTCACTCTGGCCCACAGGTATGGCAGCCGAATAGCAAGCGTGTCTACATCTGTGAATGCTAAAAATCTGAACTATTGATTCCCCACCACAGCACCGGCAGGCAATGAGCGGTAGCGCTGGGTTGGAACAGACAGAAATTAGTCGTGAGTGAAAAGACGGGAAACCAAATGAAAACTGACAGTAGACGCTGTTCTACCACGTATTGTACTGAGATATCAGAGAAGGTGGCGGGCAAGCGGGTTCAGTCTTAGCTTCGGCACCCCCTTTGTATCATTACACCTCCTCACATCAAACCCAACTGGACAGCTGCAGATGACACCTTGTTTGAAGAGTTTGACGTTTGATCGAGGATGTGTTTGATGCAGGGGGAATAAAGAGTAACACCTTAGCTTTTCAAACTGGGGTGCTGCTGTTTGAAGAAGCAGGGCAGCGCAGGGAAGCCCCGGTATGTTCTGATCAATTGCTATTGACGTTTTTCAGGGCCGGAAAAAAAAAAGAAAAAAATAGAAACGTGCCATTCGAAAGAAAGGAATTTAAAATGTACCTGGAAAAAGAATATAAAAATATATTTTTGACATGACTGTAAAATAAAAATGTATTGCACCAGTTTGACCTCGATATATTAATTATTTGCCATTATTTTGTGGAATTGCTGCCTAAACATTTGGAAAATTCAGATTTCAAAGCTAAGATCATGAATTTACAGTGGACTCTTTAAAATTACATCTAATTAGGCTGAACTTCACATTAACAGACCTCCATCTAAGCCCTGTCACCTGTAACTTGACGTGCAACACACCAATATCCTTTGATTCTTGTACAACGCACGTGCAGTTTACAATGAAAATGGCGGCAGATTAAAGGAAGTATGAAGTAAGTGTCTGCAAACATGACCAACATTACCAAAAGGCAATGACTGAGGCTGAGGCTACAGGTGATTAGCAGCTTTGTGTTGCTCGTTACAGGCTAACGCTGCAGGATGCTAGCTTTTTGCTAGCTTCAACCTAAACTCGGCTAGCATCCAAACAGTGCAATAATGCTGCACAATGTCAGGTGCTGTAGGTGTGAAAAGGGCAATTTATGTCTAACTTGTTGCAGTTAGCATTCACGGATGCTATTTGGCTGCTATACCTGTGGGCCAGAGTGAAGGAAACCACTAATGCAGCGCTAGCATGGTCGCAAATCAGAACTATCAACTATCCTTTTCTTTGCCTTGTACTTTAGTTTTTATGAAAGATTAAAAAAGATATTACTCTCCAAACTCTTACAACTCTAGCAGACATATCCAGAACTTAAAGGCCTGCTGTGCTAATTAGCTGCTAAGGTCTGGTGGGAAAGTCGCTGTTGTGAGGTTTAGCATACAACACATTACTGTGGGATTCATTTATTTTTAAAATACAAAATAAAAATCATTTTTACACTGAAAATATGCAAGAAAGCACAACAGCGTCACAGTGAAACACAACAAAAGTGGAGGAAATGCTGATAAAGCGCGCTCTTTGTCTGAAGCCCACAGTCACCTAAAACCTCTCTTTTGCCGCGGCACGCAGGAGCAGAGGAAGATGAAATCAGCTTCAGACTTTCTGGCTGAACGTAAACCGCAAGCAGAGAGGGATATTCATACCTAAAGTGCAAACTCTTAAGTGGATTTAACCATCTCGCTCTATCCGCTGCATCCAGCGTGTGAGATGAATAGATGTCGTGTCTTGAGGTCCCTGCGAGATTACATAGAGGCTTTGTCTCAGCATGTAGAGACTGTTAGATGTGTTAACTCTGACATTACTCTGCTCCGCTTCCCACGGGATGCGCTAACTCTCTGTGGTCGGCTGACAGAAACAGGAAAATCAACCCGACCATTATAAACAAGAGACTCTCTGACCTAAATATAATTTTACATTCTTTAACCATTGGGTGCAACACAAAAGCAAGGAGCATCAGCGAGTCCACGTCCCATCACAAGTTCTCCTGTGTGCTAACTTTCATCAGCTCTGTTTCAGCTCGCTCTATCCACCGTCAGTTTGAAGGCTTCCCGCTCTTCAGTTTGCTTTGTAGCATTCCCGCCTCTGCATCTGTTGCACCGCTTGCACATGGTGGAGGCATGCAGAGAGCAACATCTGAGCATGTGTGTGCAACGCACATGCACAAACATGCATGCGTTTGCAAAGGCGTCTGTACAAAGTGTAATGAAATGGAAGATGTGGCTGGCGCTAATATGTTTCCCAACATGTTGTTTTTACAGTTAAGGAACTATTTTGGGACTCGAGCTTCCGTTCCACAGCAGTTTTGTTAGCTTAGCATAGCAGCTAAAAGATGAACCAACAGTTAGCCTAGCATAAAACGAGCCAGTTAGCATAAGCAGACTTGAAACAGGGAGAATCAGACCATAACCTGTGACTTCCTGTGTTGACAGTAGGGGGATATATATTAAAGAAAGTTAATTAATGCATTTTCCACAAAGTTCAGCCACTAATTTATAACTAGTCACTTATTAAAAGAGTGTTTTATGCTGTGTCGCACAAATAAAAAGCAGCATAATTAAAGATATATGTTAAAACTCTAATTCCCATCATTCACTGTGACCCAAATGCTAAAATGAAGCTTGACAAGCTCCTGCAAACTGTCCATAGGATGCTTTATCAGTTGCTGTCGGGCAGTTTTACTTTCCCACTGGTGAAATGTGATCTGGTCGGAGGGGCACTGCTTATCTCCTTGTCCTGAAGCTTCCTGATCCCAACCAAGAGGAAGGCCGGCTCCAGCGCTCAGGAATATCACCTCTGAGCACATTCCTCATCCTTATGTAAGACGTTCCATTGTTTCCGTCGGAGAAACCTCGCTCTAGCGTTAGGATTACCTGCTAACTACAGGAGGTGGTGTAACTAATGCCGACCCAGACTTGTAATACGCTCTCTATCCTCTCTGCTGCGTGTCAAACGTAGGATATTTATTCTTTTACGTAACACACCTTTAACGCATGCCTCCTTTAAATCACGCTCTCCTGTTTTCTGTGGAATACATCGCATTTTCCCACATCCTGACTCTCCCCTGCTCTCTCTCCCTCTGCTCTCCCTCTGCTCTCCCCCTCTTCTTCTCTCTGAGTGCTTCAAAGAGCAGGTATCCACAACCCCCTGGGGCCCAGTGATTGAAAGCTCAGAAGGAAGGACTGAGCGCTGAAGTCTTACAAAGAATGCAACAGAGAATACATATATTATTCAGATTACGCTCCTAATGCCGCTGGTCTGTCAACACACAAAATTATCCAGAAATAAAGTTGTTATTTGAGGATTTTACAGGTAAAACAGAAACCATGTGCAAAGGATAAAAATCAGAGGGAGCGATCTGGCGAAGGCCTGGCATCTTCTCTTTGACCAGAGATGGCATGACATACTTCTGACAAGCTCACCATGTTATGGCAGCAGAGAGAGAAATCCGCCCTCCTCCGTTTTAATGGTTTTCATCTCCATAGAGTAGGTGTGACCACTTCAAATATTCTGGAAAGCTCGGCGTAGAAAGCTTGTGCGATTTGCCCTCCACTGGGAGGCTTCCAGATGTCAGAGCACCAAGCGATTAGCATGGCCCCGACATTAAGAGGAGGGAGGAACTCGGATACAAACATATTAATAAACCGCTCTCCCCGCGGTGCCTCCGGCCACCCCGCCGCCGCCATCGCAATCCGCTCCTCACACGGCTGTAAAAATCGGTTTCCTCTGCCTCGGTGCCATCTCAGCGACTGTCTCTCCACATAATCAACTCATATCAAAATGCCTCTCCAGCTAGACGGACTCCCACAGCGCCACAGGCCACACACTCACACAAGCGGTGGCATGGTGACACGGCAGATCAAAAAATAAATAAATAAATAAATAAAAACACCAGCCCTTCTGGCAAAACAGTAAAAGTCAGGAATAGAATATATTCACTGTTTATCTAATGAGGGAGGAAAGGGCAAAGCACACGGGGACGTTTTCTCCGGTTGTGTCTCGAGTTAAAATAAATAACAAACCTCAGATCCCCCCACCACACACCTCCCTCCTTGAGATGTCTGCATAATTACTTCCTAAATTTGTTTGCAGAGGTATCATTTACCCCCATTTCCGCGGTGGACTGGGGGGGTGCAGCTGCACAAAATGAATTTGTCATCAGGTTTAAAGCTTTTTTGGCAGGCTATCCCGGAGCCAGCCAGGGTCCTTGAAGTAGGAAAGGCTTTCCCGCTGCTCGGCTCCTCCGCATCCCAGCAGGTCCGAGGATTAAATTTACGGCTGCCGTCAAAGCCTCTGACAGGCCTTAAAGGGAGAGCAGCGCTTCCCCGGCTCCCCCAGATATCATTCCCAGAGGACGGGGAAGATGATGCCTTTTTATTGGCAGCTGCGGAGCAAGTGGTGCCCCAGTGAGCTGGCATAATGTGACTCTGGGCTTAAGACGCCACGCATGCCACAACTCACTATGTCTGTCTCCATCTCGCCTTTTCCCGCACCCCCCGCCCGTGTCATCCGTGCATGTCGCCGCCCTCGTGCCTTACCCTGCGTGGTTTGTCTGCTCCTTCTGCATCTCCCTCCACTTCTCCCCGCGTATCCTAACGTCTTCCAAAGAATTTGGAAACAGTCATCCGGAGCCGCAGGTCCCGCTGGCTTCCACTGGAGAGATCCAGGATCCGTCTGCCCGTTTAATCTCTGGTTTCTCATGCACGGCACAGCGTTTTGACTCAGCACATTGTACAACTGCTTCATAAGGTGAAAACGTATGACTCGTGTGATTTGCATAGTCGACTTTACAGGACGATCAAAGCGTCCTAGAACATGAACGCTCTTGTTTTTGTACTTTTAACAGGTGAAACCTGAAGTCTGGAGCTGAAATTTGAATTGTCCACACTTTGCATAAGGGAATATAAACTGTGACTGGCTTAAACAAATCAATCGATCTGATTTCTTTAACTATAAAGTTGATTTCGGGTGTATTTCACCTGTCTCTGTCGGCCGTGTTGACATCCAGCTAATGCAAAGCTGCTGGAACCGAGCTGTTTGAGCAGCAGATGAAAGGTCAAAGTCTCACCTTGGGTTTCGTGACAGTTTGGGAGCCCTGAAGGACCTCTCAGCTGAGCTATTGATTTTCCTGCTCTCCTTCTCCGGCACGGCTCCAATTACATATGACCACAAGGATTTCCGTGAACCGTGCCCCGAGACCACTTGTCTCGCACTCCCTTCAGATGCTGCTGCGCCTGGCCCAGGAAGCAAACCTTGGGAAAGTGTTTGTGGGAGGGTTAATGAATTTAGATCAGTGTTTGCCGCAAACACAGCCTCGCTATGCATTTCAGCGGCCTTGAAGTCGGCGAGCCCGAGGTTAGAGTTGGGTCGTCTCCGAGACAATGCGGCTGATTAGGGTGGCAAACACCAGAGACTGTGGAGCAGTGTCTCGCAGCCAGGGACTGGCTAAATGCTAAGCCACGGTCGACAATAACAAAGCCATGAGGCTTTGGTGAAAACAGAAGAAGGCAGATAAAGGCTCATTGAAACCCGCACGGTTTACTCAACAGATGAATTAGAATAGATTCTGGGTTAGCAGCAGGAAAAGTTTAATGTCAAAGCAGGTGACGGCTCAACACTCGCACTAATTCAGACCGCCTGCTGGGAGAAGGAGTGCTCAGTGTAGAAAAGATGGACATGTGCAGAAACGCTGAAACAGCTGTTATCCTCTGCAAAACGCCTTTGGACATAATTCATTATAATTCAATCTAAAGTGTAGTAACACACCAATAATCAAAGTCAAATATCAACTTTTGCCAAATGTCTTTAATCTATTTTGTGGCTTAGAGACTTGGGAAACATGTGATTTTCATGCTTTTGCATATTCGTTGCCGCTTTTTGCCAAAACAGGTTGACACGTTGTTCAACAGTCTCCATAATGTTTGGTGTGTAGGTTTCCAGCCAGGGTGGAGACGCACACCGGTGTTTTTGATGTTTTAGTTCATTTTATAACTGGAGGAAACATTAAAAAGACAAAATATGCTTTTTAAAATTATTTTTATTGCTTTAGATTGATCACAATATTCATCCTGCTGCGTTCAAGTGCCAAAAAATACTGGAAATGGCAAGTTTTAAAATATATATATATCAAAATATGCATCAGGGAGGTGGACAGAGGAGCATCCAGCAGGTTACACAATTAACATTAATATAACAAAACAAAAAACGGCTTTAAATGTGAATTTACTGCATAAAAACGTGGAGGTTGTCTGTTCGTGAAAGGTTAATAGAAATGAAAGCGGTGTCTCCCAGGACTTCAGCGCCGGCTGGGACTGAATTGTGAGTTCATTTTCACACACTCGCAGACCTACAGGGGGGTATTGATGCAAGATATGAGCAAGATAGTGACTGACGTCTGGATACTGCGAGCTCAGCCGGTTATTCGAAACACATTGCAGCGTGCAAGTCATCTGCAGGGTAAGACCCATCGCTGACAGCTCGCATTTCACAGCTGGGAGCCCAGACGGAGATATTATACAGCGTCCTGGCGAAGAGGAAGGATTTTTAGAAATGTATCAGTTTATAAAGACAACCAAAGGTGATAAATCACAACCGCAGAAATGACCGTTTTGGGACCGACGTTTTCACTCTCTGCAGCTCTGAGAGACTTGCTTGTCATGCACAGGTCTGTCCCCGTTGAGCAGATTCACTGCACATTTGCACTGGGATAAATAGCATTTCCCGGGGAATAAGCCAGCTCTTATTGGAGATGCGAGCTTGAGCAGGGATGGCAATTTGTGCCCATCGTGCAACACTAATTTATAATGACACCCCTGGAAACGCTGCTTCTCGTTTCATTTGCAATGCTAACTCGCCTCCAGACCACGCTAACATGGCTCAACAGTCGGATACGGAGGGGGCTAATTGCGCAGAGGTGGCCAGTAGCAACATGAGAGCCTATAATTGGAGGACACGCTCAGTGTGTGTGAAGAACCATTTGCATATCACTTCCACTGTCTCTGTGAGGTGATGGAACATTATTAGCTGGAACACTTGCAGTGTCCGTGGTCGGCGCTTCCTGCATTTATTTATTATTTTGCCTCACATTTTGAGTCTGTCTGCCCGTCCGGATCGCTCTGTCAAAGTCTCCTTTGTACATTTTCCCTCTCTTGAAACTTTGCATTGATTAACCTGCCGCTTAGTTGTGTCCTTCCAGTAAAAACAGCGCAGGAAGACAAACAGAGCCGGGAGATTATCGTAATAATGAAGGGATATTTGCATGAAACTCGCGCCCGTGACGCCTGTCGATACAAAATCCCGGCGGTTTCCTGATAAAAGTGAGAATCCTGCAGGTTATCGCTCTAAAAAAGCAAGTGCACACTCAAATTCAGCTGGATCCCTGCATGTCTGGATGTTTTAAATGCTAACAGGAGTGCTGCAGGGTGGCTGTAGGAGGCGTGACCTCGCCCCATGTCATACAAGCTGTGGGGGCGCCAACAAATACCTTGGAGTTTCGGCTGTTACGGGGCAAACCAAGAAAACATAGGTCACCTGTCTTCACGTAAGTCGCCAGGAATCGATGCACTTCATCTTTAGCACCGATAGCATGTTGCCTGACGAGGGCCAAAAGGAGCAGCCTCATTACTCGGCTTTTAAAAAGTAAAGGGCTAACTCTGCGCACTCTTTCCGAGCACTCCCCTTTTTAGACCTTTTGCGGCTTGAGACAATGCACCTAGGAGCAACAACAGAGCTGTCCAAGCCTGCTCTCTGCAGAACAATGAGCCTGTTGTGCTCTCCTCAGTAGTGAGGAGAAGTCCTGGGAGACTGGAGAGGCAGCTGTGGTGGGATCCTGGGACAAGGGCTAGGACTCGGGGAGGAGGAGTGTAGCAGGGGTTTTTTTTTTCAGGGAGGGGTGTGAGGTTATGGAGTCTAGAGGGGCTGTGTGTTGTGGGAACCCCCGATTTCCCTGTTCAACCCCAACCCAACCCAACCCCCCCCAAATCTTTTCTGACTCCAGAAAAAAGGCCAATGCGACAGAACTGCCATTTGCAATGCAGATCATGTCCAGGAGGAAGGAAAAAAGAAGCCGGGAATCAATGGTCCTGTATTAATCTGCTGACTGCTAATGTCCTCCGTATTCTGATTCTTGACCCCTTCCCTGCCGTCCCCCAGACAAACCACCATTGTGCCAAAGGGCCCCACCTTTTCTCCCTCCACTCTATTGCGCAGCCAAAGATGCCACATTAGGCGAGGAAAATCCACAACTCGAGGTCTCTTTGAAGAGAGACGCAGTAACTGTCATTTAGAAATGTGTTTAGCAGGTTTGGGGCCGCGACATAATGGGCTGAAAGGAGAAAGAGAGTGAGAGCAGGGAGGGTGGAAAAGGGGGGGGGGGGGGGGGTTGGACCAGGCAGTGTTTAGCGAACACAACATTTAACCCTTGTGGTCATTGTCATAATATCCCAATTTGTGTCACAAATCTGGTTAGAGCGATACGGTAAATCAGTAAGAGAAAGGCAGAGTGTCAGGTGACAGCGCTCGGCCACAAAAGGGGGAGGACGCCTGACATCGCAGCCTCCAGCGCCACCTGAGCAGAGCCGGGCGGACGAACCACCTCATTAGCTTTACACGGAGCTTGTGACGAACCAACAGCTTCGTCAACCCGTTAAATAAAACACAGCAATTAGCAAATCAGAACATCCCCCTCTCGCTTTCATGATAACATCACAAAGACGTTTCACTTCTGATGGGACACCTCAGACATAGTCATCTCTCATTATACCCTTGGTGTGATCCGCTCCACTTTGCAGAGTTGATTACATATCATTCACGCGCGATAATCAAGTGCAGTGAGCGTATTTCTTCTTCTTCTTCTTCTTCATATTTCTTCACAGCATGATAAATTTCATCTTGCGAGACATATCATTGCTTTTACTCCCCCAGAAAGAAAGAAAAAAAAAAGTTAGAGTGATAATCAGCCCCGCTTATTCCCCGATGCGCCCAGATGCTAACAAGCCCACATGAAATGCAACGCGCCGTGTCGCTCTCAGCTGCTCTGGCTGAACAGACGGAAATGCATACAATTAGCAAACCTGCAGCTCTTATGGAAAGCATCCCAGCTATTTCTAGCCATTAGTGATTTGGTTTGAAGTGGCAAACTGCTTCCAAGCCCTTGACCTCCACGGTGGGGGTGAGCGGAATAGCAGCGGGGGAGTAAATTGGCCGAGATGTGATTGCGAAGCCAAAAGTTCATGCATGTGCAGGGCGGCGGGCCTCAGACTGTTCATTATGCTGCGAGACTGAGACGGAGGGTCGTCCTGTGGCACCTTGGCTCTCATTTGGAGGAGAACAGCTGAAACAGGAACACATATGGATGCACTGACCCCTCAACCTGCTCGGGGACTGATGGAAGACTTAAAATCATTACATCGCCCCGAGGTAATGAGAGAACTAGGAGCTTTCTGTTGTTGTAGCTCTGGTTTTCGGTCAACTGCACATGTGGATGACATTTTATTTACTGGGAAAGGTTGCATGGCATCGTTTTAAGCACACGGACTCATTTGTATTCCCGCCGTGCTCACGGTTTGGACCAGAATAAGAGCAGGAAGTTGGTTGTGTGTATTATAAGGGCATGGCTCCAGTCATCGCCACATCCCATTCACTCCACAGCGCAAACGCATGATTTCTGACCCGGCTGCTCCTGCATAAAAATGCCATACAGTGGATTAGCCGCCGCTGAATGGTGTGATTTGGAAGCCAATCTGTCAGTTCTCCCCGTCCACGAGAAGCCTGTTCAGTCCTGTTGCCTGCTGTTTATTTATGAGCAGGCCCAGGCCCAGCTTTGTTAATCATTCATGAAACTTCGACGGGCCGCAAAGGAAGTCAACACCGTGCTGGATCCTCACCCCAACCGGCGGTGGGGGTTAAACAAAAAAGGAAAAAACATCCAATTTTCCATGAGATTATAAAATGAAAATGGACGTTTGGAACAGGAAGGAAATCCATAAGCGAACGCGCAGGGATTCAGTGTGAGCCGTGTCACTGTGTCGCGTTTCGTTTGGTCTTAAAAGCAAATGAGGATTGGGAATGATTGGGCTCCGTGTAATCCCTGAACTGATAATTCAACCTCCAATTATTAACCTACTCCAGCTCGACCTGGCGTTGTTTTCCCCCTTCCCTGATAACCCATCAAACAACGCAGCCCATTACATCCACGGCTGCCGCCCGCTCCAGTGGCGGCACGGTTCCCAAACTCCATTCTCATTAATAAGTGAAAATAAATTACGGGAGGCCGAATAAATTGAAATGTTCCTTAGAGGTCAGTGGCAGCGCTCAGACTGGCGCGAATCGGCGTTGTGAATCAGGGAGTTGAAAAGTTCAAATTAAAATTGTTGATGTATTTACCGTTGGGCCCAGAGCGGGGGAGATATTAAAGGAGGACGGGAGAAAATAATAAGTTGATTAACAGGAAATAATGCGGTCTTCTTATGAGCTAATGTGCTTGACCTCAGTGCAAGCGTCTGGAGCCACGTTTGGAAACAGGAAGAGAGGGAGGGAGTGTACGGTGGGGGCAGTTAAGCTCTCCTGGGTCAGTTTGAGCAGTGTGAAGATCATAAACCCATAAACCCACATGATTAGTCTCCATTAAGACACAAGCAAACACTTTATAAATCAGCGTCTCCACTGACAGCTCATGTCAGCGTTTGCAGTGACATCATACCTACACATTACCTCAGTTTCAGTCCTGTTTGAGAGGCTCAGTGCGCTGCGTCGTTTAGTTTGTTGGTGCGCGAGTGTAAACGAACACGGCGGCCCGCAACTGACACTTTTCCAAAATCCCGTCATGGAAAAACAGGCTATCCTGCAGGGGCTGAGATGATGAGCAGCAGACAAAATAGATTATCTAAAGCATTTTTAATGTGAGCATGAAAAACATGTGGGATTATGAAATAAGCAAAAAATAAATAACAATGCACGACACCACAGAGTGACTCCATATAAACAATAAAAAGCTTCTAATGATGTAAATGTTGATTGCACAGTGTAATGGCAGCAGAATGACACCCCCTGTGTTGTCTACAGACTAAATTAATTAATAAGTCATGGGAATTTGACTTTACCTCTCCAGTAAACATGCTTCTTTCTTTCCTTTCTCTTAATTCCAGAGTGGTTTTCATTGGTTTTTCAACGTGGGAACAAATGCGGTGTTGCATGCGCTGTCAGTTGCTAGGCTCTGGGCACAAGAAGTTTGATGTTGGAAGTCGACTTGGTTGCCTTTGCAACACCACTTGGAAATGCTATGGAGGGAAACCGTGACTGCTGACACTAAAGTCCTCCGATAGAAATCACACTCCCAACACACTTCTCTCACTGAGCAGCCACTCATGCCTTTGCATAATGAGGTAGCACATCAGATTTTAGTGCTGGCCACACCTCTGTGTATATCCTCTGCAGCAGGGTGCATTGTGTTTAGCTTAGTTTAGCATGTTAGCATGATAACAATTCACTGATTGGCTCATAAAGTACAGCTGAGGATGATTTATGACCAATCGCCTGCAAAGATGCAGAAAAGGAAATAATAAGGAGGTGCACGGTTCATCCTCTGGGGACCATGAACAAATACAGAATTCAATTGAAATCCATCAAATATTTGTGTAGATGTTTCAGTCTGGACCAGGATGATGGACTAGCTGAAGGAAGGCAGTGCCATCCCTTGAACCAGGCCGCAAAAAGCCAAAACACAGGGTTTAGGTTTGTTTCCTGTAGCTGGGTGTATGAACAAACTGCTCATCTCTCTGTCCTGTATTTACAGTCTTGGCTGTGATTCCTTGCTCTGAGATTAATATGAGAAAAATCGTTAAAACTCCTCAAGCAGCAGCCAGGTATTGAGACTGAGCCGCGTCAGTAGTTGTGTCTTGTTTTACTTGGCAGCGTCAGAACTCAAATGGCATCAAGCTCACCTGCTCCAACGAAGCCAGCGCGAGGAAAAGTGATTAATTAACTAATATTCTGCTGCGCCGACATGTCTTCAAATATGCGAGATGAAGCATCAGTTGCGGTCTGAAAACTCAAACTATCGCAGCGATCGCTCCGCAAATACGTCACGGCGGGTGTGTGTCAGCATGTTAGTGGGCAAGCGTACGTGTGGCTCCCTGCATATGTGCGACGTAATCACGAGAAACATGCCTCAGCCTTGTTTCCGCCGCTTGATGACAAGATTTGACAAATGTTGCGGCACAGCTGCGCACAGAAGTGCTGCAGCTCTGTTTGGACATATTTCAGCCGCGGCGGTGCCAGCATTCAGGGATTAGGCCTAAGGAAGGCTGCATTACTCAGGAGATGGAACATCTGTGTTTCTGAAGGGCAATCCGCGAGATACCCACCGGTCTTGGAGGAGAGATGAGGTTCGGCGCCGGCCATTTCAAAAGGTTAGCCAATTTGCCTTAAACCAAATGGAGCCGGCAGTCTCGTGTTGCACTGTGTGTTCAACAAACACTGCGGTTATTGGTTGTGCAAACAAATCCCACTGCCTAGAACAGGCCAGAGTAGAATAGGTACAAGGCGGAGGAGAGAGAGTGCATGTAAATTAGCCCCAAACCTTACCTAATGGGGCTGTGTGGCGCCGACAGAGATGGATGAGCAGCAGTAAATGACTGTACATTAAAGCTCTGGGAAACCCCCGACGGTAAAAAGTCCCCAAAATCCGCACGAGTATGAAGTCAAAACAAAAGCTGGATGAAATATAACATTTAGAAAACTTTCCATTTACATTTCAAGAGTTGCCCGAAATGAGCGTGCATAACAGCATGACGACATCAGTTCAGTGAAAACGCCTTGATCTTGCTGGGACAACGAGCGCCCAACAGGAGAAAAGATGGATTGGGGACTCGGAGGGTCACCACTGTTTGTGTGTTTGCTTTCGGTGTTTGCAGAGAAGGCCTCTTTTTTTTACGATGCCATCTGCGCCACGGCAAGAAAGGCCCGCATTGTCTGTACGTGCAAGCCCCTTGTGAATGATCACTGTGTTGAGGCGTTAATGACAATACCATTTGAACTTCCCACACTGCTTTTCTTTCATGGTTTAAAGTTCTAGTCCGTGCGCCAAGGAAAACAAGAGCGTAATGGACATTTTCTGGCTCAGCAATTATGTGAAACTGCCCTCGTGTTTTGTTTGTGATGGTTTGCGGCGGAGCAAAACGCTGGCCGGCCTGTGGAAAGTGCAAAAGTTCAGTGAATTGGACTGCGGACTGACCTGGACCTCGGCGCACTGATATTTACATACTGTGTGGCAATTCGAGAACGTCCATCTCGGCAAGGACATTGCTTCGCGTTTCACAACAGGGACCCGTCTGACTGTGCAACAGTTCATGCAGTGCCCCTTGCTTTCATTAGTCACAAACTTGAGGAATGACATTGAATGCATTTTAGCTCTTTACCTCTCCTGGGTTCAAAATAAAGACTGTTACCTCTGGAATTAAAGAATATGCTTTTCTGGGACAGCAGAAAGTACGATTTCCCACCGCGCAAAGTCTTTAGGACAGAGTATAATCTATATGGCATTGTCTGGCAGAGGAACAGTCAGCGGAGATTGTTTGACCCTGTAATGGATCATTATTCTCACAGAGATTGATTTACAGTACAGGATGCCAGCCAATCTCCCGGGTACGAGAGCCAACCGGCCCCAGTGTCATTTACTCTACAGCTTTATGAAGCGCCGGCTGTGCTAAGGAGCAAAACGGACGGGAAGAGCGAGAAAAAGAGGGGAGAAACTGAGCAGAGAGGAAGAAAACTTCGGCGTTCAGAGGTCAAGCACGTCTCATCAACAGCTGACGTCTCACCATGTAAACTTTTCCACATTGCAAGTCATCTGCAGCTGCACGCTCGCCGCCTGCGTGCAATCTCAAGCGCTCCAAATCTGCTTGCTCTGCATCCTGCCCCTCGCACGATAACTGTCATTCCCGCTGGTTAATCACATCAATTTGTGTTGCCGTGGCTGTATGGCTGTTGTTGTTGTTGTTGTTGTTGTTGTTTTTGCTGCTTTCTGAGCATGCCCAGAGGAGGAGTTCTCCTGAGCAGCTATGAAGAGGGGGTCTTTCTTTTTCTGCAGGGTTGATGCAGGCAGCTCATTAGCCGCCTCTCTCTCTCCTCATCCCTAAACAGCTTGGTTTGCATATTGAAGCAAATGGAAAGTGAAGGTGTTCTCTGCAGGAAAGGGATGATGGGATTCTGACTTAGCTCCTGATTGGCGCTTTCCTGCCAGGGCCTACTCATTGTAGACGGGGAGAATAACAAGTCTTACCCCCACCAACCCAAAAAATAAAATACATTTCTGTCGACAATGCTCAGGCCCAGGATTCGACTAAAACACACTTGCCACACTCTCCGCTGCTGTTCCTGCTGTGGTTGGAATTGCTGTGTGGATCTTTCAACTGCATTTATACACAGCTCCCTTGTACAAGCAGCGTTTGCAGCAACACATTAGGTCTGCGCGTAGCCAAGTGCTACGTAACTCTCGCAGGGCTAACGAGGTGGTGCTGCAGGTTTGAGGCCACACAAAGGTGGGAAAGCTGTGATTATATATGATGTTAATTAACTTGTGTTTGCATGGTTCCAGTCATGTCCAGGGTCGTCAATGCAAAGTCTGCAAGTCTGGTATCTGGTATGATTTCACCCATCTAGAGCGGGCGTCTTCGCTCTAGATGGGTGAAGAGTTCTTTCCAGCCATGCAGGTGCAGATCATACATGCTAGTTTTGCATCGAGTTCCACTGCAACGCTTTGGCCTCGGCGCAACAGGCGACGCAACCTTCGGCCTCCATTGCCGTTAGGTCTTTGATCTTGCCGTGTTGTGTCTCAGGGTGTATCCTAAATTAGTGGGCGTGCAGTAGCAGCTCGACCTGGTCTGTTTAATGTGTACACTTACTGATACACAGCACGGTGCCAAACGAGTAACCCAACTAACTGTGACTCTGGCTTTTAGTGAAACTATTGTGTGAATTGTCGGTTCAGACGTGGACTTTGCCCTCAGGATGAACTGTTAGAACTGCTAGAACTTGGTATTTACTGATTTGCTCAGGGTAAAAGGTCAATTTAAAGAAATCACAGAGTAAACGGATCAAATTCAAGTCCAACTTTATGCCAAACTGCAGACACACAGTCTGTTCAGAGTCGGGTCAAATATGAAGTTGCACTTCTCCGATGCTCCTCTCAACATGAAGACATTTGACCTCCTGAAAATGTACCTTTTGCTCATTTCCAGGATTTTTGAGCAGCTCATTGACAATTTCATGAAATGTTGGGGGGCTGGTGGAGGGGGGGCAGCAGTAAATTAGCATGAGGCTCCATCAGAGGCAGGGAGAGCATGGTATGGCTTTCTGACAGAGAGGAAATGAGCTGAGGGGATCTCCTGGGCCACCGCCGGCCTTTGGTTGGCAAACGTAAAAGGAGATGGAATTCCAGGCCTGGAAAAACTCATAACTCCAGAACGACTGCGAATGTATGGATCCTTTAGAGCCCCGGCAGACCTTTCCAAAGTAAACAAGGTCACTGTGGCCGCTTTGTCCGATTTTCCGGAGGTTTTCAAAGACTGACGTCCTGTGTAAATCACGCTGCGTGTCGACTCTCCGTTAACATGAGAAGTGTTGATTTTACATGAAAGTCCTTCTACCTGCGTGAGCCAAAGGCCCAGGGTTTTGATTTAAGAAAATATTTGGTTTATATGAAAGAGCTTGAGATTACACGCTGACCATTTTGTCACTCCCTACTCAAGCCAGGCCCCCGGTAAAACCAAACATACTCATATCAGAGCAGGGTTAATTTGATAACATATGCACACTTTTGTATGAAATCTAGGCTCCATTTTAGCGTCAATTTGAGGTGAGAAAGGAATCAGAAAGTGAAGAAAAGTTAAAAAAAAACAAAACACTTTTGAAGTTAATCATGCAAGAGGGTTGTCAAAGATGTGTTGCAGCAAGACCCCGGGCGACACCAGAAACATCTTTTAATCTGCACCGGGGACATGTAAACAGTCATTAAGACGGTGGGAACGCTATTCATGCTTTTCAGGCTGCCTGATAGATGCGGGACGTCTTGCCAATGTCTACACAAGCGAGCGCACCAATGCAAAGCCGACACTTTCAAGAAAGAGAGAGGGGGGGGAAAAAAAAATTGGGAGCTCGTGTGAAGAACTTTGTGCGCACCTTTGCGACTGACACGCATACACACAACACAACACACACATCTATTCAGGCTGAGTGCGAAGTGAAGGGATCCACTCAGGCTGACGATAATGTAGGTTTTCTTCTCGGGAGTTTCTATGGCAGATGTGCTAGCGCTGTAAAAGCGGAAGGGATGCATTGGGGGCTTGTTAATTAGCAGAGTGTTTTGAAAGGCCTCGCGTCCCGCCTTGGCTGGCAGGTTGGCAGCACCTGATTAGTAGGGAATAGCGAAGCGCTGAGACGACGCTCTAGTTCCCCAAAATAAAGAGAGGAGAAATCCTCCCTCTCTCTCTCTCTCACACACACACACACACACACACACACACACACACGTACACGGGGCCCATATGCTGGCCTCATTTTTTCCTCGTCTTCACCTGACAAATTGCATTCACGCTGTAAAAGGCGCAGACACTGACGAGGGAATACATGTGTCTAAAGCATCTCTTTGAACCTGAAACGCTAAGGAGATCATCAGACATACAACATTGTTTTCTGACGCAAAACATGCTCCATGGAAAGGGCTGCAATTACCTCACATGAGGGCGGCGCTGATGATGATGATATAAGCAGATGTAAAGTTTACAAAGTTTCTGAAGTTGCAGGAGTTGTCAGTCATGTTGAAGTGCAGCACAGTTTGATGTTTTGCTTGTTTTTCTGACCTTTAATCCTGCACTTCTTACACATACATCATCCCCTGAATGGCTGTCTTTGTGCATGCCTCAGAAATATCATTATGCAGCCAAACTGGCAGATTGTGTTCATGGCGTTCATAGAAGTGGTTGAACCCTTCAATCGCTCCATTTGAGTGACAGCGTCTCAACTGAGGCTGAAATTACAGCCCTGCAAGAGAAAGGGTGCACATTAGCGTCCCTGCGGATCCACGCAGAGATGAGGGATGGTATGGGTAATCACAAGCTGCAGAGGCTCCTCGGAGCTCAACGATGTGTCGTGTCGTGCAGCGCTGTGTGTCAAACGGGGCGATTGGTTGATTGAGTTAAGAGGTGGGGTCAGAACAGAAAAAAACTAAGAACTATATTAAAAACTGCAGCAGAGGGAACGTCTCAGACTGGAGCCAGAGAGAAACAGAAAAAAGGGGGGAAGGGGCAAAGTTTTGAAAAATGTGCATATTTGACAGATCCAGTGTTTGGCAGATGGTGCAAACAGTGTGTGAGGGTCGCAGCGGGGTCCTAATGTGCATGATAGTGAGTCCCTTCAGGGATCTATGATTTCAGAATATTTGTGTTTGTGAGCTGAGTTGTTGCCCTCAGTGTCAGGACCACCATGGGAAGTCCCTGCCTCAACCACCGCCGAGGGAGAGCTCAATTCGTTATTGCATCTCTGCAGGTCAAACAGGGCCGAGGGACCTTTATTAGTTTGGGTTGGTGAAGTCAGGGGCCTGTTTTTAAATCAGCCTTGGTCTTTCTGGAGCGCTTTGAAATATCACCCGGAGAGTCTGGAGATGCATGCCAGCTCAGGGTATGGTGACCTCCTGCCTTCGTGCTGAGGAGGTGTCAGAGAAGAAGAAACCAGAGATAAGGAAGGTAACAACAGCTGAAACAACAATAAAAGAGTTGGTGTTTATCAGCCAGGCTTGACATCCCTGGACAGGAAGCATAATCTGGAAGAAGGGCCACCCGGTCACCGTGCAGCCAGCCAGATGGGTACACCAGATCTGGGGTGGTGCAGGTTACCAGGACCTCCCTTCTACTGGTCCCAGGTCCAACTAATGGACATCTGTCACAGTCCCACGACGGCAGACCCAGCCACTGTCAGAGCTGTAATGAAATATGTATGAAACAAGGATGTTTAGCAGCGGCGGGCCCAGTGCTAATCAATGATTCGATCCACCGGCGCCCAGCGCGGAATACATTTATTATACATTATCTTTTCATGCAGTCAATTTTATGCATTCTGATTCCACCTCCAGCCGCGCTGCATTGAAATGAGGCGAAGCTGAAATTGTGTTTAAAATTTAAAGTGGTGCCATTGCCCCGAGCTACATGCCCTCTCACTGTCATGCAACCAGGATTGTTGGAAAGTGAGACATTCTCCTCTCCCGCGCCGCTCTCCCTCCGAGCAACTGCGGCAACAATTGCACACGAAGCCCCCCCCACCCCACCCCACCCCCCAAACAGCAGCAAACATATTTGTGGCGCGGCGGAAAGTCAATTAAGCTCTTCTCTCTAATTATGCTAGCGAAAAGTGTCCTGCGTGGAGAGCCGGAGCTAAGTGACCTGAACAGGAGTTAGCAGTGGCAGCCAAGGGCAAAGCTGGCTAATGTAAACCAAATCCTGTACCTGGGGAGCACAGTCTTTTCAGGCTAATCCGCTAGCCTGGAGGCTGCTGCTTTAATAGGGGCACTGTGGACCTAGTCATTGTCCTCTCTACTCAAGGAGCCCAGTGCAACATGTTAGCCCCACCGAGCTGCAAACGCCCCTCCACCCACTCCTGCCTGAATATTTATCTGAGGCATGTGGTAGAGGAGGAGGGGTGGTGCTGGTGGAGGGGGGTCGCGCTGAGGGAGGGAGGAGAAAGGAAGTGAGATTTGTGTATTTGTGCATGTCTGACTGTGTTATTTGAATGTGCCAAAAGTTGATGATACGCCTTTTCTTTAAGGCAGCAACTCACAAAAAGAAACAAAGTGCATTTCACGTGCAGCCCGAGACGCTTTGACTGGAGATCAGTGCCGACAACAATGCAACAACGATAAAAAAAAAGGGAATATAAATAGACTGAAGGGAATGAGGCTTCTGCTGGATTGTAGTGGCTGTATTATCAAACGCACCTTTCTCCACAGGCCTGTCATTTGGCACCAGCCACCGAGGGAGCAATAGCAGCTGTCAGCAGCAGCCCTTTACATATCTATCCTCCCAATACATCTCATTGGATTCAATTCATTTTACCTCAGGCATTTTTGTCAGTCCTCCTCTCAGATTCTTCAGTTGTGTATGTGTGTGTGTGTGTGTGTGTACATGTGAGCTGCGTGCACATACCGACAGTATATTTGCAGGTTTTTATCTGCCCTTAGTGTTCCTGCGCGTGCACGAAAAAGCAGAAAGAAAACAGTATTTACACACATGTTTACCCTCGCTGCCATGGGAGCCTGGAGTACGCCAGGGGCTGCCGAGGTTACGCAGCAGGGGAGGGAGCCTGTGAAGGGCTGCCTCAGTAAACCCACTGATTATCTGTGCCATTAATTCACACCTCCTTGACCTTGCTGCTCAATCTATACCCCAGCGCTTGTCTCAAATGGCACAGCGGAGGAGGCTCAGGCTCATACATCCTCATCCAGGGCTGACGCAGGCCACAGAGCACAGAGCCAGCGCTCCACTGTTTCGTCCCTCCTTTGTTTTCAGTCCCTCTCTGCCGCTTTAAAAGCTGCAAGCCTTGCGGACGTGGGCGCCAGAGTCAGAGTCTTATCAGCTGCATCCGCCGATTCGCTGTAATGACTGCAATGTACCGAAAAAGATGCAGCGTGCATGTTTTATTTTGCGGCGTTTCATTTGGAGGTGGCATTTCCTGCAGAGGCAAGTGAGGGAGACTTCTCGCCAACTGCTTTGAGGCGGGGAAAGTAATCACTCTAAATGTAAATTAAGATCGGCTAAATGTAAGCGATGTTCTGTTCGGCGTCCTCTCTGTGAGGTAAAAACTCCTCGGGATCTGTAACTGTGGCGGGAACATAGGAGGTCAGATTCATAATTAACCCCTCATAAAAAAACAGGAACAGGGACAGTTAGAGAGCGGGCGTCAACTTCTAATGCACCTTATTGCACCGAGGCTGTTATTCCCATTAACTTTACTTCTCACTTGTGATTGAAGCTGCATCTAAAACCTCCTCACATAACTATGTTTCCTCGTTTTGCACTCGTGACGAAGCAAAGACGCGTTGCAAGCGCGCAAACAAATTGGTTGGCGTGCATCAGACTCGGAGCCGCGTCGTGCCTGCGCAGGAGTCGGGTACGTGCAGCATCGACTTGGGTTCAGAGGTTAATTGTCTGTGTTTTGGTTTGTTGCTCCACATGTAGCTTCCATCCGCTTTGATTCTCCTCCGCCCTTTGACTGGCACGGGACGGCTCTGCGCTGATCATATTCGACGCTCATTAATAGTCATAATCCGAGGGAGGCTGATGCTGTATCGACCGCGGTGTGGTGTGCACGTGTTGCTGCGCTCCTCGCTCTCCTCCATCCTGCTGCTCCGTGCCCCACCGGGCGGACAGGCGGGCTGGCGGGCTGGTGGGCGGGCGGGCGAGGCTGGGAGCTCTCGGCGGGTGATGAAAACGCATTCTCCGGGCTTAATTGAAGGCAGAGCTGTCATGTTCCACGCAGACAGCCACATGTAATTATTCCAGTCTGCCAGGCTTCAGTTTGCCTGTCAGCTACCTGCCTGGGCTGCCTGCTGCCGCCGCTGCTAGAGGCTGTGCAGAGACAGAGAGCGAGGGAGGAGTAGATAAGGAGACGGATAGAGGAAGGGAGGAGGAGAGGAAAGCTAAAAAGTGTGTGCGTGCGTGCTCGGCCTGGCTGGGGAGTTTCACTGGAGGGGTGCATAAAAAGCAGTGATCTTCCAATTTGTCTCTGCTGCTCGTCCTTTCTCTCTCTCTCTCCCTCTATCTTTAACTCTCTTTCTACACACTTTTCTCTTGTGCCGGCACCCTCCAGTCAATCTTCTCTCCCCGTTTCTGTCTCCATATTTCTTCCTTCAGGAAGAGACGCAGAGGAGGAGGAAGAAGAAGAAGAAAAGACACCAGGCACATAGAGGAAGAGTGAGCGACAGTAAATGTAGGCCCTCCACAGATAGCCCAGGCCGCTAAACATAGCCTGCTCGGTTCAACATCGACTTCAATTTGGGGAACCTCAGAGTATTTTGTTCCTCCATGTGGCAATTAGGATGTCAAATCAAACTTGGGAAGGCAAACAGCAGAGCAAGCCTCCTCGCTGCTATTTCCAGACACCACGTCTCTGTCTCAAGCACACACACACACACACACACACACACACACGCACGAGCCTCCATTTCTCTCTCTCACACACACACAGACACACACACAGACAGCCATCCAGATCTCCTAAAGGATTACACAAACTCTGTAGCTGCTCACAGAGCTTCTTTCTCCCTCACATGGACACACACACACACACACACACTCACTCACAGTGTTATGGAAATGATCACATCCCAGAACAATGCAGAGATCCTGACCCAGCAGTCCGGGGAGCCATAAATCGGGGTGGTTCAGCAGAGACCTGACCCCTGACCCGTCCGACACCAGGCCTGTCCTTACTGTCAGTCAGGCCTTTATCCCCCTCCCCCGACCTTAAAACATTACTGAGACAACAACGGGGCAAAGTCAGAGCCCTCATCTGCCAATCACACGCCTCTTCCCCCCCCCCCCCACTGGCGTTTCACACCGTGACATCAGTGCGTGCTGTCTGCTCCAGGACGTCTGCTCCCATCCAGCTCTGGGACCAGTTGTGATGCAGAACCGGGTCTGACTGAGTGGAACTGAAATGCTCAGCAGTAACATACAGTAGATCAGGATCCTAACTCATGATGTCAGCCGGGACAGTTGGATCACATGGTCGTCACCAACAAGGTCGGTCTTGTTCTGCTCTTTAGGTTTTTATCTGATGTTATGAAACGCCTGATCTGAGCTATGGAGCGCCCCAGGGGTCTGTTCTTGGCCCAGTTTCAGTTTCTATTGAGCCTGCTGCTTCATTTCAATATGCATCTTCTACTTCCTCTCAGACGCTGCATGCCGGATGCTCAGAAAGTAACAGGCATAAAGTGGGTCGGGTCAACATTTCTGAATTATCAATGCAGGAACGCAAAGCCTCTCAAGAACCTTCCACACTGCACAAAACCCCCAGCAAACGCCTGCCAACACCTGGCTACTGTCTTCAACATGAAGCGTTCAGGCGGGATTCAAACCTGCGTCACGTGACTCTGCAGTAGTCATTGCTGTTCGTCGGCTCCGGCTCTGATAGGCTGGGGCGGCCATGTTACTGAAACTGAAGCAAACCCAGAGTGCATTGCTCTGCTGGTTTGTCGCTGCAGTTTCGCTGGAAAGCTGTGAACAGTCGTGCTCCCGCTGCAGCTGAAACCCGTTTAATGTAAATAATGTGTACGATTCGCTGACTCACCCTCCAGACAATTTGTCTAATCTAATCAAACCCTCTGACGTCTCCTGCCCGCCGTGCGCCTCCCTGAATACCATGATATTCCAGGAATTCCATGACCAGCGGGGAAACTGCATACAAGATAGATATCAAGGCCCTGGAGGTGTTGTCGATCCAGCTCAGCACAGGAGACACGCACACACAGAGACACACACAGCTCTGGTTCACAGGGGTTTTCAAAAGCACAACCACATGAAGGCACGGCCTTCCCTTCTCGTCTCTCCCCTTTTAAAACCAGGAGCTGTAAATTATAATTGCTCTGATCTCATTCAAATGTATTTAATGACAGAGCCAAAAAGGGTCAAATGACAGCTTTTGAGAACACTTTGTGAATCAGCAACCTAGACCTCAATCTGTGTGTTTGCACCCATGCACATATTCCTGGGTGCAGTGCACGAGATTGCATGAGTGCGTTGGTCGCGCGCCAGCTCGGGGCAGCGTGCGCTAAACACGATAAAAGGGGTTTTTTTCCGAGAAGCTCAGAAAATGGAACGTGGACCCCAGAGGAGGCTGTCCGACAGGCTCGAGACGCTCAGGAATTCGGGGCAGGGCCACCAGGGGACATGGGACTCACTCTGGGTCACTGCTTCTGAGGTCAACGCCCCACCGCCGCCGCCACCACTCCTCCCCCTCTGTGTCCCCATTCAACCTGCGATATGTCAGGAGCAACAGTATTCCACGACACCGCAGGACGGATCCACCCGCGCTGCTTCACAAGTCGCCTAATCCGGTATTGAGCAGAGAAATCCAATTTCATTTAAAAAGAAGTGCAAAGTCCGGCTGAAGGTGTGAGATCATTTGTTTCCAATGCAAATCCTTTTTTTATTAAATTGCAAAGGGGTAAACTGTCAGTTTGAAAGTTTCACAGTCTTGTCTTGTTGTCTTGTTGTAATGTTGCTTTGCATCTCCTCTTTGCTGCATTTGAAGTCACACGCCATGCTTGATGCATGCATGATTAATGGTCTTTCACTCTGCGTTTAGTTGATTTGGATTTAAATCGTCGAGTATCAACTCAAAAATTCAACATATGCTGAGTTTTGGTGTTTAAAAGCTTCAAAAGGGACAAAATGATAATGGGACAGAGGCAACAGAAAGCTCCGGAGGGTAAAATCAGGTAAAGACACCCACACCGTCCCTCCGGGGACAGAGGAGTGACTGTCACTGCTGCCTGCTCAGCCTCATTTAGACTGGGACGTACCATCTGCTCAGGTGATCACAGGGGGGACTTTAAAAAGCATCCAAGCGCCGAACACTCTGCGGTGTTTGTTGGCATCTGCGGTTTGCTATGAGCACAGCGGCTTCACCCTCTCTTCAAACACTTGACAGAGCCCACTCGCTGCCTGCAGGATGCAGCCAGGCACACCTGCGTTCACTAACGCCAAACGAGCATGTGACCAGAAACAACAACCGGCAGCAGGAATCCAATAAACAAAGGCACAAACCTCTGAGTTTGAGTACACAGCAGGATCTGAGATTAAAAAATCTGTGACTTAACACTGAATTACATTTACAGGAGGATGTTTCCTTGCACAGAAACTCAGTATTTGTTGCACGCGTCCTTATTTTATGCATGCAGAACCACATTTGCTCGCTGTATATTGTCTTTCACTGGGCTCAGACTTCACCTGTTGTAGGTGCACGACTGATAATGTGTAAACAATGTTTATCTGCTCATAAAAACCTAATTTAATGTTAATTTAATGCGTAGAATATGTCAGATGTTGCATTTGTTGGACTGAAATCAGAGTTTGAATGAAGGCTGCGGCTGTAGCGTTGGTTCGGCTTCTTTTATTCATCCCGTTGTTATTCTGGGCTCCTCTGGAGGTTGTGACCAGACTCAGCCGTGCTGAGCTTCTCCTCAGGTCGTCTGAGGGTTGCACATAAACAGCCCCGACTCCCCTCTCGTCCCGTCCCTTGTTTTGTGTTTGGTGCAGCGCGGCGTAGTCCATTGATTACGGGGCGGTTGCTGTTGGAGGATATTATCCGCCTCCGTGCAGCCTCTTTTCCAATGTGATGACAAGCTCCAGAGAAGCCCTGCACGCAGCTGGAAGCTGGGAGGCCCCGGTCTTCAGAGGCGTGCGCCCGGCCCCTCGGCACAAACCGATGTACAGTTTAGTCTCTCCCTCCCGTTCCCTCCCTCTTCCCCTCCTTATCTGCCTCTGTTCCTCCTCCCTTCTCGCTCTGCCTCGGTTTTTCCCTCTTCTTCACTTTGACACGCCCTCTCTCCCTCTCTCCCTCTCTCTCTCTTTAGCAGTTCATTTGAAGTCTGTTTTCACAGCGGGGCGACCACAGCTCGTTTGCGCGGCGAGCTCCTCGTCAGCGATGACATGTTGACGTAAACATGATCTGTAAACGATATCGCATCTGATCATGTGAGCTCTCAAATATCTGCAGCGCGGGTAAACATGTCGCTGGGCTCACGCGCCTTTGATTTCCCGCCTGAAACATCACAACTTCTGCTTCACAGACGACTTCCCATGTGGCTTTGAGTAAAATATGGTCGACTTGACTTACAGTCCCCGTACACACCGGATTTAATGTCACCTGACCCTCGTGTCTTCTGCATTTACACCCGATATTAATAACTGTTCTTGTCGTTGCAGCTCTACGTGCGCTGTGACTGGATTTCAGGCTGATTTGTCGACAAACAGGGCGCATCCCAGTTCACACGGAAGCAGCTGTGGTGGAAAATATCATCATTAAATACTAGACAAAGACTAAACAGTCAAAACCCTGAAGACTGGACAGACTTTGATTAGGGCTGAGTGAGTAAACAGTTGCAGACAGTTGCAGATTTGGTAGCTACTGCTGCTGCAGGTCTTGCTTAAGTTGCATGACCTTTGACCCTGACAGGACTGTTTTTATTGTTTTAATTGGCTGAGTTAGCATCACGGTGCATTTGTGCACACCTGGTGTCCAGTTTATCCAAATGCATATCATGTTTATATCAGACACAGATGGGGTGTCATGTTTCCTGCAGGATGCGTTGTTCCACCTTCCTTTCTGGGACCTTCTTCAGGTAAAAAAGCTTTAATTTGTCTAATAATTGGCTCAAATATCTGCAAAATGAATGACATTCCCATCAGCCCCAGCTGTATTTTGTGCACAGAGCTAAGTTGCACTAAGTGACTCACATAAAACCTGAAAAGTTTCACATATCAAGCCTCACACGTACCCACGCTCCTGAGAGGAGTCTCCGCTGCAATCTTATTTTTCATTTTAATGAAATGGAAACGTTATTCAGGTTCTGGATCCTGTTTAATCAGGGCAAGTAGGAGTCGGAGTGTTGAAGCCGAGTGTCTATAAGCAGAACAAAAGTCACTTCTTCCCTGTGAATAAGCTGCAGATCTGGGCCAGCCACTGCTGAGACCCACCGTGGCCCTGGGGCTCACTTAAGGAAGGCCTGTAAAAACCATGACTGATTTACATCTCCGCTGCCTGGGCTTTCCGCGGAGCAGCGCCGCCCCCCGTCCCACTGCGGGCGCTTCAGAGAGCCACAGAGGGGTGGGCTGTGAGGGCACAAGAGCCACAGAGGAGGGAGCAGAGAGAGGCCAAGAGAGAATAGGAGTGTAGAAAAGAAAGAGAGAGGAGAGAGAAAGAGCTGGGGCGTAAGAGGAGGAGGAAGGGGGAGTGGGGGTCACAAGGGCAGTGCAGGGCACTCCCAATCAGCGCTGTGTAAACAGGCCTCCTCCTGGAGTGGACAGGTTGCAGGGGGGAGTCCTCCACGGGCCACTGGGGCTGTCAGCAGAGCAGATAACTGATGGCAGGAATGTGGCATTTGTTCTTAAAAAGAGGGAGAGCGGGAGGGAGGGGGAGGGCAGGGGGGAGGAGTTCAACTAGTGGCAGAAAGCGGGGGCCGCCAATTAACATCTACTTGATGCATTCGTACAGCCGGGCCTCTTGCTCCTTAAGCCGTGCAGCTGCAGCAGTGCTGGCAGGCGGCTCCCTGCTTCCCTGCACGCTCACAGCGACCCTCTTAACTTTACTGCGCAGCAGCATCGGCCTGGGGTCCGCGGCCGTGCAGCACGCACATTGTCAGACAGTTCAGTCATTACTCTGTAGACTGCCGGTCATCTGGCGAGCGCTGAACAGGCTGAACAGGCCCCGAAAATAATGAATTTACAGGAAGGTTTCAGGTTTTTATGTTTGTAAGTTCTCCTCACAGTAAAAGCCACGACGAGGCGAGAGCTGGTGTTCAGTCGTCGCTCCTTGGCAGGCCTCGACCCGTAACCGTGTTAACTCACATTACAGCGTGTCGCCACCGCCTCCCAGCAGCGGCCCCGTCTCCTCCATTTACATAAAGATTGCGGTTAGGAAGATTGACATCAATTTAGGAGTTAAGCTGCGCCGATGGGATTAATGTGATCTGCAAGTCAAGTCCTGTCTGCAGCCTCTGCGTGTGTCCTGTCTGCAGCCTCTGCGTGTGTCCTGTCTGCAGCCTCTGCGTGTGTCCTGTCTGCCTACCTCCGACTGCAGAGCAGCCGTGAGCCCGTCCTCCTGAGCCCGCTGACCTCGCATCTGCGTTCAAAAGAGAGGCAGCGCTCTCCCTCCGTGCCCTCAGTCTGCAAATGGAGCCATGATCCCCGTCTCTGACCCTCCCTCTACCACCACCCGTTGTGGTGGCCTTTGAGGCCAAGTGAGGTGTAAACAAATCCAATATACGCTGCATTGTGCGGCACCCCAAGGGTCCCAGTGAAGTTACTCTAGAGGTACAAATCACTTCAGGTCACGGTTTGCTTGCTTTTTCTTGCTCTATTTCCCCGAGGCTCGCAGCTCCCCGCACGGAGAACGCTACCCAGCCACCCACCGCCGCCATCATACAGGTTTATTTACATTTGGACGCCTCAGATTGATTGAATGGGCCCCTTTTTGGGGATAGTACCTCCACAGGCCTGCTTAGTGTTCAAACCGGAGACCACCGTGCAGCCCTGTTCCTTAAATCACGATGCCATCTGACTCTGGCTGTTGCACAGAGTGAGGACGTCGGCCCTTAAGCTTCTGCCATATATCAGCGTTATCGTCAGATCATGGAGAAGTTATGAGGCTGAGGCTTCGTGCGGGGTCGTCTCTGCTTTGTAGACACATTTGTTTTTAATCTGACGCCACAAATAAACACCTTTATCCAAACTTTAGAAGTTATTTAGCATTAATGGCTCATTTAAAGCAAAGAGAAACCCAACAGGGGATGCATCATGAGCGCCGTGTTTATCATAAATGAAGTTATCCTTCAGGAACATAAGAATAGAAGCACACCAGTAAAAACTCCAGCTGCATTTCTATCATCACTTTTCTGCAAATTGCTCCAGATTCCTGGCAGATACCCCTCAGCGCTTGACTTTTCAAGGACGTGTCAGCGTGCTCAGTGTTGCGTAAATAGTTTGTGGACAAACAGTGCCGCGGACTATTATCCATTTCCTGGAGAACACCCTCCCCTGACCTGGCGGGCAGTTATCAGGTCAGTCCGGGTTCAGCCCCAGGGCGTGGCCCGCTGTCTGTCTGCGTGTTGCCTTCGCTGTCAGAGAGGTGCAGAGGAATGTGAGGCGATTCGGTGCTGGCTTGAGGTGGACGGCAGGGATACAGCTTACTGGTGTTATCTGCGGGTCTCTGACACAGGCTTTAGCAGGTTGCTCAGCCTCTAACGTTTCACATGAGGCCGCCGACTGAACGTCCAATACACTGAAGCTATTGACAGTAATCTGCCTCAGTATCGTGGTGAGTCCGGCATGTATAGAGGGGATGACAAAGGCAGTTTCAGTATCACTGCAGGGCAACAACAGCCCCTTTGTGTCCGGTTATATCACTGAGAGCTGCAGCTCAAAACACAGGAGTGTTTTGGAGGAGTCTCAGCTCCAGTGAGGACCTGTTAGGGGATTCACGGCTCAGTGGAGCAGCAGCCGCGGCCTATTCGTGCATGTGTGTGTGTGTGTGTGTGTGTGGAGTAAGACAGAGATACATGCATCAGCCTGCGCCTGAACACTTGAATAAGAGATTGCGTTACGGGCCAATGAGTCGATTCACAGACTGTGAGGTGGTTGTAGCTGTAAGACGGCAGTTGCTCCAGATCCATATCACTGAAACTCACTCTTAATGTAATGGGATGTGACACGTCTGCGAGGGCAGTGACGACCAAACTAATGTGAGCAGCAATGCGGTCCGACCCGCCGGCGTGGCCTGACGCTGTTCAGTCAGACAGCCAACAGCGGACTGCAGCGCTGTGTTTTACATCAGTGACTTAAATCCCTCCAGCTGAGCTAAAGACGAGCTACGCTTCGTCAGAAATACCTGTCGTGCACCGAACACGCCCGGCTTCTTTGTTATTTAACATCATGAATCATGTTTTCACACGGTTGCATTGTCTTTATGTTCAGGCTGCGTCACGTCTGCACTCATGCTCCATTAAAACTGTGATTTCACCCACATCTGCTTTCGGTGACCCATGTCCTCATTTCACCTTTCGCTCTTTCACCTTTTGATTTTGATTTTATTAATAAAACCTTTGCTTTAGCTGACGATTTGAACTTTTTATCCATTACGTTTATGCTTTTTAACCGTCCGTCCATCACTTTCTGCTTTAGATCTCTCTCTGCACGCTAACTTTCATGCAGCTGCAGCAAACAGTCGTCCAGGGAGTGCTCATCTACATTATACATTAAAATGCATATTGTGCAACGCAGTCGCGGCTGAATGGACGACTATACCTCAACATTTTACAAGCTTCGCTTTCATGGATCTGGTTCATCAGCTTTTAGGCCTATTCATCAGGTATGAGAGGCAGAAGAGATTTAATTAAGTCAGTCTTGGGAGATGTAATTAAGCAGCATTGTGTGGCTGCTCTCTCCACACCCAGCTGAATGATTGCAGGATAGGTGGGTCTTGCGCAGCACGTCCTGAGGCTAGCTAGCTAGCTGGTGCAATCACAGCGCTGTCTCACAGCATCAGGTATTTTAAATATAATAGGGTATGGCCTGGTTTCTGTCTGCCCCAGTTAAAGTTCCCTTCTGCTCTGCCTAATTAGACAAAAACAGCCTCCTCCCGCGAGCCGTAACAGGCGAGTTACTGAGGATTCACCGAGGCTTAGGCCGGACACACACGGAGCATTAGGGACATTAACTGTACTGCATTAACGACGCAGATGAGGAGGAAGGTGCAGCACCTGCGCCTTTATTCCCGTTCAAAGCCGCACGTTCATATTTTAACAAGGAGGGACCGGATCGCGCTTTGGCAAACGGGACCTTTTGCGTACGAACAGACGCGGCTCTTGTTCGTTATCTGCTGAGGAACGTCAGGACTCAGATCTGTGAATCATTCGCTGAACGCCGTCGCACACCCCCGGCACTCTGCACAAACCAATTAAACAAAATTGACAGGATCACACACACACACACACCAGCACGCACAGTGCACAGGATTACTCTACAAGCAACACCGTCGTGGTTTGGATTACTCAGACTGTGTGTGTTTGCTTTGTGAGCGCAAGTCATTAATATTAAGCGCGGCAGGAGGAGGCAGCGTTTGTCAGAGCTTCGCCGCGGTTTGTTCACTATCACTAAAACACAGAAGAGAGGGAGAGCGAAGAGCACGATCGTGATGTTTCAGACTTTCCGTTTTCAAACCGCAACCGCCGCACGCCGAACGCGGCTGCCATTCATTTTTTAACGCCGGCGTGGCGACGTTTTCAATCATTAGCATCAATTAGCATGATGCGGTTAAAGTAAATCTAAAAGAGCTGCATGAATAAGTTACATGTCGGACGCGGCACCTATATCTCGCTCACAGACGACTGAATCGCAGGCTCCTATTGGGGACATGTATATTTAATGGCACGTCAATGCTCATTGGTTTACCACACCGTTTACAGCCCTGCTGGGGCGCGAATTAACTCAAATTAAACTTGCTTTCTGGGTTTTTTGGGTGAGAATATTTAAGTATGCTGTTGGATCTCCGTGCTGACAGGGCCTGAAGAGATTATTTTTCCAAGAGCGCAACCTCAGGGTGAGATGTTTATTGGAAATTCAATGAAAAGGACCTGCGCTTATAGAGTCAAAACAGCCTCGAACACATTACGAATTAAGCAGATGCTGATATGAATCTGCCGCTGCACTCGTAAAACATGGATCCACGGACGGCGGGACAATGGAGTCATTATCCTGACGAAACCCGGATCTGATTTCTTTGTTTTAAATGAAATTCTGCTCAAAGACAAAGTCGGTCGAACAGCAGACGCACCGCCCGCGTGGATGTTAATATCATTTACAGCTTGATGAGAGGATCCAATTATTTGCCTCCATCAAAATAACTCCCAGTATTTCAATGCAAGGCAAGTTTTCCAGAGTCTCACCAGACAAACCCCCGAGCAACCCCCCACCCCCCCAAAAGTAACATCCGCTTCTGCCTCAGACGCTGGATTTCAGCTGCAGTCAGCTGTGTTTTCCACCACACTTCAGTCTGCAGCAACTAATAAGACTATTTCAGCCCTCTACCTGCAACTGATGGCTGAGATGCACTCCTCAATAATGCATTAGACAGGCAGGCTAGCACCCCTGGGTCCCCCCCCTCCTGCCTCCCTCTCTCTCTCTCTCTATCGTTCTCCCCCCCCCTGCACGTACAGTACAGCTGAATACAGTGATGATGCTGCCTCTGCAGCCTGACTCAAAGGTGAGTAAGGCCTATTGATTTGTGGACAGAAAGCACCACTTCTCATCTTCTCCAGGCCTGGCTGCAAAATGGATAGGAGTGAAGAGGATGGTGGTGGTGGTGGTGGTAGTTAGTGAGAGGGTGAGGGGGGGGTAACAGAGAGAAGGGGGTGCGAGGGTGTTGAGGGGGTTGTGGTGGTCGAAGGAGACACAGAAAGAGAGAAACAAACTGGGAAAATAAGAGAGGCACCGGTGCTTTTGTTACTCTTTCAGCTGCGGTGACATCACTGCGCCGTTTCCCCGAGGACGGAGCAGAGAGAGGAGGGCCGAGGGGGAGCGTGGGGGGAGGAGGAGGAGGAGAGTGGGAGGAAAGAAAAACAGAAAAGTTGAGGCGAAGAGAGAAGTGGCTGTTGCTCTAAGAGGCAACTTTCGTGGTCGTCTTAACCTCTTGGGCTTTCTGCAGCAGCGAGAGCTTTAACCCATGATGTCGGCGTTTGAGTTGCAGCAGGAGAGAAGCTGGTTTTACTTATTCGACACGTCCTCAACCCAAAACCCAACGCTCAGCGAGCTGCAACACAGGAAAACACGTGCAACGAGACAATAACAACACAACAACACAACCAAACGTAGGTTTATTGTAGGTTTTCAAAGTGTGCTGCAGATGTCTGCATGTTATATATGCACTAGCAAATATAAAATATGTACTTTGCAGCCTGTAGCGGACATGCTAATGCAGCCAACACAACATTATAGTCATGGAATGACAGTGAACTGGAAAAACAGGACGTCTTAAACAGTTTTTAGCATCTCCAAGTCACTTGATATTGCAACTTTTTAATATGCAACTCGTGTGCATCAGCTGTATGTGTTTGGATTTGCAGCACATTTAGTTGCATTTTGCTTTTATTTTCGGTTGATTCACATTCATGTTATTCATGCATTTGCAGCGCATGCATGTGTTTTCTATATTCGCAATGCATTTTCTCAGCCTGCATGTGTGTTTGATCGCGAAGGCGCTCGTTTCTGTGCATCTTTTCTGAGCTCCCGCTGCGAATAACTGATCGCGGCTAATGTGATGTTTTGTGTTTCACATGTTCTGGGTCTTTTTCAGAATGAACCCGTCGTGTCGGGCGTGGTTTGAACATGAAATTTACACACTCGGCTTTCGTCAGACTGTCTGATAAACAGCCACGCCAATGAAGTGAACCGGAGTGGAGGCGAGATAAAGAGCATTGTCTTCTCATTTGTCTCTGTCCACCGGTGGCTCCCTAAGTGGACTCGCCATTGATAACCGCACAATGCTTCCCGTTCCCGCGCAACAAAGGCTCCCTCAACCAGATGGCAAATTAGCGCCAATTGTTCAAAAACAATGTGGACGGCTGATGACAGACGCTCAGGGCGCGCGGCGGAGACAGCAGCAGGCCGATGTTTGGACAGAGGATTTTTCCATTCAGACTTCTCCTGCGCTGCACTCCCACACCGAGCTGAGCGAGCGAGGGGCGACTGGGAGTCATTATTCAGTGCTCCAGGGGCCCAGCCGTTTAACACACATCCGCCAAGTTCAATCTGCTCCAATAGACACATGAACTTGTGATTTCTCTTTCAGCGTGTTAGTGGAAAACAGATGAGGTGCTGCTGGGGCACAGTTTTGACAGCGAGCTCCTCTTTTCTTTGTCTTTTTCGCATATAATGTGTCCACGCCTCGGGCCGTTAAAGCAGCGCCGGCTTCGGAGCGGTGCATTATTAGGCTGACGGCTGAAGGTGTCGGTTTGCTCTTCGCTTCATTTTATCACAGCTTTTCACCCGTGGAGCGTGTTTTCATGTGAAGCCGCTCGCCGATCCTGACACCGGAGGGTTCGGGGATTCTCTGCTCGCCGTCTTGCTCCATCTCACCGAGCGCGGGACTCGAGAGCGCGCTTCACTGGAGTTAAACAATGTGTGTTGTTTCTGGCCACTTCTCCGGGTCTCCTCCATGTTAATGACTTCACCGATGGAGCTTGTGACACACCGCTGACACACTGGACAATTCTCACGTCTGTGTGAGCCGAGGAGAAGCTGGCAGGAGCGGGTCTGTGTGATGAATTGCACCACTTGCTCCGTGGCGTCTGGCTTTAAGAAAATAAAAATCGGCCAATTGCTAATGTCCTGCGGACGTTTCCAAGGTCTTTTTCCCCTAGTAAATTAAAATATAAAAATGTATGTGTTTTGGTTGGTCAGTTATTACAATGGCACGCGGAGAGTGAGATGAGGTAGTGGTGTTCGGGATTTATATTTAGAGGCAAGAAAAAACACAGGAGCTCTGCTGGAAACCACAAAATGAAGAGGCCACAGCTTCTGTTCAAACAAGCAAAACAAACCGAGACTTATTTTAGGCCTCGCTGGTGAGCAGGCCAGAGGACACACACTTCTGAGCGGACAGCTGCGGTATTTACCAGAACCACAATCTATTACCATTAGATAATAAATCAAAAATAAGAGACAATGCCAAGAAAAACAGCCATAAAATAGAAAAAAAACGATCACCCCATTACAACACAGCTCGCTTTGAGAGCGTGCAATTAGTTTTTATTTTACGTGGCGTGCCGTCGGTGCAGCAGGACCGAAGGAGAGGGGAAAACTCAAAACGCAAAGTACAGGGGAGACTGATCGTCGAGCGGTGGAGAGGCTGGGTTTCATTTAGTGTTTCTCACGAGGCGGGACTTTGGTCTTAGAGCTGCAGATTCAAACTTTTTGGCAGCACAACCTCATAAAGACAGAGGACATACAGCTACAGGACAGGCTGTCATGTACAAACACTCTGCCGCAACAGCTACAGGCGGCAACAAGATGATTTAGCTAGGTTTAGCGATGGAAGCTACATGACAACAAGTGGGTGTTCACTTCTGGTTTCACAGAGGTTTAAGATGCTTTTGGAGGAGGGCGCTCTGATTGGCCAGTTTCTTGTACCGGAGCAGTCTGCTGTTCACCGTCAAGCCTGTGGTCTACAGACGTGCTTCCACGCAGTCTGATCTATTCCAAGATGGCGGTAGCTAATCTTGTTTCCTATCCAAATAGCCTAAATTAGCCATTTGTGCTATGCTGTGTGAAAACTCTGTGATTACAGTTCTTGAGCTAAATGCTATCATCATGCTAGTATGCACTCAGTGGCAGTGCTAGCATGCTAAGGTTTAGCAGATATTTATCTTTTTACATTAGCTTGTTAGCATGTTAGCATGCAGAAAAGTATTCATCAGTGTAGAATTGGGCTCAAGTTGATTCAGTGATGACATTAGATGAATGCAGATGCATCCTCCAGGGAGTGTGAATGTCTTTACAGTTCATCCAGTCCATATTCATCAAGTCGTGTCACTCTGAACCAGTCCAGCAATCAAAAGATTAGGTTTCATCCTCTGGCGACCATGAACGTCTACACCGTCACGTCTCGAGCAGACAGCAGACCCTGAGGTTAGACAGTTCAAAGGTTTAATGATAAAGGCTTACAGCAGGTCGAGGCAGACAGGGTCAGAACCAGGAATGGGCATAAACCAGGAAGAGTCCAGAGAAATCAGAAATCTGAACACTAGTCATTACAGAGCAAGGATGAAGACAACCAAAGGAGGTGACAGTGGATATACACCTGAGAGGGAAGACACAGGTGAAACAGGAAGTAACCAAAAACAGAAACTCACAACCACGACAAAAGAAGAAGCTATTTCACAGACGTAAACGAGGTAGTTCAGAGTCTGTGACCTTGATTAATCCATTGGGATTAGGATTAATCCTCTGGGGACCACAAAGTCAATGCTCTGCCTAAAAGAACAGAAAAGAGTGTGGACGAAAACCCCTTCCCTGTAACTTTAGCTCCTTGCTAATTCCTCCCGCGGACGTTATTTACAAAGCCACATATTCGATGAACTCCTGGAGAGCCACAGGGGAACATTTAGCATGTCTTCTCTCAGTGGGTGGGGTGGATCTCGAAGAAAACATCGACTGTGTCTCCTCATTGCCCGGGCCGAGCCACTCTCAGCCTGAAAAATATCAATTCACCTTCCCTTTCATGTGAATCCGAGAAATGCCCCAATTAAACACAAACACCATAAATCAAAACACCTGTTAGTGACGATGCAGGATTTTCAAAGACGCTCTGAGCCTCTTTGAAAACCTCCCTCTTCTCCTTTCAGAACATTGATTTACTGCCCGTGACTTCATATAAAACTTGATGAATAGCGGGGTTGTGGGTACAGGGAGACGGAGTGCGTCCCGTCTGCATCGGCAGTGGAAAAAGCAAAACCCCCCTGGGGTGACGGAGGGGGCGACGTGTTCAGGCACGTCGACTTAAAAGCAGGTATAAGGAGCCCCTCAGCACGTCCTGGCACTCCAGTTCCTGCCATTTGTTCTCCGTCTCTGGGATAAAAACCCGGCTGAAAGCACAGGATGTCGGATGTAGACAGCTCCACTCGCTTTTGGACAAGTTTGTCTGCAATTACCGTCTGAGTCCTAGCTGGGGGAACCTGTGAAGGTATCCCTGCTTCCTCTCTAATTCCTCTGTCCTGTCCGCTGCTCCTGCCTCACCTCCCTTACAGCCTCAGTGATTTCACCTGACGAGTAAATCGAGCAGGGCCATACGAGACTCCCACCCTGCCCCGGCTTCTCCTTTTCCTTTCTTCTCTTTCTGTCATTTCGCCTCGAATCATCATTTGGAAATCTACCCCACAATTAAGTCATTTTCCAGGAATTTGGCTCTGTGGTCGCGAAACGCTAGACGGAGCGGGTCTGGTTGGGCCTGAGCTGGGGTGTATTTACTCTCCTCTTCCTCCAAAGTGTCATTTGTCATGTTCTTGGCAGACGAATGCAGCACCGGAGGAGACAAGTGAAGGCCTCCTCGATACAAAACCCCCGCCGTCATCACCGGCAGGAGCAGCAGCAGTGTAAATAAATAGCTCACCTGTCCCGACGTTTCCGTTTAACGAAGCGAGGCTAATTCCCCGCTCGAATCGAGCGGCGGCGATCGGTTTACCAACTGCATCAGCGCTCCCCCGTCATCCCGCCTGACATCTGTAATGATAACAGAGTTAATGCTAAAGCCTCCCCGCCTCATCTCCCCGTCCTCTTAACACGCAGATTAATTTCAGCCGCGGCTTGACAGACAGACGCATCGTCGAAACCTGCCCTGCTACACAAGGTTACCGAGTCGAGGCGGGCATCAGGAATGTGCGTGCACTTGCGTGTGTGTGTGTGCATGCATGAATGTTTGCGTGTGTGTGTATCACCGCCTGCCTCCTCTACGCCGCCTGCCAAAGCCACTTCCTTAAACATGTCAGACATAATCCTGTCATTGCTGGAGGGGAAATAGCCGAGGCCGGCAGGCAAGCAAGCCTGAGAGAGAGAGAGAGAGAGAGAGAGAGAGAGAGAGGAGAAGCAGAGGGAAGATAAATAGCCCAGGTTATGTGTCCAGGTGTGGCTGTCTCCACCACACACCTGTAAGACCTATTTAGGAGTCATCCTCTCCAAAACCCCGGCGTCTGCTTGCATTTACGCAGAGATTGCGGCCGTATTTTTAAAAGCGCGCGGCCACAGTAGCAGCGGAGGGTGGATGTGGGTTTGAGGTGTTCCCGTGTTTCTGGCAGAGCGTCCCTCTAAGTGGAAAAACACAGATGTCAACAAGCCTTTTCTGGAATCTTGCACCTCATTCTGTTTGGGGTTTTTTTTGGTTTTTTTCTCACCGACGCTGGTTAACGATTTCAAAACCAGACCCGCAGTCACAGCCGCTCGCCACAAATGTGCAGACTTACGGGATAATTCCGGTTCATCACAACACCGGTCTTATTTTGGTTCAGGTATGATAATGTCGCACCCGTCGACCTGATGGCCGAGATCTCGTGGAAACAAACCTGCGTGACTGACACTGGTCCGCCCTCTTCACGACGTCCTCCCCGTGCTCTGCAGCTGGACATCATGTTTTTAGCTTTCATGTCACCGTTAATGCACTGATCTGCAGGCCTTCAGTGCCTTCAGCATTGGTTTAAAGACAGAATAAGTAACATTTCTACATTAAAATGTCTGAATTATGTTTTTACTCTTTGCAGTTGTGTCCTTACATCATCTCAGATGTTTTTAAACTTAGTTTTTAGTTCAGAGAAATCTGTAATTTTAATGAACATAGTGATTGGTTTCATTTGGTCGCCTGTTGATGGCATCATTGCTCCTTTGCTGCGCGTGTCATAGATTCACATTTTGCAGCTTTAAGACACATTCTTGCGGAAACACCAGTCATATATTTAACTAGATGAAGGATTTCAGTCGTCGGACGTCTGGATCTGAAGTTATCAGAGAAACAAGCTGAGCAAACGTTAGCAGCAGCTCGGCTCGCCGCCCCTCCAGGACGTCCCGTGTGCGGCCGACAGCGTGGGAGAAACAGTGGTTTTTAAGGTGGAACTGCTTTATTCAGTGTTTCTCTGGGTTTGAATCAGCGGCTCTGTTTGTTTTGGAGAGGAGGAGACCTCTGTGGAGAATTCAGCTCCCAGTAAAAACCTCCTGAACCATCAACACTGAAGGAATCCCAGCTGACAGGAAGACAACAACTCCCAGCATCCCACGCTGCTGCACCACGTCACATGACTGCAGCTTTTGTTCTTGTTTTGATTGAGAGAGTTTAAAAGCATCTTTAGATCCTAGTTTACAGTTTGCACTCCCTCCCACCGTCAGTCGGTATTACATAACCCTTGAAGTCACTTCCTCTCCTCATCCTTCATCAACAAAAACTTTTATTTAATCCTGAAACCACAAAAATGCATTTATATTAAAATATATTCCATAGTATGATTCAGTGGAGTTTAACATAGCCAGAGTCCAGATGATAAAATCATTTAATCCTCCTTTTACTCTACATACATTATGTCGTTGAGTCACTGCAGGATAAACGCTTTTCTCAGGCAGAGGATGTTGCTCGTTCATGTTTCCCCCAAATCCGTGAATCCAGACCTGCTCTGCAAGTTTGCAGAGACGTGTGCCTGTGATCACATTCGTGCATATGGAAAACAACATGAATGCGTTTGTTTTGTCTGCGAGCACCGTCTCCTGTCACCGCGTGCGCCGTAAACATGTATCAGTCTTCTTCGCGACTTCCCGGAGTGAAAGATTGTCCCCCCTGAACAACACGGAGGCTCGGATGGAAGAGGGAACCCGACAGGCTGGCAGGAAGAGATAGAAGATACCGTCCTTAAAATAAAGAAGTCAGCCTCTCAATCCCATCTGTCACCGACGCCAACCTGCCGTCTCCTGCGCCTCAGATTGCCTCGGCACCCTCTGCCTTCCTCTGTTTCGTGTGAGCGAGGGCTGCTTGGCTGACGTGCATTAGCCAAACCTAAACTAAGGAGCACGCGCGGTAATTCAGAGCTGTTTTTGCAGAACATGGGAAACTCTGCGGGTGCTGTTGTACAACGGGGGTGACACTGAGTGAGTTTTTGCCATCGCTGTGCACATTTCAAAAGACAGTTATGCTCATGCATGACCTAAATCAGAAGTTTTCAAAGCTCAAGGGGGCAGCGAGGTGAAGCAGAGACAGGTGCGTGGCGGGGCTTTGAAAGAAACAGGAAGTTACTGATTTTAGTTGGTCCTGCAGATTTGGCTCGCTCAGCAGGAGTGGCAGTGACTCATGGACACGTGTTGGGAATAAGGCACTTTAATCCAGAGAGTAACCTGCATCAAGTCAAACCGGAGCAAACAAGCACGATGCACAGGATGCATCATTTTCTAAGTCTGTGTTAAATTAAAAGTCCATAAATCTGCTGAGGCATCCCAACTAAACGACACGTCTCGTAGCTGCAGAACTTGCCTGAGAATCATGACGTTTTAAAGTTTCCTTCACTGTCAAAGTAATCTATTACTGGTAGATATTACATGTATGGGTGCACTGTAAACAGGACGTGCTAACAGCTAATTCGGCATGCTTTTAATGGTGCTAACTTGCTAAATCCGCGACAGTGCTTCTTGGTTCAAAAATCAGATACTTAGATAATTATCCCCACAAAATGCATTAAAGTGAATATGAATATAACAGGTTTCACACAGGTGTCTGCGCTGTATGTGAGCATTTGCAATACTCATGTCCGGACTCGCAAAACTCAAAAGACAAACGTTTACTCTGTGAATCTGCAGAAGCATAAAGCAGCTGCAAACGTCTCCTCACAGCGGAGGTTTCCCTGCCAGGCTCGCGTTAGTCTCCATACTGCGTTTCTCTCCGTGAGTCCAAGTTTTGAGGTTTCTCCCTGTCGACAAAATGGTGGAGAAGCATTCCAGCACTTCTACCGTGCAGCTGTAGTCCAACATTAACAAAGCCTTCCGAAGCATATATCACCCTGCCATGGAATTCAATCTTTCCCAGAGGTTCGAAAAACAAACCGTGCTCCCCCAACCAAGGCTAGAAGTAGCATCTGTCAATAAAGTATAAATGAAGGGCTTGATTATACAGCTGGCTGGCCGGGAGCCATCTCTCCGAAGACAGGAGAGGAGGAAGAGTGAAAGAAAAGTAAGAATTTGGTTGTTTTACTTCGGCCGGGCCCTTCCTCGCCCATGCTATGCAGCAGCTGTAAACGCACCAGTCAAAACAAATCTGGGATGCCAAGGGCTATTCTGCGTTCTGCACACACACACGCACACACACCGGCTCCACCTATACACACAAACACAAACCTGTGCGGTATTTCTTTACCGACTCGTGCACGCGCTCCCCGACGAGCGAGGCCTGTGGCGGAGGCTAACCTCGCCGGCGCGGTGAGCGTTCACCCGCTCGCGCACGGCAGATTGAACTTTCTCATGCGGACTCAAACACAAATAATCCGTTCGTGAACAGTCATGTTTGGCTTAAGAGTGGATGGATACAGCAGAAGGCTCAGGAATTTGAGCAGAAAGCAGGGGGGGGGGGGCGGCCGCCGCTCAGATATATGTGCTGCGCCTTAAAAAATGACCTGTCTTCTGCGAGTACGGGAGCCACTTCGGGTCAGCTGCGCACATCAGACCTGCCTGGTGATGAAGTTTGAGGACAAAACAGCAACCCGAGATGATGCACAAAGCAGAGCGCGGCCGTAAAAATGTCTGTAAATACATAAATATACACAAACAGCTTCAGAGGAGACAGGGCAGGTACGGTTTTTATGCTGAAACCGCTCTTTCTGTCTCTCGCGGGGTGCTGCTTGAAGGCAGGCCAAGCTGTCCGCTCAAAGGCTGTGTATATATATATATGTGTGTGTGTGTGTGTGTGTGTGTGTGAGATCCACAGCTCCTCACCCAGTGGAGCCAACTGCGCAAGCTGCATGAGGCGCTCCAGCATCCCACCTAGCAAAATAAACCGGACGATTAAAAAAACAACACGCGGGCCCCGTCCCACTCAGGACCCACACCTCAACTTCTCCAGCCTCCCTCCCTCGCTCTCCCCCTCCAACCATCCCCCCTTCCTCCCCTCCTATCCACCTCCTTTCTTCTTTTTCACATGCTTTTACAGTGAGGTACGCTGAAAGCTCTCTTTGTTGCCACGGTCTGTGGCATTTGAATGGTACCAAACAAGCGCCCAAGTGCACCGAGCCCCCAAGACGGCCACTGAATAGAATTCTTCCCCTGACTTCTCCCTGGCCGAGCGACAATGAGTGGGACCACTCCTTTCTAGTCAAGCCTGCACTAATGGCTAAGACAATATTTGCAGGAATGAGGGGGATTTAATTTGCATTCAGGCTGTCTCCATTTCTTTTCACAGGACTTGGGCCTGCTCAGTTCAACTGTGCCGCAGCCTCTGAAAGTGTTCTGCCGATTGCGCTTTGATTTCTCTGCCCCCCCCGCCCCGTCTTTCTCTCCCCTCCACCGCCACTGAACCCCCCAGCCCTGTCTTTTTTTTTTTTGGGGTGGCTTTCAAACACCATTTGCTGCCCTGTGCTCGGTTTCTTTAATTCAAAACGGAAAAAGAGGACCGGGGCGGGAGGGGAAAGAACAGGTGTGGGTGAGAAACGGGCGCAGGGAGCGCTGGTTTCCTCGATAATTTGTCAAAAAGAGAAATACTTTGGCTTGTTTTCCTCAATATTAGACCCCGTTTTGTTTCGTGCGCAGTCAGACTAATTGCGCTGGTGTTCAGATTATCCTCAGGTGCAACACGACTGTATCAGAGCCCTCGTGATCTTGAAGGGTCCACATGAAAGTGCGACTCGAAATGTGCAGACAGAACAGCCTCCAGGATTAACTTTAAAAGCGTTTTATCTTAAACTGATATTCCAAAAGCTATTGTTACAGGTTCAAATGTAGCTCCGGGCTACAAAAATAATTCCTCGGCCGGCGCCCGATTAAATAAAGTAATTAGCAGAGTCGTTTTAAAAGGACGGTGCTTTAGATTACAAAAGGAAAATACAACAGGCGAAAACAGCCCCTAATGCTGACTGACAGCGGAGAGAGCGGCGAGATGTCGTAAAACGCCAAACTGTGTTTTTCCTCCAGGCTTTTTGAAGTGCTTTAAAGCAGGTTCCACACACACACACACACACATTAAGCTACAGACACACACACATTAAGCTACACACACACACACACATTAAGCTACACACACAGTGCTAATTATCACGTTTTTTTACCCATTTGATGCTGAAAATGAAAATGTTCCTGAGGATTGTTACCATAGAAATCGCCTCGCTGAACGCCTGTCGCATCGGTTGCAGCCGTGTAACTGACTTCAGGTTGGGGTTTTTTTTGTTTGTTTTCACGGCGGCGCCGACAAAAGCACGGCGGAGCGCGACGTCAATTTGGGTATTAAAATGAGAGAGCCTGGAACGCCGCCGCGAGCCGTCCATCTACAGACAGACTGACAGATCGTTTGCATACTTAAAGATGACAGTGAAATCTATATTTAGGATGCGGCGCTGTGAAGCAGTGATCCGCCGCGTGTTCACTTTGCTCACGAGGAGCAGGACCAATAAATAAAATGAGCATTAAAAACAAAAACACGTTCACTTTCACATCACTTCTACCTGCATCGATGTATTTATGGTATATACACTGCACAGAGGAGCCTAAATCTCTTCACTTCCTGTTTGTAACACAAACAACATGACAACATCAATACCTCCCTTGTAGCTGTCTGCCAGGAAGTGCTTAACTTAGTTTAGCCTAGCTTAGCATGAAAACAAATAGTAGCCATCTTGGCCTTTAAATGCTAACTTTATCATGCTAACATGCACACAATGACTACATGTTACAGTGTTAGCATGCTAACATTTTAACAATTCATGCAGAGTACCCCAGAAATGGTTTTCTTGAGCAGCTAATCGCTAAAATAGTCATACTTTATGTTATATTCCAGGCTGGGGTGGACACATTGAGATGTGTCCTGCAGCTGCTAGCACCATCAAAAGATTAGCATAGTTTTTCCTTATTTCCAGTTTTTATGCTAAGCTAAGCTAACAGCCTCCTGGTTGCAGGCTCATATTCAACAGGCAAAAGAGTGGCTGTCAAACCTTTCCATCTAAATCTTAAGAAAATGAACTTAGCATCATTTTAACATTAACATACATATAAACCTGGATATGCTGCTGTGAGGTGCAGGCCTTTATTCAGCAGGAACACACACACACACACACACACACACACACACACACACACACACAATCTCTCCCGCGGCTGCACGCGATGTTACTTTGACTCTAATTTGTCCTCGGAGGTTGCAACGCCGACATCGTTCCCGCCTTTCATGAGGAAAACTGCAAAACGCTGTTGTTTTAAAGGCGTCTTTCAGCAGGAAGAATAGATGTAGCCTCTGTCGAGAGGTTTGTGCCTCTGGGAACGTGAGATGGTAAACAGACGTTTGACAGGGCTGCTCACACACACACACACACGCTGCAATAAAGCACTTTGTGTTCGGGTATTCTCTTTGAGATGTCGAAGCAGCGCTCGACGTGGGGAGCTTGTGCATACACACGGTTTTGCCTGAAAACGAAATGTGTGTTTTAGCCCATAAATATTCAGTCGGCAGAGCGAATCATAACAGAGGTGACACGCAAACCAGGGCCAGGTTCAGTGGATGACCTCTTCAAAACAGTCAGTTATGCTGTTTTTTTACATTTTTATTCAGGTTTTGTTTCATTTAGCGTTTAATCGCGAGTCACATGATCCTGCGTTTGTCTCTGATTGTGTTTTCCTGCAAAGAAAAGTTGTTTTTTAATCGCCATTTTTCCTCAAATTGCCGCAACTGCACCTCGACCAGTTCTCGGCGATAGAAAGTGAGGCAGTGAGTGTGTGTTGGGTGAACTTTTGAGTAGCGAGGCGTGCAACAAGCAGCAAACAAACCTGGTAAATAAATAAAAAAGAGGCTCTTTTAGCCCAAATCCATCCCTTCTCCAGCCTTGTGCGCGCAGGTCTGGTGTGCAGGGTCAGCAGAGTGGGGGGAAACAGAGAGAGGCATCTGCTGTCAAATCAAATCTGGTTGTCAGACTGTTGTGCCACACACACATGCACAAAGACACACACACACACACCACCACCACTCGACTTGACATAATGAAAAAAATCATGTACAGCTTTAAAAGAAAGGTTGAGTGAGAGCTGGAGAGATGGAGCTGGGGAAGTGGGAGAGAAGAGCTGAGGAGATGGTGGTGTGTGTGTGTGTGTGTGTGTGTGTGTGTGTGTGTGCTGGGCTGAGGATGGGAGTGATGTGTGTGTGTTTCACTCATATTGAATGAGCGCCTCTCTCGCTGTTTGCAGCCGGAGCCCGGTCTCAGGCTGAGGGGGACCAGCAGCTCCACCAACACCACTTCTTCTTTTTTTTTTCCCTCCTCTTCGCCCGCGGTCATATTGACTCCAGCCAGGCTGTTGGGTCTGATATGACTGCAGGCTATATGTGGGCCCGGCTGCTTGGCTGGTTTCTCTCGGTGGACAGAAGGGAGGGGGGTTGAGAGAAACCCTGCGAGTGTGTTTAGTTTTCCACAGGGCAAATACCCGCGCTCCCATCTACCAAATTAACGAGATGAAGTCCCGACGATAACGATTCTGACAGCTTGTCTGTCTGCTATCTGCCTTGCAGAAGTGAGACGGAGCCGCTTGTGTCTATTCGGCAGGAATTCCAATGAGCCCGGTCCGACGACTGTTTGCATTGGTAATTGCGTTCCCAGAAGCCATTTTAATGAATCTGAATTGCTAAAGCCTCTATTCCCGTTCCACTCGTCATGATAAGTTGATGTACGAGCCGGACGCCGCTTCGTCTTTGGGCCAGAGCCCAAAAACGGTGGTAAATAATAAAAAAGTCCAGCTTTTCACATTCCTTTCCTCCCGTTTATCACCGTGCAGGAGGCTCGCCACAGGTGAAACACTCCCATGTTGGAGCTATACTTAGAGAATGACAGGTGTCCACCCTCAGAGTTGTAAAACTCTGCAAAAAACGACGACAACAGCACTTTTTGATTCATGGCTCCGCTCTGAGATTTCGCCCGACACTTCACCGCTTCCTGTCAATTCGCGTTCGGCGCTGAATTACGATGACAGTTCTTTAAACAGCACATTTCTGGAAAGATCCTGTGTGTGCCTCGCTCGTATCCGCCTCTCCTCCCCTACGGCGGGGCTGCTTAAAGGCCGCGCGCCGCTCATTTTTAACCACGGGCTTTAGTTTGACTGATTTCATTTAGACAGTCACACACACACACACACGCACACACATGCATACACACGTCCAGGTTGCAGTGAGTAAATGTAAACGATGTTCAGAATTGCAAATGGCGCGTTAGAGGTATTTCAAAGGGAGCGTGTGTTTACTTGCATCGCTTTCCAAACCCAGCCAGTGGCCAATCAGATACGGGAACACCTCCACTCATTCGCTTTTTGATCTCATGTGAACATATACACGCCGGATCCCCCCAAAGAGGAAACATTAGCGGGCTCTCATGTGCTGCTGCTGCTGCTGCTGCTGCTGCTGCGGTGCATTTCCCAGGGCACCTGACGCTGGTTTCATACAAAAACCCGCTTTCATCTGCTTTTGTTCCTGCTGCATGTGGACTGAGGAACCGCCAGGCGCGGCCTCCTGATCTCTGCTGTTCAGCGGATCGACAAAGTGACATCACTCGGCCGGGGTGAAAGTGATCGCTGACGGTTAATCGAGACCTTTTTCACAAGAAAAGCGCCAAAAGTAAAGATTCAGGAAGTGCAAATCTGCAGCGCACCAAGTCTAAAACGAGTTAAAGCACCAGCGCTTCAGCCACGTCGTCGACTCGGTGCCGACGTTTTCCTTAAACTTTACCAACCCGCTAACATTTCGCATTGTTAACCACTTCTTTTGTTCGTTACCATGACGACAAAGGGAATCCCACTACTGGTGTGCACACTGGATGCAAACTGAAAGTATGGAGTTGACTCATTCATCTTAAACCTGTCGTCCATCAACAGAACCTCCCTTTGACCTAATAACTCTGACCATTGAGCAGCTGTTCTGGACCTTTCTCTCACATCACCTGATCTTCTGCAGCTGACAGAGCTTTAATGGAACAGCATAAACGCGTTAAATTAAGATCTCTCCTCCATATTTGATTCAAAATTAGGATTTTAAAGGAAGGAAGACTGTGTGACGTGACTGAAAGCTCAGGAGCTACTAAATGGACCGTGTGTTGAGCTGTTTTTGTGTCTGAGGTCGAAAATAAGCCTTAAATGTGAAATCCTGACAGCGCTCGGTTAAATGAGGATTTCAGCATCTACGTGCAGCTCGTTGACAACGGGGCAGACTCAGCGCTGAGGAGCTCTTCCTCACAGGTTCGTGTTGCAGATTCTCCGAAGCGCGGCTCCTCTCCTCCCTTCCAACTGACGCAAATCAGCAAAAACAATGTAATGATATGCAGGGGTGGATGCAACAGCTGCACAACACAACGCCGCCCGTTCCAACAGAAATAAATCATCGGAGAAGTTGAACGTGTTTGGCGTTTATTTAAACCCTGTCGGAGCGGAGTTGATTCAGCTGGGCCTCGGAGCTCATTTCACTCCAGTCTGAGACTCTGACATTTCTAAAGCAGCTCCAGGAGCCCCGCGCAGGCGGAAACACAGACACCGACTCTTGGCGTGTTTAGCAATTTGGGGTTTTTCTTAACTGTGGCACCTTGTTAACGTTCGTGTGATATAGCATAAGCTAACACGTGACTTGCTTGGAACAGCGTGTCGCAGCCGCACTTAAAACTGTTTGCAAGTGAGTTTTCAAAGTGGTTCGCAGACTCATGCGGAGATCCTCAAAAGCACTAACAGATGAGAACACATCATTACGGCGCAGCCCGCGCGGAGGATGCTTGTTGGAGGAGATGTTAAAAATCATTTGCATGTGAAGAGAAATATGAGGATAGGTGCAATTTTCCAGACTATAACTTCACTTTTAATGTTGGTAATAATGTTTAATGAAGCACAGTTTGTGCAGAAGTCTTCCTCGGCTGCACCCGTGTCACTTGTTATTTTAAAGTTGCTTCCCGTCAATAGGTCGTGTCGCTAAAGCGTTGACCAAGAGGCCACCAGCGTCCATTGTGTGGAGCGAGTGAAGGTCTGCTGGGGTGGTCTCGGCCCAGAGACAACAACTCCACACCCGGGACATTGTCCCAGTCTTTGTGAGAAGGCCTCGCTGAATTAGCCTCCGCCACCTCTCGCAGCCCCCTCTGCTCCGCCGCACCGCCATGAATAGATCTCCATTGTTGCGCCACATAATGTCACAATTTCATTAGCGCGTGATTGCAGAAGTTTGACTCGTCGTGACCCAGATCTCGGCGAGGCGGCGGAGATGTTCGTGCAGAGAGAGGGAAGGCGTCCAGGGGTGCGAGGATGCAGCGGTGGCCGGAGTCAGCGCAGGTTACCTCTGAAGGATGTTCCATCAGCCTCCAATTAGACCTAATTGGATTGCGAGTCACCCCTTAAATTAGCTCAGCTAACAAGGTTTCCTGCTGTCAGACGACTGTGTGCAAAATAATGAATAAATACTGTATTTGAGGTGCGAGGCTCTGTTGTTTCACACTCGGAAAAGCTCAACAGAAATACCAATTAAGCGGATGCCCGGGCATCAGAGTCAACAGGAGAGAACGGGGAAGAGAGAGAAAGGCAGAAAGAAAAGAGGGACGCCGCGAAGCAACAAGACACAACAAGGCAACGACACAGCTAAAGGTAAAAGGAATGTAATATTTGCCTTCCTGAGACTGAATATTTAACAAAGCGCACAGTTAAAAAGTAACACAATGCTCAGGCATTGACATTCCCATTAATTTTTAACCAGCTGAGCAGGGTACTCAGTGGTGTGTTCTCTGGAACCGGGTTTGCATATGGAATGAGGGATGCGGCGTGAAAGCAGGGGAATTCAGAAATTAATCACACGTCCAAACGGACATGTCGCACGATTCCCCCCGAACGCATGTGCTCTGCTGCGGCGGTTAACATTACAGCATTCATCAATCAGCGTGCTCAGTTGTTGTTTTGCAGGATGTCAGCTCCCACAAAACAACAAATGAATTGATGTGTGGTGTGTGTGTGTGTGTGTGTGACCTCGGCGACCGATGAACCAGAAGCCGCTCCGGTGACCTCGGGCGTGACACCATCGCTCCCCGGCTGGATGTTTTGTTTTTACACACATTTGTGTCCTGACACGGAGAAGGAAAATGCCTCAAGCACGTGCAATGAGATACCTCAGGACGCTGCCGCAGGAAGCAGCAACTCACAGGCGGGATATGGTTCGCCTGCCTGGAGAGGAGTATAACAAAAAGTCTGAGTTCTTCCTTTCGACATTCGCTCAATACGCATTTAATTTTATCGCACATTCTTCTGGACACTTTGTGTGAAACTCTCCCTGCGCTTCCTCTCAAAAATCCAATGCAGCAGCAATTCAGAGAAAGAGAAAATAGTCATGCATTTAACAACTATTGTATGCGGACATGGAGGCTTAATGCATGAGCTGCAGAGGCCCCCACCCCGCCCCCACCATCACCCGGAGCCCGGCAGGATGAACCATGCAGCACAGCCTTTTCAATCAAATCAAATCTCCACGCACCGTGGCAGGAAACTTTGGCCTTCACCACGGGGGGAGAATGTCTTATCCTGATAATTACATTGGGATATAGAGATTGCATTGCCACAGGGCTAAAATACTCCCATCACTAAAACTTCTCGGCGCTGCAGCTCAATGAGCCCCGGCACGGCAGCTGCAGTCAGGCTGCGTTTGATCCTCGCAAAATGGGAGAAAATCAAGCGCAGCCATGAAGCGCCCGGATTCCTGTTCGAGCTTTCATCGCTCGGGAACGAGAAATGTGTACATATCAATGCATACGAGCACGCCGCTTTAATTTCACCAAAGGTTCGTGCAAAAAAAATGATATTTTCCAGCTTTTAATCGATAAACTGGCTGAAATCGTGTTTGTTCTCCGCCGGAGCTGATATGCAAAGTTCTGCATTTCGACATTATGAACGGGCCGGGTGTTACTGCAGCATTTGACTGTTCTCTGTGAGCAGCAACGTTAGCAAGACAATGGGCGGCAGCTGCAGTGTCAAACGAAGCCCTTCGTTAACACTCCTGCTAATCATTTGTTTGCGCTGGCAGTCAAACAATCAGCGGGCGGTGATAAGGTGAAGGTGCGTCTCTCAGTTTTAAAACAATTACTGAAATCAACTTATCCTGATCTTGTTATTTTAGAAAACAAGAGGGTGTCGGAGTGGGTCAGTACCGGCTGAGGCTGAGCTGCATTAGTTCTACATTATTTCTCCGTTCAGTGGGTTTTTCATGGTTAAATGTAAAGTCGGGATCATGATCTGTGCAGGTTTGTGTATTGCAATTCTTTCTTTTTAAATAAAATGAACCGATTACTCTTAGAAAGCAAACCCTGTGACTTACTGCACAGAAGCGCTGGAGCTCAATGCTAAAATCAGCACGCTAACTACGCTCGCCGTATTGGTTAATCATAGCAACTTTGACTAACTGGCACACAAGAGCAGCTGAGGCTCATGGGAACGTCACTGCATTTGCACGTTCTTGCAGACATCAGCATGTTTGCAAGCCGTCATGCTGCACGAATGCAGTATATAAATATATAAAACGGCCATTTGTTTATACTTACAACCCCGCGCATCGCTCTCCTATTTAGACCCATATGACCGTATGTGTGTTTTAGCCAGAGGCCACTGTGGAAGCGAAGACAGCTTGTCAGGATGCATCGGTCTGGTGGAGCCTTTCAACCGAAGTGAAGCAGATGATATGAGAGAGCGTCTTTCCTCTCGCCGTCCACATGTGATTCTGCAGAACCTTTTAACTTTTAACACGATTCCCCGTCTATTCGCCGCCCGGGCCAGTGTTCGCCCCGTGATGCTGCTGCCTAATGGGGCGTGGAGGGTTGTGGGAACTGTGGACAAACGGGGGGACGCATACAACAGGTGAGATCCGATACTGGCCCCATTCACTACTGAAAGGCCAGGAGAGGAGACACAACAGAGGCATGGAAACCTGACAGCCTCTGACCCTTATGTCACTTCCTCTTTACTTAAAAGTTCAAATTACCCTTACTTCCTATGCAAACCCTGAGTAGCTGAACCGCCCTGGAATGAGCCGACCCTAAACCAATGCTTCCTACTGTGTATCTTTTGGTTTCCTGAGAGGGAGCCTTGCTGTTTCCCTTCCTGTCATGCCTCACTTTCTCGTATAAACACCCCAGAGGAGGGAAAGAAAATATTACAGCTTAAACGCAGTTAATATCTCCATTCACTCAAGCAAAAACTACATCTTCTGTCAGTTTATGCTCCCGACTGCGGCTCTGCCCGCTCCAGATCCCTGCCTCGGTGTCAGATTAGGCGCGAGTTGTTCATGAATATACAGCTGGTTACCCTCATTTCGTAACATTAGTCCCTGTTTGGCTCAGAGCCAGTACAGTAGGGGTAAATGGAGTAAATACAGACAGGCCTTGCAGATGCTAATGTACTTAGCGTTAGCGGTAAACAAAATGAGATTACTGGGGAGGGAAGGCAAACTCCGAATTTGATTTACTCAGGCTTAGCGTAAACAGCTTGTCAAACTCCTGCTCTGCTGCTGTGAAAAGGCTGCAGAATGTGTATTTGACTAACAAGCACAGTAAGTGTTTCTTGCTATTCATGAAATTACCCAGCCAATTGTCACTGTAATTGGAAGTGACTGTGAAAAGAGGAAACGTGGGCACGTCTCCCCCACAAAAATAAAATATTGTTTACTTTTTATTTTCCCCTTCTCCTTCAAGTCGTTGTTGCGTTTTTGAGTGATGGAGGATTACGAGCCGGGGATCAATCTGGTATTTTAATAATGGAAAACGAATCTGCATAATGCCAAATGGAAACAGATAAACAAGTTTTAGCGCACGGGAGCGTACGGCGGGGAGAGATCACCTAAATGTTAGTTAGCGTGTCCACGTGTCTCTGCAACATTAACATAATCCACAGCATAATCCAGCGGCGGCAGCACGGGGCTCTCCATAACGAAGCAGATAACGAGCGCAAGACGCCGCCTCTTATGGGAATAAAACTTGGCTAAATTAGATGGAACCAGGCTTAGTGCTCTTATTATGTGATAAATAGGATTTTCCAAGTTAGAGTTTTCTGGCATGTTATATTTTTTTCCAGACTTTCCCAGTTTTTTTTTCCTGATGACTACAGCAGTCATATTATTACTCCCTTCACGCGGCGAGGAGAAAGTTTTCAGTGTCTCCCACCAAAAAAAAAAAAAAAAAAAGGCAGGCTAATTGCATGTCAATAATTCAATGCTTAATTTTAATGACCAGGAGAGTTCATTTATTCTCCGTCTGGGCTGCCTGACGACGTGATTAATAGGGATGAAAGATAAAGCTTGCAGAGGGGAGAGCGGGAAGAAGGCAAGGGGATAGATAATGTTAGGCTCCTCTATTCTCTTCCTTCCTCCACCCTTCCCAGATGGCAGAAAGGTCTCGCAGACTCCTGAGTCGACAGTTTGGGGGAGCGTGTGGGCTGCCGGGGCACATGCCGAGCAGGAGGAGGAAGCGGCGGAGGTGGAGGCGGGAGGGAGCGTCTCTGGCTGCACTTGGCGTCTCTCGGTGCAGCCGTTCGGGACGTTTCAGCTCTTTATCTGGATCCCGACCAGCTACTCGTGATCCCCGCCTCGACCTGACAGACCCAGCGCGGTTCAGGAGCAAATCATTTAAAGTTTAGTTTAGTTACAGTCAGGAAATCCACCGCGGAGGCAGGATGCAAGCTTTGTTTGTGCAAATGCTAAAGGTATTCCAGGCACCTTATTATGACTTGAGCAGTAAAGGTTCAGAGTGGAGGAACACCCCCCACCCCACCCTCTCCAGGGTTTCTTCCCCACCCGGATTGGAGGAAGATGAAGGCATCACAGACCACTCCTTACAATGGAAGCACTTCCTCCAGGCCTAATGGCCTCTGAGCCACAGCTTTTGTCCCCTGATTAGCCAGCCTATTCAGGGCTCAGTCCCCTAATTGCGTAGCCTGTTTAGTTACCCGGCATTACAGTAAGAATTAATGAGACACAATTACTGCATCCAGGAAATCTCCCGTCCCAGGGACCACTCCGATCTGCAGAGGGACCTTCGCTGAATGAAACCTCCTTGAGTCTCGAATTCAACCTACTGTCAAAAAAAAAAGTGGAGCACAAGGTTTCCCCCCCCTCACAGGAGAAAAAATACATGTATTTATTCGAAGCTATCTCATAATTAGGCCCTAGAGTGAATGAGTGAGTGAGGGAGAGCAAGGGAGGAGATGGGAGAAGGGGAGGAGAGGGGTGGGGGGGGGGAGAAAGCAGCATTCAATAGCAAAAAGGCCCACAGATACAAAAGGCAGAAGAATGACAGGCACAAGAGTGAAACCTGCTCGGAGAAATGAGGAGGAGGAGGGAGATGGGAGAGATGGATGAAGTCTGCGGGGGAGGGGAGGGGAGAGAAGAGGGGGAGTCAGGCGCAGATTCAAACCGACAGTTTAGCTGCAGATAACATTTCATCACTGTGGCTTTGTGGGAAGGCTGAAATATGGAAGCAGCCCGCGGTGAGCGGCTATGCTAATGGGCCACGCTGACACTTTAAAGACCCTTTGAGATGGGACGGCGGGCTCTGGGGTCCCGTCCACGTGGGAGCTGGGTGTTATTGCTCGGAGCCAACGCGGGGTCTGCGGGCACAAACGAGGGAGGGACCCTTTCTACAGTCCTCGCACATTTTGCACACCTCTGACACACACATGCACACACACTGCAGCCTTTCTGACGTTAGCTGGAGGGACCAGAGGGGACATTTGTGCTCAGCTAACCACAAACAAACCTCTAACCAACTGTTATGCAAAAGAATAGTTTGGGAAATATGCTCAATTAACTTTATTGCACAGAGTTAGATGAGTAGATTGATGCTACTCTCGTGTATGGATGCCAAAAATAAAGCTAAAGCAGCAGGCTGTTAGCTTAGCTTAGCATAAAGACTGGAAACAGGGGGAAACAGCTAGCGAGGCTCTGTCCAAAGGTAAAACAAACAAACTATACAAAACATCGTAAAACTACAACTTGTGTTTTAAAAAAAGTCAGGCTAGCTGTTTACCCAGTTTCCAGTCTTTATGCTAAGCTAAGCTAACTGGGGCTTGGATGTAGCCTTATAGTTGCCAGACAGATACAAAGTGCTGGTCTCAGCACAAAGGTGAGTTACTTGTATCTCCCAGCATATTAAACCACAATGCAATACAACCTGTCACCTGTTGCCACGTGATGCAACTAATGTTTAGTTAACACTATGTGACCTAATGCATTAGTCCCTATGATGAGACTTAAGCAATGCAACTGATCCCTCCCATATATATATATCTATATACCTTCTTATTCTGTATGCAGTTTGCAAACACAGAAGTGGGGAAACAGGTTTGCTCAACCTCTTAGCAGAAAGCAGAGGCAGAAATAGTCTTTTTACAGCAGTTTTACGGGATCTCGGAGTGAAGGGGGCTTTTGAGAACAACAGCAGGAGTACTCCTAATTCCTGATATTCATGACTATTTTTGGAGGGAAGAAACCAGAAAATCCGGTGTAAAAGCCCCAAAACACAAGATAAACATGCACCCTGAGGACCCAAAGGCCTCAGACAGCGGGGCTAACCATGCCGACCTCTGCAAATGTCTACCTGCTGCAGCCGTGAACAAGAGGGGGCCGGTTACGCTGACGTAAAGCTGAAAGGTTTCCTGTGATTAACGCGAACGTCTCAGTCACTCATCAGCGTTCTGTCTGCAGCACTTTGCTGGAGAGCTGCTAATCAAACACAAAGCGTATTGATTCCTCGCGGAGTCGCGCGGTCCGCAAATGGAGTTTGGAGCGAGCGAGTCCTCTTATGCGGTTTGTAAGTTCCGACTTTGCCCAAGATTAGCCCCCGTAAAGAGGATTACGACTTCTGTGTGGAATATTTTCAACACTGGCGCAGACATTTCAGGAATGCTCAGCGGGGCTTTCAGAGCATTGTGTTTACTCACCTGTCAGTCTGTTTTCCCATTTCTTCCACTGACTGAAACAACCCACACACACCTAACACACACCCTGAGCACTCACTGCGGTCGGGTCTGTGCAAACGAGAGCACATTAGCCCCAGTGTTATCTGCACCGGGGGAGCCTGTCTGTCTCAGGCCAGCTCCGAGAGGTTTACCTGAATGGCCTTTGTTTCGCGGTGACCCCCCTTAGAGCAGGTCGCAGCCTGAGGCCATTTCACCCTGAACGTGGCCCTCCTCAAGTTTCCACCCTCGCAGAAAAGTAGAGAAAAGAAAAGAGGGGGAGGGAGAAGAGCGGAGGGGAGATGTAAAAAGGGAGGTCAGAGGCTCAGGTGAGCTCAACGTGTAGCCTGTCAATCAGACATCATACAGCATAGCTCAGGGGAGGCTCTCCCTTCCACTCCGGTGCCCCCTCTTCTCAACCTCCGGTGCTCTGTTCACCTTTATATGTCTTTCACGGCACATTAAGAGGGACTCATATTCATCAGGAGTTCTACCTCCCCACATTTTCCTTTTTGTAATTTTGAGATATGCCCACAGAACGACTCCAGTCGTTCCAGTAACTTTGCATCCAGGTTGATCCGCGTGGCCTCAAACTACCCCTGAGCGCACACGTATACCACGCTTTCTCCATATTGTCTTTGGCACTCACTGTGTGTGAAACATAAGACTATATCTGTCATTTCTAAACTAGCAGGAAATGCTAACTAGCAAGATACACAGACCTAGCTGTGCGGCAGCGCCATAAAAGTGTAAAAACCTAATAAGAACGCAGTGTTTATCCGCCCTGATTGCACAATTAGCTTAGCAGCCAACTAAGCACACTTACATTGTCTGGAGATGCAAATCTTAATGGCGTGATTGGCTGATAAAGACGTCCTCAGTCTATATGAGGGGCAGATAACATCACCAGCTGGAGAGCCGAGGCATTATTACGCCGTGCCTTACCTGCCTGATGCAATCAGTGAAAATAAAACAAAGTGCCCTCAAAGGAGCCGAGCCGAGCCTGCTAACCTCATTTCAGCAACGAGATTATTTCAATTGATCCAATTACCGTTTGCAGGAGTGGAGCCCCCATAATGTTAGAGGTGGATGAGGGTGTCAGGAGTTAGCTTTTATCTCTCGGTGTAGTTGCACATTGCACAATTAGATCGGGAGTAGATGGAAAGGTGCAGACGTTAAATCAGATACAAAACATTAAGTGTGTGGATGCATATCTGGTGGTCAGAGCTAATCAGAAGGCCATCGAGCTACGGGAACAAAAGGGCACAGAGGACGGATGTTGTCGTACTTTGGGACTGATACGGCAATGTTTACATCAACAACGACTCTGTATTACATGATTTATGATCTTTGGTGGTGTCTTCTTCTAGCCTGGCCCCAGACCTCTGAATCTCTGTCCCCATATTTGAGAGAAACAGTGAACCAATTACAAGTTAGCAGGTGTGGTGCCTGTAGCTGAATTCACGACGATACAGCAGCAGAAAAGTGAGACGTGCACAGTTAAATAACTCTGAAATCTACATTGTTTTGTGCTGACTGCGCCCGGTCAGTCGGTGGCTCGTATGCTTGTGTTTCTAAATGGTCCAACAACCACTGGTGTTAGGCCTGGAGGAGGAGGAGGGCTGCCCGGGCTTGTCAGGCTCCAACTTTATCTTCTGCTTTCTGCTTAAACATGTTGAATTTACAGCTAAAAGCAACTCCCTGGTTTTCTTTGGATATATAGCTAGTTTGCAAACTAGGCTACCTACATCACCTCCGAGGGCTAGCTTGGCTTGTTTACTACAGCTTCTGTGGTGGGATGCATCAACCCTGATTCCTGATTGGTCCACCTGTAACAAAATGCGCCCAATCCCAACAGAACATGTGCTGATTTCAGACTAAATGATTGAGTCAAACAACGTGGCCATTCAAGCTGAGCATCAGGAGACCGCTAACTGACATGTATGATGCCCACCTCCCATTATTCTGAGGATAACGTCATCAGTGTCCCATCAGTGTCTGACAGAAAACCGGTGTGAACGCTGGATTAATACTGTAAATAATGCCTGTGTTTACATAAGTATACGTGTCTTAATCAGGCCGCTAATGAGCACTACAGGACGCCAAGGGTGGCTCACGGGGGACGTCTCCCGGCCTCTGATGTGCGCAGGGAGAGCGTTCGGTGGTTTGATCGCGGCCCGCCAAGAACGAGACGCAAACTCCACAAGGTCGTTTGTGTTTTACACATCTGCTGCCTCTCGGCTTCTCCGCCTCACGCCCTCTGGATATGGTTTCCTTCTCTCCTACCTTGTCGTTTTCTGCCTCTCGCTCTCTCCCTCCGTCTGTCTGGCGGTCATCCTTGCCCTCGCCATCTGTTTCGCAGTACGCCACACACAGAGAGGCCGGGGGTGGCGGGGAGGGAGATGGTGCTAAAGAGAGGATAAGCGAGGGAGGAAAATAGAAATGATGTACTGTACACACTTTCAGTAACACTTCTAGCCTCTCTGGACTCATGTTCTGGGGATATCAATCACCGATGGACTTCTGATTGACTTCTGCGTTTATCTGTAGCACAGAGACGTCTAATATGCGCCGATCTAAAACAATTCGGACTAATTTGCAATTAATTCTGTACAATAAAATGGATTTTTTAATGTTTAGAGTAAGAAGATCGATACCATGCTCATATCTGTCATAGCTTAGCATCGAGAGTAAAACTGCTAGCGTACACCAAAGTGGAAGAATGGAAATCTATGGTTAATGGATCTATAATTTAAAATCTTTGGACAGAGTCGGGCTAGTTGTTTGCAGACATTATGCTAAGCTAGGCTAACTGGACGGCTATAGCTTTACATAGACAGATATGTGTATGGCATCAATCTTCTCATCTGAATCTCTGCAAGAAAGGAAATAAACACATTTCCCAAAATGAGAAACTGTCAAACATCTCACTGATTCTCCGAAAACGTCGTTAGCGAGGCACAAGCTAACGCTGGTTGTTCCAATTAAAACACAAAACAGACCAGTCTTAACTCTAAAGACTAGTCCAAGTGTGAGGACTGTTGTGCATGCACAGGACTATAACCAATCCCTCTTTAGATGGATAATATATATTTTGCAATTTCTCTATAACCAGGGAATCAGGTTATAACACGTCTGTTTTGCTTAAATAGCTAGATTTAACTTGATTTATGAAGGAACTGGAGTACTCAGAGGGGTCCTACACCAGAAACTATACATTTGTCTTGAATATGTCATGAAAGAAAACACACAACAACGATATTTGAATCATGGCATCAACCGTTTTTTTAATGAATCAAAGATAGAAACATCAGTCAGCGTTACACGTGAGCTCGCACCAGGCTAGAACGAGCTCTCCCAGCCGATGATGTCAGATGTCGGTGAGCTTGAGTTCAGGAAAACCTCCACGAGCCGAAGCTGACAGGGCAAGATCCAACCAACGGGTTCTTTTAGCTTATAGCAGTTGACATGAGGAGACACCGGGTTAAAGGGGCACAGGTAGAGGTGGAGTAGGATGCATTCAAAGACCACATGAATAGTAATGAGATGAGTTAATTAGCAGGACTCTGCTCTCTCTTCCCTCCCTGTAGAGATGAACGCAGACACCTTGTGACCCCCCCGCAGTGTGGTCACAATCTGCGGCACCCAGGCTGACCTTTGCGCTGCAGCCCGCCGCCGTGTGCTGCAACGACGACGGTGGCCGCAAACCAGATGGCGAGTCTACCTGCTGACGTGCCACACATGTGTCGTTGCAGGCCTCATCTCCGGTTGCACGCAGGGGTTAAAATAATAGTGTGTGTGTGTGTGTGTGTTTCCCGAGCAGCACACACCTCCGTGGGCTCGCTTACCTTTCTGGACGGAGAGAACAAGTTGCACGCTGTTTTACAAGAGGGGAGATAAATCTGACAGGAGTGTCAAGTAGCCGGCGTCACAGCAGCCAAAAGCAGACCTCTGCTGGCTGGCCAGATCCTTGTGGCATCAGATGGCTGAAAACTCCAAACAATCACACTGTAACACACACACACACACACACACACACACACAGTTGGCTCAGGGACGGCAGCCAACAACAGTCAGTCCTTTGGCTGCAGCAGAATGCTACAGACTCTCCTCATGGAGGCAACGTTGTTTTTTAATTAGCGGTGTAAGTGAACAGTGGATCTGCTTGTCTCCGGAGTTTAGGCGTAACCTACAGATGTTTGTGACGTTATGCAACAGGTTTAGGCTGCAGCTTAGCGGCTCGCTGTATATTCAGCTTCACTGTTTGTGCGAGAGTGGTTTCAGACTAAATGCACTCGCAGGATTAAAAGGTGCAACTGAAGCGTTTACATGAGCAATGCGGTGTTTTTATCAATAAATAAATGCATTTTCTATATTTTTAGTGGTGTGGTGCATCTATGAGACTTCTACAGTGGAGGTAAATGGCAAACTAACGAATCTCCCAATCCATGAGAATCTCTCGGAGCCTGACAAGCCAGGGCAGCTCACCTCCACCTGCCTGGCTCACCTGGTTGCCGGCTCCTCGACACCACCGCTGGGTCTTTTATTTCGCTTTATATCGGGTGGAAACCAGCTACAGGGTGCATTACCTTCACCCACTTTGTTGGAGCATTAACCAGAGTTATCTACCCCCACAGGGACAGACGCAGCACTATCTTCTTTGTAAATGTTTAGAGGTTGGAAGCCCTGAACGCAGGGTCTGGATATTAACCAGCGAGAATCTGGCCAGACAAGAGTTGAAAGCACAAACCAAACAGCCAATCAGCCCTGTTAGAGATGCATGGTGTGCTTTGAACCTGTCTGTCTGTCTTATTTAAAGTAGCTCCAATTCAAGGTCTGCGGTTTGGAGACAGAAATCTCAAAACCTGGACGAATAAATCCAAACTATCCGCTAAAAAGTGTTTATTTAACCAGAGGATTATCCTTCCACCGGCCCAAACGAACAGTTTCCCTCTGCCTTGCTTCTCTTTTGCGTGTTTCTCCTTCAGTATGAAGCATCAGAGGCAGCGAGAGGTCGTTATCAAGACCTCTGGGCGGGGAAGTTCCTCTTGTCAAGCAGTTACTGCAAGTTATCATGGCAGGTTCCTTGTGCTGCTTCAAGACAAGACTTGATCACATGCAAACACACACACACACACACACACACACACACACACACTCGAGTCCTTCCTGCATCTCTCAGAGAGGGGGCAGTGGCTTTAAGGAAGGATTTACAGTGGCCGCCTGTCCTCCCAGCAGTGGGCTGATTGGAGGGGCCGGCTGTGTTTGTTAAGGTAATGGGCCCTAGGTGAGCTAATTCACAGGGTACACGCTCCATGCTCTGTCACCTCAGGAGTACCCTGGTGGAAAAGGAGCTTGCCAACAGGGGGCTGGGGCCAGAGGGGGGCGGGGGGGGTTGGTTTCCAGCTCTCCAGCTCTCTCCCCAGAATCCCCTCAGCCTTGCTCCGTCTCCTCCAGCTCCACCTGAAAGTGATTACCAGGCCAGCCGTGAGCAAACAAGCCCCATATGGAGTGTCTATAGTGGGGCTGAGGCTGGAGCCTGGGGAGCCCTCCTCCACCTCTTTGGAGAGGAGAGGCCTGAGCAAACACAGCTAATGAAGTCTTAACAAGCAGCCCCGGGTTAGCGCGAGCCTGCTAAATGCCACCGAGGCTCTTGGAATTGTGTCCAGCAGATTGGCTAAATCTCCTCGCAGCTTTCCTTTACAAGATAAAGTTGCATTAGCATATCTCCGTCTCACCATCTCAGAGGTATAAGTCCGGGATCTGGCGAGCGGTCACACTTGATGGGCCTCCTTTCTTCAGCCGCAGCACTTGATTCTGACGGACAGAATGGGGCTTTAAACCGGGCACATTAACTCTGGATCTTGATGTGATTCTGGATTTTATTCATTGGTCACCAAATGTTTCTTTAAAGCGTCGGCCCGGGGAGATGTTTTCTCAGAGCGTTGCAAAGAGGAGATGAGTGGAGTAAATCATTATCTCTGCCCAGAACAGACTCGCCGCCCTCTGTTGCCCTCGCCTTTCCTCCCTCTGCTCCCTCCATCACTCTCCCACACTGTGACCAGCACCTTACCCTCACTCCCTTTTCATTGTGTCCTTTTCTTTCCACACGTCTCAAACACCGGGGTTTATTATCGAGAACACACCACGCCATCCATCGTGCACGCAGACACACACTGGCGTATCTCTGTGGCGCTTGCTAGCCCGACTCTTTTTTCCTAATCAAAAGCAAACAGCCATTAACAGAGCTCCTTCCTTGTTATTTCACACGGGTGAGTCACTTAATCAGTCTGCGCTCTCCTGATGCTCGGCTCGCTCCGGCTTATTTCAGCCGTTCAGCGGGTCGCGGCTGTAAAATAGCTGCCTCACATGATAAAGACCTGGCTCCGCTCCAGATACAATAGCACTGAACTTAAACTCCAGCACCATCAGCACACCTCGGCCCCTGCACACTGCATTACATTATGCATGGGTGGAAGATGCTTCCACTGCAAGACCACACATCGGCCTGCGAGCTCCCAGAACTCTGCAGGAACTGTGTGTGTGTGTGTGTGTGTGTGTGTGCAGGTGTGCGCACAGCGGAGGACAACATGTCTGCTCAAACACACGTCGCTCCTGTTGCTGAGGCGAATATCGAGTTTCGAACAGATGTGCCGATCACGTGGCCGAGTCCTCCGGCCTCGTTTGCACGTCCTTGAACAGTCTGTGATAACGACAATAATTACATTCGCAACCGTAAACTATCAATTATTCCTCCGTTATGAGATTACTGAGCGTTTTAGACAGATGGAGATTGTTATGTGCAGCTTATCTGTAAGAATGATCAGCGCTGAGTTCACTCTCTGAGGTAAACTAACGAGCATCATTATCGTTATGACACGTGCAATATTTCGATTTTTAAAAAGATTTGCAGCAAATGCCAAAGTTCTGCATAGACTTCAATGTCCAGCCTGTGAAGAAGTACTCAGATTACTTAGTAAAGTTAAAGAAGCAACACAAAACTGCAAAAGTACTTCATCATGAGTCGAAGTCCTGCGTGCAAACCCTGACTTTAGTGAAAACAGGTGCAGTAATAACAGTAAAAGGGCTGATTACACAGCAGAGCTTCATCATCATGCACTTTGTATTACTCACCGTGCATTACAGGTGAATTAAAATGAAAGGGGAGCTTTAATTTTGCAGCTGGTGGAGGTGAATGTAAGTTAAACTGCGTTCGGAGCAGTTTCATTCGTACTTTATAAGTTTGTGAGATGTTTAAATGTGAAATTTGATTTTTGAGGTAAATATAAGTAGTGGATAATCATACTGGAGTAAAAGTACATATATTCTCTCTGTAGCATGATGGAGGAGAAGTATAAAGTACTACTTTAGTTCTATGCATTATTCATTAACAGTAGTTTTCAGCATTTAAAGCGTGTTTGTAGAAGCGCTGCGGCTCTAACAGCGGAGATAAGAAAGTCAGAAGGTTAATAAAGAAACGCTCCGCAGCGAGTCTTTATACTGAAGTTTTAGGACAATATCAGGCATAAAAATACCATTTACTGCAGAAAGATTACTGTCAAGCAGCCCCCCGAGATCCGCAGACACACTCTGTAAGCATGTTAACAGTGATGAGAGCGCGCGGGCTCAGTGTGCGGGGCTGCTTGGTCTTTGCCTCGCGCAATTACGCCTCCCGCGGAGCTCTATGCAAGCGTTAAACGAAACATTAGCACCTCATTTAAAAAATAAAACAGCCTTTCACGAGGACAGACAGCTCCCTGCGCAGTCTTATCATGCGCAAATTAGCCAATTTACCGAACTGGCCCCTCTCACACTCACACACACACACAGAGAGAGAGAGAAACAATCTGAAACTAGACGCATCCCCGCTCTGCTCGGTGCGCACGGCGCCGGTACTGTGACACTATCAAAGACTGCGCGTTAAAGGAAGTTAGAACAGAAAGTTCAGTCCCGGAGCAGGATTATGAAAATAGCGGGTTATTATTGCTCCTGACAGCGCGTCTGCTGCACTTTATATCATTTATAATTATATTATATAATAATTATATTGTTATAATAATTATATTATTATAGTTATAATGCCTGTAAATGATAGTTTTTCTATTGGGGGCAGGTCTGAGGGGATTTATTACAGTGTTATTAGAGTTTATTTTAGCCCGTCCGTGGCTCCTGGCTTTGAGAAAACGAATAAACGTAGTTATTTTGTTTAAATGTGAGGTTGTTTGAGGTTAAACTGACGCTCCTGCGCGTCCCGGTGCCACAGACTGCCACAGCCACTGTGATCATAAGCTATATAACAAAACATTTTTCGGTGAAAAAGTTGATCGACAGCTGGGGAAGCGACGCCCCAGCCGCTCTGTGATTGGAGGAGCGGCTCCGGGGGGTGTGGCCCGCCAGGCTCCGGTATATATCGGCAGCGCCTCAGCTCCAAGCCGTTGATTTGTATGGGAACCGGGGCGAAGGTGGGACGAGCCGACTGAATGTAGTCGCTGTGTTTTGGAGAAAGAAACAAGGCCCACGTTTTCCCGTTTGTTCCGATCGGACAGCAGCTCCTGGGGTTTGATAACAGACTGTCTGTGGATACTGGAGGCTGCTTCCACAGGGAGGTGGATTCTCCTCTCAGCCATCTTGACTGCTGCTCGCCGCCCTGAAGGCTCCTTTCTCTCCTCCTCCTCCTCGGCTGAAAGTAAACACGGCTTGCACATTGCTTGCAACTCCGTGCAAGATCCTGAGAGAAGCGAGATGGGCTCGCTGCGCGACATCTAACCGGAGCGGAGGCAGAAGCAGACGGCGGAGAGGATTTATCGCTGTTGGTGCCAGAGCAGAAAAGGGGGACACGACGCGCCGGAGGGATGGACCTGTTTGGGATCTACCTGCTCCTCTCCCTCGCTCTCCTGCCCCGATCCAGCTGCACCACGGCCAAAGAGATCACCTGCCAGGAGATAGCCGTGCCGCTGTGCAAAGGGATCGGCTACAACTACACCTACATGCCAAACCAGTTCAATCACGACACGCAGGACGAGGCTGGACTGGAGGTGCACCAGTTCTGGCCTCTGGTCGAGATTCAGTGCTCGCCGGACCTGAAGTTCTTCCTGTGCAGCATGTACACCCCGATCTGCCTGGAGGACTATAAAAAACCCCTGCCGCCGTGCCGGAGCGTGTGTGAGAGGGCCCGGGCCGGCTGTGCGCCTCTCATGAGGCAGTACGGCTTCCCGTGGCCGGACAGGATGAAGTGTGACCTGCTGCCGGTTCAAGGCAACCCCGACACGCTGTGCATGGACTACAACAGAACCGACTCCACCACGGTCTCCCCCGTGCTCTCCAAACCCACCAACCACCCCGGTAAGGGTTACAATCCTCCCAAAAATAAGCCCAGCCGACCCGGCGCGACTGGGAAATACAAGCCGCCCCCGGCCCCCTGTGAGCCGGGGTGTAAGTGTCTGGAGCCCATGGTGCCGGTGAACACGGACCGTCACCCGCTCTACAACCGGGTGAAAACGGGACAGATCACAAACTGCGCCATGCCGTGCCACAATCCGTATTTTACGCACGACGAGCGGGCATTCACCGCCTTTTGGATAGGACTCTGGTCCGTGTTGTGCTTCGTGTCAACTTTCGCCACCGTCGCCACTTTCCTCATCGACATGGAGCGCTTCAAGTATCCGGAGCGGCCCATCATCTTCCTCTCAGCGTGCTACATGTTCGTGTCCATCGGCTACATCGTCAGACTGATCGCCGGCCACGAGAAAGTGGCGTGTAACCGGGAGTTTGACGTGGAGCACATCCACTACGAGACCACCGGCCCCGCTCTCTGCACCGTGGTCTTCCTCCTTATTTACTTCTTCGGCATGGCCAGCTCCATCTGGTGGGTCATCCTGTCTCTCACCTGGTTCCTCGCGGCCGGGATGAAGTGGGGAAACGAGGCGATCGCCAGTTACTCGCAGTACTTCCACCTGGCCGCCTGGCTCATCCCCAGCATGAAGTCCATCGCGGTGCTGGCGCTGAGCTCCGTGGACGGGGACTCGGTGGCTGGGATCTGCTACGTGGGGAACCAGAACCTGGACAACTTGCGGGGCTTCGTTTTGGCCCCTCTGGTGATTTATTTATTCATAGGCACTATGTTCCTCCTGGCCGGATTTGTGTCTCTGTTCAGGATCCGCAGCGTCATCAAACAGGGCGGCACCAAAACGGACAAACTGGAGAAGCTGATGATCAGAATAGGCATCTTCACGGTGCTCTACACGGTGCCAGCCACCATCATAGTAGCCTGTTACTTTTACGAGCAGCACAACAGGCAGAGCTGGGAGATCACGCACAACTGCTCCAACTGTTTGTTAGAGAGGGACCGCAGGAGCCCGGACTATGCGGTTTTTATGTTGAAGTACTTCATGTGCCTTCTGGTGGGCATCACGTCCGGGGTGTGGATCTGGTCCGGGAAAACTCTGGACTCCTGGAGGACTTTTTGCACCAGGTGCTGCTGGGGGAGCAAAGGCACCAGCGGCTCCATGTACAGCGACGTGAGCACCGGACTGACGTGGAGGTCGGGCACGGCCAGCTCCGTGTCTTGCCCCAAGCAGATGCCATTGTCCCAGGTTTGAATGAGAAAGAGCAGCTTATGAGGACTGCTAATTGTTTGGGAGATAACCCATCACTCCCTGTCTTAAGCAATTTGCATAGTAATGAACTGCTGCTGAGGTGTGTGTGAGTGTGTGTGTGTGTGTGTGTGTGTGCGTGCGTGTGTGCGTGTGTGTCCCTCCCATCGCTCACTCACACACCTCTGTGGGGAGAGCTGGTTGAAACAATGCACCTGGTATTCGCGCAGGTTAAACCCTCCCTGTTTGTTTGCATCAGAGGCGCAGACTGAGGCTGTTAACGCAAACTGGGCATTACTTGTTGCAGCAGAGAGACGGTGTTGCTCCTGACTTAGCTTCACACACACACACACATTTTGGGTTTGTCTTTATTGCCATGTTATCGACACAGTGCCAGACAACATTGTATAATTCAATCACATCAAAGATGGTTTAAATTAAGCCTTAATAGCACCCAAGTATTTTTACGGGTCACTCGTTTTCTTTGTAATTTCAAATGTATTTATATAAAAGTTGTGTAAAAACCGTGTACATTTGTGTATAAAAGAAGACTTTATAAGCTATTGTAAATTTGTACAAAGTGTAGATGTCTCTCTTTTTTTGTGAGAAAGCAAATATGAACCTTTATTTTGACAATAAAACCGTTGGTAAATCTCAAAGTGCTGTGCAGCTCTGCAGTGATTCCCCCTCCCCTCCGTGTCCCTCTCCTTCGTGCTGGTTTTGGGGCATACTTCGTGGCTCCTTGCGGTCGCCGTGTTGAGGACGGCGGCGGCAATGGCAGCTTTTGAGAGCCCCGGCTGAAAAGGAAGCCCTTTTAACCATCAGAGACCGGTAATTAGAGGCAGGGGTTGAGTTGGAGCATCTCCATAATTGTTCGAGTCCTCTTCACATGCCTGCCGAAGCCCGCTTTCTTAATTTAGTAAAAGAGGGAGTGGGTGAATGGGGGTATAAATGTAGGGAACAGCCTCTTTTCATCTGCAGAAACTTTGATCTTTCTTCTTTAACAACCTAGAATAAAGGTGGTGTGTATTAGGAGTGTCTGTCTGATGTGCCAAGGTTCCCCCTAAACGTCCCCATTTGGATGCTTTGATGGACGTCCCACAATTGAAAGAGCATTTTGGACACCCCCCCACCTCCACCACACACACACACACACACTCATGCACTCACACACTCCTCAGACCCCCTCCGTCCCTCGCTTTTCTGGGTCTGTCAGGGCTGAAACCTGCCAGAGCCCCCGCGTCTTGTGTTTGGTTTTTTCACCGCGCCTGAATTGAAACATCTTCTCCGCCGGGGCTCAAGCTGTGTCAAGCGAGTGCAGGGGCCTTGACGTGAATGATATTGAAATAGCAATGAAAGCCCCACAGGTGGTCTGTTCACATGATCTCACATCTTAGGGCCCCCTAATCGAGGCATTTCTGCTACAAATGTATCTGGTTTGGTCCCAATTAACCCGATGCGCTGGCATAAGATGATGCACTGTAACCCAGCGCAGAAATGCCTTTGATTCGCTGGTCAATGGTGACACCGGGCTTTGTACTTCCTGCTTTGTTCCTGCTTTGTTCCTTTACACTGTGGATGGAGACCCAGAAAGCTTCTTTTCAGCGTGACGCAGACACACTCATGTGTCGGGGGTCTGAAGCAGCCGCGTGTCGGCACAGACACCGGGCGATGAGGATGGGAGTCGTCGCGGGAAACCGTTTTCTGAAGATCCAAACCTCAGAGCAGTGTCGGTGTGTGTTCAGTCGCTTAACATGAAGTTTGGTGGGAGTTTGAATCGTGTCAGTGTTGAAATGACTTCACGAAAAGGTTTCGAACGTTGCTCTGCGTTCGGAGAAGGCCTCGCCGTTATGTTTGCACCGAACGGCCACGGCTGATTTCGGTCTTGCAGCTTGTTTTTCTGGTGTTTACCTCAAAAACCTCAGTCAGGCAGAGAGCGAGTGAGTGAGTGTGCAGCTGCAGCCTCAGCCTCAGCGCAGGGACGTTGACACGCAGCCCCACCTAGTGGTCAGAGCGGCGCTGCACACCTCTTTGGACCAACGTGGGTGTAGATGCTCTCTCAGTGTTTACAGACCCAGAGTAATGAAACATGAAAACAATCAGGGCCTGATGGATCCAGCGTGTAAACACAGTGATAATCAGAGCATCTGAGGGTTATTTCACGTCAGCTGAGCTTTTACATGCAAGAAAAGTGAAGAGTTTCACTGAAATAAGGAATAAAAATGGTTCCAACCTGCCGGTCAGCGTTATGTCGCAATGTGAATCTGCAACAACTGGCAGTTATCGCTGAAAATGTATTGTTTTGGCCATTTTTCATGCAAATATAATGAAAAAATCAAATATTTTCTGGTTTTGGCTTCTCAGCTTTGAACATTTTTCATCATTTTGGACAAAAACAAACCTTTAAAAAACATCATCAGGGGTTTATTTTAAGTTGTGATGAGCATCTTTTTGTATTATTTCAGACAAACGACTCTAAAAATCAATTAATCTTGTATTTGATTCACTAAAAAAGGAATTAATGGGCCTCTATAGCTGAGTTTCACCTTAAATGACATACTCAATATTCACTGGAGCAACATCCTAAATGGCTTGTATTGTTATCATCACAAAGGTGGAGGAAACATGGTTTTAGCATGTTAGCTTCTTTACACAAACCTTTAAATGAGAACTTCATTTAACTGATTGTTGTTTCAATTCTAATTTTAAGTTGATGTTTTTATTCTTTGTTTATTGTGTTTCATCCTTTTCTTCCCTCTGAGCAGCAGTTTGTACTTTAATCTCTCAGGTTCACTTTATTCTGATCGTCATTAAGTCAAAGTTTGACGTTTATTAGACGTGTTTTAAATGGAGATTTACTGCTAAACACACAAACACACAGGTAACACATCGCCAGGACCCGTCCTCCGGTGACCCGGCTCCACAAACCAACTGCCCGGGCGCTCAGAGCAGCAAGTCCGGGCTTGGCCGCCGTGCACAGGTTGTAATTATCAGGGAACAGCCTGCATGAGAGTGTCATTAAGGGAAGCTTCACACAGACAGGGCAGGGCTCTCCCACTGGTCGGGTATTAGGCGCCGGGTCAGGTCTGGAGTTTATGGTTCTGACGTGACGTACTTTATGGCCGGGCTCCTGTCGGGACCTGTCTCCGCTGCCACTCGGGGCACCGTAACAAACCGTCTCAGGTGGCGTCTACGGGCGCAGGAGTGGAGCAAACGAATCTTCCACCCGAGCTACTCTGATTGAATCGTCTTCGTCTGCGTACAGGTGTTAGAGCCTCGTTTGCAGGGCCGGGAGGAACAGTCTGACACGGCTGACTATTAAATATTAACGGCGAGGTTCGATGAAAGGCAGAAAGACGGGGAGCGGCGGGGTGATGGGCAGGTCACGCCTTTTGATACTATTGATCCTTTTTTATCTCTTAATGCACGAGGAGCTGTCGACAGCATCTTGTCATCTGTGCTAGCTGTTTTTGTATTAAAGGTAAAGACTGACAGCTCTATCAGAGCCTGCTTCTCGCTGTTTAATTCAAACATTTTGAGTGACAGATGTGTCGGTTTTACAGTTTTTCTCCAGCTGTGGACACAAACGTCAGCGCCACGCGCACACGTGATCGCGTTTGGTTTCGTAAACATGGCGTCTGACTCATTTTCTTCACTCTCAGTCAGTGGAAGATGAGCAATGGCGCCAAAACTGCAGAGTTTCCACGGGTGTTTTCTTCCACACACGAAGCAGTGACCTCGGGTTTCTGTGACCCGTTTGGACGAATGCTGAAGCTGCAGACCTCCAGCTCCGGCACGTTATTCCCAGCTGGCCTGTACGGACGGCAGATGTTGGAAAATCGAGGGGCTTCGGCGTTCCCGCTTCTCCGTTATAGCTTCTACGGGACTTGCATGTCATTGAGCGCTGCTGCAGGTTGGTTTGCACATGCAGAAGGTGACTTTTGGGAGATGGTTGAGGTCAGGAAGAAGAAAACAGTGGAAAACATACGTTCAGTCGTGTTTTTAACTAATAAATGCTTCAGTGCAGCAGCGAGCCCAACAAAGATATCAGCACAAATGGCCCGGCTCCCTGTTGGCACGGTAACAATGCCTCAGTGGTTTAGTAGTCCTTACAGTGCACCCCTGCTGCCTCGTCCAATCCAAGGACCCCCCCACCTCCACACACACACACAGCAGCAGAACACTGTGTTCCCTCAGTCCTTCACTGACTGACTGACGTGGACACAAAAGGAAAAACTTCTTTCATCTGAGGCGCCGAGTGTTTTCCCAGATTCACTCTGACGGTCACATCGGGCCGGCGCTCAGTCCAAACAACCGTGCCCGCAAAAAGGATGTGATGTCACGGCTCTGGCGATAAATACATATCGAGCGGGACAGTGAAACGATGAGCAGTCGGTGTCGGAGTAAGAGGAAACTTTTGCATGTTCTGAGATAAATATGGCGACTGGTTCCTCACGTTTGCCTGTGATGTGATGTTAGAGGACAAGTGTTTTACCATTGTGCTGTAAAATGAGTCTGACACAGTTTAAAAATGAGCAGCTCTGTTCGTTTTTATGCTGACAGGTATCCGAACCAAGAACTAGGTCCTTCTGTGAATGAGTGTATCATCCCATCTTTCTGCAGTGAATGCAGAGCGTTCACCTGTTCTTCTCCTCATATTTAGATTAAATACATCCCAACGATCCCAAGAACATTTGAAGATGTCCTTGCATGTTTTATAATAACAGCACTAGTTTTTCCTGATGTTGCTGCCTTGTTCCTGTTTTACTGTTGAGTCCCTGTTACCTTTCATTTTCATGTAATGTTTTTCACTTCATACTTCTGCCACAAGGTTAAATTAGGATCTATCGGTCTCTCTGCATGAGCCCACTATTAAATGCAATACACATTTCTGTCCACTGGAGGGAGACGTTAACTACATGTTGTCCTTCCTTTCATTCAAAGGTCTGATTGTAACAGGTTTGCACAATAAAAGCTTCAAAGTCGATGCACTGCTGGGATTTTCTCACCACTCATGTTCTTCATCAATCTTGAGTGTGGAGCCCTGAGTCGGACCTTCATGCAGTGAGGTCTTGGAGATGGGGGGGGTGGCCCCTGGGTTTCACTTCCCCTCCTTGCTGCTGCTCTTTCTCCTGTCAGGCAGCGTAATCAGCAGGATTGGACTCACCTGACAGCGTGCACGCTCCATTTGTCTGCAATCTTCTTCACATGCAGCAACCTGTGCACTGACAACAGCTACATGTGTGTTTTCAGTTATTATGACAGCTAAGGGCTGGTTGGACAAAGAGTGCTGCAACATGTGCATGCAAACGCTAAACTGGACACACAGGGAACAAACAAGTAATCTGAATTACCAGAAAATGACACAAATTAGTCTTTAATCGTTCGTATTCAATATGACAGTGAATCTAACAGTGTTACCTTTATTTCCTGCCACACTGTGTGAGCAGAGGAAACATTTTTTACCTGCTAAATTGCAAAAATGTAATGTTGTCAGCCAAAAGTTCATCAGCTGAGGCCCACGGCACATTTTATAACCTGCACAGCGGGTAATTGCAGCCCTGCCTGCCTGTCTGCATTTTAAAAACCATCCTCATACCTTCTCAAACAGTGCCCTGCGTCACTGAGCAGAGACAATTCAGGAGCAAAATGCTTTAACCAATGCAACCAATATTCATGCATCAAGCAGTGGAGCCAATCTGCAGCAGCATTTACCATTTTGCATCACTGGAGGGCAGCATGAGTTCAGACTACAGTGCTGCTGAAGCGACTGCAGCACAGGGGACGGTAAAGAAATCAACAACTGCAAATAGTGTGTTTTGAAAAGTTCCCCGATCTTCAGGGTCATGGTGTTTTCAACAGTCCCGACGAACACATGCACATAGATCGCTGCATATTTGAGAGTCAGTGAGTGAAACAACAGAGAAACTCACATACATAAAGCTCATGAAACTGTACGTTAATTAAATAGATAACAAGAAAACATTATTGGAACATGAAGGTTAATAAGAATTAACCACAGGTAGGTTTCATTTAAAAAAGACAATATAAAGACAGTACTCGTTATTCATTCGCATGTATTACAACAAAAAACATCACAAAACTAAATATGTGATTTAAGAAGTCACTTCCTTAGAGCTCAATATTAAATTAATTACCAGAATAATCAACCCAGGTGTTAGACAATACCAATAAACATGAGTGTAACTCAGTCCAGCTTTTAAACTACATAGAGGGTGTACAAAGGAGATGCGACACCATTAGACCTGCTGTACTCTGGCAAACCCCCCAGCCCTCCCTGTGGCGGCCCTATGACAGCCAGGGTGCAGCACTCGGTAGACAGGTGAGATATGAGGCCGGGGAGCTTTTGTTGTCACCTTCAAAAAGACCACAAGGGGAGGAAGATCAAGAGCTATCCGTTTACACAGAGGCGAGGCAGCCCCTCGGCTACAGCGCGACAGATGCTACTGTGATGCCGCTAGATTTACTGTGGGAGTCTCCACGCAATCATCGGTGAACAACAGGCTGAAAAAACCTGGAAACGCGTCAGGAACAAGTTAATTGACCGTATAAATACTGACTGCGATTGACACGTGTGACAGTGGGACCCACATTAATGTCTGAGCTTTGATCAAGGTGAACCCAAAGCCACAGCGGGCGGAGAAGCAGATATCCTGAAGGGCAACAGGCAACGGGGCTCCTTTGCAGAGCTGTGCTCTATTTCTAGTGACAGCGTATGTTAAGGTTTGTATAGCTCCTAAGCTCCGGCGAGGCCCTGAAATAGAGTGACAAGCTGTCGCCATAAATACAGAGCTCCTATGGGGGAACATAATTGCTTCGTGAGCCTATGCCGGCTTTAGGGGCCTTCATAGTGTCCTTCACTTCTGATGGAAGGATCCACTGGCTTGATAACGCCACTGTAGCCAGATCATTGCTTTTCATTTCAGCCTGACCCTCTTATTCCAGAAAGGTCAGCAAAGAACAAGCTCCCCTCGTTCTTTGACCCCAGTGACCTGAACACAGAAGATGGTGGTATCATAGAGTGACAGTGGAGGTGGTGGGGAGTCAGGGGTCGGGGGCTGTGTATGTGGGGCAGGTCAAGGCTTGTCTTTGTTTATGGACAGTGTGTCTGGAAAGGTGGGGGGGTAAAGTCAACAAGTGAGGAAACAGGTGGGCTGCACTCTTTTAGATTTGCTCAAGGTTGAGGGTCTTCAAGGACGCTTCAGGCGACAGGCTCTCGTCGGTCTTGACTTGTTGTGTTAAGAGAGTTCATATTCATATTCTTGTCGCTTTGCAGCACTCAGCAAACGCTCCTATGAGGCAATGTGATTCGATGCTCTGATATAACCACAGTAAATGCGATTTTGCCTTCTGAGTCAAAGACGTCGAATGCATCCTTGTTTTGGATTCCCCAGAAGTGAGAGTGCCGTCTGCATTGTGAAATGAGGTAGAGAGTCCAACAGCTCCAACCATTGCCCCCCTCTGTGTAAGGCTTGGGGCACCTGTGTATGTTTCTCATGTTGCTTTCACACCTATTTGCCCCATTCTTTCTTTCCTGTAAATGCAGCAATCCGACCCTGTGAGTCACACCCACTCTGATCTTTTCTCTTGCCCGTCGTCATTGGTCTGTAGCTCTGCATTGCTGCTCAGCTCCACAAGCGTATACTGACCCACCCTTCTGGTACAGAATGCTGTTGCTGTGGAAACATCCCCTATGGGCCTTGCCGGCACCCCAGGGGATGACCTGAGGTCCCTTCTAGGTGGAGGTGGCGGTTTCAGTCGACTGCGTTTACTGACACGAATGGATCTGGGTGTCCCCATTGGCTCTGGCGGACAGAGAGCCAACTCACTGCCATTCCTCTCATGAGCCTCCTCTTGGGAAACAGAGTAGCCGTTATTTCCGTTTGTGTTGCACCCAGGAGGTCCTGGAGAGCATGGAAGAGAAGAGTGGGGCGGATCCTGACCTACATCAGGCGCTCCTTTTCCACAGGAGCCCCTGCTGCCTCGCCTCTTCCGGAAACTCCCTGTCTGACCGGCCTGCGCCTCCAGATCCTGCTGAGCCTGGCTGATGTCTGGCTCTATTGCTCTGGAAGCTCCTCCAGTTGACAGGAAACACTGCTCTTCTTCATAAATCTTCTCCACCATCATCTTCCTCTTGCTCTTCTGCATCACAGAGCGCTTGATGGCACAGATGAAGTCCAGTATATTTAGGAAAAGGGACAGGGCAGCCACACCGAGCATGAAGTTAAGCATCACGGTCTTCTCAGTGGGCCTGGAGATGTAGCAGTCCACCTGGGTGGTGCACGGTGGATGCTGGCACAGGAACCTCCTGGGGATGTAGAACCCAAAAAGATAGTAGTGGGCTGCCCCAAACCCTGCTTCCAATAAGGTTCTGAACATCAGATGGAGGATATAAGCTCCTGTGAAACACCTGGTAAACCCTCTCTCAACCACCATCTTGTTTACAGACGTCTTGCTGAATGGCTCCTGGTGGATCTTGAACGGCGGCAAGGCTTTGACCTGACCCGAGCCGTTCAGGTCCACTGTGAGGCTGCTCGAGACCTTGTGGACCACGTAGATTACAAAGACGACAAAGGGGAGACACAAGGTGATGAGCTGCACCAGCCAGAAGCGAAAGAGGGAGATGGGAGAGAATAGATCATAGCAGACGTTAGCGCAGCCGGGCTGAATGGTGTTGCACACAAATCGCTCCTGCTCATCCTGGTAGAGCGGGTAACCGGCAAAGAGGAGGATCAGGATACGGAGGAAGATCATCACGATGAGCCACACCTTCCCTGAAGTATAAGCACAGTTGTATTTAGACAAAGACTGATGAACTATGCTGTGTGGTGTCACAAATTTGGCACTTCAAGAACCCGAGACGGACCTTTCATTGGACACAAACCTTAATCCTGAACTTTATCTACATTGATCACAAACTAGTTTATGGGTCAGTAAAGTCAACTCACCCATTAAAGTGATGCTGTGATTGACAGAGATGAAGACGACCTCAGAGGCACTTGATCCCGCCATGTTTGCTGCGCTGAAGACCCTCCAATATCTTCTGGTGGAGTGCCAGGCCGCTGAGTAACTCCTTAAAACAGCATCTGACTCCCTGCACAGCCACTTCTACTGTCTACTCAGGCTTCCTGTAGCCTATTAACCTCCGGGGCGAGGGACACAAAGTTCCCTCAGCAGTCTGATCCCCCCCCCCCTCTTCTTGAAGGACAATGTGCAACGTTCTTGTGGGTTAAATCCAGTCTGGTTCCTTTGAGTCGCCCAAACCTCTGTAAGACTGAAGTGAACCATGTGAATTCCCTCTTCCTCTGTAGATAACTGTCTGTCCTCAGACAACAGAAGACAGGAGCGAGCCCCATTGTGAGTCTATTCTTAAACGCACTTCCAAAGGCACGTCCCCGTCCTGGCATTGCAGAGATATTTTGGTGCCGCTGTTCGTCCTTACAGGAGAGCAACAAGCCTCCTGGCTTACTCACTCCGAAATTGCTGTATTAAGTTCTCAAGCACAACGGCAAGCATGTTCAAACTGGCTGCTCCGTAAAAATACAAGCACTTGTACTCACTGCTGCATCTTCCAGTGATGAATCAAGATAACGTGTAGATATGCACACTGTGGATTAGCTCCCGTGAAATGTAAGTAGGCTGCAAAACTGTATTTTCCCCACAGCTGATGCCAGTTTATGACTGTGAAGTGATTTAATATGTGCATGCAATAAAACTGCCTTATTAACTGAAGTAAAACAGAAGCTCACGTAATGATTATATGATTAAAAACCCAGATTTTAAAACTGTTGTATATTTTTAGTGAGATTAGATTCTGTACTTTAGCACATGTGCAATCATAGTGCAGATCTTTCACAGGAGGACAAATCAGTTCCTGTCTCACACGCTGCATCTACCCGTAGACTGTGGAAAAGGTCTCTGCTGGGACACATGGCTAAAGCTAGACTGGGCTCATAATCACTGCAGATCAATGGTCATTAGCACGTCCGTACCAGCTCACAGTTACAATCCACATGGCTCATTTTAAATGGATGGCGAGGCTGGGATTGGGAATATATTATGGATTCTGCTGAGCCTGCAGAGCGGAGAATGTTGCTTGGCACGAGGAGAGTTTGAAATGAACAAGGATCATCAAGAAGCAAAGCTGGACTTTAAAAAGCCCCAACATTAAAGCTACAGCCTTGCAGCAGACCACTGCAGAGGAGTGTTACTGCTGTCACCGTTGGCTTGTTAGCTCAGGAGGTTGGAAGATGGCTCAGGGGTCGTGCACTTCTCTTCTCTTCAAAATGTGAAAGCACGTGAGGAGGATTGACGGGCACTGCTGCCTCTCAGGCCTTGTTAAAACTACCATGCACCATCTGCTCAGGTGGGAGCTAAACAGCTGCAAGCATTTGAAAATCACTCGATAACAACTTTATAACTCATTTAAGATACTGAGCTGTGGAAATATATCATGCAAAGCTGGCTCCTAACTCACACATTAACTTTAATACAGTGTTGGTTTTATAGACTTGATCTCAGGCCAATGAGCCACACCTGTTTTCAGTTTAGCTGACTGAGCAGATCGCCTGCAACCGCACATCAAAACACTCTATATTCCCCCGGGAATGGTGGATCCCTCCAAACATGTCAACAATGACTATTTTAGCTAACGTAATACGCATAGGTGATGTAGTTCCTGCAAAGATGTCATGTTTGTGACGATGCAGACACACATAACGTTCGATTCACTGCTTGCACTTTCTTTTATCATGGCTGCGAGCTGCATCAAGGGCAAAGGAGATGAAATAATAGTTTCCAGAAAGCATCTGAGTCTTTAATATCCACCTTTCAGCTCCTGGATTAGTGTCTGTAATAGAGTGCGGATTCCCTTCATATTGGCAAAACTTTCACCTGCTTCCCTCCGGCTTCAGCAATTAGCTCCACTTTCCTACATAAACTGACTATTCTTCATTCCCCCGGCTGTCCGGCAGCCTTTAGCTGGGAGACTCAGCCATTACCTGATCATCCACCTGATCCCACAGCTGTTCCACATTAGCAGTGATGGGGATTAGCATAATCACAAGACGAGCTTCTGTTGTGCCTAATGAGCCTATCCTTTGTATCAACGCTTCCATAAGCCAACAAACTGCACCACAGGGCTTGAAGACAGTGATTAAAGATGGCGATGCAGAATGAGGAACTGATGATTCTTTTCACTCTTTCCTCTCTGTCAGGTTCTTTCTGTCTTCTGCCTCACTGTTCATGATCTAATTCATCAACAGAGGACCACAGAAAACTATTTGAGGCTTCACAAGATTTATGATGGTATGATACAATTATGAAGTCTTGACGGATCAGAAAGGGTTTCACCTTCTTAAAGCTGCAGAAAACAGTATTTTTATATGAGCATTTGGTCAAACGACAGTGTAAAATGTTGTAACTCAGCATGCAGGCCCCTTTCTTGCAAGATGTGGACGCTGCCACCGAAGCTAGAGACAGCCCTGACAACCCTGCAGTCCCTCTGAGGCTTATTTACACTGATTGGTTTTGTGTTTAGGAATCCAGTCTTAAATTTGCCAAGCGGCTGCCAACACAGCTCCAAACAAATGCTAACAACCTGCTCCATGCATGGAGGTGTGAATTAGCCATTTGTCATATTTAATGTTGCTAGCAACATCATACTTTGAATAAGGTCAACGTATTGGAGGTTTAGCATCTCTAAATAAACTTGACTGCACAAAAAAACTTTAATTACTTGTTACACTGAGGTAGAGCAGGCTATAGATTTCTACTTACTGAGATTTAACTTACAGTGATTGGGAGACTTGGGTCACTTGCAGACACCACATGCAGCCAATTTCTCAACTGAATGAACTGATGTTCAATGTGTGCACAAGAACTTACATATAACATGAGATGAAGAGGAAAAAAGGTTCAAGATACAACAGAAAATAAGTCTTACTACTGATCTCGTCTTCTGTTCCAGCTGACAGAGACAACACATGGAAAGATTAGAGTTCTGCTTCCTGTTGTAGGCCATATCCAAGAGCAAGACAAATAACCTGCTCCCTCTTAATGTACCATGCATCTAATCAAACCTTAAACCCTGAAAGCCTCTGTGTGGAGGCTGTAGAGTGATGATTCCTCATAGAAAATGAAGATGGACTTCAGGGAAATGAACTGGCAGCCAAACAGCAGATGAGAGATTGCAAACCTGTGCTCATTAAACCCAGAGAAGTGGTTTCAGAGGTGTGTTTGCATGTCTGCGTGCAGTGTTTCCACAGGGCGTGTTTGATGGACCTCATAAGAGATGTTTGACAAACCCTCTCTCTAAAGCTCACCGCACCTCCTCAGTGCATTGAATTGACTTGTATAGCAATTACCAGAGCAGCCATTCAAATGCAAATCAGGGCTAATACGGGGGATTAAATGTGTCCCTCGGTGACAGTATGGCTGAGTGTAATCTCTGTATTAACACTTGCTCTAAACCATTTAAATGGTTCTTTCTGGTAGAAGAGACCCTGCTGAGTCACATCAGTTATACAATACAGTGCATACTGAAATATTGTGATAGCAGTGTGAGAAGCACTCGTGAAAACACCATGAATTATGTGTGTGTAACAGAAACCTCCTTTACTCTGTGTGAACTGGACCCTGACCTGATCCATCAACTGCACATTGTTGTATTCTACGTCTCTATGCAGACGACACCATGTTGTATTGAACTGCAGATTGTGTGCGTTCTGCTGCTTATTTAGAAGTTGCATTGATTAACCACAAGTTAGCTCTAAATGCAGATAAAACTAAATTTAAGTTTCAAATGAAAACAATTAGATTGCTATTGCAAGATGCACAATTACATTTATAGAGCCCGGTAAATGCAGTTTTTCTTACTGTGCACATATAATCTGGAACAATGTGCTGAACAAACTTAGCTTAGCACATTTTTATCATTGGGACATTTTTAATTTTATCCTACTTCATGTCCAGCTGTTTTTGTTTTAGTTGTTTTGCAATTTAACTGTTAACTTTTCTTTATTTTACTCATTTATTATGTAAATGCATTAATCGCCTTTTTTGTCCAAAGCACCTTATTTCTATTTTATCCTCTGATGGTTGGATCTTAAATGTATTTCCTGCTTGAAATAAAAACAAAATTATATTTACAATAATAAAGAGATGAACACCGGGTTTATTGCAAGGTTTTAAAGTTTAATTCTTGCACAGGGTTTTTCTAAACATTGCTTTAGAAGAGAAGAATCGGGAGCGGTTCTATAAATCATATTTGAAGATGTAGAGAGATGTTGAGTTTGGCAAACTGAGAACGGGTACAGAGTGACTGACTGACTCACTGAAAAGAATAATACACTGACAACAACAACAACAACAGAATACAGTACAATTTGTTAAACGTATCAATCAACGCAAAATTAAAAACCATTAAAAACCGGTCACAGCTACAGCAGTCGACTGATGTTAGCGCTGGAAATCGTCATGATCGAAGCTGAATTTTTCAAAAAACTGTCGTCAAAGAGCGGAAGAGAAAAGTAAAACTCTATGCAGAGGTAGAGTTCAGTGCACAAGGCTACGACACACACCTAAAAACCATCCGACAGGAAGCCACAGGCCCGAGGTTTTGGCTGTCGGAGTCAGTTTTATCCACGTCAGGACTCACCACAGTCGACCACACGGCATCAGCGCTTCACTTCTGGGCTGTATGCACACACATACAATAAATAGGATATACAATCTTTGAACACCTCTAACGTTTTGAACTCACAACAGCGACTCCGGAAACTTTCCTAAAGACACATTTTTGCGCTTTTTACCCCCCGACTCATTCGAAGCACCGTGCAAAACAAGACTTCTCTGACAAAGTCCCAACGCCTTTCTTTCCCCATATACTTCATGTGCAAGAGGGCGGAGTCAGGGCAGCGCGACGCAACAGGGTCCTCCTTCATATCTCCATCACTTTGGTTCGGTTCAGTCTCAGCTCACACCTGCTGCTCAGGGTTGGACTCTCCGACCTGACTGATTCTCCAGTAGCTTGACAGACGACATAGCGTGAATCTCGGACGTGGAAGTTGCCGATGAAATGCACGGATTTAACCACGAGTATCGAAGGAGGTCTCACCTTTTTTGTTCTTCAGACATTTCCAGGTTACATCATGATATTTTTAAGCACTTCAATGCTGATTTCAGTGTTGCAGTGGAGGGAAATGTGAGTCCAGTTGATCATAAGGCAAACACCCACAGTTAGAACGTTTATATAACAGAAACATTACTTCACACATGAAGCCCGTGTGAAAACTAGACTGAATTAAACCAATTAAACTCACTGGTTTCACAGGTTTTACCCTCGACTGCACCCCTGTATGATTTTCCTGCTTCTCATTAAAGATTTGAGCGAATCAGGAAGTGAAATAAATGTCACTCATTTCCAGTCAAGACACGACGGAGCCCCGCATGTGACAAAATGCTGCCGGCTGCAACTGAACACACCGATAAATGGTACTGTTAGTCAAAAGAAATAAACATACAGCTGCAGACTTTAATCTCTCCTCTAATCTCTAATCAGTTGGTAAAAATGGTTCTTTTATAGTTTTTCTATTATTTATTTTCCTATTTTTGGTCTTGGCACATATTAAGTCATTCATCTTGTTGCCGACTTTTCCTACACTTAGTATACAACAGCTGAAACACCAGCACCACCTCGCTGCCGGTTTGTCCCAGTGGACACTCGTGGTACTGCAAGTCAGAAAAGTCCCCACAGAGCACTATCACAACAACAACAACAACTTTAATTATTACTCTTTTCATATTAACTTTTAATAACTGTTTGCAGTCTGTAAAAGCCTCCCATCAGCTACCACAGTGGTTTGTTTGCACGGTGGTGGAAGCGGAGTTGGTGGAAAACCTGCAGAGCTTATGCACACAATAGGAAAATTAAATATTGTAAAATAGAAAAGGGAAAATAAATGAAGTTTTAGTTTCCTTAATGCTGCTGGGTTGATGGGAAACTATAAAACTGCCCTAATTAATTAATTAGTAATAATATTTATTGATGTGTTCAGTTAAACTGTATTTCTCACGGCCTTTTACACGTTTTGTCACCTCCGGGGCTCCATAAAACGAATGAATCTGGCCGTGCTTCCACAAAATGAATATTACAAAGCATAAAAAAAGCCTGAATTGTCTTGTTTTATCCGTTTCTCATACACAAACAGGATGTAACACATAAAAACTTGGCATTTTCTGCAGCGTGAAAACGCCGCAACAAGAGAACTAAACAAAAACCTTAAGTGGTGTCTCCCATTTAAATCTTAATACTTCACCTCTGAATTGTCATAGGAATAAGGAATCGAACATACACACCGCCCCCTCCTCCTCAGGTACAGTAAAAACTGATCCGATATAAATATTTGTAACGTCATCGTGTTTTTTTGTTTTTGTTTTTTTTACAGTACGACCTCAGTCTACAGATTTCGCTGTATTTACACTGTACAGAGACAATCTAGCAAAATGTATACAATCTATCTCGTTTGAGTCGTCGCGTTATGTTTAATGCTTTTTCATTCATCTCGGCCCTCGCCAAAACAACAAGACGACCCTGAAGATTCATGCGCTTTAGCGGCTCCTAGACGTCGATATTCCACTTGTGCTGTTTGTTTGTGAGCTGGAAGAACCGTAAAAAAGGTTAAAAGAAAACAAAAACAAACAAAAATACCTCAAGTTATTTGTTCTGTTCCTCCAGTAGAAAGGGGAGAAGGGTTAAACTGGCTTATTACAGGCACCACAGGTCAGGACGATGGCAGTGAGTAACATAAACTCTACAGTATGTCTCAGAGTGCTGGACCAGTCTGTGTCCTCCCGAGTCTGCACGCTTCATCGCGTTTCATCAACAACAACAAAGCGATGCGTGGATATTGCTTTGAGTGGATAGTTGTACTGGAGCTGGAAGCTGTTCTGTAGCTGGAGCGGGTAGAGGTTGATTCCCAAGCGTCCTCGAGCTAAACGCTCACTCGACTCTCTGAGTGAGAGCTCCGGTTTGACGGCTGCGATGGAAAATGGTATTTAGTCGAGGAGAGCGGGTGATGATATGTCGTCCGGTCAGAGGAATGTACGCGTCTGTCCCGTGTGTACGCTCGGAGTGTGTGTTCCTGCAGCGTGGGAATGCAAACGGAGCGATGAACGCCGACGAAACAGCGACACAAATCGAGGAATTATGAGTTTTACATTTTAAAAATGTGCCTGTAAGCTCTCAAAATAAACCCAAAACCCAAAACAGCTCACGCTTCAGCCCGAGGATTAAAAACAAAGGAATGTACACGGCGTCCCTCAGTCAACCGCCGGGCACAAGCCGGCGCAGCCTCAGAGGGAATTATGGGAGTTCTGTCTTTTCATCTTCTCTTCCTCCACTTCACACAGTCTGTCGTATCGGCTGCACGACTCTTCGGCCTCTTCTTCTTCTTCTTCTTCTTCTTCTTTATTCCAACAGCTTTCACTCTCACACTCTCCAGTTTGGTTCAGCTCAGCTGTGTTTGGTTCAGTGCAGGCAGCTTCTTCTATGTACAACGACCAGAGGGGGCGCAACTGACTTTGAGTGTGTGTGTGTGTTTGTTTGTGTGAGTGTGTGAGTGTGTGTGTGTGTTCCAGACGGACCCACTGATCCACAGGACCGCTGCCCACCCAGTCTGCCTGCTGACCAGGCAGAAACACAGTCCAGTCTGTCTGACGGGCGTATCTCCGGGCCGCGGCGGGCCGGGGTTAGGAGATGATGGCTGGACACCACCGCACCACCGTCAGGTTGTCCGCGCTCACCGACCGCTTCTTGGCTTGTTTCCTCAAGTCCTTGTACTTGTCATCGCACAACCGGGAGATGGCCTGAAGGTCGAAACACAGCAGACGTGAGAGGAAAACGGTTCATTCAGTGTTATCTAAAGACTGTAGATAAACAGGAAGACAAGACAGCTGTGTGGAGCCAAAACATCTGGACCCCCCCCGGTGTGTGGCTGCAGTACAGCTCATAAGCCCCGCCCCCTCCCTGTTATTATTAGCTCCTTCTCTTCACCCTGAAGATCATTTTTCTGTTCAGTTTGCGCCCTGATTGACGATTTGAGATTTAACAGAGGCAGACAGATGTAGCGGCAGTGGAGCTAATTCCTGCTAGCACGTCCCTGCTTCACCCTGCAGACGATCTGCAAACTGTGTGTGTGTGTGTGTGTGTGCGTGTGTGTGCGTGTGGTGCTCACCTCTAGTTTCTGCGCCTTGTCCCTGCTGAGGGGCTCCAGGGGGAAGCTGAGGTTGTTGGCCTCGGCCAGTGAGCGCAGGTCGAAGTAATACTTGGCGTAGACGCTGGACGGCACGTTGATGTTGAACTGCAGCAGCTCCAGGAACTGACGCTCCAGCTCGTTCCTGTGTCGGACACAAGAATGCCACGTTTAGCGAGAAACCCGGTCTGGTTGACGGAAACACAGCGAGCTCGGTCTCTGACACTAAAACGCATTCAGCACAGGGAGCCTGAAGAGCAGACAAAGAGACTAGAGGGAGCTCATGAGACCAGGCTGGCAAATCCATCACCTCACACAGGCGGCGGGTGTTATTTTCACATGCACACACACACACACAGTTAATCCCCGGTACACCCACCAAACATTAGCCCGTCCTCATCCTGAAAACCAGCGATATCTAAGGAAACGGGGCTCTGGGCATTATGTGTAAAAGGGAATATTAATCCCACGTCCTGAAGACGCCATCCTATTGTCACGCGCCGGCTCTGTGATCCCCGCTGCGGCGGCGCTGACAGCCGCTTTCATCTGTTCGTTTTCAGCCATGACCGATTCATTCTGCGCTATAACCTGCACGTGAAAGCGCGATGCATCTCTTCCTCCTCGCCTTTGTTCCCCACCCACGCACATTTACAGGCGTGCAGCAACAGACGAGCTAAATTTAGCCCCCGCTGTAGCCAAACTCTGCCTAATAACGCTGCTGCGCTCTCATCTCGCCGTGGCACTCAGCTTTTCTCACCCGTTTCTGTGCTGCTCATAAATCTTCCCAGACTCCGCTGCAGTTACCTCACAGTCATGCTTGAGTCTGCTGGGAAAGGGGAGGTTGCAAAGGGGAATTCAGACCACTAGCTTCCTGAGTGTGGATTTAAAAAAGGCTAAACCGAGCTTTGCAGGAAATCTTGAGTCACCGTCCGCTGACTTGCCCCGGGGCAGCAGAGCGGAGCCACATGCTGGGCTCCTCTCGCTGGTGAGAGTCCAAAACAGGTGGATGGCGGTCACTGCGCGGTAAAACCTGAGCCCTGCAGCAGAGGTCGGAGGTCGCGGCAGTGGCAACACGTCTGCGGTGTCGTGTTCCCCCTGAGAATAAGCCGGCCAAGATTCCTGTGGATCTCAGACGGATGTGATATGTAGGGCAGGGCGCAGGGTCCTCATGCTCCAGATGCTTCCACCTCGTGTTAGACCAGATCCACATCAGACGACCGATGTGGGATTTTTGAGGCTGGTACCGATCTTTAGAGGGTGAAACCCACAGATCACTGCAATGACAGTGAGTCTCAGTAGATTGCACCAGAAGTGGCACATAAAAACCGAAATTAACCCTAAAAACATCCTTCGGACTCAGTTAGAACCAAATAGAAGGCATGCATCTGTGATTTTCAGCTCGTTAGGCGCTAATGAACACGCCAGAGACGTGAGGGCGTGTGAATTTATACCAGCCCTTCACTGGGAAGGCTGCAGAATCAGTGACAGAGACTGACAGCACCGTTCAACAGGCCTATATGTGCATAAATCGTGCTCTAACAAAGGGCGGACAGCGCCTCACTGGGTGACAATGCTGAGCTGTATTTCAGCGGGCCGACCTGCTGAATCGCTGCATTTTTGGGTCGGATCCAAGAGCCGCAGCGAAACACCGTCAAGGTTATCGGACAGATTGGGTGGAGGTCGCGCTAAACATGTGCAGGCCGCCATGCGTGTGACTGTAAACAGCGCTTGAACCCGCAACAACCCCGCGGACTATTCTCAGCACGGAAAGACCCCGAGCGTGAGTCACTGACGACTGGGGAACAAGTGAGACTTCGCACCAAGTGAAGGCCGGAGATCTGAGACGATTTAGTTGATTTATCGATCAGTTAATGAACAGAAATGAATGAATTTATACTGAAAATGCCCCAAATGGACTGACATGGACTGACATTTGTGTGCACCTCGCACACAAGGACCCTGGTTTCCTTTGGGTGGAACTGCATCATAAGATCATCGCAGCGTTGGAGCACAGAGCACAGACACCTCAGGAGAGGCGAGGAAGTCATGTGATTTATGATCCCGCCACCTGCCTCGCTGAGGTGGAAATGGATTTCTCCTAACGCAACTGCTGTGCTGCACGTTTCCGGCAAGGAAAATAGGAAAATACTGTAAACCTGTGTGTAAATTAGCAGCAGCTGCTAACATTTAGCATAGCTGACCTGCGTCTGTCGGCCTTTCTGTGTGTGTGTGCATTGCACTGTGGGACATCTGGGGCGTGTGTGCGGCGACTCACATGTCCTCCACAGTGATATCCTTGAGAATTTGGCAGTAGTCGACGTTCCAGACCGCCTGGTCGTCCCAGACTTTGGATGCCAGCAGGATGGCTCCCAGCACGATGCGCTTCCAGTTGGCGGGACAAATGTCGATCTCAGCGTAGGTGAGGAGCCTCTCCAGGTACACCTTCAGACAAAGACAGGAGTCGCATGTAAGACGCCTGTGGATTCTGTCTTTACCCCCAGAATCTGGTATTAATCAATCATCAGCTGCTTGTGTAATTAGCCTGCGTTTCTGGGATTAATTAGCCTCATGTGTTAGCGTGCAGCTAGCGCTCCTCCTCCAGGTAACAACAACGCGATGTCAGGAGCAGATGAAACCCAGCCCCCCCTCGGAGCGCGCTCATTAAAACACATGCACATGATGGAGACGCTCCACCCCCCCGCCTTCCTCCCCGTTTCCGTTTCTCTCCCGTTTTCAGGAGCCAGAATTCCCGCAGTCTTCAGATCACGGAGCACGCTCAGCCCGCAGGCGCCTGTTCCTTACAAGCCGATTCCTCTGATCCACTGATCGCCACTTTGTTAGAGGCAGAGGATGTATTCTGTTTGATTTTATAGCCGCTGTCAAACATGAAACCTCCTGCACGGAGGCTAATATGTCTAGCTAACGAAAGCTACAATACACCTTATAGTTTCTCATAAAAGCCCATTCATGCACATTAATAATGCTGTTTAATGCAGCGAAGTACACATATCGTTTTGTAGTTTTCACTTCATCCATTTTTAACATAATTTTGCTTTAGTTTCATGAATTTTATTCTTTATCAATGATTTGAATGAATATCCTGCTTTCGACTGCAGCTCTGAGCACACACGGCCCAGTTCACACAATACAGACGATAAATCCTGCTCTCGTTACAGCTGGCAGTCCGGGAACTGCTTCTTTTTTTATTTATTTTCCATAAATAACACTCGCGGCAGGCTCAACAGAGCTCGGAGCAGTCACAGACACTTAAAGCTTTGAAAACTGTCACCTCAGACGACGAGCGCGGTGTGCAGAGATGCTGGATTTGGGAGCGCTGCACTCGACTTGTTATATTTCTGTCTGCACAGCAGCACAACTGCCATTATTATGTGTGACTTAAAAACAGAAGCCTAGAGGACTCGATTGTTATTATTACAAATAAATACTGCATAATTCTGTTTTAAGGTCCGGACAAATAGAAAAGCCTGGTTTGACTCGCCTACCGGCACCGCTCAGGTGGCTAATTGGACAAGTCATGCTGGGTTGGGCTGCGTGCCTGCAGGCAATGCTAACACATCTCTGTTGAGGCCCAGAGTCTGCAAACACACACCGCGTATACGCTCGTCTGGCAGCAAGCAGCAGCAAAGAAAACCCACCAGGCCGCGTGCCGAGCAACATGAGCGCAACGAAGCTGCACGACGGAGCCCAACGCGGCATCCAGAGGCCGAGAGACCCTGAACCACGCGACTGAACCCGAATGAGCTCACTCTGCGAGTCTGTGACGTCACAGTCGAGGTTTGGTTCGACACGGAGGTTCAAACTGACCTCAGACTCGTTCCTGAAACAAAAAGAGGTTTGATGCATGTCAAACATGTTTTTTATATCCTGCTCTGATAAAAGAGAATCAAACCACATCTATTATTCATCACAATGGGAAGCCAAAGCGTCAAGTGCCTGATTCAGAGTCGGTGGTTCACTCAGTCAGACGGAGGAATGAATGAACGGTCAGATTACTGGTGCATCTGTTGTCTGTTAGCGGTGCGCTGGTGCAGGTGGAGGTTAGCATTTCATTTCAGACCTGAACCGGTGTCTGTGTGACACACTCGTGATGATTTTATAGGTAAAATTGCTCTAATCTGTTCTTTTTCATCAATAAATAAGTGTTTTTTTAGAGAATATGTTACTTAAACAAGAATAATATGATGAAAGGGACTCGTTTTCATTCATATACCTAAAATAAATAATGATCCTGACACCTAAACACTGAGTGACAGGCAGTTTTACATGAAGACAGTTAGCTTTTAGCCGAGCTAGCGCGCTGCGATTGGGTAAGACATGGCCACAGTGGACAGACCAGGCTGAAATATCACTTTTCAACATGTTAATGCTTCTTTAACGGCTCTAAGTCTTATTGCATTTACAGTAACAAGCACAGCGAGGCGCTTATCGATATGACAGTCTGTAATAATGCAGCCTGTTTAAAACCAGGTTCCAGTTTCTCCTCAGGAAGGTATTTCCTTCCTACCCTGTGATGTAATGACCCGGACAGGAAGGAGCTTCCAGCCTCCAGCTTCATCTCAACCTCCCCCCTGTCTAAATTTAGCTGCGTCAGCAAAGTGAACCCCCTCCAGCAGCAGCCAACAGCCCGATTCAATTACCGACAGCGTGCCAGACTCTACTCTGGAGGCCTGGGAGAGGCTGGACGTGTCCATGTGCTGCGGATAAAGACGCTGAAACACTCACGGACACTTTGCATCAGCGCTCGCCCACTCCCACTCACACATGTCAGGAAGCAGAGTAACTCAATACGAGGGCACCAGGCCAGACTTATTAACGCCACGTGTCGAGCAGAGCGACAAAGAGCAGAAAGACGCGTCTCTGGGCAGACGAGCGAGGAGGCAGAGTCCATCCGCAACAGAACGTGGCTCATGATAGTGAGCATTAATTAGAAACACACAGAAAACAGCAAATGATTCTAATTTAACTGAAGTTATACATGTTTTTTTTAAATTAACGCCCAATAACTAAAGAATCAGGAGAGGACAGGGAGGGAAAGCGACGAGAGGTGAGCAGGTGACTGCAGGATCATGGCGAGACAGCCTGCTTTACAGTAAAGCACCAGTTATATCCTCGCTGCAGGCAAAGACGACGCCACAGCAGACGCGCAGATCGAGCTGATCTCTGCAACCTTCCCACTGTCTCGTCTCTTCCGTTAGGATTTAATAACTTTACTGGAGGCGTCACAGAGGGATGTATTCAGCATTTCACGTGAGTCGGGAGGAGGGAGGGAGAGAAAGAGGAGGCAACACTCCCTCCTGGTGTCAGAACTGAAGCACACACACTTACCAGGGTGACTATGGCACACTCGGCGGTGAGCTGCGCGGCGCTGAACAGCGTCCTGACGAAGCGGTAGATCTGTTTCTGCTCGGGGTCGTGTTTGTCGTAGTCGGGGGGAATCTCCGACTTCTGCAAACGAAACGAAGACGAACATTTGATCTGGTCGTTGGAAGTGACTTTAAGCGCGGCGCTCTGCGGGGTTTGGATGTGCAGCGTCGGCCTGAGTGTTATGCAAATTACTGGATTTGATTCAGCAGTTGCACCAAAACAACAGGAGTGAAGGTACAGGTGGCGGCTCCTGGGAGGTCGCCCCTCGTGGGCCTATTCGCCGCTCATCAGCCGGCGTGCTTCGTCTCGCTGATGAACCCTGACAGCTCTACAGCTTCAGCGTAATGGAAATTCATCTTGGGTTCGGGCCTTACCGAGAGCGGATGCAGCTTCTCATCGAAGATGTCTAACAGCATTCTCCCGTCGACGTCTCTGGAAAGACAAACAGACACGAGGAGCATCGCGTTAGCACAGACGGCAGCAGACACATTTTATTAGAAACACGCCGGCGTCTGTTCAATCAGCCGATAATGAGCATCGATCTGCACGTCACAGCTGCACGTTACTGCTGTTCATTCTCTCTCCATAAAGCCTTTTCACTTAGTGTCTGTTTGAATGTCAAATGCATTGTTGAACATGGTAATTACACTCTCTCAGACCCCGAATTCTTCATTTGCTGTTAGAATAACAATTGAAAGCATCAAACCTCTAAACCTCTAATTGATTTTGTTGATTTTACCGTCATTTATAAACATTTAAACCCCAGATTTGTGCAGAACAAAGGTTATTAACCATTAAATGTTAGATGTGTAATGTTTCTGCATTAAAATACATGAAAACAACTAAACTTGTGTTATTTCTTTGGTTGAGTTTTCATTTTAAACACAAAAACAGGCCGCGGTCATGTCGTCCGTGAGTCACCGCTGAGGTTGTGACACATTTATTATATCTTCTCTAAGTTATCAGAGAAACAAGCTGAGCAAACGTTAGCAGCAGCTCGGCTCGCCGCCCCTCCAGGACGTCCCGTGTGCGGCCGACAGCGTGGGAGAAACAGTGGTTTTTAAGGTGGAACTGCTTTATTCAGTGTTTCTCTGGGTTTGAATCAGCGGCTCTGTTTGTTTTGGAGAGGAGGAGACCTCTGTGGAGAATTCAGCTCCCAGTAAAAACCTCCTGAACCATCAACACTGAAGGAATCCCAGCTGACAGGAAGACAACAACTCCCAGCATCCCACGCTGCTGCAACAGGTCGGTGCCTTTCCACACCTCGACATGTCATGTTTGCAGGACGATGCCCAGCTCACTCAGGCTTTGTGTGCAGTCAGTGGACTTTAAGGTGGTAAGAAACGAGGATGTGCATCATACCTGTTCTTTATGTGGTAGTATATTGCGAGGGCTACGCTGTGAAGACAAGAAAAAGGGGATTAGGGTCAAAAGGTCAGAGGAGAATGAGCCAAAGCAGGTCAAATACTGAGGGAGTCTGTCATGCAGTTACCATTTGATGGTGTATTTGAGGTTGGGCTGACTGACGGTGCTGTCGTCGAGGAATATGGTGGAGCACGAGCTGTACTTCCGTCTCACTGGGCCCGGATGATGCTGGAGATCACACACACACACACACACACACACACACACACACACACACACACACACACGTGCACGTCAATCTCTATTTCTGCCACACTCGGACCAGCCAACAGGCCTGTTGGGCAGTTGTAAGCCCACAAACCACTCCTGTCAGCACTGACATGGTTGCATGCAGGGTGGGGGGCGTTTATGGTGGAGTGCATCTTCACCGAAGCCCCAGACCCTCGGACTCTGATGAACTCTGCCTTTAACTGTCCCATTTTGTTCTCTTCATCGTGTCATTTGGGTGTTTTTCGCTGATCCGGGGTCCTGAATTAGCCAGATATCGATCGTTTGCAGGGTCAGCCGCCGAAATTAAAACACTTCCCCACAAAAATCGTGTCATCACGTGTCGTTTTGCATCGACTCCGCACACTGGCGATGGCGCCGCGCAGCGTACAACTGTCGATAGTAATCAATAACTTCATCACAATTCTCTGATTGACCTTCGGTGTCTGCCGTTGCTATGGTAACCTGGCTAGCTGGTGACACTTATCTGTGATATGCACAACTGTGCAGTGAAGAACGCAGGAGTACGCGCTCAAACAGCTTTCTGTGTCAGTGAACGCAACACTCAGGCTGTCAGTGACTGTCGTTCTCACTGCTGTGCGGCTGAATTCATTAACTCAGCTTCTCACTGTGCTTTACAGCAACGGGGCAAATTAATGGTACTTCTCAAACACGCTGAGAGAGAGACCCCTGCTGGATACTGTAAAAATACTCTGTTACAGGTAAAAGACAAGTAAAAGTTTGTGAAATGTGCCTAAAACATTAAAAGTAAAAGTACTAAATGCAGAAAAACATGTGGCTTTTATACTGTTACATCAGTGGGTTATTGTTATTCATGCATTGATGTGTGACCTGCCAGTGCAAGTGACGCACGATGCAACCGTGCAGCTGCAGCTTTGCGTGCGTTTTCAGTTGATCAGCTTTGTTTTGGACGCTGCTGCTGAGGCCGTGAAGATGAGCTGCACCACGCCGCCATGAAACTGACTGAACTACATCTACGAAATGACCATCGGCTACATCATCACCGCACACGTAGCTGAGACTGTCAGAGGAGTGTGGGGGGTCTGAAGGAGGAGGGGCAGTGATTGCAGGGTTGGGTTATGTTTAGGGTCAGTTTACTTTACCTTGTTCTCCGAAATGTGTGTAAACTTGCAAAAAATACAAAACACTCACATCAGCATTTGCACAATTATCAGTTATGCACATTAAATCAAACCAAGAAGACAACTGAGTGTGTGTGTGTGTGTGTGTGTGTGTGTGTGTTACTCACATGGTTGATGTAAAGGCTCTTCCGTTTCTCTCGAACTGTGGGGGGGAGATGACAGAGCGGCGTTCAGTGTCACATGAGGCTGAGCAGGGGTGCAGTACACAACCCTCGCAGACAGGGAGCAGCGTTTACCCAGGGTTCACACGCTCCCTCTGGCTTTCCTTTAACCTTTAACCACCCCGCAGCATGTTTAACTGATCAGTTTAAGTTTCATTGATCCTGCTGTAACACTGGAAATGTGTGTTTTCACTGTGTGAGCGAGTCCGCTCATCAGATCGTCGTCGTCTGAGCTGCGTCTTTGCCTGAATCTGCTCATTTGCAGTGTTAACGCTGCTTAATGGACGTGATGATTCGTTAGTTTAAACACACACACTCACACACACACACACACAGCTGCGTGTCGGCGCCCTGTCCGCTTGTGTATCCGTGTGTGACTGTGTGTGTTCGCAAAGCGGAGCAGATGCAGAGCGCAACATCACACACACAGTGACGTAGTGAGCTGTCTGGCGCCTTACACCCTGCACTGTCTCTCACCTACCTCGCACACACACACACACACACACACACTCTGATGCACATGTTTTCTTCTTCCCTCCTCCGGGCAGTCGTGACTGTGTGTGTAGCAACAGCAGCCTCTTACGTCTTCGTCACGGCTGCGTGTTTCGGTGAAAAACAGGCAGATTTCAATCTGATCGCTGTGATTTTTGGTTGATTTATGAAATAAATGAGACAAAAAGTTCTAAAATGTTTGTCTGCAGTCGTCACTGACACATAAACTACTGCTTTAAACTATCCCAACTTGTATTTCACCCTTAAGTGCTGCTAAAAATATGTAATTTCAGCCATTTCAGTCATCACAACACAATTTACAGGTTATTAATATGCAGCAGTATGCATCGTATAGGCCGACATGCACGTGGGCGCGCACACACACACACAAACACGCAGAATGGTCGCAGCAGTGAAGGCACGTCACCTGCTCGCAGAGGACGACACAGATCAACACCGAGGACACAGTAAAGCTTGAGGCTACACTGAGAGGCCGGCGCGCGCACACACACACACACACACACACACACACACACACACACAGTAAGCATTGATGCGGCCTGCCTGCTGAGACCGGACACACACGTGCTTACCTCTCTTGTTGGGCACAGCAACTGAAAAAACACAAAGTCCAGGTTGTCTCTATTTGTTTATGACACAAGATGCACAATGGGCTGTTTTAATAAAGGCTGGAGTGTGTTCACACTGTGTTCGCCGTGTGTTCGCCGTGTGTTTGTGTTCGCCGTGTGTTTGTGTTCGCCGTGTGTTCGCCGTGTGTTTGTGTTCGCCGTGTGCGCGACGTGTGCAGAGTTATTCAGCAGCAGCAGCCTCACACCAGATCAATACGGGCTCATGGCTCCTCAGCAGAACAGGCGTCTCTCCAGCGCGTGCACACTGAACAATATTAAGCCTCTTATCATCAAAGCAAGGCGACGATGGACTGGAAGGTAAAAACAACTTCATCACATCTCAGTTGATTAAAATGCGGCACCGTCACTCCGAAGTGTCCGGGCTGCGACGGTTCAGTGTCTCTGATCAAAAACAGCCTCGTGTGCAGCTGCTGTGGCTGTTACAGGAGCCCGCCTGGAGCCTTCACGCTGGATGAAAGGCGGCTGATCAACACTACTTCTCCACAACTCCCCGCATCAATGAAACAGCTCTGCAGCATATGCCGGCGATTGACGACTTGCGTGAGTTCGAGACATAAAGGCACTTTTGAAACAAGCTCTGCAGGCTGCGCTCTCGCTTAATGTGCAATCTGCCATGAGCTCCTCTTTGAACGGCTTCTCGCAGCTGGTGCAGCGTTTCCTACCATCCATGGAAACTGATAAAACGCAGAGAGACGTGAAGGGTTAAAGGCAAAACGGCAGGGCGAAGAATGAAAGAGAGGACCTGACGGAGGCGGGAGGCACTGAGATCATTTACTTAGAAAAGCAAAAACACTTCAAACGCTCTGTTAAACGTCCTGCACTCAGTACCAAAACTAAAAGTATTATGCATTAAGTCCAATAATGCAACAGCATGCATCAGTTTATTCATAAGTTTATTTTGTGCAGAGTATAAAGTGGCGTGAGGTGGAAATACTCATGTTAAAGTCCTCAAAACTGTTACTTAAGGATGCCAGTTTGCAAGTTTTGTATGAAAGTACAGAGGAAATGTGATAAAAGCTGCTCTGAGTGACTCTGCAGCAGGGGAAAGCAGCGTGTGGAGGAGCAGTTTAACATCTAACTTTGTGAATTAAGGCTTTATTTTGACCAAACCAGAGCTGGTGATCGTTGGAACAGTGCAAAGACAGAGTAAGGAGGTTACAGAGAGCTTTATTTCAGCTCCTGCTGAGTGAGTTATGAGTTAACTGGGTAATGAGGTTATCTTTGTTTTTCGAGAGAAACCTGAAATCAGAAGGTCGCATTTCTCCCTTTGTGATGTTTGCTTTGTTCGTTTATGAGCAGACCTGCCGCTCGTGCACACGCACCTGCACAAATACGGCAACCGCCAGCTGCTGGTCTGACGGCGACCAGTCGTAAAATCCCTCAGTCTCGCTCAAAACACATTAAAACCACATTTTCAAGCCTCAAACTGCACAATAACACAGAACAAGACGTCATTGCGCCTCAGTAAGTGATGAAACTCATCTCATTGATGCCACTCACCGTCAGTCTGCGACTTGCTGAGGAAGATGGTGCTGGCGCGGGGGTAATCTGAGGGGTTGTACTCCATTGGCAGATCTGCAAAAGGAGGGAAAACCAATCAGATTAGAGATTTGAACTACAGAGGAACTCATTGTTTAGGAAAAACCTGGACAACCAGGAGGCACTCATGGCAGGAAGTGACCTCAGCTCAGTATTCAAACTTCTCATGCATCTTCTGGCAAAGCGATATTCAGCAGGGATCGCAGGAAGAGTAAGCAACGCACACGAAGCTGCGATGTTTGCCTGGTAATTGGCTTTCGAGGTTAACCGCCTCTCTGCAATGGCCTGAAGTGAACGGAAAAACAATCGGTCGCTGCCGCGGCGCTGTGTAAACGGCGGTTTGTGTGAATCGATGCGCTAAGCAAACACGACGGCAAGGTATAGATTTGTTTTAGATCATTGTCTGCACACACGCGCACAAAACCAAGGACCCGAAACAGAAACCGTAATAAATCACAACAGACTCCCACAGAGGGTTTGTGCAACGTCTGACGCTGCAGGCAGAGGCGCTGAAACCAGGTTCAACTGAGTTTCAGACATAAATCCAGTTTCGGTCTGTGTTAGAGACATGTGCTTTGTCCCAGTCTCTGCACCTTTATGTGACATGCTAGCAGCTTTGTGAATGCATATCACGAATGCGCGTAATAACCGGCTCTAAATCAGAAACAGCACTGATGAACTGCAGTAAAGCTGAAGCGCTACAACAAGTTTAGGGATTTACATCAGTGATATTTAGATTTAATTACTTAATTTGTTTATTTTCATTTCACAACACACATTTAAACACAGTTTGTCATCTGCATTTGACTCGTCGGACTGGCACCACACAAACTTAACACACACTCAAAACCAGCGTGGGGTGGTGGCCCCATTAGCAGCTTCCTGGTTTCTTTGGATGATGTCAGTGAAACAGGAAGGGTCAGAAGGGACCAACACCCAGACAGGGGGAGAAACAGATGCCAGAGGACAGAGAGAGACGGGCGGAGCAGCGACAGGCTGATAATGACGGAGGAAAGGGGCGAAAGGGAGACGGAGAGGAGAAGACGAAGTGATGAGAGTGACAGATTTGAAAAATGACTGACAGCAGCAGCAGCGAGGAGGGGGAAGAGGGAGAAATGATAAAGGGAACAGAGGCGGGAGGAGGAGAGGAGAATAACAGATAAGCCCCAGTGTTAAATCTCCTGGAAATGTGTTGAAGCAGTTTAAATCCAGCACTTGAACGCACCACGACTCAGATCACAGAGCGCTGCGGGTTACACATGCAGGGCTCCGCTATTGTGTCCAAACTCTTTTGAACTACTGTCTGTTTTGTGCTTGAGAGGCACTTGAAGAGCCTCAAAGGACACACACACACACACACACACACACACGCACACACATGCACACACATGCACACACACACACACACGTGCTGCAATGATGTAGGAGGAAGTGACACACGGTGCTGAATAAAAGATGGGCGTGTGGGAAGAAGCAAAGAGCGGTGAAGGAGAGCTGAAGGTGGATTAATGATGCTAGTTAGCGGCGTTTGAAGCACGCGCACAAACACACACACACACACACAGAGTCACTAATAACTAATAATGAAAGCTGTCATTTAGAAAGTAAAGCTCCTGGTGATGTCACGCCTCTAACACAGGAAGTCGACTGTGTGCAGACGCAGGGAGTGTCCCTCTGGGCGGCTGGTGTCAGTGACCCTCGGTGCGGTCCCACCCTCCCTCCTTGCTTCGCTCCCTTTCTCAAACCTGGGGTGGACGCAAAGCACCCAACTTCCTGCGTTGCAGGAAGCGGAGCGGGTGGGAAATGAAGTGGGGGGGTGGCGGTCACACATTGTTAGGGAGGTGAGCTGAACAAAGAGTGGAGGGAACAGGTCACAGCGTGGACGCCAGCCAGTTTCAAACACATGAAGGACAAAAACCAAAAGATGGAGACTAAAGCCGCCATAACCTCGCCGCTCTTCTTCCCATGGTGCATTTCAGCCTGTTTCCACCATGCACGCTGCAGCTCCAGCTCCATTCAAAGCAAAGTTAATCCGCCTCAGTCACGTAAAAACCGCGCAGTCGTACTAACGTGTCTTACTTTTAATCACCCTGGTCATACTGGGATATTGTGGGCACTGTTGCAAATCAATTAACAGGTCTATTTTATATATTTCTATGATTTTTGCATCAGTGTGATGCAGATCCATTTGGTGTAATCCAACCTGATCTAATCTAACTACGGCGCAATCAGTTCAAAAAGGAAAAACAACCTGAAACATGAACCGCAAACAGCTGCAACCACCTGCAGGAAAGAGAGGAAACGGACGCCTCTCGTGGCGCCGATAGTCAAAGTGTGAACAGGAATATCTGTGTTGCTGTGGTTAGCGGTTAGCTGGCGCCGTGCCGACCTGCCCTCTGAGCTCGTCATGAGGGTGGCTTCAGGTTGCAACAGCAGCCCTGCGCTGGTTTCTGGACGCCGTGCCGAGGTGCCAGCCTGAGGGGATCCAGATGGCGCAGCACGGCACCGCCCGGCTGTCAGCGGCGTGCTATCAAACAGTACGCCCACGTGGTCCGAGATAAGAAGCACGCGGCACATCTTGTAATGGAGTGTTTGAGACGAGAGCACACGCTGTAGCCGCTGTTTGAAAATAGATGGGTGAACAGGAACAGCGTGTTGCACGGTCATAGCTGCTGTGACGCTCGTTTCTATTCTTGCGGCGTTGATTCAGACTGTTCTCGCCGGGGTTTGATTCGACCATTGATGTGTTCTCCATTTTGGGGCTCAAACGGGCTCTGGCTCACCCCTGGCTCACCCCTGGCTCACCCCTTTGGTGTTGCACAGAGTGCTTTCGTGCACGCAGCTCACCTTGAACCTCATCCATCTGCCTTCTGGTGAGAAACAGCCTCCAGAGCGCAGTTTGGAGCAGCAAAGCAAAGCAGTTTTCATGTTTTCACTCACCGCAGACTCTCAGACTGCTGCATATCACATGCTACTGTGACTTGGGCATGATAACACTCCTGTGTAAGTGTTTTACTGTGAGAGAAGGAAAGTGTGAGATCACAAAAGAGGAGACACAGCTGCCGACGTGCTCGCTGGGCATTGTTAGCCAACGTGCCACAGAGGGCGGGTCTCGACGGTGAAGTGGCTCTCACCTCGGATAACAAAACACTTCACGGAGCAGGGGGGGGGCCTGGGCTGTGGCATTAACCCCCGCGTCTGTGTGAAAGTGCTGTGTGTTATCTGTGCTGTGGCATTTACCCCCAACGATACAGCCGGCGTGTTTTCATTTGAACAGCGTACGTGTGATAAGACGGAGCGAGTTCACGCTGCACCGGTAGTGATTTAACATGGAGACACTCCATAATAGCGACATGAGATGTGCTCACACTCCGGGCAGGAGGTCTCTTCTGTCTGGAGGACAGTATAAATCAAACACCTCAAACCATAAAACAAGCTAATTAAACATTTAATCTGCTGCCAGTTCATTTGGCAAAACCCGTGTTTCTAAGCAGGTTAAAGGTCGGTAGAGACTAAATAAATGGGAAACCAAGTGAATGAACTAATGTTTAATGACTCACTCTCCTCTTCTCTGCACACTCACACACAGACAGCAATGGCACAGCATCGTCAGAGCTCGTAGCAGCATAAGCACCCCTGAGCGTGCACCATCGATCGCACCCATCAGAGGGGAAGGGGCAGAGCAGAGGGCAGCAGTCTGCGGCTATGCTAGCAGCTCATGTCATCTGTACGAAGGCTTGATGCCGACCTGCTCGCAGTGGCATTGCTAACATGCTGATGTTTAGCATGTTGCAGAGCTTGTTAGCTTGTTTAATAATCAGCACAGAGCGAAATGTTAACCAAAGCATGACGCTTACGCCTGTTTTGGCCAAATTAGCCTATGCATTAGCCTAATCTCCACCATGCATGTGCATTTTTATTAGCTTATAATGCAGAATATGGTCTATAATGTTCTATAAAGTTCATTTAATGTAGTTAGTTGTTTAAGAAAGCAGTAAGTATTTGAAGTCTGACTATGAAAAGCCTGAAACACGTTGTGATACTGTGAATCCCTCCAGGGTGAGCGTGCACACGTGCAAATGTTTAATTAAAAGTCATGTGCAAGGTGGAAACATGTCATTATAACAGTTTTCAGGCATCTGTGCCTCCGTCTCCGTCTGCTCCTCACATACGTGCACGCAAATACATCAGCAGGTCGGGGGGGTTTAAAGTTTCCTGGATACATCAGCAAACACACACCACACCTCCCGTCTGCCTGCACGGCTACGTCCTGCTCTACAACAGGAAGACATCCTGCACTCACACGAGGAAGGACTACATTAAAGAGTGCGACCAGCCCCAAACACCAATCCATCATTTGTGACAGTGACGTCGCCCGGCAGCGTACCTGGCCATGTACCTGGAGCACTGCTGTTGATTACTGTTGACAAACGGCTGTGATTAGGTGAAACAGAACAGCCCGGGGTTCGATGGAGGAGTGAAGACAGAAAGCAGCGATGATGCTGCAGACGGGGCGCGATCAACAGAGTGTTAAAGCCACGTTTTCTGCGTACGAGCAGGAACGCGACGTGTTGATGTGCCAAGGGGACGAAGGAGGCGGCGGCAAATGATGTGGCGAGGACAGACGGCTGGAGATAAAAAAAAGATGCTGCAAATGCAAAAAGAGAGCGGCTGCACTCGGATTGTTATCGACATCTCGTTCAGCGAGGCCTGCAGCTCAGATTTGTTTCTCCAGACACTCAGCAGTGGACTTAAATGCAACATCAGCTGATATACCTCCATCCTCCAAGCAGAGGATGTCATGAAAACAGAGAGAGAGTGATGGAGATGTTAGAGGGTGAAGTGTCCACGAGCAGGGAGAGGACTCATTTAGCCTGCACCCAGCTGAGAGCCATAAACCCACCCTCCCACTTTCTCTCCCCTCCCATCCCTGCATCCTCTGCTCTGTAGCTAGGCAACGCTCGCTTGAAAGGCAGGCCCATCAAAGGCAAAGACGGGCACGCTGTCTTTTTCTTCCCTTCGCTTGCTCCATCCGCCTCTCTCCGCCTCTCCTCTCCCACCTGCTCGCACACAACGCCGTGCTAATTGCTGCCGAGTCTTGTTGCGCTTGGCGATGCAGTTGCACCGCGCGAGCAGAGATTTCTCTGTGCTGCCTTCTTGCAGCGCATGCACACCTTCGTACACAGCGCCAGCAGCGGGGACAGGAAGTCGACCTTTTACCTTACCGTCTCGAAATTTGCATCAAAAAACCAGAAAAAACCCACATCTTACGTGCTGAGCAATGCCACAAGTCAAAAACACTTCATCAGTCTCTGTGATCAGACACATGCAGCCACATGCACGTGCGGCCTCTTGCAGATTTAAACACACAAACACAGCCATGGCATCCATCGGTATATACACACAAGAAGGGAGCAATTACGGTACAAAGGGGCAGCTGGGTGGACAGCCAGCAGGGTCCTATGGGAGAGAGACGGCCAATTAGGATCAGCTGCACTGCAGGGGGGTTAAAAATAAAGAAAAGGGGCAGGTAGGCTAAGTCATGAACTCAGATATTCAGATTATAACTTGCAGGGAACAACACTGGTGGTTTGCACAGTGCAAATTTACATGGTTGGTCTAATGCAAAGCAGTTTTCCTGGAGACAAATGGCAAATATACTCGCGCTCCCGTCCTGAGCTCGCAGGAGATGCATGTTTCATACACCAGCTATGTAATGTTCAGAAAATGCAACACGACCCCCTGCAAGCTCCCCTCCCGCCATTGGCCATCTGTCCCGGCCGAACACGATCCAGGAACCGCGGTGAGAGATCCACATCGGCTGCGCGCATCTGGGGGAGAAGTGTGAGAACGCCTGGGTGCCTGCAGGCAGCAGACTGGACACACATGCTGCAGGGCTTCTGTGATACTGCAGGGTAATTCCCCTAAGCGTCCCTGTTTCCACGCAAGTATTTCAATGCAAATGAGTCCGGGAAGCAGACGGATCTGTCGGGCTCATGTTTTATTTGCTCTGGCAGACGCGTCTTGCTTCCCATCCCCTGTCAGGGCCAGGCCAATCACAACTGTTCCATCCAATATAAGGAGAGTTTGACACGATGGAAACGCCAACACTCGCTCGCAGACGCTCATCTCTGCACGTCGTGCTCCGCCACACGTCCCGTATAAAATCAAAAATGAACCGCGAGCTTCCAGACGGACACACATTTGAATACTACTCTGCTGATGGCCGGCTAAATGCAAACTGCAGCCCAAAGGAATGAAAGCAGCGCGAGCCGTCGTAACAGCCAATCACGCTGCACATCTTACTACAGCAAGACGTGTGGGTTTTGCTGTTGATACACAAATATTAGAAACAGGATTGCTGCACTGATGAAAGCTGTGATGCATTAGCCTGTCGTCCACCCTGAGCTCCTCTCACAGCTCCTTGTTTAACTCTAACCACTGTCTCTCTCTCGCTCTCTCTCTCTCTCTCTTCTCTAAGCTTCATCCGGTGTCAAGCTGTGGAAGGAGCCGAGGACGACAGGAAGGCCATCTGTGCCAAGCGCCGTCATATCTGTCTCTGCTGACATTTGCACACAGCACACGCAAACCGTTGGCATGCACACGCACATCCCCTCGTACAGGCATTTGCACCCATGCATAAATCAACACAAACAAAAGCAAACACACCAGAAAAACAACGGGCTTTTACTTTTATTATGGATAACACACACATGCACACACACACACACACAAGTACTATAGATACTTTATTTCTGGGAACATTCAAATGATGCAGGTACTTTTGGTCAAAAGCAGAGTTTAAATCAAAATTGTTAAAAGCCTGTGGGTTAAAGTTACTTTTTGCACTGACCTTTCTAATAAAGGAGGCAAATAAAGGCAGAATTTAGCAGCACAGCCTCAAAAATCAAGCATAACATCGTAATTCTGTGACTGATAACTTGAAACGAAATGAAAAACAATAGTTTTCATCATCCTCTGTGATGAAGATCAACAGATGGCACGTCCGCTGCACCGTAATCACACCGAAGCACAACACTGCAACAGACAATTACGTCCACTGGAGCTATCAGTTAGGCTGCACAGCCTGTCAGGTGTTGTTGCGCCACACAGGCGGACCAAGTCAGCCTCCAGCAGCCAATCAGCAGCGTGTAATTACCTCCACACCTGCTCGCCAAAGTACCACCAGCGACCCGAGTGCTCCCATCTGATGGCTGCACGCTCTGTTAGTCGGCTAAATTAGCCCACAACACGTCCTCAGTCATTGCTTTTCCGCGCCACAGCAGACATGACCTATTCAAACATGTTGTTCTATAGGAGGGAGCATCATGTGACTGCACGGCGGTTAAAGTCACATGAAAGCCCACATGATGGCACTGAAGATGATAATTGATGCCAGTATGGATTAAAGACATTAGACTAATGAGAACATCATGCCTGGTTTGCAAAGGGTTGCATCTGTGCACTGACACATATTCCAATAAATGCATTTTAATGTGCATCTAAATTAGGATTTAAAGTGAGATTAGAGCCATGCAGACAGTCCAGCGTCAATTCATTTACCGTGTGAATTGCAATTCGCTGGTGGAGGAATGAGGTAACGTGTCTGCTGCTTCATCCACACGTTGCAGATGAGTTGCAGCAAATCCAACCGGCAGCAGCTGCAAGGGCTGATGTAATGTCATGAGAATGGACGTGTGAACCTGCAGATCTGGGCTAACTGCAGCAGATAAGTTCCTTTGTCTTTAGGACACCTGCAACGGCAGCCACTGTTGTGATTTCAAGCCCGGTGCAGACGGGTTAATAATTAACCTGCTTTACTGCCCAAACAAGTGGCTTTTGCTCAGGAACACACTCCCAACGCACTCTGCTGCTGCAGAATCAAGTGCGAGGTAATAAACGTATGACTCTTGTTTAAATCCTGTTGTGAGGAGCTCAGTCAGGTCACAAACATGGTCACAAAAGCTGCCTCCCCTCGTTCTGCAGAGCAAATCTGCCAGCAATGCAACTGGCCCGCTGACAGCTGTGCCCAAATGATCTCTCGAGCTCCTAAACACCACATCTAATTGCCGCTGAGACCCGTTCCCAAGCGTGCGCGTAGTTGAAAGCGCCACTTCAGCGAGCAAACAGCCTGCATTATGTAAGCTGGGTTCTGATTAGACCATTCAAGAGCGCTGACGGGAACGTACTTACACTTTTCTGTTCTTCCTGCCTACATGAAGCACACGCTCCCGACAAGCTGGATTTGGGGAATACGCTCCGAACGATGAGGTGAAGACCTGAATCACAAAGGCTACAGGCATTCCCACGCTCCCCTACACCGCCGTCTTACACTTGGAGAGCACGAAACAAACTCGGTTCTGCATTGTGCTTACTCAACGCAGCCACAAATGCATTTTAATCAGATTTTATCCCTGAAACTGACAAAACGTTGACTTTCTGGAGATGGACTGTAGATTATGTGCGGTACAAGTTGTAAAGGTGAATAACAGAAACCTCAGGGGGGCTGGAAATGTCACCCGGAGCTGACGCAAACATTGGATGTGCAGTGTCAACATTTATAAAGGCCTATGGGAAGAAGAGCTGTTAAAGTAGACGAGGTCGCGGAGCTATTAATAGGCGTGTTTGAAGTCAGAGCCCTGATGCTCCCGTGAGACTAAAGGGAGCTTTCCCCTCATGTCTGGCCTGAATACTTAAGTCCCCACGCTGATGCTCAGAGCAGGTTAGCTGCTTGAGACTGAGTAAATAAGAAAGTGCATTGATAAAAAGGTTAGTATCAAGCCGGTGGGTGCACGTTCAGGCTTGAACTTCACTGTGTTTCCAACCAGAGGCGTCGACCTGCATCCTGCAGATTGTGTCTCAGGAGTGTTTCGCCTCAACTGCATTGAAAACACATGCGTGTCGCTCGGAGACGCTCTGCCTTATTGCGTTCCTGATCAGTGATCCCGCGGCGGTCTCTCTCCACCTTTATCAGAACTGGCAGGAGACCATTACAATGTGGATTTCTCAGGGGACGGCGCCACACGGAGTGAGCGGGCGAGCAGGTAATTTGCAGGAGGGGAGGATGCATCTTCCCAGGCGTGGGTGGAACGAGGCACCAGGATGAGATTGTCACAGGCGATTGCATTTTCATTAACACTCGGCGAATCAGTTAATTTGTTTTTAGAATGGAAACCATTCGCTTCTGAAGTGATTTGTTGCTCCTTCTGGGAAATTGCTGGCTTTTGTGGGCAGCAAAAAAAGGTTGGCGGCAATTCGTCTCTTATTTTAGCCGCCGTCAGTTTAGAGACAGAACCAGAAGCAACCAACGCAACCGAATCAAACGCACAATTGCAGTTTAGTAAATTCTGTGTTGCAGCATCGTCGGTGCACACACAAACCTGCCCTTTCCCCAGTGTCAGGCTGAACAGACCTCATATAAAAGGCCTGGTTGTGCGGCAAAGCTTTCCATTTGTGTTCTACCCACTACCCCAGGATAAACACAGGTTCATACACCTGGGTTGATAAGATAACTGAGTGCAAACAGCTTCAGCAGAGGACAAACACTCCCTGCAGCACGGTCTCTGCAGGAAATGGATGGTGGAGTTGCTGTTTTCAGGTCGGTAACAGCACCGGTGTCTTACTTTGTAAAACACTAAAATGAGAACTTTTTGTTATCTGGATAATAAACAATAAGGTCTTTCCTTTGCATTAAAACCTTTTTGTCCTCACTCAGATCAGATCTTTGTCCTCCAGCAGAAACCTGCACCTGTAATTTGAGGTGGCAGCAGGTTAGCATCAGGCTTTTCAGGAGCTGTTTCACTTGGGGGAACTCCAAACTTTGTGAAACGCTCAATTCTCAATCATTAGCCCCGTCTTGTCACTTCAGCAGACGTAACATTGAGTTTTTCCTTTTCTCTGTATAAAAATGATGCGTCAGTTCGTCTCAGTGTGTTTCAGCACCGGTGTGTTGGTGACCAGAGCAGATCAGCTTTCGTTCTTCACACAGTTCTGCTGAACAACACATAGAAACAGTCTTTGATTGCACAGAGGAAACATCTAATCAGCTTGTTGTGTTTTATGCATGTACAGACTGTTTCCACCTTAGAGCCAAAGACAGATCACATGACATATTATGATACCAGGTGTAAACGGTTGTCTTTAAGGGCTCATTTGTCCCTGAGCGATGCCTGAATGTCTGTATTAAACTGCGTCTTTACAAAGAGTCCGTCCACATCTCAGCTGTGAGAGAGGCTGATGCCAAAATGTGACATTTGCCGCCCCGGTTCTCTGACAGCTCGTCAGGCTGTCGTCGGGGGCGCTCCGAGGCTGTTTGAAGAGCTGCCTCTCTTGGCTGAGCTCGCTGTGAACGACTGCTCAGCTCTTATTTGGCTCTTAAATCACTTAAATGCTTTTACATTTAAAACCTGTGACGTGGACGACGGACAACAGCGATGCAAAGTGCTTAATGCTACATAAAACATTAAATATGCATTAATTAATACAATTAGTGCATGCATGATATTGCTCTTTTGGCAACGGAGACTTTAACTGACTATCCACGATGAAGATGTCTCCATCAATCAGCCAATCAGCATTGTATTTAATGCAGATGTTGAGTGAAATGTGCAAACACTGTTTCAAGCATTAGCACACTTGGATATTGTGTATACTGTTATATTATATTACATGAGAAGACACAATGCCCTGCTGCAAAGTGTCAAACATGAGGATTTTCAGCTTTGCCTGGTCTGTGACAGGGATAGCGGTGGTGATAGTGACAGAGTGTGAGGGTAAACCTTCAAATCTTTGGGCTTTAGAGTGTTAATGGGGAGAAAACAAGACTTTTAAAGACGTTTTCTGGTATTTTTTTTGGATTATATGAAATAATAAATAAAGAAAAAGACACGATATGGAGCCATTTGCTCATAAATAATCATGTTTTCATGTTAATCATCCCGTGTAGTTTTATTCATGGTTGATTGTGGTTATTCTGGTGTTTGATGGCTGTTGATGCATTAACAGCACTGGCGGTGAGTGCTATGGGAAAAAGGGCATATTGTCTAAATGACAAATGTCGTTTGCATGGCGAGGAGCGTTTTTCCACCTTAGCAACAATCACAACACTCGTATCACACACCCTACATGTAGGTCAACCCGTCTGGATTTCATAGTTAGGAGACTCCCCGGGCTCATCAACCAGGCATGAATAATCCATGTCCAGATTTCAATTAGCCTGCAAGCAAGACTCATCAATATGTGTGTGTGTGTGTGTGCATGTGCATGTGTGTGTGTGTGTGTGTGTGTGTGTGTGTGTGTGTGTGCGCATGCTCCAGAAATAACTAAGTTTAACAGGCAGAGACGAATGCTGGGCCTGGAGCCACTGCTCATTTACAGATGTCTGCGTTAAGTAAAACCCAAACGGGGGCGACGCATCCATCTGCTTCACTTTCCTTCCTCCCTCATCCCTCAGACCTGAGTGGCCTGGGTTTACCTCTGCTCGGAGCCGATGTGCAGAGATACAACATTACAATGTTCCCTGATCAAATTAGGCTAAAAATAGCTCCGCTGCTGGTTTGGAGGGTCTGGAAATCCCTCCTCTGAGCGCCGCAGCGATGGTGAGCAACATGAGCTACATGCGGATGACAATCGGTCACATCAGTCAACGTGTCCTTCATATTCCTGTCCGGCTGTTCCTCCGGGGGAAATCCTCCTCTTTATTCTGCAAAATGTCTCAATTTAAAGAGTCGTTTGCTTATTTTTTCTCTGGCGGAGCTCAGAAAAAGGCCTGCCACTGATATAATTCCACTTATTTTAGAAATGCGATCAAATGATTTAACAGAAACTGCAAAGACATCCTCTCTGCAGCGTGGAGCTACCTCTTCTACCTCTTTAGAAAACACTTCCTTATGCAACTACCTATGCATTTTTCATATTAAATGCATTTAGCCCTTTGACTGTGGAGGCTGCTCAGTCACAGAGTATTTCACGAGTGATTTGCTCCCACTGGGAATCGCTTGTTTAACCTGTTTATCGATCGCCACCATAAAACTTAACCACCCTTTCCGAGTCCTAACGAGCAGATATACGTGCCGTGACGTACAGCCGATACAGCGTGACACAGTGAACACAAACACTCATAAATAAGCCGTCAGGAGAGGCGTGAATCATCGGCATCTTTATCTGCGTCTGGTGTGTGAGTTATGATGACAACACACAGCGTTGCCATAGAGAGCGATCGGCCGCCCCGGCTAATCAGATTACACCGCTGATTGGTGAACGGGGGCTACTTGGACGGCCCTGTCATACGTGCGAGGAGGCTGTTCAGCGAGCACTGTGAGTGTTTTGTTTGTGCGCGTGTCATCACCACCGTCAGCAGTTCACTTTTTTTTTTTTTTTTTTGGGCAATCACATGCTCAACGTATCCGGGGTCACGCAAGTAAACACAACCCAAGCTGAACCGAGGCGAGGCGAGGCGAGGCGAGGCGAGGCGGGCGAGTTGGTGTAAAACATAGCATAATATTTGCAAAACCAGATCTAATGAAACTCGAGAGGTTGATGCCATCACACTGGCCTCTTTCATGAGTGATGACCAGGGAAGATTAACACCAGCAGTGTCCGTTTCCTCATTCTTTCACCGCACCAATATCAAATCTCCCTTCTGTATTTACTGTTCAACAAGTCCTGGAGAGCACACCAGCTCGAGCGTGATAACCTACAGAATATGTGACTTTGCCTTTCCCACGTGTTTATTTGCTTCCATTAAGCGGCGTTCCTCTCGGTACACAAGCCCCGCGGCGGTGGAATGCCATTAGAGATCCAGTGACGCGGCCGGAGGGTCACTGCCTAAAGACTTGTGTCAACATCTTAGGACAAACAGCTTGAAACCAGTTCTTGGTCTCGCCTTCCCTTCACCGTTCCGCTTATTCTGAGAGGCGTGATTCTCAGCTTTGTGTTTGGATTTGTTGGTCACTTGTAACTACTGTGCTCGCAATAGGATGCATGCATGAACTCTTTTCAATAAACATTAAATTTGTTTATTTCCTTAATGCTTATAGACTTTGCGAGCTGCAGGTGTGGAAATCGGTTAAATCTGCAATGAGACCTGGACAAATTTCTAGCATGCATGTTCGAGAGGGTTGTTGGCAGATTGATCAATAGTAAAAATGCTAAATTATTTCATTTAATATCATTTTACACTGAAAATGCTGGAGAACATCACATCTGATTGGCTGAAACCAGGTCTTTGCAGCTGTGAACCATTCTTAAAGTTTCCCTTATCAAGAGGTCCGGAGGAGAGATACTGTAATGTCTCGTGGCCGTCTAAATACTGGTGTTATTGCACTGATTCTGGTATTTCTGCATTAAAATGGGTCAAGGCATTCACCAACTGTGCATTTTTTTAAATTTGATGTGCGGTTTTATTGCTGCAGCATGGTAAAAATAAGGTCTCTGGGCTCGCAGCAGCAAACTCGGAGCAGAGCTGCTGCGAAAATGGCAGCGACGGTGGTTCAGACATCTGATTAGGATGCCCTGCAGACGCCTCCACGTGGAGGTATTCCAGGCACGTACAACTAAGAGGGCACCCCCTTGGGTAGACCCAGAACATGCTGGGAGGGATTATATATATCCCATCCGGCCTGGGAATGCCTTTGGATCCCCCTGAGGAGGAGCAGCAGGAAGCGACAACAGAGGATCTCTGGCCTACCGTGCTGAGCCTGCTGCTACTGCAACCCAGAGCCAGATAACAGCAGAGAGGGGACAGAGTGATAGATGGATGGATGCACTGTTGTTGCACAACATCATTCTCTCTGCAGCTTAAACCTCAAACCGAGTATGACCTGCTCCATCAATGACAAACTTGCTGATGAGGGCGCAGACAGAGCCTCAGGCTTACGTGATTACTCACTACAAGGAGCCTAACTCCCACAGCGACGAGTACAGCGCGGTGGACTGGCCTGTTTCACTCCACATCCTGCAGACTGAGCGATGTAGCTTCAGGAGCGAAGCTGCCGTACCAGAGGAAGAGAGGAACACATGACTCCAAGTGGCATTTTGACCTGTTTTTGACTTTACACCACGCTGTGCAGGGATGTTCTTCCGTGTCAGCTCCAACAGTTAGGGCTAACATTAGGGCTGGGTCCTGCCAATGTTTTGCATTTTTTAATAAAGCACTGTGGGTAATTTCCTGCCTGTGGTTGCATGCTGGGGTGATCATCCCTCCCTCACTCTCTTCTTCACTTCTCACTAGACCCTGATGAAATCCATAAAATTGCACAAGATGGAATTTAATCTAAGATCCACTGAGTAATGAAACTTTCTATAGCCTGTTTGTTTGAGTAAATAACAAATCAAAGCACCTTTTGTCTGAGGCAGCCCCTAAAATCTCCCGACGGGCCCTGGATTTAAAACCTACCACCGAGTGTGACTGGTGTTAATGAGCAGGTCACTTCCTCTACTCTGAAGGAAAATGAATGAACGTCCCGCCACAAACGCCGTCCGTCATCATCACATCACCTCCCACCCCAGCACAGTATTCACACTCGCCCTTCAACACGCCGCCCCGACCTCAACGCGCCCTTTCACACGCAGACACATGGTGAAAATGACGCAAGCTCGGGGTCTGACATCAAGTCAGCAGACTCATTCAACCGCCTTCTGGAGCTGGTGGGAAAAAAGACTTATAAAACTTAATACTCATGCACGATTGTTTGCAAACCACAGCCATCGTTTTTAGGCACCTCACTTTGTGTTTTTGCTGTTTTCTACCGCACATCCACCACATTTCATTTACTCTCTTTGCAGATTAAAATTACGCAAGTATAAACATAAGACTGCCTTTAAAATTAAGGCGCATTTTCAAAAATCGATGCCACCAAATGAATCTTACCCCCTTATTTTATCAGAACATGTGCAAAGATCCACTGGAGCCTGTTTTTTTTAATGTAAATCAGTATTTTTTTTTAAAAATCAGGTGCAGTCCATGTTTAGATATGTTCATCTGAATTAAAAATAGTTTCCAGAATCTGAATTTTTCACCTTTCTTAATAAAAATCTGGTTCTTAAGGATCAGATTTACAGTCTGCATCGTCTTGCTTTCGAATTGTCAGACAGTGAGCTGCACAACAGTGCATAAAGCAGCGAAAACTAGCTCTACCTCCACACATCAATGCATCAGTGCTGCCTAATAATATAATATGCACACTGTAATGTCTCCGCTGGATGAAATGTGACTTATGGATGTGATCACTTCTGCAGCCAGTGCATATTATATTACAGGTTTCAAGTGCAAAGAAGGCTACAGCGCTGTAGTTATGATGTGATGGGTGGGTGGGTCCTTCGCACAGATGTTGCAAGCTTTCATTATGTCTTAATACACCAGCCCAAATCCTTTTAGGCTCTGGGTGTTTGTAGAGTAACAAACCACAGTTTCCTGCTGTAATATGATAAATGTAAACAAGGTGTATTTGTTGTTGTCGTTGCTTTATTGATTACATCCAGGCACGTCAGTGGAGAAGGCTTAGCTGCATCTTACCGTCTAAATTCTCTCTGTCGCTGATGTGCTGGAGGTTGCAGCCCGTGTCCTCCCGGCTCAGCTCCGGCTCCGGCCGGTAGGGCTCGAGCCTGGAGTGGTTGTTCCGCCGGTGCTTGGGGCTCGAGGACACGCAGCAGGAGGCCGTGTTCCCCATGGTGCAAGCGGGCTTCGGTTGTAGTCCAAACCCGACACGGTGTCTCCAGCCGTCTCCCGGCCGTAGCTATTCGCGGTACTACAGCGGAGAAAAAACGGGGCGGTAACGCGGACAGCCAGACCCGGTGCAAACTACCAACCCCGGTGTCCGTTAGCGTCGCGCGCCCTCCGCCTAAAGCCTAAAATACGGTTAACAGCGCGCGTGCAGGCATTTAAAAAGCAGATAAAACACCGAGCGGGGCTGTTAAATCAGGGGAGCAGCCCGACGTCCCCTTCCAAGCGTCCAGGCGAGGGCAGATACGTCTCAGGCTTCGGTTTCACGCTCGACTCCCTCGCCTTGTAGTTTCCGTCCAGGCTTCCGGTTTTCTTCACAGACACATTTTGACACCCCGCTACTTTATGGCGACATGAATGACTGAGAGGACGCGATACTTTAGCGAGCTGGGAGAGATATTTTATGCCCTCAGCGCTACATGGTTGCCGATGAACTGTGGAGGGCTGCCGCTACATCCGCTGCCGTGTTGCGTTCATGAACTCCTCGTAAAATTGGCAATCTTTACCAAGAAGTAAGAAAATATATAAAGACTGCTTTTAAATACGGTATTTTACACATATAAAACCCCCAGAATAACTGTGATCATAACAACAAATATGCTTTGTTAGAAAAAAAAATCAACCACAACACTCTGAGGTGATACATCTAGACTATAATTTAATTTTACATCGTTTTTAAAAACCTTATCCACTATTAGCGTTATTTTTTTTCCTTTTGCTTTCAATTACCCTTTATTCCGACTGTTAGTTGTTCACATCCTCTTTGGCATATTGTTAAAGAAAGGTCGCACATGCGCGCATTTCGAATTTACAACATTACGGGCGGCGCTTAAACGTATCTTAAAAAGCCCCTTCAACGCTGCTGCTGTTATGGAAAAGGTTCCGGTTCAAGTGGGTGTCTACAACGATGTAATAAATGGACAATTATGACAGTGTCTATGGGGGAGAGCATGAAATATGAACAATACATACATGGGAAAGAATAAAAAATAGAATAGAATAGAATAGAATAGAACAGAAAGTGGTTTAAGTTGTCGATATTTTCACAATTTCAGCTCTATATATCTACAGTAGAGTCAGTGTGATAACAGTAAACCAGAGGGATATAGAAATGTGTTCTTGTTTAACAGGTGGCTGAACACTCCTGCTCTGTTTACTGGGGTTATGACGTGTTATGGACCCAAACATGGGCAGCCGTCATTCCCTCCCAGCCCGTATTTGTGTGTGTCGTTTAATTACTTGATCTTGACCGATGACTGACGAACGCACGAGGGCTTTGACTTGCCTGTGACAGGCTGAAATGACTGCTCATACGTAATCTCTCTGCGGGATTAAGAGGGATTAGCGGAGGTTAACGCAAACAAAGTGACGTCCCGAGGAATGAATGGTCTAATCCTCGGCGGTGTTTCCTTGGCACGCGACGGAATATGTGGCCTACACGTCGATGCCCCAGACTGTGATGCTGGGGAGTGAAAGATGAATGAGAACAGAGGCGCTTTTTGCATGATCGCACTGGTCGACATGTGCAGGCGTGGCGCTGCAGTGCAACCTGCTGGTGCTGCAGCTGCACTGCAACGCACCCACATCACAGGCTGCTCAAGGAGGGTTTGCACCAGAAGCCCCCTCATGATCATCATCCTAAAGCTCTTTTTAGATGACACACAAACAGGCTGCAGTGTCCCAGCATTTCACATTTTACAGGGACACCAATCTGTGTAACGATCAGTGGCTTCGGCAGAGACAGTGACATGCTTGCCACATCAAACACCATCTCATCTGTTTTCACTGGCTCAGTGAGACTCACACAGAGTGTAGTTTATGGCCACATTTGGACGGTATCTCCTTTCCCCTGCGGGTGCATTCCACAGCACAGCTGTGTCTCTGTCAGGGTGGAAGCTGACTGTTTTCTTACAGGCTGGACAGGAATAAGGTTTCACAATAGGCCCAGGTGCAGGGCAAGTCTCGGTGGTATTGGGACACACTGCACGTGGGGGGAAATGGAGCAGGACAGGCAAAGCAGTGAGGATGACACACAAACAAATCAAAGTGTTGCATGTAAAATAAATGCAGAAAGACTTAAAAACTTCAACATGATATCCACCTGGAGGATCTGCACACTTTTCCTTTTACTGCCAAAGAACCAGAGGTATTTAATTCACTCAAAACGTGCCACCACAGAAATTTGGATCTTTCTCTTCTTTTCAGCACATCCACATTCCTCTGGATGTGATTTATGGAAAAATGTGTTTAAATACTCATCGTGCTTCCCCTCCTTGCAGCATGCGCTGCATGAAAACAGTGTGGCTCTTCCAAAGTGTGTCTGTCCACCAAAGGAGGCAACAAAAGAGGTGCAACAGTACTGGCAATCGAGTCGGGGCATCGCTGAACGGACAGCATGCTGTGTTCTGAGCAGAAACCCCAAGGTTGAGTCTTAGCGTGACGATAAAGCTTCATCAAACACTCATAATGGAACCTTTGCATTAGTGACTCACTCGTTACGACTTCTTTAGAAATGCTCGTCATGTTCGGGCATTTTCTGTGGGGTTAACACCGGACAATGTGTGGGCCTCCACATATCTACTGTGCATGAAAGCAACAGAGAGAGAGAGAGAGAGAGAGAGAGAGAGAGAGAGAGAGAGAGAGAGAGAGAGGTGTTACAGAGGAGGCAGAGCAGAGATGACCATTAAAAAGCTGCATTTCTGCATTTTTTTAATGAACCTTATTCAAAACAACAGCTCCACAAATACGCTCTAAACTCATTTATACAGAGACGTGCAGAAAATAATCAGGCTGCAGAAGCAAGTGAATACACTTTGCATAAATGCGGGTATCTGTTATCTAAATATACACTCATTTATATTAAGATAAATCTTTTTTTTTCTTTTTTTTGTACAAACTATGCACCTGTATGCAAAACTATAAAAACGCAGGGTCGTAGTTAATGAATGCCGCAGGTTAGAAAGCAGGTAAGTCCTGATATGGATGCACAGCAGATCCTGGTGGGGCTCTACATTAGAAACAAATGCACAGTGGAGATAAATGCAGTGAATTCCTGGTAGTGGTGCTTGCATCAAAGGTTTCTGAGGCGTAATTAAACAAAGCACAAACGTTGCTGCGAGAAGCCCTAAAGACCCGTTTCCCTTTGAACATTTGGCTTCTTTCCTGAACAAAAGCTCACAAACGCATCACAAAGACCAGCAACTGATATTATAATCGAGCAAAGTTACACAACCAATCATAAAGGAATGTCAAACGCAGCAGAGTTCAGGTGATAATGGTGAAGGCATCAGTGACAGACGGTATTTGGTAGCTGCAGCTCGGCCTCCAGCGTCTGATCAGTAGGGTGTTGCAGGTCTGCAGGTGGTCCGCGTACTCCCTGCCGCCTTCTCTTCCTGCCTTCTCTTCCTGTTCTGACGCTCCTTGTAACACTCACTGATAAAAACCCTGACCTGAAACACAGTCTCCTGTTTTTTTTGCTGGTGGTGGCGTGTGGATAACTCAGAGCCAGAAACATTGACATCATCGTGTAAACACATTTAACAGCAAGGACAAAGAGTGTTTTGTGCGAGCGTGTGTTTATGCGTGTTTGTTTGTGCACGTGTGTGTCTGTGTAAGCAGAACCAGAGTCCTCAAGACACCCTTCACAGAAGTACACCAAACACAGGCCGCACACACAGTCCCCGGTTCCTCCTCCGGTCGGAGGTGTCACTCCACTTTGTGTCGGTAGACGTCTTTTAAGGCTCTCAGCTCCTCAATCAGAGTCTTGTTTTGATTTTCAAGCACCGCCACGCGATTTTCCAGGCATTTGACATATTCCTTCTTCTTCCGCCGACACTCTCGAGCGGCCTCCCTGGAAGCAACAGTTACGGTGTCAAAGAAGCCTTAACATCTCAGACGAGAGGACAAGAGGACTCATGATTCAGTTTGCACTGAGGGGAAACTAAGGCTCACATTACAAAAGCTTCTCTCACATGAAATGAGAAGGTTTAGATGACGATGACTGCGAGCATGTTTGTGACATTAGATACCTCCGGGACCAGACTTCACATAATAGGATCGACCAGAGGAGGAGGAGGTCGTAAACAACAAAGAAAAACAAAAAAGCATCAAAGAAGATCTTCTGCTGACTGACTGTGGTCAAGTCACCATGTGTGAGGACAGCGAACGTGCAAACAAGTAGAGTGGGAGTCAGAGCCAGTAAAGCAACAAGGCTGTTTACAGCAAACAGGCAGCACGTGCAAGGTCTTCTACAGACAGCGAGCAGAAAGCATTGGGGGGGCGGGGTAATCGATTTTGCAAACCAGATCTATTCACATGCAAACTGACCTACTTATAAACACAAGCTTCTAACAGCTCGTCATGTCAGCTCGGCCCGAACATACGCTCCGGAGCAGATAATGATCGGAGCTGTGACTCGCGGCGGGATGATGACGGGCTTGTGGATCTTATTATTACACACACTCACTGTCGTCCATTGTCATTTGGTATTTGCTGGATGCGTGTTTACCTCAAAGGGTGTATGGTGGATGTGTCCAATAGAGCCAGAATGATGTGCTGAAGGCCAAAACTTACGGTGACATTTGGGAATTCCAATGACGATGTATTGGTTGGCATTTTAATTGAGTATTTTCAACATAAACATAAACAGTTTTTAGTAAATAGTCGTTTGTTTAGAAGTGCTGTGTCTGGGATATTTGCTGATTGGGACATTTTACAACTAAAAACCTGTAAGTGCACCCAAACGAGGCATCATGTGTCAATTAGTAAGATGTTTCCAGGTTTTATGCTAAGCTATGCTAATTAGCTCCTGGCTCTGGCTTCACATTTAGCATGGCATCAACCTTTCGATAAGCGGTCCTGGTCCTCTCTACCTGTTCTTCATCAGGCGCAGCTCCCTCTTCTGTAAGGCATCCTCCAGGGGTTTGTAGGAGCTCTCAGCGCTGGCCTCCGCCACCCCCTGTGGGAGGCTGGAGCTGGGGTTACGCAGCTGGTAGGCAGTCAAGTCACTTGCAGTGCCTGTGGAGGGGGGACACAAAGCCAGACGTCAGTCGGCGGGACTGACTCGTACCAATGGCACTGGAGAGATGTAAAGACTGGAAATCAATCTAGCGATGCACGACGTAAGCAGGAAGAGCCTGAAGCGTCACACGCTGTAATATGGCTGCAAAAACAATGTGTTTAAGGGGGCGAGTGACACACAAAAGATAACTGCGCATTCGTTTTAAATGGATTTATTATTTAAAGCTATTTGGTCATTTAGGCTAAAGATATTAGTGAATGAAATTTAAAATCTTCCTGGTTTGCATCATTATTAAACATTAATGAGATGAACTGTCTTGTTAGATATGTCGTCTATACCTCATCACTAACCCACCATATGAACTGTCGTATGTTAGGAAGCCACTGTAATGTCAGTCAGTTACGTGCTGGGTGTTAATATAGTTACAGCTAATCCTCGTGTAGGAAGCAGTTTGTCTTGTTTAAATTGAATTAAACTATAATAATTGGTGATGGACTAACAGCCACTCGATAAACGTACACGTTATAATAAGTTTATGTTCTAATTACAGTGACAGATCGAATTATAACACTCAGCCTAAATAATCCACCGACTCATAACCTTCTCATGTATAACGTTTGTTTTCTTATAAACCAGACGCTCTTATTCTCACAGGGTCTGTTCAATCTGTGTGTGAAATCAAGATTTACGTCTTGCTTATTACGCGTGAAATGCACTGAAAAAGACAGAAACACACATTGAGATTGTGCCGTTCTTATCTGCTCCTTCCCTTCTGTTCATTGTTCACTCTGTGCCAGCAGAACTCACTGCCCCTCGTATCATGCACGCGCCGATGATTAATTCTGTGATATGTCAGAATCGCGAAAAAGGAACAGCATATAATCACAGTGCGGCCAGTGACTGACGTCAATGCACATCTTATTCGCTGGTTCGCATTTACTTGTCACTGCTGGGGGCCTGTTCCAGGAAAAGCAGCGACGTCAGCTACTGCTGCTATGTGCTCTGAGTGGGCAGTGCATCGAAGCGTTTCACAGAGAGAGAGAGGGGCAGCGAGAGTGAGAGAGAGAGACAGAGAGACAGCGAGACAGAGACAGCGAGAGTGCTACTCAGGAGACGAGTGGACCCTGTGAAAATGTTTCTTATCGGACTAAGCTTGTTGCAGCTGACTGTGGAAAATGAAGTTTTCAACGATCCCTTGCTACTTTTTTCCGAGGAGCCTACTTGTGATATTGCTTGAGTGAATAACTGAACTTTGTTAGGGTGGATTGCGAAAAAAAATTCTGACAAAACCAAAATGTAAAAACCATTTCAACTCCCTTACTGTCAAATTAACAGATTTTTTCTGTCATTAATAATCACTCAGTATATATTGAGAGATTCCTAGATGAGCATTTGAACTGAACAACAATGTAAAAAGCCCTATTTTTAAGTCTGGAAGTAAAAGAGATGATAGCAAACATACCTGTTTCTGTCTCATCCCCTGTTACAGCCATACTGTGTCCACTCCCAGGCTTTCCAAGACAAACAGTCCCCTTCTGAGCCGTCTCTCTGACTGAAATGTTAGCACAGCCAACAGCAGGGCTATGTGTGCAATTTACAATTAGAGGCATTGACATCACCGTGACATCACTGGCCTCCTGATGTCAACAGTATGGTTTGCTCTCTCCCGACACAGAGCTATGAGTCAGGGGCTCTGCTGTTTGTCTTTGGAGAAGGAATTTTCTTCAGCTGGAGCGGAGCACAACACTGGAGAGCACGGCTCGCGCACGATGGACAGTCAGCGGAGGCACAATGACTGGACTCGAATCATTTAAACCCTCTCTATGGTTCACATCTCATTGTGTGAGCTGCAATAATCATTTCATCACTGTATGGTCAAGAAAAAGCCCCTCTGAGTATTATATTGTAACTCCAATTGAATATTATTGTATTCATGTGGGTCTTAACAAATAAACCCACTCTACACAGCCAGGTTACCCTGTGCATGTATGTATGTGATCACTGTCACATCAAAACATCATCTCCTGACTGAATCATCGCATACCCAGTCTGTATAGAGGCTGGCTCCCTCTGCAGGCCGGACTGTAGCTCTGGTAAGGAAATGTGATGACATCCTGTGTTTTCTTTGGAAATTCCCAAGATAATTTCTCAACCATTCGAGGAAAAAGTGAGACAGTCAAGGAGGAAACATTCAGATCCTTTACTCAAATGAAAGACGCGATACCACACTGTGCAAAACCCTGTTAAAAGAGCTGCTCTGAGTGTCATACTATCACTTACCAATGTATATTACTGTATATTATAACATCATCAGTACATCAATGACGTGCATGAGGGCTGATTTTAGCTGCTTCATACACTGTTTGGTTATTTAATCTATAAAAATTAATATTATCATGTTTCTGTCATATGCAGAGTACGGAATACCTTAAATGTGTACTTGAGTCCTACCTGAGTCCAAACATATGTCTTTACCTTGTACTTTATACATTGTATGTTGTGGTCATCGATTTTATATCTACATATGCTGCTGTTCTGCTTCATAACTCCAGTAATTCTTATCCCTAACATTGTTTTCATTTTGTTTTATGACAGTATAAGATTATAAGATTTTGTTTCCTTATTTTCACCACTTGTTTGCTCCCCATCCTAAATAATTGGAATCAGTGCTGTGGAAATGAGGTGTCACCTGGGAATGTTGGCTTGCTCTCCTTCTTGGGCCTGTCAGACATCTCTGTGCTGCACTCACAAGGAATTGGTGAAGGCTGTTGGCTTTCAGAGAGATCCTCTGTGCCCTTAAGCAGGAACTGGACGGGACCTTGAGAGAATCCAACTGGGTAGTAAGAAAAAGGCACTGACTAAATAATACAACAGGCTGGTTGTGATTAAAGTAACAATCATCAGCTGCTCTTCTCTCTTTTTATACATTTTGCTTTAATATAAGGCACATGACATTATTCATCAGTTGTAAGACAGAGCTCTTTGCCTTGATCGTGTGTAGTGGCAGGAGTATTGTCCTTGTTATAAAGTGTTACCTGGCACTGAGGGAATACAGTAGTATTTATAATTTACTGCCTCCCCGTAATACTGAAGGGTGTTTCCTAGAGCCGCCCTCTCGGGTAGGAGCTTGATGGGACCCCCTTGAAAAAAATTAACTGGGAGGGTGAAAATGAGTGGTCAGTGATCAGAGATTAGACAAATATAAATACAAAGTCAGTGATAAAGGCAACAGGTTAGTAAGAGGCTAAACTGTGCTGGTAAACGACATCAGACATGCTTACAGTACTGGTTGTGGCTGATTCGCTGGAACGCAGGTGTATTAAGGTAAGGTACAGATGTGTGTGGCTGATATTTCTCCTCTGACTGTACTTGGTTCATCCTGTCAGGCATGGATCAAGACATTCACTCTGACTTCTCCATAGGTTTTCCAGAGGACTGCAGATAGGGTTTTCATGTGATCCTAAACAGCGGGGATGTAAGACAATGACAGATACAGTAAGACGAGCTAAAAGAGAGCTGAACGTGAGCTGCCACTATATTTCCTTTTTGTTTTTTTACTAGTTAAATAACGGCTTCATTGTTTTAACAATACACCAAATTAATAACTCAGGCATGATGCTTAAACTAGTTTGTGAAGCACTTCTCTGTTGCTCCTTGGTACTTTCTCTTCCTTATTATTAAAGAGTGTAACATGCTCAACTACTGATTAAAAAAGAAATTTCCTGTTAAAACCAGGAAACAGAAGCATCTTGCTTTGAAAATGGCTCCCTCTGCTGATTAAGTCATGTAGCTTGCTAGCTACTGACGGTTTTCTGTTCTGGTACTTTTACAAAACTGACACCTTTTATCTATTTCATCATAAATACATCAAGAGTTGTTAAATAATACAAAAAAATCATACCCATGGTATCTACAACTGATAATTTAGCTAACGTAGCCAACTAGCTACCTGTTAGCCGGAAACACTTGAGTTAGCATAATTAAGTTTTGCGCGTTACCTACCTGGCATGACGTTACCTGTTAACAGCTGCTTCACCTATTTCTTATTTTAAAACGATTAATTAAGTAACCCGTAACCTGTTGTTTGTCATCTGAAGAGGTTTTGCAATTAAAAAAAAAACAACACAGCGTCGGTTAATTATTGTTGAATTGTTTGGACTTACCGTTATTTCAGATCGCAGCCGAACCCAAAAGGAACGTTAGGCTGTCATATTTGCTTCGACGATTCTGATTGGTTGACGTTTCTTCCATTCTCACTGCCAAGAAAGTAATGTGGTACAAATATTATATGCATTTTCTTAGAATTTTTAAATAATATAACTTTTCCATCACAGACCTTTACTTACATACTATTTTCTTTTTTATGTTTTTCATTTTCATCTCCAAAACTCTCGTTTGTGTCAATTTACAGTGAGGGATTTCTGGAAGAAAATATCATATCAAGTTAAACACCTGCTTCTTGGTGAATGACTGTAAATGTTTACGGGGTCTATAGACAATAATTAGACAGAAAATGTACCCTCACTGATGGGGAACAGAGATTAAATACAGTTTAACCTCCATAATTTCTGTGGTTATATTTGTAATACTCAATTCCTAAGAGGTTTCCGTAGTTCTGGGCGAAACCATATAAATATAAGGGGGCACCTATACCATGGATTCGCGTGGGTTTGGTATTTCTCTCATCATTATGTATGGATACAGAATATATCTTTTTAAATCGAGTAATTTTCAAAGTCACGTTGTCATGGTGAAAACAACAAAAAAAGCTTCACGAACAACTTAAGCTCATTCATAAAACACCCCCCTCCAGTATAATGGTATAATCCTAGAGGTAGGGAAGACCTGTAAGTGAGACAAATCAAGCCTGTGACAGCGGAGAAACTTGAGTTTTATAACAAATAATTACCGACCAGAGGTACGTACTATTCTAAAGTACACACTTGACCTCAGTAACCCGTTTTGTTTAACAACAGCAACATGTTTTGCTGAACTGTCAGTTTAAATGTGGCGAATTTGCAAAGAAGATGACCATTTGCTAGCGATAGCTGAGCTCTCGTTAGCTTCCAGCTAGCTGACTAGCCGCTAGCTGATACCTCAAAACTGAACCTGAGCAGGAAGAAGTAGCATGCTAGCTATAAGCTAGCTAGCCTTTTAGCTAGCCATCCTATTTTGGGATTGGCATTCCGCTAGCTAGTAACCTTAACTTAGCTGCCTTTATCATGACTGTAAGAAGGCTGTTTATTTAGTAACGTTAATACTCCCGTTTGAAAGACGGATATCGGCATATGTGAACTGGTTAGCAAGAGAAACTGTGCATGATGATGTTGCAATGTTTTCTCTGACGTGAAATCAACTGGTATGAATGACGAGAATCAACACAAGGCCTAGTTTCTCTTACTTGCTGGTAAACTGTAATTCCTGTAACACGCATATAGACGTGAACATACTCTAGACTTGTACGTTGCAGTCTCGCTTGGTTAATTGCACAGCTACAACAGTTATAAGACAGGACATGTGTTCACTGTTGATGAACGGTGGTAATGCCTCCATGAACTTGGGCACAGTGTTTATCTCATCTGTTGCTACCATAGTAATGTGAGCAGCTGTTTTGAAGCAGGTTATTTAACACTAGACTCATTTCTGTTTAATTACATGGTCACTTCGCCCTTTATCCTGACCCCTGTGTAGTGTAGTCACCCTTGATTAATGCAGCTTTCTTTACAATAAATGTTGTTTTACAAAAATGACAAAGTCCTGTCCAGTGCTAGATGTTCAGTGTCATGAGCTTCCTAAAAATGTTTTTTATCTTTCTTTTTATTCAGTTTATTCTTCTTTGCGTTGCTACTGAAACGCCTAAAGCCTGGTTTACGGCTAAAGTGTACATTCACTTCCTTTATCAGTCCGAATTGCAGGGCAGGCAGATGGATGGATACATGGAAACTGAAGTCAAGAACCAGACAATGTATTTGTTCCTTTGCTGACTTCTGTTTTCGTTTGTTTCTTTTTTTTATCAGACTGAAAGAGAAACTGTACAATGTCCTTAAAGCCCCGGGTGGTGGATTTTGATGAGACATGGAACAAGCTACTGACGACAATCAAGGCCGTTGTGATGCTCGACTATGTGGAGAGAGCCACGTGGAATGATCGGTTCTCGTATCCTCTGCCGCACCGTTTCAGGCACCAGGCACAGTTAATGGACAGTGTTAATACAGAAAAATCAGTGGCCAGCGTAGATTGTGTATTTGACACCAGATGTGGCTGCTTCAAATAGCCACCAATAGTTAATAAGATAGTTAATATACTATAAACCTTTATAAAGGTGTTAATATTGAATAATAATGAAGGTCAGCGTCAAAAGAAGATATGTTTGTTCATACAGAGGCAAAGCATTACACTATTATAATGTCTCTGTAGGTAACCATTGCAAATGTGTATCTAATATGACACACGTTAGATCTTTATTAACTCTGTATTTACATTATGAATTCATTATTTCTCCTGAAGTATGACACCAGTGACATTTATGCCTTGTGCGTTGCATACCCAGAGCCTCTGGGTGAGCGATTATACACAGAGACCAAGGTGTTCCTCGAAAATCATGTCCGGCAGTTGTACAAGGTAAGCACTCACAAAAAAATATTATTTTATTTCATCTTATCATCATGGATCTTTTCATAACATCTGCTGTGTGTGTGTGTGTGTGTGTGTTCGTATTTCAGAAAGTCCTGGAATCAGAGGAGAAGGTTTTAGTGATGTACCACAGATACTGGGAGGAGTACAGCAAAGGAGCTGACTACATGGACTGCTTGTACAGGTAACATCACTGCCTTTCATGTTCTTTGTTTCCATCTGATCTACTGACAGTGTATTTGATATCAGTGAGTCACGACGCTGATTCCTCTTCCACGCTTCTTTTCCACAAACAACAGATTACAATTCGAAAACAGTGCAAAACAAAGAAATCGCCACAGCGGCCGTTTCATTTATTTAATGACATACAGCAGTATCTGTGTGTCACCTGAGCACAGGATGAGACTGTCTCCTTAAACTCACACTGGTGTTAAACTGCGCGGCCAGTTTGTTTTGTTTGTCTTTCAAATACAGATGAAGGACACGTCTGCATTCAGCACGCTGTCCTCACTGTGTTGTGTTCAAGTGCAACCTTAAACAGCAGACAGAAGCCAAAGCAGATGTCTGCCTTTGTCCGCGCTGGCTCTTAAAAGCTGGCACGGTGCATCACATTCCTCCGCTGCACATTGTACCAGTTCCATCAGCAGCGACGATGTCCCTGCCCGCATCCTTTGTACACTTTGAGTATTACCTTGAAAAGCGTGGTGTGAAGTGCCAGCGGGCATTTGGCGTGTCCTGATTCATTCTAAATCAATACTCCCTTGGAGACGTTTCAGATCTATTTTTATGTGTACTTCCCACCAGACTGTCTGTGCATACATATGCCTTTGTAATTTATTATGTCAGCGCGAGGGAGAGGGAGAGGGAGAGGGAGAGGGAGGGCTCTTGGCTTTGGTGGTGACATAATAGGAATTTTTAATACAGAAAAGCAATGCTTATCATCCTCAGCTGCTGTGTGGTATGATACGTCTGTATGTTTGCATTCAGTCAAACACCAATCATCGTGTAATAGAGGTCGGGCTGAAGTGCCAACTGAATCCACACGGGCCATCAATCCATTCCACTCTCCAGGTTTCACGCTTAGTCTCAACACAAGCCGCTGTTAGCGGTCCTTGAGCGCTGGCTGCTGGTGTTTTATCCCTGTCAGAGCTGGTCTGTGTAAGAGAAATCAGGCTGAGCATCATCCCTGTGCTGCTGCTGGAGGAAAACTCCACAGCATCAGCAGAGAACAGCCGTCACACTGTAAGTGTCAGTCTGTCTGGAGACTGTCCTGCTGATGATTTGCACCTTTTTCCCTTTGAGAACTGTTGAAACACACCAGAGATGTGTTGAAACACACTTTAACTGCATGTATTTCAACATCGGAGTAGCAGTCTATGAAGAATCTTCCTCATTTTGATTCTCAGTGTGTTTACATGAAATATAAATGTCTGCTGCAGCTGCATTAACGATGTTCTGTCGGTTTATCAAAGCTTAGCAGTAAGACACAAGCATACAGTAAATGTGTGGTAGAGTGTGACCCACAGACACTGAGTTCAGTGATCTTAGTTTCTGAGCTGGACCTAAAAATTGATATTTGACTCATTTCTGTACTGTCCCTGTCGTTGAATGACACGTTGCATTGTGAGAACTAACTGCGCGACCTTTGTTGTGACGCCAATACATTAGTATGAGATGAGGAAAAAATAAACAACAGGTTATAATCTGTGGATATTTGGGAAATATATGTCAACGCAGTATGTACGTGACACCGAAATATTCAGGGTTAACCTATAAACCAATGAAATAATAATCGGTCAGACTCTTTATATTAAAATGAAAATAAAGGGATGAAATGCTCTGTAAAGCTGCAGACATTGGTTTTACTGCTTCAGTCAATGCTTCTCACATACCACAAAGTCTTTGTCTAAAGCACCTACTGAAAACATGTGCAGTCATAATCAATAGAAAACAATAGCCGGCGATAATCAACTCTGAGCAACCTGTGGTCTCATGTGAGTTAGCATGTTGTTATTAAGGGTCTTGTTTTCACTGTGATTTTCATAATAATGGCAATGACAGATTAAACAGTCTGTCATTGGCTGACCTGAAACTCAGTAGGCACAGAGCGGGCGAGTGACCGTCAGGGTAACCAGAGAGTGACCGTCTCAGGTAGTTTCCAGGGGTCAGGTGACCGAACGTGCGACGTGTGGCTCCTGTGAGCAGCGGTGCTGTGACAGAGCTGCGTCTGGACACACAGGAGATAACCGACAGCATCATATGTGACCGTGTTTACCTCTGTTCTCCTCCCTGTGCAGGTACCTCAACACTCAGTTCATCAAGAAGAACAAACTAACAGAAGCAGACCTGCAGTACGGCTACGGGGGAGTGGACATGAATGAGCCGCTCATGGAGATCGGAGAGGTACTGACCGATTCACTTTTGGATTTTAGCTCACAGCGCCCGCCTACGGCGACCTGCTGCAGGATGTGTTTACATTATTGTGACACTTTGTCCTCTTTGTGTGTCGTTGGCAGCTGGCGCTCGATATGTGGAGGAGGCTAATGATCGAGCCCCTTCAGGCCGTCCTGATCCGGATGTTGCTGAACGAAATCAAAAAGTACGTTTTTCACCAAAGCAACAAAAAACTTGTTTTCCTCAAATCCACACGTCTGTCGTCTGTGCGTAAAAAGCAGATTTAGCCCTGGTTTCTGTTTTAAATGTCAGTATTGCAACATCAGCTCTCCAGTCATTCACGTTGTTGAGTTACACTTAAAGGTACCCTGTGCACCCCTGGCAGTGTTTTGATGAGTGGGCCCATGTTTTGTTTGTACCTTGTGCACAGTCACATGGTCCCTGCACAGCTGTTAGATACACATCAGCAAAGGTTGCAGTGTGTCGGCAAAACGCAGGCACTGGGCAGAAACATTACAAACACACTTTCTTTAACGGTTTTCCCAGCATGCCGATGGCTTTAAATAAAGCACACGCACAGTAGAGACATGAGTCCCTAACGCAGACTTCCTGGTGTCTTCCAGTGACCGCTGTGGCGAGAACCCCAACCAGAAGGTAATCCACGGGGTCATCAACTCCTTTGTTCATGTTGAACAGTACAAGAAGAAGTTTCCACTAAGGGTGAGACAACCAATGACGATCCAGCTGTTGCTGTCCAGTGCTCAGGCTGTATGTGATCAATAATCACGTGAACAGCCAGGTTAAAATCGTGCAGGCAGTGGCTTTTCTGACTGTTTTGCATGATGTCACAGTTACAGTAAGCGTTTACAGTTCTGTCTGTGTGTGTACCCATGTATGCTAAATGCTACGCACGCCACATCCTCTCCTCCCGCTGCAGTTTTATCAGGAAATCTTCGAAGGGCCATTTCTGACAAAAACGGGCGAGTATTACAAACAGGAAGCGTCCAACCTGCTGCAAGAGTCCAACTGCTCACAGTATATGGAGAAGGTAGGATAGACGGACAGATAAGGCAAGTATGTGAATGCCATGCGTGTCCAGGCCGCCATGTGAGAGCCAGTGTGCTGTTGTGTTGTTTGTGTGTGTGTGTGTACTGTCAGGTCATGTCAGTCTGGTGACATAAGAGCTTTAATCTGAGTATTAGCTCTACCGTTAACCCGCCGAGGCTGAGATCACAGACCCTGGGCAGCCTCAGCCGCCTCTCTCTCTCTTTCTGCGTCTCATTCATTCGTTCGAGCAATAATCAGATTTCTGTGATAGAGTTATCCCCGCAGCCTGTAAACAGGATCATCATTGAAGCTTTACCAGGCGTTAGGGCAGCGTGTGATATGACTGAACAACAGCAGACAGTGCAGCGCAGTCCGGTCCCCTCCTGCCCGGACAGGCTCAGCCACAGTTGCTTACGTGACCTAGTTTGTAGCAGCAGCCTGTCTCCCCTGCCTCCCTAACAAGCCGCGCATCGCGTGTGTTTGCTCTCAAAACTGCACAAACACTGATAAATATCAACTTCCCCGTCACCACAGAGTCACGTTCCAGCTTGCGTGGTTCTCACAGGCAACAGTTTTAACAGGGGGTTTCAACACGTAGCCGAGGAAGAGCTGAAAAGTAGCGTGGCCTGACTGCGCCTCTGTTTTTCAGTACGGCCACGAACAGGAAAAAGTGTTTTATGTTCATATTTATGGAACGTTCAGCAAATATTATCATAAATAAATAAATAAATCACGACTTGTTTGAAAAGTTGTTGCGTAAAAAGTTTCCATCTTTTATTTCAAATCAGAAAAAGTCTTATAAAAACAACATTTAACCAGATTTAGGTTTGGGATGAATCTGATGAAGCGAGAATCAGTTTACAGCATCCAGCGTCTGCAGAGGATCGTAGAAGATGAATTAATGTATTCAAATGTGTCGGTAATGAGCTGTGGAGTTGAACATTGGCTAAACCTGATCACACCCCTGTTTCCATTTCTGTTAAGAAAAGAAAACACTAAAAACGACAATTGGTCGTCTTGCGTCACCTGATGTCACCGTACAAACGCTCAGAGTGATGCCGTGTCACCAGAACAAGTGAAGGAAGTGTCAACAGTGGCAGTTTTGCTGCACACCAGCGAACTGAGCCGTCCGTGCGTCTCCTCCTCCAGGTTTTGGGACGGTTGAAAGATGAAGAGATGAGATGTCGGAAGTACCTGCACCCCAGCTCCTATGCCAAAGTCATCCACGAATGCCAGCAGAGGATGGTGGCCGATCACCTGCAGTTCCTGCACGGGGAGTGTCAGAACATCATACGGCAGGAGAAGAGAGACGGTCCGTGCACTGCTGCCCTGTGTGTGTGTGTGTGTGTGTGTGTGTGTGACTGGATGCACACCGGCTCGTGACACTGGGATCAAACTGTGTGTGTCGTCCTGTTGTGTGTTTCTGTGCAGACATGGCCAACATGTACACCTTGTTGAGGGCCGTGGCGAACGGGCTGCCCCACATGATCCAGGAGCTGCAGGTCCATATCCACAACGAGGGCATCCGAGGCACCAGTAACCTCTCTCAGGAAAACGTTAGTACTACAACTGTGCGTGTGTGTGCGTGTGTGTGCGTGTGTGTGTTGATGCACCAGATGTTTTTGTTTCTGTTCATGATTTGTTTATGTTTCCTCTGTGTTTGGAAGAGATGTGTGGACTGGATGGTTGCATGCCAACAAGAGACGACTGACTGTTTTTCCTTGTGCATGGAAACATGAAATACAGCTTCTCGTGTGTGTTTGGGTCAGAATACTTCAGCTCAGTTACACACAGCGCACACACAGCGCACACACAGCGCACACACAGCGCACACACAGCGCACACACAGCGCGGCCCTCGTTATGGCCCCTTTCCCCTCTGCCGAGCACTGGCTTTTAACCCAGAGGGCGCTGGTGGGATTGTGACCATCTGCAGTGGCTCACTCTCAGCCAGCGTCACCAAAATAACAACACAACAACAACAACAAGTGCCCCCCCGAGAACATAAACACAATGCACGTGATGCTCAAACTTAAACACAGCTTGATTTTGATGTTTTTATGATTCCACGTGAAGCCGCGGCCTTATATTCACTGCAGCCCTCTGCCTGTGTGTGGTGTAAGTGTCGTTGTGGCCTGTTAGCCTTAGCTGCGGGTGATCTGTGTTTTAATGCAGTCTTGTGTCTCCCTTCCCTCCGGCTCCTCCAGATGCCAACCCTGTTTGTGGAGTCGGTGCTGGAGGTTCACAGTAAATTTGTCCAGCTCATAAACACAGTGCTAAACGGAGACCAGCACTTCATGAGCGCGCTCGATAAGGTATTGAACCCCAGACTCTATCAGCTGCTCGGTAACCTGCCCCTAACAGCCACCGGGTGGCAAAAGTGAGATCAGTGCCTTTTTCCTAGCTTTGCTTCCTGTAAATGTAAAACCACAGCGCTGCAGCACAGTCAGGCACACGTGTTAATGTGTTTTCATCTCCCTCTCAGGCTTTGACGTCTGTGGTGAACTTCAGGGAGCCCAAGTCCATCTGTAAAGCCCCTGAACTGGTGAATACACACACACACACTGACACAAACACACACACGCGTTATACACAGTGCCTTGACCGGGTCATGTCCCTCCTGGTGTCTCCGTCCAGCTGGCGAAGTACTGCGACAATCTGCTGAAAAAGTCTGCAAAGGGAATGACGGAGAACGAGGTGGAGGACAAGCTGACCAGCTTCATCACAGTGTTCAAGTACATAGACGACAAGGACATCTTTCAGAAGGTGACGCGACAAACGGCCTGTGTCGTCCCGATGTGTGAACCTTTGTTAGGAAGGAGCTGAGTCTGAAATAGTTGAAGAAGTTCATTTTTAGCCTCCTCTGTTCCCAAAATAGTCTGTTTTTGAATCAACTTCACTCAAACTGAGCTTTTCTGATGTCGTCTGTTTGTCTGTCACAGTTTTACGCCAGAATGCTCGCAAAGAGGCTAATACACGGTTTATCATTGTCGATGGACTCGGAAGAAGCCATGATCAACAAACTAAAGGTAAATCCACAGCGGCACGTCGTCTGACGCTCATCTGAAGCGCACTCTGTGGGCGCAAAGGTGCTTTTGGTGCAAACTGCTTTCTACGAAGAACCACGTGCCTCCAGCGGTTCCTCGTCTGTTTGCTCTTGCACCACTGAAGTAACTCACTGTCGGCCCATTGGTTCCATTTCAAGGTTAAACTTACAACCAAGGCAATAAATGGATATTATTTCTATATCCTAAGTCTAGATTTCATTGTTTGGGTATCGTGACATGGCACAGGTGTTGTCTTTTCCTGGTTTAAAGGCAGCGTCACAGTGTAAACAGCATGCAGCTCCTGCGTATGTCCTGTTGGACTCACTCCTCAAACCTCCCACCGTTCGCTCTTTCGCTCTCATTTGACCCGTTCCTCCTCGTTGTCCTTCGTCCTCCGCAGCAAGCTTGCGGCTACGAGTTCACAAGCAAACTCCACCGAATGTACACAGACATGAGCGTGAGTGCCGACCTCAACAACAAGTTCAACAACTTCATCAAGACTCAGGAGACGGTGGTGGACCTGGGCATCAGCTTCCAGATCTACGTATTACAGGTGAGGACTGACGCCTCGTGTTGCCTCCGCATCTTAAAGTCTAAGGATGTTGTGCAAATGGCCGACTCGCCCCCACGTTTCCGCTGTGGTTGAGTTAAGCTGTTGCATGTGGTTGCAGGCTGGAGCTTGGCCTCTCACACACGTCCCCTCCTCCACATTCGCCATCCCTCAAGAGCTGGAGAAGAGCGTGCAGATGGTGAGTTGACTCTGGAGGAGCAGAGCTGAGCTGACGGTCGGCGAGGTTCGGAGGAGCACATCGTCAACTAAAAACATGTCTCCACCTCCTTTTATTTGACAGTTCGAGTTGTTCTACAATCAGCACTTCAGTGGGAGGAAGTTGACCTGGCTGCACTATCTCTGCACAGGTAGCACACACACACACACACACACACACACACACACGCATGTGCACTGTTTAAAGCTGAGTTATGGACGGTTTTAATGGAAAATGCACTTTTACGTATGCTCCTGTCAAACAGGCGAGGTGAAGATGAACTACCTGTCCAAGCCCTACGTCGCCATGGTGACCACCTACCAGATGGCCGTGCTGCTGGCCTTCAACAACAGCCAGACGGTGAGCTACAAGGAGCTGCAGGACGGCACGCAGATGAACGAGAAGGAGCTGCAGAAGACCATCAAGTCCCTGCTGGACGTCAAGATGCTCAACCACGACTCGCAGAAGGTCTGAGCCGTTTAGATGCAGCAGGTGGAAACTTAAAGCAGGCAGGGAGGTGTTTGGTCATGTGGGATGGGACGACTGAAGCAGGCACGCTCTGTATTACTGATCTGAGTCTGCAAAGTAACTAAAAGTAGTGGAGTAAGAAGCAAAGTAAAGTACCTGAGTGCTTGATTTCATGTAACCGATTACTTTCCTGCCTCTTCTCTCGTCGTCTGCTCACAGGAGGAGATTGAAACCGAGTCCACGTTTTCACTAAATATGAGTTTCACCAGTAAAAGGACAAAGTTCAAGATCACAACGTCGATGCAGAAAGACACGCCACAGGTAAGACTCCGGCCATCGCAGGCTTCGCTGTTACCCTGTTGACTGGAAGCTTTGGTCTGAACACATGTCCCGTATCGGTCTGATGTTCAGGAGATGGAGCAGACGAGGAGCGCCGTAGACGAGGACCGGAAAATGTATTTACAAGCTGCTATAGTGAGAATCATGAAGGCCCGCAAGGTGCTGCGACACAACGCCCTCATCCAGGAGGTGGGTGCAGGCCGTCCTCATTCAAAGCCTTTTGGTTTCTTTAGAAGTGGTGCTCACGTGCCACAGAAACAGGCAGCAGACCTTCTGTTGGTGATTGGCTCCCCTCACTGCAGACGTGGTGCGCAGGGCTGACATCATGAGCTGACATCATGAGCTGACATCATGAGCTGACATCATGAGCTGACATCATGAGCTCACATCATGAGCTGACATCATGAGCTCACATCATGAGCTGACATCATGAGCTCACATCATGAGCTGACATCATGAGCACCTTGTACATGTTGCACATTTCAGTTTCAGTTTGCATCCCCGCGCGTAACATTAGATGTTTAACCACCTCTTCTTCACGTCTCTGTGCGCAGGTCATCAATCAGTCCAAAGCCAGGTTCAACCCAAGTATCAGCATGATCAAGAAGTGCATCGAGGTGCTCATCGACAAGCAGTACATCGAGCGAAGCCAGACCTCGGCAGACGAGTACAGCTACGTCGCGTAGGCCCAGGAGCCGAGCCCCGGAGCGCTTACACACAAACACTCGCCCGTGTGACTCACCGGCAGATGCAGGTTTAAAAAAGAAATAACAGAACAGACTCATTCATCCATTTAGGTTTTGGACTGTCGCTGTCTGCTGTGAATCTGTGCGGTGACTAAAAGCAGGACTGGTGCCTCCCATCTCTGAAAACAAGAACGGTCATCGTGTCGCGTCAGACAGCCAGCTAACACCACCACCCTCCCTCCAAACTCCCCCTCCCCGACCACCCACCTTCTGATTTTAAGCTGTTTACAACATCACCAGTGCCACGCACCTGTGCGTCAAATGACAAAAAGAAAATGCCTATAGCTGTTGGAGAGGAGAGAGCCGATAAACGTACTAGTCAACCGAAAATAAAGGCAACAAGAAAATAAAAGAGGAGAGAGGTAGTTGTGACATCAATGACACATTGGTGGCTACACATTAAAAACATGCTTTCTTTTCTCACGTTTGCAGTTGTTGTGTGTTTATTTTTATTTCTTTGTTAAATGTACTGAAGTTAGGAAAAAAATATTGTAATAAAACTGGTATACTGACTATTGTATCTACTTTCAAATGTAAAGAAAAAAGGAGGTGACAAACATGATCCTGCTGCTTGTCAAATAAATAAATAAAAACACTGAAAGGTTTTATGTAAACATTTGTCGTGTGTGTCCATATCTCAGTCACCTGTGGCCTTTGTGTCAGTGAATGTGTTTAATCAGACTGAAAAGCTACAGAACAGGTACTTTTCCTACTTGTTCATGATTCAACATGAATCAATCAAACTCATTCTGTTCTGTTCTACTCTGTTCTATTCAGTGGTAGAAATGATGTGTAATATGTCAAATGAAGCAGTTAAATGGGATTCAGCCTTCGCATCTGTGGTTTAATAACTGTCAAATGTCAAAATAGATATTATGATTATTATTAGCACATCTTCATTACACTCAGCCTGAAACCAGAGCTTAAAGTTCATTTGATATTGAGAAGAAAACATAGTAATATCAAGGCAGCACCATGGACAAATACCTAAAAACAATCCCAGCATTCATCTCTCTTTGTACATAAACCTATATATATATATATAAAGTAATAAAGAACTTTCTACATTTACTAATAACAGTAAATAAAGCACAAAAGGAAATGTTAAAAATATTAAATGTAGTACAGGAAACAGTAAAAATAGTTTAGACTACAGAATAAATAACTGAGTGATCACATTAAAGCAATAACTTACATGTACGTGACATGAATAAAAGCGCAGATTATAAAAATACTGCCATACTTTTACATTAGAGAGAATGAAAATCGATATGAATAGTTAGACAAAGTAAAGTTTGAATGGTTTTTAATTGTAGGAGTGTTAAATTGAATTAAATATATCATTGAAACTGATTAAATTATTGACAATTATTAGATCGCTTATGATACATAAGTATATTCATTAACAGCAGAACCAACAAAACCTCCCTCCAAGGTAAAAATGAAACTTTCATTAACATTTTCAGTGGGTTTTTCATTTGAACTCGCTTTATATGATTTAACAGAGCGGCGTCGCGCGCACATGCGCAATTCAGCTCGACGGGCACAGCGCTCGCGCGGTGAGCTCGTGAGCCAGCTGTTGCGCTGACAGCTGTCCATGGTGCTGACTGCGGCTGAATTGAGTGAGAAACGCGAATCGATGTGGAGGGAGAGTGAAACAGGATGCTTACAACGCACAGTGTCGCTCAGGTGTCCGCGAGACTCCTGCGCGAGGGAGGAAGCGTTGAGCGTGTTTAACCTGCATCGCACATTCGCCATGTTTAATTGTTTTAATCTACTGATCCAAACGGTGACATAAAGGCAAACAGGTTTAGCATCATACCCCACAGTTCTCCACTGTATCAGGGTTTTCTAATCTCTGTCATAGGGCATAAGGAGCGTACAAGACCTCGTGGCGCAACGGTAGCGCGTCTGACTCCAGATCAGAAGGTTGCGTGTTCAAATCACGTCGGGGTCAAACCTTTTCAAATACCCTGACCACTGCATTTATCCACATTGTAAGTAAACATAAGTAGTTTCCAACTAAAAATGACCATGTTTACTCGCAACCTGCTACATTATAAAAATGTATTTCAGCAAAACCCCTCTCTTTTTAATATTTATAATTAGTATTTTCAAACATTTTTATTGAAACTGTGTCTGTTCTGATCATTTTTCAGACTGTAATTTGTGTTGGGTTGCATATTGCACGGAGCGACCCACACATTTACACCAAAACACACGCAGCACGTTAATTCATCTGCAGGACTGACGGGGCTTTGCAGGGTTGCACGGGTGAAACGACGGTCACACACATTTTTATTAATTTAAATCATATTTACATTGTTTAGAATTGCTGTATTACAGGTAGTCCATCTATATATTAGAAGATAAACAGACAGTAATGCAAAGTAACTCCTCACTGGTTAAAGCACCTAATCTGCCTCATTTAAGTGAGCAAACAGAGCAACTTAACACCTGATAAATAGAGATACTGCTATTCAAAGACTTGACCCTGACGTGATTTGAACACGCAACCTTCTGATCTGGAGTCAGACGCGCTACCGTTGCGCCACAAGGTCCCTCACAGTGATACTTCAGGGCTCCTGGGAAAGAGCCAATCACAGCACACACTCCTCTGTGCAGACAGAGCTGCGTTTACCCACCGGAAGAGTGAGGAAAAGCAGCTCAAGCTCACCTATTTGATTGTCCTGTTTGTGTTTATTGGTCCAATCACATCCCCAAACACTGGGTTTGGACCATCATTGTTCACATCCACTAATAAGTTCAGTTATATTTGCTGTCAGTTCACATCAGATGAGTCACCCACAGCGGGTCGGGTCATGCCAACCTGCTGACATAAGAGTTTTAATCTGACTATTAGCATCAAGTGAGATCGTCCACATTCATTCCCCACATTCCTTCTGGGCAGTAAAATATTGATATTCATATTTCCTGTAAGATAACTGTCGCTAAAATGAGCTGTAATATGAATAAAATGTTGTCAGAGGGAGAACAAGCCAACATTTGCAGCCTCATAACGTCATTTTACTGTTAACTGGCTGTTAAACTGCAGCATTTTCAGGAGTTAATCCTCCCTCTGTGGTTAAATATGCAGATTTTCATGAGGACTCGAGTTTAATCGTGAGTGTCCGCTCAAAATATCCATCAAACACACGGAAACACACAGTTTTCAAGGGACTGGAAGCGAATGGAAAAACCGGCAGTGTTCGCAAATCCATGAAATCAGAGCACTAAGGCCGTGCTAACACCATTGTCAGTGTTCACAGCACACACTGGGCCCAATCCCCACAAACACAGCAATTAAAGGCTCTGGGTTTAATCCTGACAAAGAAGATTCCCTGGAGAGACGACAAGGTGCGGTGCTGTTTAAGGCCTGCAGGTGGAGCCTCTCAGCCTCCACAGCCACTGGACGGTGCAGCTGCGACACTACAGGATGCAGGAGACACTGTAATTATCAATGTACATGTTCAAACGATGCAAAAACCTCATTTATCATTAGTTTGGGGGATCCTGCAGTTACAGCACGACCCAATTAAAGCCCCGAACTGATCCTGATGTTTGTTGTGAGGCTTAGCAGCTTAAAGTCTTACTCCATTTTTCATGTTCTGCTGCATTAGTCAGAGTCGGGGTTAGACTGTAGGGTTATAATGCGCTGAGCTATTAATGATTTATTATAAAGGCAGGGTGCGGCGATTAGCAGCTGCTAATGGGTGTCATTAGGGAAACCTTAATTAGACTCACTGTTGGTGGAAATGCATCAGACTGTGATGTTCGGCAGAAATGTGATTTTTCAGTGTAATTCAAATCATTCGACTGTTTTAAGCTGATTCTGCAGCTGGGAACTGTGTCTCCATGCACAGGATGAGATAATGTGAGTACGTACTCTGACTTGATGTAATGGAGCTGCTAAGGCAGCTACTTTATATTGCAGATGTAAGAAAAATGCAAATATCAGCTTTAATCATGATATGGAGAGTTATTTTACATAGATGTTTCATGTTGGGCTTTGTGCTTATATCATGTGAAACGTCCCTTTAAGATATGAAATGTAAATGTTCTGCATTAAAACCAGAAAAACACGGCGTCATCCTGTCAGCAGCTTGATAAACTGACTCTGGATCAGCTGTAAGACACATTTCTGTGTGTCAGCAGCTTGATAAACTGACTCTGGATCAGCTGTAAGACACATTTCTGTGCTCCTCTTTTCAGCCGCTGCTTGTTTTTAACTCTGTATCTGAAGCAGATGAAGGATTTCAGTCGTCGGACGTCTGGATCTGAAGTTATCAGAGAAACAAGCTGAGCAAACGTTAGCAGCAGCTCGTTTTAACTCTGGTATCTGAAGCAGATGAAGGATTTCAGTCGCCGGACGCCTGATCTGAAGTTATTTCAGAGAAACAAGCTGAGCAAACGTTAGCAGCACCCCGGCTCGCCGCCCCTCCAGGACGCCCCTGCAGCGGCCGACAGCGTGGAGAAACAGGGTGGTTTTTAAGGTGAACTGTTTATTCAGTGTTTCTCTGGGTTTGAATCTCAGCGGTTTGTTTGTTTTGGAGAGGAGGAGACCCTGTGGAGAATTCAGCTCCCAGTAAAAACCCTCCTGAACCATCAACACTGAAGGAATCCCAGCTGGGAGAAGCTGAGGGGCAGACGTTAGTTTGTTTTACTACTGAAATTGATCAATTAACTTTATGCAAACATTAACCTATAATGATTATTGACCCTGACGTGACGGAAATACCAACCCTGATCTGGGAGTCAGACGCAATACCGCTATGTACCACGAGGTCTGAGATGTGAACAAAGATTAAAGATTTAAAGATTATTATTAAAAGTCGGTCAAACCATGTTCCAGTTAAGGTGAGTTGTGTGTTCTCTGCACCTGATGTTCTGTGCTGGGTGTGACGGACGTCCTTCTCTCACCTGCAGCCTGTTCACTATGCTTACCTAAAAAGGGCCTGTGATAGAGTTTTGATGAAGGGTGGCATTATAAGGCTGTGGTGGAGGAGGAGCATGGATGTAGTCGATGACATGACACCTGTATGAATGAGTGTGTGTGTGTGTGTGTGTGTGTGTGTGTGTGTGTTGAATTCTTCTGTGCTGAGCTAAGTCTGCGATGACAGAGGGGTGTGTCAGACAATGATCTCCCTCCCACTCCCGGGACCATGTCGGAGCACGCCGGCCACGGAAGTTGCAACACACACACAAAGATGCATGCAGAAACACACACACACACTTTGTTTACAGTGTCCTGAAGAATGTGGGTCGATAACTGTGGAATGAGAGTGGAACATTTTGCTGTGCACACAGGAGTAAACATATCCTCAGGTTTAGACCCAACGTTGTGTCTAAATATTTGGACTGAGGACTTCTTGAATCCCGGGCAGCAGATCAGCTTCCATCCCCCGCGCAGCTCACGTGTGAACGGACCAGAGGAGAAACACCGGCCTGCACGTTTCTCTTAACTTCAGCTGTAATTGTCCTTCTCCTGAACTTCAGCATCCCACACGCAACCGCACGTCTTCCAGCGCTGTCTCGCTCCCCCTCGCTGCATTCCTGATGTGCAGCGGGCGTACTGCAGCTCGGGCTCAGGGCTCATCTTACTGCAGCAGTCTGGGGGGAACAAGTGATGAGGCCCGAAGCTGATGGTCAAACTGGATTTGGTTAAAGTGATGTCAAAGAAGCAAAAATGTTGGTTTGTAATGATTAAACACTCTTAGTTCTGCATGCAGCATATCATGCAACTTGGTTAAAACAGCAGAGCAAAGGTAAAGCTGTATCCCACAGTATCATGAAGCTGAAGCAACACAGGCAGGAAATGAAAACAAAAATAATAACATATAATAAATGCAATGAAAAAAAAAACAAATAAGTGCAGTCCGGAGATGAATATAATGTAAAAACCAACGATTAAGACCTAGAAACTACAGCTATAACATTACCGTCACTGTTAAAAAGACAGAACTACCATAAAACCCAAACAGGCGGCGCGGGCAGCGTGTGAAGCAGCAGTAATTCAGTCTAAATGAGCCGTAATAAAAGCATGAGTGAGTACTTCAGCGTGTTTGAGTTAAAAGAGTCTGACTTTGATGAAGTGACAAAATTAGAATCAGGACTTAAATCAGTGCAGAAGACCATATGTTTAATGTGTTTTATGAGCATTTAGTGCTGTTTAACAGCTTTGGACCATTTTAAAATCTTATTTTCACACCTTTAAAAGCATCCATACATTATATATATATAATACTATATAATATATAATAATAATAATACAATATCAGCCGAGTGTCCTCTGTTCACTCTTTTGGGACGTGTTTTTCATTTATTCGCCTCCAGGGGGCGGATTAGACGTGTGAAAGTGTTAGAGCTGTGTCAAAGCAGAGTCTCATGACGAGTGTAATCTGGTTTTTACTGAAACCTGTCCTGATTACAGTATAATGAAAGGTGACGGCATGTGACCCTGACGTGATTTGAACACGCAACCTTCTGATCTGGAATCAGACGCGCTACCGTTGCGCCACAAGGTCGTGATATGTTGTGGCCTTGTGCATCAGCCGTGCAGTGACTCAAGGACGTCTGATTAAAAGTGCATTGTTTTAACCTTTAATACAACTTATACGCTGCAGTGTAGCAGCGTCACGTTCTTGTGTTCGTGTTGACTCACACGGACCATGTTGGATCATAAAGGGTAAGAGCTGCAGGGAGACAGTGATGCAGCTTTCAGCAGGAAGTCAGGTCATACTGAAGGTTCAGCCTCAGGCCCGCAGTTCAACAACTGAAGCACATAGTTGATAAATATATGCAAACGGTGGCAAAGGTGCGACACAGATCGGCCTCTGTTGTGATCCCTGCGACTCTTACAACTCGTCCTGCTGAGGAGGCCCATCTCCTTCAGTCTGACTCACGCCTCAGGTCGACACTCAGCGTCTGTTTTTATCTGCTTAATCATTCCAGCAGCCACAGATAAGTCCGATCCAAGTGCACTAACGTGTGCAATACTTGTTGCATTAGCCCCGCTGCACTCAACCTGAGCCTGGATCAGGATTTGCCAGATTTACCTAACCATGACTCCCAGACTCCCAGATCTCCGCCTGATGAGATGAAGTCTTGTTGACTGCCCACATCAGATGTTCCTGCAGCAGGTAGATCTGCATCAGGACTTAAATTACACTGATCTTTAACTGTATTTGTGGCAGACTGTGAATCTGCTGGAACATCAGATCGGCAAGGCTGCACCCGAGATCTGTCAAACTGCAAACCTGAGGGGGAGTACCACAGTACTGATTACTTTATAGGAGCATGACTGTGTGGAGGGGCCTCTTGCAGGTTAACTTGGCCCTATAGTTTTAGATTAAGGTTAGGTTCATTAATATAGATGTAGATTAAAGCCACTGATAATACTGAAAATTACAAAAAAAGTGGTTTTAATGACATTTCGCCGGTTATAATACATATATATCACCATGACAACGTGAAATCAACAATAATCTGCTCATAAGAGTTTTATTTTATAACATTTCCATTACACAATCCCGGCGCAGACCGCAACTTTGCACAGAAAAAACACCACAAACCCCAGAGTTACGCAACTTTGCGCGATAAGAAAGTGACTTTCGGCGGGGTTCGCCCTCAGCTACAGGCTGCTCCGTGAAAACATTCTTGGTGCCTGCTCGAACATGTGGGCGCACTCGCAGCGTCAGTCCAGTGGCGCGCTCTCTCGCCGGAGACGCTTTTTGTTGGGAAGTTTCTCTGAGTAAGTGAGTCAACACGGCACAGGGAGGACGCCACCCAGCCCCGCCGCTGGATCCGAGGCTGGGCTTTCTCTCCTGTGATCCCGAGGACGCAGGGCACAAAGACTGCGTCGCGTCCAGGCTCTTCGCGACAACCGTGGATTTAGTTTTTCACCTTCGCGCAGCGGGGATGCTTTTTGTCGTGTTGACGCGGCTTTTTCCTCAGTGGGATTAACGCGGCGCAGGAGAAATGAAAGTGACGGTGTGTTTCGGGAGGACCCGGGTGGTCGTTCCGTGCGGAGATGGGAATATAAAAGTCTACAACCTTATCGAACAAGCGGCCATGAGGTACAAGAAGGCGATCGCCAAGGTAAGCTGTCCCTACCCCACCCCGACTCAGCCCGGCCCCGGTGTGCTTGGTGCGCGGAGCGGCACGCTGCGCCCACACTGGAGCCTCAACATGGCGCTTTGCACGGGCTGGGAACGAGGGAGAGAGCGGGCAGAGGAGAGCCAGGGGCTGACCCCGAGAACCGGAGCCGGTGGGGACCCTCAGGGGCCTCTGGTCGGGGGGGGGGCAAACTTTTCATTGTTAACTCAAAGGAGCTGCCAGCCGCTTTCTCCACATGTAAACTAAGTTGTGAAGCAAGTGGACAAGTTGTTTCGGGTGTGTGTGTGTAAGGCGTCCACGAAAAGGCTCAGGAAGCACTGGGACTGTTCCCAGTCAGTGCTGGTTGTACTGGGAGAACAGTGTGCAGGAGTACTCAGCCAGTGTGTGTGTGTGTGTGTGTGTGTGTGTGGAGCAGTGTGGGAGTAGTAGGAACATAATAATCATAATAATATCATAATAATAATGTGCAAAGTGTGCAGATACTGTGAGAATGTCAGCAACAGACATTAATGCAACTATACATATTTACACATATGTTTTTATTTTATTTCATATTATGGGAGTTGTAGTTGTACCTGAGTTAGAGATGCCATTCACTATTATGCAAATCCACAGTGAGACACTAAAGACCCAGTTTTTGTGCCTGTATCACATCACAGTTCATCAGATTCATGGAATAAAGTGGCCGACAGACTCGCTCGCCCATCTGTTGATGCAGGATCTGCACTCGTTGCCCTGTGCGATCACAGGCTGCCCGGAAAAAAGAGAAAGTTTCAAAGTTCATCCAAAATTCATCTGTTAACTGATGAGAGCGTGGCTGCACGAAGCTCCCCGTGCCAAAGTCGAATGAGTCCTGACGAGGACGCTGATTGCTTTCCCCTTTGTGGGTTTCTAGTGGCTGCGCTTTAAAGCCCATTAAACGACTAATGAATGAATTGAAGTTTAGCGCCGTTTCCATGGGAAGTGACAGCACTTTCTCCTCTCTGCCAGTGGGCGGTATTACCATTGGAGTCACGTTAATGCTGCAGCTTGGAATACCTCGACGATCGCACGCCGGCTTCGCCAAGTTGCTTCTTTCCTCGAGCAGGTTTCAGAGAGGCCCAGGTGCAAAGTGCAGCGGTGGCGGTTGCAGGTTCGATCAGATTTCCCTCGACGCGCTCCTGCAGGTGCTGCAGCTCCACGGTGATGAGCGAGATACCTTAAACTTCCTGGAAAAGAGGAGTGTTCACTGTTGCGCAGCAGATATTTTACCACTGAAGGCAAACAGTGACAAAGTAGGTCAACATTAACACTCATTCTTGAAGAGCACTTCCTGCTTAGACACACACGCGCATTCCCACGCACTCACACACACACACACACACACACACACACACACACACACACACACACACACAACAGCACACATTCCCTCCTCTGTTTACCAGCATTTGATGGTTTTCCATGGTTCAGCAGAATGGAGGCGACTGGGCCATTGATCCATGCAGTGACACTGTAAATGGAGAAGTGTAGGCTTCCCCTCTGGAGAACACTTGGCTCTGGGTCAACACCAACTACTGTATAACAGGGCAGCCAAGACCTTTGGTCCACAGGAAGAAGTAATGACACATAGGCCACTTGAGTTGTATAATATTCCTGTATGGGGCAGAGACTCAGCAGTGACTTTACTCCATTTAAAGCTGCTCAAATTGTTCTTTTTATGGCTGCATTTGTAATGTAATAGAAAAATCATGAGCATCTTATAGAAAATTTGATAAATTACGTCCCACGGCCTGCAAATAATGCACCGTGCAACATGTTTTTCAATGTTTGAAGCAGAATTTGTCAGTTTTCAGTCATAAAAAAGGACATAAATCATAGAGAATCCATCCGAGACAGCCTGGATGATGCAGCTTTAGCATGAGCGTCATGGTGCGACATCGCTGCAACGTGGACCCTTGTAGGGGAAGTCAAACTCTGATGACTGCTTTATGAATAAGAAACAGGTAATTTAGTAGGAAAAGGGGCATTTCTACACTCAGGTCACAACTTTAATGAGAAACTACAGTAAAGAGGACTTTTACATGTTGTTTATACGGGTCAGTTTTAAGTTTGCCTCCTTGAGTTCATATCCAAACGATGGCTTTAACAGCTGGTTTTAACTTTGGTTTGATTGACAGCTTTCAACCAAACGGGGTGAAATGCGGCAGAGTTCGTTGAAATCAAACCAGAGCGCTCTTTCAGAGGAAATCAGGATCGCTGGCTTTTGTTGCTGTCATGAATTCAAATTTACCTCTTTGTTTATCTGATTCATGTGGAGGCAAACTGATACGAGAAGCGCTCCCCGCACTTCCTGCCGGAGCTGAAAACCCAGCTCTTCAACAGCGACTTCACTCCTCCGCCGTCCCCCGCCTCCATTCTGCCTCTTTATTCTGCACCAATCGTCTTGACTTGCAAAGATATGGAAATTCTCTGGTGCCGTTTCCTCTTGCAGCCGTTGCTCTGAGTTGCCTGTAACGTCAGTGATCTGTGAAATTAGACGTATTCTCCTCTCTGAATTGGCTGCGTTGAATTGGCTGAGCACCGTCAGACAGAGGCGCAGGCTGTGCCGGTGTACCTGATCTCCTCTGGGTGACTCTTGAGGCATTTGTCCCAGTCTCAGGGGGACCAGGAAGTACGCATCAGTCACCCACTCAAGCACCATTAGCCTCAGAGTCAATCTGGTCCACAGTATGCACAGTCATGAAGGATTAAGCCTTTCATCCCGTCTTCCTGTTCCCACTGCTGTTGTTTTTAGCGCTTGGCCAGCGGAGTAATAACTGAGTATTTACCACATTTTTAGTCATGTGAGCAAAACCAATATGAAGATGTTATTTTGCAGGCTTTCCTGCTGGCGTACAAAGCAGCACGGAGGCGAGGAGGTTCTTCACTCATCCTCTCACGGTCTACTTAAACTCTCAGAGGCATAAAACAAAAAGAAATATTCCCTGCATCCATAATTTTGTGGCTCTGACTCTTTGAAGAGCTGCATCTCCTCCATCCTATTTGTCTCCTTTCCCGCAGCGACTCAATCTAAATGTAGGCTAAAGCCCAAAAGTACATAATTGCCCTTTTTTTCCCCTCTCCCAAAATTCCTGAAATTCAGCGTCGGAGACGTGTTGCAGCAGAGTCGAGCCGCTGAAATACAGATGCAGAAGATCCTCCGGGGACAGCGCAGGGAAGCAAAGTGAAGTCATGTTTCAGCAGCATGAGATGAGCATGTGTTTTATAGGACACCTGTGCACTGCTGTGTGTGTGTTGTTGCTGCTTAAAGACACCAGAGATTCAAACAATATGGAACTGAAAATTGAACATTTAGTCTATTATTTTGTTTTGTGTTGTCTTCTTGAAGAGATTTAGATGAGAAGACCACTTTAGATTCAACTTCTGCAGAGTACAGCTACAAAGCCAATGAAACACACTCAGCATCTTACCAGAAGTGCAAAAAGTACAATATTATTTATACTTAAATATAAGATAAATACCATATTTTGGTCTGTTGGGCATGAAGCTAGCAGCCAGTTAGCTTACTTTAGCCTGGAAACACAAACGCCTGTTTTTAATAAGCTTTAGGCATGTGCTTCCCATAGTTTTCCAGTCTTTGTACTAAGCTAAGCTAACTAGCTGATAGGTGTAGCTTCATATTTAGGGTACAGACATGAAGGTGGTAAAGCATTTTAGATCACGCTTATTTGGTGCACCTATTTAACAATATGAAGTGTGTTTGAACAGGGACAAGATTGATGAGTTAGCTAGCTAGCAGCAGCGGAGAACATGGAGCTATCATCATCCAACTCTGAATTACTGAAGTACTTCCTGCGCTGCACTCCATCGCTATCAGTCTACTGAGATACAAGACTGTGATTTTCTCAATCTTGTGTGGTTCTTGTTTTTGAGATTAACTTGTTGCACGTCAGGTACTTTATGCAATATCTAAACATGTCGTGGTGTTTGCAGAAAACGGATTGCTCAGTGCAAAGCAGCCTGTAATTTCACACGGAGCCTGGTGAGAGCATGTTTACAGTGGTGTATTGTTTTGACATTAAATGCAGAAGCAGACTAGTAGTTAAATAAGGTTGAAAAGAGGTTTTAAAGAAAAATTTCAATGTAGTTGAGACATATGGACGATGCATTTTGTGAATTTGGTCCTAAAGTCAAGCACTTATGTTGAGTTTTATGGCTGAGAGGTCTTTATGTCAGGTGAATGTGGAAGGACTGGTGGCAGGGAGGCTCAGAGATACTAAAAACACAGAAAAGAGCAACTGGTGTGTTTTTCTGGCTCAACACTGGGACGTTTGTGAATGTCACCGTCAGCTATGTGACCCGGCAACAACCCCAAAACAAGCAAGAAGTGATGCTGACTGCAGCACAGGTCCGACAGAGCATCAACAGGGAAGAGATCAAGTGTCTGATACCTGTGGGTTGGAGTCTCCTGTCTCAGGCTGCCAATGATTTGTATCAGTAAATTAGAAATTGAACTTTAATTATATTTAAGTATATGTCCAATTCAAATTTGGGGGACTGTGTACAACAAGATGTACTTCTCAAGTTAGACGCAACTTAGCAATTTAACCTCATAGTTGTGGTTTCATTTCATTCCAGTACAGTGATGTACAGATTCCAGAACTGCCTGAAAAATGTCCGGACTGGACTGAAAAGCCTCAGACTTTTGGCTTCTGTGCAACCTATCTGGCTGTTTAGACGACTGTCTGGCGAGCTTCCCCTCTCACATGGACGCCACCAAGGACAGTGACACCGCACTGAGCGCCTTATCTGTCACCAAACAGCGTCTCTCCTCTGGGTAAAGCTCTGGTGACTTTAGGGCTTCCCCACTTGCTCTCGTGCATCTCAGGTGTACTCACAGGTGCTGATATGTGGTATGCACACGGGAGGGTGATGTGTGCATGCAAAGCTGAGAGCAGCCCCTCTGGATGCTGAATTGACAGACAAAGCTGGGAGAATGTCTGGCGGTAGCTGCTAAACACAGCAATGCTAGCAGGCCGCATGCCATCACGTAACTGCCAAAGACTGAGTATGCCATTGCCAGGCCAAGCCATCGCATGACTGGGTTTCTGGCTACATGTATTCTGTTTTGGGGCATTCAGGGTCAGGGTCAGTTTCTGTTGTCACTGCTGATGTGCTTTTAGTAGTTGATACCAATTTACCAAGACTCGACACAGTGAAGCAGGAAGCACATGAAGCACACATGCATGGAAGTGTTTTATTTGTGCATGCGTGTGATATTTTCTCCCAGAGATAACGTGGCTCCATGGCTCACATTGCTCAGTTTGCCCACGCTGGCCTATCAACCACGAGCTCTTGATAGCTGCTAAGCTGATGTTTTCCTATCCCAGCCACAGCCTTGTGACGGTGGGGGTCACCGTTTTGTTGTCATAACCCACTGGCTCAGATAATCCGGCTAATCATTAGCCTGAACCGTTAGCGGCAAGACAATAGAAGCAATGAAGTGCACTTGTTCTCGCATAGCTTAGATGTGCGTTCGTGTAGTGAGGATTTCTCTTTACAGCTTCAGGAACGTTCAGCCTCAGAGATAGCGGCAGTTTATTCAGGACGGTGAAAACCTGTTGTTGTGCACCATGAATTGTTTGTATTTGTCTGTTTGAAAGGCCAGTTTTTGTGTTTTATTAGAAAGATTCACACCAGATTCAACCACCCTGACAAATTCAACAGAAAACCCTCGATCGGAGGCTTTGATGACACTGATGGTTGGCTCAGATTATCTGGTCGCGTTTTACAGATTATATTTTAACCATCCGATTAATGGACTGGAGATAAACATTTGACTGGCATAATACAACATCTGCATCAGCCCAAACCAGCCCCTAATGCAGATGTGCTAATGCTGATTTTCAATAATGCATGCAGATCTGTGGTTTGTATTTCCTCCTGTACTCACAATGTGTTTTAGTTATTGTTCAGTTTGGTATTTTTGTATGTTGGAACCATGACCGCAACATGATTTAACCGTGCAACCCTCTGGTCTGGGGGGTTGTACCTATGGCCACAAGGTGCTCACTCATGCACACACTGTTTGTCTCAATGAAAAACAGAAAGGGACTGGTCTCATCTTTGTTCCCCCTGTAGTGAAGGAGAAGATATGGTGATCTCACAGTGCTTGATGATGCCCTGACAATGGGAAATAGTCTTAATATTGACTCCAAAGTCCCAACCTACTGATCTGGAGTCTGTTGCACCACAAGAAGTCCTCGGGCATAGCTTTCATTTTGTGTTTCCCATTTCCATGTGTTATCACTCCTCATTACTCCTCTCACCTCCAACGCTCCCCTTTGTTAACACAGAATAGTCACCAGGAGATAACGGGTTTGCTTTGGGAAATGAAGCCATTAAGCTCCTTTCATGTAACTCTGTTGACCTGAGTGTTGGCTGATTGGTTTTCAGAATCAGAGCGGGGAATTAGCTTCACCACAGTCAACTGCAGCAGAATAAGTTGTAGTGCTTTGTTATAAGAACCCTCCTGCAGCTTGCTGGTTTTACAGAAGCTACTCATTAGACTGTTTTATACCTATCTTCTGCTTTATTGCATTTCAGATGATGACTTGATCTTTGCCATCTTGTGCCCGTCAAGTTGCTGCAGGTCTGTTGCCTGTTGGTGAAAAGAAGAGATAAATCTCCTCTCCCTGCAGTGTCAAAACAAGCTCTCCATCCTCTCTGATGTGTGCGCAGTGGCAATATGCCTTCGTCAAAGAAGAAAATTAACACATTGTTCGGCTGCTGTTGTCGTTGGAGGGCTTGGTTTACTGCATAAACAGGGATTGGATATTTCTAAAATGGAAACTTTGACCAAGGTGACAAGCTGTAAATTTATTTCAGACAGAAAGGGCCAACATTGTGTTTGCTAATGCCGCTAAGATGGAAAAGCAATTTCAACACGTTCTCGAAGGCTGTTTTGACTGTCTACACTCTGCACGTCTTAACACGGAGGCCTCGCTTTTTCTGTGTCCTTAAAATACACACGGGCATAACTTTTCCATTCAGTAATGGTATGGACTGCTGCAGCTCCACTCTCTCTTCGCGAGACGATCTCGAGTCTGGCGCTGCGAGGAGGAGAAGCTTTTCCCCAGCTTTAGCAGATTCCAGTTATAGTTATACAATCGTTTCTCAGAGGCAGAGCTGCAGAGGCAGAAATAATCAAATTGGTTCGCTCGAACTTGAGTGGGTGCAACCAAGGAGACGTGGTTTTGTAGGCAAACTTAAAGGGTTTGAAAAATAAGAATCCATGATGAACTTTGAAGGTCAGTTAGGGTAATGGTAACTTTTCATGATGAGCGGTACGTCCATTAGCAGAAGTAAAGATGGACTTACTTTGGCAACGGGCTCTGGTGTTTTAAAGCTACATAAAAGATGAAGGATTGTCTTTTTGACCCCTGCATGTGAGCATCTAACTCAGCCACTGAGATTATGTCTGCGCTCGGACCAGCTCGCCTGTTTGCAAACTGAAACTCAGAGCCGCTCCAGTTTCAGAGCTGTAGGACAGTGGTAGACGGTTCAGATGATATGCTTGACTGGTTGGATGTTTCACAGGCTGATGCAATGGATTGAAGTTAAAGCTGACCACAGAGTCAAGGGAGTCAAGTGCTCTCCATTAAAAACCCAACAACTGCGGTTTGCTTGACTTTATTTTTAACTTGGCCGATGCAGTGATTTGGAGAAGACCGATTCACAGGACATTTCCCTTTGTTTTGGGAACAGTAGCGTTCTGAAGCGCTTCGAGTCGTTTCTCCTGTTTTTCTTATCGTCTCCGTGAGATGACAACTCCTGCCTCCAGCTGGATCCAACTGTGAGCAAGTTGTGGCAAAGGCCAACTATGTGGTTTGCGGTGTTTCGACATGCCGGCCACGCCAGGCCCTCCTGGGTGTGATCCTCTGTTTTGTCAACAGCTTATTTCTGTGGCCATGATTGCAGTTTCAGAGCGCTGCGTTATGGAAGCACAGGCACGGGGTGTTTGTCAAAGAATTAAGAAGAAGACTTGTGAATGAACGTCTTTCTGAGGGAACACCTGAGACGTGTCTTATGTAAGGTTATTTTCGCATCATGTACTGATGATGCTGCAAAAACCATTTCCTGTTACAAAGCAAAGTAATAATAGGGTTCCTTTACATGTCCAAATAACTGTGAATCAAAGATGACTAATAAAAAGCACTTAAAGATTAAAAATGTGTGTTCTCAGTCCAAAAGCTTCTGGTTGTCGTGTTGAAAAAGAGCTTTTTAATGGCCGACGTTTTGACTTTTTATAGTTTGGCCAGCGCAGGTGGAACTAATAACTTTAACTATGAGTCTGTACCATTTAGTGCGTCATAGGAGTAAGCTAGCATTCATAAGGCGCACAGAACTAATAGCACACCTAAATGGAATGCAGCCCTTAATAACGTGAGGCTACTAATTAACTACAGCCTGCTGCTATGACACGATCACGTTCGTGGTGAAAAAGCCATAAGGGAGCAGAACAACAATATGAGCTGACATTTATCTATTAGAAAAGATGCTATAGCTAGCATGTTAGCAAACAACCATATATTGGAGCAGCCTTAGCGCTAATTTGTAGCTGTAGCCGTGGCCAGACGACAAATGTAAGTCTACCTCTCACCTCGCTTTCAGTATTATGAAAAATAGCCGTCTGTTAGCTTGCTAGGTGTTGACTCTCTTCACCAGGTAGCTAATTACGTAGCTAAGAGGCAAGCTAACCACTTACCTTTGTGGTGGTCTCAGCTAGCTGCTGTTGCTAATGAGCTAAAGGTGCTAAACCCCAGCACTGAGCCTACAGTTGAGTTATAATTCATTGTGTGTACGCGTTAACCTTTTAACACCAACATTAGCAGTTATGCAGATTTTTTAAACACACCAGTTTACATGTTACAAAGCAATATGTGAGTAATTATTCATTTAATTTGTTTATTACTCGTGTCGGGCTGCTGTGGTCAGCATTTCTCATATGTTCTTCTATATTGTGCTGTCTGCTAGTCACCTTATTTGTTCCCTTGAATCAGGAGAAACTCTGTGAGAGGGACTTTGTGCTGAGCTCTGTAACACAGCACAAACAGTAATTTATTCATTTGTTAACCCCTAAATAGTTATTAGCCGAGCTTGACTAACTAACTAAACTTCCTTGGTTCCTGTTGCATGCTCTGGTGCAGCAGGTTCAATTTGCTTCTTGGACAAGAAGTTATCTCCTGCATGACGGCCTTTCCCTCCTCTGCAGGAAAGGTCAGAAAGGGGCTTTGTCCATGTGACCTGTCTTCCTTGATCCTCCTCTACCCACTGTGGTTTCTAAATTTGATGCACATCTTCACGCAGAACACTTTCTATGGCTTTGAGGATGTTTCTGGACATCAGTGATCTTGCCTCAGTGAACATCGATCTGTTGGTAGATGCTAAGATGATGATGAAAACCCCTTTGGGGATGTAATGCCTTGCTTGTGCACTCTTTAAAAGGGGCGGATGTTTGCAAAATCCTAGCTTGAGCAGTTTCCCCTCTGGCAGAATTACGGCCTTTGTGCACACTGGGTGGAAAATACAATCAGCACAATTAATTGCTAATTGATTTATGTGGCTTTCTGTTATTTGTTTGGAAGTATTTAGGCTGATTTGATTGAAGTAAAATTTGGAAAAATATCCATACGCAACATCAAAGTGGTCCTGTGGCTTTGTCTGTCATTGGCTTTTGATCCCACTAATGCACTCTGGGTCTTTCAACCCTCGAGCCCAATGCACGCACAGAGTCTTCCTTTCACTGGATGAAGTAAATAAACATAGTTGTGTGTAGCCGGTAGCTGCACTAAGCTTTTATCAAACACCATTCAACCTACATTTTGATCTGCTGCTGTTAGATAAGCTTGCATTAACTGGTAATTCAGCATCACGGTAATTTGGCTTCAATACTATACTTTGAATACTGATACTATAATAGTATATAAATACTTAAAGTATACTATGATGCTAATTACTTCATACTAATAGCGACCCTATGACTTTTTAATGATGCCATCAAGATATGAAAACTTAAAACGTGTCACTCCAAGGTGTTTTTCAACCCCGATTTTAATTTTAAACCGGGTTTGGCTTCAGGACTTCTCTGCATTCATTATTCATTCAGTATTCAGTATTCATTATGAGAATGAGCTTAATTTTTCATGCTGTTGATACACCGGTTCCCTGGATGCAGTTTAGCCTGATTAAGTTGCCGATACACAAAACAGCCTCGTGCCAAAATGGGGTGACCCGTGTCTTTCGAACCGCACATCTATTGATCAGCCATGATTGTTCTCACGGACTGCTCCCCGCCGGTCTGGAATCTATTACGCTGTCGAATTAAATTGCTGCTCCGTCGAGCTGAGGGCACTTTTTCATTTCCTTTGCCAAATTGCTCAATAATCTCTCTGTGATATGTGATCTTCCGTCACTGCGCTGGATGCAAACACATCTGCAAACAAACTGGGTTTTCTGAAAAAACACCTGTGCCTCAGTGTCTGAAATAGGTCATCATATCGACAGCATTATTTACCTGTGATTGCAGTGTTGAAACCCTATGCACTTCTGCACACCTCATACGAAAACTATGATAACTATGTGTCACCGCGCATACACTCAGATGATTGACGTTTTTATGAAGAATCTGGGTTTTTCCAAACATCTGCCCACCCAGATATTCTCTCAAGCATCCAGACGGAGCTGTGAAATGGAAATGGCATGCTCAGGGCTACAGGAGAGGAATAAATCCTTGATATTAGAAGGGCTTAGGTGTCGGCGGGACTGTGGGATATTGACGTCATTTGGACAGATTTATTCTGAATCAAGCATCGCAGAGCAGACAGAGCGATAGGAAAAGTTTGCCACTGTTCTGAAGTGGATTCCTTTCTTTGTGGAGTTAACAAACGCAAGGGAAAAGGTTTTGGCAGGTTTTGTGCTCTGGAGCTTAAAGTATTTAAAATCAAAGCTCGGACTTCCCTTTCTGGGAATTCAGTGCTGTCTGTTCGCCGGGCACTGACTCAGGAGTTTCTGTTGGGGTTAAATTGACTAAAGTGGTCACGAGTTGACTGTGATTGAAAGATCTTTTAGATTTGTTCTATTATCAATATGGACTGAGGCTGTTTCCACAGTGTTTCAATCAAATAGGAAAACTACTGATCGTGAATATCCTCATTTTGGACTGTGTGCTGAATATCGGATGATTTCAGCCTAGTTCCAGTCTCTAGTTTTATTTTTCTGATGCCGTCTGTCCTGTTTGTTATCACCGTAACACAGCACATCACTGTTTGACCTTGGCTGGAGCTTCATTGTGCACAGCCTTTTCAGTAAGTGAACTAGTTCTCCGTTGCTCTTCAACGAGGACAATTATGCGCTTGCAGCCCAAGGCTACCAAGTTCTTCATGAGAAAAATGATTCAAAGATGACTCAGTGTTTTTGTTGTGTGGACTGAGATGCCTTTGAGTGGAATAGACGTGCACCCAGAGGAGAAATAGCATGTTAGATGGTTTGTTTGTGTTTTTTAATTGATGATGTTGGAGTCTGTAAACATCTCAGAGTGTCAGGTATATGCGCTCTGTCTCCCTTTGGGCAAATTCAAAGGAAGAATCGAATCATCTTGACTTGTTTTTATGATGAAAAATACATTATTTCTCCTGTTCCCCTGCCTTAAAGTACGAAGACGCTGGTGTCTTTGTGCAGTAGATAGCACGCTGTTGCACCAACGACGAGATCATCCCAAAGCCCTACGCTGGGAGCTCATGTGCAGACAGGATTACTGTACACATTTTTTATTTTTCAATTCAGGATGACACTGTGTTTCTGCAAATGACTTGTAAAGTCGTCTCATCTGGTTTCGATGGCCAGCGTGGAGGTTTTGCTGGGAGAGTTTCACTGATGAGTATGTGAAGTTTCTGATTTATCCTCGGCGAGTAATTTCCTGCCCAGACATTTTTTCTGGTCACAGAACATGTTGCGGTGTGATTAGTTGCCGCTTGGACCATGAAATGGGGTCAGTCGGTGCAGGACTAAAGGAGTGCGGCTAAGAGACACGGGAAGTATTTAGATGCAAAGTCAGGGTTGGTTGCGGTGCGTTCATGTGTTTGCCCTGACTTCTCTCTGTGGTTAGGTCTCATTAAAACAGTTTTTTCTCCAATAATGACTTTTTAAATTTAACCTTAGGCTCATGTTTCACACTTTGGCTGCAACGCGTTCATTGCTCTTGGACCAAGTCCCTGTTAAAATGTGCTGCAGCCTGAGAAATCTCAACCAGAAACCAGTTATTTTAGTCTTCAAAAAGGTTGCTACTTGTGACCTAGGAGGTTTCTGCCGGACACTGACTCATCATTCCCTATGTCCAATAACAACAGTAAGCAGTGAAAGTGCGCTCTCATTTCCCTTCCCTAAAAACAATTGAGAGACACTTCAGGCTGACTCAAAGATGTCATGAGGAATCGTGGTTGGGTTTTGCTTCTGCTGCCTGGGTAAGACTTACAGTACATTGATAACAGATGGGTTTCTGCTCGTCTGTTTTCTGAGGCTGCGAGGATGCTGAGTTGCCACTGACAGGCCAGCCATCTCACACCCTATGATTAGGGATCAGTAACGCCTAAGGGTAGGAGACAGCCTGCAAATAGCATCTGCTTCCTGCAAACAGATCCTTGCATCTCCAAAACATGTGCCCAAAAGATGGCGGCCAGAAATGATAGCTGTGTATTTTGCAGCCCGTGGGTGAAGCAAGGAAAATGTACTGACAGCAGAAGACTCAGATTCTTGGTACACTGAGGGAATGTATTTTGCTTTGCAGGATAGAAAAGTGATGTTAATTCAAACTAAATATGTTTTTAAGACAATGTCTCTCGTGCATTTGCTTCTCTTTATAATAAGGAAGGTGATCTGGGCCTTCTGGGTATTGTAGTTTCTTGTAAACAGCCAGAACTTGACCTGTATTTGTTGGAGATGAAGCTCTCTGCTTAAGAATAAAACTCAGAATTAGTTTAAGACTCAGACCATATGTCTACATTTCTGTACAAACGCTTCACTTCACTGGAATTCATTTTTATGTCCTTGCTCTTGAGGAAAGTGAGCGCCAGAGCCCAGTGGATTTTCTTTGCATAACACCGACTGACGGTGGGTGTTGGGTATCTTAGATCACATTACAGCTCAGAGTCTGCTGACTGGTCTACCTCTGCCAGAACAAGACCTCTGTGGTGTTTGTGTGTGCATCTACTAATGAATTTGAATACCTCTACAAAGCAGGGCTGTGTAAACACCCCGGAACACCCTGCGTACGTACGGTGCATCTGTCAGACTCTGCCACTTCCTTCCAGATGAGTGTTTGTTTTTTGCTTTGGCATGTGTTAATGGCATCCTGGAAAGAGAGTGAGCGTGGGTTGGTGTGTGTATGTGTGTGTACGTGTGTTTCCTTGTATGCGTTGTCAGGTTTAGGTGAATGATCCGGTTGAGCCGGTTTCTTACTGTCAGCTTCAACCATCCGTCTGTCAACCAAATAGATTTTCCAGCAACCCTCTTCTTTACAAAAGACAGAGAGCCCCGAGGTGCTTTCTTCTCCTCCTGTCACTCTGGTGCCCGCAGTATTCCCAAGAAAACCTCCAACCCGTTGTTGAAGTTTTCATCTGATCCGGGGCCAAATCTGAAGTCCTCCTTATTTGCCACCCTTATTTCTTTGCTGCCAACTTTGCACACAACATTTCAACATGTATTGATCTTTATGGCTAAAACCCCCTTTGGAAGAGGCTTTAGCAATACAACATCCATCCGGTGCAATCATAAGCTTAGTGTCAGAGAGCAGAGCCTTCAAACCTAAAGTAATGAGCTGTCTTGGTTGAAATCTCTTGACCTTGATGTGATTTGAACATGCACCTTCTGATCTAGAGTCAGACGCTCTTCCGTTGCACCGCAGGGTCTTGCTTTGGCCAAGTCTGTCAGTGCAAAGCTGTGGATTAAAGCAGCAGGAGAAGCACATTTGGAAACAAATCAGCTCCTCCAAGCGGGAGATGTTTGGTTTCTACATTTGTCAGGATTCGATTGAAAAATACGGCGCTTTGGTTTGTGTCTGGCAGAACGTTGGAGAAGTAAACACACACCAGGCCACTTCAGCTCCCTCTGCTTTAAAGCTTTGGGTTCAACCAGGCGCTGTTTACGCTGAGTCTGCACCTCTTCATCTTCAGACTTCATGGGAATCAACAGTGCGCTCTCCACTCTCTCCACCCCTGCCCTCTTGCTCTTAGCACCACCACCCGGACACACACATGGGAAACACAGCTTTCCTTCTCCAGCGGCTCTCTCTCTCTCACACCACGCCTTCGACTCCGGTGGTCCTAAAGAGAGATTGATGGGGCTCTCCTCCATCACTCACGGGCTTTAAGTGAAAGTACTCAGTGAAAGTACTGGGCGGAGGAGGAGGTGGGCCCATGCTGCACCAGGGGGGGTTGTGGGTAGCCAGACAGATAGAAAGCCACTTACATCACCTTGAATCTCAGCCTGACACACGGCGCAGCAAAGTTGGCACGCTTCGCGACGGGCTGACGCCTTCACTGGCACTGCTGCATTTGTTCATTCCCGTTGCAGTGTTGTGGTTTGGACTGATGCGTGTTTGTGTCGGGTCATCATAGTGAAACATAACCTAGACAACATAAATAGAGCAGCGCTGTGCCAGCGCAGGAGGCTGGAGCTGCAGGAGTGAAGGGCACGGTTCTCACGGAGTCGCCCGTGCTCTCCACACTTGTAGCTCCGAGCTGGTTCGAATCGTCCCTGCAGGTTATTTTCAGCGTAGACGCCCGCTGTCTTCATGCGCGGCCGAAGGGAATGAGATGCATTGAGGCTGCTTTACGTTTCAAGCATCAGCAGGTCCTGAAATTACCTTGAATGGGTGTGTGTGTGTGTGTACATGCATGCGTGTGAAAGTCTACTCTCCTCGTTGTAATTGAGTCCCTAATTTCGTTCGCCTATAAACACTGAGCTCATTAGGTTTAACCTCGCGGCGCAGCCTCCGGTGCTTTCTCTCAACATCTTTTTTATTCTCTCTCAACCTTCTTCCTTTCTCTTCACCTCCGCTTGATGTCTTCCCTCTTTTATCTCCTCCCTTTCCTCTTTTTCCCACCTCCATCTATCAGCCTTTCCCTCTCCTCTCCCAACTCTTGCAGCTCAGTCAAAGAAGTCGTTCTGTTGAGGGGCGATTGTGCGCACAGCCTCGCATGGCGCCGTAATTATATTCCCACCCACCAATTCACGCTCATTATGTGATTACAGATTTCAGATTTTATGTTGCGAACACATCAGAGACCTTTGGAGAGAAATCTGGAGATAAAAGCACAGGGCATGTCGGTGGATCGTGTCGGGACACGAGGATTAAGTGGTGCAAACATTCTGGTTTTCTACAGGTTGCATGGTTGCTTCATAAGAAGTAGTAGTAGTAGTAGGAGAAGCGGAGGCAGCCTGGAGACATGACATCCTCCATGCCGTCCACTGTTTCACTTCTTACACTTTATATTTTCCAGCTGCTGCTCCTGTGGAGAGAAGATCGGACCCATGCGAGCACGTTATTTCTGTGCTTTTACCGCAGTGAACATTTCAAATGCATACGCGCCCCCGCCCGCCCCCTTTTCCCTTTAAAGTGCACAGCTTGAAATTCAGAGACACTTCATTAGTCGTGGGTGTGTCACCTGAAAGTTAAACTCGGGGCTGTTATGTTTGGAAGACTCAGTTGCTGTTTGAAAAACCAAACGGGGGAAAATCTGAAAATGAAAACAAGGAAGACACGTTCTGTCTTTTCAGCTCAGGGATTTCCCTGTCCTGACACCGTGTTGGAGGGAAAGTCGATCAACGGTGACTGCTCGGAAGGTTTTTTCCAAAACGGTGTGATTACCTGGATGATAAGCAGTGTTTATATAAGGCAGGTCTAAAGATGAGACCAGTACCTCAGTGCTGACAGTGTGTTACTACTCTGGACACTAACATCACCTCCAGTGTTTGAGGATCGGTGACCCTCAAGCTGAATAATCTCCGACTCAGTCATCTGATTTTAATAGAGACTTACTCCAGCGTTTTGTCACGGTTGCACTGATAATGAAGTCCACTTGAGTGCAAACAAACGCACGTCTGCACACTTGCACCAGCAGGCTGCTGACAGTTAGCGTGTGTGTGAGCCAGGCGTCTGCGTCAGCCTTTGGCTTTGGCGGCGGCTCGCGCTGCCAAGCTTCAAGACGGTGAACAGAAAGTGTCTGAGCGGCCGCGCGAGCGTCTCCCTGACTCCGAGGGAAATCCAGTGAGTTACCCGAGCAGATTCATTTTGAATTAGTGGCACAGTTTGTCATCATTCTGCAAAATGTAACTGAGGTAATCACCCATAATTCCTGAATATCAATAAATCTGAGCAGATGATGCGTGCTTGTCAGCTTCCTAACATCTCAGCCCAGAGATGAAGTAAAGCTGGATTGAATTCAGTAGCTGTGACGTGTTGGCCCTCTGTTTGAATTATAACATAATTACACAAGAGTTAAAGATATATTTGCTCGGTTAGCACAGATCTAATCTGCCCAAACACCTGTGGGTCATTAACTGGATGTTCGTCTGTCTGTTACACAGGGTGTGATCCATGATGAATTCATATAAAACCTTGTGTAGGCGAACAGTGGAGGGATGTATGGACATTATCAAGGTGCAAACACGCAGACTAGTGCAAAGTGTTTAAAGGGAGTGCACGTGTGCTCAGCAAACCTTTGTCTGGATTAAGTAAAGATTAAAATGCACAGAGTGGTGTTTGCAAACCGAAAGGAGGCCTGTTCATTAGCATAGAGCAGCAGTCAGCGCTATAGGAGAGTGAACAGTTGTAAAGCAAACAATCATGCACTTGGAAGGAAGGCGAGAGTGGGAAATGGTATGCATGTTTTTATGAAGACAAATATGCGTAGTTTGAAAATAAAAACAGAGCGTCAGGCAGCACGTTGAGCCTGGACAGAAAACCCAGGGAGACGCGGTCGTAACGACGCCATTATGTGGTGGAAATTCCTGCTGAAACCCCCGAACTGGATCCTAAACTAATTCATCAAGGCGGCGTCATGCTTTTATCCGCGTTTGCATGACACATCATTTGGGTTTACTCTGCGTTTGAGAACAAACAAGAACAAATCCCAGTGGCGCTTGGCAGCTTGTTAATGGAGGCGCTGATAGATGAGTCTTCCGTCGGCGCAGCCATTAGCGAGGCAAATTACAAAATGACAGAGACGTCTCAGAAGGCGGAGGGAGGAGGTCCTGCAGGGGAGGTGTGAGGCGAGCAGGTAGGAGCTCTTCTGTCTCTGCTGATGCTTCTCCAGATTGAAGAAGCAGCAGCTTAGTCACGTTAAGACCCCGGTGTGCAGCTTTGATCTCCGAAGGCTCCGCTCTGTTGCGCTGACCTCCACGGGATTTGAACAAACAGCCTTTTGATCTGGAGTCAGACATGAAACCGATGCATCCAGAAGTCTTGTTGATGCATCGCAGCACTGTTTTCTTTTTTAAATAAAACTATTAGCTCTGTTTTACTTAACATCGGACATAACGGCAGATGGTAATATGACTTTATTTGGGAATTCACTGGGTTCAAATATAAGAGAAAGACTGAAACCAGTTGTGCAGAAAACAAAGCAAAACAATCATTACCAGGTGTCCCCGAACGCCTCACATGCATGTTATTGCTGCTGCTGCTGCTCGTGTTAAATTGCGATATTCTTCGTTACAGCTGTGAACCCGCTCTGCGTCTGATCGCACACCGATTCAGCTCAGCCATCCGCAGCCTCCTCCTTCTTTTAGTGACGTTTTCTTGGTTTTTAAATGTTTTTCAGATCTGCAGAACATTTAGCTTAGCCGTTAGCAACAACTCTTTGTTGCCTTTGTGTTTAGCTGCTAGTGCGTATGACTTTATATGAGCTGTTAATGTTGAATGTTTAACTCTACGTGTGTATTCGCAGGTTTCATGCCCCTGTTGGCCGCCTGTGCAGCCGTGATATGACTCCTGCTCTGTCTGTGTGATTAACTCCTCCACTGACGCTGCAGGTCTTCATCCATCTGCCCGCGTGTTTGCTCGATACTGAGACGTGAACTTGGCTGAAATGTGCTCTTGGCTAAACTTTGATTGCATTTGAATGTTCATCCTGATCTGAGGTTTCCCCAGACCCGCGTAGATGTTTTGTGCTGGAGGGCGGTTCTTAAAATCTCATTACCTTCTGGCCGTATTTACCCGGTGTTTGTTAGAAAATCAAACCCAGAAGCCAAACTATAAACAAATATAAACAGTTTATCATCGGCAGAGAGTTTGTGCTCTGCAGAGTGCAAAGTTTTGACAGTTGCACCGTCTTCCCTTCAGCGCGTCTGCAGTTTGGTCCATTAAAGTTTATGCACAGGATTGTTAAACTCTCCACCTGAACCTGTCAGAAGGTTATAGTTTTCTTCCTGTTGCACAACAGATCCGACACGCAGACGTAAAATCAGATACGACCACATTGTGTTGCAATCAGATTCATGTGCTCTTAATCTGTTTTTTCTGTTTAAAACTATCACATGCATCTTGTTGTCCTTTCTCACAGCCTCACTTTCACTCTCCCGTGTCCTCCTCCTCTTCCTTCCTGCCTTCCTCACCTGCCTTTTTACTCTCCCTGCACGGACCTTCCCCGCTGATCTTCAGCCTGAAGAGCTTTTCCTACATGTCGCCTGTTTCCTGTGCAGGGTCAGCGAGCATTTCACCCAGACGTGAACTCCTTCATCACTCGGTGTCGACTCAAATTGCAGTTTCTCATGCACGCTGGCAAGTGTGTGCGCCTGTCTGCGAGGCCTGTGCTTGCTCTCCTCCATCGACTAGACAGGTTTGACTGTTTAAACGCCTGAGAAAGAGGTCACGACTGTCCTGGTAATTAGTCCCCTGTTGTGCGCTGGTGTAGAGCGCGCCTCACGTTACATAATGTGGTCTGCTCAGAGGTAAACAAAGGGAAATGAGGCGAGTATAGCGGGCTGTATGGTGCTGTATGTACAATAACAATGTTTATGACACTGTGTACAGATCGGAGTGTTACCAGGAATTCATTTGTGTATTTGTACGTTTGGCCTTGAGTGCATCTGTGATTAGAGCAAAGTGGGAGTGGTGTTCCTTAGGACGAGAGCGCGGTAACAGCATGCCTGCCTTAATGATGTGTTGCACGCTGACAGTCATTTCACACAAATTGCTGCAACACTCGCAGCCGTTTACAGCCGCTGCTGCTTCGTTCCTGGTTCCTGTTGCAGCAACGCGGCCTCCATGTTTCCTTCAAACCCTCCAGGGACGTTTTACTGTTAATAGAGCTGTTACATCCAGGCTTATATTGAAATATGATAGCCCTCACACACACACTTTCACTTTGCTTTGTCAGTTTTTGTCCACGCAATCACTTACTATCACTGGCTAATGGATGCTGTCGGAGAGCGGGGCTCACTTTGAGGACTGGAAAGACATAAACATGGCGTCCAGCTCACATCTGGACTGACTTTCTCCTTTTTCTTCTTCTCCTCAGACCTCAGCTCTCCATCCTTTTGTTTACATCTCATGTGCATTTGAGTGTTTCACTTCACTGTAACTCTGTGGCTCCGAGCTTCAGACGTCAGTGTTTGTGGGTTTTGGATGTTTTCCCCAGCGATCCTTTGGAAAGTGACTTTCATTGGTTGTCTCGCTCTCTGCCTCGTCCCTTTGTCTCTCTGGCTGCGCCGCATTGCAGGCCTATTTAACATTAAAAAGCACAGACCCTATTTCTCTGTGATCCGTGCTACATGAGCTCAGTTTGATGTGGTTTGTCACACCTGTGACTGAGCTGCAGGCTGGGAAGTGTGCAGACCTCGTGGCGCAACGGTAGCGCGTCTGACTCCAGATCAGAAGGTTGCGTGTTCAAATCACGTCGGGGTCAAACCTTTTGAAATCCTTAAATCCAACTTGTCCGGCTTCAAGCAGTTTGTCTTTCACTGAACCACGGTGGTTCGGACCAATCAGAGTCCTCTGACGATCCACTGCCAGTTAGACGTGACCGTGACGCTTCATCCAATCACCTGCCAGGCATTTTCCCAAAGCACCTTCCCTGTGTCAGCTCAGTGACAAAGTTCACGCTTTATATCCGTGTGCTGCTTCATGGTTGAACCATCTGAACCATCTCGACTGACGCGCACCCTGTGGCAGAGCTGCATAACTCCAGACCGAGTTGATCCAAAGTATTAATTATAGTTCACTGCCTTCAGGAAGCTGCTGAAAACAACCAGAATAACCAGAGTTATGAGCTGAGAGCAGACAAACAATGTAAGCAAAGCGGTAAATGCACAGTAGGCTGTCTGTGCATGCTTGCAGCGTGCGTCATGCATATCTATATTTACATAGTGAGAAGTGGGCCAGTGGGTGGACTGCGGGTTCCTCGTGATGGGCGTCTCTGGATCGCATACCAGCTACTTCTTTTTACAGAAACCCGGTTTGCTGCTGCTGGTTCAGGGTCTGATCAGGCTCGACACGGTTTGCCTGCTGCGTCACGTCTGGTGTCACGTGAGAAAGTGAGACGTGAGGGTTTTTGGTGGTTAGAAGACCCCCAGTGTGCGATCCACCAGCTGTGTGTGAACGCTGTATGACCATGAGCTAATCCTGTGCTCTGCGGTTGCAGTACAGATGCGGCGAGCATGGTGCCACTCCCTCCTGCGGGCCTTTACACCCCTGGGATTTCAATGTCTGCTCTACATATGTTGTTCTTGGTCACACACACACACACGCAGTCTTCTCTCAATGAGCTGATCCGCCCTCCTTTCTTCTGTGTGAAGTGCGAGGTGCACACACGCTCTTGTGCGAAGCGTGTAAGAGGGTTTCATGGTCACGGTCAGTTGCTTCTTCACAAACCGTGACCAGCACGCTCCTCTGTGCTAATGGCTTCTGACTCTCAGGGTTTCTGGTTTTGGGTTCTGGGGTCTGGGATCTGTTCTGGGAGGTCACAGCCACACATACATGTTCTGTAAATAGAAATGAAAAGTGACAATGCAGCTGTGCGATTTCTAAACGATGAAAACCTTTTTTATACATATTTTAAAATGCAGATTACTTCAGACCAACGTCCTGCGTGCTCACAGTCCACAGACACCATGACAGGTTGAGCTGCTGCATCGCGTCCTGACCGACTGATGTTTACTCTTGTTTCCATAGCAGCTGGACGTGGAGGGAAGTTGCAGTTTGAGCATTTGTCTGACATAACAGCGCACAATCTGCAGCGCATAATGATGTTTAGCTCCCAGGCGCCTCCTCCTCCTCCTCCTCCACACAAATCCTAGAAAACACTCTTTGACCCCTCTGTGCTCCACATCTGCAGCCTGTGAAAGAGCTGTGTGTGTGTCGTGACATCTCCACTGCAGGTTGTCTGTTCTCGGTGATTCACCCCGCGCTCTGTGTTTCTCTTGGCTCGTTCAGACGTCCCATCTGGCAAGCATAACCTCTGTGCTTATGAAATAACAAACAAAAGCGTGCCGAAATTGTGCTGACTGCCGCTGCTATAGTTAGACAAAGAGCCTCGCGGCGCTCGACCAGTTCGACTGAACCAGCGGGCCGTCACTTGCAGGGACTGCGCTGACGCTCGGTGCCATTTTGGGAGACGCTGTCGGACTGGGACCCGACGAGCCGAGCTGCCTCCGCTGCGCTGGTTGAAAATTACAGGGAGTTATTGTGCAGCTCAGCGACTCCTCTGAGTGTCGGCGCGGCTCGTTTGCATATAACATGGTAACAGTAACATCAAAGTGACACAACCAGATGGAAACATTCACTCATTGTTCTGCTCTTCACTTAGTTTCTGTGCGCCCGTCTTATTGCACATCGGTATCGACAGGTCTGTATTAAGGCTAATCCCTGAAAGTATGTTAAGAGAATGAGACACATGCAATGAATGATGGGTAACTGACATGCAACAGGTTTATTATATTGTGAAAGTCTTCACCCATTGTACGTTAACACAGATATGTCACATCTGCACCGAGTCTGACTGCTCCTCTTCCCGAGCAGATGGCCTGGATGGGACGTCCCCCTCAGGGTTAGCCTGAAACGGCCTTTCAGTAACGCGACACCCTCGCCCTCTGCGTCTGTCGGATGATTTCTGATAAGCGTTTCAAACTGACGGACGGGCTCGTTATCAGGCCCCTTGAGGAAACTGTCCTTTCTCCCGTCCTCTGGGAGGTCAGAGGTCGGGGTCGACGGGAGGGCTGCGTCCTGTTGCATGAGAATTTAATGTTTTTGCAAAGGGCTCCATGCTCCCTGCTCATCAAGGCTAATTAGCTCCTATAATAATGCACATTACAAACAAATTCATACTATAAGCATTTGTATTCCATAGTGTGTCCTTTAAACCATATTTCATTTAATCTTTATTGCAGCTTTAAAGCAGCGAACACATTCATGCTGATAACTGCATTCAGGAGTTTGCCTTTAGTGCACCCCAGCTGCCAAATCACACGTGTTACTCTGCGCATCCCTGAGGTTTCTGGTGCCCAGCACAGAATGTGTTGTAAGTAAATGTGTGTTGTAAATGTGTGTAAGGTGTGTGTGTATGTGTGTGTAAAGCCCTACTGTTGTTGCTAATGACCACTTGTCCCAGATGGGATGAAACTGGCCGGCTGCCCGAACAAGCTGGCGCTCCAGACAGATTGCTAATAAACACGCTAATAAAAATGTGACTTTGGGCCTCGAGCCAACATGCTAACTGCTAGCGAAGCTTAAGCACAGACTGTGAGCTGTGCACAGTCCAACGTCCGGTCCACATGTTGATTTTACCTGAAGTAGAGGTTAAAGGTTAATCGTGCACAACCGCAGAAGCCAAATCCACAAACTGATGTTAAATCTGAGATTATCTGTCATGAAACAACAAACTGCTGTACGTTTCAAGCCCCGCCCCTTAGTCGCCGGCACATCCTGTCTGAAGGTTGGCTCTCTAATTGGCTTAATGACGTTTCATTATGAAAGTGCTCAACGAGATCCTCGTGTGATAATGTCTGTTTTAATTTGTCGGTGAAACCTTCATCGCAGCGCCGGTTCCAGCTCACGCTGAGCCATGAGGCCGCACGTCTGGCCTGTGCAGTGCAGACACACACACACACACACACACACACACACACACACACACACACACACGAAAGCAGTCCGGCCTGCTTTTTTATCCAGACCAGATGCTCCGCTGCTCAGCTTTCCACGTCGTACGTGTCGTGAGGGGGTGATATGTGCAGTTGTAGTCCTGGAGAGACAAGGTTCAGGGACTACAAATCCCAGACTCCAGCAGATCTAACAGCAGGGGAGTCGACTGCAGAGCTGCGTCCAAGCAGAAAACTCATCTCAGATCAGAAATCCTGGAAAATCAGGTGTGGTTTGTCTAAAGAGCGGCTGCATCTCTGACTTACAGAGACAGCAGGATACTGTGGCTCTCCAGAGGACTGACAGTAGGCTCTGCTCTGGTTCTGTGCGTGAAGGCGTGGCAGGTATTTGCAGGGTCTCTGCAGGATCTGGCTCTGGGTTTGACAGGTTGGCCTGCGCTACCAGCCTGATCCTTTGCTAACGTCTCTGGCGCTAATGCTGCCACTCGCTCAGTGCACGCAGAAGGGAAACGTTAACTGTCGGCCAAAAGAAACACACATATATCTCTTTTAGCCTTTCATGCGTGTCTGCGCTGTGAACATATTCATCTTACAAAGCCGTTTCTTGTTTTCATTCTCCTAAAATGATGTTTTCTTAGCACAACTGAACGTTTCTGCCGGTTGTGTGGGAAACTTCAGCTTGTTTCCATTTTAAAAAGTTGTATTTTTCATTAACGAACTCGCTTCTTTTCGGGTTTTCTGAGCGTCCTTTGTTCAGGGTTTCGAGCAACTGGGTCACTCACCCACATACTGTACATGCAACCGAATCGTTGAACGGCGCTGAATGATTTATCATGAAGCGTGTTGTTTATTGGAACAATGACGAGCAGTGAGCGAGCACGGAGGTTTGAGACTTTGCGAATTTGTTGTAGTTGGCCCGGTTTTGAGTGCAGCCAGCCAATATTGTAAACACTGCCAAGGTACCCCGATATCTGACCTGAAAGCCAGCGTACGCTCAGTACCTGAAAACTGCACTGAAGTCTCAGTTTGTTGCTAATTGTTGTTCAGATGAATACTTGATATGCAAGTGAACATCTCTTGTCGCCCGTCGGTGGAGTTGTAGCAGCAAGCTAAAGTGTTTCTCAAACCAAATTTGAAGTCAGTGCTCCTGTTTCTCTCTCTGTCGGGGTGGAGTGGAGCTCTATTTCAATCAGAAATGCAGTTGTAAAGTTTTATGCTGCCCAATTACAGCGTCTGCAGCTCTTTGCAGCGTACAACGTGTGAAAATCCTTTAAATTTAATAACCAGCGAGGCCGCGAAACCTCTCCCCGGCCGTTAAATGGAGCCTTTCAGACTCCAGACATGCTCCTATGGATAATAACAGTAGTGTGTCCCCAGTGTGTGCAGCGCTGCATGTACTGTATGTGTGTAACGAGGTGTCATGTTTCTCTCCGGGTTGTTCTCTGCAGGCTGCGGTCGCATTGGGCAGTCCGTGCATCAATAATGTAGAGACCCTGGAGGTGACTTTGTCTCAGAGGGATGCCGGCGTTATAAGGCTTCCCTCAGTGTACTATCTGCCTGCACACAGACGCACTGCACGCAGCTTCCCACCAGGAAGCAGTTGTTACGCCCCGGAGGGACGCTCGGTCTGTTTTAGAGACCTAAAACAAACCTGGTGAACTAAAGTAAACTGGAAAATCAGCTCTTGTTTCCTCCAACGTACGATGACGACCAGTCTGTCGGGTCGATTGGGGCTAAATGCACCTTCTCTAAAACCGCTAGCAGTTAGCGCTTTAAGAGCTCCACATTAACACACTGTTGCAGGGTCTCCTGAATTGTTTCCTCAGCCCTGATCACGTCCAATATGTCTTGATTTCAGACTGGGGATGAAGGATTTTCCTTCAGCTGCTCGTGTTTCGTGCTCCTGCTTCATGAAACCTTGCAGGAGTTGTAGCAGCAGCTCGCTACTGTCTCACATCTTCTGTTTTACTTTCCCCTGATAGCAACAGTGAACACTTTGGCAACGATAAAGAGCGAGGGAGGTGTGTGTCTTTCTGTGTGTGTGTGTGTGTGTGTGTGCACGCACAGGGAGAGGCAGAAAGCGTTGGTGACACCAGTGTTTATGACTCACAGGGGAGAGCTCCATAAATCACAGCTGTTATTACGCTGCAGAGCGCAAACTCTAAGAGTGGGAGGTTGAGAGGTTGAACTACTGGGTTGAAGCGGTGATTCACAGGGAGGTCTGGACTGCCAGAGGTCAGAGGTCACAGCCTAATGGTGGTGTCTTTGACCCTTGCTCAGCCTGGAGACTGTGCAGCCGTCTTTAAATGACTTGTTGAGATTTTAGGAGTTCAGTTTCACACTGTTCGCTCTGACTCTTTCATCACTGTGGAGGATAAACCCAGCTGATTCTTATCCAGTCCACATTTTCCCAATAAATATTAATATAGTCAAACTAAAATGACATATTCTACTAGTGTAACACTGAGCAAATCACAGGAAACCTTCACAGATGATACTTCTGTTTGAGCTCAGCAGGACTGTAGGTTTGCTGCACGCCTTCACCTCTCAGAGCTAACAATGTGTCAGAGTTCTTCGGCAGACGTGTTTGTGATTCGCAGAGCCTTCATCCTCAAGCAAACCCAGACCTGTAGTATGTTCCTCGATCAGCCGGCGGTAGGCGTTAAAGTGGAGTTTGAACCTCGGACCTTTTCAGTTGGGAGGCAGCTGCTCTAACAGCTGAGCTACAGCACCTGCCAGGAAACCTGCAGCAACCACCAACCATGCAGCTTCCTGCAGTCCGAATGTCCATCTGAGCTGAAAAGTGTTGTGTTGTTTAATATAACATCTTTAAAGCAGGTTTGAGCTCCCTGGAACAGGATTTGAACCCTGGTCTCACAGTCCCTATGATCAGTCTTCAACCCCTGCTCCATCCAGCTGCTGCTTGTCCTCCTTGTTGACCTGCTGTTGGGGGTCTGTGGAAATGCTTGGTTGTTTTTATCACAGCTGATTTCAGACTCTAGGATCTCTGATTTGCACCAAAGCATCATCCTTCTGCTGAGGCAGTCACAATTGAATTCTCCTCAAAAACAGTCTGAAGTTTGTTTTTGTCTTTTAAAACCTGCAAAGAGTTCTTCGGGACTGTGTTTCGGCAGATTGTGCACAGGAAACAGGTTCTTCTAATCACTGAACTGTGAAATGTTGCATACACGACCAAACTTCTTCTAAAAGAATTAATTTAAACTGTACAAAGAAATCAGATATAACCAAAGTCTGGTTTGGAATCACCATGAAAAGATCTCACACCTCTTTAACTTTGGATTTATTAAAGATGCAGGCGTGGAGGTGTTGACATTTATTCCCACCTCTGCCTGTTAAACGTCCTAGACGGATGAAACTGCACTTTAAACAGTTATAAGATAACAACGAACGCGGCATTGTTCTTCTCTGAGCTCGCATACTTCTCACATCTCTCCCCCTCCCTTCTCAGTTTACAGAGCAGAGCCTCTTGATGGCATCTTGTGGAGATAACAGCCACGGTCACATTTCATCTGTCTCATAAACCGCTGCTTGTGGTTGGTGAAACTGCATCGTGCTGCCCGTTCATTTGTCTTCATGGGATCTTCTACGAATGCCTGACATTCCCTCCATGCTAACTAATGTCTCTGTGTTGTCTTCGCTAAAACCCACAACTGGCATTTCTCCTTTAGTCACTATGTTTCCATGCACGCACATATTCCACTGTTATTGGAAGGCTGATATCATTGTTTAACGTTTGCATTCATAGACATAGATGTCCCTGATGTGACTGTTCTTCAGTATACAATGCAGGAAAACTGCAGGGTGTCTGTGCAAAGTCACATAAAGGATATTTAACTGAAATCTATCCTTTAATGAAGATATTTGTTGAAGAGAGCAGACGTCTGAGCACCTTTGCATAGTCATATAGGTGCAAATTGGCTGCGCAACCCACAGACAAAGGCTTTATTTTCATTCTAGCGCTGAAATTCACTGCATCAGCCACCATTTTTCTCTCTAAGACTGACATCTGGGTCGTGCGTGACGTGCCGATAATGGCAAGTGGAATTTGGGATTTTTCCTGCAGTTTGGGACGCACTTCAACACAGCCTGTATCCTGTGAACGATCTGCTCTGTGACGTGTGGACAAACCCGACAGAAAACAGGGATGCACAGCGTGAACGTCCACATTTATGGTCGGAAGGGAAAACAGGTCTGCTTTAAAACATGATGCATAGAAACAGGTTGTTGGGTTATGTGCAAATTCTGTGCAAATGTTGTCTTTTTCAGAATTAGTGCAAAAGCTAGCATGGAATTACACTCATTGGTCTGTATTTTACACCATGATATGCACATTTCTGGCTTTTCTGTGACTACATTGAGCTGAGAGTGTAAGCTACGGCTGCAGGAAGGTTTATTAAAGTCTGAAAAGCTGTGACCCCGACGTGATTTGAACACGCAACCTTCTGATCTGGAGTCAGACGCGCTACCGTTGCGCCACGAGGTCCTGCTGTAGCCCTGGACATTTGAGCAGCACATCTAGCTGCTGACATTCTCCCCCGTGGGAGTAGTAACACTTGCAGGAGCTAATGCAGCAATCATAAAACACACACAGGCGCATGTTTGCCCATTCACACACACACACACACACACACACACACACACACACACACACACACACCCCTTCCCCCGGTTTCCTCCAGGGCACCAGTCTTTGTGTGGTCTTTGACAGGAACAGGCTTCCCTCTCTGGTACAAAGACACAGATAATGGGGTGAAGAGAGCTATTGTCTGGGCTTATGTCACAAGTGTGTGTGTCTGTGTGTGTGTGACACAGAGAACAACTACCTCTCTGTCTCGCTGCACCTTCTCCTGTGGATCAGATAAGTGGATACCTGATCAGAGCAGGCTGGCGGTATGTCACTGGCTCATACCTTCTCATGAATGAATGAGAGAAGCTCACTGCTGACTAAACAGGTCAGTGGGGCAGGAGCTGAATGACCTGGAGACAATACACACCAGCACGCCCCGCGTATCTGCCCAGGAGCCTGTCACTCTGCAGATGTTCATTCTGATCATTCTGTGGCTGTATCCCTCTCCACGTCTTTTTTGCAGTATGTTTAATCGCATGCATCGCTATGCAAACAGATCTTATATTCACCCTCTCCCCGCGACACCCAATCATCGACTTTTGCAGCACTGCTGCTCCGTTTGCCGCGTTCTCATCTCATTAAAGTGAAAGCGAGCTGGCTGCAGATTCCCGCGCTGTTGCGTTTGGCAGCGCTGCACGAAGGCAGAGTGTTTGTCTCGAGTGACAGTAATTCAAGAACCTTTCTAAGATAAATTTGTCAACTGGTGACATTGCTGTAATATGACAGGCATCTTAATTACAGTGGTGCTTGGTTATTAAGTTTTCAAGCACTTGCAGAATGCCACCGTACCTGCCAAATGTCATATTTTAGGTTTGTACGGCCGACCTCTCAAACACTTTGTACCTGACCTTTCACCACGTCAGTAATCCTTCTTCCTGTTCGCAGCATGCTGGAAATGTGCCGTTCTCACGTTTCACTCAGCTTTTCATCCAACCCCACGAGTGCATGCCTCAGATTGTCCACCCGCTGCTTTGTTCCAGCGGTTTGTGTCCCTTCTGTTAATGAGACATGGCATAGCTCGCCCATTGTTTCCAGTTTTAAAAACTAATTATGGACCAAGTGACTCTCAGGACCTGAATACTGATGGGGTGTTTGAGTGTGGTCTGGGACGGGAATGGCCTTTTTCTTTTCAGACAGTTACACTTGGTCGCACTTGAGAACAACAGCAGTATGGACAGGGTTGTTGGATCTGATGTGGGTTCGGTTGCTCTGACGTTTCCATGGTAAAATGACCACGCTAAGGAAGTTATTTCCAGCCTGTTTGTGGGAGGAATTTACATAATGACAGGTTTGAAGTATCTTTGCTGGATGCTTGAAGACGACCCTGATTCCCACTTGTTGGTTGGAGGCGGCCAAGAGAAGCGTCACCTATCAGCAGGGCACTTGACCCTGGTCTGTTTCTGGTTTATAATACAGAAGAAAACGCCTGTGGTAACACGTTGGTGTCACTACAAAGTTACTTGTACCTGGCAGAGTCATACTGGTGCAAGATTAACACACAAACCTCGAAGAAAAGCTCTGTTATCACTTCAAAATCAGACTTGGCTCAACTGTGCGAGGTTTTGTTTCCACGCCTGAAACCAAGTTTTGGAAAAACGCCGTCTGTAGTCGCAGAGAAACGCCAACATGGGGTTAAAAACCTTGCATAACATAACGGTAGTGGAAGAAATGATGGTAAGGAAGTGAGATGAGGTTGACTGCTATCTCTTTATCACTTGCACAGCTGTCCTCCCCACTGTACGCTGCAGTAACACAAACAGCTCTGTCACAATGCACTCTTTGTTGGAGGCCTCCGCTCCTCGCTTGGCTGTTTCTCTTCAGTCCATTTGCGTTGGTTTACTGCACGTGTTCGACGTTTGATCAATCCCACATGTGTGCAAATGTGAAAATGAAAAGTCCGTTTGGTAACGGACACTCGGGATCCTCTTAAAGAACTGTGAAAATCATAGAATTGGATAGTTTAGATCTAAAGTTACTGGAATATTTAACTAAACTAGACCATGTTGTGAAATGACTTGGTTCAGGAGAATCCCTGAGAAAGGCTGTAGAAGAAGAAACAAGATTCACCCATCAATGGGAAGGAAAACCATGATTTCAGCGAGACTTCATCTTTAAACGCTGTCCTGCAGGTTCTCAACAGAACATCAGGTCTTCAGGTTTGGAGAGAAAGAGTGAATTAAAGTAAGAAGAAGACCAAACAGGTGGTTCGATCTCTGGGTTGAATGGCTAACATGCTGTGTCTTGCCAGGCGGTCTTTCTGATGAACCATGAAACCTGACCCAGTGCCAGTGAGTGATGAATTTCCTGCTAATACTATCGTAATGAAAAGTCCCGGAGCTGAGAACACGCAAGTCTTCCCGCTGGAGGCAAAGCTCCTTCATCGCTTGAACCGAGTCACATCAAAACCACGTTTGTCAAAGTGCTTCAGTGTACTTCTGGGATTAACTCATGCGGCTGAGCTTCTCTCAAAATCATATTTGTTGCTCGTAATCCATCCGAGGAACAAGTCTGCACGAGGACCGTGCCAAACAGACGTGGAGCGTGTCAACATTTGAACATTTTAATGTTTTTTTTCTTTCCTGTTTAATGGCTGAGGGTCACTTTGTGGCTTGTAATGACTTCCAGAGATGGTAAATGTTTGCCATGTCTTTCTTCTTCTGGGTTTTCAGTAGGTTTTGCAGCGGTATTGTAGTGTAGTTATAGCAATTTTTCATTTGTCTTCCAGGCTGGACCGCTTTCGAGCGAAGAGTTGTACATTAAATAACATTTTCTTGCTTTATTCTTGCGGCACCAACGTTTGCTTGTTGCTTCTGATTTCTCGTCTTGTCTTTCGGCAACATCCCCGATGAACTTGCCATCCTTTCCCCCTGATAACCACAGAAGGAAGGGAAAATACCACACAGTTAGGCCTTGGACCAGTTTGCCTGGCGAGCTGCAGCGGCGGGGTTCAGTACAACAGAGCCGTGCACGAAGGCATTTAACCACAGACCCGAAAAAAAAAAAAATCCAACCCAGCTCGGTTTCAGAGCAGAAGCCATGGAGGAAAAGAGACAGAGGGGGGGAAATGGAGTGAGAACTAAATTCAGACAAAAGAGCAAAGAGATTCTTTCCAAACATGGTGAAGGAGGGACCGTCCTCCTCTCTGACTGGGCCATCATGCCTCAGTGCTTGTAGGCTATGAGCTGGGAAGGCAGGGAGGAAAGAAGAGGACACAAATGGAGAGAATGAGAAGTCATTTAGTGTTTTATTACTGAACACTAAACATCCAAAGCAGGCATGGAATATTTCAGCTTCACGTCTCCAGTAGTTTCCAAACTGTGCTGCCGTGTAAAGGAAAACTACATACGTGGTCCAAACTCAGATAAAACCATAAAAACATATATTATGCTATAGGAATACATGACTTTCTGCCAAAACTACAATTAGACGTGCATCAAAACGGAGCAAAGTGACTGCTGGTTTGGTTTGGTTTCCCTGAACCTGCAGACCCTTTGCCTTACCGCACACTGCCACAGCCAAATACACAGCTAATGCAGGATGCTAGCTAATAAGACGGCTGCAGCTAGCCTGAGCTAGCTCCCAGGCGGCTATCTGTGAATGCAAAACATCTATCTTGATTAGCAATGTTATAATACATACTATTTTATTCCACATGACTTGTGTTTGATGGTGCATGAACCACTTTCTAATGCTAACGAAATTAGCTCAGCAGAGAATCAGCGACTGCTATCCAAGCTGTTGTCTAAGATAGTTAACATGATTTTCTGTGTTTAGGCTACCGTTAAGTGACACAGTGGATTTGTGGCGTTGACCACAATATGAATGCTAAAACTTAAATTAAAACACTGTTGATGTGTTTATGACGGCACAGGCGCTACCATGCTGCTAGCTGCTGCAGCCTATCTCGTCCATGCACCAGGGCGGGAATGTCACCACAGGCAGCAGATTTAAAAACTGTGCGTGCTGTGAAATACACACAGATTTATTAATTAGCACAGTGTGAACACGTTTGGCTTGACTGATTTGTAAAAGTAATTTATAAAAGTCTTGAACTGCAGCTTTAACTAGTTGCTAAAAGCTAAATAAACACATTTTGTTGGTAAATCCTGTATTTTACGCTCATATTTCCAGATTATTATCCAGCAGCGGAGAATGTTTAAGCTTTCATGTAGGAAATAATTTTTAAACAGTAAGAAAAAAAGCGTGAAAATGCAAAATTGACATTACAGCTGTTACTTGACTCCGTTTCCCAGCCTGTTTTCATCCACCTTCACTGCTTCTGCAGTTACTGGTGCCTTCATTTGAAGGTTGATCATCTGCACCACTCTCTGCACCTGAATGCATCACACATGCATGGGCGATATTCAGATGCTGATGCAAAAAAGGCGCTGAGGGCGCTTGAATTGAACGGGGGAGGGCGGCGGAGCCTCGTCACCTTTTCATGCATTCAAATGTAACGGAGACAAGTGACGACTGTGACACCTCCTGTTGTGTGCGCCTGCGTCACGCTCATTCCCCTTTCTACTCCCACACTTCTTTTTTGCAGGGGATTAATATATTTCATAACTGCTGTCATGATGTCAATCCATAACCATGTCAGAGCCCCTGCGTGCCAGCTGACTGGATCATTACATGAACCGCATGGTGATTAGATCAGCTGATTCCTAAGGAGACGCAAGCTGCTAATTCCTCTGGCCTGGCAATGCTAACGTGTTGCATGGCTTTACTTACATAAGGCTTCAAATCCCAAGTCTATATGGTGAAAATAAAGCTGATCTCATTACAGAGCTAATAATCCTTTTCTGTTTTTTCTTTTTTCTTCCAGGACCCGAGCTACTGGGTCCAGGTGCACAGGCTGGAGCATGGAGATGGAGGCATTTTGGACGTGGACGACATGCTGTGCGATGTGGTGGATGACAAAGACAGGGTGAGTCAAAGTGCGAGAGAGGGCGGTGTTTGTGCTCGTAAACCTTGCGCACACCTGTGTCTTCTTACCGTCACATCACAGAACAGCTCACTACTGCACACACCACGTTTAATCATCTCAGACCCACTGACCCTCCACTGCTTTTACATGTGCGGACGCCTCCTGTGCCTCATTCAAGGCTCCACTTTGAAGTGTCTCTTTGTGTATTTGTACTACAGAAGTGTGTGTGTGGGCAAAACCTCAGGATGATGTCACACCGCCCACCCCCACCCACTAGAGCAACTGCAAATGATTACCCACAATCCCGCTGCATCCTCCCCATGGGAACAGTGCCTGCTACACCTGAGTCACGGGCTGTTTGGCTTTAATGTGGCGCCAGTTAGCGAGCTGGAGCCCCCTCCTCTTTGTGTCTTTGTGGGCGGATGAAGTAATTTGTCATCCAGCTTTCAGTTCATTTAAGCTGTTGCATGAAATTACTGATTTCTTAGAGTCGCTCAGCAGCAAGATAACTACAATAAATATATAAATGAGTGACTCTAAAGCTGCTGCGAGAGTCATGTGCCATTACTGACCGCAGAGTGTCGACATGAATCATTTATCTGGTGTTTCAATCCCTTCGAAGATATCAAAGCTTGAAGTCGGTGTAACATCTTCCTCTTAATGCTGATGAAACATGTGAGTTTCAGTTGAAAGTGCAGTCTTCGATCGATTCCTATGTGTTAGCAGGTTTTTCTCAGGACATCTGATGCCACGTGTGTCTTGTGAAATCTGAAAGTCCTTCCGCTTGTGTGATTTGGTCTGGAGATGTTCGGCGAGCAGGCGACTGCTCTGGATGCGTTTGAAAGGCGGACGCTCCTGTGTGCTTTTGCGCATGAATGAGAAACTGCGTGCATGCAAGAGAGGAAGGGCATGTGCATCTACACACCCTGTACTGGCTGTGTGGTAGGTGCCATGGTTACGCATCAGGTGGGATCAGGGGTGAGAGCAGCTGTTTTGCACCTGCCGTCTGAAACGCTCCTCTCCCGTTCATGACCTTCCATTTGTTTTGATGCTGTGAATATTTGCTCCCCCTGCTGGTCGTGTTGGCTCTTTACACCTAAACAGATGACAGGACATTACATTTCAATCAACGTGACACAATTTTAGCCTTTATCCCTGAAAAAGCACATGCAACTGTTGAGTTTTGATTCTATTTTTTATGTCAGTGTAGTTTCACAGTGACATCCTCGTTGCTGTCAGTCAGACCGGAGCACAACTCCGTCAGTGTTTGCTGTGAATGGCACTGTGCTCCAGCTGGACGTTGGCCAGGACAACTAATTTTACACAGCCCCCACTCTGTGTGTGTCTGTCTGTCTGTGTGTGTGTGTGTGTGTGGGTGCTCTCCCCTTTGTGTGTGTGTGTATGGTTGTTAGTAGTAAATCCAGTTCGTCCAGTTCTTTCTTTCAGCGACTGCCTCCTCTTCCCTGTGTCTCTGTTAACAGGCAGCAGCAGCACAGTGAACCAGGCCTGTTCATTCGAATAATGAGAATAATGAGAATAACAGCTCATCAACTACAGCGCGTATGTTATTACTAAGGACCCAGGACTAAAGATGTCATGTGATTGAAACCCTGACTTGATGTTTGTGTGTTTTTTGTGCATTATTCAGGATTTTTTCTGTTTTAAAAACAAGTTGAAGCTGTAAAATACAAGTCCAGTCATTTTAACGGAGCGGATTCGTTAGCATTGCATCCTGCAGTTGTATTCAAAGTTGCAGTGTTTGTTCTTTAGCTAAAGTGTTTGGTGGCTGAACTGAAAGTTTGTCTATCACAGTGACTGTCGAGCCTCACCTGGGCCCTGCAGAGCGCTTCAAACGTCCGACAGCTCGGTGCGGCGCGTGCACTCCTGTTTCGCCTCAAAAGTCACTGACCCCGACGTGATTTGAACACGCAACCTTCTGATCTGGAGTCAGACGCGCTACCGTTGCGCCACGAGGTCCCACAGCTGTGCCTTACCTCTAACTTCCTGTCTCGCCTCCTGCCTGGTCCCTGAGAAAAAAAGCACTTTGCCAAATCTGCACAAACACAAAACCTGCGCGCTCAACAAACGCTGCCGGAGCAGAGTCGACGTCTGCCTGTGCAGCCGCAGATTAACTGCATTCAAAGCTGTTTTTATGGCCTTTTTCACGTTTTTACTCAAAGTTTCTTCCTCTGAGATCGTCACGTACCAGTTAGATCGGCCCCTAGTTAGATTAAATGTATTTTAGATTAATTACAATTAAATCCAGATTGATATATTAGCACAGAAACGTTTATAGGCTGGTTTTGATGCTGGAAAACTGTTGTATCAGATCCAGATTGTTGTTTTAATGCATCAAACAGAAGTATGTATTTAACATCACGATTCGATAGAATGATTATTTGTCTCCTTCACAGATTATCTTCTTTCTTTAAAAGGTGAAACAACACATTGTGTGCAGCCCTTCCTAACGGTCCGTCAGACTGACGCTGTTCATTAGCTGAGCGCTGATATCGACTGTTTCTGTCACATTCAAGTGTAAATGAATGATTTCACATCTGGCGTCTGTCACCATGGCGACATGGAGGGAAAACAGAGCAGAGGGGGGCGGTTGATGTAGAAACTGCTGGTGTCACTTTGCAGGTTTCAGTGCCTCTACGGTTGGGAGCACCCAGGCCTCGTCTGCGTGTGTGTGTGTGTGTGCGTGCGTGAAATGTCTGGCACGGGTTCAACAGTCAAATGATCACACTGTGATTCACATGAAGTCACAGAGCTGCATGCTGCAGCCTGTCTGTCCTGGCTCCTACACACACACTCACATCCATGATCGACCTACCTTCCGCTTGACCTGCATGTGGAAGATCGGAGTGTGTTTGGGCGGCTGGTTAGTTTTACTCCGATGAAGATGACTCTGAATGATGATGATGATGATGGTTAATTGCTGAGATCACGTCCTGTAAATCTGAATTTAGACTGAGGCTGAGCAGAAACTCAGGACCTTTCAGTCCCATCTTGTCTGTCCAGGACGTCCCATCACCACCTGTGGTATCAGATCTGCCTCCGGTGCGTGTTTGAGTAATGGTCTGTAGATTTCAAAGGTTCACTGATGTTCACTGATGTTCTGGTGCCACGCCGGCTTTTTGGTGAACTGCTGCCACCAAGTGGACTGAAGTGTGCAGTACAGCTTTGGTGCTGAGCCCGGTGCTTATATAAAAATGATTTTCTGACTATTTTAATGGAAATCTGTACATTTTGCTCTTAAGTGAGACAATCTGCTTTATACTCTGTGCAAATGTCTTTCTGCGATCTCTTCTCTTTGCTGTGTAACGTCAGGATGTCTCTGTAATGTGAAACAGGAGCTCTGTGGATGGTTTCACGCTGCAGAAGCCAAGCTGACCCCAGATCAGTAGGTTTTGCATTGTTTCAAGAGGTTAATATAAAAAAAAACTGTGGTTAATATTAAAATGCACAACAGATATAATGAAGTAGCAAATCAGTGTTCAGGGGACATTAGACCACTGTATCCTCCAGAGATGCTCAGACATGTTTCCTTGAAAGGCCAAAAACTAAACCTTGATGTCAGGCTGCAGACCAAAGCAAAGACCAGTTGTGTTGTTTTGTACTTATATATTAAAAAAAAAAAAAAGCATTATTATCTCACATAAAATTAAAGAAATATTTATTTTTTGTTGGAAACACCTGTCAGGCCTCGCTTTGGGCAGCCCTGCGTTGGTCAGTGGGATCATTGAACCTTCCAATAGCAAAGCAGTGGTGCTAGTTTTGCCTAAAGGAGGAAGAGCAGTGAGGATCTGTGGCCAAACTAGCGTCTTTTTGCAGAACATCACCATTGAGTGGAACATCAAGGAACATATACAGAGCCTTTGGTCTCAAGTCTGCGTGTAATGGAGCCTTAGACACGCTGCTGATACAGAATATGCTAATAGATAACTCAGAGTGACAGCAGCTCTGCAGAGTCTTCAGCAGGACTGAAGGAGCCCGCAGCCAGGAGGCACAACCTCAGCCTGTCAGTGCGGCGCGTCTCTGAAGGAGCTGCACACTTCAATCCGGCTCTGCAGCCTCAGGTCAGACGTTTGAAAATTCGTTCAGAGTGGAAAAAACACGTCAGATCGCTGTGAAACGGCTGTGATACCGACACTTCATCCACGCGCCAGATGGCAATGTGGCAATTAAAATGACTCCTGGTTAGACGATGGCCTCAGGTAAGATATTCACAATATGGGTCTGCTGCGATGAGTTTATAAAGGAATGAAACGGGCGCGATTTGGCCAATTAGACGGAATCAGATTAAACTTTAATGGTCATTGCGGGGAAATTGGGCCATTGCAGCGGCAATTCAAATGGTATATAAACCTTCAAAACTGTTGTTGCGCGAGATGAGCTCGTCACCTGACGCAGGAGCGCGCGCGGTTCCTGTAATTAAGTCCCGTGAATGCGAAAATGGCGCGTGTCATCCGTTAACGAGGGGAAGTTATTTATGCTCTCGCGCTCTTTTGTTGCGCTCAGGTGTGTTTCATTTGTCCCCTGAGGGTCGAAGGAAGCGGGTCTGCAGGTTGACACTGAGCTTTATCACAGCTGAGACGTTAATGCGCGGTTGATCGTGAGCTCTCCCTCCTGTCTGATGTCTCGTTGTTGCGACTGCCCCCCCCCCCCCCCACACACACACACACACACACACTTCAGGTCTGAAGGGAGCTCCATAACAAATAAGTGCAGACAGAGCTTCAGGAGCGGCTCCCCTGGAGTTTGTCGCGCGCATGTCCCTCGTTAACGCAGGTGAGTCCGAGCTCGCCCCGTCTCGTGGGCTTAATGAGCGCGGGGTCGAGGGGCGAACCCTCGGGGCGGTTACGGGGAAGTGCCTGAATCTGCGGTGCGGTGCGGTGTGTTTTCCAGCAGGTGCGTGTGTGTAGGCGCGCAGCTGCAGCCTGGCAGAGGATGCAGTGACACGCGTGAGCCACAAGGAGGCACTCGCGCTAAAGTCAAAGCGGCCCACAGCGTCGTCTGCGTGCTGCTGCACAGAGAGGACCCCTGTTTTTGGGAGACCAGACTCAGACAAACACACGTTTGTCGTTTCATGACAGCAGTACTGCAAAAACATACAGAAAGCACCACGACAGGGACAGAGAGAGGCTAACTGAAGCGTCCCTTCGTGCTAATGCCGCCTGTTTATAATGAGCACTGCAGCCATGGCTCCCGTGGTTGAGCTCCTTGGACAATTGGCATTTTCTTGGCCCCTGAAGTTGGCATCGCCATGGCAACGGCAGTCGGGTGCCAAGTGGGCACCTGCGCTGGGTCGGGATCAAGCCGTGAGTGAAATTAGCCAAGGCTAAAGCAGGGTCCCAGCAGCTGCCCCCTGGTACCAGAACACTGCCGGGGGAAATCAAAGACTAATTACTCTGTTTGTCTGTGCTGCGCGAGTGTGTGTCTGTGTTTGGGAGTGAATGTAGCCTCTTTTGGCAGAGACTGAAGGCCATTGTGTGCGGCTGGCCGTCTCTCTCCGTCATCTCTCAGACACTGTCGTGCATTCACCTCACACACCGTGGACTCTGGATCTTTGCAAATTAGTACGTTTCATTGTCTGGTGCACAATTCGTTGCGTCCATGAAGCCTGATTTGATTTCTGCAGCACAGGATGATGGAGTTCTAGCATCTGTGGACCGAGAAACCCCATCAAACCGCTCGTACGTGTTCTGCTCATCCTGGTGCAAAGACTTGACAGAAAGTGAAACTGTGATTCATTTTGCAGGCGCCATCTCAGACTCGACTCCTGGTTGATTTCCTGCAGGTGTGTGAGGTCATTGCAGCATGTATTAAATGCATACATTGATCTGCAGACACCAGATGGACTGTGTGTGTTGTAATCCAGATGCTGCCCTCTGGTGGCCATGGCTTACTATTCGCTCTGGTGTTGGTTCGAGTGCTGACGTGGGTGTTTGGTCTTAAAGTCAGTGGTTTTGCAACACATTTTGAACCAAATAAAGGTTTTGTTTTGCAAATCATGTTTGATTTTAATATTCAGTTGAATTGCGACGACCACAGCCTGGTTCCTGATGCTCCAGATGTCGATGGCTCCAAAACAAGGTGAGAATCATTGCCACGAGATGTCCGGGTCGTTCCTTTTACCAGCTAATCTAAACCGACTGTTAGCAAACTGCAGTTTATTTGCATTGATTCTACTTTGAACTTGTTGCTCAGTTAGTAAGCGGAGGAACGAATGAAGAGTTCAACCCAGAAGACCAACTTCTTCTTTAAAAGGCAGCGGCTGAGCTACCTTAAATGGAAAGAAGGGTCATAGTTAGATGAAGACAGGAGTAACCTGCTGGTCCTGGTACACAACAAGAGGCTCTTTAACCAACCGCAGCATTAAGGCTCCCAGCTGGGCTCCTGGTCCTCCAGACTCCAACAGCAGAGTGGATTCAGCTGTGAGGAGGGAGAAGGAGGAGGAGATCACACGCAACATGAGGACTGTAACACCACAGTGACCTGCACCATCGATCTGGCCACTCCATCTTTGGTCTCTCTACCCGAATTGAAGCGGTTTCTTAGTTAATTCCTTTAAAAGCGACTCAGTCAGTCTGAAACAGATGCTAAACCACGTGTTGTACTGCGAATACGTGTGTCGTGTCACTGCTCCTGTGCTGTGTTAGTGCAGTTCACTCCTGTTTTCACTCTGTGTTTATCATCCGAATGTGTTTGATCCCACTTATATGAGTCGTGCACACACACACACATCCTCAGACTGATTCAGGCAAATGTTTGGTGATGACATTAGACACACACACACACACACACCCGTTTGAACTTCTACAGGCCTAAGAGTGTAAATGTCATAACCTGGCAAAACATCACACACACATGCCCACGCAAACATGTTGACAGACACACACACACACACTCACGCTGCTGCAGTCAGCTGTAATTAGCCTGTAAGGACCGGAGTCAGCGCTGCGTCCTGAAAGACTCGCCGCTGCTCTGCTCAGAGGCTCGTGGGCGGCGGCGAGCGCTTTTTCATTTCATTTTCCTCCGGGGGGGGGGGGCGGCGGGGGGGCTTCGGATTTATTGTTGTTTGTTTATTAGGTCCCTAGTTTTCGAACTCCACTTGCTCGGCGAAGGTTTGTCGAGCGCTGGAGTTCTGTTTTCAGCAACTCCCTGTTTCCCGCTTAGCTGCAGTTATAATCCCTCACGGTGCGGAGATGATTTGCACAACCTCAGGTCTTCTGTAGCGCAGAACGGAGCCTGCAGTCAGTGTTGTTTTATTCAAACGCTGCTAAGCTGAAGTGTATATTGGTTGCTTCTCACAAAATCACCTGGAAAAGCATGTTGGGATACACCGCAGACAATAACCGGCAATATCTAACATCAATAATTATAATGAGATTACAAATAAACTTAACGTGTGTTGGACTTTCAGAGAGACATAGGATGAACATAAAAACAGGAATACGAAGCTGCAATCATGCAAAATAAGATGATCACAGAACAAAACAAGGTACAAAAGCATTAAAACAGGTATGAAATAGGAAAAGGACTAGGAAAATATGAGAAGTAGAATGAAAATAAAGTTTAAATAGAGCACGCACAGCACATAAAACCAGGAAAATGCATGATTTTAGAGAATCACTGCAGTGTTTGAGAGAGTTTCAGGCCTGTATCAGTAAAGTCGGAGCTTCCTAAAGGCAGAGGTGCAGAGGTGAGTTCCTTCCCTTTAAGGATGTGCAGTCAGCTGACTTTCATGATGCCTGTTGGCAGCAGCTTTGCAGCGTCATCGACAAAGGCTGCACCGCTGCATCCTTTCAGGTGTTGGTGAAAACCTGCAGTAAAGCAGCATCAGAGGATCGCAGCGGGGGTTTGGTTCTAGACCACTGAGCTTTGGAAAGTAAAAGTCATCGACTCAGCTGGAAATAAAGGAATTAATCAGTCTCTGAGCTCATTTTTCTCTTATTAACGGTCTAAATTCGGCAGTGTGTCTTTGATGGAACGATGGTTGATTAAGAAGCAGCATTTATAACCTCAGCGTTGATCCAGGGAGCTGATTTCTTTTCAGTTTCAGAGACAAATGTGATGAAACGGTGTGAACGGATGACGTCTTAAAGACAAACGGCGTCAGAAAGCAGAGGTTATTGCTGCACTGACAGCAGAGGATTGATGGCACGTTGCTCCAGACACGTAACACAGAGTGATATTTGGGTGAAAGCAACGATGAGGCCCAACCTGCAGTTCCTTCATTTTACCTGGACAGACTCGTTGAACCAGCGTGGTCCAACAACAAAATGGATTTGTATTGCACACATGTTAAACCCGAGTGTGTGTGCTGGGATGAGGGTGCTCCGTGTGTGTGTGTGTGTGTGTGTGTGTAGTATAAACAGCCTGACAGGTGATGATGTTCAACAAAGGTCCCAAATCTCAGGATATGTCCACACGGTGCTTTAAAACTAGATGAGCCGCGGTTTTAACGGTTTTAGCTTCTGTGCTAAAACGTCTGACAATGCTAATTACACCGTGCATGCATGCAAACAGGAAGCAGACTGTGCAAACTGCAGTTTCTTATGTCTCTGCACAGGCTACGTGTTAGTGTTAAGACTCGGGTCTTTCTCCCGACCACGTCAGACATGGTTTTTGAATATGTACCCAGCTGGTCCCTCAGGTCCTCCGGTAGCTGTCTGCTGGTCGTCCTGGGGGGTGCTGTTCCAGACCAATGGCGAGGGCTGCTTTAAGCTGTTGTGAGCGGCTTGCCAGAGGACCTGAGGGTAGCAGAGAGTCTGGATGACGCCTCTTTAGCTTGGCTCTTATTCTGCGTGTGTGTTTCATTAATTATCTTAGTTTTATTCCACTAAACTGCTTTTATTGCTGTTGATGCATGACATAACTAATCATTGATTGATTGATTGCACTTAGTTGCAGAATATACTATGGATAAAGAAGAGCAATACTGTAGCACCAACACTGATTTCAAGGTCAGGGACTCCTGTGGTTTGTGGTTTGTCGTCCATGTTGCTTTAACCCCTGTTGGTCGGCGCTCACAGATACATGTTCACAGGCTGATGTTCTGTGTTGCCTTCTGGAAAAGGGTGACCAATCAGAGGAGGACGAGCCATGATCGACCCAATTAGGGAGCAGTGTCTGCCCTTCAGCACAGCGCCGTGTTTTTCAAAGTGAACGGGGTCAGCAGCGTTATAGAGGCGTGGAACGTCAGAGCGGACTGTATCCTTGACTTAAACATAGTAAAAGTTGACATGGACCTGCTGAGCCACCAGCGCATATACCATGACATATGTACTGCTTCAGCTGTATAGCATATGCAGTATGACATACACAGCCCCTGAGCCGGGGGGTAACAGTGGTATTACTCCATATTGCAAAGCAGCAGGCGACTCCTGCGTCCTCTGCAGTGTTTTTCCTGCAAAGCGGGTGAAATCAGGTCATGTCACCAGCTCCTCTTTCAGCTCGGAGGCAGCCCAGCTCGTCATGTAGGTGTCTTTGATTTCCCCTCCGTGACAGCTCCCCTGCAGGAGGAGATTTCTGCCGATGCACCAAATCGCTCCTGACATGGCGTCGGCTCGCCCGAGTGCTGTCTGGAAGTGCCGGGGTGTTTAACCATAGCCGGGGATAGGCAGTGCCAAAACAGGCAAAAAAAGAGTTGGGGGGGGGGGCCCACACGGACAAGAACGTGGGCGGATTCACGCACCTGTGTAGAAGAGCAACCACGCACGAGTGCCGCCGCACGCAGACACACTGCAGCATCAACACACCGCCGTTGTTGTGCCGTGCACGCGCCCGTGTCATGCAGGAGGATGTTGGTCCTGGTTGACAGCTGTCAAGGCCGCTTTGGTTCCAGCGTCTGGATACTTTGCCAAACGAGCCTATTATCTGCAGCGGTGGAGTCCTGCGGAGGGGCCCGGCGTCGCCGCAGGCGGACGATTTGGGTCAGCCGCCATGCGACCGGCCCTAAACAGAGGTGACAGATACAGGACCCCTACTGGGATCCTGCCGCCTTCCCAAAGACCCCCGGAGGGGTGCACCCAGGAGCGCGAAGATAACAAAAGGACTCGTTTTCCTCTGTTACCCATATGTGGTGAGGGCCGCTGGCTCCAGACAGAGACGCAGGGGCGGACACGTCTCCCCTGCTTCCACGTCCAGACGCTCTTCATCCGTACCGCCTCAGTGTGCGGCCGCAGTGAGTTCGGCTCATTCCAGGAGAAGCCGTCGCCTCCATCACTCAAACCTCGCCTCACGGGGGCAACAGCGCACTCTCCAGCGCGGCTCGACGGCGCAGTCGCCCGCCAGGAAATTACTTATACAAAGTCGCAGGCAGTTCAACAGAAACTGCAATCTTAAACAGAAGAATTCAATCTACCATCAATTGCTTATTCTTTTGAATATAGACCTATTTCTCTCTCAGCCGGCTGCCTCTCAGCTCCTTGTTAAACCAAGCGAGTGTCTCTTCTGCATGACAAGTATCCCTCTGTAGCTTTTGTCTCAAGAGTCTCCGGACCATGAGCTGCTGTTTTCAACACTTGACTACTTCTCTCAGAACCATATATAATTACCCTCACAGATCCAAAGTCACTCCAAGGTTGTGTCTGAAAATTGGCTCTCAAATTGACTTCGGGAGGCGAAGCTCTGTTTAAGGCTGGGTTCATTTATTACAGGCGATGTGATGCACACCAGGCTGGCTGGGATTCTGAGTGCGGTGTGGGTTTAAACATCGTAGTAATTAGTAAAGCTGCGAGTACGGCGCCGGGGCTAATAGTTGAAGGCTTCGGTGAAGCACCTCCGCATGCAAAGAGCACATTTATATGAGGATGCATGGTGGAAGTGAGTGAGTTTAGTAAATAAATGAGAAAAACAATGGAAAACTGAAGGCGGGGAGGACGGCGGGGATAATCTGAGCAGGAAAGAAGCGAAAAAATGGGAGAAGATCAAAGAACAAAGGGAGGAAGTGATGACAGACAGGCAGGCAGAGGGGGGAGAACAGGAAGGAGAGAAGAAACCCAGTCTGAGTGGAGAGCAGGCATCGCCACGAGCTAAACTGGGTCTGGCGTTGGCGTCTGGCGCCGCACCGAGCTGAAGTTGACACTGGCACAGGGAGGGAGGGAGGCGGTGCCAGGGCCCGGGAAGCTAAGCCTGGTTTGGAGAGCTTTAGACAGGCATATTGTAGCAGACAGAGAGCCGAATCCCCTCTAACACCGCGGCTGTGCGCTCTCATCGCCGCTCGCCTCATGAGAAAAAGGCTAAAGACCTCTTCAGATTACGCCGCGCTCTGCTAAAGCACTGGAGGCTTTACAGACACGCCGAGGCGCTCGCCGCTTTCCCCGGGACTTGTCACTGGGCCCCCGAGCGTCCTCATCGTCAGACGGGTTTTAATAAGCAGAGCAGGGAACAGACAGTCGCAGCGTTTACATTAAATCTGTTATTACACGAATCTGTGCACAAAACGCGTTTTAGTTTCTACTCTTCATCCAATCCTGCAACACTTTCGGACGTTTGCACCATGGGACTGCTCCAAGTACAGCTTCAGCTAGTACAGTGACTCTTAGGTGGTTATTTAATTAACAAATTAGTCAATTAACAGAGAAATTAGTTGGTATTTTCAGTAAAAATGGCATTTTTTTGTTTTTTTTCAGCTGCTTAAATGTGATTATTTGCAGCTTTTGCTTGTGACACGACAGTGAAGTTAATATCTTTGGATTTGGGATAAAACGAGGAATTTGACGACGCTAACTTGGATTTTTATTAGCTGCTTTGAGCAAAAAGATCAAACCATGACTTGGGAAAAGGATCCGCAGCGTGATTGATAACGAGCAAACGAATTCTTGGTTGCAGCCCTGGAGTGGGACGATTAAAAGCTGCTTGTGATGCACATGATCAGTAACATGTTGATGCAGCTGAATGAGAAGTGGCACCAGATGTGGGCCGTCGTGATTCGCTGCAGCGTGTGTTCGCTGTATGCAGAGGGAATGCATCTCCGTCTCTGCACGAGAAGCCAGGAATAGTAAAAGCTCTGTGTGTGTGTGTGTTACAAAGGGTATCTGAAGGTCAGTGGGCCAATTTGAGAGAGTGTGTCTCAGTGTGTGCAGCCGTGGGTTTATCCAGGAGGGATTTTTAGGTAAAACTGTCATTAGACCGCTCCGCCGCGAAGCCTTCCTTCCTCCCTTTGTGTGCTGTAACACGGGGAATCTTGAGATGTCTCCTCTACAACAGATGTGCCACAGCCTCGGGCCCCTCGGCTGCAGCTCGTTATGTGAACGTGTGTGCGTGCGCGCGCGTGCAGGCTCCATGCTATTCTCCATTCGGAAGTCAGCGGGGAGTTTGCCTATAAAAGGCCCAAATAATAGGCACCCATTTATCTCTGAAGACACTCATCCGTCAGCACGCGCTCACACACACACACACGCTCGCACACACACATCTGATGGTTTGTGATATTATTGCTCCGTTGCGCCAGCAGCTCTGTCCTGTATACATGCATTAGTGTAAATGTCTGTCTTGTCTCAGAAGAAGAAGTAGAAGGAGTCATGTGACCTGCTGTATTGTCCTGTCCGTTACTCTCTCCCTGCTTCCTTGTTTAAAGGCCATTACGCTGTAAATGCCCCGGTTTGCTCAGCGCCTCCGTGTGTGGCCTCACCCACAGATGACTCTCCCTGAGGAAGCACAAACAGCCCCCCCCCCCCACAGCCTGCAGAGAAGTGCGTTGTGTTTTATTCTGTGCAATCCACTGCAGGTCTCTGCGGTGCATCCCTCTCATCTGCTCGTCTAACATGACGACTTTCTGTCTCATAACTGGAATTACGATAGACTGAAGGTTAAAGATCTTTAATGTAAACTTCAGCCTGACCTGAATTTGAGTTTGACAGAAGGGAACAACATGAAAAATTAATATTTCAGGACAATAACTATGGGATAGGATTGTGGGATTATTGCCTTTTAGCAGCAATAACAACTCAAATTGGTTCCTGTGTATGATGAGGAGAAGAAGGAGAGCTTTGATTAACAAGTGTCTGCTAACGATCTTCCTTGATGCTGCTTCACTATAAGAAGCTAAACTTAATCAATATTAAAAACTGTAATTTGCAACTAGCTGTTATTCTAAACTACACTGCGGCTTCTGCTGTCCACTGACGAACCTGTGGCTCATGATTTGAGTTTAGAGCCGGTGAGTAACAACAGGAAATATGTCACGTTCAGTAGCTGACTGGTTTTAGCCTTTAATGCAGCCGTGAACTGTGCAGGCTGTGTGTCGGTCTCACGTCTCTGCCATCATAAATGCATGGAAGTGTAGCTACGCAGTTAAGGTGGTGTATCGGTGTGCGTCTCTAGTCTCGTCACAGTCGTCTCTCGGGCTCATGTAATGACCTAATTCTCATAACCAGTGCAACTGAGGCTCTGACAGACTGCAGAGAGGCTCACCCTTCAGCCCTCCCCTCTTCATTGTCTTCATTCTGCTGTTTATTCTCCACTTCCTATGTTGTCCTCAAGAGCCCTTAACTGGTCCCCGAGATGAGACTGAAGCCAAGAGGCAGACTGCTCTCCTCCCTAATCCCGAATCGATCATCAGACCCTGAATGAACTGCACGTGGGCTCGGCAACGCCTGTATTGATCACAGCAACACGTACGCAGACACGGAGACTCAAACAAGTCCTTTACCTCATTCGGCAGAAGTCATATTGGAGAAAACTCGCCTGTACAACCACAGCCTGTCACCGGCGGCGACTGACAGTTATATTATGTGCAAAGTGGCGAGACAGTGCAGACGCTGCCAGAGCGAAAAGGCAGCGAGTTCAACCCCCTACATTAGAGAAATGAATTTTCTGAAAGGAGGGTTTTTAAAGTGGGGCCGTGTGAGGTTCTTCTCCAAAGTCAACGCACCCTGCAGTCGATGGCGGTCGGCAGAAGCAGCAGGAGTTGCTAAGCTGGAAGCTAAGCAGTGTGCTAGCACAGCATCAGGTTAAGTGCATGCTTTATTTGTGGTGTTTACGGCTTCACCTTGCTGTCAGACAGACCCCGCTCGCTTCCCGTCCACCAGACTCCTGTGAGAAAAACAGTAATTTTACCGCACAGGACACAGGAAGTTGGTGCCCTACCGCTGCCCGATCAGTCGCTCTGTGTGTGTTATCGTCTAACTTCTGCATTTTGGATTCAACAAAGTCACACAGACACAGGAGGAGGCGGGGAACTGGACCACGGACGCCCCTGTTGTGATGCATACGACGCATGACGCATTCAGTTCCCCATCCAAAAGGCCTGTTTAACAGCAAGTGCACCACCTCCTGCTGCAGCTAACACACCGGCTATGGCTAACCACCCGCATCCTTTCACCTGAGGTATCCTTTTAAATGCAAGAAACACATTTTACTCTTTGGTTCCTTTAACTAATGACTTGACCAACTATCCTTTAAGCAGCGGCGCAGACATCGGCATGAATGAATCCACATGAATCCACAATGCAGCAACAGCAGCTTCGCAGGTGTGGCGCTGCGGGACGCGAGTGAGCAGCGAGTTCCCCAGTGAGGATGGATATCACGTATCACTTCCTCCGCGCAGCCATTTGCACACTTTCTGTTAAAGCTTTTGCTGATTATTCAGTTTTTCCCCCCTTTTGTTACAAAGACGTCTCGACACAACACAACAAACAACGTGTGGGCACAGCAGATGAATATGAGACACTTTAGCTTTATCTCTTTTCATAAGTGAGATAATGATGGCTGTTGCTGGCAGCAGTGACAGGATGTTAATAATTCATGACAAAAATAAATAAATAAATAAATAATAAAACCCGACAGATGTGCCACCTACTTGTATTCAAATGTGGCTCTTTGAAGAACAACTGTGGAACACACCCGCGTCACCGGCGACCAGAAGAAACCGTCTTTTCCTGTCGTATCGCCGTGCACCTCGCTCCTTCCTCCCTCTGTGGGAGCGTGCAGTTTTAGCAACCGCTACGTGAAACGAAATGACAGTGGAAAGTGTGTGTGCGTGCGTGCATGTGTGTGTGTGGCCAAGAGTTGTTTAGCAGGACAGAGGTTGAGGATATGCAGCATGCATGAGATCTACGGGGGGGTAGGCAGTGATCGTCGCATCTTATCTGTGTGTTTCTGATCCCGACCATGGCACCGTGACACACCGCAGCGTGACAGATTGTTCAGTGCACGTGAGTGTGCGTGAAACACACCCGAAACCAGGTTGCTCCATCGACAACACATGGTGATATTTTATTCAACACGTTGCCTCCGCCGCTTATTACGGGGAAGAGACGGGTTGAACAGAGAGGACAGAGAGAGGAAGGATGCAGAGAAGCTGCAGAGAAGCTGCAGACGAGCTGCTCGCTCTCTCCACCTGCCTCCATTTGTATCTTATAATGAATAAGTTCATGTTTAATATCTAAAAACCCGAGATATTGAGCTGTATCTTTACATCCAGACACTTAAACACACACACACACACACACACACCTTGAATGAAGCATGCACCTTCTGATTGCCTGGCCTTATTAGCCTGCATGTGTGTGAAATGTGTGTGCACGTGCTCTCGCAGCGCTAATTAGCAGTCCTCTTCGTGCAGGTGTGGCACCTGAGACAGGAGTAGCCGCGCTGGGAGTTCCCTCGTCTCAGCACGGCATTAAGAGCAGCAGCCCTCGCTCTGCTTTGACAAAGACATCCGATTCTGAGGAACGCGCAAGTTTTGCTGCAGCGACGGGGGCGCGGAGTAGCATCTCAGCTGCACGTTGCACAGGAGGCAGGGTAAATTGCAAAGCGGATACTAAAGCGTTTACGTTGGCAGCAGTGTTTTGTCTAAAGAGAGGAGGGCAGTTAGCAGCGGTCTGAAGCTAAATCCATGTCATACGAGCCCGAGACAAAGCGGGGAATGCAGCGACTCCAGCCCATCGTCGTCATTCTGCAGCAACCTGCACTTAATGTTAAAAACACGTTGAAAAAGCTCGTTACAGGTGAGAAACTTCAGACGGTTCAGGCACAAATCGGCGTGTTGAGATGCGTCGCCGCGTGATTCCCTCATCGCCGCCGATGTTTTGACGCACGTGCGCGGCGTTCTCGAGCAGAAACCGCCTTCAGTGCATGGCGCCGTTGAGTTTCATGCAAACAGTTAATCACTTTTTCATTTTCGTTCAGCCGAGCCCACCAGCTGAGTCCCGCTTTCTAATTGTGATGTTGATGACGGTCATGATGGCGGATTGTCCTCGGCTGCCTTGTGGGGGCAGTTTGGCAGCTCGGTCACACTGGCCCGATGCCCTCCCACAACTTGGCCGGTTGCCCCTTCTGTTGCCGCTCACATCCCTTCACAACTGTCTTTGTGTCTTTGTGTGTGTGTGTGTGTGTGTGTGTGTGTGAAGCCGTGCCCGTACCTCCGCTGCATGTGCTTCCTCTCCAGCTCCTCGTGCCGCTCGCCGTTGTTTCTCCTCGGTCCGCCGTCGCTCGCAGTTTGCTTATCTCCAGAAACGCCGGCGTGCTTTCTCCAGATCAAACGTCTCACCTGCTCTGCCGCATTTCCACACTCCACTTTGATGTCGTGTCGTTGTTACGTGTGGGAGAGAGAGATAGAGAGAGATAGGAAAGGGAAGCGAGAGGTGTTTGACTGGAGTGTGTGGAACTGGAGGTTGATGTGAATAACAAAATGGTTTTTACGGCGAGCAGATACTGCAGCCCGTGGCGATCGACATGCATTGACAGGTGGCTTCTTCTGGAGTGTGTTTCGCCTGATCGTGTTCCTTTGTGAGTAGTTTGGTGCATGCAGGTATTCTGATGTCCTGATGAAGAGCGACTTACTCAGATGTAGGTAGGTGATGCAACCTAAAGCAAAAGTTTGTTGTTGCATGTTTGGTGAGATCTGACTCGCCCTGTTCATCAGCCTTGTCTTCAAAGCAGTGGATTAACTGAGTTCAAACATGCAGGATCACAAATTCAGCAGTGATGAAAGCTGTCTGCAGAATACAGATGCACTCATATCTAAAGTTACTGTTTTCTGCAGCCACAGTGAAATCGTTTCTCAACCCAAACGTCAGAAACCTGCCTCTTCACTCTCCTAAAGCCAGGACCCGGCGCTTCTTCTCAGAGACTGTGGGAAACAGCAAATAAACCATAAATAAAACATTTTGTTTATTAGTAAAGAAAACTGATATTTGCAGTTTGACTAATAGCTAGCTTACCATGCTAGCATAGCATTGTAACTCACTGGAAACTCAGTAAATGTGCAAAACTGGATCTCTAGTTTCAGTTGCCATGCGTGTACGTGTGCATGAGGGTTTGCAGGTTTATCTCGTTCACAGAACTAAAACTCATCACAAAACACAAATCAAAGCCGGGCGCCATCTTGGTTAGTCTTTCAAACTCTGTTTTGGGTGACATGAACTCTTAGATGGGGAAGTAAATGACGTGAAAGCTCTTTTATCCGTGCTGCACGCTGACCGAGAGTCCGTCAGAGCGGTTGCTGTCAGTCTTCAGAGCCTGGGCATTAAATTAGCAAAATAAAGCGACAGCTAACTCAGCTAATCGCCGATATATCCGTACAACCGCTCATCTCCAGCTTCTCCGGGGCTTTGCCTCCATCGTGCAGCATCAACACTGGATCATAGCGCCTTCTAGCAACCATCACAGTCTCTGGAGTTAACTCAACAAGTCTAATCTGTGTGGCTTACACGCAGAAACACCCACCATAGCAGAACGTGGCAGCGCGCCTCTGTTATTTAACATGTGTGACGTCTCATCCATTTGAATGAGGCAGGTCTCAGTGGGGGGGCGGAGGGGGTGGAACAACACGCTCGCCGCCGAGGTAGAAACACTGAAATGTGGCGCCTGCGTTTTCCAACAGGTTTATGTTTCGAATGCTGCGGTGTCGTCGTCGTGCTGTTCCCCTGTTAAACCCGTCTGCGTTGCTGTCTCTGTGGCTTCCTCTCACAATGTTTTAATGAGATCTACCGAGTCTCTAAAGCTTCCTGAAAGCACTGCAGAAGAGATAAGACAATATGAATTCACTGCAAGGCGATATATTGCAACACAACATAACCAAATCAGAGAGTATTTGGCGGTTTTAGGTCATGAAACACCTAAAAATTGATTAATTATCAAACCCACCATCGCTTTTTTGTCAACTAATGATAATAAACTGCTTCCATTTACAGCAAGTGCAATCCCAAACATGACGAGAATAGACAGAACAAGCTATAAATATATGCAGTTTCACTCTTTGTGACATGGTCCACCCATTGAGTGCACTCAACAAAACCACATTACACCGACCGGACACCGGGGATCCACAGCAAACGTCTCAACTGTGGCAGGAGCATGTCAGTGATGGCGTACATCACGTACAAGTATAAGCAGCTCTCCTGGGCGTCAGAATGATCCAGTGGTTGCAATGGGAGCTGGTGGTGCCGCGGTTCCCCTCAGCTGCAGCAGGGGGCACTGTGGTGTCACTGTTGGAGCCTGTGCAGTCTAACTGGAGATCAGGGTCAAACTCCTCCGTGAGCAGGAAACCCTGTGCCTCACATTGCAGAGTCACTCAAGAAATTAACTTTAAAAAAGCCTTAAACATTAAGGGGGAATCTTGTGATTATGTAATTGGTCGTATCCGTTTGGCCGGAGGACGATCGCGCGTAGACGAGAGTGTTTTCGATCTCAGCGTTGAGCATTCAGCGGGTGCTGTTTTCCTAAAAGTGAAGTATGGAGGGTTTTCACCCAAGGACACTCGAGTCAGTCATGGCGTGCATGCATCCAAAGCGTGTCCTGTGCTTCTCCACATATCAGGAATATCACATTACCTCGGCGCTGAAGCATGGCCGTGCATTCAGAGGCACCAGTCCGTACCCCAGGAGCTTCATGCTTTGTTGACGTTCACGGATTCCTTTTGGTGCCACGTTGAGGGACTTCTCATCACAGCAGGAGCGACTCAGAACTCCTCTACTCCAACTCCTTTTCATCATTTTGGCTCGTGCGTGCGACTGAACGTGCAGATTTCGGAATGACACAGCTGTAACGCTGCAAAACTTGAACTAACTCTCTGGGCTGAATTCGCCCGGAGAGTCCTTAGACACGCTTTCATCAGGAGCAGCAGCCTCTGCTCCCTGCCTCCTGTCGCCACCTTGATGTGGGAAGAGTGGAGAAACTGTCTTTCTCCGGTGGGCGACGGGGAGGTGGGGGGTGTCCCATTTATTATCCACTGTCCTCCTCCTCAGTTAGTTGCCTTACACCATGCGTGAAATGGCTCCAAATGGATTCCCTTTGTCTATTGGCGCTGCTGCTGTTATGCTTTACATTAAGCCTCGCCTCCGTGGGCCCATACAGGCTGTACAGTATGTGATTCAGGCGGGGTGGGGGGCAGGAAACACTCTCGGCGACGCTGTTTGGGTGAGCGTGCACATAAATCTGATTCCCCAGCCAGGAAGTGTGCGTCTACATGCGCGTTGGTGTGCGTCCGCGTATTGGACGTCGCATTTTCAAACCGCAGTTTCGCTCAGTTTCTCCCAGAGTGATTAAAACTGGCCTCCAGTGAATCCTGGTCTTAGAAGACATGGATCATGGCGCACAATCGCTTTCATCAGTCACACAGATGGTTTGCACATTAGTCCTTCAACTCATCCCCTCTACTGTAAAGACTCTCCCTCCCTCTGCGAGGATATCGCCGCCGCTCGCCATACTTTAGAAAACTTCCCCGCAGCTACAGTACTTTTAAAGCCCTAAGCCTTCTGCCTCTCCGCTCCCACCGCACATCTTTGAAGCATCGCTCATTGGCGATACCGCACAGCTCTGAGAGATTACGCATCGAAAGCCTAATGGCCCAGCGCTGGGTAACTTTCAGGCTTACACCCCTGTTGATGAACCCAAGCCGCTGTCTCTCATCCCAGCTAAAACCGGCATTGTGCGGGCGAGGTTTAGAGACGAAGACAGGGAGGATTGTCAATAGATTGGAGGGGGAGAGCGTGTGTGGAAGAAACCTGTTATTAGGCCTCTAAGCCGAAGTCAGAAACTCTGGAATAATGAACTTTGTGGAGGGGAGGCACGTTTGCATACAGCGTCAGGCTGATTTAAAGACCTCTCAGAGCAGGATTTACCATTTGTACCACCTACACGGTGTCAGTCAGGGCTGCGTGCAGTCATCTAACCCCGGCTGACACTAAGTTATGCCGCACCTTAGCATCAGTCAGACGCCGCCGACCGAGACTGAGCGGCATTAAGACGCGGAACGTTTCCACATCATCTCTGTGTTTGTACTTTTAATGGGCAGTCGTACAAATCCAACGTGACACAGTGCGCGGCGCCGTGATCTGCAGTCGGGCCGCAGACGTCTACTTTACGCCGATATCCAGTGTGAAAGCTGTTAAACCATAAAGCTGACACGGCACTTAAAGCTATGCTGGTGATGACCTACCTGGGACTGTTAAACCCAATGGGGCTTGGTATGATGTTGGTGATGTAATGGCGTTGGCTCAGCGTGTGTTGCCTCTGCCGTACCTCAGAGCGGCTAAGTGCACGCCATCTGTAACTGTGGCTACTGCGTGTGTTGCGTTTATGGTCATGACAACTGTTCAATGAAGCAATCGGTGGCTGCAAAGCACGCACCTTCAGTTCAAATATGAGCAAAATCCAATGGGAACCCATTACGTCGAATCGTATCACTTGAACATACCCGTGAAATGCGATGCTGAAGGTCCGGTTGACAGGCGGGGCAGTTTACCGAGCGGCCTGCCGTCGTCGTGTTTTACGGCGGCTGGTTTTCCTGATGGCCCTCGATTCTCTAGATGACTCGGTTGTCCCAAAAAAAGAAACATCGCCACGTTTATTTATTTATTTTGCGGCGCTTAAAACGAGGGCGTCCCGGACATAAATCGACTGGAGCAGCAGCAGTTGTTCTTCTGCCCGAGGATGGCTGAGTTTTATGGCCCTCCACGAGAAGCTTACGGGAGGGCTCCTCTGTGCGAGGGTGAGTTTTACGGCCGATTGCGTGTATTGGAGTAGTCGTAAAACTAAGCAGAGGAGACCTGTCTTTATGGTGTCAGTGGTGGCCTGTGTTAACCTGTGTTACTAAAAAATGCGGGGGCCTCCCGTCCAAAGTCCCTCTGACCTGGTGTGAGATGACGGGACACCTCAGATTAGCAAACGCTGGTCGGACGCCGACGCCGTGTCCCTGCAGCCACAAATGATCCCAGACGCCATGAAACTGCCGTGGTAATGAGGCGTGCAGCGTTAACGTGTCCAACAAGCCGCACGTGTAATCACATTATTGCTATAACATGTTATATTTATATAATATATTGCTATTTATTATATTATTGCTAATAAGAAGCAAATTTTATTGACAGTTTCTTTGTTTCTGACTTGTTCGTGACCACATAATGTACAAATATATCTGTTTTTTCCCTTTTTTTTAATTTATCATTGCCATTTATGCACATTTACACATAAATTATACTCTTGTCTCACAGTAAAGGCTTTATATATCTTTGAGCTCGCGTGGGAGACGTTTGCCTTCAGGGGTTTCTGACAGAAAGCGAGGTGATAGAGGGAGTCCAGGGCGCTCACATGGAGACAGCAGTGGTCAGACATGTGACTCTCACCAGGGAAACTGGGATTTTGTGTCTCGTCCGAAGCTGAAAGACAGTGTTGACTTTCATTTTGGATCAATGGATTGATTTATTGGGCTTGATTGGACGTTCAAACGCAGGAACATCCAACTCCTCGATGCCTGCAGGGGGTTTCTGTAAAACATCTAACGCTGTGCATCAAAACGGCGCCTGTGGAGTAAATACACAGCGATTCGTCTCAGTCTCATTGCACAGTAGCTTTGGGCTGTTAATTGTCTGTCGCCACAACCGAAAATACCATAAGTGCTGCCTCTGATGCGCAAGAGCCTGTAGAAAACATCCGTTCATGAACAAGCGTATTATCGAGCGCGCTTCTTTGCATCCACCCCGAGATAAATGCACGGAGTAAGTTGTAGCAGCCAGCAGGGAGCAGAAGGTGAATATTAGCAACTTGCTAAATGCTTTTTTTATTTTTATTTTCGATAATGAGACTGAATCGCACCTCACTGACATTAAGAAACAGTGCAATCACAGAGGTGACGCCGCGGAGCAACGTGTTGATGAGCATGTCTCTGGTTTGTTTGCATCGCGAGCTAACAGTTGCACAGGGACAATTTCCTGGACATCTGAACTCAGCTGGAAACATCTCATGAGTTGCCGGCCTGCTCTGCACGTCAGACTGCCCGTTGCGGTGAATGAAACTTGTATTAACTCAAAGATCGTCCATGCCTTTAGGGGAAACATGGGTCTCATGCTAGTCCACCGATCGACAAGGCATAAAGGAAGAAGACTTGCATTCAGCATGACGTTATATAACGGTGCTTTGGATGTTTGCCGGATGCATTCGCACGCTTTGTTTTGGTGAGAACCGCTGAACGTTTACACTGAAGGACTCTGCGGGGAGCCTTTAGGTTTTCTCACTCATCCTGGACTCACACTGAAGTGTTCAGCCTGAGAGAGAGGAAGCATCAGGTGGGAAGGTGTCGCTCAGCCGCAGTAGCTCGCACCTGTCTGTGTTCTCACAAGCTCCGGCGGGCTGTTTACCTGCGACGACCTCCGCGTGCAACGAAACCTTCAGATGCAACGGTCGCGTTTTTAAATCAGGGTGAGAGCTTCAGTATTCTGTTGCGCTGTGTACACTCCGCGGCAGCAAACACAAGCGCTCACTGCACGCCTGGGAACAAAATAAGGATGTAGTCATGTAAGGAAGCATCGCGGCTGCACAGCTGCAGCTCGGAGTGGGAAACAGCCGATAATTGGCGACATTGTTCACTCGGATCACCTCAGCTCGGGTATCAATTGCGTAAATTATACAAGACGAGTGAGAAAAGAGTCCTGCGGGTTACGTGTGGGTCACAGTCCTCCCTCGTGCATCCATTCACTCGTTTTTATCCGCACACCCACACTGGAGCCTTTGGTACGAAGTGTCTCTTTCATCTTCCCCTAAAATCTGTTGTTCTTTGTCTCTCCCCACGTCTCTCAGGGAGATTACAGTGCAGCACTGTGTGGATGTCCAGAGGTTGTCGATGAGGTTACGGTCACGGTATTAGCATGGAGCTGAATGGGGAATACTCCACACCTCATCTCTCTGCCCACACAGCCACTGATAGGAGGCTCACTATGCAGCAAATGGCTGTAAATGGCCCTCAGACTGCCTGTCTTATCTGGGTGAGCAGCTCCCCTCAGGCTCTGTGTAATCTGAGTGTGTGTGTGTTTTACAGTAATGTGCATGTCTGTATTTCTTCAACGTATACACACACACACACACACACACACACCTTGATTCCCTCCGTCCACATGTTCACCGTGTCCTCGGCGGAAACCGTGCGCCGGCGTCTGTTTGTTGTTTGTCTGCATGATTCATATGTTTCTGCATGCGCGCATGTCCGTGCGCGTACGAGCCGATGCTTGTTTACCACACTGCTTATGCGCTCGCCGGCCCGCATATCTAACCTCCCCTCCCCGCTCTCCTACATGAGCTCATGCTCCTGATAGAGAGCTGCGATAACACACCCTATCACATCAAACGAGCAACAGAGGGGGCTCGGAGGGAAGAGCTCCATCCTTCCTTCCACTCCTCTCTCTCTCTCTCATCCGTCTTTCCATCCATCCCCATGTTAAACCAATTAACAGTAATTACCGGGCCACCCCAGGCGCAGCTTCTTTCTGCTGGCTCCGCTGTTTTGTCCTCATCACCACGCCGACACGAAGGGAGGCTCCGAGACGTGTCGGGAAGCAGGTCATTACTGTTTATTAGCTAAGGGAGGCTGATTTCCCCCGATGGGCCCTGTAGGAGCCCGCTGAAGTTTGGCTGTTTGGTCATGCAGCTGACTTTACACATCAGTCTGCGTTGGATAGTTTCTGTGATATTGTTGCGGTGTTTTCGTCGCTCAGAGTGAGACGGAGAAGGGTTTGCATGGTGTGTGTGTGAGGTCACGACCTCTGATGGTTGTCGTTGGGCGTCGAACCTGCAGTGTTTTGGCCCTGAGACTACAAACGACACCACAAACGTGCACGTGTGTATGTTTGTAGTGCATGCTGGAGCAGGCCGCAGCCCTCCAGGCGGTACTGATGTAACCCACCGTCAAATGTTTGGAAACAGACTGGCGCCCCAGATCAGAAGGTTTAGCTCAGACATGAATGAATGAATACGATAAGCGAGCACGAGAGGCAGCGGTCCGCCTCGTGCTGTTTGCGGGAAGTGACGGACAGGAAGCAGACTCCCAGTACAACGGGCACGTTGATATGAAAATGCTCGACTCAGCACGCCGAGATAACAGAAGCAGACCGAATGCGGGCTCGATAGCTGCCGTGATGGATCGTCTCGCGGCGCGGAAGTTGTTTTTCATACGGCAGCGAGCGGCTTCCTCTGAAGGCCGGCAGACGAGCCCCGACATCCCGAAGCCGCGCAGACTGGAGACGTCAAGACGCCCGAACCCCGGACCAAAACAGGTCGTCGTCGCCGTCTCTCGCAGATGCCGCGCACAAAAAGCTGGCGGTCATTGATGCAGCAACAGTACGCTGCGTTCAAGTGCTTCTTGTAAACTGAGTTGTAAATATCATTTCTCATGACATTCAAGTGTTTGTGCAGGAAAATATTAATTAAGCGCCCCCTCGAGCTTTTTTCTTTTCTGTGTAAAAGCGCGGACAATACTTGAGAATTAAGAAACAATTCAATTATTAAAATGTAAATCATTGCATTAAATGTCAGGCTATAGCATGGAAAGCTAAAAGCTAATGACCTTTGTTCCCTAAATGTCACACTTAGCATTCTGCCGGGGCGTTCGTCAACAAATAGATTTATTTACAGCTTCATTCTGATCCAGCTTGCAGAGCGGGGACCTGCACGCTGCGGGTGAACGTTTGACCAGGTGTGAGGCGGCTGTTTGGGTCACTGCATCGGGATCTAAACCTGGGCGCCGTCTCCCACTCTGCGGCGTTCTCACGCCGTGCTGATGAGGCCCAAATTACTCCTCGCGTATCATTTGCGTCTGAAAATTAGGAACAATTTGGTGACATTTCGCAGCGACACGAGTGGCGGGTTGTTAATATTCAAATGAGCCATTCAGTGCGGCGAGACACAATCAATCGGTCACAGATCACACATTATCCCAACAATGAGACACAATCAATCATGCTTAGCAATTTGCCTAACCCGTAATCACAGTTTAAGCTGATGCCTGAAGTTTACTTGAATACAAATGAGTATCACCCCCCCCATACACACACACACACACACGCACGCACACACACACACACCCTCCCCCTTTTTTTATATATATATATTTACAAATGCGTGCACGCCCACATGATTAATGAAGGCGGTGGCGGCGAGGGGTGCGCGAGGTCACGGCTCTGTCACTTCCCCAGGCGACACATCCCATCATAAACTGGGGTTGACTCCTTTTATGTACATGAACACACACACACACACACACACACCATATATATATATATATATATATATATAAACACACACACGCCCTCCTGCTTCTGAGGGACCATGATCTCATTGTGTGTGGATCCCCCACGTGCCAGCGTGGGGTGGGCACCTCTTCTCTGAATTATTTAAAGGCCTTTCATGCAGGGAGTCTTGATATTGTTGCATGATGCCCCTCTCCCCCCTCTGCACCCACCCTTTCACCCCCACCCTCCCCCCCTTCCTGCAATTATGTCACCTTCAATAATAGATGAGTTGGGGCGGTGGGGAGTATCGGGCCGGGGAGGCTGGTGCCCGCTCACCAGCCTGGGTAGCTTCACCCGGACGGCTGGCACGGTAACGTGATCCGACTGATGTTAGTGGGAGAAAAGGCTTTTCACAGAGTGACTGGGGACTGAGGTGTGTGTGTGTGTGTGTGTGTGTGTGTGTGTGTGTGTGTGCGCCTTGAGAGCCCTGAGCTTTGCGTGTGCAGAGCAGATCTCGGTGATAATTGCAGCTCTCACCTGTCCATATGAAGGAGGCAGCGTGGTCAGGCTCCCGGTGACATCACCCCTACACACACACACGCACACACACACACACACGCACACACACGCACACACACACACGCACATACACACACTCACCTGCCTGACCTTCTGTCTTTGCATGTGTGTGCAGAAAGTGTTCAGATCCTAGTGCGTCTGGTTAGTTTTTTCAAGTAAATCCATCTGTCGACTAGTTTGTCAGCTTTTCCTCTCTCTTGCACACACACACACGCACGTGCACACGCGCACACACACACACACACACACACACACACACACACACAGTCAGCTCCAGCCTGTGTCTCCCAGCTGCAGGTGGCTCAGAGGCCTCATGGCTGCAGGGGCTGGAGAGGAGCACTGACCTGTGAAAGCCTGCAGCTCCGGGCCGCTCGCCGTGCTCTCCTGCTAATAAAACTGCTCAGATCGACTGCGGCAGCATCTGTGGGCGCTCACGCATCATGGCGGCCCCGCTCGGAGCCGCCGGGGTCACCGTTTACCCTCAGATGCTGCTTCACTTAAGTTTTAGGCCTGAACAAGCAGCCGTTTAGCTGCGAGAGGCGTGGCTTTCAGGGGTTAACTGTGCTGCAGTGCCTCTGCATCAAGTGCTCATTCACAGCGTCTCACGAACTAACATAGCCGATGAATAAAGTTAATTAATCCGTCTTTCATCGGCTCATTAATTAATAAACCAGTTGCAGCTGCAGAAAAAGGATCTAATGCGTCGTCGTCAGGTTGTTTTCTCAACTTCTAATGAAACAAAACAGAGAAAACATCATTTTTCTGCAGATGAACCAGCAAATTTGTGCTTCATGTAATAATCATATAGAGTTGAGCTTTGTTTCAGCTCTGCTCGCTGTCTAAGGATGAAACTGCATGAACGACCCGTGCAGCTGCAAAGATGTGTTGATTAACCAATTAAAAACTATTCTGATCACTAATTGTTTGGATTAGATCAGAATTATTAATCATTTCAAGTCATTTTTGAGGAAGATGCAGCCACAGTTTCAGATTTCAGCTCCTCAAATGTGAATATTTCATGTTTTCTTCAGTCTTTTGTGACTCCAAACCGACTGTCGGGGTTGTGAACTGGCTGTGAGGACGTTTTCTGACATTAATCAAGAAAATAATTGACAGATTAATGGAAAATGTGGAAAATAATGATTAATTACAGCTCCTGAAACGTCCTTTGCCACTGAAATGACACTGAAGAACTTAAATTTAGACTTCTCTCACATTGAAAACACCACATTTGATCATTGTTAGAGAGGAAACGTAAAGTTTAGCTTCAACAGAAAATAACCGTTTCACAGTGCGTCAGTGTTGTCATTCAGCATCCGTGCAGAGTTCCTCAGGTAACAGATCTGAGATCAGACGCACGGTGTTGCTCATCCTCCTCTCCTCTCCGCCTGTCATCCATCTGATAACGGACACAAAAATGGCAGCGAGGAGGAAAAGAGGATGTCTTTGTCTGGGGATGCTGGGAGCGGAGGGGGTGGGGGCGCAGGGTGGAGGGTAAGGAGTGTGTGTGTGTGTGTGTGTGTGTGTTGGAGGTGATGGGGGGGCAGGAGGAGGTATCAAATTACCTCCCTCCCCCTCTGCCCCTCATGTCTCCTGGTTTTATCAGTGCTCTGCACCTCCAAATTAAATTTGTCCTGAGAAGGGGTGAGGAGTGGGGCGTGGGGGGGGCTGAGTGTGGGGGCGGGTGGGGGTACGTGGAGCAGCAGGAGCCCCCGAGGAGCCGAGCTGACCGCTGACGATGACAAGCCAGATGCAATCAGGGTGTGTGTGTGTGTGTGTGTGTGTGTGTGTGTGTGTGTGTGTGTGTGTGAGGAGAAGAAACACAGCGTAGCATCGTTCGGGGCCTTCACGCCGGAACAAGTGCGCACTTCCTGTCTGCTGTCGGATGAAAGCAGGAAACCTCCAATGAGTGAGAGCTCTGAAGTCACATGACCCACCGTGACATCTCTCAGCCCAGAGCCGTTTGCCATCACAGAAACACAGTGTCTGAGTGTCTTTGTTCACATCCTGAGTGTTTTTCAGAATAAAACCCCACAGCCGTGCATCAGTGATAATAATAAAGTGATTTTTGCAAACTTCCTGCAAAATACCTGATTCTGACTCATCAAACATGAACATTTGCTCCTTTTTAGTCTTTTAATGCATCAGTTTGAGCTTTGTGAGCGTGATTTAAACACTTTTATAAATCAAATGACTCATCAATTCGTTTCATATCATGACTTTTACAAAATAATTGTGCATTTGATGATGAAACTAATCATAAGTTGCAACCGATGTCTGATTTCCACCTGGGTAACACTATACATTTAGTAATAATAATAAAAATAGTATTGATAATAATGATAATAATCACTTTATTTGTATTTTAACATTTGCAAGAAGAGTTTACAGAGAGCTTGGGCAGAAAAAGCAAATACAGGATGTTTAGATTATGATGTTTATGATTAGACGTTATGAAGAGGAGAGAGCTGCCTGGTTTGTGTCGACACTGAAATAGACACTGAGACGTCATGCACACACACACACACACACACACAGATTGGACTTCCCACCCTGGATGAAATATCCCCATAACCTGAAACCTCAAGGCATTCTGAATCTGTAACAAAGACGCCATTGCCTCGCCAAGAGCAGGTGTGAGACTGACGGTTCTGTTCCCGCCCGAGCACATGTTTTGAGCGCCTCGCTGGAAGAGGTGGGCGCTGGCCTCGCCGCCTGCTGCTGACGGGTTTCTGTTGTTTGCGCACCGCTGGCGCCGTGCGGCCGCTGTTTACTCAGACGTCTCAGCGAAAAGGTCGATTCCATCGGAAAGTCAAAAAAACGGTGTTTGAACTCGGCGTCTGACGGCTACAAGCGCCGCGCCTCCGATTTCTATTGTCGCTCGTAGTGTAAGAGCAGACGAGGCGCTTCAGGGGCCGCGACGCCCAGCGGAGAGGCTGTCAATTGACAAAGCGCTTTGCGTTTTGACGGTTTCAGCGGCTCGCCCGCGGAGATAAGAAAGTGCTGTTTCTGAGCCGCTGCAGTGTGTCAGGGTTACACAGAGTTATAATGAGCCGCTGGTATGCAAAAATGGTACGGCCTCGCGACACACACACACACAATTAAAAACAAACACACACACTCACACTCACACGCACATCCTCCGCCCCAGCCTGTTGGTCCTCGGTGATGGATGGAGCGTAAGAGGCCCAGAGTGTGAGGCCTGGCCTGGCTGACTGATAGAGCCAGCTGGATTCTGGTTTCACACACACACACACACTACACACACACACACACACACACACACCTTCATTCATGACAATGCTTCTTTTCAGACCTCTTAATCGCCCGACACGCGACTAATTGAATTATTAACGATGGCCGCCATCCGCTCAATGCTATTTACAGGTCGTGGGTTAAAAAGGACAGTACGCGCAGGGAAAATATGTGTGTGTGTGTGTGTGTGTGTGTGACGTTTGACATTACTACGCCCTTCTGGGCCCAACAGCGGGCGCAGCCTAAAAAGGGAGAGCAGGACAAAGCCCCCGTCCCTCCCCCGCCCGGCGTTGTTTTACGGCCAGACAACGACGCAGAGAATGAATCATAACCTACTTTAACGTTTTGTGTGTGCGCGCATTGAGGTAGGCTGTGGCAGGGTTAATCCAGCCTATAGGAGGAGGTGCACCCGAGGGAGGGCTTTTATTCCAAGCCAAATAAAATCCTACATCAAGCACGGTTTCAAAAGCCGTCCCCGAGGCCTACTTAAGAAAAAACATCAACGCCCCATATCCAGATCCAGCTCTGGGGAACGGCGCTCCCGCCCCGCTCTCCCGTTATTCCACAGGCCCGGACCGTCGGACGTGTCATGAAATATGCTTTTCTTACTCTCTCATTAGTTTCCCTCTGATTTATTGGATTCATTTCCAGAGTGTAACGCGTCGGGACGGGCATCGGCTCGCAGCGTTACATGTGCTGTGGTTTTACAACGTCCCGCTGACTCAGCGCCGCCGGGCGCTAATCAACGCCACAAGTTTAATTATTAAAGTAAGTTTAATTATTAAAGTAAGTTTAATCACTGCTCTGATACTCTTCCTCATGCGGCCCCTGTTTTAATTTAGCCGCGGTTATGTCGGTAGAGCCGCCACCTGTCCGCCTCCGCCGCTTGTCGCCGTCTCAACACGCCAGCGTTCGGACTGCAGCCCTGCGGCTTGACTCCCCTGTGACGGCGCTCTGTTTCCTGTGGAGGGGGCTGAATGGGGGCCCAGGTGTGCATAAACAGCCCTTGATGAAAACACAGCGTTCAGCTCTCCTCCTGTATTTTCTATGCTGTGTTTTTGAATCCAACTTCGCTGCGGACCACAGGAAGTGCTTTAGTGGGTCAAAGGTTAACACGCTGGATGTGATGGCCCCAGGGCGGCGGCGGGCTCCTCATTCCTGGTTCTGTTTGTGCTTCTGCGGGAAACGAAGGAGATGAAAAAGTAAGAGAGTGTTTCACACTTGAAGTGCAGAGGAGAGCTAATGAGAGTAATGAACGCCTCAGCTAGGTTCATTAATCATGAACACGAGTTCGCTGACGCAGCGAAAACCTGCCTCTCAGAGCGCCTCTTTGAACCGCGGAAGCAAACGCAAACTAAAAGCATTTCAGAGGTTAAGTGTTGTAACTTAATCAGCCGCCAGAAATGTAATTTGGTTCATGGAGTCGCCTGGACAGTCGTGGCCATCTGTTATTAGGATTACAGGACAGTAGACACCTTAGCGGCAGGTAGGTATGACTGGGAAAGTGATTAGCGGGTCGAGGCTAACAAAAGAGCCCTGTGTCACGGACGAGAACAAGAAAGCAGAGACGCCGCGGACAAACGCAGACATCTGCTTCTTGGTAGGAAATGATTTTACCGCCGTTCGGGCCGGTGTCGGCCGCTCCACTGATGGAAGCACGTTTTAAGGAAAGCGATCGTTTCTGAGCGCCATTTTATTTTTTTTTTTACCCCATGAGGATCTTCAATGTTTTACTGTTTCAGACGCCTCTGGCCACGAAGCTCCAGCGCCAAAGAGCTTTTCAACGCAGCTGTGGGAAAAGCTTGACCCCGACGTGATTTGAACACGCAACCTTCTGATCTGGAGTCAGACGCGCTACCGTTGCGCCACGAGGTCCTCCTGAGTGTGGCCTCCGACTTGCTGCTGAGCTTGTTCCCGTGGGAACAGCAGCACTTGTGAGGCCTGGTCAGCAAAAATGAGGTTTGTCAAGCTTTTAAAACAGAATTATGAGCACAGAAATAACTCAGATCAGCCGTGGAAACTTTAAATCAAAGGAGAACCATGGACTATCAGAACTAGTTCCCTGATGCATCAGGTTAATTTCACCAACTCACCCAGAGCAGCCCTCGGTTTATTAACTGCAGTGAACGCGCGGCTCATGCTGAACCTGTTTGGGGATCATGCACTCACCCCTCGCCTCTGCTTGGAATGTAAGCCGCCTGTTTCCTCCCTGCAGCGCCTCAGCCCCTCGCCTCATTTCTCTTTTTAAATAAGCGCCATGTGTTTTTCCCATCATCCTCTGTGACAGTTGAGTCGCCCTGCGCCCCCCCGACATTTGTCGTGCCAACTTCCATGTTTTTGGCCCTTGCACGCGCGCGCCCCGAGCATAATGATGTGTTAAATACCTCCGCCAGCTGTTTGACTGTCACTACCTACTTGAGGCAGCCGAGGCTCGAGCCGTGGCCCTCTGATGGCCGTCTGACTCTTGAATTTGCTCGAAGGCGGCGGCCGAGCGCATCGCTTTAAGGCGATTAGGAATACAGATGCACTCAGACGTGCACGAGCATCCATCATGCACACTGTGGCCTTCTGCTACGTCCTTATGCAAAACCACCACGTTATAGGTAAACAGTCCATTCAGCAGTAACCTCTCTCCATAACAAATAGCTGGTCGCTGGAGGGGAGCTCATATAAATACCTATTAGACGACCCAATTGTCTTACTGCCAGCTCAAGGAGGGCGCCCCGGCCGGCTAAATTGAGCCCTGACTGGCATTCATCAGCGTCCATTGTCATTCTTCCCTCTGCCTCTCTCACTGGAGGTAATTGACTGGAGAATAATGCCGGCCGATCAGTCCACCTATGCAGAGACGAGCCGCAGATTGATTAGCTCTACGGCGGCGGCGGTGAGCTGCACAGTGACTGAGATATTGTTATTCTCAGATATGAAACGGCTCTAATGGAGCCGGACAAGGACTGATGATCAGAGGGGATGGCATGGAATAAGAAAAGCACTTGAAATATTACTGCAGCTCGTTTATTTAAGTGGCGCATTTTGCACAATGAAAAGGTTGAGCTTCTCAGTGCCGCTTGTCATATTTAGAGAGCAGGGAAGCAATAACCGGGTTTATTAGACTGACAGTCTGCCTGGATGCATCCTTATTGCTGATGGCACTCTGGTGACACCCTAAACCAAGCGTTAACGCCGCACCAGACTCTTTTGTACATTTTAAGAGCGGAGAAACGGCAGCGGCTGTTTGGAAACTTTAAAACTCAGGTTTCGTGTGAAGGGGAGGAGGAGCAAAATCAAACGTGGGTGTGTTTCGGCGCATTTGGAGCCTGGATGGGTTGGATTTTGTAAGAACATGTAAGTTTTTAATGATCAGTTTGAGCGAGTTTACGCTCTTCAGGCAGAAAGGTTGGTTTGTTATATGAGAATCCACAGAAGTCACTTTACCGGCTGGATAAACAACTTTGTTTATAGCGTTTAGACTGGTGCTGTGTGTGTGTGTGTGTGTGTGTGTGTGTGTGTGTGCGCGTGTGTGTGTAATGGATTCACTTCAGTGACTGAGGGCTGTGTTTGTCCCAGGAGGGTGCACAACACTTCTGCACTGCTCCCCTCATTTAAATCAAATCCCCTCTTGGATGCGTTGGTGTGCACAGTCCCCAGACTAGCATTGCACCCGCCTGCTCATAAACACACATCTGTGCACGTGTGTTTAATACACACACAGGCGTACGGGTGCACATGCATGCACCTGCAGCTCAGGACTCGTCCTCAGACTCTCTGAGAGTCACATAAAAGCAGCGTGACAGCTGAACTTGCAGCCTGTCAGCCCCTTCCCTCATTAGCCCAACCCTGCACCGTCCACCTGCTCTGACGCAGCCCACACGGAGCTGGAGACATCTTAACAGATGAAGACCAGAGTCCAAGCCGCTGCTCAGCGACTCGCAGAATGCTTCTTCGGGGATTAGTGGAGTGGAGCAGCACAGAACACCTTCAAACAGACGTGGCCTGTGGCCGGAGGAGTCGCTGGCAAGCAAACCAACCTGAGTACCACCTTAAAAACTGGGCGCAGCCGGCTCCTTCTGACTTACACCGGCCTCTCCTGGTGTCTCGCTCTCACGTCAACTCTGAACTCCGCGCTCCACACAAGCAAACATCCACGTCGGCGCCGCCGGCAGAAACGATTTCCTCTAAAACGAGTTATATCGTTCATCTTTTATCATCAACTTTTCAATCTCATCTCATTGGTGAAGTGGCGTGCTGCCGTCACGGGAAGGCGCGGCCAAATGAAGGCGTCTGACAGGTAACACTGCACACTCCGTGCATTTCAGCGCCCTGCTCTCTCCTGGAGGGCTCAGCGGTTCCTCCGAGGCCGCCCTCGAGAGGGAGAGAGACAAAGACGAGAGACAGAGTGAGGGAGGGAGTGTTTCTGCTGATGAAAGTGACAGTGACAGTGGGCTTATTGCCTAGTCAAACACACGGGCCCACCGCCACATGCAGCCTGACCCAGTAATAGAGGCCAATGAAATCTGCTCATTGGGAGCAGGGGACCCGATCGCCGGCGCGGTAACTGAGCCGAAACAGTCTCATTCTGCCGCTGTCATACACCGAAAATGGGCTGACTTCAGTCACGGCGGCGTGGGGCCCTGCGAGGCTCCCACCGCGGCGGTGGGAGGCGGGAGGGATGAGAGTTTATGCGTTTACGTTGTGAAACCCAAACGGATGTGACATGCAATTTCACCTGCAATGAGCACAAACTGTGTTTTTATAGAGTTGTGCTTTTCCCGGCTTGCTTAAAGCCAAACCCACGCTGAGCAGGGAGCGGGGGGTCGGGGCTGAAGTTGACAGAGACACGGGCAGACCTGCATCCACCTCATCGGCGCTGGATGCTATTTTTCATCCTCTTCCTTTGTTTTCCACCCTGTAATCAGATTGTACTGTAATGAGGCTGTAGGGGAAGAGGAGGACAATTATGTGTTCAAAATGAGCTCAGCTCCTCTGCGGAAACCTTTTTTCCTTCTTCTTCCTCGTCTTTACGTGGCCGTGGGAGATGCTGCTTGGAAATGGCCCAGATTGCTCCCCGCAGGGCTGTAACGCCGCTCTGCGCTGATTGCTCGGCGTGATTGCAGATTGTATCCAGACACGCGTGTGATTTTGTGTCATTTTGTCAAACAGTGCCAAAAACAATGGTCTGACGAACTCAGACCGCCTTTGTTTGGAGCAGGCTGACATCCCCGCGGATCCAGGTGAGACCAGTTCCTCCAGGTCTCCTGCGTGATACAGTGCGTCACGGCGGCTGTGCGCGTCATGGATCCCAGTCGGCTCGGAGATGGACGACCTCACGAGGCCCACGCTGTGTGTGTCTCTGTCTGCTCCCATGCAGAGCTCTGCAAAAAGGATTTGCAAGGGTCGAACGGGAAAAGGAGGTTCTGGGCTGGCTGAGATGTGTTTTATTATTATTACATCACTTCCTATTGTCTGTCTGTGTGTCGAGACGTTATGTCTGCATCACCAGGAAGGGCTGCGCGTCGTCAGCTGACTTTAACCGGCTCGCTGGGATCCTCACTTTCACCATTGTGAGTGGAGGAGAATAAGTTGATTTCTTGGCTGAATGGAGAAGGCAGATGAATGTAAACACACACACACACGCAGAGCAACAACAGTGTTTTCATGCCTGCTCTCTCCCTCCTTCTCCTGCTCCTCTGCCAGCTCTCTGTGTGTCTTGAGGGGTTTGGAGAGCCGAGGAAAACCCTCTTTTCTGGAACCTTATCTATCGCGCAGCTTGCCCCCCGTGCAAACACCCCGCGGACGCCTCAGGACACTCCGGCATTAACATAATTTCCAATTTGCCATGTATTTTTTTTTCCTTATGTTTACGACCAGTTCTACATCTGCAGAGATGCACAGCGGGTTAACGGCGTGGGGCTCTGCGGCTGCCTTTAAAAGTTCAGACTCAGGTCTTCGTGGGCGCAGATTAGGGATTAAACTGAGGAAAATGCAATACGTGTACATCCCAGTGTCCCAGTGCGTTGTCATAAAACTCAGTTTATTGCAGAGCGGTGTTAAATCTACCTTTTATTCAAACTCACTGGGTTGTTTTTTGTCAAAAACTTTAAGATATTTCGATTTAATCGTTGACTCATGGCACAGACAGAGCGTGGGTGGCTCGGTTAATGCTGCGTGTTTACAGTGAGGCTGTGGAACATCACACTGAGGTTCATAAAACAGCTCAAATCATCTGTGCACAAGCAAAGATTTGACAATAGTTAAGTGTTTTTGCTGGTTTCCTCCTTCTTCCTCGCACCCATCAGCCCAAACCCTGCAGGTGTCACTGCCAGGCCCCCCATTTACCTCTCCTCCACCCTCACCGCTGCACTGAATCTCACACCCGATCTCTGTTTTGTGTCCCGATCCACCTCTTTTACTCATCTGGACTCTCAAATCCAGCACAGCCCAGTTTTTACTGCTCTCCTCCTCATGTTTCCTCTCCTCTCCTCCCAGTGAGTGATGCTGGGTTGCCTGGATACTTGTTTTCTCCTCTCTGTCAAAGAGGGGTGGGCTGCAGGAAAGAGGGGATGGGGGGGGGGGTGAAGGAGGTCAACAATAATCACCACAGGGCTGCGACTGCACTGACGGCAGACGGCTGCAGGAGAGGGACATCTGTCTGCCTGCCTGCCTGTCTGTCTGTCTGCCTGTCTGTCTGTCTGTCTGTCTGCCTGCCTGTCTGTCTGTCTGCCTGCCTGCCTGTCTGTCTGTCTGCCTGCCTGCCTGTCTGTCTGTCTGCCTGCCTGTCTGTCTGTCTGTCTGCCTGCCTGCCTGTCTGTCTGTCTGCCTGCCTGCCTGTCTGTCTGTCTGTCTGCCTGCCTGCCTGCCTGCCTGTCTGTCTGTCTTCCGTGCGTCACCGGCTCCATACATTCCTTCAGAAAACATCTCGACAGCTCGTGCTGCCGGTCGGCGTGTTTGCTTGAATTATTGATTCATTTGTGTTACGTGAATTATTGATAGAGCAGGTGGTGAGAGAACGGACCGTCGTCTACAGGTGAACGTCTGTAATCACCGCGCACACACACACACACACACACACACACACAGACACACACACACACGCTGTCTCGCTGTGGATCTTTGCATTGTGCCCCCCCCCACTCCACACACACACACACTTCATTTCTTCCTTCATAATAACCCATGCCATTCTCTGTTTCCAAGACAACCACTCCATCAGCCTCTCATGGCTTTGCTGCCAATAGTATTGCTGATGATTTGTGTGTGTGTGTGTGTGTGTGATAAATACTACTGAAAGCCCTCTTTGTGCTCTCTCTTGTATGAGATATTGAAGATCAAGAGTCGGTCAAGATTGAAAATTGATTTCTGATGCACCGCGTCTGGGCTCGGTCCACACACAGGTGCATCCTGGGATACATTGGGGGGGTGGGGGGAGGGGGTGAACTCATTAAAACTTTCTCCGCCGACACAAACTGGAATGACGCAGCGCTCATGAGGTGCGCAGCTCGGTGAAGTCACGCCGGTGAATGAATAACAGGGCGCCGTGTTCTCGTCTGTCGGACGCGCTCCAGTTGTTTTATTTACCTGCTCCTCGCCGGATGAATCCCTCCGCACATAACCTTGGTTTTTACTCAGCTGAGTCGTGTTTGCCTGACACATTCAAGCCTCACACGGGCTGTGTGTTGATATTAACCCGCCTCCTTCTCTCTCTGTCTCTCCTCTCGGTGCCCCGCCCCCGCCGCCGCCTTCTTCCACGTGCGTGCCTCTGATTTCAGGTAAGTTGTTTCACGCTCCTCACTCTCAGAAGCTCCTTCCATCATGTTCACACCAGGAGCTGGCTGGTTACAGACCACACACACACACACACACACACACACACACACACACACACACACAACACACAGTCTCCACCTTGATCAATCACTTCCTCCTCTCTGCTCCACCTTCTCCTTCCCTCGCAGTGGAGATGCTCTTTCATCCCTTCCTCATGGCGGGTGTCTGTTTTATTATTATGGGATGTTTGCCTGTCCCGCTCCACACTAAAGGGCCCCCGCGTGTGCTCGGGTGTGTTTGGTGCGAGGCAGCCATGTTGATGAATGGGCTGTCAGTGCTGGATCCAGATGGAAGCGGGCCTTGTTTAATAGGACTCCATGAAGACGGAGATCCCAGCGGGGTGACGGGGGGAGTGGCTGCACCGGCCGAGCGAGCAAGACTCTGTTTAGAAAGAGAGAGAGAGAGAGAGAGAGAGACGGCGGCAAGAGTGTGTTTAAAAAGGCTCAGATGAGCGGCAAGAGGTTTACACAGGTGCACACACACACACATATAGATATATATATACATATTCATGCATATATGTATGGCGTTCACATATAGGCTATGCATAATTGCATTCATCCATGCATCACATGTGCAGAGCAAACACACAGGCATGTATATGCATGCAGATGTGAGCTGTACATACTGTATGCACACACACACACACACACACACACACACACACAAACGTCCATCAGAGATCATTCATGTGATGATTAACATGCTCCCGGTGTTTTAAAGAGCCAGGCGTTTCATCGGTTTCTGCATTCAGAGCTTTTGTTGGTTGTTGGTTTGTCTGCAAAGCCTCATCGCTCAGCTGCTCGCACACAGCGCCACAAGTTTATTCTACGGTCGGGTCAGTTCTTATGGAATTAAACCCTGAAATCATATTTTTCTATAAAACACATCCGAAAACCTGCAGAGAAGTTTTAATTATTGATCTAACAAACCTTAAACAAATGAAATCACCTTTGTCCAGAGGACTTTGTGTTGAGTGTTCACTCTGGACCCAGCAGCCAGCTTGCAGAGAGTGAACCGGAGCAGCTGTCTAACAGCAGCAGAGGCTTCTACACAGATAAAACCAGGTCTATGGATGCAGCGCGGCGCATATGTAGCCTTGTGCTGCTTGATTGATGGAAGACAGGCAGGACAGATGTCAGACAGTCTATAAATAGCTTCTTATTTGACAGCGACTGTGGCAGCAGGTCTGATTTCAAGCTGAAGCAGGTCACATGTATGGACTGTAACAGGCTGGAGCGCGTCTGACGCCGCTGGATAATAAGCATCGACAGCACGGCGCTGCCAAATTAGCTGCGTTGCATTGGTTTGATTACAACAAACAGTTGCTAACAGCATTAACAACGGCTCTGGTCTGTTCAAGTGTTTCATTCAGGCGTCCGTGTTCAAGTGGGCGCACAGCACCAGGACCCTGAAACCGAGAGGAAGATGTGGAATTCAGCCGTGATCCATGTTGGTGTTTGCACCCGTGCTTCCCCCCAGGGTCACATGTCAACAGATTTCTCAACACAAGATGCATTTTAGAAGCCAGTCGTCTGAGTAACACCCTCGACTGTTCACGCAAACACCTCGCTGTTACAGTAATACTGATCTGTTGATGCCGGGCCGCTGTTAGCCACACAGTTGCGTTAAACGTCTGAGGAAACGAGCCAAACGAGCAGCGGCGGTTTTAAAGTTGGAGTTGTTTGCTAGAGGACACGCTCACTGGGAATTTCTCATCTACCACCTGTTTAGCATAACAGGCTGTTTTCCAGCATCAGTTTGTTTGCTAACTGGACCTCACACAAGCTGCTGGAGATTCTGCTGTTGGCCAGCAGTCAATGGCCACATTAGCAGCTGTACGGCACTTTGACGCAGCTTGAGAAGCTTAAAGGCACCAAAACAAGCTGTAATGTCAGTGTCGTCAACGCCGCTGCTCGCGTCAGTCAGACTGGGACCTCCTGATCAGGGGTCAGATCTGTATCAGCTGACTCACATCAGTCACTACAAAGCTTTGTTGTGAACGTCCTGTGTACAGAAATGATTAAAACCTAATTATTTAAAATTATTGATGAACGCTAATAGAAAATGCATTTTAACAAGAATTGTATTTTTGCATGCAATTTGCTATGATATGACAAAAAACACTTTAGGCAAGAAAGAAGAGCTGATGTGCATCTGTACTCATCAAGCATGAATGCAGACACTGCTAAATACTGCACACCCAATCAATTAATCAATTAATCCATCAACCCATGTGTAGCACTCTGCACAAGCCAGCCGGCATTGAGACCGTGCAATCCATAAATAGAGGCTGCTGGTTTAAAAGTGACTAGAGAAACCTCTCAGAAATGTGTGTTTGAAGGAAATTAGTGTGGTTTACTGGGTAGAGTGAGGCTCTGCGGACACCAGCAGAGCTGAAGTTGATGTTCCCTGCTTCAAGACAATTAAGAAAATCAAGAAAGCAGTGGGGATGAATCGTCTGGTAGATTAAAAGCAAAGAAGATGAAAGGCTTTTTAAGATTTTTATTGGACTAAATTACTTGAGACTTTAACTACCTTACCAGCAAGCCAGTTAAACATCTTGCTTTACAACCCTGAGCTCTTCATATAAAATAATGTGACAGTCTCTCCGGCGTCATTGCTCTAATGATATGCAGGAAACGGTGAAAGGTAGGATAATGCCGGCGCAAAGAATGAAGAAAAGACCACCGTAATGTATTCAAAGTGTTTCAGTGTCATTGGCACCTCAAGTACCTGCCAGCAGGGTGAAAGCTGTATCACTTTTCAGTCTAAATTGGAAACAGCACCTTGGAGACGACAATAAAACAAAGAGTGGGAGCCACTTCTGCCGAGCTTAATGCGGCCCCGATAAAAGCAGCTAATTCTTTCACCTTGGTCTGTGTCACAGTCGCTGTTTTCGCAGCTCTGTCTTTGCTCAGTCGCTCGCACTTGTGAGGTGTAATGAAACAAATTCAGCGCTGCTGTAAGTCCTGCGAGGGATTCGTGTACCTTCCTCCGACGCCTTTGATGGAAATGAGACGTTTGGAGCCGCGGTAACAACAGATCGTGCTCGTTTCTTGGCCCCCTCTGCTCGCCTCAGATTGGCCAGTTTGCACAGCTTGCGTCCACTTTGCTGTTTTTCTGCAACGCACACATGCACACCGTCTTTTTCTCCACCCCTCTTCCTCCATCTCATTTTCCTCTAATTGATGGATGCCGTCTCTCAACCCTCATCCAGGCTCTCCGCTAGCTTTTAAGACGCTTTTAATGGGAGCTCAGAGGACGACCAGTGCCATCGCTCTTTCCTTCTTCCCCTTCAAACTGGCAGCCTTCAATGGGTCTCTTGAAGACTATTGTGTGTGTGTGTGTGTGTGTTTGAGAAAGAGAGAGAGAGAGAGAGGACCAGCTGTGAAGTGCGCTAATAGGCTCGCCCAGCCCAGTGTCGCCGTCTTGCACGGTCACCGCTTCCATCTCCACCCCGCCGCTCTCATGCCCGATGGGAACTCAAGCAGCCTCCTCAAAGAGAAATAACACTCTGGCATTGTTAGCCGAAGAAAAAGGGAAACACGAGGAGGCAAAGAGGGAGCGGCGGAGATGAAGAAAGACTCCTCGTACACCTGCTCCCCCTGCACGACGCTCCCGATGCCTCTGTCTACATCTGAAAAGCACTGGATTACATTTAGACCCCGGCATTAAAACGTTGCTTTGGCGTGCATTGAAATTCCTCCTGTCTGACGCATCACTTCCTCTCCACATGTCTTAACATGTTGAGGAAATGTGCATGTTAACATGCACATTTCCTCCATTTACATCACCTGCAGAAGGTACCGGGTCTTTATTTGGAGCAGGCCTTTATTCCAAAGTATACGCCTATATTTAAGTTTGCAGTCACATTCAGATCTGTTCCTGTTTTCCCTGTTAACATTACTGCATCGTGTTGTTAATACAAACTCATCACTTCCTCTATTTGTTTCTGCTTTAACGCCCTTTAGCCTGTGTTTATACAGAAAAAGCTTTTATTGTGCGAATGAACATGTGAAACCTCAGCTACGTCAGACATAAATACACATGAACAGAGACTGAAACAGGGAAATAACAGTTCAGATGAGTAGCTATATTGTTTAATTTATAAAATGGTTAATTATAAGTTGGCATGAACATCATCTTGACAATACTCCAAAGCCGACTTTTAATTTAATACTGTTTTTAATTTGAGAAAGTACGTTTTTTGACGCGGACGTTAGCACGCGAGTCGACTGCTTGCTCTTTGTGTAATTTGGATAGGTTTCCCTCTTCATTCATTTTAGCTTGTTTTCATGTTAATTGTTGCAGAATGTTGTGAATAGATGATCTGCTCTTCAGTTCCACTTTGAATTCGTTTTTTTTTTTGTCCCCAGAGGGAAAACACACATTTTTACGCTTTTGATTGCTTATGAAGCTCCCCACAGAGGAAACAAGGTCAAAGTACAAAGGCAGACTACAAGTAAGGGATGGCAGCCTTTTTCTGTACAACACAGGTTTTCAAAACCCTAGTTTGCTGCACCTTTTGTCTGTCACCACCAGTTAATTGTGTGAAGTGCGCGGCGGTTTGTTTGCCGAGCCCACAACCCTTCAGTGAGCTGATCAAAACAGGCACAACCAATAGAGATGAAGGGTTTCATCAAACATCCTCTCCTCTGTCGCAGCCTCTCTCTCTCCCTCAAACACACACACACACACACACACACACTCGCTAACACACACACACAGCTGTCTCTGAATCTCCCTGTGTTAGCCTGCCTTAGCACAACTCAGCGAGCACAGGCTCCCTCAATTCAGTTGTGCTATTAACTTTATTAGCACGACTGCTGATCAGACACAGTTCTACTAAAGCTGTATTCATTAAACGCAAACAACATGCAACATGAAATCATAAAAGATGAGTGTCTTGTCGGCACGATGGTGTATAATTAGCGATATATGGACTGCACCGAGCGATCGCCGTCTCCCCCCCCATCTGTCCGCCTTTACCACCCCTCTCCTCTTCTTCATCTCCTCCCATGACAGCCTCTTCCCACCGCTCAATATCACAGCACTAATACTGCCACTTCATGTGCAAATATTTGAGTCTGCCGTCAAATCCCTAATCACACCGATCAATCTCCCTGATATTACCGTTCAGCTGAAGACCTTCGGACAAGCGCATTGATTTTGACGTTTTTCCAGACATATCCCTTCCCCGCGGGTATATCAAATCAAAGCTTTTTTAATATTGGGTAAATATTCCCTTCATCCACTCTCCGGGTGACGAGTGAGGCCCGACTCATAAAGCTGCTGAAGTTCGATTGCTATCGCACAACAATAACTGGCAACGGTTGTCTCACCTCGCGTGGATTCCTAGCTGCTATCGACGCCTTGGGTTTCGCTCTTTTCACACGTAAGTGCATTTCAAAGAATTCAGATCGCCCTCAAACGGCGCCTCAGAGCGCACCAACATAACAAGCCTGAAATGTTTGAGGCTGGAAAACAAGGAAATGTCTGTAGCCTGCATATCATCAGGCTAATTAGGCAGAGCCAGGCATTCTGAATGCATAGCTAATGAGCGCCTTCTCCATCTCTGCCGGGATCACCCGGCACGTCTAATGGTCACATAAATTCTCATTTATAGGTCATAATCTGTCATTTATGTACATGGGCTCCCCCAATTAGAGTCCCGGGCCCTTCAGACTGATGCCTCTCTGGGGGATTCACAGCTCTGGTACCCTGGCACTCACACAGCCCCATTAGTGACAAACCCTGACCTGGCGTCCAAGCCGACCCTGGAGCTGTGGATAACCTGGCTCATTAATGACGCCGGTACTGGGGAATGGTTCCAGGTGCTTGTTGTGAGGGTCCTGTGTGTCTGTTTCTGTGTCTGTCGGCTTAAATGCTAAGGGACTGGCAGGAAACCAGCACTGAACCTGGGACAACAGCGAAGGGACACGAGCAGCAGGCGCTTGGTTCGCTTCTTGTGCTGCCATTTGCTATTCTACTGCTGCCATTTCACTGGACAATGGCTATTCTGTTATCAACGTCCAAGCATTTATATGGAGCACGTGGACCGAATTAGACGCGTAAATAGATCATAAACCTGGGCCGCAGTCTGCTTCTCTTTAATCAGAAGAAAGAATGTGAATTGCTAATGAATGGGGACATTTAACTCTGTCCCAGTGGAATCACCTAAAGGCCAGGCAAACACATTCCCATGACCCCAACAATGCTGTGGGAGTTTGTCCGCACACGCAGGAGATCCAGGCATCCAGCTGTTGGGAGGGGGCACGGTCAGATCCAGAGAGCTCTGCAGAAAGAAAGGTTTTAATTAACTCCTCACAGCATATCTTCTCCCGACACCGATAGGAATGCAGTTCAAACTGATTAAATCATCTTTGCACTACGGCAATCTCTCATACCAGAGTCCGGATCGCTGCAACTTTGCATGCGTGTTTGTGTTTGCTTCTGTCCTAGCCTGGCAGTGATGCACGACTCATTACAGACGGGGGGTCATTTATCTTTAAACCTCCCCAAGAGGAACGTACCGACAAGCGAGGTTTATCTTCAGGAATGTGTTTTCTCGCTTGCACCCTAGTTTGGAAATGATTAGCAACTGCAACGTCACACTCTGTCTTGAGTTGTATAGATAATTCGGCTGGAACATGCCATGAATACTGCTCTGTGTTGTAACGATGGCAGGAAACCTAAAACATAAAAGGAGGCTCTGTCCATTTATTGTATTTATTGTATTACTAATTGCAGCATCGCCCTCATGCTGTTCCTGCACTCTGGCGCTGTCTGCAAAGAAATGTAGACCTAAAAAAGAACCAGCATGAGCGGTGAGTCACGGTGTCAGATACTGCTAAAGTCAAGTTAGCTTTAATGGAAACAGAAGGCCAAGCTAAGAAGTGAAGGTTGAACTGCCCACACTGTGACGACCCCAGGACGACCCTGGCTAGTTAGCCCCTGTTGACCCATTCCGCATACAGTGTTCACCACTGCTGTTGCCTTTCCAGGAAGTCGATTTGGATGCTTTCAGCTTCAGCTTCCTCTGGAGACCCCTCTATTCTCCACGGTATGTCATCACAGTCACATTTTCTCCTTCTCTCCCTCCTACCCTTCCTTCCTTCTCCATCCTGTCTTTCTATGGTTCTTAGAAAAAGATCTCAGAGAGACCTCAAAGTGCTGTTTTATTGAAAAGGAAGGCGGGAGGGCATCCCACTCCTGTCATCTCTGTCAAATGGTCAGTGCACATGGTTTGCTCTGGAATGGAGGCATGTCTGATAGCACTGCAGAAAATAGAAAAGGGAAAAGTAGGCCAGGCGACTGATTCATAACCCCTGGCTTGTTATTCAGTCAGACAGCAGACTGCATTGTAGCGCGCCCTAATCACAGATACAGTAAGAGAGCAGCATTCTCATTGTGTTGCCAGTGTTTCTTGAACCATCACTCACAGGAAAGGGTGCTAAGTGAGCACAATGGTACAGTCCAAATTCTAGTTGTGGGCCAGCCAGCTGTGTTGCAACCCGAGCTCTCATAGACAAGCCAGAAAGGCAGTGCAGGTCAGAGTCAGTGTGTGGGCGTCCAGTAATTCACTTCTTGTAAAGCGCTCTCCTGAGGAGTTTTTCTAGGGTTCTGTTACCAGACGTGCAGAAGAGGAGACGGTTGTGTTGTGGTTCACCTCTAAAGCTGTGGGAAAAACGCAAAGAGCACATTATTCGATGCCTCCCCAGGATGCGAGCCAAACACGCTGTAGTCAAAGTTGCCGGATCTGTCAATCGTTACAGGATTAAAAAGGCAGGATAGTCAAAGACGGATAGAGCAGCTGGGCAAAACAGCTTAGGAATCAAAGTGATGTAGGGAAAATGAGAAGTTGCAGTCAGGGTTATAGTTTGCAAACAGGGTAAGAGCAGGGTGGGTAAATATGAGACTTTACCGGCCATGCGTCATTAGCTGACAGATAAATCTGGTAGTGTTGCTCTTACCACTCTGCAGCGCTGTGTTTATTCACTGCACCGAAAGAGTCTGCGAGGCTTTGATGTGGCCCTGACTCTGCTATTATATTCTCCCTGCCGCTCATTCCTCAGATGATGCTGCAGTCGCCGCTGGTTAGTGGTTAGCTCTGAATAATGCATATTAAGTAATGAGCTGCCCAAATGGATCAGTGGGCAGTCAGTTAGGCTGTGCATAAAGCAATCAATTATTCGATCAATAACCCTCATTAGTCCATCATATAGTTAAACTGTATGTATGAGCCTCTGGTTGGAATAAATAATTTACGGCCCACAGAGGGAAATGGGAAGACTGGTTCAATAACCGATGTCGCCTTCTTGTTGGTTTTATTGAGAAGACAGACATTTGCGTGGGATTGAGGTTTATGTGCTGCACAGTAATTACAACATACGATCTGACCACTTTGTCATTCGGTTTAACTATATTTTAATATCATTATCACATCTACAGCATCTGTTATATGTTTATCTAAGCTGGTAGCAGTCCCCTGAGGAACACCTGGGCTGTGAACGGGGTATTGCAACCTGTGCTTTGCAGCATGCGATGCACAAAATAACATTCGTAAAGTCTAGACGAGCTGTGCGATTAAATGTTTCGTCTCATTCATGTGTGATGGGAGCCAACAGGAAGTCTGCAGCAGCCTTTTTGGTCGATGCATCAAATGTGTGGCTTGCACAGGAATGTATAAGCTGCTATCTTCTGACATAGTGTCCAGATCTCCTTAATGCATCCACGGCTGGAAGAGGGGTCGCTCCTGTTGTGCATTTCCCAAGCCTTCCTCCTTCTGCCCCATCTTTGGGTATGTTTGTGTGCTGTAAAGGGTGTAAAGCCCCTTTTAAATGTGTGATATTAAAAACTTGACTCTCAAACCTGTGACTTTGACGTAGCAAGACAGTCTTTCCCACCGTCGGATGGCACTGCTGCACACATGTAGTGCGACTAAGGCCCAAAGAAAGGCTGCATTACCGTACAGACTGGAATGCTTTTGAGGTAAAACCTTTGCCGCACATGTCAAAGTACACCTTTTCTTCAAAGGCCTTCCACGAAGAGCCGTGCTGCGCGGTCTACTGTAATATTTTCAGATCTTGGTCGGCGGTCGCGATGCACACCAGCGGCGGTCTGTCTTTGTTTTGGTGTTAATGAGAGCCGTGATGTGCGCCTAACACAACCTCGCTGAAGGGGGCAATGCTGGGAACCTGAGCCAAAACCGCTGGCGCCAGTCCCGCATAGCGACAATCTGGATGGGGTGGAGCATTTGGAGATCAGAGCGCTGCACCGCCTTCGCCGCTTTTTCCCACGGGACGCTTAAAGCGAAGAAGAATGACCATGAATCAGCATGCAGGACCACTGTACTTGGAGTCTTTATTCTTAAATAACCGTTTCAGTCCAGCTTTATCCAGCTAATCCCAAACTCTGCTCCAAAGACTTCACCAAGTTTGAATCTGGGTATGGAATAATTTAGTATTTTCCTTACCCTCGATTTTTACTCACAATTATCTGCAACCACTGTCTACCTCCCGATCATTAGGCTAACCAACAGTAGTCTCAATTCCCAGCCCAGTGTCTTAAATCCCCTTCCTGCTATAAGAGCCCATGTTTCCTTCTTCTAATTGCATCCAGCCGTTTGGAATCAGACCTGAATGGTTGTCTAGGTGTTAATTGGTTTGAAGGACTGCTAACAGGAGACAAACAGGAGAAAGGTGAATTAGCGCGGTGCATGTGGCCCATAAATAGCAACGGTGTGGCCTGGGTGCTGTCATGCCCTGTTTAGGGGTGTTCTGGCTTATGTTGTCCATTAGGTGGCCCTGGAGAAAAGACACACACACACATGTGCGCACACCATTATCCTGCATCACACAAACACACATGTTCTTGTGTTGTTGCCTGCTCCAGTAAACAAGTCTGAATCAGTGCATCAAAAATGATTTTTATTTGTATCCTGAACCTTCTGAGTTCGGGAGATTTTAAAGATCTCCAGCTCTGTGAGACTTCACCCACACACAGGAAAGCAATGGAAAACCTCCTCTTTGTGCCCTCGTCTCTTCACTCATCCGTGGTCGCCATAGCCACCCTCTTCCCAAGGCACACAATTAATTCATAAAGTCTTCTATAAAACATGAGTTCGGGGTGGAAACATGGTCACACAGCTCATGGAAAGCTCATATTTGGCCACCTCTCTTTGTAGCGCCGGTCTCTTACTGTAAAAGAAGGATCCGCAGTGCTTCCACTGTGACCACTTTAGACACAGGGCCGAGGAAATAATGCAGTTTAAATAGCCTGCTTTAGATGACTGTGAGATGACTGTGACATTATGGAGATGTTGTTAGATGTCTGTGAGAAGGCGGTATTATGGAAAACCTCGGGGCAGTGATTGCCGTTAGATCTTCCAAATAGCACATTATCCTGTACTCTAAGTCTTGGAGCTGTGCGCAGTCCTCGGCTTTACAAGTATTGACTCCACAGCTGGAGCTGTAATAAAACCATTTCTGAAAAGACCTCAGCGTCAAAACATGTCTTAAAGATCAACCAAGTTCAGTGCTTCTTCAATGACTCCTCCAACAAACCTCAAGCTAAAGAAACTGTGCCTGGAGTGCTCTTGTGAAGGAGCTCAGTGTTTGAAATACCAGCACGGAAAACTGAGCAAAAGTAAACTTTGCCCTTTCCAGTGTCTGTTTAACAGCTTTCCTTTAATGTCGTCAAAGAGATTTCTTTCCCAGAAGTCAGGTTCTTTCGGCGCCGCGGCAAAGTATGGACAGGTTTTAGACGCACTTTGAGTTTGTCAGGAATCTCTTTCTTAACAAGTGTCACTGGGTGTCAGAGGCTGCTGTTTTCCTGCTAGGAAAGCTGCTGATTCTGTTCCTTGAAAGCTGCAGCTTACACATCTTCTGAAGGGGGAGATTATGCTCCCGGGAGGCTTTTTGTTGCACCTCAAGACACTGCTGCCATACCCTCCTGCCAAGGCCTATTTTCTACGCAGATCAGCTGTCCACCTGCTAGAGGAGCTGACATTTTGGCTCCTGCTGCATGCTCCACTTTCCAAAGGAGCCTTTGAGAAGGGCTGAGGGGATTTGCAGCTGTGTACAGCAGAGGGGAAGCTGGATCTCCAGCTGGTGCTGGCATGACGGTGGTGCAGAGCAGGCTAGTGTTGCTCTGGCCAGGAACACATTTGCCACCGTGTGTTGTTGAGAGATGGAGTGTGAATAAACATCTCTCTTTCCTTAATCTATTAGGGTATTTTTAACCTTTATTAGTCAGCCAGCATTTGACAGATGACTGAAAAGCAGTGAAAGGTCGCCAACGATGTCAAGGTTTGTGATTTGTGCTAGAAATTGTGCTTTAAGCAGTGCTAACCAACCATAACAATGGACTTTAACTACGTAAGCCAGCTTTCCATTGACAACATATACTCTCTGACAAAGAAATACAACCTTAACCCTAAACACAAGTGACGAAACTAGACAATCCTTGACCTTGACCCGTATCCTGACCTTCCAACGATCCTGAACCTACCTCTTTATACTCATTTCAAAAGTCCTGGGGCTCTAGAATTAGGGTTTCCCACAAGTTTAAAAGTACATGACACAACAACGCACAAAAATAGACTCACTGACACCTATAATCACTTCCTCACACCCCTTACTCAGGTCCTTTACTCTGTCAGCCACTGGCCGCCTAATAGCGTTGCAGATGAACTGTAAAGCTTCAGTGGAGAAGCTCATTTATTTCCCCCATATTGAGATGCTGAACTTCACCAGGACTGGATTAAAGAACAAGAAAAAGAGAAAGTGAACCCCCTCGAATCTCAGGTTGTGGATTGTGGAGAGAGCCGCTCCTCTCCGCCCCTGACAGCATGATCCGCCTGCTGATTTGCATTCATGCCACCATGTGCGAGCCGGCACCGAGCTCTCTGCCATCTTGTGAAGCGCAGGTCTTTATTTTACCTCTCCATCTATCTCTCTTTATCTCCCTCTTCATCCCACGGTTGAAAATGTCTCTGGTGTTTTGTATAACCCTCCGAGTTCTGGGCGAGCGTGAACAGTGGGATGGTTTTCCCTTCTGTATGCAGCGAGTTCTGCCAAAGTTATGTGTTGTGTATCAGAATGAATTTCGCCTGCAGGCTGCTACTCTCACAACTGCTCGACAAGACTCAAAGTCTTGACAGGTAGTATCCGCGATGACCTTACTGACGACATGTGGATGAGTTGGGTAACTCCTTGTAATTATGGCGCCTTTTGATCCGTGCTTTTGACTGACAGCTACAGTTAAGCAGCACCAATAAATCATGTCGGGCCAGTGTTGCCAAAATATCAGAGTAAAGTAACTGCAAAGCGGATGTTGACGGATCAAAACAGACACGCACAAGTGCAGAAACTTCCACGCTGCACTAACACGCGGCAGATATAGACATCTGCGTCTGGAGTCTGTTAGTGTGGCGCTTTAATGTGCAGAGAAGAGAAGAGACGGCGGTAAACAGTCGCTGTGGTCTGCCCTACGGCCTGGACTTGTCATCAACCCTGCCAATTAAGCGCTGATTAGGAGGTGTAGCCGAATCACCTGCAGCTAAACGCTCATTGCCAAGACCCCACCGTTGCCCCGTTCACCCCTATCTCACCCTCACCTCACACACCCCGGCAACTTTCCACCAACTTCCCAGAAAAAGCTGAGCTCGACTCCAAAAACAACTCTGATGAACGGGACAGGTTCGGTCGCATAATCAATATCGCTTATCTTAAGACAAAACAAGTCAATGTGGTGAGATCAGTTCTCATAATAACATTGTGATTGATTGGGTTCATTTGATTAGGAGGCTTGTAACGGTAAACATTGGGCAGGAAGACACAACCGCAACTACATTTACAAATTTACACCAGCGTACCGTGGCAAAACACAGAAATACCACAGTATTTTTTGTAAACTAGCTCTTTAAATAGTGAAAAATAGATTTTTATTAACTAAGGCACATCATTTTTTAACTATTTAATATCGAAGTCACGTCGTAAACCAAGGGTTGGAGGGTTTTAGGGTTGGATTTGACCTGAAATGGTCAGATTGAGCATTGACAGCGTTTCCCAGTAAGGAAGGTTTTACTCTTCTTCTGATTCAACATCCTCAAATTATTATTCTTCGTTTTTGAAGAGCAGTGTTTGCAGTTTCTGGGGACGGGTTGGAGAGGAGAGAGGTTTAACTGAGGAGTCGGTCTGAAGACATCCTCCTCCTCCTCCTCCTCCTCCTCCAGCATTCTCTCACCTCTCCCAACACCTGAAAACCCCTCGTCTGCCTCGGCCTCCATGAATTAGCGCGCACTCCGTCAGGCTACGGGATCCAGATTTGCCCCCTCCGGTCTTCAACCTCCAAACCAGCTCAGCCCAGATCAGTGCTCTGCTAAGCCCAGCACAGCTTCTCAAGGTCGGGCCAAGGAGAAACTGCAGAAAGGCAACTCCTGCCATCTGTTTTATTTGGAACCAGCCCCACGTCCGACCACGCGGCCAGGTCCGGATGAAGACAGACCTACATACGAACACATTTAGACCTTGATGGTAAAAGACAAAGTGAGTTATTCCTCTTTTACCAACGTGAAAGCCGTGCTCACATCTTGTGTCGTCAGCATATCACTTGTTTTCACAGCTAATGGTCTTTGTAAGTGTGAGAAATACCGGTTATTTGTTTTCACTGAGGTCGGCTCGGGCTGAGAAACTGCCCCCCCCCTCATAAAAACCCTCAACAGCAATAATACCCCCTATCCTCAACCAATTAGTCTTCCCCTGCGTATCTGACAGCCACTGAGTTTCCCTTTCAAACATAAATATTGTTCCTCCTTTGGTAGGAGTCCCAGTCCTGGGAACCCTCTGCCCTCTCCACAACGTCACCGTCCCTCCCCAAGGTCGGCAAACACTAACCAACCACTCCCCCGGCCTCTCGCTAACTAACTAGCCGACCGGGCTGTGACATCTTCATCTATCACAGCCTTGATAAGGGGTATCTTTAATTACACCCTCCTCTCCCGTGGATCTGTATCTCCTTTCTCCCTCTAACAGACTCCCATCCATCCATCCGTTCTTAAAGATCCCTCCCAGGGAAGGCTATAGCGTGTCACTGTCCCAATGCTCGGGACTCAGTAAGTCGATCCAACAGGAAATCAATAGCAGGGCCTAATGCTGAATAATTGAGGTTACGGGAGTTCAGCAGCTCTCCCCAGACGTACACCCCCACCCTGACTTGCAACCTCCCATTATGCACAGGGTGGGGCGCACTGTGTCCTCATGTCCCTTCTCTCACACTGTTTGCACGAACGCATTTGTTTGCGTTACTGACTGATTGACTTCATTGGTGCCTATCCAACACGATTGTTCCTCCTCTGAAACTGTAAATACAGACCCAACCGGCCTGCCGAGGCAGATTTTTGTGTCTTCTCCTGAAAGTCGCACTGTTGACGTGGGGCAAAAGTGTCCCTGCGTGCATAAAACCTGATTTTCACTTAATGCACAGTTGATATCAAAACATCTCATTCCTGCTGGAGCCTGTACAGTAGAAGGTGTGGGAGGGCTGGACAGAGTACAGTTACTTGCAAGGTAGTTGTAGTGTGACGTGCACTAGAGGGCACAAGCTGCCTTGCTAAGACACCAAACTCAAGTTGGAAAGAGCAGCGAGGGCGAGCTGAGAGGTGGACCTGTATTCAGAAAAGGCTGTTACTGGCAGGCAGGAACAGAGACGAGCGAGGAGCTAACTGAAAGGTTGAGTTGGATCTATTCCTGGCTGTCAGTGTTGTGTCTGACAGTGTTTGTGTAACCGTCAGACGCTGTCAGTGTTAGTTTGTTTTTGACAAATAGTGTGCTGACCTGTTCGTCTCCGTCTTTGAAAAGAGCGAGATGCAGAAGAAGCCGGAGTAGTGATGACCTCTGACAAACAGGGAAACAGACCAGCTGCAGGATGCTACAGTCGCCTCACCACTAACCTGTGTTTGCTGGTTTCTTTGCTAGCTGTTTGCAGCTCTGGAAAGCTGCATGCAGCCTCCAGGATGCGAGCCTGCTCCTGACTGCAACACGGCAGAACGTGCACGCTCCTTCACAGCCAGAACTGCGGTGCCACGGAGGTGCTGAGCTCTGCGAAGTGTTGCGCTTGGCTCCGGCCCGTGGCAGCCACAGAAACGCAGCCTGTGTCCGTGTTATTCAGGCTGAAGCTTCACTGCCGAGTTCTCCTCCTGGTCTTACTCTGTTCAGAAATCCTGCGGTTTGCACGCCTCGACTGCACAGGTGTGAAGTTTTTGCACGTAGCAGAACCCCCCGCACCTCAATCCACCATGCACGACTGTACACACGTGCAAATATGCCGCCAACGAACTGACATACGTGTGAATTGATTCAGAATCATATCAATTTAGGCCAGTTTACTAAATACGTAGTTAAACAGGTGCAGGAAAGAAGCGTTTAGTGTTTAGTCATTAACATCTACAGCTGTCTAAAGAGTGTACTAGGTGAGAAGCATCCACACACACTTCTCGCGCAGACACACACCTGTGATGTTGTGTTGCGTGTGTGTGTTTTTGTGCGCTGCTCTCTTCCACTCTAACAACACTGGCTGCAAACTCTCGCAGAGCGAAGCTTGTGTGTTGCCTTCACGAGCACAAAGCCACGTCTTTGTTGTCTTCCCCCGTGTTTCCGTGTGTTAGCGAGACTGTCACTTGTCACATAGTGTGTGTTTACCTCCCTACACACACACACGCACACGCACAAACCCATAAGGACAAGCATCCTGTCTCCCTGCTTCTCTTCCCTCATCTTGGTTTCCTCTCCCTCCAGGCTAAGGCCACTCAGGCCTGCAGATGGCAGATAATGACAGTGCTGTCCCCACTGGCTAGTTGTGTGTGTGTGTGTGTGTGTGTGTGCATTTGCATCTATACATGTGCATGTGTGTGTTGTGGGTGTTGGCTCTCTCTCTCTCTGCTCAGTCCAGTGCCAACAGTGGGGTGTTTAGCTCCACTGTGTGAGCACTGTGTTGTGTGACAAGTATTAATAATGTTAATTCCTGTTGTTTGTGATTTGACTCTTATCATGAAACACAAAGTCACGGTTGTTCTACATGAACCGTCGGGTGGATCATCGTCGTAAAATGAAACAATGCAGGAATTATCATCAGATGACATGAAAAACTCTATTTTCAAAGAATGAATCTGTTAAAGTTTCAGTTAAAAGTTTAAAAACATTAACTGTTTGGTTGTTTTTTGTGTGTTTGCATGTTTTAAGTGCTCTCTGAACAAATGCATGTGTGTGTACTTCTCTTTATTCCTATAGAATAGCAACATAACATGTAGTTTTCTGGGGTTAAAGGGCCATTGCAATGATTTACTGTTGCAAAAGTTGAATTAGCAAGAGGCCAAGCTATGCTGACATTTAGCCTCCAGTGTTGGTCTAACTCCAAAAACCATCCCACCGTGATGCAGCCTGATAGTCTTGCTTGGTTAAAACATGCATCTTTGATCTCTTCACATTGTGATGGGTTAAATTTGCAGTTGTGTGGATGCAAGTAATCATGTATATTAGTCATATTACTGCACAATTGCTGTGCAATCCACATAAAAGTGCTTTATTTTCATTTTAGCTCCAAAATTCGACGCATTTGCTGCTACATTGGTGAATTTTCCCACTTGAAACTCAAAATCAGTTGCACAACTGCGTCTGTTTCTATTAGCTTTATCCTATTTCTCAAAAGTGGATGGAATGTATTGTGAATCAATGGCCACCTACCTTCTTCCTGACTATGTTTTCTGAATTAGAGCTGCAGGCGCGACTCAGAGCAGCAGAATACATGAAATTGTTAACGTGTTCCCGGTGAGGTGCTGCTTTCAGTCGTCGAGCACACTGAAGTCTGTTCTGCCGGTTCAAAGCCTTTGCATGTAAAGTAGCCTGCATACACACATTCACACACACACGTCCTCCCATGCTGGTCCATGGCCCCGGGCGATCAGGGAGCTCGCCCCGGGGCCATTGCAGGTGACAGGGCAAAGGCCACCCAGGAGTGAGACCCGCTCCCTAATTTAGCAACAGTGCAAACACCACGAAGCCAGAACGCCTGAATCCCTCGAGTCCTGTGGGAGATGCACTTTGATCTGCGCTGTACCTGAACTCCTCACTCCTCTGTTGTTGATCCTGCAAGATCTGTTTATTAGAAAACAACAACGACTAAAAAATCATCGCAGGAAACTCTGAACCTGAAGCAAACAAACAACCACGACACACAAAATACAGTAAACACCTGCACGTTAGCGATGCACCCTGGCTTTAACAGCACTCTGAGACGGATGATGCCTCTGTAATTAGAGCCAGCGTGTTCAGGACGAGACGATACACTTAAAGCTTGAATTCTTCTGCTTCGGGATCAGGTCTGGCCTTGGTAAAGGTACGAAATACCTGATTTCCATCTTCCTTGACTACAGAGGATGTGCGGCCTTGTCGAGGATGCGGCCCTCCCTCTCCGTCTCCGCTCCGCTCTCGTTCCACCAGGGAGGCCGCAAATGTTTGAAGCTTTCCCTTTTTTCATAGGCCCTCTCTCTCTCTCTCTCTCTCTTTCCGCGCTGAGGTCCCTGGATGTGGAGTTTTTAATTACTCTCTCCTGGCTTTGTGCATAACCGATGAAAGACTGAAGGGCACTTCCCTCTGAAAGGCGCAGTTAGAATATGGGTTTTTCTAACGCCGTCGCTTTGGGAGAGGAATACTAATACACAAACTGTGACTTGCGACTGCGAAGTGCGTGCAGGGGATTGTGACGCAAAGTGAGCTGAAAGCAGATAAACCGGGAAGCGAATACGTTTCAGCGCACCTGTGTGGAGTAAGAAAAGTAATCTGATTACTTTAAAAAGTGTAGACGCGCTGACGGGACGAGACTAAGTCAGCGCTACTTCCTGCGTCTGTCTGCGCGGCGTTAATTAGCGTCAGGCGATTGGTGCTAGTTTAGATTTAGCCCACTGAGGTCGTGAGATGCTCACCATGTTTCTGCTTTCTTACAGACACCCACCCTACACACACACACACACACACACACACACACACACACACACACACACTCTCCCTTAATCTCTGAAGTTGCAGTCGTCAGATAATAAAGTGTTGTTTCCTTCTCCGGGTTGAATAGCGTTGAACTCATGACCACGGGTTATAAAGGTATTAATGCGCGCTGCAGAGAGCGACGGGGGCGTCGTTTGAGTTTCCCCTCTGTCAGCACTGCGTAGGTAGCGCTCGCGCAGGGCGGCCTGATATGTGTGAATTCATTTCCCCCAACACGGAGCGAAAACTTCAAAGGCGGGGACGGGAACTTGGCCGAGTGGATTTGAAAGGGATGAGTCTCTAATCTGGTTAAACTCTGCTTGCTCTGTGTATTCCCCCCGTCCTCGCTCTGACGCCCCTCCCACCCTGTTTCTTTATGTCCTCTCCCGGCAGTGAATCCGCATCACGAGCCCCTCTGCTGCTCTTAAGAAGCGAAGGAAACGATGACTTCATGTTTCGGCGAGAACGGCGGCGTAAACCAATCTCGGGGCTTGCGTTCGCTTGTTTGGGGATTATGCAATATTTCCTTAAGCCTGTCATCGCGCTCCTGCTCGCCGGCGTGCGAACCTCCCCCCTCCCCCCTGCATCCACTGCTCTCGCGCGCCATCACTGTTATAACCGTGAGGATGTCTTCCATGTGTCGCAGCATCTTCACGCGTTGTATTAGCTTTGTGCTGTGTGTCATCATTCCTCCGGGGCGCTCCCGCCTCGCATCAACCCCCCGTGACAGCACCTGAAATATGCATATGTTTCCGAGGCACCGCGGGGTGCCGTTTGAGGCTTATTTGGAACGCCAGCGATGGCAGGCCAGAGTGCCGGAGACCTATTCTCTGAATATTTGATGGTCTTAATGAGCGGGAAAATACAGGACTAAGCACTTTGTTGCTTTGCTCGACGCTCGGCGTGTGGGAAATAATGGACGGGAGGAAAAGATGAAATATTGAAAACTGTGCGACGGCTCCGCGGTGAAAGGAAGAAGGCTTCTGCGCCGCGATGCTGCCTGAGGTCGTGAAAAAGTTAAAAGCAGAGGTCACGTTGTGGCGGGGGGGAAGGGAAAAGGCTGCGTAGTGTCACTGCAGCGCAGGGTGCATCACGGCAGGGCTGAGTCGATCTGCCTGCATACCAATGGACGATCAAAAGCCCGTGATGGCCGCCTAGGGTCCGTGACTGATGGATGGCGAGTGTCAAAGGGGGGCGAGTGGCTGGACGGACAGATGGATGGATGGACGGGTGGCGTGCGGATGAAGGATAGCGGCTGGTGGCTATTACTCAACAAGTTCTTGGGAGTTTGTGGTGGAGTAAGTGGCTTTCACAGTTTTGCAGCTACTGTACCTGTAATAACTCTGCGCCCCGGGTGCCCTCGCAACAAAATGATGATAAATGATCAGGAGGGGACATGAAACCCGGACTCTGTGTGTGTGTGTGTGTGTGTGTGTGTGTGTGTGTGTTCTAGCAGAGACAGTATATGTGAAACACTGTGCAGCATAGTAATATTATTACATGTTTTACTGATTTGTGAGCTTGCATCATCTCAAGTGTTTCTCACGGTTTGCACGTCTGTCTTTTAAATTAAAGAAGCAGGCCCCTGGTGTTGTCATGACAACCTCTTCTGCCAGAATTGACTTATAATCAGCTGTAAGACTCAGTTTTCAGCCGCTGCTTGTTTTTAACTCTGTATCTGAAGCAGATGAAGGATTTCAGTCGTCGGACGTCTGGATCTGAAGTTATCAGAGAAACAAGCTGAGCAAACGTTAGCAGCAGCTCGGCTCGCCGCCCCTCCAGGACGTCCCGTGTGCGGCCGACAGCGTGGGAGAAACAGTGGTTTTTAAGGTGGAACTGCTTTATTCAGTGTTTCTCTGGGTTTGAATCAGCGGCTCTGTTTGTTTTGGAGAGGAGGAGACCTCTGTGGAGAATTCAGCTCCCAGTAAAAACCTCCTGAACCATCAACACTGAAGGAATCCCAGCTGACAGGAAGACAACAACTCCCAGCATCCCACGCTGCTGCACCATGTCACATGACTGCAGCTGTTCTTACCGTTTTGATTGAGAGTTTCAGTAAATTACACATTAACTGACCAAAGTGTTTTTGCTTCTGTTGTTGGGCTGAAATGAAAGGTTCCCTCTGAGCGGTGCTCACAGTAGACTCAGCTCCCGCCTGTTCTTTAAGCTCTAATCATCTCGTGTTAGCATCACGCTGGAGCTCAGCCTCCGGCCTGGAAGGAGAAAGGAAAACGTGTGACTGACAAACGAATAAATATTAATCTTGCCTCCCAGGTGTGACTTTTTGTGCAGCACTAAATATTCACAGCAGGATGCCGCCCGGCGCGACTTTGGATGTTCTCTTTAATTGAAGGTGCGGATGGAGCGGACAGGTTTCCCGCAGGTTGACTCGTGTCAGGCGTCCCTTCCACTCGGCTGTGAAGAAGCTGTCGTGGCAGATATGGATTAGCGTCAGAGCATCGCGGGGCAGGTATTACACGTCTCTGGTGGCACTACCAGCACTGCCCCCTGACTACTAATGACCTCTGTTGTCTTGTGTCGCTTGGCGAACGCCTCACGACGGCGCCCGGGCTTCCTGATCAGAGGTTCTGGAGGTGCTGCTGTGTGTGAGTGTTTGGGGGGGGGTTGAGTAGGGAGGAAAGAGACGGAGAGAGGTTGTCAAAACAGCTCCTTATCACGTCCTCAGTTGCTTCCTCTCCGTCTCTTCTTCTCCTCCACCCTTGCTGCCAAAAGCCGGAAAGAGATCAAAGCGGGCCAACATGAAAGGCATCCCTGAGATTCTGTTTTCCCGTGCCCCGTCTCCCCGCTCCCTCCGTTACAGATATGGAAATGCTGAATCCCAAATACAGCCTGCGCCCAGGCTGCAGAGAGCGCCCGGCCTCATCCGACTTTCTCTGTCTTCTCTCCTCCCTTCCCCCCGCCGTCTCGCCCCCTCCATCATCATCTCCCTCCATCCTCTGCTCATGCCTCTCTGCAGCAGCCCTCGGGCTTGCAGGTAGATAGCGGTTGATTGGCAGCTGCTGTGACAGTCAGTGGAACCGGCTGAGAGTGGATGAGTGTCAGCCTTGCTCCAGGGGCTTAAGGCAGCGGCAGTGTTGTAGCTCCCTGCTGGAGAGAGAGAGGGGCCCATGAAATAAGACTCAGTCAGTTCTTCTCTCCTCCACACTCCTCTCAACTGAAGCAGGTAGGAGCTAAATAGGTTTTTCAAATCGCTCCAGAGTTTATCCCGAGACTGGAAACTGGAACGTTTCTTCAGCTCACATCCTGTCGCGTGCTTCCCTCCCCCGTTCCTCTCTTCCCACCTCCGGTTTCTGATATAACTGTGTTTTATTGTTGGCCGTAGCATCGTGTTATTTGGGGGCTTTTTAAAATTCTCTTTCACCGCCTCCCCCCGTCCCCCCGTCCCCCCGTCCCTCCACTCTGGATCCTCAGCCACTTGACAATTAGCCATGCCGTTCCCGTTTGTGCATCGCTTCAAAAAAAACTTTTTCCTCCTTTTGAAAAACTTCTGAATACGACTCGCCGCCCGCTGCAGAGCCGCCGCGGGGGGAGAGTCTGAGAATAAAAAATAAATAAATAAATAAAATAAAAAATTGAAACGTGAAATCGTCTCAGTTCTAAAGTGGCTGTGACCAATTCCCAGACGGAGGCTGAGCGTTTGTGTGATGGCTTTCGCTGCGTCTCCGCCTCAGCTCGGCTGCAAGAGTTGCGTCAGTTTTCCCTCTGGCCAGGAGTGCCCCCTTCTCCACGGCACGGCGCAGACAGGAAGGGGACGAGGCGAGGAAAGACGGGCGGGGAGGGGCACTTCTGAAAACCTGGCAGCCCGTGTTTTCTCCAAAGACGCTCTGCAGATGTGTGTCGGCGATAAGCGCGGGGTTTCGCTCCTTTCCAGACGACGTTTCCCGCCGCGTCTGTGGCGTTTTTTTGGTCACGACACAAACAACCGGCTGCAGGCTGAGCTGCAGAGTCACAACTGGACCCGGCAGATAAGCACACTTGGGGATTTTGGTTGCAGACTGATTACTTTAACTAGTTTACATCATGTGCATCGATGCAAAATGACGAAACTATCGCCGCCGCCGCTGCGCGTGGCATCGCTCTGGTGCTGAGAACTCGCGTCCGGGATTAATTGAAAACTTAGGTGAACAAACGAAAAGATGAAACGGCCAGAACAGCTCGAGGGTGGGCGTGGAGCCGAGGAGCCGAGGAGTCGTCTCCCTGCACAGATGGGACTTTTCGCGTCTGTTTGGGCGGAGGAGACGAACAAGCACTTTCAAGGGCCCATAAATATTGAATGCGCGATAAACGCAGGCCCATTTGATTATGAGATGGAGGGTGTGTGGATGAGTTTAGCTGTATATGTCAGATACCCGCAGAGTGCTCTGGAGTGTCTGCTGAAAGGATGCAAGGCACAGCAAAGTGGACCCTAATTAGAGGGATTTGGGGATGTATTTAAAAATGAATCACGCCTCGCCGCGACACCAACAACAGCATTCACCACTTCTCTAAATGGGCAGCTGGCAGGCAGGGGGGCTTGTCGGGTTGCTAAATACTCCCGGCAACATATGAATGGGAGGCCTGATTACTTTGTCGCTAATGATTCGTTGGCTCGCTCGCGCTCTCGGGCAGCGTAAACACCTCTGGGGACAAGCCTTCGGTCTGGTCTGCGTGCGCGGCCGCCTCGGCGTCTTCCCCCTCGGCGTTTGCCGTGACAAACTTTTCAACGCAAACACGATCTCGTCCTTCAGACGGTTTAAAACAGAGAACCCCCTCTTCTCCGAATACGTGTAAAGCAGCCAGATATCAAAGCATGGGATGGAAGAATGAGGCAGATTACCCGGCGCGCGTCGAGGAGACATCAATATCAATATTTATACTCGCGCCTATCAAGCGAGGCTCCCAGCACAAAGCAAAGTGTCTTTTCATGCCTTAACACATGTGCATTTACACATTAACAATAAGGAAGCCTTCAGCAAATTACCTCCTCAGACTGCCTGATTTCTAATATTAAGGCCTTCTTATTTTGTAGCACCGGATCTCGCTCCGCTTTGATTGCCTCTCTGCTGAGCAAATTTGCGATAAACCCTCACAACCTGAGGAATGTAATTTCAGGATCGCAATGGAACGTGATTAGGGGGAAACGGTTGAAGCTTTCAGTGATGGAGTACGTCTCGGAGACGGCGTCGAGATGCGGGGAAACGTCTCTTCGGGAAAAAAAAAAAGTAAATGCAGTCTGCTTTAATTGTGCAAAGCCAGCGTGAGAGATGTCGCCGTGAATTACGGCAACAGTAAACCACACGGGCCCGCGCGCAGGGAGGCATAAATCCAGACGCAGATACACAAACACATGCACACTTAGGCATCATCCCCTGCATATGAATTGAATCAGAAAGAAGAGCAGGGGCTTCTAAACTTGTTTATATGCAGATTTGGCGGCGCCGGGGTGATGGAAAACAGCGAACACACGGAAAAACACCCGCGCTGTTTCTACCGTCAGACAAACACGACGCAGGATACACGGAAGCCATGTCGGCACAAAAGACATGAAGAGGAGCTCATCTCACGTCTGTGATATACGTGCTATTGTTCAGTATGGCGGCGTCTGTGTGAGTGCTCTGTGTGGATGGAGTGAGAGGTTAATCTGCTTCTGAGAGGTTTAGTAACAGGTTGTGCTGGCAGTGAGAACCACTTGGCATCGTTGCCTCCTCTCCACCACCGCAGGTTGTGCTGCTCGCTGCTCGCTCTCCATCTTTCTGTGCGTGCCTCAGAGTGAGCCTCAGCTCGTACGTACTCAGTCAGTCTCGTGCTTCTCTCCCGCCATAAGCCAGGCGGCTGTGTCTCTCTTGTTAAGAGTGGCGAGCTGGCTGCAGAGGGTCTGATAATTATGGGATGCTGGGGGGAGTCCTCCCTCCTCCGGCTCCCTGCAGCTGCTGGCTGCAGGAGCCAAACCTGGCAACCAAGCAGAAGCAGCGGTGCACGAGTGCAGATGTTGGAAGTTTTGAGTTCACCTGAAGTGAAATCACAAACAGACACACACGTCCTCTGCTGTGTTCACTGCTCGCACTGACACCGGTGACACACCTGTCCTCTGTGTCCCCCCTCCCTCTCTCTCTCCAGCTGGTGGCCGTGTACGAAGAGCAGGATCCTCATAACGGAGGGGATGGCACCAGCGCCAGCTCCACGGGCACCCAGAGTCCCGAGCCCTTCGCCAGCGACATGAGTTCGGCATCGGCCTTCCAGCCGTACCAGGCCAACAGTGAGATCGAGGTCACACCGACCGCGCTGCGATCCAGTGAGTCCATAGGTTAATGATTAAATCCCTGCTGATAGCTGACTGAAACATAACTGCATTGATAAATGATCAATTAAACACGTGCAATACACTTATTTTCCTATTTACAGCTGAGCTGGAGTCATGTTTGCTAGTTTTTCATGTTAAAAGCAGCCTGTAGCTTCAGTTTGACGACAGGGAAGTAAACTTTTTCCACAGTCCAGCGTCTGTTTTACTCGACATGCTTCAGGCGTGCGGCGTGAAGCGTCTTGTCAAGGCGGTGCGGCGTGTCGGGGGATCGGCGGTGCACCGACTCAGACAGGCAGGTAGAAACTGAGACAACGGAAGCGATTGAGACACAGTTGGAGACTCAGTCACGCATGAGCAGGAGCACACATGCCAGAGCGAGCACACACACACACACACACGTGCACGCGCAGACGGCTCACACAACCAGGAGTCAAGTCAGTGACTCAGATGTTGCTCATGTCCACATGTTCACGTCCCATGAAGTGGAACCGGTGAGCTGATGCGGAGCTGCCTTCAACTTCAGACGACATCTAAGACATTCATACTTTAGCCTCAAACACACGCATGCACGTGAGCGACGAGCAGTCGGCTCCACTCCCCGGCCCCGACATGAAAGCGCGCCGCAGCTCCGCTCAGCCCGCCCGTTAGACTGTGGAGATGTATTGAAATTGTTCCAGAGCAGTGGCAGTCTGAGAGTAAACCGGCAGCGCAGTGTGAGAGGCAGGTGTGTTTGAAGCCGTCTGACCCGCTGTCCGCCCGCTTCAAACAAACCTGCATTTGAAGCGTCTGCCGGGTTCGGCTGGGAGGGGCACGCTGGCGTCTTTCATCGCTCCAACAGACAAAGGCGCTGCAGTGCTCAGGAGCTTCCACAGCTGTTCACATGTGATGGCAGGATGAGAACGTGCCATTCTTCCCCTGGACAGACTAAATGTTAAGGCTGCGCTGGAAGCTTCTGCTGTGTTAGAGCAGCCTTTGCATGGAGGGTTTGTCTTATCAAGAGCTGTCAAACCCGTGTGTGCGCAGCGGAGATCAGATCTATAGCTTAATGCAAGTGCTAATGCAGGATAACGCTGCCCCGCTACCGAGCAAACATCATTTTCCACCATGAACATGAGCACAAAGCTGCAGCCAGGGTCAGTAAAATCAAAGGAACCATTGCCGCCCCTCCAGGACGTCCCGTGTGCGGCCGACAGCGTGGGAGAAACAGTGGTTTTTAAGGTGGAACTGCTTTATTCAGTGTTTCTCTGGGTTTGAATCAGCTGTTTGTTTTGGAGAGGAGGAGACCTCTGTGGAGAATCCAGCTCCCAGTAAAAAGGCCTGCAGTCCACCACACAACATCTCCAAAGTATTGAATTCAAATCTCATATTGGGACTTGAAGGTTTTCACAAAGCGTGCTTCATATTTATAAAAGCCCTGTCCCACACAAACACACAAACACACATTTCGAAGCGTGCCCTGCAAATCGCACCGTTTGCATTCAACGAGCACAATGACAGGATTGCAGCAAAACAGAAGAGCTGATTGCTTCCTACACGCTGCGCGGTGATGGGTGTATCTAGAGACAATGACAGAGAAGAGGAGTCGTAGGATAGAGAGACAGGGGGCGGATCAGGTGGAGGGGCAGGTGAGGACAATGATGTGTTTTGTTTTGCTGTAGATCACATAACTGCAGCATTACCAGCAAAATGCAGGTGAGATTGCATCGTTTACAGGATGTGTTTGCTGCTCGGAGACGGTGCTTAATGCACGCCGACTCTTTCCCGCCTATAAGTACGATTTCCAATCCAAAAGTGCCCCAAAAGTTGTGTGTGTGTGTGTGTGTGTGTGTGTGTTTAGTGAATAAGTGTTTTAGGAGACGGACAGACAGACTGGCAACACACACGCACGGTCAGGCGGATGAACAAGACAGACAGGCGATGTTCCCTCCAGAGATGCAGATGAGCAAATTACTGGCAGCAATATTGCATATCAGACATCAAAGTGTTGCAGCGGCGCCCTTGGCAGCTGTGCTCTGAGGCAGAGAATTATGGCTATTTAAAATCATCATCTTTTAGAGCATATTGATTGTTTTTCCCCCTCCTACAACTCCCAAAGTCCCAAACTCTCCCTCCCGCTCTCTCTCTGTCCTCCACCCCTCCCTCGCCTCCGTCTCGGGAGCCCGTTTTAGATTTCCATGCTAACTTGTGCCGTGCAGGTCAAACTGCTAATAATTGGATTGGAGATGAGATGTAAATTGCAATAATGAATGTAATTTTCCCGTAATTATACGGACGCCGGAGCTGCCTCTGCTTGTACTCGCCACCAAATTCTAATCTTTCAGAAGTAAGAGAAAATGTTTGAAACTTTAAATTAACGCCGCGTCTTAACGGCGCTCGGAGCTTTGAAACTGAACGTTCTGTTCTCTGCTGCTCAAACAGTGTCGTTTCATCCGTCTGTCTGACGCAGGGCTGACTTTATATTCCTGGCAGTCAGGTCGAATCATTGTTATCTGGACAGAGGCTCCTTTAAATGAGCCATAAATGCTGCAACAACCACAGCTCTGGCGCTTCAAAGCCTCGTCGGGCTGAAATGAGTGAAAGTGGAACAGCTGAGGTTCGTCTCTGCTGGTTCAACAACAAACGGAGACGACCTCTTTGTGTTTGTTCGATTCTTTAAACCTGCAGCGTGTCTCCTCCTTTGCCAGTAAGAGTAATAACGCAATTACTGTTGACACACACTCGCCAACAGGTGCTCTGCGGTCAGCCAGAGCGTTGCGGCTTGCAGTGAACAGAAAAAGAGCGCCGTCCTCACCTGAGCACAGCTGACCAATCACAGCGTGACACAGGTGTGAGTGCTGGATTGCAGCTTTCGGTTGGGTGTTTGCAGGGTGTAGCAGGAAGGAGGTGTCTGACGGGCTGCACTGGCGTCCACACGTCGTTTGCTTGAGGACATTCCCAAGGACCAGGCGTGAGTTACATCCTGACACAGACTTAAATGTGCACTCGGCAGATCACGGAAACCCTCGTCTTTGGCGCGTCTTCCTGGAACGCGGCTGCCGCAGATTGCCCCCTTTTTGTGCTTGTCCCCTCGCTGTGAAGCGGTTTTCAGTCTCGGGGTTTTATAGGCCCAGTGGGAATCGCTCAGGACACACAATCAGGAAACAGGAGAAGCTCGAGTGCTATTGACAGAGGTTAAAACTGCGCTGACATCGATGCGCGGTGGCTTTAAAACACTAACGGCGGATCACAGGGATTGCTTTCAAGATTGAACCGCTGCCAATGTGCAGACTCAAATGTCTCTGGATGACTTGTCATTTTAAACTGAGAGGTCTTTCACACGTTTCAGCCCGACTCTGCAACATCCGTGCACCGACCGGCTCCTCCAGCTCCTGCTCTCCTGGTCCTTGAAGCTCTGCGCTGACAGGGTCTGCTGTAAGGCCATTAGAGAGATTGCCTGTGTGTATGTTTGTGTGTGGGGGGGGGCTGGGGGGGGGCACCTTCAAAGAGAAGAGCCTTCATTTAATCAATTTGGCTTAGTGGACCGCCGCTGAGGAGGCTCCCTGCCGCCAACCAAGGCCATATAAAAGTCAGTACGGAGGAAGAGCTGCGCCGTGACGCCCCGACAGCACAGCATCAGTCTCCCAGTGAACGACAGGTTGGATGGCGCGACTGCAAAACATCTCAAACTCTGCAGAAACTCAGAATTAAGACGATACAGTTGTGACACCGTTTCTAAAGTATTCCCTCCACACTTTTCTTTTTCTCTTCAAGATCTCTATCTCAGATTTGAGGATCTAAGAGGTGGACCGCCGCCCCATCGCGGGTGGCTCTCCCACTGGGTTTGGGTGACTTCCAAGGCCGTGATTGCCAATTATAGATAAACTACCAGGTTTAGGTTTGGAACCACATTGCAGCTAGGTCTGATAGCAGCCGCTGATACTTATCGCCCTCATCTGCCCCCTCTCCCTCTCTCTATAACCCTCTCTGGTCCAGAACTACCTCTTCAATCTCCCACTTCAGCGGTAAGCAGGTGATGCAGCGCGATCTCGGGGCTCAGCTATCGGAGAGCATCACAGAGGTGATAACGGTGGCAGCGCGCCTCTGCTGATTGGTCTTGTCTGATGGTTAACCCGTCTCACGTCGCCTCCGTCTGCCTCCCTCCATCTTTCCCTGTCAGTAAAGTTTGTTAAAACTAATTCAGCCGTACTTAACTCAGAGGAGACGGGACAACGCCCAGGACTGCACAGCTAAACCGAATCCATCTTTGCGTGTTAGCAGACCACCGTGCATCACCAGATTTGGAGAAGCCTCGACCCTGTGCTGGATTTGCATTTACCCTGACATTGACATTGACCCTCCCCCTGTTGTTAAGCCTGTGTGTTGTTAATATACCATGCCATGTCTGAGTATTTGCCCACATACATAAAAACCACCACTTCCTGCGTTGGAGTGCGCCGCACAGGAACCAGGATTCCTGTGTTTTAATCTACTTAAACACAACTTTGCAGGAAATGTGCACACGCTACATGAGCACGGCAGAAACGAGTATGACAGAGGTTTTATATTTTGAAAACAAAGCCCCTCCATTGGTCCTTGAGGCTCTTTGCCGGCGGCGCATCTCGGGAGGCGACCTGAATGAGACGGGGTCGCAAAATGAAATAATAAGGCCGGACCTGAGGTGAACCTTCTGAGGGCGGGTTGGTAATCCGGCCCACAGTCTGTTTGCTAATGGGCTGCGAAATCAAAACGACAGAGCAGAATGAATTTAAGACGCAGACTCCAGTCCTCGCCGGGTTTTACCATCGCAGGGAGTGGAACTGCGAAGAAACAGGCCACGACTTCTCATCCGGAGAGTTCAGATTTTCCTTTTCCTCTCTTATATTTAGCCTCAGGAGGAAGTGATGACATCGCCTTGATTTTCCTCCCTCCTCTGCGGCGCCGTGACACCATCCATTGTCCTCTGTCCTCTGAGCAAACACTGAATAAGAAGGTTTTTCCGGCTCTGATTGAAAAAGGACGACTGAATTAAACGTCGCGGAGGCTGCATCCCGCTCTGGTACCAGCGCTCGCCATGCAAATCACTGTTATTCCAGCGGACCTGTTACAATACTCACAGCGTTTTGCCAGTGCAGGGACGCAGGAGCCGTGATGGACGTGTTTACGCCGCGCCGGCCCTTCATACGTCTACTCAACCCTTCTTCAGCAGCGATCCGCAGCCACTCCAGCTGCACATCGCGCCTCTCAGAGTAGCTTCAGAGCTGAGTACACACTCAGCGGCGGAGCGTGTTGGGATAGCAGGCTCATCATTAGCGCGCTGAAAGCACTTTTAAACCCACCGGCCCCTCGTGAGACCACGAACTGCCTTCCTCTACCTGAGTTAGCGGAGAGACTATTAGTTATGTCAACTCTTAATCATCCGCACGTCTGCAGAGGGGAGAGAGAGGGAGGGAGTGCCCAGGGTGGGTGTTTAAACTGCTGAGGAGTGGGCGTTCAGTTCAGGAATATTAGTCATAAAAACACTCACACTGTCATAATATCATCCAGGGCTTCTTAGAGCTAATTATTGCAGCGGCCGGCGCTGTTAAATGGAGAAGACAGTGTTTTGGTAATGAAGTGTGAAGTGCTTGGAGTGGGAAAAGTCTCCACTCAGCACTGCTGGGAATGTGCTACCAGAACTATTCCTATTATTACTTCTGCCAGGATCCCAATAAAGCCATAGCTAGACAGCTGAATCATGTGGAGTTGTGTGTGTGTGTGTGTGTGTGTGTGTGTGTGTGTGTGTGTGAGAGAGAGAGTTTGTTGACTGCTTTATTACTTCCTGCACTGGGCTGAGATCAGTTCTGCAGGCCGCTCGTGTCACACTTAAAGCAGCGCAGGAGCAGCGAGGTCTTGATCGGGAAACAAAGTCATTAACACTCGGTGACGCGCGGGAACAGACTCGAATGGCGGCCGGCCGTAACCCCGTGACAGGGAGCATGGGAAGGGAGCCAGAGTTTGTTTGCACTGACTCGGGTGTCACCTCATTGCCGGAGACGCTCTGCAGAGAGACATTAAGCAGAATTATGTGTCTGCCTGTCGCCATCTGACATACAGCGTCTCCGCGCGCTTCAGCTTTCTCTTAACGCACAGTTTGTTTATCAGTAACGCTGAAATATTTGTGTTGAGACGAGTTCTTCTTCACGGCGCTCTGAGACGTTGCAGAGACGGGAAGCGCGAGCAGGAAATTTGATTGCGGGCTTGACAGAGTCGTCTGACCTTTCCCGCTCTTGTTTTTCAGTCGCAGAAGAAGAAAGAGTCGATACCTGCGGCTACTCCTCCTCACGTGGTGACGACGGTAAACATCTTTAAGCACCGTCTGTTGCCAGGCTACTAAACAGGGCCGTCAGGTGTTAAAAATAATCTAACAAGGCAAATCAGAGCTCGAGGTCTGAAGTCGTCGCTGCCTGCGCGTGCACTGAGCAAACTGATTTCCTCTGTTTCTCCGTCTCCAGTGCTGAGTTAGAGCAGTCGCTAATTCACTGCAGCCCCACTGCTGCTCTGCAAATTCAACACAAATAGAATCATTAAACCTGGAGTCATTACGCCGCTCTTATGCTCCTCGCCGCTTCCCAAATCCTCTTTCTTTAAGTCTCCCTCTGAACGAGGACAGTGCCACTCCATTTGTTTTCACATATGTTCATGTATTCCTAAAGAAGAACGCGGATTTCACTTCGACCTAATCGGTGAACTTGCGAAGCATCTCTTTGCAAAAACAAACACGTGCAACGTTGAAACAAAGAGTGCAATTAAGACAAAGGGAGAAACGGTTTCTCTAAGAAAACATCACTGAATCACTTCTAATGGTTGCACCTCGGTGTGATTAGCATAATTACTCACGCGTCCCCGTCTACTCAAATAAAAAACGTATAATTTAAATGACTGTATATGAACAGCGGTGCAGTAAATATTACTTTAAACTCTCCCTCTGCGCCGTCTGTCTCGTTAGACAGTGAGAAGGTTCATTTACATGGCGTATGACATGCGACAGAGGGTCAGAGTAGCCAAGGGCGATGCCTCCTGTCCCTAAATCCACAAAGGGCTGAGGGTGTTTAGCATCTCTTTGTCTCGGGGCTCTTCATCCCGGCGGACTCACAAACAGCCCCTCGACTCCTCCGCCCACCCCATTAGTCTCCTTTGTAATAAGCCCCCACCCGCTGCCGCTCCTGCGCCGATCTGGAGGTCACCTGTGAAGTTTGTCCGCTTCGTAGCACACGTGAGGGGGGCGCGTGCAGCCACATGCTGTCAGCCCCGTGTGTCTAGACGCATGTAATGCAGGCAGACAGGTATTTATTCACACATGCTAATGCGAACATGCAAACAACATGGGAGCATTGTTGTGGGCGTGCACACAGGCAGTGCAGGTCAAGTGTTGTGAACTCAGCTGTGAACATGCTGCAGAACAGGTGAATCCTGACAATGAGTTGAATTCCTTTCCAGCCATATGATGTGGCTCTTTGTCTAAAATCGCAGAGTTTGCAGAGATACGTCCGCCACAAATCGGTTCCCAAACATCAAGAATGTGGGACCTGCTTCAAGAAAGTGATTGAAACAAGCTGCTTCACGCTGGCATCAGCCGATATGATCTCGCTGCATCGGTGTGCTGGATTAAACAACGAAACAGGATTACACTCGCTGCACGCTCCGACACAGAGAGCAGCAAAACCCGCGGAGTTAGGACGTGAGGCGGCACGATGAACCTTTGTGAAGCGCTCGTGAATAACGATGAAACTGGTCCGAGATGCATCCCCTCGGCTGCAGCCACATAAAGTCTGCCACCCCTCCCCCCCCGCTCCTGCTTCTCATCAGATCCACAGAGATACAGTCCGGCCCACAGCACTGTGGAAACACTCCCCCACCACATTCTCCTCTTCCCACAAACACGATCGCTTTCAGAGTACTTACTTTGGCTCACAATCACGGCTTTGATCAAAGCAAAACATTTTCGCATACTCCGCTTGATTTATTGTTTTCTCTCAGGGAACGGTTTCTCCCGGCCATTTGAACATTAAGGCCAAATTAATTTGACGATGTGCAGCGACTTCCCTCCTGCTGCCCATGCAAATGTTTGGAAACCACATGTTGGTACGTTGGACTGAAGCTCTGGCTCGAGATTGTTTGAAGAGGAGGGGCCGGCTGCGCTCTATCTTTTGGCAAAGATTTGAATTATAAATTATTAATATGTGTTGAGATGTTTTCATTCAGCGAGAGGAGGAAGCAGCAGAAACACACAAACAAAGAAAGAAAACATTTACTGACTCGATCATCATCATATCTCGTGTGAGAAGCCTTTTGTTTTTCCCCTGATTGGTTCCAGATCCTGTTTTTTAGAATGGCATAACATTCGTAGTGCAATAATACTTCACTGACCTCAATAAGGAGCTGTCAGCGGCAGGAAAACACTGGAGCTGGTTTGGATTGTACCCTCTCATTCCAGCAGAGCAGATGCAGGTTGAATCTCCTGCCCACTTCCTTTAAAGCCTCCTGGGCCCAAACTGTCTTCACCCTGTAGGAATTAGTCAAGTAGCAGGGATCAAACCCACGGCGAGATGACTCACAGCGTCCCCTGAGGCCTGGTAGCTGCGGCAGGGTGTGCAGCTCGGTGGTGGACTGCAGATCAGGAGGTCACTGCACTCCGTTAAGGGCAGGGTGATGATCGGTGCTTTGATTGGTGCCTCGGTTCAAGCTGTCAGTGCATCTATGCAACCTGCAGATGGTCCTCGATCCAGACGCCAGTGTTTTACCTCGAAACCGAAAAGCTGCCGACTTGCCAACAGTGTGATCAGGTATCCTGTCAGGAAGTATCTGTTTAAATGATTACCAGAGTTTAAAATAACCTTTTAAATGTTAATTGTGAATCCATTGAACTTTGCCAGACTCCAGGTTTATGTCAAATTAAATAAATTAAATAAATGGATGATGTTTTCTTTTAATAGAAGTGGCCTGAAACTCAGTAAAATCAGTGAAGATCTTCTGTTTTCATCTGAACTGTTTGGTCCTTCGCTCATTTTCAGTCCCAGTCTTTCATCAGCTTGAACCAAAGTGCTTCTCTTGCTTAAACCAAACCCTCCAAGCTGTCAGGGTCCTGCACGTTGCACCCCACGCAATCCACCGCCGCCACCTTCCTGTGAGTTTGGTACAAACTGGTGCACACCAGTTCACTTGGGAGGAAGATGCAGGGGTGTTTGAATGTGGTTTTGATGAGACACGGTGGCTTTTGGTCAACTGTTGCCAGGCAAAGAAGCATCAAACTGACTGTTAATTCAGATGTAAAGGGATCAATGCTGGATGTGGGACAAACCTGGGCCAAGGTCCTCCAGGGTCGGTTCAAAACAGCCTAAAAAGCCTAGTTTAAAGGGAGCCTTGTATATGCAAAAGAGGAAGTCCATGCCTTTCTGCACACGATCGGAGCCTCACTGCTCCGGGTGCTGTCCAATTTCCGGAAAGTTACCTGCACATTTCATCACTCACCTTAAAACCTGTGCTGTCGTCGCTCGCAAATGAAACTTTGGACTTTGGTCGCGACCTTCCGCTGCCTCCATCCGCAACTTCAGGAGACTCTGGGAACGTTCGCCGTGCTTCCGCTCAAAGGCCGCCAGCCTCCCCCCCCCCCCCGTTCCTGTTCCTGTTTTTAGATGTGAAGCAGCTTCTTTCTGGTGCCACGACACAAACCAGCTAAAGTCTCCGTGAAACCCAACCCAGTGGTCTACGGTTTAAAAGGCAGTGTGGAACGACTGGTGATGATTTATCGATGTTTAAGGGCTGCACATCGCGTCTTTAAACTCGCTGCAGCCCCGGTGACTCCCGTATGAATCCACCACTTTCATCCGCCGTCCGATCATTATCATGGAGGAGTCTGTCATCAGGCGTAATCATCCAGATGGATAATGCTGAACCATCCTCCCGCCCTAATTCGTGAGTTATTCCCTTCATGGATGTTTTACCTACAGAGCTTCCCCGTCATCATCCCCTGCCTCCAGTCTCTATGAAAACCTCATGTGCTTCCCTAACGCTGCGTGACAGATCATACTGATGCATATCCAAAACATGGATCCTGCACATCACAGTACCATCTGTTTCTGGGGATCCTGGGCCCACTTCCTCTAAAACAGCCCGTGGTTCAGAGCAGCGCCCAGCGTCCTTCCTCGCTCTGCTCTGCGTTATGGAAAGAGCGGCTCTCTGATAGGCACTGACTTGTTGCATGTAAGCCTCTCTGACCTCATGCCTGCTGTTATGTGCGTCTATCTGATCAGAAATAGATTGGGGGGTGTGCTGTTTGGAGATTAGCGTGTGTGCAGAGCGGCGGCTCCCAGCAGGCGTCCGTTGAACAACACAGGCCTCACACCAGTGCCCGTATCACTCCTCCTCTCATCTCAGGCACCAAACAACCTTCTGTTTTCCCCAATAAATCATCAAGCGTCCAGAAAAAGTTTGGGGCAGTCTGCTGCGAGTTTGCATTCGTCATCTTTGCTGAAAGGAGAAATGGTTTTTTTGTTCAGAGCGAGAGGAGGCCGTAGTTCTCGGGGCTGAAATGTGTGCGATATGGATTTGGCGTACGTGCTGTCTGGAATGATCTCCACGTTTCAGACGCCGTCCGACTCGCCCGAAACTCATTTCTCACTCATCAGCCTCCAGTTTCCGCTCACAACAATTAAAACTTTGACAATTTTGGCTCGTTTAGAGATAAAAGACCCAAACTCTCTGTGCCGTGAAGTGATCTGGCAGCTTCTCTGCAACATCCCATCACGAAGAATCTGGTGTAGAGGCTGATATGAGCAGCTGGTCGTCTCCCCATGTCACTGGAATCAGATCTGTGTCAATATAATCAAGCATTTCTTAAATATTAAATAAAAAATATGAGTTTGAGTGAGAATAAAAGCCGCTGAAGCAGAAAAATGCCGTGCCAAAGTTAAAATAAATCACTTCCGAGCTAATTATTTGTGAGATTTTGTTTTAATTTAGTGATTCCTTACTATTCTCTCCTAACTACTTTAATTATTTTACATTATTGACATGCAACACGTTGCACATGCAGCGTGTGTGATGATGTCAGCTTCCTGCATGACTGCAACACCTCACATTGACACTTTATACTGAAGGAAGACTGATTTTAGGGTCGGACGTACCGTTGCACGCTCGAGGACAGGGCGTCACTTTGAGCTGCAGCTCTGCTGTATTTTATTATGGGACTCTCAAATTATGAGGAGCACCAACGGGAGCTGTGCTATTCAGAGCTGTGTGAGTCTGAGCGAGTCACACTTCAATGCAGCTTTTAGACTGACACCCTTGAAGTGATCTCCCACACTGAAATTACCTTTGGGTGCTGAGGGGAGTTCAGGTTCAGGAGAAGTCTTCATTTATCTCAGCGGGGTGGGCGTTTTTGATATTTACCGCTCAAATCCAAACGTTTGTCCGTCCAAACTGAACTCCGAAATGTTATCCGGGTAGCCTTTGCAGCTTCTGCCTCACCTGGTCGGCTCGTGGCGTTGTCAGAGCCGTGTTTTTAATCGTGAGCGACTTGGCCACATATCAGGCTGAGTGAGATTTATGGCCCCTGTTCCGGGCGAGCCTGTGCGGGCCGTAATGGAGGAGCACACCAAAATGGTGTTTACACAGAAGGTGCTGCCGCCGACCTGTTTCTGGGGCCGAACCAGGGTTGTTTGGTTTGCTGATTAGCAACTCCCGGGAGGCCTCGGCGAGGGCGGGAGCCTCTGTGAGTCTGGGATAAAGTTGCTGTGTTGCATTCGGGGGCTGCTGATCCCATTTTGGGATAGCATTTCTACTAGATTGTTGTATTTTAAAAGGAATGCATGAGCCAACGAAGAACCGAAGCAAGAATGATTCACTGCGCTGCAAAACATCCACCCACACACACACACACACACACACTGAGTTTAACCCTGAACGTCTCAGCTTGAGTGAAACCCTGAGACCAAGCGTGTTCGTCTGTCTGCAAATGTTTATGAATTGTTTAACAGCTCGGAGAAATTAGTACACGTAAAGGCATCGGCGTGCTCGTGCGCACACACACACACAACACACACATGCAGCACATAAGCCCACACACACACACACACACACACACACACACTGCTTTCTGGGCTCACGGCCCGCGTGTGGAGCCTCGACCTAGATGAGTCAGGTTTGATTTGGGGAGTTAACTCCTCCCCTCTCCTCCTCGCTGAGATCTTCATTGTCTGGGGGAAACAGTCTAAGAGCAGCACACACACACACACACACACACACACACACACACTTGTGTTATTGTTGTTGAAGTGTCTAGGTGTCTGCTGCTGGAGGCCTCATCTCTGAGGACTTGAGGAAGCCTGACATCCTCTCCTCTTTCTCTCAAGTAAATAGTCAGTATTGTCTTTCTGTCAGGAGAGAGGAGTCAGAGCCCGTCTCTCTCTATTTCTCCTTCAAAATGAAAACCGGATGGTTGACTCAGCAACCCGGTGGGAATACGGCTCTCCTGCTAGTGTTTGACTCTGGGACTGTAATGGGACATCAGACCCAACACCAAAACTAATATAACTGACATACGGAGGAGGGGAGGGAGTCCAAACAAGTCAAACTTCCTGGGTAGACGTCTGCATCCTTGTTTCAATGGTGAAATAACCAAAGCGGACGTTATAAAAACAGAAAATATGTTTGATTCTGGTCAAGAAGAATGTAATAGATTGGACTTTATAGCACATCTGCCACTATATGAGATTGGAGCGATGACATAACTGCAGCGTCTTGCAGCAAACAGAGAGATTTGCAGTTCTGCCACACTTAACAGAAGCTACGCGGCCGGTCGAGCGATGTATTTGTCGAGCGGAGGCTGCAGCGTGGAGATCTTCGCCTCAGAACCTGTAAACAGAACGGAGGACGAACGAAGGCCACGGCCTGTTCTGATTTCTCTCCAAACATGTCCTTTTGTGCACGAACCAGCTGAGTGGTGCACCGGTAAACAGAAACCAGCAATGTTTGAATTGATTTTTCATAACCTAAAGCCACAGAACGATGGACTGCTCTTTTGGTTTGCTAATTGTTGCTTACTGATCGATTTGGACTGTTGAGTGGACTCAAAACGCAGCTCAGGGAGGAGAATCTAAAGGTTTATTGCAAAAAAAATAAAGCCAGCAGATGCAAACCTGGCGGCTGTGGGCTCAGGGTGAAGGCGGGCAGGGCAGGAAGTGAGGTGGAGATGATTTGGTGGCTTGACAAGCTGGAAGCGGAGGCTGCAGATGAAGGAGGGAGGCTGGTGAGCTTGGCAGGTGAGAGCGAATCGGGAGCACGGCGATAATCACAAAGAACAAAGCTCGGTTGACAAAACAATCTAGCGAAGACTTGGAGGAAAGCCGGGGGCTGACGTATCCTGCAGCAGCTGATGAGGTGATGACACGCAGGTGCGCCAGCTGCAGGAGCTCAGGAGAGGAGCCGCCACACCTACAGACACACAAACCGACAGAGAGAGGGTGGGGTACGCGCAGAGACACAGGGAGAAGCTGGCAGAGGGGTGGAGACCGTGTTCCTGTGATGTCTGGGTGGAGAATTATATTATATTCCAGTGTCTCAGCCAGAACAATACAGTGCATCCTCTGCAGAGGCTGTGGAGAAGATGCATAATGCACACGTGCAGATAAGTGAAAGTCTAAACATGTGCAAGTCTGCACACAGATGCATGGAGACAGACGCACAATGCATGGGCCACTTAGCTCTAAAGCCAAGCAGGGGTTTGTTTTCATAACTGCCCCTTCGCTTTAAAGTGCTTTTCCATCCATCCATCTATGGATTTCATCTTCCGCTCTCCGTGAAGGTCAGCACTCCATGTTTATTCAAACTTTGTCTCGCTTCACTCTCCGACATTACATCAGATTAGAGTTTGCTAAACATGTCACAGAAGCGCTCTGGTGTTCCCGACCCCGTTTGGCCTTTGGTTGACCAGCGTCCTATTTAAGACTTCTACATATTTCATCTCCTTCTCCACGGTCCTGGTTCCCAGCGCTCCAGAGCTGTTACCCCCCCCCCCCCCCCCACACACACACACACACACACCAAAAAGTGAACTTTTTGTCCTCCTGTGGATGATTCGACTCGGGATGTATTCATTGGAAATCCCCCCTCGCTGCACACAAGGGACATCAATATGTAGTCAGCGGTTGGAGAGGAGAGTTAAAATGGCTCAGTGCCATAATTTATTCAGACATTGAACTGGCCCAGGCTTGAAGTATTCAAAGAAGCCCAGGAAAAAAAAAAAAAACAGCTTTTAGACATTTCATGAAGCCACGGTCGCTCGGCATTTATATTTAAATCAGCTCGATGTGAAAGCACGGACTCGAAGTACGCCAGGGCCAGAGGGCCACCAGGGAAAATACCCAGTTCACAGAGCAGACAGCCTTCATCCCTGCTCGGCTGATAGTGCCTATATTTTAACTGTGCTGCACGCATTTGTATTTAAATCCGTGTGAAGATCCGACTTTATTTATTCCACAACCTCTAACCCACATCTTCCGATCCAGGAGAATTCCTTCCTTGGACATGTTGCAGCACGCCATCTGTGACGTCCAGTGCACGGCAGGAGATGTGTTAGTGGACCATCCTGTTCTAAAGCCACCTTTCACACTCTGAAGGCTGAATCTGCAGCACATCAGACTCCTGTTGCACCCATGCACGTCGCAGTTGTGGCCACACCCCCGGTCGATGACGTCATAGCAGGTGTTTTTCATTCGGCAGGTGACGACAGACACCTGCTGCGACAAGATACGTGACACTTGTTTCTTGACTTTCCTCAAACATATTGACGAAGCTAAGGGCGCGGGCGCCGGCTTGGTGCGTTCAGGTGTCAGAGAAATTAGTGATATTGGAGCAAATTGTGTTCTCAAGACTCGTGGCAGCTCTGAATCCCTGAATGTTTGAGTTTTGCGTCCGGGAGGAAGTGCCTCACTCCAAACGGCAGCACGGAGAATGGTGAGTGGAGAAAGAAACGCTTCCCGTCGGAGTGACTGAAGACTAGAAATATGGAATAACAAGCAGAAACACACAGATACGCCCTCCTCAGTGTGTCCTCTCTGTAACCTTATCAGTATGCCGCTGCATGAGCTGCATTACCTTAACTTGGCAGCCAGTCAGGGGGAAGAGCCACTCCCTCCTCTCCAGGTAGAGCGAGGACCCTCTCTCTTTGCTTCCTGCCACTTCGGTGATTGCGGACTTCCGCGGCTAATACATTAGAGCTGACCCCGGTCTCTTTCACCACCGAGCTGGAAGTTGATTTTTTTGCTGCGTTATGAGGAAACGTGGGAAAGTGAAGTGAGTTGGATGTGACTGTACACCGGGTGTGTGCTGTTTACGACCAACCAGGGAGATTTCTGCACGGAAAGCACGTCGTTTTTTAACGTTTGTCTTATTTGTGCGGCGCTTTTGACGTTTTTACACGTGCAGTTTATTTAAAAATGCTGCCCGTAGGTTGTCTGTGCAGATTCGTCTCAGTCAGCGCTCCACTGACACCGTCCCGCACGTCCCAGCGGCCTCTCCGCTTCTAACACCAGGCACTTAAACGCATATGTTAAGCCCGTCGCTTGAAATCAGCTCACGTCCTGTTTCATTACGCCAGCGTCTACATCTGCAAATGCACTGGAACACAAAGGCCTCCGCGGGCCGGCTGAGTGGATGTCCTCACTCACAGGGACGATCCCGTCAGGGGTAAATGATGCTGTTGGCTAATGCTAAGGCTGACAGACGCTACTTAAAGTGGATTTGATGATAGAAGACTGACGGTTACCTCCAGCCGGATGACAACATGAGCCCTCCCTGCTCTTGGTCGAACCAACACCTCAGTCGATCGCCCGTCATCGGTGCTTGCTTTGGATTACCAAACTGAAAAGACACGACGGGCGTTCAGTTTTCTTCTATTTAGTAAATATTAGGTCCAACATGTGCAAATGCTAAATCCTCGCATATCTGGAACACCTAAAATGAGCGTTTGCGTGGTTTGGGATCGTGGGATTGTGAGTTCAGAAACGTTTACGGATGTTTTAACAATACTTATTACACTTCCCATTTTAAGGCGTGCTGCAGGCCCCAATTAAAAACAGTGAAAATCAGCTGCTGTGCACACACTGCAGGCCCAGAATTGAGTTTAGTTTACACTCCTTCAATCTAATCCTAGCTTAAATGACTTTAATATAGATATATTACTTTCATGCTGTCTGTATATACACGGCAATACTTTAATCCGCAGTGATTCATGCAAGCTAATATATTTCTCCTCCACACAAGGTGAGTGTGAAAGATAAATAAAGGACAAAGCAATACGAGGTAATAGCCCCCAGAGAGTCTGACCTCTCCCGGTGGTGAATCATGGTGTGTGTGTGTGTGTGTGTGTGTGTGTGTGTGTGTGTGCATCTCTGTGACCCCCTGCCCTGGCCGTAATCCCTCACTACAGGGGCTGGATTAGGGGCCTCGTCTTATTAGCCGCCCCCCCCCCTCGCCAACGGTCTCGCTCCCTCTTCAGTCTGGATCGATGGCTGGCTCGGTCTGAAGCGGTGGCGCTGGTTATTAAACGTGGGACCGACCAAACCCTCGGTTGCCGGGATAATCCCATCACAAATTAAGTAGAGGAAAATTGGTCAGGGAGAGCGGGGAGGGGGAGGAATCTTCATAATGTGACCTTCCAAACACGGCGCACGCAAACACACTCGTATTCATCGCATCATGCTAATCTGTGAGGACTTGTACCTGTGATGCGATGAATCAGCGCTTCATGATTTTCCTTCCAGGGTCCAGACGGCGGCTGCGTCGTAAAGCAGCCAGGCGTCATCGGCTGATGTACAAACGCGGATTCGTGGAGGAAACCGGGTCAGAGGAGAAGAAAGAGCACGATCAGCAGCGCTGTGATGAAACTGAAGCCCAGTGTCTCATGAACGCAGCTTTAAATAACATCTGCTAAATCATACCCTGCACCAACACATGATGTAATCCTCGACTCTCACAGACACAAGTTGAGCTGCGGGCTCGTCCGACTCTCCTAATCTGCTGCGTTTCAGCCCAATGCAGTTGTTCGGCGCGAATGTTAAGTCGGTCTTTCGGGCGGTGCAAATAAACGATTAGTCCCTCGGAGTGGACGCGTTACTCAGTCGGCATCTGGAGGCAATCATGTCGCATAAAGCGAGATAGATGTTGTCATGGTTTCAAAAGACCCAGATAAACGTCCAGTAAGAGCTGAGCCTTGAGGTATTCTGGGAAATACACCAAGGCTTTTAATCCACGTCGAGTGTCTTGTGTAACTCCCTGTCCACACACACACAGATACACATAAGAAGGTTTTATATATAAATAAATGAGAGAGTAGAAAACACAGTATGGAGATTTGAAGTGAAGTCTCAGATACGATCTCGGAGCATCTGCTCTGTTTTACCCCTTCCTTTGTGTCAGGCGGCTCTCACTCTGATTCCCCGTCTTTCTGTGTGTGCGCTGTATTTGTGTCATGCAGGATAACACCGGACCTTAATTACCCCCGGCTGTCCGGGGTGAACACCATTACAGCTTTGAACTGGACGTGAACCGGCGATTACCGAGAGGGGGCAAAGTCTATTAAATGCCATTATTGAATCCTCAACCTGATTTCAGAGTAAACGCAACAATGAGTGGCCATCTGGCTGCTGGCTGCGGCCTCTTTACTCGATTCCCGCCGTCCTCTGAGGAAGCCCACAGACAACGGTCAAAACAAATGAAACGCATTTGTAACCGAGGACAGAATATATTAACACGGGCCGCTGGGTTTAGCCGGCGCGGCCCGTGTCAGCAGAGTGTTTTGGTGGGGAGGGATGATCAAACTTTTAACAAAGCTACTTTGAAAGTGTGGCTTTGTACGCTGCCTGCTGCTGCATGAGGACTTGACTTGCAGCGCCGATTCCCTCGTGAGAAACCTGAGAGTTTTATCAACTCCACTTTCTATTTTCCAGAAAAAGAAGGAACTCGTGTTGCCAGCTCCACTTTTTGGTTGCTGAGAGAAGTTCCCAGAAGTTTCCAGATGCCATCGTATAATCATTTGCTCGGGTGCTGTGCAGCGGGACGTGCTGTGATCTTGGTTTTTGCTCTGGCATCAACCAGACTGGGAGCCTTGGAGTGACACTCGAAGTAAAGTTGGCACCAAACGAGCCTTTTTTTTTACAAGCTACAGCTTAAATTTAATGACCGCCGATATTCTGCATTTACACGATTCGTCAAGTGTGGTTCAATCACCGTTCGGCTATTGTAAAATGTAGTGAAAGCAGTGAACGAGTCGGCGTCTCTCACCGGAGGACGTCTGTTTGAGGCTGCAGAAAACAGCTGCGCTGCCACGTCAATCATTTCAGCGAGAGGCCCCGAAACCACGTACGTTTGCTTTACTCATCGACAGTGATTTGTGCAGACGGGTGGTGCGGTCGCACTGATGGGAGCGTCAGATCAGAAAATGCTTCCATGCGTCGGTCAAGAGGGCGCGAAGAAACAAGTTATTCCGTCTTTTTCACTGGGAGGACTTGTTGCCGTCATCAGAAAAGACGGTTTTTGCAGTTACCCAATGCTTAAGGTTGGGAAAGACATCCTGCTACAGAAGGAAACTGTAATTCCTGCATATCTGGCATCAAATGTGAATCGTTTGGTGCTAAATGTGTCTGAGGCCTCATCATACACAGCCAAACTCATTGTATGTGGACGCAAACAAAGCGTGTTTAATGGTGTGAGCACATGGTGAGTATGGAGCAGGTCAAGAGAGACGAACCTCGAAAAAGACTAGTATTGAAAACACGGCTGTGATTTTTCCATCTGGAGCACAAAAGGCACCGACAAACACGTGTTGCACTCTTTTTATTTTTGGGATTCACTCACATAACTCCTGCTGTCTTCACCGGGCGGGCGGGCGGCCACCAGGAACACACACAGTAGCGTTTGAAACTCCACGGTCTTGTCACAGTATTAAATGCGCACGAGTTGCGGCGCAGCGTAAGCTGTGATTAAAATGCGTCGCTTCCACCACTAAGACATGTCTCTGGTGTATCAGATGGAAGCTTAGCACTGGCATATGCTCGCTGCAATGATCCTGCGACAGATGACAGGTGGTTACCCAACTATTTGCATAATTACGGGTGCAACACGCGGGCTGCTAGAACGCCATAAACAAATCCATATGGCCTTTTGGGAAAATCCAGATGATTCACACCACAGCTCACAGATAAACTTACCGCCATCCCTGCACAACAGACATCAGCAGGATTTCTCGCTGGATGTTTTAGCTGGAGTGTGAAGTGCGCCGCAGTTTCCTTCCCTGTAGTTGTTTTGGCAGCTCGGGGCAAACGCGAGAACTTTGCACCAAGTTCTAGCTGCAGATCGGTCAACGCGGCGGCCGTAACACGGACCAGTGTTTCCTGGGTAATTTCGACTGGAGACCCCGGTTTCAGTCCCGGGAAACTTTCCAGATTCAGCTTCAGCCGGTTGTGTAAGAACGACCCTTATCTTCAGAGTTAAACATGATCTATGAGACGTTTCCCCGCAGTTACGATTGTAATTGTTATTCTTAGGGTGGCTGGGCTGAGTGAGGGGTAGGATCGTTTTAACACATCATTTTTTTCCACAGATTTACATTTTTTTATAGCTGCCTGGGTAATTTTCCAGCTAAATGTATATTTACAGTATACAGTTTCGCTGTAGCAGGGCCCGAGCCAAGCCAAACCTCTCGCAGCTGAGCTGTACAGTGTTTCCTTCGGAGCTCAACAGACCCTCTATAACCACCACTTCCCACGTCTCACCTAACATATAGTGCATTTGAGGAGATGCTGTTGGTTTGTTGTTATGGCTACCAGACGATCCAGAAATGTGACATCTGGAGGTAGAAAGTGATCGGTGGATAAAGCAGCAAGTGGTTTGAAGTCGATCTTCTCATCCTCTTCTCACCGTCTGCTCCTCTTTCCTCTCCGCAGACATGCCCCTCCACGTCCGTCGCAGCAGTGACCCCTCGCTCGCCGGCCTTCCTCCGGGCGAAGTCCCAGCAGGCCCGCAGGAACCGTCCAGAAAGAACCCAACCCGCTGGTCCACGACTGCTGGCTTCCAAAAGCCCAATCACAAACCGCACATGGGCGTCGGCACCGGCAGCCTGGAGCGAAAGGTAACATACGACGTGCAACAGAGGAAGCACCACGATATACCATTCATATCTGTTTGACGCACAAGCTAGCACATCTGCTGCAGAGGCGCCGGAGCCACATCAGTTCTAATGTCAGAGATACGTGCTCTGAGATCTTCCCACCCTGCAGCAGGCTCTCTGTTTAACGTCCTCACTCCCCTTCATTTTCATTCCTTCTCTCCTCTGCACCCCGAATCAAAGAAATAACCGTTAGATATGAAACCTGTGCTGCCCCGCTTGCAGATATCCAGCGGTGGCGTAGATAGTCTTTATCTGAAACTATTTCCCTCTGATAACGCCCCTTCTTGTCTCCCAAAAAGACGAGCAGAGATTGTTAAACACTTCCCCCTTTGTTCCAGATTCACCTTTTTTTCCGAGGCTTTTTAAGCCACTGATTATAAATCTTAAGAAAAGCGGAGCCCGGGTACATCCTCCCCGTGGCTTTCCGATGAGAAGGGAAGCCAATTAACTTCTCAAAATGGCTGCCCCCACGTGGTGCTGACAGACCTTTACTTCTTGCTGAGAAAGAGATGTGTTCCCGATGAAGGAGGTTAAAAAAGAAGGGAGATGATTGAGTGCGTGGAACGTGACACGGCAAACCTCCACGTGATTAGTGTGTCTGGGAGCTGCGTCTGATAATCCTATTTAAAGACACTTTAGTTGTCAGAGCCTCAACAGTGCAACAGCACCCTCCCCGGCCCGGGTGGGAGGGGGGGGGAAGGAAAGTTTGAGGTGAAACGGTTATTAGAGCTTGTCTGTCCCTGGTACTCTGAGCAAATAGGTTAAATTGTTTTAAATCTGTTAAAATCAGGTAGCACGGCAACCAGACGGACCCGGCGTTGCCTTCAGCTCTCTCAGAAACATGTCAGTGAACTGTTTTGTTGTAATTTGAGAGTTTATGACAAGCCAACATTTTGAAAACGGACAAAGCAACGTCTGGAACGCGTCACTTCCCTTTGTCTTATTTGTCGATGGTGCAGCCAGATTTTGGTGTTTCATTGCTGTGATCGGCTTTCCACTGATGTCGGGCTCACAAAGAGTTAAAAATATAAATTCAATGACTATTTCTGTGTTTTCTGTTTAAGTATTGGGGGTGTGCATCTCTCCCTTATAGGACGATACGTATCTACAAACGTGAGCCACGGTATCTCATTTTGGAACGATCCGATCTCGGTACGATTCATTGTTTCGTGTTTATGTTCATTTTCCTCTATGAATCAGAATAAACCGATTCTATAAAAATGCCATTGCTCACCTTCAAATAAATGTATTTCTGTTGATTACTGTTGCTGCACGACAAAGGCTCAGTCGGTTACAGACAGTCAGGCTCAGACTTCGGTCCGACTCTCCGTCCTTCCTGTGGAATCCAAATCCCAGACGTTTGATCTGAGGTTTGGCGCTGCGCTGCTGTCGGTCATGTTGCGTTTGTGTTTGGCAGCGCCACGCTAACGTCACTGTGACGAGTCTCGCCAGAGTCTCGCTCTGACCTTGGAACTGTTACGAGAGTTTGAAGCAGCTTTGTGGAAGCAGCAGCGCCTCAGCTTCACTCAGCTGATTCATCACTTTAAGATCGGGCCATCGAGCGGTCCACAGCACATTCAGACCGATCGTACATCGATGTGTGGTTGGGATTTCAGAACACAGATAAATGGTTTTACATAAACTGAAGAACAACTGCACGTTCCTTTGATGGCGGCTTGTCTTTAAATACATTTCCGTAATTTTCTGCACATTTAATGAAGCTGGGCTGGTCTCAGATTTAGTCGGATGATGGAAATGTGCAGATCTTGACTGAAGAACGTTTTCCTCGGTGCATGTTGTGGAAGTAGCTCTCGACTGAATGTTCAAGAGTCCTTTTTAGCTCTCGACTCTGTGAATCAGAGGCAGGTGATCAGTTATCTGAATTAGATCCATTCAAGTCATTTTCCTGTCAGCGGCGGCAGGAAGTTAGAAATGTAATGGGCGAGCGGCGGCAGCCGAGAGTTTTTGACAGAACCATTAGATTTTTTTTTTTTCCCAGTCTTAGTCCTCATAATCCAAACGTCATATACTCCCCGTCAGTCCAAGATGCAGCCTGCTCTTATGCTATCAGCAGCAGATGTTGAACGTATTAGTCTGCATGACTTTGATGTATTTATGTCTTGGAGCAAACATCGTCCTCGTCGGAGCCATACATCAGTGATGAGCCCTGCCAAAGGAGTGCATGAACACAAGCCACACACTCGAGCGTCTCCCCATTGTCTGGGGTGGTTTCCTTCACTCTCTACAGTCGGCCGTGTTCCCTTCAGCCCCCGTGAGTCCAGTTATGGCTGAACACAGCTCGGTTCTGCTAAATCGCCGCAGTATAAGCCAACGGGAGTCCTCAGTCATCAGCTCGCGCTGTAAACTCATCACGTCTCCCAATGACTTTACAATCCCTCAAACCCCGGGCCTCTCCACGCTTAGCACGGTCAAATTAAAGGGCCGGGACGTGGATATGAGCCCGACGATTTACTGCTGCCCCTCCGCTATCTGGGTCTCTCCGCGTTTTAACGATCTGATGCGTCGTAAAAGTCTGCAGCGAGGGGTCCGTGGTCGCGCCGTGTTGCATGGCGGGGACAGAGGCCGTGATGGCTGTCAGGGGGCCGTCTCAGCGGAGCCCACGTGTCCGGCTCAGGTTTACAGTCGTGTCTGCGGCGCTTCCTCGGGCCCCGTCACGCCACATTCAGCCGCACTAAAACACACATGGGTTATTACAGCCCTGCTCCCTCTCACTCCTGCTTTTTAATCACTCGCTGAACACAACTTGCGTCTGTTGTCCTTTGTTCACCTTCTCGGCTGCTTGACATTCTCCCTCTCCTCCTGCATCGAGCCCTTTCGGGGTTTCTTTTCTTCCTCTCTCAGCTTTTGTCTGCGCTCCTTTGTTGCTGCGAGGTCTCGTTAAAGAAGCCCAAACTTGTGTTTTTGTCCGTCTCGCCCCTCAGCAGCTGTTTTGTTACTCATCAGACCTTAAATCACCCCCGTCCTGTTTGCCCGTCTTTGTCGATCCCTCTCTCCGCTGTGATTTTTTAATATTAATTTGCTTTCAGTTTTATTCAAATGGCTTCAGCCGCCGTGACCTTCAGTCGCCGGGATTGCAATGCCAAGGCTAGCACGCCTGGAATGTCATCCAGCGTGCTTCTTTGTGCTCGTGGCCGTTATAATAAGTCTGCTCGAGTCCGCTGGTGTTTGACATTACCTTGGCAGGAGAGTTTTGGAAGGTGCTCTTGGTGTAATGGAGGAGCTCAGCTGCGGCCGTCTTATTATAAGAGGCATCTCATTAGCGGCTCGGGTTTAGCTGTGGGGAAGGGTTAGGGGTGAGGGCGGGATGGAGTGAGACGTGAATGAGCAACACAGCGTCGGTGTGTGGCACAAGTCCAAGACAAACTAACCGACTTCCATCGCAGAGTGTCTGTCACGCAGCTGCTGTGCAGACTGTAGCACCAAGCCGCAAAGCTGCCTGTTTAAAAGCCGATAAGGTCGCTGCGGCGGCGGTTTGAGTAAGTAATGAGGAAACATTATCTCCTGCCGGAAGCCTTTGTGACACAGTCCTGCAGTGATGCGAATCCATCAGCTTCTTCCTGTTCCTGTGCAGGGCAGAGGAGGTCACGCCTATCGGAGTCTTCCTCGTGACGCGAGTGGCTGGTCCACTCAGTTCCAGAGAGAGATGACTCGGTCTTCGCTCAGCGCCAACCATCCAATGGTGGACCGATGGCTCGACCGACAGGAGCAGGTACGGAGCAGAGTTCAGAGGCTGCAAAGTCAGAGTTTCCCTCTGAGTGACGCTGTCACTGTTGCTGCAAAACGCGGTTTTAGGATAATAACTCTTACTATTTTAATGCTTACTCACAAACTACTTCAATCTGTTCACTTGCTTTTCCTTTCTCTGCTCCTGTTCTGAATATATTCATCTGTTTTCACTGCAAACAGGCCTCAGGTGCTTGTTAATGACGTCACCGATCCAAGCTGATCAAAACTGACACAAACTACAAACAGGGGCTGGACTAGGCCCACGGTGAACAGGAAGAGTCGCCTCAGACTGATGAAATAATAAGGCTGTGACATACCTGTAACAGTACAGTCTGCAGGTAGAAACACCTCAGCCTCTCTTCTTAATCGCCGTCTGTGAGCTGTTGCAGCAGTAATCAACCCTGATCCGTGTCTCAGACGATGCAGCGCTTGAATTTAAGGCGAGTCGCTGCTCAGGAAAGTTGATGTTTAAGAAGGTTCGACCTCTGTTTTCAGTGTCTCAGCCAGTCCAGGCGTCGTTTTAACGTAGATAAACCTTCAGCTCCAGGCAGACCGGTGATCAGGTATCTAATGGAAGCTGTGCAGGATCAGTGCGTCCCTATGATAGCACATACAGCTGTATCTCACACTATTTCTGGCAAGTATCATTATCTGCACGCAAGAACAGTTTCCATACCCACTTGGCAGCCGTGTTGCTCTATTAATACATCCCACTGAGTGACAGTAACATGCAACATATGCCATTTGGTCTGGACGTTAATGCTCCTTAAAGTAGCGGGAGCGGTGAGTTTGTACCCGTCTCTCTCTGCAGGAAGTCTGCATGTTTCACACTTTGTCCTGCGCCGTGTCACGATGCATCACTTCCTGCCTCGGCGCTGCAGCAGTGACAGATAGCAGAGCAGCGATTACAGCCACGCTGACTGCTCGCTGCCCAGGCTAACCTGAAACAGAAACGGTGACTGACGCCAGGCGTCACGCTCCCGTTCGATGTTGAAATACTTTTCATAAGGTAGCGGCGAGCACGCCGTCGCAGGCTTCTCTGCTCACTTCACACCTCCTCGCTCTGTCGGCGCTTTGTGATTGTCTCACTCGGAGACGGGTCCCTCTACTCCTCGGCCTGTCAGAGGAGAGAAACAAATGTTCCCCTTTAAAAGTTATTAAAAGTGACAGAGGCTCTCAGCAGGGAGAGCAGAAATGACCTTGGGAGGTGTCAGACGTGGACGCTGAGCTCTCTGCGAAGGTGATTTCTGCCGGTTTGTCTGTCACTCCCTGCCCGCCGCTTCCTCCGCTGCCTGCTTTGACCTGCGAAGGAGGTGTTTAATCAATCCCTCCGTCATGCTACAGAGTAAAAAATAGCAAAGGAAGGGTGTCGAGCATTAAGATATGCAGCCTGGGAAAGGTTGTAGGTCACTGATACAGAGGATTTGATGATAAAGTCGTGTTTTGTGCATCAGAAACTAGCGTAGCGTTGCTGGAACGCGATGGCTTTCAATCCCACGGAGCGTGCACCCACTGTCACTAAGATACGATCTGTCTCATGCATTCACGTCCTCTTTGTGCATTGATCTCAGTGTGCAAATTAGCAGTGCTTGAAAGTAACTAAGTACATTCTGCAAAGTATTCAAGTAGAATTTCATGCTACTTTCTTTTAGAGCAAAGTATTGGACTTTTTACTCCACTGCATTCAACAAAAGGCTCAACTCTTAATTTAAAATTAAGATTTCGAATAAGGAAACAGGTGAAATAGGTGATTTTATAGTATTTAAATATACTTTTACTGAAGCAACATTTGGAACTGATGGATTAGTGGGATGCCGGCGGCTGCTGCACCGTGGCTACCTGCAGCTCCTGCATGTGGAGTCAGGTGACCCGTCAACCTGCGGTGGGATGTAAGGTATTGGATTTACAGCTGGGCGAGATCCAGTCGCAGTGCCAGTCAGACCAGCTCCAGATGTGAACCGGCAGTCTGTCGCCGCCTGAGCTGAAATGATGCGTGAAGAGGAAATATATGTTTTCTTCAAAGACGTCAGCTGACGCGCTCGGTTTTAATCTGATGCACTGCTCAGTTTTTATCAAATGCTGTGGATGAGTTTGAATTTCTCTGATGTAAACTGTGATTTTTAACATTCCTGGTTTTTGGTTTGCAGAAAGATTAAAGTGGCTTACAGAAGACACAAACACGAGCGACACAGGAATTCCAAATCTTTCCCAAATCCACGATTACTGCCGGGCTCCCAGGTTTGATACTCGTGAAGGAACGTCCCCCTAAAACGTGAGATTATTGTTTGAGAGCAGGAGTCAAAGCAACATCAGTGTGTAAACATTTAATGAATAACAGCAGGAGAGGCGCCGAGCATCCGCCGGCTGATGCACGGTGCTACCTGACTCTTTGTAATCTGACAGCTGTATGACTCAGATCATTCCCAAAACACAAATCCCCTCATTAGAGGTGACGCGGTGCAGCTTTCAGAGAGGCACCTTGTCGCCCGGTTGTTCCTTCCTTTCGACTCGCCGTATCTCCGTCTCCATCGCCGCCGTTGCCTCCCACTCATGACTGTTTGATAGTTCGTCGTCTTTGTCTTGTTTGACAGGCGTGCGGCGCAGCAGCATCGAAATGTAAGATAAAAATACACAGCGTGGGTTAATTAAAAAGAATTGTGATCAGTGCTGAGGCGCTGGTGGAGATAATGAGCGCGCACACACACACACACACACACACACACACACACACAGACGCACGCCGGGGTTTTAGGAGAATCACACTAATTAGCAGTTGTTTGTTTGTGGCGGATTATTTATCTCCTGTACGTCATTGTTCTGCTTTATGAGGACGGATGAAAGCAAAAACAAAGGAAACTAAGAGAGGGCATCACATCACACGTCTGTCCGCTCACCGACACAAACCACACGCTCTTTGCTGTCTATATGGACGTGTGTGTGTGTGTGTGTGTGTGTGCGTCACATCCCTGCAGCATCTTCTCTTAACTCCGTACCAAATCTTTCATCTTTCGAGCCTGATGCAGCCGCCGTTTGGTGCACGCCTACAGCTCCTCCAGCGCCTCACCTCACCATTTATATTTAAGCAGCTCCTTCCCCCAGCGCCATAAATTAGGAATGCGCAGTCAGGTCGACTCCTGAGCTTAAAATACCAGAGAGGTTCTGGGGGAGGCTGGACACCCATATCTGCTCAGTGTGTGATCCCGCTGTCGCCACGACGACCCAGATGAGATGAAGCCAGAGCTGCAGAGGAGCTGACGTGGTGCATGCACGGTTCTGTCAGGAGCTGCATGCAAACAGGCCCGTTCGTCCCTGAAACCTGGGGTCTGTAATCATTTGATGATGACTTCTAAAAATGCGGTGATGTTTATTTATTTATTTATTTGTTTGTTTATTTTTGCAAACGCGCCGATCACAAGGCCGTCTCTCCCCTCGAGTCCCGTCCGCCTGCTTTGTCTAATGTTTATCCAGCCGCTCGATAAATTCGCTTCAGTGTCAAACGGCTCCATCTGAGACCTCTGGAGCTGCAGCCTTCCAACCGCCCGCCACCCTTCCACGCACACACACACACGCACGCACACACACACACACACACCCTGCCAAATGCAGCGTGGAGAGAAGCATGCTCCATCAGCCCATATACGCCAGCGCTTTATGAGTTATTCTTTATATAAACAGCTGACATTAACACTGGCCTATTATCCCACTGATGAATGCTAATGGGCCTTCCCGCTCAGCGCACACACACACACACACACACACACACACACACACTCGGATCTGGCTGAGTGCCTCTCCACTGTATTATTTTGTGGCCTTGATGAGGGACCGGAGGCCATTATCATGAGCTGCACCAGAGGCAGGACCGACACCAGCTGTCAATCACGGAGGGATTTAACCCAATCACAGCGGCTCCCGTGGAGGGAGGCTGTCTGCTCAGAGTGAACCCGCCAGACTTCAGAGACGACGACACGTAAAGAGGCGTTTCATCATAAATACTGATGGTCGTGCGTTTTCAGGAACATTTTCAAAGCAGCGAACTTTGTTGAAATACTCTGAATTCACTTATTGATTCGGTGCTTTGAGCTTTCGCCGTGCCGCTGCTTTGTTGGGCCCATCGAAGACGAGCGGGAGAGACAGAAAGCTGAAGCGTTACATAACCGAGTCCAAACAAAACAAACACGTCTGAGTCTAAACGGCTCTGATCAGGCGTCTTTGATCAAGCCTCCAGCTGTCGGAGCGCCTCCCTCTCTCTGTTGTCTAAATGAGACACCTTGTCTGGCGAGTTTTAAAGGAAAACAAAGTGGCGAGGTGCCCGGCGAAACTGGCGAGCCAGCGCGACGAGAGGAGGCGGGCGTTCAGTTCACGGAGAGGAGGAAGAAGAGGGAGTGCTGAACAAACGCACACCGGCAGATCTGTGAACTGATTCGCAGACAAAACGTTGTTTTTCCCTCGTCCTCTCGCTTCAGTTTGACGCCAGCAGTTGTTTTGTTGCCTCTGCACAGGTGCATCTTTACTTTTGCATAATTACTTAAGCTATTAGGTGTAAAACCTGGTCCTTGCTTTAAAGAGTGACTGCAGCATCGCCCGGTTTGTCCAGCTTTGCTCCAACAGGGATTCCCGAGGAGTTTTCCATGTTTCATTTCCATGTGTTTTATTAAAAGCACAGTGAGTCCAAACCAACACACAGACTGAGGGGCTGCTCTGAAGTGGGGATGTAAAGACAGTGGAACCCGTGGGCGAGTCGGTCCTGCACAAGAGTTAACATTTAATTCTCTGAGCTGTTGCTGCCGGTGACTGAACTTAGCCTCCTCTCCTCACTAGCATGTTGGTGAAGCCCGCACAGTCTGCAGGCCCCGAGGCGAGCTGCAGGCAATGTTAGAGCAGCTGAGCATGGAGTGAAAACACAGGAGTGACCTCCAAACCCTGCCCGACTCAAACAGCCTGTTCTTTCTTTCTGAATGACTTAGAAACACGTGAGCTCTCCTCTCCAGCAACACCCATCTACTGTCTGCGCTGTGTGTGTGTGTGTGTGCATTCGGTTCATCTCTGCAGATCTGGGCCATCGTTTGATGAAGAACAGGTTGCTTCCTCTCTGTTTTTGCTGTGCACAAGGAGCGAGCACGGGGAAACCGCATTCCAGAGCAGTGCAGTCAGTCAGTCCCTCTGTGTCTGCAGAGAGGACCTTGCACTTATCCAGGACCTGCCTCCTAATCCTTCCTGAAACACACACACACAGACACACACACACACACACACACACACACACAGGAAGGTCGGCCACCTCCACAAAAGCTTGCAGCGGTCCGTGGGAGCCTCTTGTGCATGTTTAGTCTGCAGTCGAACAAACACGATGTATGCACACATGCAAGGTTTTCAAATCGCTGCCCAGTGGTCCTGAACAGGAAGCGCAGCTCTGCGTCCAGCCTCTAAACTCGCAGCTGTGCCTCTTGTCTCTGTGCCACCTCTGTTTCCTCACTGTCTGGGGTTGGACCTGGATCCGTGTCTCTAATGCAAATCACACACTAATCTGACTTACTGTGACTTTCCCTAAGACCTTTGACGGAGGTTTGTTTGCTCAGTTAGTTAATATCTCACCTGTACTGGAGAAAAGACTGAAATTAAGACTGAATCCAATCATAGATCCCACTCGCCGTGGGTTTCCTCCTCCGTGAGTTCTGTGTAAATGGCGGCTCACCGGAGACGCCAGGGCCGGGGTGAGAACAGTGGAGCTCTGAGCACCGCGGCGGCCTCTACTCCCTTAATTAGCCGTCGCCGCTGACCCCCTCCCTGAATGTCGTGACCCCTGACGGACCAGAGCCATTCCTCTCAGGCCTGCTCTGCTGTGTAAGCCTCATTTAGCACCGTTCACCTCCTCCCTCTCACCTTTAAGTGGGCTTTGTTAGCTTTAGCATTGCGCCCACTTTGCAGTGCGGACAATTTTAGTTTAATTGAGTTTAATTCGAGGTTTAAAATGTAAAAAGAGTCCCAACGTTGAGTCATTTTCACTTTTTCAGAGCAAAGTCTGATCCGATCTCTGTAACTTTGCCCGTAAGGTTTCACCTCGGTGCGCTGCAGCCTCCAGCTGTGTGCCCAACCCTGCTACGCAGCCTGCAGCAGCGAAATGCATCGCAGATGTAGAGTCATTAAATATTAAATAAGTATTTGTGTTAAAGGGAATAGAGCAGGTAACACCCACACGCACTCACACTCACACAGACACACTCACACAGACACACTCACACACACACGCTGTTGGTAGCGTCATTTAGTTGATTCATTCCACAGCAGGGGAAACAGATTGTAAATGAGCAATTATAAGAATAATGCTGTTTAACATCTCATTATTAACTTAACGTCTTTGTTAGAAATAAACGGCAGCGATAATCACCACGAGACTTAACACGTGTGTGTGTGTGTGAGTGTGTGTGTGAGTGTGTGTTTGAGTGTGTGTGTGTGCGCATGTGTGTGTTTGCAGCAGTTTATATAGAGACCAGGAGAGTTAATCGTTCGCCGGCTTTCCTGCTCCTGAGCTCTTCCCACTCGGCTCTATTAGCATTCAGGATGGCTCCCCTCTCACCTTCACACACACACACACACACACACACACACACACACAGGGACAGACAGAGAATGAGAATGATAGAAATAAGCGCTTAACAATTCAGAACAACTTTCACAACTTAATCCCAGGCACATAACACGGCAGACAAATGTAGTTCTCAAGGACGGCGTTTGAAAAGGCCGTCAGCGGGGGACCGGCGCGGAGACAAAGCACAAAACGCTGCTCTACACAGAATCAGAATCGGGGAATCGGCCTCTTTGGAAACTCGCTGTTGTTTCATGTCAGAGTTTCACGCCACGTTGGCCTCTGCTTTCCCCCCTAAACAAGATATCTCTTGTTCGTTCTCGCTCTTCTTCCATTTCCTGCCTTTCTTGCTTTATTGAGAATTGCGCAAATCATGTCTCTCCTGTTATCTCGTCTGAGCAGGAGAGGAGGCGGCTCCTCTTTTTTGTTTTTTTGGAAGTTGCCAACACACTCCTCTGCCGCTGCATCTGCTCCACCGTAGCCGGAAAATGTTTAACCCGCCTTGCTCTGCAGACGGCGCGTGGATCTGCGCGCGACTAGACAGTCGCGATTAGAGTTTGAGGCTGACGGCGAAGTCTTTTGAAGGTCCCCGGAGCTCTCTGTGCCATCTTTCAATTCTCGACCTACACATGTGCGAAAAAACTTAAATTAATTAAAAATTGTCACTTTTCTTTCTGAATTTCGTCGGAAAAGCCTCCGGGAAATAAAAGCAAACAACAAAAACAAAAGCTGGAGATGCTGCAGCGGCTTTTATGCGAGGCTGTACTTCATCATCCTGGATATACGCTTAATTTGCAAAAAGTGAGTTTCTAACACGAACGTGCTCGTCACTGTCCGTCCTCGTCGCTCTCTCTCCTCCCGTCAGGTTGTTAGTTAGTCTGCGCGCTCTTCGCCTGTCCCCATCTTTGTTTGCACTCATCTCCTGGCGTCCTCCGCCGTTAATTACCGCTCAGATGTCGTTCTAGCTTTCACCCCGTCACCGAGAACAACCCTTCAGCAAGGCCGTCTCTGCTCCCGCTGTAAACACACGCATCTCGTTTGATTCCTCTGGATGTAAGAAAACCCTGTTTTCACAGAGGACCGTCCCGCCGTCTGCCCCCTTTCCTTTCCGTCCTCACCTGCACATCCTCTACGGTGCCGGGGTGGCTGTCCCTCTCCGCACTGCTGGTTGTGAACGTGTTAATTCTTGATTAGAGTTCACGCCTTCGCCTTCCCCGATTTGCTCCGTGGAGTGAGAAATCACTTTCTCAATGAGAATAATTGAACACGGGCAGGGGGGTGCCAGCTCATTACCCGCAAATCACAGGGAGCAGGGGCACCTTAGCCGAAGACAATAATGACTTCAGGGAATAAAAACGGGACCGCCAGCATGGAGCCGAACCGTCGCGGGCAGCAGAGAACAAAGCTGGGAGAGGGAGATGTGCACGCTCCGAGCGCCGCTGCTCAAAGTGAAATCATTATGTGTTTATCTTCCTGCATTTTCAGTTTAATCAGTTCGCTTCTTCCGAGGAGGGGGCGGCGTTTACGCGTTTTAGGGAAGTGCAGGGGCGAGTCTCACTTAGAGCAGCACTCAGGCAAGATGACGCAAAGTTGATTACACCAAAGCCCAAATAGACGTCCCCGTTAAACGGTCGTTCAGAAGCCATCAGCACCAGAACCTGACTCCGGCTCCGAGGACGAGAGCGAAACAAAACCACGCAGGCTGATGAAAGTATGTTCTGCATCAGCTTCGGCCGAACAGCTGAGCTCTGTTAACGCCCGGCTCTCCGGCACTTAGCTGGACTTTGGTGATTGACAGCGCCGGGTTTCCCACAGTGCAGAGTCATTCACTCCTATTTATTTGATTTCTTTCTACTTTCTCACCCCCCCCCTCTCCCGCTCACTGCTTCTTCTTTTAATATGCTGCACATTTCCACTCTGCACAGAGTGCCAAGCAAGTCCACTCTGACACAATGAGGCCCATTGTCACAATAAGCTTTTCTCACTGTTTTATAGGTCCCATTAGGGGGCCAATGCTTTTAAGTTGCTGAAGGAATGTAATAAGGCCCCGGCCGACAGTAAACATCCACATCTCGGGGGCCAGCGGAGAAACATGAGAGCGGCGGCCGCTTCGCCATTCCCGGGGCCGATGAGACCCGTTTCATTTGCATCGGGCGGAGAACAAAAGCGGTCACAGTTGGATGCGAGCGGATAGGAATGAGGCCGTGTCATTTCAGAGCCAAGGAGATGGAGGCATGGAAAGCCTCTTCAGAGAGAGACGTTAGCGGGCTTATCGCTCCACTGCTGTCCCTCTCACACAGGCGTAGCCATGGTAGCCAGCCACTTTGTGCTGCGCCGTTAAGACATATTCGGACTCATTGGGAAATGTTCTTCATCTTGCACCATTTCTGTCAAGTCTCCTGTTAATACTGGACAGGGGAGAGCTCACAGAGACGCCTGTGGCAGCTTGATGCAGCTGTAGGTCCTGCTGCCACGTCACAATAAAGAAACAAGCAGATTTTGTTCTTCAGCTTTTAAATCTTCTGTAAAATGCTGCTTGAACCTCATCTCCCGTGCAATTTAATGCACGTCGCTGCGGAAAAGTGATTCCTGTCCGTAAAGGAATCACCCTTCACCGAGTGAAGCACAAATGCATGATGGGGGTTCGGGCAGCCATTGGCTCTCATTCACTTAAGCACAGTTATTATCCTGCAAGACACAGATCTCAAGACTTCCCAGATTCGACGCTGCGTTCACTTCCCATTTGACGGTGGCGCTGGTTTTGTGTCTTCAGCTAAATCTAAATCTTGGGTCGTGGAGCTTCCAGCGCATTAATTCTCCATCCAGAAGACAAATTGTATCACGCTTGGCTGCAGGTGCCGACCATGAAAATGTACAGTAACTTTCATAAAAGTACCATAATGTTCCCGGTGATAGATTGCCTCTCTCAAGCTAGTTTTAATCCCCATATTTCAATGAAATGAAAGGACACCGGCGGCTGTCAAATGTCAGAAAACAGGGAAGAACCTCACTTTAGAGGATCCTCTGCAGTCAAACATCCCCGGTGTAATCCAGTGTCTCGATTATACCGCCGGACGCCCATACTGGCTCTGGAATACCCCAGATGGAGGTAATGGTGTCATTCCAGCAAGGAGCACCGCCGTAATGTTCGGCGCTCCGCCCTGCAGAGCAGCTTTCCATTGGAGTCTTCTCCTTTTTATGGCCAAATGTATACAGGCCATGGGAGCTGTTGCATAGAATAGCACCCCTGCTGAGCTCCATCACAATGTTCTCCGACGCTCCCACATGCATGCGTGATTTCAACCAGAACCACGCTGACAGCCTTTCCCATTTAAAGATGGTGTAGCTGCTCCGCTTTGTCTGTGTGTGTGTGTGTGTGTGTGTGTGTGCGTGTGTGTGGATGGTGGGACTCCTGCTGAGGGTGTTTACGATGATTGGCTTAAATATGCACAGGCCTTTAAGTAAGTATTCCTAACGTTAACCCGTGCGTGCTCGGTTCGTGTGCCGCGCATCGACTACCCGTGCTGCGCTCGGCTTTGTTTGCCGTGACCCTTGATGATTTCCCCGTGCTCTTATCTCATCAGTGATTGCAATCACTTGTTGTATTTAGCCGGGCTTCAACCGTTCGCTAACTAGCTCGTTTGATCGATCGATGCGTCGTCTAATCCTGCACTCGGAGCCGCAGCCTATGCAAAGAAAAGCGTTTTATATTGGAACAATCACAGGGGCGCTGCTGTTTGCGCCTTTCTTTACTCCATCTTCCCTCTTTGCTTTCCTGCTAAAGCACACACACCTGCCACCCACCAACACTTGGCTCCACCTTCCTGGGTCCAATAGATTGCCGTGGTTGTGCCGGAGTCTTCTGGGACCTCTCTTCATTACTGGCCCTCCACAGGCCCCTCATCGCCACACGGCCCTGTTCATTTAGCCCCGGCTGAGAGCAAGGACTCGGCTAAATGGCTTTCTGTCTGCCCCTTATCCAAGAATTTCAGCTTCCAATTAAAACAAAATGGAAAGCGCCCCCCCCCACATCGCCCCACGCTGCTCCCATGACGCTCGAGATGAGGCCCCCGCTCGCCGCCGCACCCCACCTGCTCAAACAAGGCAGCAAACAACGGCTGATCTGTGGAATAGACTGCTCACCCCCCTGTAATAACTCACTGCAATGTGTACCAAGGCTTTAACTTGCTTTACCACTTAATTATTCATAGTTCAACATCATTCACCCTCAATCCCTCTTTCTTCTTCACGTTCAATGCATTTAGAGGTTGAGGCCGCGGCGTGTTGTAGAGGGTGGATGAGATTTCCGGCGTGCATTGCTGTTCTCCGCATTTTCTTTCCCACTGCTGCCGTTAATACTCGCAGATCCAACATTTGCATCCCGGTGGCCGCGGTTTTAAATAGTTCGGACGACAAATTGGCCGTGCAGGGAGTGCAGTTTACGGGCAGCCACCCTGCTACTCTACGTCAGATGATTCTGTCGGGTAATTGCAGGAGCATATATGTCTTCCTATATATATATGTATATATATATATATATATATAAAGAAAACGTATTTAATTACAATCCAGATCAGAACCACGGGTGCTCTCATTGAAATTCAAACACCCTCAATTATTTCAACGAGGGTAACATTCGCTCGCTGACCTTCACAGTTTGAAAGATGGATTAAACGTTCTGAGCAGTGGAAGGCGGACTGTCCTCCCACTCAATAAGCTCAAAATGATGATTAATCTGTGAAAAGCACCGCAGAGCTCTTTTTAATGCATGGGTAAAGACCCGGGATTCAGCTGGGACCATCCGCTCAGCAGGGGCTGCGCACTCAACCCCCAGGATTATCTGTTCAGAATCACCCCCCTTCACCTAAGCCAGGTGTAGGGAAAGTCATAATATCCCTTTTGAACTATTTTTTATATGCACCGGAAACTCTAAATCTGCTTTTAACGCCCCTTTGAAGTGCTACTCCAGTGCAAAATGCTATGCGCACTCCAGGTCTTTGAAACACTACAGTCGTCAAACAGCATTATTCACAGAGCTTGCAGGAGCAGGGAGTGCTCTGGACAAAAGCCGGTGACGGTAACTCAATTCGCAGTAATTCCTACCCGCCGTTTGAATCTCCGGCTCTCTGCTACAGGAGTGGTCTGCTCCGGTTGCGGCCGTTATTGATGAGGTTTGGGAAAAAGTCTCGGGCCTCTCCGTCCGCTTTGGGCCTTTGTTATTGACCTGGTGATTGATTTAAGCCCTCATAATTAGCAGGCCTAATTTAATTAAAGTGCAATTTAACGATACAGTGGGCAAAGGCAAAGGCAGCTGTGTCATTGATAGATCAGTCCGGGCCTGATATGAAACAGGCGCTGGCAGATGATGTATTCCACACACGGCAGGTCTATCATTGACCGAGTCGGAGACAAAAGAAGAGACAAAAATCGTAGCGGAGAGGCGGAGACGAGTTTTTTCCTACAGCGCCACCCGTCCCTCGCCCCCGCCGCCTCCACATCTCCCTCCACACTCTCCATCCTGATGTGGACAAATGCTGCCTCGCATCTCTGATCTAATTTGCTTAACAGCATTAGGAACCTGTCTGTCCCTGTAATTTGCTTCAAGTAAATCCACGTCAGAGCCCCAACTTTTATGAGCCCGGAGCCGCGTCTCTCCAAAACAAAACCGCAACAGACGGATTTAAACGCTGGAGATCTGAGTAGATTAAAAAACAAAGGTGTTTGGACGCACGAGTAATATTAAACGTGCAGATCACTGGCACGACAGTCAGCTTTCATGATATCATGATTTACACTGATTCCTATTTTAGCCGTTGTCGTATCATTTGAGGAAAACAAAGCAAAGATCACTTTTATTATAAAAACAGTAAATGATGCAATATTTATTTTATATTTTTGGCTTTTTTTGGCTTTTTGTTCGTCCAGAAGGGTATAAAGTGCTAAAATTAGCCTTATTATAGATATGGCGGTGCTATCACAAATGCTGCACTCATAAGCCTTGCTGCAGACAGACTTGACCTAATTCACTTACCACTGATGCCTGTAAGCAGTGCACACATGTACTGGTGCATGCATGCAGATGAAGCCCATCGGTTGCTGTCACCGATACATGAATGGATCCGAAAAGCTTTGGCACCGCTGCCTGATACCTAACCCCGCTCCCCACTGCGCTAACCTAGCACAACAACACGTTCGCCTCTCCTCTCCTCGTTATCAAAAGGAGTAGTACATCTAATCTGGAATGCAAGTGCTCTCCTTTGAAGGAGGCCGGAGCCCGTGGGTGCGGGGCGTGAAATATGAAAGGCAGCACATGTCGTCATCAGAGGACAGGCACTGCCTGGGCCTCACCCTTTGGCAGACAAACACAGGAGTGTAGCGTGGTAGCCTCTCCCTCGCGCACAGTACAAAGCGGGAGATAGCAGACGCCGGGGTCACGGCGCTTTGATTTCCTTCCAGGTCTGCAGTTTGAAGTCCAACTGGGAGCTAATAGAGCGCCAAACAAATTAAACACTGACTGAAACACGGGCGGATGCGGCGGTACGTTCTGCGTGCAGCTCCCCTCGCGTCGTCAGCTTGCATCACCGCCGTCCTCAAGATCATAACAACATAACGAAGATAATGCTGGACTGGTTTTTGGCCTATCTGCTGACACCCATTAAGTGCCATTTAGGGAACTTGTGGGCTGGATGAAGGAGGTCATTATGACCCTCTCATCATCCGCTAACCAGTTTAACTCTTCGCCCAGCCCTGTGTAATGTTCCCTCATCCCCAGCATAAATGTAAATAAGCGTCTCACGCTCATTGTGATGTATCGGTTGCTGTAATGGCGTTGGAGTCTGAGGGGCGGGTGGTGATTAAAGGGTTAAGGACCTCGGAGAAGGGTGTGGCCGGGAGCTTGGGTGCAACTGTCACGTCCAATCTCTTCACAGCGGCCATTTTGGTGGTAATTTGTCCATAATGGCGGTTTCCTCTGAGGCGACGGATGAAAGACCTCCTGTAACACGAAGAACGCGGCACGCCTGGTAGACCCTGTGGCGGCTCTGACCAGGTCCCCGTCCTGCGCCGTGCTCGCTCCACACCGGCATCGCCTGTTGTTCAAATGTAGGTGTCCGACGCCATAAAGCCGCTTTTAGCTGCTGATTGAAAACAGCGAGACTCTGGCTGCGGCTGGGGTGGAAAAGCATATTGGTAATTGCTTCGTGAGGTCAAAGGAACTTTAATAGGACTATTAGGAGTTATTACCGGCAGCTTGTCTTTGTATGTCAGTGCCATTGTGCAACGCGGCGCTGCTGAGGAGTCCGGTTCGGTTCCGTCTGTTGCACAGTGTTTAGTCAAACTGCATTAACTGGAGGTAATGAGGGTCCAATTATGGCTCCTTAACCTTTTTGCGGAGGAGAGGGAAAAGCCTGCGTGCCGCTCTGTGCTCGCTGAAAACAGATTCCTTTCACGTGTTTGTTACCTTTGGCTGCTCTGCAGTTTGCATGAGGGGCGTGTGTCGCCTCGCGCAATTAATGTTTCATATTTTTAGCCGGCCAGATCAGGGCCGAGGGCCGGCCTTCTGTAAATATTTCAACAGCCATTTTTCGCCGATCGCTCTTGTTAAATTGCTTGTTTCCTTTGTTTTGTTTCATGCGGCGAACACGCCACGTCGTTCATTATGAGACTTTTCTGTATCCTGTTCTTTGGCCTGCATTGTTCTGCCGGCTACAGACGGCCCATTGTAAAGGAACGTGTGACATGGTGTGACTGTGGGGGGGTCGGGGGGTGGTGGTGGGCTGTCACGCAGATGTGGACCTCGGCCCTGAAGGAGGGGCGGCGGCCAGAAACACACCATTCGCCGCGACCTTTGAACCCGTCCTTGTTCAGCGCCCGACGCCAGAGATGGACTCGGGAGGGAGTCCCCACCCCTTCCCTCCTTTCCGCGAACAACTGCATGTCCTAACTTGCCCACAGCTAATGGCCTCACACACACACACACACACACACACACACACACACACACACACACACACACACACGCTTACAGTAGGTGCCCTTTAGGACAGTTGCTGATGGAGGATGACAGCTCCTCAACACACACCCTTTGCCCTCACCCTCCAGCAGTGTGTGTGTGTGCGTGTGCGTGTGTGTGTGTGCAGAGCATTCTCCCTCCTGAGCAGACAGCTGCTACCTCCCTCCCATCCTCCCACTCTCTTCTCTCCCCTTGCTCCTCTTACCGTTCTAACCTGCCTGTCCATTTGAAGGTAACAAGACTCTGCACTTTGCTCTCCCTCCCCCCCTCCCCCCTCCTCCCTCCCTCTCTCTCTTTCTCTCCCCCTCCTTTTCTTATATGAGTCTCAATAATGTAATGCAGCAGCTGTCCGATGGCCAAGCCTCTAACCCTTGCTTTTGCTTCCCTTTATTGTTAAAGAGGCTGGTGGATTTTTGGCCACAGATCAGGGCTCTGAGCCCTCCCTGCTGCACCGGGGGGGAGGGAGGGAGACAGAGGGGGAGGGAGGGGAGGAGGGTGAGCAGAGAGATGGAGAAAAAGAGAGAGAGCGCTAGGAATAAGTGCCATGGAGAGTTGAAAAGCCTTGTTGCTTCCCCACTCCACTGGTTACCAAGGGATCAACGGGGTGCTAAAAGCACTCAGGGGAGGAAGGAATGGAGGGTTTTTAGAGGGGGGGGGGCACAAAGAAAAAGAGAGGAGAGGGTGAGTGCAGGGGCAGAGAAAGATGGTTGTATATTTAACCCGTGTCTCTCCTCTGCTGTCACTCAGTGCCCTGCTTTGCCACTGACACCGGGCTATACGAAGGCGGGCGGTGAGTCTCTGCAGCCGTGCTCGAGGACTTCGCCGCGTGTAATCTCAGTCTCGGGCGTTCGTCTGGCGTCGGGATAATGAAGAGTCCGCGGCCTCGCTGGCTGGACGTCCCCGGCTTTAGCTCTAATGAACCGCAGTGGCCACTTACGCACCGCCCCACGAATCCAATGTCAAGTGTCAATCATGTCTCTGTGTTTACGGTGGAAATTGAGCGGCGGCCGGAGCGTGTCGTGCATTCAGATGTGAGAGTGAACCCCCCCCACACACATACACACACACAGACACACACACAGACACACCCCAGCAGCGGCAGCGATAACGTGCTCTTAGTTTATCGAGACACCGGCGCCGACAGAAGCGGCGGTGTCTGTCGTCAGTGTGACAGCGTGCTTCGGTTTAACGACGCTAGACATCGCCGCTGTTTATCAGTGAAAATATGATTTCTACTCTAATATCACAGATGTCCTTGGAAGGACAGTCAGAGAGGGGGTGAAGGTGGGATCACCAGCATTTAAGACACACCCCCCCTCACTTTGTCCTTTCTGGCCCGTCACTCTTTCACAGCTCGGGTTCTCCTTCCTGTGTGAACTCGCTCTGCTTCTTCTTCTTCGTCCCTTTCGTGTCACTTTCACAGCTCCTCTCCTTTTCCTTTTTTCTCTTTTTCCTCGCACCATTTGTCTGGAGTGCACCTGAATAGAAATATCACCTTGCCCCGGTGCTGATCTGATATCCACTCGTGCCATTTTGCAGCAGTTCTACCTGTCACACTGGCACACACTCAGCCTGCGTGCATTGTGCTGTTGGCCTGGTGCGAGTGAAGCATCTGTGCTGTGACAATAAAACTCTCCGGTGTCCTTCCTTCTCCTGTATTTACTCTAATCATCATATATCTACCGTTTAACACATTTTTCTTTTGGTTAAAGGCACAATGTGTACAGTCAAGGGTGGTCTACTGGCAGAAATACAGTATAATGATCATAATTATGTTTTAATTAGTGTGTAATTGTCTGAAAATATGAATTATTGTGTTTTTGTTGCCTTAAAACAAACCCTTTATATCTGCGTGTTATGTCGACATGTTAATACAGTAGCCCAGAACAGACAAACCACCTGGAGATCATCTCTGCTGCAGTCTGCACCCTCGCCGCCAGATGCCACTGAATCCTCCTCGCCGCTCCTTTAAAGCGAAAAGACGCTGAGGGGGGAGCGGGAGCTGCAGCCACTCTGCAGCCACGCTCGCCTCCCTCCTGCAGGAGCAGACAGGAGATTGTTGCTGAGAGCTACTGAAGTTAATTACATGTCACTTTCTGTGATGATACACCGTGAATCGGCTCTCCTCTCAGATCACTCTGTTCTCTAATGAGACAAAGGCGTCGGGCGCCATCACCGAGCATGAAAACTGCTTTTAAAAAAAAAAAAGTTCAACATCCTCATTTAGCTGTCACACCTCAGTGTCTGCCAAGCTCGGCCTGCATCGTACGCTCATGGGTTTATATTTATTCCTCTTGGCCTCCTCCACTCTGTGCTCTCCTGTCTACGGATTCCCACAGGTGGACGGACACATTGTGCACACTGTATATATGCATGTATATTAAAACACACCCAGCCGACCCACAGGGGAGGTTTTTATAAAAGCCTTTGTGAGTAACGGGCCCCGCGAGGCACACGGGACCGTCAGCTGACATGTAATTAAAGGCGGGGGTGACTGGTTGACTGACTCATTTTCATACTGGACGGTTAGAGACGGGGGGGGCGGACAGGTAGGGTGAGGCGAGGTCTTTTAAGGTACACCGCTGATGAAATTTTCATGCCCTCATCCCACCTTAACTCCCCCTCTCCCCCTCGACCCTGAGGAAATAAATAGAGGAGAGAGTCTCTCTGCGCCACGCCTGCACCAAACGCCAAAGATATCCTGGCCTCTGAAAAGAGGTTGAATCCATTTCCATAAAGAAACCAGGAAGGCACAAAACCTATTTGGGTGTGCTTGACATTTTAGTAAAAGAGAGAGAAAGAGGAAGGTGAGGGGGTGAGGCCGGGCGAATAGCAGCGGCTAACAAAGCGTGTCAGCAGACCCTCCCAAGGAGACGATGCACTGTCTGGGTGCTGACAAGCTCACACTCACACACACACACAGAAAAACACACACACACGAGGGTCAGCGGTTACTAACAGGACGAGAAGCAAAAAACAAAATTCACCTCCCGCGCTGATGCTCGGCGTGCTCGTCACTTCCTCCTGTGACCTTCAGCAGATGATGATTAGTTGAGATTGAGCCCTGTGTTATTAAATATGTCTTGCTCCCATGTCATCGCTGCATGTAAGTGCCCTGCTCGATCTGTACCGTCTCCATAAAGAGGGCTCGGATAAAGATTTTATTCCCCATTAAAGCAGAGCGTGAAGCTGCTCGGCCTTGTCCCACAGCCTAGTTAAGTCCTCAGACGTCTGGCGTGCCTGGAAAAAGCCGCCGCCGCCGCCTCCCCGGCCCCCGCCGCCTAATGGCCCTGAAGGAAGATGAGTAAATGAAATGAGGAAAGTGAGAGAAACAAATGACAGCGGGCGCGACCGCTTTCCTTCACTCCCGACCTGATCGCATCACCGCGGTGCCACGCCCCAGGCCCGACCTGATTGACTGAGCGGGAGCAATCGATCAGGGCCACTTTGTCACTACAGTCGCTGAAGAGTTTGGCCGGGGAGGCGGCGTCAGTGCTCCCTCACTGAAAGTCTCTTTTGATTTAGAATAGAGGCCGTTACTTGCTCCTGCAGGTAATTGGATTAAAAGCCAGAGGAGAGATATGGGCAGAGGAGGAGGAGATGCAAACACAGCCCAATAGAAATAATGACAAAGGGTTTTTTACTCTGCCGGGACAGTCGTTTAATGATTTATCCTGTCTGGTTTTCTCTTTTTTTCCTCTGTTCGTAGGAGGAGGAGGAGGAAGAAGAGCGAAGGAAACAAGAAAGGAGGATTGAACGGATAGAGCCAGTAGGGAGGGCTGATTCCTCATTGGAGCATTCACCTGTGTTAAGCCTGGAGTGAGTGATCCCCTGCACCCCTCCCACCACCTGCATAGGCTATATTTGATAAAAGTTTATTATCTAATTTACAAAATAATAATAATAATTGGTTCTGGTATCCAGCTGTGGTATAAAGCCGTGCAGATGGCTTTGGTCTTATTTGTCCAGAGGCTCACAGCAGTAACCCCCAGTCACATTTAAATAAACACCATGGCGTTTCCATGGCGACTACTTTCAGCACACACTTGCATATAAAAGTGAATTGCAGTAACTTCGGTGATCCCACAACTTTCCATACAGCTCCATCACAAGGTCACACCGATAAGCCGCAGCTGTGTTTGGTGCTTAATTTGCAAATGTTAGCATGCTAACATGCTAAACTATGATGATGGATGTGGAAAACAGGATTCCTGCTACTGCAGCATCTCAGCACTGTTTTCTGAAAACATGTTAGAATGCTAAAGTTAGCATTTATCCCAGAGCACCACTGTGCTTTGGTGTGTTAGCGTGCTAAACTTAGCATTTATTCTGCCACACCACTGTACTTTGTTGTATTAGCATGCTAAAGGTAACATTTATCCCGAAGCACCACTGTGCTTTGGCGTGTTAGCATGCTAAATTTAGCTTTATTCTAAAGCACTACTGTGCCCTGTTGTCTTAGCATGCTAAACTTAGCATTTATCCTGACGCACCACTGTGCCCTGTTGTGTTAGCATGCTAAAGGTAGCATTTATCCTGCCACACCACTGTACCTTGATATATTAGCCTGCTAAAGTTAGCATTTATCCCAGAGCACCACTGCTTTGGTGTGTTAGCGTGCTAAACTTAGTGTTTATTCTGCCACACCGCTGTAACTTGATATATTAGCCTGTTAAAGTTAGCATTTATCCCAAAGCACCAAAGTGCCCTGTTGTGTTAGCATGCTAAAGTTAGCATTTACCCCAAACAGAGCCTGGCTGCAGACTCTGGTTCAGTGCTTTGTGCAACACCAATCTAATGCCATTTTCTATCTCCAGCCCTGCACAAACAGCAGGCCCGTATCTGCATGTGTTGACGCCACTAATAAGAGAGAAAATATGTTTTTATAATTTGGGTGAACTGACCTTTTAATTTATCACAGTGATAACAGAAAGGTTAATAACTGCCAGAACACCATCACATAACAAGCTTAACACATTATCACCACAGGACAATGACAACACAAAGTGTGCACAGAGGCAACGCCTTCCTCCATCGACACCGGCACATCGCACATCTGCATCAACGGCTGCTCGTGTTCATTTGTCTTCACGTCTTTATCCACGCAAATTAACCTTCTCCTCCTCCTCCTCCCCTTCCTCACACGTTTTTCAATTAATCTGTTCTCTTTTAGCACAACAATCTGATCTTAATCACTTAATTGGAGTCTCCATTTGGGTTCCTAATCGACCCTGAGGTCCACCAGCCTGACTTTGTAATGGATGACTTTGTATAGGCAAACACAATGCAGCCTTCGTCAATAAGGCCGCGCCAACCGCCTCCTCGTACATCCCATTGACGTCTTGTCATGTTTGACTGTGTCGTCTTTTATATCCTGCTTTTCTACATATTCTTGTCATTCCTATTATTTGTTATTCATGCATGTCTCCCCTGCCTCCTCCTCCTCCTCGTCCGCTCGGGCCTCATCCATCATCGTCCTGCAGAGGCATGCTCAAGCCGGTCGAGGTGTCCAATGAAGGAGGGCCCCTGGGGATCCACGTAGTGCCTTTCAGCTCGCAGGATGTCAGGTAAAGAAATAAATAAATGAAATCTGAGAATCAATGCAGCTTAATGCACTAAAGCCAGTTAGTTTCACCATCCAGTGCATCTCCTGCCTCCTTGGGTTTGAAGCTCTGTGGATGCTGCTTTCTTTTTACTTTCACTCGTCATTCCTCTGATGTGTTTTCTCACTTCCTCAAACTGTCTGCTCTTTCATATTCATCTCTTTTTACATGTTGCTCTCGGCTCGTCTGTTCCACTGACTCTGATTCTCCTGGCCATGTTTTTATTTTTGTGAGTCTCGCTGCTGAAACGCCGCTCCCGTTAGCCAGCGCCGCTCACATCCCACAGCTCAAAGAGCCCCCGGTGGGAATGAGAGAAACGGATGAAAGCAGCTTTGCTCCTGACTGCACAGTTTTTCCAAGTTGAGTTCTGCTTTTCTTTTATTCTAACCTATGTCCTCAATCACAACGGTGTCTCCTCTGGCTCCAAGGTGACGCTTGCTTTTGCCTCTTTTTGTTTAACCGATGAGGAGTGACGACGGCGGGGCGACACGGGGAGGAATGCATCCCAGTTTATAGTTATTCCAGAAAAAATAAAGGACAGAGGAAGTGGCCGGATGTAATCAAACTAAAAGCTTGTGTCGAACACAGATCCCTGCTGCACGCCAAGGGACTGGCACACCACCAAGGTGAATGTGACTACTCAGCGCTGGGAGAGGGGGGCAGGGGACTGAGGTGAAAAGACGGAGTGAGGAGATGAAATGGGATGACATTTGAGGAGGACAGGGTGGCTGTCATTGAAGATCGCTGCGTGTCGTTTCTTTGGGACGCTAATCCCATCGCTGCTCATGAGCAAGTGTCAGGAAACTATATTTAGCTCTGACCTCGCGCGATTGACTCCCTCAGACGCTGACTTGTCCTGAGTCAGAGGAGGAAAAATAATGATTCACGATGAGTCGCACGGAGCAATATGCGCTCAAATAAAGTTCAAATGCGGCCGTTTATCTGACATGCTGTTACACTTAAGCTCCTCCATATTCCCATTAAATCAGACTGCATCTTGCAAGATGTAGCGGGAATGCTGCAGCCAGTAAATTTCTTCTCCATCAGCTAAGGTCGGCACTAATAGCTATCAGAGCCTTCAATTAACTTCAGACATGATAAGACTTAGCGTCTGGTCAGTGGGATGATGCTAATGGCCTGGCCCAGCTCTTTCCTGTTTGCTGTGAGCTAGGACAGGAGGCATTAGGCTCAGCGGGCTGTCATTAGTGTCTAGACCAGGGCCATGGGGGTCAGACAGCCAGCAAGACCAGACAGCAAACAAGGAACTGCAGGCACTTGCATTCTGCTTCACTGTACTGACATCGAGTTAGATCCAAGGGGTGGGGGAGGAGGGAGGGTGACAGCTGCAGGAGAGATTCAGAGAGACTGGAGACCCAGAGTTTCAGTCGACAGTATCTCTCTCCCACACACCCACACAGATCCTCACCTGCAAACGAAGCCATGCAGTCTGTGAACAGTGTGGACTTAGCTTTAGCGGCGCATTCCCGCACTGAGCCTCTGTCTCTGTCTCTGATCATCTCCCAGTGCTGTGCACGCTTACATATACTGCACATCTGCACACACACACACACAAACACACATGCACACGCCCCCTCGCAGATGCATTCTTTGCTTAATGAACTTCTCGTGCCATGACCAGTTTCGATTGTAAACAAACTGTGGACATAATTGCCGCGCATAAACGGGCCCTGATTGGATTATTATTTGATTAAAGGCAGTAGATGGGAGCAGGTGGCCTCGATCAAATCACTTCTCAGCAGTGCTGCCCAGCCACAAGATGGAGTCAGTACAGCCATACAGTACAGTGACGGTGCTGATTCTTGTGGGACTGAGCAGGCCTGGTGTTTTTCTCCAGAGTCTGCAGAGACTCTTCTGTCTGCGGCCTCCTCGCGCCTATATTCGGTAACTAATGGATTCACAGCTTTGCCGCGGTTCTCCTGCGTTCCCCGAGTAACTGATTAGTATCTAAAAAACTGTCAATGAGATAGGGAGGAGTTGCGAGGGCGGCAGTGCATTACAGTCATCACAATAATAGCGCTTTCACAAAATCATCCTCTTCCTCAAATCTCTAAAAGATGCCGCTTTATCCCCAATCCTCCCCGCTGCTGCTTTGAATACTGATCAGGGATCAGCCAAAAGTCCTTTATCTACTGTCTCTTGTCTGCTACCAGATCAGAAGTCATTAGAGTGTGTCCACGCTGTAATCTCCATGCGCAATGCTTTGTTTTCAAGCTGCCAACACTTATGGAGATAAAGCACAATCATGTCCACTTCCACACCGCCCGCAATTACTCTGTGCTCGGCACACTTAAGCCGACCTGGCAGAGCCGGCTCAGACACGGGGAGAGATGGAAGGGCCTTTTGTGATCTTTAATTTCGACTTAATGCTGAACCATTTGCTCCCGTTGAGGCGCCGAGATGAGTCTGCGGTGTGAGCGTGGACGTCCACATTATGCAGCCAATTAGAGCAATGTCCTGAAAGTGGCCCTGTTTGGTCGAAATGCTAAAGAGCTCTGCAGGTCTGCCCTTGACGTCTGCGGTAAACAGGGTCGCAATTTAAATGTGCCGTTGTTTACGAGTCCGGCGAAACGACAGGAAGTAACTGAAAATTATGAAAAGCACGCAGCGTATGTCCTTGCCGCTGATAAGCTGTTGATTGCAGCATAATTTACAATATCTGGTGAATCTCAGTTTGGCTTCTTAATAGTTTTGGCTGTGATGTATTTCATCATTATTTTTAATTTCCCCAAAGTAAGCCTCCCAAACTTTTTGTCAGTTTATGCAAGGACACCAGACGTTTGCACTCAGTCGGTCTACCTGCTACCTCAGGCATCTGGCGCCTTGGAGACGGATGGAGTTTGTAGTTCTGCTGTGCGAGCGTGCATCAAGATCTCTTTGCATGCGGTTATCCTCGGGGCCTAAGCAAAGCCCCAAAGGAGCTCACTGATGTATTTATTTAGAGGTGGGAGAGAGGGGGTGCAGGGAGGGTTGGGAGGGGGGTATTTGAAGGTAAAGGTTGCCTTTTTTGCGGAGTGCTGAGACGGCACCGCTGAGGAACTGCTGGGGTATTTATTCCAGCACTGCCGGCTCTCGTCTTAAGCTCCAGCGAAGGCAACTGCGGCGTTTCCTCTGAAGCCGCGAGATGATCTCTTAGCTGTTGGTCCGGATTACCTCAGACAACCCGCCCCGTCATTCTCTCCAACCTGCCCACCGAACAGGCAGACACAGTGCGGGACGGAGGCACGGACAGAGGCTTAAAACGTAGTTAGTAATGCAGCGCTCCTCCGGGCGGCAGGAAGAACGCAGGTCTTTATCCGAGCTTAAAGTTTGGAAAGTTAACTTTTGGTGACAGCAGCGTGCAAACAGTACAGTACATTACAACAGAGCTGCAGTTACTTTGTCAACTCTCTATCCCTGAAGAATAACGACTGAAAAACTGAGTTGTTCATCTTTCCATCCCCTAGACGTGCTCCCTGACAGCTCACTATCAGCTTATTACCTTTAATTAATCACTCACTGCTCTTCCTCCTGCACGCCTTCTTACGTGCAGTGTTTTTCCTGCTGCTCTCTGTTTTGACACGTGACTCGTGTGACTGTGTGTGGTGTTTACTCACCGGCAACTTCATCAGGGGACACTTGTGTGGTCCAGCGCGACACCTTTCAATACAATGCACACAGATTTCATTGCACCAGTCGGGCTAATGAAGTGTCCGGTGAGCGTCTTCGCCGCAGTATGTGTGTAAACCGTGCCTTTTATCTGTGAGCTGTTGTGTGATCGTTCCCAGGACTCAGGGCCTGCTGGTGAAGCGTCTGGAGCCCGGCGGCAAAGCCGAGCAGGAGCAGCTCTTCAAGGAGAACGACTGCATCGTCAAGATCAACCAGGGGGACATCCGAAACCTTCGCTTCGAACAGTAAGCTCGCAAAAACCCGATGTCTTTGTGTCTGAAACGCCGCGCACCAAGAGCGTTCCCGCTCTCAGTAAGTGTTTGGATCGTTTCAGTATGCTGGAGTGATCGGTGATACAGCTCGTCCTGGCGGCGCCGCGTTGGGCATGAAGCGCGGTGACGGTAAATAGTGTTGCCGTTGATAAGTGGAGCCTAAACTTCAGGGAGACGTGACGCCCACGCGGCTGCACAGTAAAGCAGAAATACCACCGTCTTTGTTGGCTTCGCTGTGATGGGTCTGTGTTGACCCGCGGCCCGTCACCACCGCGGCGCCCTCTGATCCAAAACCGCCCACGCTCTCCTATCAATCCATCGCCTCCCCTTCATTTCCTAAAGTGGAATGAAGATATAAACCTGAGGCTTCCCCCATTTACCCAAAGCCACCCTTCTCTCTCTCACACACACACAGTCTGTAACACACTGAGCTGTAAAGTATTATCTACACTTGTGTGTGTGTGTGTGTGTGTGTGTGTGTGTCAGGCTGAGAAACAGATTGCTTCTCCTCCAGGCTGGATTCCGGAGGCAGCGAGCGGAGCTCTGCTCGGCTCTCTCCCTTATCATCCACAGCTCCACGGGAAGAAATAGCCCGGATTCCTGCCAACGAACGCCCAGCCTACAGTCACACTGGGCTGGACACAGTCATCTAAAACCAGTGGGCTCAGAGCCACCCTGCTGGATGATTGACACAAACTGAGACAGGAACCAGGTTCTGGAGCCTTCTCTGCACCCAGAAGCAGCTCCATCACTGTCAGGACTTTTCTTATTTGAGCCCGACGTGCCTGAACTTTTCCAGCCGACTCTGGCGAAGATGAGAAGAAGCTCTCCATCAGCGATCACGGTTACCGTACCGCGTTATGTTAATGTGCTCAGCAGACTGTGCGCACAGCCACTGAGCTTTTAGCATCCTGGGTTTTTTTTGTTTTTTTTGCTTCTTTTCAAAACGACGCTATTGTCATTAGTAAACATCCCAGTTTCCTTCCAAGCCCTTTCTAGTGTGAAAGAGGCTTACAAACCAAATCCACAAGGGAGTGATGTTGTGAAGCGCTCCGCACTTACCCTCCCCTGCCAAACGCACACACACACACACACACACACACACACACACGCGCGCGCTCCTCACCGGCATCCAAATGCATATGATGTTTGTGATTCTGCATGAAAATTAGGTGCAGGAGCTAAACTTTCTCCCCTCCCCTCGCGCTCCCGCTCCCCCGCCCACCCCGCCTCCACCTCCCGTTGATTGTGCGCCGCGCAGAGAGCGACAGTTTAAAGTGATAGTCTAATCTTCTCGGATTGTTTTGCATGGGTAAATATTTTGAGGCGCTTAATCTAACTGAATGTAATGACGCATTGATGGGGTGATTTATTATTCAATCAGGCCCGCGTGGAGTCTGATTACTGGAGTGATGGCACTGTATATGTGCAGGTGGGAGCGCCGCGCGCACACGCCCGCTCGCTCGCTCAGTCATCACCCCTCAGTGAGCACATGTGAGTGGGGTTTTTTTGTAAATTACCATGGGAATAAAGACGGGAGAGGCCAAATCCTGCAGGAGTGTCTCGCCTCTGTGACACAGCTTGAATGAAGTGCTGTCTGTTCGCGGCGGAAGCAGCTTAGCGCCTGTCATTTGGATAGAATCAGCACGGTATTACTGGCGTGGTAATGGCGGTCTGGAAACAGGAGGTGGGATTGTTGGAATCCAGACATCCACAGCGCCTCTGGCCCCCCTCGCGCTGCAGTGCTCAGCGCTCCTGGCCACTCTATCTATATGCTAAGTGCCACCGGCAAAACCAGACTAAACAACTCTTGCGTCTGGGAATGATGTTGAGCTCTTGTCTTGGCTCATTTGGCCCCAAAACTCGCGGGAGACTCAGTGTGTGTTTTGACTTTTTTTTTCATTTTGCGTGTGAGGAATCAAAGTGTGTGTCCGCCCACTTTGGGACCTCATTGTCTGGAAAGCTTCCCTGATGCATGATTCATCGTCTCTGCTCTGATTGTCGAGTCAACTTGCGTGTGGCCCTCTCCAAACACGCGCCGACACAACTCTACTGTAGATCCTGCTCGCGCTGTACGTTCCACTGGCGTGATGTAGAACACACAACGCTCCGCCACTGACTCACAATGCTTATCTCCTTCCTGCCGTGATGCTGGTAATTATAGATAATGTAATTTCTGTCAGCTGCTGCTCTGTGGTGAGTGGCCATGCGATTAGCCATGCTAGCCGCTCAGCATACCGTAACCATGTCACCCTCCTTATCCTCCTACATCTGTCAAGTTATGATAGCACATTACTGTACTTGTATCTCTTATCATGCTAAGGCTAAATCACTTCTGTCTGCATGACCTTCCCTCTCCCTCTCTCCCCGCAGAGCCCAGAACATCTTCAAGCAGGCCATGCAATGCCAGCGCATCCTCTTCCACGTGGTCCCCGCCGCCATGAAGCGGCAGTACGAGCTGCTTTCGGCCCAGAGCGAGCTCAGCCCGCCCCAGTCCAACAGAGTCCGCTTCAGCCAGGACTCCCAGCTGCCGGGGAACAGATCCAGTGTGGTGGGGGGGCTGATGTCCAGGTCTGGACCACATCCAGGCCTCAACCACAAGTGGGTTTGACCCCTTATTTGTTTCCTTGGTGGGGCTGCGCAGCAAACACGCACGGCAGCAGGAAATGAGCGTTTTCGTAAAACTAACAAAAGTTCATGTTTGTGCACGTAATTAGGCGAAGCAGTCTCCCAGTTTCCATTCAGTGCAATTCTGCTTTAATTACACCAGTCAATGGCTTCCCCCTAATATGTTCACCGTGAAGCCATCAAAGTTTAAAAGCGACACGGTAAAAGGCGAGAGAGCAGTTTAATGCTCATTTCTACCTGAGATCTGCGAGCCTGCATCGCTGATCATCTTGTTAAAAGCCCATTTTATCTGCCGGTGGTTACTATTAATTCCTCTAATGTCTTTGGCCTAATTCCAAAAAGCCGAACATGTGGTTGTTTATCAAACAGCTCCTTGCCTACAGGTTTATAGTATTAATTTCAGTGACATAGATCCATAAATCCTCTGCTCGCTCTCTCTGCGTTACGTTTAGTCAATTTGTCAATATCCCCTGTTGCACGGAGATAATCATTTATTGTTAAAACAACATTATTGCGCGTCTCGCTGTACGTTATAGAGGCTTGACAGATGACGGCACAGCGACATATGCTTGATTTAAAAGAGCATTTATTATATTTATCAGCCCTCAGGAAAGAGGGAGAAACCAAACAGATTAAATTGACGGGAGGCAGACGCGGAGCAGACGAATCGAATTAGCAGAGCGCAATATCAGAACTTTCACATCGCAACGACCCGAACCCCACGAGCAATTTGTCAGCCAATAAATTATTGACCCGACGGGAACATTTTCATCAACCGATCGATCCGCGGAGCAGACCGGGTCAGGCCGGGCATGTCTGTTGTCCTCTGCTGCTGTTACCGTCATGATTTCCAATAGGAATGTCGTGAATGTGATGTTTTGCCGTGATATGGTGATGAAACAATGTGTTCCTGCTGAAATCGATGCTCATCGTCATCTGGGAAACGTTAATCTACAGCCGCTCAATTGAAATAATACAAAAAACACCAAAGCGGCAACAGAAGTGTCAAAGGAGCCAAACTTCTGCTCTCTTCTCCAACACGCAGTCACCAGGGACCCCTGGCAGGAAGCACCCCAGAGCCCAGCCGGCGGTACGCCACCTTACCCCACGCTTTGGTCTCCAGGAGCTCGTCGGCCCCGTCCCCGTCACTGCAGCGCAGGATAAGCGCAAACCCGTCCACCAGCTCCTACCTGAAGAACAAAGGCCGCAGGTTCAACATCCAGCTGAAGAAAGGTGAGAGCCGGCACTCACGTGCTCGTCAGAGGAGTCAGATGAGAAGGTAGAAGCTTGAGCAGACGGCGGGAACAGTCACACAAACCGAACACTTGTTGTTTTCCCGACCTTGGAATTGGCTTTGTCCATCTGTGCGGTGTTTCCCCTCACCTGCGCACAGTGCACAGGTGAGGGGAGAGGCACGAACAGCAGGGAGATCCATTCGAGAGGCGGCGCAGAGCCAGCTGTTGGTGATCGGGTTCAAACCGGGTCTCAGGCGTGCTCAGATCAGACAGAACCACGAGTGTCTCTGACTCGGCGTCAGGCAGCCGGTGATTTCATCAGCAAGGCTCGACTTGATTGGTGATGATTGGTGCAAATGTGCAGAGATAACGTAATAACGCTTAAAATGTAAATGAACTGCTTTAACTGAGCACATTTAAATGTGCACCAATAAGGTTAAAGGAGGAATGTCTGTGAATCAGTCTGCAGTGCACAGTTTCTCAGCCGTCTGAAGGCAGCAGGACCGTCCACTGTGACCCTGCACACATCCGGCTCTGTTCTCAGGCCAGTTTACATCCCGATTAACCCCGTGTCACAATATGATTTCCTGAGGATGCAGCTCCTGTGACTGCAGTTAAAGATGCAGCAGTGTGGCTGTATCGATGGTCGTCAGGCGGCCGACGCTACGAAGCGTGCAGGTTATCCTTCAGGGGAAAGCAGATGCAAATGACACCTTCCTGCCTCCATCGCCCATGTTCCGCTCCGTCACTCTGTCTTCACTGCTCATTGAGACAAAGGGGACAAAAGGGTCAAACCATCATCTGTATGCATTTATATTATCCAGAGTAAACAACCGGCTGAGGGGGCGGTCTGAAATCTTTCAGGAAATATTCAAACTTCTCTCCTTGCCTCAGGCCGAGCACGTTAACCGAGCGCGCTGAGAGCAAACAGAACGACCGCTTCGTGAAAACAGAGTTTGTGGTTTGATGCATCACCGTGGTCCTGCGGTTGAAATATTAAGATTCAGCAATCAGTCCGTTTCCAGCTGCGGCTGGTTTGTTTGCAGACCCGGACAGGCCTTTGATATCGGAGCAGTCGTACATCCGAGCCAACCATTGTGGTGGGTTTACTGCCAGACTCCATCTCATTCCTATCACCTCACTGTCTTAATGCACGTCGGCGAGCAGTTGGTTGTGAAGTAAACCAGCGCCGAGGTGACTCGCCTCCTCTCCCTCTCTCTTTTGTTGCTCCTTTTCCAGTTGGAGGGAGCAGATGTTTCGTTGGAAGCTGGCACTGACGCCGTAGCAGCGAGCTTCAGGGAATAGTGCTGCAAGTGAGGGCAGCAGCGTGGGCTAAATGCAACTCGCTCTGGGGAAATACAGTCGCAAGCTGCTCTAATATGTTTGGCGACTGTCCCTGAGCACCGCCAGCAGTTTCAGAGTCTTCGCACGGCGCGGGGAAGTTGTGTTTTTTTGTTTATAACGTGATAAAGCTGCTCTAATTTTTGTGAAACCGAGCCGGCGAGAGACCGATGCCAGTAGCTCAGTTTGTTTTCACCAGCCACATCGCTTCGTGGACCAGTCGTGACTCTAAGTATGCTCTCGCCCGAGTGGACAGAAATGGTTTCTCAGATTATTGCCCATGATTTAAATGGGGCCGGCCGGATCGCACGAGCCTCGCTTGTAAACTGGCGAACTCTAAATGGAGACGAATTGCCGTCCAAACGTTGTCGAATTGGAAACGTAACACTAAAATCGGACGGAGTCGAGGGAAGCGCGGCCCAGAAGTCCGCTCCGACGGCTCCATTTGATTACCATCAGATTTTATCGCCGCTAATGTACTTTTAGAAAGGCTTCGGCCGTTTTGTTGTCGACTCGTCGTGATTGTTGTGACTCAGCCTAAGTGGCTCTGAGTTCCGAGTGGCGGGAGCAGATCTTGCATGGCAAATTAACAAAGAGTGCCTTAATCAAATACCGCAGCCGAAAAGGACATACGCGCCCCATTAAGTCATTCTAATGTGCCTCAGCCTCTCCTCATGTTTGCTGTTTAATTGGCTTATTGGAGCCAGGATTCCAGCTAATCCAGAAAGGGATACAATTACTTTTATCCTGGTCTTCTGTTACCCAAAATAAAGACGTCAGTGGTTAATGACTGCAGGCCTGTTAGAGATGCATTCTCCTAATGCGCCCGGTTGGAGGCCGTTAACGGTCGGGATCTTACAGTGGGCCGGAGCTTGATTCTGCTCATTAGGCGGCGAGCGTGCCAGGGGTGAGGAGAGGGACTGGCATTGGAGGGGGGAGGTCACAAGATGCTGGATGTTGAGGATTTGCAGACTCCGCGATGTGCAGCTTATCCGACACCTGTGCCGCAGAGTGATGATCATCAAAACACGCGTCTCATCATTGCATCTGTAGTTTCATCCCGAGTGCAGCAGCTCCGTGGAGCCGCGGCAGCTCTGTGACCTTGTATTAAAAGTTTGGCAAACTCTGCAGGATCAACATCCAACGAAAACGACGGCAGCTATTTCCGTCCGCCCCGTTCGTTATCACGCCGCACTGATGGGGAGATCACAGCGCGTCATTATCCTCAGCCACTCAACTTTTTGCCTTTATAAGCAACCTCGTCATCACCCCGCCGCAAGTTTGTTTGTGTGCAAAAGTTACGATCCGCGCCCCCCCCACCCCACCACCCCACCCCACCCCACCCTTCCCGCCTCGCGTTTCTTGTTCATCAACACCATCACTGTCAGCGAGACGACAGACGGCTCCGACAGACTGCTGGAGAGAGACATACCGGGGAAAAGTAGGTCATGATGAGCCATCAGAGGTGCTGACAGCTCTGTGAAATGAGCAGCTACTTTGACTCGAATACTAATCACTGTTGTTACCGTCAGAGAAGCCGCCGCTGAAACCACAGAACGCGACTCCCCTCCCTGACTGCTCCGAACGCCGACGGCTAGGTTATGCATGGTGGGATCTGTCTCTCCGAACGCAGCTCTTAATGACTCATCTAACAGCGCTATGTATCTGGGCTGCTGCATTTTTAAATATTCTGTCAAAGAATCCCCCAACAAACGCGATTTATTTGCCGCACCTCGTTCCCCAGCTGACATTTCAAACCGTTTCTTGCTTTTATTTGACAAATTCAGGTCTGGTCAGCGGAAAAGGTCAGGCCTGAGATCCTCTTATTTATCCGTTATTGTATTTGCCTACTTCCTCCACACCAGCAATTCATATTCGTTTGATGAACCTTAAAGGTCAGCCTTAAAACCTCAAGCAAATGGCTTTTCCCAGCTGATGTCTCAAGTCTTTTCTCAGTTTCAACTGTTGCATTTACCGCCGCGCAAACAGGCGCGCAGCAGCTTTTACTGAGCGCTGCTTTCCACGCAATGCAAACTTCAGACTACCTATATATAGTAGACGGCTGCTCTGACCCAGACGTGATTTGAACACAACCTCCTGGTTTGTCATTGCACCAAAAGCTCTGAAGGCTTTTTTGGTTAAAACATCTGGCGCACGGTGCACAGACGATGCAGAAAACAGCGTTTCTGCTATTGAGGTGTCCCGCGCTGCGCTTTAACAGGCTATTGACCGGCATGTTGATGCATTCTGCAAATCCATAATCATTCACTGCTCTCTGCTTATTCTGGTCCATAACTGGGCCTCTAATCCAACCATAACTCGCGTAATGGCTTTACAGTCCACATGCACTTATCATAAACACTCAATTTTGGTTCATAGCATTGAGGCTATATTTAGAGCTGGGGGCATATTTTCATTTTTACTTTCTTAAAGACCCGAGGGAGACACGCCCTGATGGCAAACCGATGAGAAACGTCAGGATGGAAGAAGCATGTTTGCATCAGAACATGGTGGAAAGCCATAATTTGATCCCCGCGTGGTGGTTGCTCATGTTACAGCAGCGTGTAATGAAAAGGACGCTTCAGAAATGGTTTCAGGAGTCTGGCTTCGGCCCGTTCCCGAGGAGTCTCGGGTAAAAGAGACGATTTTAGGTTCTTTCCTAACTTTCATTAGCGCTTGCACATGCATATCAGTCTGGACCAAACACTTCCGCACACCACACCTACAACCAGCCGGAGCAACAAAAGCCCCGTGTTGCTTAGTTTACGCTGGCTGTCTGTCAGTGTAACTCTCTGAAGTGAAAGCAGGAAAATGGATGTCGCTGTGTGCACCTGGGGAAACAAATCTTTTGTCGCCGACGTTTATGAACTCATACGGAGACGCCCGAACACTTTGCCAAACGTAAACACATGCGCATTATTTACTTCTCGCACCCTCAGAACCGTAAAGCCTCTGCGGAGCCGTAAATCAGCGAAATTATTGCTGTTATATCTCTGCGGTGGCGCGGCTGGAGAGCATGCAGGCCGACGATCTTTCAGTTTTACAGCCCGGGTTCAGACGCCTCTGCAGGGACGGAGCCGAGCGGAGCGTCCTTGAGCACGGCGCTGAAACGCCTCGCTGCTGACGGTCACATGGAGACGGCCAGGACACCACGTCGACACCGTTCAACACCTTTTCAGTGTCATTTCTCAGCATCCAGGGTGCAGTGCATCTTCTCCAGTGTCGGACATTGATGAAACTAGATTATGGCCTGAAACGGTCGCAGCTGAGTTGAGTTTAGGCCTTAACTACCTGCTTAGGGTTACATTAGCATGCAACACGCCCCGCAGTCTGCTGTGTTTCTATAAAAATATATTTTAAACTCATTTCTCATCAGAGTTCTAACTATCTGTTTGTTTTCCATGTCTCTGCAGGCGAAGAGGGTCTTGGGTTCAGCATCACATCCAGAGACGTCCCCATCGGCGGCAGCGCTCCCATATATGTCAAGAACATCCTCCCTCGAGGGGCCGCCATCCAAAATGGCCGCCTGAAAGCCGGAGACCGGCTGCTGGAGGTGGGGCAGCGCTCTCTAACTCCCCAGCCGTGACGCAGTGTTCACCAGCTGTGCTCTGATTACTCGTTTGCCGATAAGGTTTTGTTCCAAAATTCAATCTCGCCGAGGCTTCGCTGAAATGAATCAAACACGCCGCGTCGCCTACGGCTGCGACGGTTCAGCTCCAGCTTTGAATTGCTGAGCAAAAGTGATTAGAAGGAACAATATTTTGATTATACTTCAATCAGAGTGACGTGAAAATCAGCTAGTGCTCACTTTAGGGGGAAATAACCCGTGTTTAATTCCAGCTCCGACTGGCTCACGGGGCGATCTGAACAAAGGTCGTGTGGAGGCCAACGATCCCCGCTCGCTGAAGTCGGAGCGCTCTGATTTGACTTCTTCTTTCTTTGTTTTCGCTCACATGCGTGCACTTATACTCATGAGTGTGTGTGTATGTGCAGGTTAACGGGGTGGACCTGAATGGGAAGAGCCAGGAGGAGGTGGTGGCTCTGCTCCGAGCCACGCCCATGAGCGGGACTGTGAACTTGTTGGTGATTCGCCAAGAGGACTCCCTGCTGCCCCGAGAAGTGGTCAGTACCCAGCCGGCTTCTCACCTTATAATCCACTCAGAAAGAGGAGTCATCACGCTGACGAAGGATTAAATCACCCCTCATTCCCACTATTTCACTTCCAAACTTGAGGAAAACTGTTTTTTCCTGAGCTGTTTCATTCGTTTAGACCCATTTGTTCAGGCGTTTCGTTACAAATACGACTATTGACCGGGAATTAATCAAACTCTTTGCTGATATGATGCATGTTTCGGATCACATGAGTCAATTTGAAACGGCGCGGCCCGGCTGACTCAATGAACTCGCTCCAGGAATGTGGTAAAGGTCACTACATGTGTAAGAGTGCAGCTGGGATGTGGATTAGTCACGGTGGCTGCGCTGATGTGTCTTTAACTGCTGCTTCAGGCCGTCAACCTCTCCTTCCACTGTAGCGTTTACATGCTCGTGTCCATTCTGTGATCCTGGATCTATTTCTTCAGGATTCATCTACAACATATCCTAAACATCGATGTGATGAGTAATATTTGGTTTGTCTAGGGGCTTTTAGAGCTTCCTGAAAGCTGTGAGCTTGCAAAAGAGGCATGATACGTAACACGACAGCGTATAGTTCCCACGTGTGTTTACCTCTGCTGGGGGCGTAAAGGCGGAGCAACACGGACCCAAACACACATTCAGACAAGAGCGAGTGATGTGCATGAGCAGGCGCGGTCCCAGCTTTAAGCATATGCGCGCACACACCTGCGCAGACACCCTCGAGCGGTGTGTATGAGCAGACACGAATGCTATACAACTTTGGACACACACGCACACACACACAAGCCCACATACAGGGTGACTTTGGCTGTCGTGCAACAGATGGTGAGGCTACTGCCCTCGTCCAGGCTGCGCTCAGTCGCTCTGACAGCAGGCGCGGGTGTCACAGCACCTTGGCAGCGCAGGGGCCCCCGGTGCCATCCGCACTCCCACCCTTAATGCTCAGCCTGGCACCCGGGCTGCTAACCCCGCCATAGGAGCTGTTACATCGGTAGAGTAATGGCCCTCTGAGACACATTTTACTCTGCTAATGTGTTAGAGATGCACCGCCCCCAGACTCAGCGCCGCGGTAACACACGTCTGCAGCTTTACTTTAATTTTAACATTCATGAAGTGGCAAACGGGCACATGGTTCATTCTTAAAGAGCCACAAGATTTAAAATCAGGCCGCGCCGCACGATCTTAAAACGCGGCGTCGGCGTAATAACTGCAACTGCAACGCAAAGTGGCTGCACACGGCCGCCGCGGGCGTCAAACCTCTGACCTTCAGGTTACTCAACAAGCTCTTTAAGACACTTGGAGTGTGACTGGAGGGATGCATCAAACTGATTCATGCCTCTTCTCAGCAGCCGTGACAGCAGGTGAATGATGCCGGGAGGTGAGGTAAAAGATGCACGGCTGGCCCCGGGCTGTCGACTCCCGAGCGCTGCCGTGCGACGGTTTGACGGCTGCGCTCGCTCAGCTCCTCAGGCGTGACGCGATTAGAAAAAGCCCATCATGGAAACACTGTCTAATAATCTCCCTCTGTTTTTGCTTTTTGTTTTTTTCTGATTTTGACCGGCTTCTCCACGCCGACAGAGGCTGCTCGTTAATATTTCATCGCTCTCCGCGTCAGATTAGCATTTTGCTACTCCCTCTCTCCCTCGCCGCTCCTTCTTTTCCTCCTCGTTCCCTCGCACGCTTTCACATCTCCCAGCAGTGCTTTCACAAATCTCAATAATCCTCACAAGTATGTTCATAAAAATCAGATAAGGAGGCCGAGGCTGTGCCGATGACAGTTATTGCAAATAAAGCATGGAGGAAAAGTACGGTTGGTAATTGCCTCCTCTGTCACACACTCTGGATGAGTGTGTGTGTGCATGCACGTATATATATATATCTCTATATATCCTGCACACATCGCCGGGACATAAAGGCACACGTATGGCCGAGCACTTATGTGCTGTCATTCATGTAATTCCCTCAATGACAACGCGATGATGTTTTAAATTGCAGCGTGAGTGACGTGCCAGTAAAACCACAGGCATCTGTCAAAGACATGCACACACACGCATGCACACGCACGCATGCACACACACGCAGCGGCAGGAGATCCGGCCGTATGGATGAAAATAGAAAAGCTCCTTTTTTTTGTCTAGTTGACATTTGCCTGCCGATGTTTAATGTCAGCGCCGAAAATCCCTCCACGTCTCCTTTTGTTTAGACGTTTCATTGTAAGCCGGGCGCACGGCACGCGCCCCCGGAGGAATTAATTTACCCTCCCAGCGTGTTTGTGTTGCGTCTTTAATTACCACGGTCGGGGTGTATTTTGACATGCTTTCAGCGGCGGTAGCAGTCGCTCTCGATAGCTTTCAATAAGTATGTACTCGACGGGAAGAGAAAAGGTTAAATGGCAGCAGAGCGGAGCGGGGCGTTGCCTCTGTGATCCCCCTCGTCTTTGTCTGTCTGCTTACCTCTCTCCCATCACGCTCCGAGGATATCAATACACACCCTCAGACAGATACATTATGTTGTATCAGAGAAGCAGAGCAGCTTTAACCTTTAGCAAACACTGGACTCGTCACTAATACGCCTGGCCTTTCCTGCCTCTCTTAGTTTCCTCACTCTGAGACTTCCTCCGGTGTGTTTTCATGTTGGCTCTGCAGGATGAACCCTGCAACCTTCAGGTGAGAGGACGCGTCCATTAAGAGGCCGAGGCTCATCAGTGTCTGTGTGAACAAAGTGGCTTTATGCTGTGCTGTTGCTTCACCTGACAGCTGTGGGAGTGTGACTCAGTGATCTGAGCAGACTAAAGGGAGGAGGGGAGACTGATTGCTGCCCCCTACGGGTTTGGAGGTTAATGCATTAACTTGTATCATCAGAGGGAGACGTGTGCGGCAGTTGGTATGAATATGCATGCATGTGCGTCGTGACTCAGGGATTTGTGGTCTTTATGAAGCTTCAGGACTGATCTCTGAGCTGTGACTGATGGTGTGATTCTTATTAGAGGTCAAAGTCACTGAGGAAAGAGTTCAGCTGACACAGAGAGGCTACAGAATGAATTCAGCATCGTGGAAATGTGGATGGACTGGAGAGAGGTTGTCATTATTTTAGGATTTTAAGTGTCAAAACAACGGTTTAAAAGACCTTTTGACACATTTATAAAACATTTACATCTGTTTTTGTTTGTTTGTTTACTTTGCAGCTCACTGGCATCCTCAATACGTCCATACGTCCTGTTCTTGTAGGACCATTCAATTCAAAGTGCTTAAACAAGACGTCATGACCGCAGGCCTGATTTTATTCTGCATTAAAAAAGACAAACTAAGCAAATAACTCTGAAAACAACGTGGTTCACTTGTGCAGTGCAAGCTCCACCTCCAACTTCCTGCTGCACCCTGCTACAACCAAGCGCGACCGGCTGCAGAGCCGTCACGTGAGACACCAGATGTGGGTTGTGTGTTTGCCGGGTCGTGTCAGAGAGTGGAGCAAAACACAAATACTGACTGCAGACGTCACGAAATGATCAAATTATCACACTCTGAAGATCTTTTGACGAGATTAGTGCACGATATGCTAATTATCGCTCATCTGAGCCTGTGTCCTCCTCTGTTTCTGCTGTCAGTCGATCCCCAGCAAGAATAATTACAGTTCTAATCAACAGATGTCATGAAGAAGTTTCCGTACTCTGGAAGGTCTCTGCCTCAGCTCAGCCGCCCCCTCTGTCTCGCTCCCCCTCCTCCCCCACAGCATTCGTGGCCTCAGATGCAGTTACCTGTGTGGTAACGCTGACCACAGCGCGGCTCCGCAGCAAAGCTGTATCAGGAAACACTTACACACACACACACACACACACAAGCAAGAAAGGCACACACACACACACACACCGCACACTTCCCACGCGTAGCCACTGGATGTTTTTTATTGTTGGCATTTATCTCCCAGCGTGCAGCGCTGTTTGTGTTTACAGCTGCGAGCGACGCCGAGCCTTCGGTCCACAGCGCCCGGCGTTGTGGAGTGCAGGTTGTGTTTCAGGCTCCTGTTTCCCCCTCTGTCCTGTCATGACCCAGTCAAATGTCATGCTTGGCGGTGCAACAAGCAACAGGAGCGGTCGCGGAGGTGCTCCTGCCTCCTCGTCCATCCACACCCTGCAGCCAGTGACGCAGCTCCAGGTTAATGCACCTGTGCAAGTGTAGACGCACTAATGACAAGCCACCTCAATTCTGCTGCGTCAGCACGCCTGCAAACACTAAGCCACCCCATGTTAAACCTGACACACACTGTGATCAGTCACATGGTAGTACGGATGTCCACTGCGGCCCCAGCATCCCCGAGCGACCCATCGCCGAGCGCCGTGCTTCACTTCCTGTTAGGACCGCGGACTGTGGAGAACAAATGGGCTCTGTTGTAACACTGTGGCCCACATAAGAGCAATTAACCAGTACATTAAAATCCCCTCTTTATGATCATATCACACTTGTCACTGATCCATTAGTAGCTATATCTGCCAAGCAATGAGAATCTTAATTGCACAATTAATTACGGCCTCTGATTGATGTGACCGCCGAATTTATGGCTCGCGCGAACGCCGGCGACGCAGCAGACGACCGCGTGACAGCATTGCTGACAATTACAGCCGACTAATGGCCTGATTCATGAGCGCCGACCCCGGTGGCCTGGTTTAAAATCCTCCCCGCCGTCTTTTTTAACACCGGGCTGCTCCGCCTGGGGATTGTTTTAGCTGAAGTCGTCCTTTAGCCTCTGAAATCATTATACGGCAGGAATTAAAGCGGCGGTGGCTTTAAATAGATCCCGTATCCAAACAAGCTCCTCATTGTTCTTCTCTTCTAAATCGAGGCAGCCGTCGTCAGTGCGCGGTTGTGCACGGCCGATGATATCTGGGCTGCTTTCCCTGAGACGCCCCCGCAGCAGCGGCACGCAGCTGCCTTTTAATGCCCGCGGTACAATGAGGTTAAAGTTGGAAGACAAGAGCAGACTTATGAAGCCGTATTGATTTCCTCCTCTGCCGAGATCCATTTACCGAGTCGGTAGAGGGAGAAATGAATTGATACGAGGCAAACAAAACACAGCGCCCCGTCTTTGCGGGCGGCTAAACGATACACAGATCCGTTGAGTCGGAGCCAAGTTTGCAGCTCCTTGTTCTTTCATTTACTGCACCCCTCAGCCTGGAGTTTAACCAGAAACGAGTGCATCGTGGAAAAGCAGCCTGTGTGGTAATAGATGCACCTTTAAAGCTGCTTCATTTCACTTAAAACCCGTTAAAGCGTGAGCTGACCGATCGATTTGCTTCGATTCTATATCAAAAATATGCAACATTTAGACTTTTCTGCTAACTCTCATCTGCATCTTGGCTTGTATCCACTGTCAGAAGCATTAACCTTTCAATGCTGCACCAGCGCAGCACGTCGTTCCACCGAGGCGACGATAAAACAGTGCTATCTTAAGCGTTGCGCTATCTGCAGCCAAAAACACGACATCTCTGGCGCTAATATAATTAGATGTCTGTCAGAGTAATGCCTCTGCTCGCCTCGCCGTGGGGATGATGTAATTTGCTGCAACTTTCTGCTAATAAAGTACCAAAGACGGACTCTTTCTTGTCTGTCTTTTAAGGAGTTTATTTATATAACAACAGGTTACTGAGACACATATTTTACCTCGGTGAAACTTGGCCAACAACTCGAGGAGATGACTCATTTCTTACTGGTAGAGCTGATAATTTAAAGTCCTGCAACCTTTTCTCGTTTTGCGCCAGTATTCACACCTCTTGGATAATGAATTCCCAGTCGTCGCCCGTGATATGTCTTAAAAACAGACCAGCTGCTGGAATATAATTGAGTGTAATCAGCAAATTGCTCTAGTGTGACAAATGTCTGGAAATAGCCGACCCCTGCGCTGCAACTTTGCTCAGGTGGAGCTCAGGTGAAGCCAAATTACAGGAATTGCTCTTAAGGCCTTTGGAAGGGAGCGGTGCAGAGCTGTGGTTTGGCAACCCGCAATCACCGAGAGCATCTATGACTTTGCAGCGCTCTGCAGAACAATTTGGCGGCGACGGATGCATCTTAGAGGTCACTTTCTCCCCCGCGTCGTGCCTGAAAATGCCTCTGAAACGACGTGGCACGGTGATGTGTTACCATGGCACCAAAACTCTCTTCCCCCATCTCCAAAGAGCATCCTGTCGCGGGGACACTTTATCTAAATCGTCTGCTGAAAGCTTCATAAAATGTATACTTTGCTTTTACTCCCTGAAGTTTGGCGGAGAAACACTCAGATCACACGCTTCCCCTCTCTCGCCCCTTCTTCTCTTTCCGTTAAGCACCGACACCTTCTGTTTCAGGAATGCTGATGAGCCCCCTCCCTACATTATTAATCTGGCTCCTATAGGAAGGTTCCCTGATAAAAGTGCAGAGTTCAGAAACATGCTCTGTCGTAATTAAAGCTAATGCTGCCAAGCGTGGTTGAAGACAATGCCAGCCTGGTTAACGATTTCCGAGCGCGTCTCGTCGGCGCCACCTGTTTTCGTTTAGCACTTTTCAGCAGCTGTTCCCATAATTATGCTTGCTGTCAGCGCGGAGAACGGGAGGGTGCACCGCAGCATTGTGCTATGCCGATAAACAAGGTAGTTAAAGGCCACTTATGGCGACACAGTCGGTCTCCCGAAGGGGATTCAGCGTCTGTTTTCCAGAGCACATAAAGGGTTGAAGTGTGCATGTGCTGTTGGACATAGCAAAGCTTGAAATGAGAGGCATCTGCTTCACGACGCGCGTCTGTACGCCGGTGCCACTGAAAAGCTTTTGCAAACATCCCCGGCTGCCAAGCGCAGAGTCACCTTTTATTCTCTTATGTTCTCTCCGATGAGATCTAATCGCTTCCTAAATCGCCCACAGAATCATCCGGTGTCAAGCCAGCCCCATATATGGGCCTGTTTCCTGCATCCTCGCGATGCATTCGCGGTGATGCAGACAGATCTGGCCTTCCTGTAGAACCAGACTTTGTTCTGCTAATGAGCCAAATGAGTATTCTCATTCAGAAACCCCCCCCCCAAAGGGTAACAGTCCCGGTTTTCCAGTGCTGACTCAGAATCTGCAGGATTATCCAGAGAGAAACACGTAACGTTGGTTCACAAACACTTAAAACCTGCCACTGGCCTTCAGTGGAGCAGCTCTCACCCCGGCTGTGTCCCTGGGAAAAGGCTGTTTTTGTTTTTTTTAGCCTTATATGCGTTTTAATATTCGGCCCCTTTTGTCGGAAAATGTTGCAAGCAGAAACGCCGCCAACAGAAATTTGTGTTACAATACTTATCACGCGTGCACCACTTTTGCAATTACACCCATGGCTGATTTCTTTTAGCCCTTTTAAATTCATTTCCAATGACCTTTATGTCGCCAAATTGGGCCAAGTGTGGAAAGAAGTTTCCAGCAGTGTTAATTGTTTTAGGCAGTGATGTGCGGAGAACTCGGAGTTATGTGTGAATAGAAGTAATTGTGATTCATTTGTGCTCTCTGTCTCTCTCTTGCATCTCACTCTTGCTTCTTTCCTGTCGCCCCGTTTGTCTGACACACCTTCCTTATTAGCACGTGACGAGTTAAGCGAGGTAGAAACAAAACAAAAGGACCTATTAAGCAGGTGGAGCTCTGCTGCTTGACTGATGAGCAATGCTTTCCTCTGCCTGCCCTCCTCTGCTCACCTGCTCGTGTCTGCGCTCCGGCGCCGCCTCTATCGCCCTCCCCCTGCCAGGACAATAGACTGTTATGAATGGGCGCCGCCCCGTCACAGTGTTAATTAATAAAGGACTTAATCGTATAATGGACTGTGGCTGCACGGGGAGCAGGAAGAGGACGACACGGGCTTTTGTGAAGCGGCGGCCAAACAGCTCTTCACTTCAGCTCTTACGGGGTGATGATGATAATAATAACATTACAACCACTTCATGCAAAATTGGTGAAGTATTAAGTTTGAGCACTGCAACTTTGCATATTTTCAGCCAGCTGTGGCTTCTTTAGGGATTATGTTGTGACTTTTAATGTGATGCAACGTGCAAGCGCTGGCCAGTGGGGTTTTGAGGCTGCCTACCTGTAGCCAGGTGCATGCAAACAACACAATACCTGCAAGAGGAACTCACATCCTTAATTTGAGTAAAGTAGAAACACCAGAAGTCTAAATATACCCCATGAGATGTGATTTAAACAGACATATTATCAGCGAAAGGTAATAAAAGTATATGAGTATAATGCACAATGGCATTTAATTAAGGTTTTATTGCTAAGACTCTTTGTGCACTGCTGGGTAGATGTTGGTGTTGCATGATACTGCAGATGTAATGGAGTAAAGTGCAGCAGAGTAGGAGTATAACGTTGTATTAAATGGGGGGAGAATCGCATCCAGGAGGCCAATTAATCCGAGGCTGACGCTGAAATATGCAGAACCTGTCGTGAACATGGAGTCAAGGAGTTTGCTATTTGACACCATGAGGCAGCGTTGGCATGCATGAAGATGCATGTCAGTGCAGATGATTTGTATTGAAAGCAGCACCGTCAGGAAGTCGGTGTAATCTAAAAACAGCGTTTGAAAGTCGGTGTCTTCACAGGCAGACTGTGTTCCTGGCTTTAGCAGCCAGCAGCGATGGATGATGGAGGTGTTGGGGAGGCTCAGCTATCATTAGCAAGTTTCCGCCGGTGTCCGTACCTGAGAATGTTTCATTTGAGAAAACATTTTAAATCCAGGGTGTTTTAGTGAAGAAATGTGATTAAAAGCCCCGATAACACGGGCGGAATTAGCATAAAACTTTCCCCCGAAGTTGATCCAAACGCAGCCTTTTCAGTGTTTTTACGTCGGTTCATCTGTTGTCAGGACTTTCATGCCGCGTGTCCCAGGTGCTGAGCTCGGAACAATGAGCAGACGCTCTTTCTTCTGCCGCTCAGACGCGGTTGAATCCGGCTCTGCCTGAGCTGTGTCGGTGCAACGAGGTCTGTCAAGCAGCCTGACAAACTCATTCTTGGCTAGCGGCGCTTGTTCCTGTCTGATGAAAATGTTACAGCGCTCTCTCATTCTCTGCCTCGGCCCCGCTATTCCCGGAACACAGCTCAGAGTGGGTGGTTATTCTGTCATCATTTTGGAGGATGGCGCACACACACACACACACACACACACACACACACACACACACACACACACACACACACACAGGGTCCATCCAAAGTCATTTTTTCCATGCAATGCATTACTACCTCCAACTGCCGGCCTAAAAGCCTCTCCAGGGACATAACTCACAGCCACTACTTATTTATTTTATTTTGATGAAACATCTTCATTAAAGATAAAGGCTGACCCTGCCCGTGACGCACGAGGCCGCTCATCCACCAGCGCTCTCTGCAGAGCGGAGGTTGTGTTGCTTGAAACCAGCCGATCTCAACGCGGGAGCTGAGTTAAGGTTCAGTCCGACGTCTGTCGAAGCGTCTGGAAGTTCTGACGTTGTGTTTTTCTACAAGCTCCGAGCGAGCCGGCCGCCGTTGATGCATCACAACCAAAGCTGCATTGGATTTCTCCGTTGTTTTGCTTCCCGTCCCCTACCCGCTCCATCCAGCTGTCTGAGGGAAAGCAAAGGGTCACTTCCTGACAAGTGCCGCTGATTTCTGTAATTGAACCGCTAGGCGTTGAAATGCGGCGCGCTTAGATGGTTTCCAGCGGTCTGAATTTACTAAGGGTCCGGTCACGGGACAAAGCCCAGTTGGCGAGTTGTACAGACAGGTGTAGTGCCATTTTGAAAGCAGGAGAAGAAAGGCGGAGAGAGAGAAAAGGGGGGGCAGATAGGACGGCCGTCTGGAGAATAGGGGCTCAGTCAGAGGGTGTTGAAAAGAGCCTCCACCTGAACGCACCGCTGCATCCTAATAACTCCTCAGCCTTATGCTCTATCTTCCCTTCTTTCCTCTGCTCCGCTCTTTATCCGAGCAGCTGTGAAGGGCACACACCTGGCTGCCATCCATCTGGCTGTGTGTGTGTGTGTGTGTGTGCATGCCAGGGTATTGATGTGAGTCTATTTAAAGAGGTTTTGGGGTGGGTTTCTGGGGTTGATTGCTCTCACCGCCGGCATTGTTCATGTGGATTTGGCTGCCATGGCAATAACTACGCACGTACAGTACAGTCTGGCCAATCACAGCGCCGCAGCGCCGCTCTCGGGCTCCCTGCCGAGCGGGCTCGTGATCGGACAGTCGTCAGCTCTTATCTGTTGAATATAAACGCGTGCGGTGGAAGAGAGCCGGAAACACTCTCATTTCGTCAAACAGCTGCTGCTGAGGCGCCCTTGAGCAAGACACCGAACACCCACGAGCTCAAGTGCAGCAGCCTGACGGCCCACAGCGGAGGCCTACGTGTCGGTCTTGGTTTTCAAACTGCTAGGGTGGAGCGAAGCTTTTGGTTTCAGCACATTTCCTCGCTTACTTTACCTCCTCTATAGCTCAGATAGTCCTCGGTAGGCGCCGAACCACCGAGCGGAAACTAGCTTAAAACCTTCTTCTTGTCGACCGCCGGCTCTTTGATGCCTCCGGTGTTTCCTCTGCACCATCAGCTTCCCCTCACACCCCTGTTCTCCCTCTGTTTGGCTGCAAGTGAGGAGTAAAATACACAAATGCTGCTCCTCTGGTTATTTTTTACAGATGCTCTTTGTTAGACAGCAGTGGAAATTGTCAGAGAAGAGACCGGAGTGGTTGTTTGATGGACTATTTTCCAGCTGAATTGATCGTGCCGGGTGTTAGACACTTCAACGGTAACTCTTGCACACCTCTCTGGCGGCTGAAACGCAGCATTCGCGAGGATCTGCAGCACCGGGCCTGCAACAAGATGCCGCTATGGTAATTTTGAACAAAAGGGCCGCGGATCGCACGGCGGGGAAGGAGGGTCAGGTTCTTAACGTGTCACAATTACCCTTCAAAGGGGTGTTGTTCAAAGGAAGCCGCTGTTGTTTGAGTGCCAAATTGCTACCTGGCGTTTTCAAAGTTCCTGGCCGTCCCCACTGTTCCCACACCGAGCTCATGGCGGTGGAAAGGAATTAGCAGCGCTCGGCTAGACAGTACGGCCAATTGACGATGACAGCCCCGAGATGTGTGACACGCTTGCCATCCATTCGCTTTCTTCTCCTGCTCCCCTCATCTTTCTCCTCTTTATCTTGTCTCCCGCCTGCTTTCCATTTTCTTGTCATTCACCATCCCCGTTCCTTCGGTTGCTGTTCCTTCGGTTGCTGTTCCTCCGGTCTCTGCTGTCTGTTTTATTTTTTATTTCTTTGGTTCTCTTTGTCCTTCTGTCTTTTCACCAAAGTTAAAGTTAGATGCTTCACGCTGCCGTCTGAATGCAACAGTGACATCGTAGCTGGGCTCAACAACAGTTTGCACACTCGGGGATGTTAAGTTGACTCATCAGCCCAAAATACTCGGAGCAGCTGCAGCACTCTTTGTCACTTTTCTTTTTTTTAAATAAAAGGTTATTCGCACATCAGCAGAGCCAGAGCCATTAGTTTTCTTTTGTTAAAGCCGACTCGTGCACAGGAAAATCAAAGAGACGTCTCTCTCTCTCTGTCCCTTAATACCTGCAGCAGTCAGAGGAGGACGTGGTGTTAAACCCCGACGGCACCCAAGAGTTCATGACCTTTGAGATCCCGCTGAACGACTCGGGCTCAGCGGGCCTGGGGGTCAGCGTCAAGGGTAACCGGTCCAAGGAGAACCACACCGACTTGGGCATCTTTGTGAAATCCATTATCAATGGAGGAGCTGCTAGCAAGGCAAGTAGCTACTCCTACCCACTCACTGTCTGACCACCACGCTGCATCGTGGTTTTGAAGACGTCCCCTGATATCCATGCTGCTTCAGTGGCGTGAGGACAGTGTTGGGGATTTTTATCCAAGCAGGAATAATGTTTTCCAATGTTTTATTCACAAACTGTTAAATTTAAGTGTTTATAAATGCCAGTGGTTTGCCCCGAGTCTGAAACCAGAGTCTTACAACATCATTAAAGTGTGTTTCAGAGAAATCGAACACGGAAAACAAGATTATGATCTTGCCGTGGTATTTGTCGGGATTTTCCGGGAGAGAGGTTGCATGTGATCCCTGACATTGTGCCTCGGGAGCAGCTGCAGAATGTGCCCTGCTGTTCCTGCTCAAACCCAACGATGGCCGATAATACACAGAAGAGTTTGATCCAAGCGGTTTACGAGCCTTATCTAACGTCCACCTGACTGTCTTCGCCTGCAGGACGGGCGCCTACGTGTCAACGACCAACTCATCGCAGTCAACGGGGAGGCGTTGCATGGGATGACCAACCAGGAAGCCATGGAAACGCTGCGCAAATCCATGTCAGTGGAGGGCAACAAGCGAGGGATGATCCAGCTCATCGTGGCCCGGGTGGTGTCACACATTGAGGTACCTGCAGCAGTCAGGGTGGAGTCATGATGATGTGCATCACGAGGAGTCTGAACTGATCTGCCTTTGTTTGTGCATTTCCCTTCCCTGATGTTTGCACACACACAGCCTTATGCACACGTTGTGTACACAAACACACACATGCATGGTCCGGGTCAACTCCTGTGTGCGCTGTGTTGAATGAGGAAGAGGGATAGCTACACCTCAACAGCTCTGAATGATAAATGAGTGCCTGTCCTCTTGCTTGCCACCGGCCCCTTATCCATCCATCCCCCATAGGGTTTTATTTGTTGCTTTACGAAGCGCCACCGCACCGCCATGCAAATCTTCAAACAGTCCCATTTCCTGTGCGAGATAGGTGATACCGCCGCACACACCCCTCAATCTCTGCGTGACTTCTGTGGGCCTTGATATGATATCTAAGGAAGCACTTCGCTGACTCATGATTGACAGGCCGGCGGGGTAACGCTGTAGGATAGGCAGATAAAGGAGCGTGTGTTGCAGCTTGGTGGATGTTTGTCATTAGGCAACAGTCAGGAATATAAAGCCCGTCTGTCTTTAAGCGCGCATGTGCTCTTTCGCCTACTGGAGTCAGGATGAGCGCAACGCACGAGCTAACTGGGTGTGAACCGCCGAGCAGCACGGCGTGATTGTGGATTAATGCGGCACGCTCACTCTCGTTCGCTCACCCCGCAGCCAGAGGTTGTAGATCAGGTTTGATTAGTGTTGCTCTGACTCTAATTGGAGCCTGTGTCCTGTGGCTGTGTGTCAGTTTGGAGTACCACGCTGAGCCCCAGTCCCCCTGTCTGCCCTTCACCCTCCCTGCTAACCCTCATCCTCCGAGCGCTCTCTCACATATTATCACCATGACGCCCCGCGAGCTTGTTTTCTTCTTATTTTAATGTCAGTGTTCATCTCCTTTCCCCCCAATTTGTGTTTGTTAAAGCTCAGGACTGGAGTTAAATCCACACAGGTGCCGAACATCTCTGTAACCATACACCTGCTAAGAATAAATAACATAAAACCCCAAAAATATAGAAAAACTCAGCAGGTCTCGTTTGTTTAGTACTTATTATCAGGTGGTTTTCGATGTTGCTCCTCTTCTGGTTTGTCTAAACCGAGAACATACAGCAGAGCAGCGCGGGGTGAACGACGGAAAGCAGCAGGCCTAACGGGAAATGCGGTTATTTCGAAGCAAACCGTTCGCCGTAACAACTTTAAATCGCATTAACTGGAGAATGGCTCACCACTGCCGTCGCCACTCGGTTCAGGCTGAGCTCAGACAAACAACAGCGCCGCATGAGAACCACACAGCCACGGTGCCACCACAGAAGCTAATGCACGGTCGTCTAATCGCACAGATGATCCTGGCTCTTAATTGTAAACGTTTTAGGCCGACGAGTGTTATTGCGTGTCTTAAAATGAGGGGATGCTCTCCTCAAACTGGACTCCCCGGGGACCGCGCCCTCGTCGACGCCGTTTTATAACGAACGGACACTATTTTTGGACATCTCGCTCTTTTTCCCTCAGCCTTTACACCCCACTCCCCCACAGCCCCCCGCTTCAAACTAGGGGAGAGGACACACGTCCCTCCAGGGAGCCCGGCCCCAAGGTTCAGTGAGTTCTATCACTTCGGTCCAGTCACTCTCCTGTCCTCTTTAATCCCTCACCAGCGGGCAGACAGGTAGACAGACTGACACTGAGCAGACAGTTAAGGTCGCGGGCGAACGCAGTCAGAGGCACGAACATGACGGCTGATGCTCGATGAAGTTTATTGCATTTTAGATCCATTTAGGTGACGGTTTGCAGGGAAATTTTGACAGGTTTGTATATAATTTGACATTTATTTGAACATCAGTTGCTATGAGACGGCATATTGGTGATGCTGCAGAGAAAGCCGTAAAGGGTGCGCGACACAAAGGAAGGAGAAGGAGCTGTAACTGCGTTTCAGATCTGTCCATTAAACTCCCATTACAGGCAATCATGCACTGCTGAGGATGCAGTGTTTTCCGGGAGCTTAGTGGTTTGAAAAGGTGCCGCAGAGCCACTGGTGGGGATTTTAATATACTCCGAGCAGAGAAAAGATAAGATTGTAAATGAAGAATTTAAGGTCAGTTGCAAACCTCAAATAAGAAAAGCGGAAGTTAAATGTCGACACAGGCTCCCGGCAGCTGCACCGCCCCCCCTCTGCTCTGCTGTGTCGGCCAGGCAGATACGCGGGGAGTCAGCGCCAGTTTGCCACTGTCACCCAGCCGAATGGGAGTGAGCACTGGAGGCCACCATTGAAATGAATCAGATCCATCACTGTCTGCAGGGGAGAGGAGCCGAGCAGCGCGGCCCTAATGCATCAGAGGGGGGGACTTCGATGGGTGCAGCGCATCCAGGCCACCCCGCTCCATGAAAATTGCATTGATTTCATCATCGCCTGCTGCTGTGGGCTAAAGTACGCTCAACTTTGTCAGAGGGGAGCAGTGCAATGCTTCTTGGTGGTTTAAGCCGGCTTGGTTTGGTGAAAACACACACAGCAGTCCCCAAAACCCGGCATCCATGTTGTTTCTTCATCTTCTACTTGGTGTAATGTGAGAAAAGGAGCCTGCGACACATGGATGAGCCACCTTAATGGAAATGCATTCATTGGACGACCACTTAAAGTAGCACAAACCTATATTATCACTACACACACACACACGCTGGTGCGTCCACATACTGTTTTGACCAAGGTCTCCTAGAAACCCATTTGCTTTCAGCCGGACCTGGGGCTGGATCCATCCAGACGGATCCTCTCAGTGCTGAAGACGAGTGTTTGAATGGGGTGGTTCATGCTGCTGATGGCCCATGATTAAGCCCATGTCTGAGGTGGAGTACCCGGCCTATTATGCTGCCATTAAAGCAGCGGCGATGAGTGGCCTTTGCCTTGGGTTAAAATGAGAATTTTTGCCGACCTCGGAATAAAAGAAAAAAAAAAAAAACACTTTAGCGTGATTAAGGGCGTATTCAAGTCCAACAAAAGCAGCATGGGGACAGTATGGGGACCAATTTTAATGGAGCATGAGCCCGGAAGGTCTTTGTGAACCTGATTCAGAATCTAAAGAGCGTGGACCCTTGTCGGTGCTGTCTGAGGCCTGAAATGCTGAGGTAACGCGCTGAGGTAGACTCTTGGCCAGCCGGGTCAGAGGATAGCAGCTGCACGTTCGCATCCACCACCATTATGGCGTCGTTAACCAGGAGGCAGGAGATTAACAGCTGGTGGTGACAGTTTTACCGTTGTGTGCCTTAATGCTGCTGCAGAAGAAGAAGATGACGTAACTGTAGTCAGCCCACGGAAGAAAGAGCGAAACAGACATTGTTTTGCAAACCAGTCCTAATACAAACAATTAATAATAAGTATAATGCATCTTGTGTGCGTTCAGATGGAGGACGAAGGTACGCAGAAAGTGTGTTAACATTTACACACACAGAAACCACGTGCACACACTCCAATATCCACACACTCTGTGGCAGAATAATTAATTCTCCCTCTGTTCTGGTTCCACAGATAGCCCTTGTTTGAAAAACTACCATTCTGCCCCAGATAGTCAAGCGATATGATTGGTCTCTGCCAATTTGTTTGAAGCATTGTAATTGCATTGCTGCCTCAGAGACTGCATAATTCTTCCCTCTGTATCTGAGTTCTATTAATATAGCGTCACATGTGTTTAAGCAATTAAATTTATGAAAAGTCATTTCAGTTCAGTCTTTTCTTTGGGCCACGTTTCCTGAATGTTCTCAATCTTCCTTTTTCTTTTTTCTTCCGTGCAGAGACTCGAGTCACAAAGTCGTCTGACTGAATCAAGTGCAGATCTGTTACAGTGGTTCGCTCGCTGAAAGTCACTTTATCAGATTTCAGCTTCAGCTGCGCCCGGTTATTGTTAGTTTCTTCTAAACGTACGTGCATTTATTCAATATTTCCACCCGTGTTGAAGACATAATCCCGTTTATGGTTTTTGGAAGTGTTGCTTTTGTCGTCCAATGTTGCAGAAGCGTCACATGTGCCTTGAAGAAGCTGCAACGAGCGCAATTATGCACAAATGCATTAATGCATTGACTGCAGGACAAAAGGATGATCACTCAACTTTCTCCTGCAGAGAATGACTTTATCTGATTGCGAGGTTAGCTCGTTAGGTTTTCAAGATCATCAGCTGACCTCATTTCTGCTGTGGCTACGACTGTAGTCCACGCATCACGAGGATCACTGGGAGACTGAGGCAGCGGTGAATGGAGCTTTCTGGTTATATTAAGCCAATAAAGTAAGAAGGTTTGGGCTTGAAGCTCCCCACTCATCCTGTTTATGAACTTTCACTCTGGTGGGTGTTTGTTTCTGTCTGTTGCAACAGCCGCGGCAGTTCATGACATTACTAAGATATTTATCACCGCAGCATCTAAAAGCTGACAGGCTGATGATAAGCGTGCTTGTGGCTGGGTTTCACTTCTCTGATTTGAAATTCATCACGCGACGCACGCACACGCCTCTCCGTGCATCCGTGATGTTATTTATGACAGAGATCTCCTGCAGACATCGACTGTTTTCCACAGACTGGTTGTGTTGTGGTGGCGGGGGGCGGGGGTTTGAGTTGTCGTCCTTCTTGACAGAGCTACGCAACTTGCCGATGGAGCGCTGCATTAATCAGAGCGACAACAGAAAGAAAACACGCTTCCATCAAGGACGACGTCGTCCTCGTGCTCCGGGTCTGCGTCTGCAGATTGAGTTTAAGTTCTAGACTAATTTCACGTGGTGCTGTTCCACAATAACTCACTGCGCGGAGCTTCACTTCACGTCGTCCTCGCATACGATATTTCTAACTCTCACTCTGTGTTTGTGCTTGTCTCAGCAGAGCTTTCTGTCAAAGACGTCTGGAAACATGAATTTAGGCTTTTTATGGAAAGCGTTCCCCGAGTTTCGACCACGGGAAAGACTCTGCAATCCACCCCAATTATGTAAATACCACGCGGCGCAGGAAACCACCGTAAAATGGCCCAGCGCCTTCAGCCACCTGAGAAACGTGTTTCTGGTTTCCTGTTCTCTCATTTCATTAAGCCACTGACACAGCAACGCATTCGGGGTGAACGTTCGGCGGCGTTTCCCGTCCCTCGACAAATGAACCGCGAGCGACGCCGACGTTTACGACACTGCTGAGGTTTCGATTCACACGACGGCTAATTAACGTCAGGGCTTTAAACTGAGGGAACGTGACAGGCTCAAAACAGCATGATGCATAGTCTGACATAATAACACCAGTCCATATCACATACAACTGTAAACGGAGTCAAAATGATGCAACTAACAGTCTTTCATCTGTGGCCGTGAGGTTTGTAACGGCAACCGAACAGGGATCATGGCTAACCTTCTATTTTGCAAGTGGCTATTATGGAGCATGGTCAGGTAATGGGCAAGCTGGAAAGCTCCTCTATTATGGATGAGAAGCAGCAGGAGGTACAAGGGGAAGATCAAAGAGAGTGCACCCTGCGTTCAAAACCAGCATTGTTGCATCATGGGAGCTCGCAGACAAGGTAGCTTAGTTAACTTAGAGCGCAGACGCAGCAGCTCGGCCTGTTTATGAAAGAGCACCAGAGACGTCTCCTCGGCATGCCAATGGCCCTGTTTGTAATTCACTCCAAACGCATTGCTGTTAGTCACTAAGAGAACGTTTATGCAAAGAGACAAGGGGGAAGGAAGTGGCTGGCCCTAACAAAAGATGTTCGCGTGGATGCGAGAGGGCTGATCGATCGAGCCTTGAGAGAGCTATCAATCAGAACCCCGGCCTAGTAAATTATGGTTTTATTAGTATTGAGCTGACCACTGCTGGGAGAGACCTTAAAACATTGAGATGCCGCCCCACAGCAGGAGCCAGAGAAAGGGAGGGAAATCTGCCTCGACCCCACCCGCCCTCCAGTTAATATGCAGTGATTGAAGTCTAGTTAGATCATGACATGTCGGCGCTATAGCTCCCGTGTTGTCATAGCGAATAGCCGTGATTTATGGAAAGAGGGTAGAGCCGGGGCACAGAGCGGTGCACTCTGGGAAATGCAGTTTGCCACGACACGGTGACTAAATTGAGGAAAGTAGATCGCAGAGCAGCAGAAATGCAATTCCGGCGCTGCTGGGCCCTCATTCCCAGCCGGCTCTCTGAGGACTAACTCATTTAGGAGCGGCGGGGGAAACTCAATACGACCAATTGAGAAAATAATATATTGAATCTGGTGGTTGAGTGGGCTGCTTGGGCATGGTGGAGGACTGCAGAGGTGAAGTGTGAGCTTCAGTGTCTGTAAACCCAAGTGTTGTTCAGCTACACACACACATGCGTTGGTGAATACGTACCTACACATACACCGCACTCACCTAGCACATGATGGGTGCTTGTTAGCTGTGATAACGTCTCATACAGAACCATCACGAGGTCCAAACTTTAATTACATTCTTATTATTATCTAATTGCACGCTCACTGGTACGTGTTAGCATGCTAACACAGCAAAGCATGCAGGAAAAACCTGCAAAATCAGCAGTGAGAGCTCCTTAGCACGCTAATGCTAATCTCACATCCATTGTGTGCCTCAGTGAAGCTTCACAGAGCAGCTAGCATGGCGCTAGACTCTTACCCTGCAGACACGGAGTAGCAGGCAGGTACCAGCATCTCATGAATCTTTAGCTGTGCCGATGAGCTGTGTTGATCATGTAATTGATCTACTCTACTCCAATTGAACAGTTGCCACCCAGTGATGATGAAGCTGCTGCTCCACGCACAAGGAAACTGCACAGTTAGGTGTCTCTTAGGTTAAATCTCTGTAGCTCAGCCGGTGTCGCCAGGCTGCACTGCTGCCTCGGCTGTTGAGTCTGTATGTATGAACTCACATGATGTTTGCACATGGTATGCGGTACTATATATAGAGTTGATGGTTACCCTACGTCTGGTGCACACCTAGATCCTCGTGATTTGTCGAGACAAGGCTCTTGTTGTGTTTAAAGTTGGAGAAACAAAGTTAAACCTGACCAGGTTCGACTTCTTTACCACATTTCCTGCTCATTTCCCATCTGAGTGATGTTTTTGTGAAATTGAGGTTTTGCTAAGAACTCCCTAAAAGACCTCGGCAACCACTTTGGGAAGCGGTGGCATTAGATGAAGCTCTAGGTGGATGTGAGAAGCTAATGAAAGTTGGGTATCTCGCCAGCAGAGAGGTGAGTTGTGCCCGGGGCAGGATGCAGCAGCTTAAGGATTGTAATTATGGCATTATGGTGGAGGTTGACTGGATTAGGGCCAGGCTGAGACCGGGATAGAAGGGGAGGAAATGGCCATGGACTAGACATTATTAGCCCTAGCTGACAGCTTAAGACCAGCCCTGTCAACACACCACTCCTTCTGCGTCACATACTCAACATCAGGCAGATGCTGATGCACAGGCGCAAACACACATGTGCACGCGTCTGCATTGAGCACAAACACACATGAACACAGGCATGCACACGCACACACTGACACTTCATTCACACAGAGACAGAGAAAGGCATTACCTTGAGCACACACACACACACACACACACACACAGACATGCTACGCAGGTCCAGTGGGAGCTGAGCAGCAGATGATCTTGACTGGGCTCCGTGTGAGTCACAGAGCTCTGCCCTCTCCCTCAGTCAACAGGATAATCCACTCTGAAAATGACTAGATTAAGACAGATTAAGGACGTGATGAGGTGATGTGAGCTGCTGGTGAGAAAGACACCGCGGGAACACGTCCGCTTGTGGACAAATAAGCTGCTTTTACCAACTTGATTGTGCTCTCGTTGGGTTTTGAACCCTCAAAGCCTTGTTTTCTTTCTGCCTCTGCGATGACTGACGCTCGTACCGACAGTCAGATCTCACAGCTGCTCCTGTTTGCACCGTTAACCCTCTGCACGAGGTCATCAGACCTAAACGTTTCCGTGAAAGCGTCACACACTTGTCAGAAAACCCTCCGCAAGCCAGTAAACATGCACCGTTAGCTGAAGCATTAGCATGCGCGGGAGCGGCCTTAATTAATACTGGATACACAGAGATTAAACTGCTGCCATTTTGCCTCGGTGTCAAGCCGAATCCACAGTCTGTTTGCCGTAGAAGCCAGTGAATACTTTTAAAATAAGGCTGTTCAGTGGTCAGAGGTGGAGACGGGGACAAAGCCTGGAGACCGGCTGCTCTCGGCAGACTCTGCACACAGTTTCCACATCATTCGGTTCTCAGCTGTTTGCCCACACACACACGTTTCCCTACCTCTCACCTGAACGCCACCACCACCACCCCCACATCCTCCATCTTACTTATTCTCAGCTGGTGACAAATGACAAGTCTCCAGATCTGAAGCAGATTAAAAAGTGCGGCGGGGCGGGCGTGAAAGGGAGGGAAGCGAGCAAAATAAATCTTCATTTCAACAATTTGAACCTTATTGAGTCTGAATCATCCGGGGACACGCTTTTTATTATAGCGCCGGCAGCGGCCGTGGCTCTGATTGTAATTGTGTTGACCCAGCCCCCCCAACGCCCTTTCGCACACACACTCTGCCTCTTTCCCTCCTCGCGACCCGCTCTTATCAACACGCTGTTCCGATAAAGTCCTGCGCTCTCAACCTCATTAAACCTCTCATTTATATTAAACAGCCGATAAGTCCCTCCGTCCTGGTTTGCGTCTCCCAGGGCACGCTACTCCCACGAGGAGGCGACTTGGCAGTGCCCTCGCTCTGCTGCGGCGAGCTCCCACACCCCCACAATCCTCCTTTTTCTTGTTATTCCTTCCATTTGTTTACCCAAACCCCCCCACCACTTCTTCATCTCTCCTCCTCTTCCTCCTGCTCCCCTGCCTCCCTGCTGCAGCCGTCGTCTGATCTTTTACTCCCCTTTCTCTTGGCCGGGAGCCAGCCGAGTGTTGTGAGACATCAATATTAGCCGGGGCCTCCTGGTTTAAAGCGTGCTTGAGGTACAGAGTCGAACTGTGCAAGACTATCTCGCTACGAGGGAGCTATCTGTAATAGGTCCTGTACAGGGAGTTCAGTGCATTCCCGCGGCTGCCCACAGGCTGCTATGAAGCATTGTGGGAAATGAGGCCAAGGCCCAAGCTTTAGTCTCTAGCTCTCTGCACGTGGATGTGAGATTTTCCTCCTCTGCACTTCCCGACTCTTGCCGCGGTATCGCCCATTGTCTCTAAAAATACCACATTTGACAGACTATTGGCTGCAGAAGCCTCGATGCAGTATCTGGGCCCAGTGGTCCCAGACCCAAAGACTAACCGCGAACCGTGTCCCCCTGTCAGGGCTGACACATGCACCGAGCGTACAGTGGGCTCAATAACCAGCAGTGCGGCGTATCGACCACATGGCAAATGTCACTGGTCCATTTACTGGGGCTCATTGTTAGAGACAGCTGTCCATCGGCCTATGGGAAATCCATGGAGCTTTATCCAGCTCCGGCTACTACAGGAGCCGTTTCACACTGCTGAGCCAGAAAATACCGACGTCAGCCGACGTTCCCTTGTGGCTATCAGGCTCAGTTTGGTTTCCAGTTCTATTGATATGCAGATGTGCGCTAAATAGAAGTGATTAATGTGTATTTAATAATGTTAAATGTTATAGTGAAGCCTGAAAAGGAGTGGTTAAAGTATTATTGCAGGGAATTAGGCTGAATTTTCAATCGATGCCAGTCAAGAAACAAAGAAAATGCTAATATTTCAAACCTTTTCAAATGATTTCATGGCACACCTTTTGAACTAACGCTGCTCTTCGTCTCCTTCCCCTCGCAGGAAGCCCCTGGTGGCCGCCCCGTGTCAGAGCACCCTGTGAACGCTCTCCTGGACAACCACGAGCGCCGGATTTCCCACTCCCTGTATGAAACCATCGAGGGCTTGGACAACAGCTCCACGCCGCTGCCTAATATGAAGGGACGCATGGGTGAGTCAGATGTCAGCCTCCCAGCACCTTCATGCCTCTTTGTTTGAGACAACATGGCTCAATAAATTAGATTTTCTGTGGTTTCGCCGCTCACTCCTCATTCATATCGACGGGGAGTCGCCAAACTCGAGTCCCTTGGATATACGGTCATTCCCTGAAATCAACAAAGAGTCTCATCCAGCCAGCATCACCTTGAAAGCCCCACCCCCCGACTCTCCTCATTTCCCAGCATGCTAAGGTGCGCCACATTTTGCTATTCAAACCTCTGAGGGATTACCGTCACCCCCAATCCTCCCTGCCTTCACTCCGCTCCCCACTGGTTCCACTCGGGTCAATTCCCGCTCTACCCAGTTGACATCGGCGGGCTGAGCTCTCGTCTCTTCAGGTGTATTAGAATTGGCAATTCAATCCTCCGGCTGTCATCTCAGCATCGACGGACCTTTCACACGTGCATGCAGACAGAAGCTGGGGGTGATTGCATCGGCGTCGGCAGGGCGTGTTTGTGGGGGGGGCGCGGCGTGTTGACACGTTTCCACGCCCCGTTTCTCAACACACACCAGTCCTTCTCTCATTTTGCCTTCCCTGTTTCTCCTTCTTCTTCCTTTTTCCTCCTCTTCCCCAGTTTCTTCACCTGTTTTTACGATTTTCACCTTTTGTGTCTGTCCGCCGATGAACCGTCTCCTCATCGCTCACTCTTTCTCCCCTCTCAGCTGCCTTCCACCCTCCTCTGCTCGGATGGAGTGAATCTGTAATCCATCAATGATCTCTACACTTTCTCCCTTTCCGCCCTTCTCCCATTCGTTTCCCTCCCGTCCCCTCCCCATCCCCGTCGTCTCCCCCTCCCCAGAGCGGTGCCACTCTGCCACTGATCACAGAAGATCAGAGGCTGTGTCAGAGGCATCTGATGGTTAATTAAGCCTGCAGATCAATAGGCCTTGCCCCTGACACTCTCATCCTTCCCCCTCTCTCTCGTTCCCCTTCTCATTTTCCCTCTTGCATCGCGTCTTTCTCTTCCATCCCGGATCAAATGTTCTCAAATTGTTTGGGTTTTCCTCTCAGTTTTGTTTCTTATTTATTCCGCTGGCTTTTCCGACGCAGGCTCTTCGGAGCGCCGCTGTGATCATAAGCGGCAACTGTGGGCGCACTGATGGAAAAGTTTCCTGCCATTGAAACTTCAAGGGCACCGGGAGCTCGTCTCATCCTGCCGAGCGGGAGTCAAATGAGCCAAGTGGAAAAGTTTTAAGGGTGGGGGTGGAGTGGGCGCTAGAGGAGTGCGTTATCACAGCCGAAGCCCGACGGAGTCGTGGAGTCTCAGATCTTTGACTCGGCTTGTCTCGCAGCAAGAAAGTGTCAGCTCCTCTGTCTCGAGGCGGTTTCTCAGAGTCGCGCCCTCATTAACGTTCGTTCTCTGACAGGTCCTCTTCGTTTTTAAACCGACACAATGCTCTTATTTAGATTTCTGACGCCGTTGCACGTGCGTGAGGTGACAAGCAGCGATCCGCCTCCTTCCAAGACGCGGTCAAGTTTGCTCTTGCCGCGTATCCGATCCTCCTTCCTCTTAAACCGTCGATTCGCTGAAAATGCAGAAGCTGTATTTTCGTTTTGCTGGTAAAATGCATCAAAGTGCTGTCGGTTTAACCGAAGAAAGACAAGAAGAGCGTGTCCTCGCTGCGTCCTCCGTCTTCTGCCCGCAGAGCAAGTGGCAGCGACCTTGCATCTCGCTGACAACACAGAGCGAAGAGCGAGGAGCTAGTTAACCTTGATCAAATGTCAGGAAAATTGACTTTGAAAGCAAACAGCATCAGTATTCCACACACACCGAACTCATTCATGTTAATCTAACGCGCTCTCACTTCTCTGACTCGTCACATATGGACGCTTCATCAGGGCCGCGTTTCGTCTCGTTTAAACGCACCCTCAGCTCGGAGGGTCGCCTCTCGTCGTTGGAAGTGCAGCCTGATACGACTGCGGTGGTGTTAGTGGTTGGGTTTATGCAGAGATTGTGGTTTTGGTTTCACACGGGGCATGAACAGCGGTTTCCGGGGTCTCTTTGACCCCGACCTCCTCCCTGCGTGGGCGCCCTCTCTCTTTACACCGCACCCGACTTCCAGAGCGCTCCTGAACATCCATATGTGACGAAACGGGAGCGAGACTGCGCCTGGTTCATCTGCGCTCTGTTCAACTAATTCAGTTTGATTTGATGCAACAAACAAGCAGACATGGACACATTATAAGATAATCCAGCAGGACTGTATCTCACCAACACTATAAAACATGTTTTTCTGTGTGGATTGCACATTTCTGCAGGCTAGACAGACAATAGCTGCTTCCTCTCTCTCTCTGTCTCCCGCTATATGTTATTTCAGATGGGCTCAGACATATTGCCCGGTGTCTGAGATGTGACAGTTGTGGTTAGAGGACAGATGCTGAGATCGGCTCGGCAAGGTCAGGCAGCGCACAGCCGCCAGGGCTTGACTGACAGCTCGCTGCGGAGTGTATCTAGACCTGCTAAATTACTGAATCATGAAGGCCAGACATGTGGAGTTTGGGCGATGCTGGGGCGCGCGCCCAGCACTGCAGACGCGCGCTGCAGCTGCACGCACACTTGGATTCAGCCTCTGCATCAGGTTCGGCTCGGTTTCCGCCGATGTGGGCCGTACACTCTCCCTCCGAGTAAACGGTGATTACCGACAAAGCTCTGAGGCATTTTCCGTCTTAAGAGCCGGCGGAGGAACTCTCTAACCAAATCAGTTCCCCTGCTCTGCTCCTCCGCTCCATCATACCGCCTGCTTGTGCTGCTCTAAGTGGACCGAGACGCAGAGGTAAATGGGATGCGATGGGTTTGCAGCTCAAGAATTAAGACCTGACTTTGATTGTGAGTTATTGCAGATGGCAGCAAGTCAATACAGAGAAGCTGTAGACTCCATATTTCTGCCAGCCAATGATTGTTATTGCTACGCTCTCTATCTTCGGCGAATAGTTGCCCACGTCCAATGGATGCCTTATCTCCCCTCATCCAGGTATTGATCATAAACCGGACCGGCTCATCCACTCCCAGCGGTCGCAGGTAGATTGCTGCCTTTCTCCTGCAGCAGTCGTAATAGGTCGTGGTTCTCTAAGGGGAAAGGTGCAATTGAATGAATTATAGGAATTATAATTACCATGGCAACAGCAAAGAAAAGCACAAAATGACACAGGAGACAGGTGCTATTAAGCTGGTATAATGCCATTATATTGATTGTAAGGGCACTTTGCCTTTATCTTCCCTGTAGTGTTTGGGGCTGTCATTCTGTGTGTGTGTGTGTGTGTGTGTGTGTGTGTGTGCAGGGTGCAGAAACTCAGCTAATCAATAGTCAGAGGTAATCCCATTCCCTGTTTGCCTCAGTAAGCCATGCGATGCTGTGATACTGTCAGCTTTAGCTTCACACACACATGCACGCACACACACACACACACACACACACACACACACACTGTGCATCGAGCATCATGGCCAGAGGGTGAATCCACAGCTAGCAGGTGGTGAACATACAGTACGTTCTGCTTGACTCCCCGCTCAAATAAAATGAGTTCCTGACACTTCTCCCGCTCTCCCTCCACCCGCGCTCTCTCCTTTTGCCTTTCGGGGGCGAAAGGATCGAGACTCGGCTCCGACGGCTTCTCACTCAGAGCAGGAAAAAAACAGAAAGAAACAAAGAGAATTAAAGACCGAAATATGGAACCGAGTGAAATGTCCCGCGTGCGCACAGTGTGTGACAGCCGGTGGTTTGACGCAAAGGTCGTTAGAATCACACCCGGTTTCACCTTCCGGTCTGTCTAATTGAAAAGTGCCGCTGGGTGCAGGGTCCACACGCTGGGGTGAAAATTGAGGCCCGCGGACCGAAGCTTTCTGTGGACGTGGCTGTTTGGCAGAGCTCCTGAGTCAGAACACACACGTCGGACCGGCGCAGGAGTGACGGAGGGGGTGGGCGGGTCGGTTTGCCGGAGGTGGGAACCAGGCAAGCGGACTCACGCTGTTGTCGCACAGGAAAGCCGGTGTTCACAGGATATAATGTGTGCAGTGCAGGTGACGGTGCAAAACAGTGCAGACGCACATCGAGCCAAATCCAAAATTAGTGCAGAGCAGCAGAGTTTCTCTGACTTTGGGTGAGTTTTGCAGCTGTTAAAAGGTTAAAAGTACAAGAGCAAACACACATGCACCAGCCTCTGTGTGATTCCAGACACCGCAGTCTGCTCTAATAGTGTTTAAGTGGGACCGTCTTCTCAGGACTTGACCCCGCTGTCCCCTCACTTCCAGCATTTCACAGTCGGCAGACTCATCCTTTCTGTATGCTCAGCCATCAGCGCAGGAGATGAGGCAGAGTGACCTACCTTAATTTGGTGTTCAGACTGCCTGAGAGTGCTATTAGCATGCCTCAGTGAGAACATGACGGAGTTACCCCGGATCTTTACCTTTTCCTCTGCTTTACTGTAGTACGCTGCAGTCATGTGACCAACAAGAGGTGGACATCTCGAACGCACCCTGTGAAAACCTTTAAAGCGCTTGTCATCTTAAGCACCAACTGTGTATAATGCATGATATTTAATGCACATGCACTCAGACAAACGCACAGTTCATGCTGAGGATAAATCTCTTCCAAAGGAGGGGCACAGAACATAAAACATAAAAAGACACCAATTATAAGTATATTATTAGTATTTTTATGGAGATTATGTTTACGGCCTCTCACTGGCCTAATTAGACCTTGTGCAAAGACTGTGTGGGTGGTACAGTTACAGTCGAACAGGCAAAACACGCTTTTCCTTGACCTCAGTGGAAAACTTCATGAGGCTCTTATCACAGCTGACACTCACAAAGGTCCACGTCATTCCACTCGGTCAGGAAGCATCTGAACAGAAAAGACGCTGGAAGAAAACCTCGGACTCTCTGACCCCACTTAACTCCACCATAGATTCTTATTGTGCGCAGAATAGATGAAAACACGTCTGTGCGCGTGTGTGTGGGTGTGCAGGTCGGCAATGCTGCATTTAAACATCGAACTCGTGTAATAAGTCTTTATGATAAATTCACGTTTGTTCTTTGAAGCAAACTGAAAGAACAAACAAGTGCAGTCTGTGCAAGATAATTAGAGTTTAAAGCATCGTTTACTGGGTTTAAGTTGGGACATACAGCACAGTGGCGTTCATTTATCTAATTAGATGTGTAATTAGAAGTGTTCATAAATGGGACAAAGTTTCATTAATCTGCCAACTTTGTTTGTTCGCTCATATATTAGTCGGCGGCTACACTGATATTTGCTTTTAGTCTCAAGTTACACAGGAATCAAATGTCGTAAATGCACAGATTACTGGTGGGTGGGTGGAGTTCCCAGCATGCTCTGAGACAGTGTGTTTGAGGACGTAAGCCTGTGTAATGTGTCTAAATCACAGCAGCTGTTACCTGATACACACACACCTGATCATTAGGGCGACTGCTCTTCATGCTAACTCTGCAGTGTTCTGCTAGCTTGTAGTTTGTTGCTGTGGATGACGGTATTTTGCACCACTGGAGTAATGTGCATGGTTAGTGAAGCTGCAGGGAAGCGTGTGCAGTCTCACTTGTCTGTTGCGTTGCTAATGAAGAGTATTTCCTGAATTGCAGGAAGTGCACGAACAACTCTTCCTGCTTCCTGCCACTGTGCCCGGTACAGCATCTTTGTCCTGACTGTGGATGCTAAGCGTGCTCCTCGCGGCTTACAGCTAACGGAGCTGGTGCACGTGTGAAAAGGTCGAGGTGCTCCTTGAAGTGGCATTTAAAAGCTAAATAGCAGGCCTGGATGAGACAGCGCGTCTTCCTGTAGCACTGTTCACGAGTTGACCTCTGGGAAAGCAAAACCTCTTGAGCTCATCACGGTGATATACGTGCCAGAGTGGCGGTTAGCTCAGTTTGACGCCGCACCATCATCTTTGCCAACACGCCGACACCGTCTTGGCTGCACTGTCGACCTCCTTACATTATCTGGAAATAATGTGGCATCATGCTCACCAAATGAGTTTTCCAAGCTTACAGGAACAATAGTCACATTCTGGCAAATATGTGGTCATCGGGATCTTCATGACAACACCTCTCAGTCCAAGACGTAGACAAAAAACGATTATGAGTGGTCCCAGAGTGCTCTGTTCCTGGGCCCATGGGAATCACTGATTAACTCCACATGTCTCTGAGTCTCAGTGATTGTCCCCATTCCTAACCTATGCACGCTGAGGTTGTGTTCCCCTGCAGGGAACCAAGACACTGTCGTCAAACAAGTCAGCCAAACGTTCAGTCAATCGATTGCATTGATGAGGGAACCCCTGCATGGAGCATGGTGCTTTCATGCTCTTTGGTTTGGTTAAAATGTGTTTGTGTTTGGTTTATTTGGTTTGGTGTGGCAGCACCAAAGACCCTGTCGCAGACCAGACAACCAGGCCTAGAGAGTTTGGTCTCAGTTCTCTTCAAACCAGACTCTGGTGCAGTTCAGACCAGATACTGTACTGATGGATTGTTGATTTCAAAATGCTAAACTGCTAATAAAACCATCTGCTGAACTCATCTTGTGAACTCCTCAGGAGGCAATACTAGCATCTTGCTGAGCACTTTGGCGTTGATCAAGTCCCTGTGACGTTGTTAATACCCGTTATTACATTGCTGATCTTGTTTTTAATGTTCAGTCTAATAGTCTTTGTGAGCTTTTTGTGACACTGGGGAACATAAATATACACATCAGAGGCATTAAAGTGCTGCACGACCTGCTGTCAGTCAGCAGGATGTGAGCTCCTGAACACCAACCGGACCAGAACTGATATGCATCATTTGAGCTGAGCCACAGGTGTGGAGGTGTCCTCATGTCAACCTGGTCAACACAAGTCTCCTCACCGGTGTGTACTTTGTATGAACACCAGCTGCAGTGCATGTATGGGCCTGGTAGCCGTGGCAGCACGGATCAATTGATGATCTCTCCTCCATTCAGATCAATAGGCCAAAGTGCCACTGAAGGAGGGAGGAAGAGAGAGAAGAGACAGCACAGGAAAGTGTATGAGTGTGTGATGGACAGAGATGGAGGAAATTGTGCAGCAGAAGGAAGATGGAGTGGGGCTATTAGTGTGACCTCTCACCTTACAGCTCAATGTTTCAACGGGCAACGCTTGGTCAGAGGGCGGAGAGAGAGGAGAGTGGACCTCTGATCCGTTTGGATGGATGCAGCCAGGTGGCCTCTGGAGCCAGAGAGCTCATCTGTCTCTGTCTTCGCTCTGTGCCAGAGGCAGGAGCAACGACTTCGCTTCAGCATCATGGAATTGCTTCCACACACTGGCCGGAGGGCTTCGGTACAGTCAGGGGGACGTGTGTGTGACTCTTATTGCCCCAGTAAAAATCAGAAAATGGTAAAAATTAATTAATAAAGCAGAAAACAAGCGACCAACGGTTTGCAATGTCTTGTTAATTTGCAGGGTGTGGCTAACATTAGCAATGCTAGCACCTGCAGCCTGCTTTTCCTAGCGTACAACACGCCTCCAGTTCATGCAGTTGGTTTGTTGAGTGGTCCACTTTACATTTGCTGGTTATATATCCCGTCTGTGGCTGGGGGGGGGGCACTTTAGATGCAACGGACCGGTGACGACTAGCGACGGTTGGAACATTTGACTGATGGGTCGCACGCATCCTTAATTGCGAGTGTGTGTAAATCTGATTTTATTCAAACACAAGCTGCTTGTTTCCTTTTCAGTTTTGACACAATTTAATCTGTGAACCTACAGCTGCAGGAAGATTTTCATGTACCAGCACTGAAATGAACAACCAGCCGTAATCCCTTCGCCTCAGATGTGTTTCAGCTGTTCAGTGCGATCCCGTTGTTACCACATGTGACCCCGCACCCCACCCTGCAAGCCTGTTTGGCGGCCGCTGAGTCGGTGGGTGGCGTGCGTCTGCCTCTGTCAGCGTGACTCATAAGAAGCTATCTTTAATTACAGCGTGACAAAGGCCACAGCGGCGCAATCATGTCGCCGGAGAACGCTTCCCTCTGCTGCGCGGATGGTAAGCATGAATCAGAAGCTCTTTAACAAACACCGAACGGCCCCTTTGTGAGAGCGCCAGCTTCTGTGAACCATTAATCGTAATTGGAATAATGTTTATCCCCAAGTGACCTCGCGTACGTGTCTGTAAAATATGTGTGTGACTGCTGATCCGTTTGTGACGGCGTCGTGATATCAACGTGGGTTTTTTCCGTCTTTTCTTTTGCTTTTCTTTCCGCAAACCGGGCGCATGAAAGGGCTCCAGTGTTTCCAGGGCTGCAGAGGCCATAACAGGCTGAATAACAGTGTTTTTGATTCTGGCCAAGATAGCGGTTCTGGGGTTTTGGTGGTGAAACCAGCAGTTGCATTCGCAGCAGGTTTAGATCTTTTGAGCAGAGGCTTCAGACCTGAAGGCAGCGATAAGCTCAGCCAGACCTTCCCCCGAGCGGGACGCTAAAAGCAACGGAGACCAGAATGTTTTCCCTCGTTTCATCAGCACTTGTTGCGCTGCTAGTTCGAGCCCTATCGCAGACGCATACGCGCCATCTGTCGATCTGGCTGGACAACGGTGTTAAAACACTGAGTGAGCAGCTCCGTCTGCACGTCACTGCACTGAAAACACCAGCGATGGTGCTGGAAATCATCCCCGCACTTTGCCTCTTAGCGTTCGCAGTGCAGTTTTATGAAGCAAGCAGCCGTTTAACAGGTAAACACGCTGGTTTCTTAGAGTCTCGGTCCTTAACTCTCCCGTTGGTGGTCCTCGCAGTGCAGCCTATCGTCATTTTCAGCGCTGCCGTTCGTTGTGGTACAACAGCAGTGTTGGTGAAGAGGTTGGAGAAGTGAGCTGGATCTGGAGAAGGTGATCCAGCTCCCTCAGCTCTGTGCTAATTATGCTGCCGGCTTTCAAATCGTCAGCGTGGCCCTGACCGCACCTGTCCACAGCACGTTTATAGTGTGAGCGTGCGTGTCCTTTAGCCACTTAGCAATGAGCAGTAGTGGAATGACTTTAACAGCTCTCCTCCTGCAGAGCTGGCTGCTCGTGTCAAAAGGTCCTGACTGGAAATTTCTCATGGAGCCTGCAGAGGGAAGCTTCTAATTAAGGCCGTGTCCTCTGCTGGCGAGGGTGGGTGGAAGGTGATTGTGAGTTATGTGAGCGCAAACTGCGAATGCGTAGAAATGTTGCGTCTGTGTTTCCTGCGTTGGATCAAAGCTTTCACAGAGGTCGGTTTGAAGAAACTTCCATCACGTTACCTCAGACCTACTGTACGTCTTCTCCAGGTGACTTCTGTAGTGAAACCCTCTGTGGCGCTGATGCAACCGAGCGGCAACTCTACTTTAGCGGCTGAGGGAAGGGAAAGGCTGGTACAACGGTGGCCCCCGTGGACACACAACCGCGGGGCAACGCTTTCTGCCACCGCTACACTTTTGCTAAACTCACCGTAAAAGCGGGAGAAACTGACGACAGAGGGGGGAAGTAACGCTGGAAGGGAGAGCGTTTGAGAGCTGAGTTGTGCAAGGACTCAGAGGACAAACTGAGAAACTACTGTACAAAGAGGAAGGAGCACAGAAAACAGACAAAAACTACTACAAGCTGCATGTTGCAACAGTAATTATGCAGATTTCGCCATCATCTGTGGTTCTGAAGGCTGAGAAAACAGTCGCAGTAAGTAGAAAAACTGAAAACGTGGATATCGAGAAGCACAGTTTAACAAGATGGTGATTATTGAGCTGTAACTCACCTCCAAACTACTCCGTCCACCGTGAAAGTCACAGGCCCAACTTCATCTGGGCGACTTCCTGCACTTTCTCACTGTCGTTACCGCAGGCCTGCTGATTTACAGTTCAGAGCGAATTCAATTACCCATGGTTCTCTGTCAAGCTGCCCGAGTGAGAAATGGCCTTCATTTCACCTGTACAGTGTTGGCAGCCATCTTAAACTGGCCGAGACGAGCTGCCCGTAGACAAAGAGATGAGGCGTCCACAGGAGTCAATTAGCAGAGGTGTGTGCACGGAGGAACTCGCTCAGTCCTGAGTCCAACTTTTGTTTTTCTGTGGATAAAGTGAGAAGCACCAGGCCTGTGATGTGTGTGCCTCCGGTAATTGCAAAGTAAACTAGCACCTTGGTGATATTCAGCGTATCCATGGTAACGCTGCATCCGAAGCCTCCGCTTTGGAGCACGTGTTCGCATACAGTGAGATATAATAAATCTCTTTTGTCACATGCCACTGATAAGACACACGGAGAGTAACCTGTAAGCGACAGCGACTCTGCTCCTGCTCGCCGTTTGACGTCGTCTGTTTCGTGTTTTTGTTTTTCCCCTTTTAGTTTTTTGTTTTTTTTAAAAAAAAAAAGCTAAACTCCACGCTCCGTTGCCGCGGTGATTGGTGCTCAGATTCACTTCCACAATATGCATTTATCATTCGTCGGGCCCCAGTGAAATTAAATGGCTCTCAGATTCGCGCTGGGATCCTGCCAGGGTAAATATTGTTGTCTGCTGTTAGCGATTACGCACAATTGTTCCTAAGCTATTAGATTTGCTAAACGCCTCTGCGATAATGGAAACAAAAGCAAAGAACAGGAAGTGCAGCCTTTCTGCAGACCTCGGGATAATAGCGAGCAGGTGTGTGGTCTGAGCTCGTTGCTCGTCTTGACTTTGATATTTTATTATTTTTCATGCGCGGACGTTTGCGACCGATCAATGTGCGGGGCGAATCTCGCACCTCGGTATTGTAACGCCACTCCTCATGCCGCTGAACAGCCCTTCTGCTGCCCTTGGTTCTGAGTGCCACTCCCCATTGACTTTGACTCCCGAGGAGCAGCAAAGGAGTGATTCAAAGAAGTCCTCAGCGGGGAGGGTCAGGCAGGACAGAATACAGATCAGGGGAGCTCTTCTTTCTGCTCATATTCGTCCTTGGAGAAGAGCGAAGGAGACTGGATGAAACAACTTTTGGACTGTACCATTAACGGAGCGGATTCAGGAAGACGTTATATCATTTTGCGTCCTCTCCTGTGAGTCTTAACGGCGTCTTTGCCTCGTCGTTCGTGTCCTTGTCGCCCGTTTTTGTGTATTTTCCCGAGCGCAAGGCAATATCCACTGCTATTTAGTGGATATTGCCTTGTTATGCTGCATCTTTGTATGCACGCAGAATTGCAAAATTGCACCTGATAAGCCCCCGTTATTTACCCAATTTGAGCAATGTGGGTGTCCTTCAGGCGCGCCCCGGTGTGAAAATCAAGTGCAATTATCTCCAAACCAAAGTTATCTCTGTGTTCGGCATTATCTTGGTAATTACTGAAGTAAGATACAGTTATTGTGTTTACACAGACACACACACGTGGAGGGGTGTGCGTGCACGTGTCCGACTTTGCTTCTGACATATTTTCCCAATCGCACTCATCAGGCACAAACTTTGAAATACACGCAGTCACGTGTGGCCTCTCTCTCTCTCTCTCTCTCTCTCAGGTAACTTCCAGCTCTCTCCGACTGTGAACATGCCGCAGGACGACATAGTGATGATCGAAGACGATAGGCCGCCGCTGCTTCCCGCCCACCTTTCCGACCAATCGTCCTCCAGTTCCCACGATGACATGGGCTTCGTGGGGGAGAACCCGGGGCCCTGGATCCACGAGATACCCGGCCAGAACGAGTGGTGAGCAGCTTGCTCTTACTTTGCAGAGCAGTCGGGTGAATCATGCACAGCTTGATGGACCTCAGACGTCCAGATGTCTTGGTTTAATATTCTGCAGAAATCTTTGGAGAAATAATACAAATATGTCATTTTGCATGAATATTTAACTCATACGACGGCATTTTCAGCCATTAGCCACATTTATTACGCAGTGTGATGAGTTTCCTTAATGAAATGCATCACAGTATCTTCCTTAACAAACCAGGAAATAACATTTTGACATCACACTTATGGGAAACTAATGGAAATGTTGCATCAAATCCCAAAATGTTGGCGGCTTTGGGGTAAATATGCAGTGGTGTAAGCCCCTGTGTGTGTGTGTGTGTGTGTGTGTGTGTGTGTGTGTGTGTTAAATAATGGATGACCCAGCAGCACTGAGTTAAAGAACACTCATACAGTGCGACCACTTCTCCCAAACCCCGTGGGATTCCAGCACCCCGCTGACTGGCTGCAGCCCTCATAATAAAACATGAAGCCAGGACCCGTCGGGCTCCTCGGAGAACTTTTTAGGGACTCGACCGCGAAGGAAGCGAAGGAACTCTTACGAACCAGGAGCATAATGTATGAGATCAATCTGCAGCACGGCTCACTGCTGCTTTTATAACACACCAAGTCTTTTTTTATGTTTTTCATCCATTCACTCTGAAATGACTCGTGGCATTTCCTGTGTGACGGCCGCGCTCAGGTGCAGGAAATGTAAAGACAAGACGTCCAATCACGTCGAGTCAGGGACCGCTTTTATCGCCGAGCAGAGGTCGCGTCTGACACTTTGGTTTTTTTCTATTCACAGTGAGTCATGCTGTTGTTTAATAGTGATTGCTGTTCTTTCTTGTGATTGGCTGGTTGAGGTCTCTACCAGCCAATCGCGATGGCGTGCTGCAGCGGAGACCCAGACTTGAGCTTTTTTCTTTTTTTCCAAGGTGAAACGCAGGCAGAGAATAAAGATGGTTCCCTTATTTCTTTTTTTAGTATTTTTATTTCATTTTCCCCGGAGACTCTCTCTCTCTCTCTCTCTCTCTCTCTCTCTCTCTCTCTCTCTCTCTCATTTGTTATGAGTAGTGCTCGTTCATGTGATGTCATGGGTTTGTCATAGTGGATTAGATCCACCGGACCACACGCAGGCGTACGTGCACGTTCCCCATTCACACACGCAGCACACGCACGTGCATGACGCGTGCACACAAGGCAAAAGTGTGCTATGTACCACTGCCGTGGGTCATTCTGAATAATGCATGGCTTCTCACACACACACACACACACACACACACACGAATAGATGCTCTGTTACTCAAATGCTAACAGCTGCTTAAACGCACCGTGTGTGTATCCTCTTTCTGACCTAAACCGTTTCTCATTTTCCTTTTCAACTACCCCCAACATCGTCCAACGCACGCACACACACACACACACACACACACGGTGTGAACAGGCACACTGAGCCAGCAGGGGGATGTGGGTCAGCCAGACTCCAATGTATTGGAACTGTTACTTTTTAATTAAGCTCTTGCTACAGTGCAGCCAGGGCCCCTGTACATATTGAATATGTATTGTGCGGAGCTGTGAAAGTCTCACCTCTGGCCTCCGGTATTATTCAGCCTTCCTTGCTCATGGAGGGCGCCTCGCCAAGGCCACAGCTACACACCTACGGTGCATACACAAAGCACAAAAGTGGCGGGTTGGCTTGTAAAATCATTGTAATTCCGTCTCTTTCTCCTCTCGTCCCTTTTTCACCCGCTGGAATTCAACAAACTCAGATTTCCTCTTCCCTTTTATTTGCCCTTTATTAATTTATTTCCTCTCTGTTTGACTTTGCTCGCACACAGAGCAGCGAGTCGGTTGCTTGTAAAATTCATTTTACCTCAGCTTACTTCACCTCGTTGATGCAGGGGTAATCAAAACTTATCATTTTATCAATTATCAGTTACCACTAATGAACACAAGAGTCAGTTAGAAACACTGGTTGCTCATGTGTTAGCGCGCAGTCCCCCAACAACCACACAAGACACATAAACTGACCCACTTTCCTTCTTGACATGCTTAGCATCTAGCGTGTGTGTGATGTGTGGATGCGTGCATGCCCGGTTCTTGGTCGTCCACCTTGCTGCACGCACCACGCACCCGTTTTGCTTTCTCTTGAAGCTACTTGTCCCGTTGTTATCAGCCGTTGTTGCACTGCATCAGCTTTACAGGCCTGAGATGAACATGAACCAGGTTGTAAATATTAGTGCCTGATGCTTTTAGATCTCTGTTAAAACGGTAATGTGCAGATGTCTGGGCTTTTATTTGTTGCTGCTGTGTTACAGACTGTTTTATTAGCATTATTATTAATATTTCCACCAGCTGCTGCAGATGTCAGCGCTGAATGAATGTGGAGAAAACCTATATCCATGGAAACGCTTGATGCATTTAAAGCCAGCCAGATGCACTGGTTAGGTCCAGGATGTGTGCAGGGCTGGAGGGTGTGTGCACGTGATTCAGGGAGGTGATGGAAACCAGCATGTGTCTTCTGTCGGGGTTCGCCGGATAAATGGAGGTTGTAAATTATGACTTTGCATATCTGTGCCGAGTTCACTCGAGCACCGGGTCCTGACCCAACACATTAATTCCCTCTGGTATCAACCTCCTCCTTCATTAGTTTGAGTCCAAAGCCAAACAGGAAGGACCACGTCTTAATGATTTACAGTAAAACAGATAAGCGGCTCTGCAGTGTGATCTGGATGAATAAGATGAAAGGGATTTCTCTCAGGAGCGAAACGTGGAATAGTGTCAGAAACAGAAATTAGTGCCGAGTCCTGACAGCTCCAGAGAGAGCAGCCTCGTATGGGATGCGGAGGGGCTGTTTCGACTTTCCACCTGGTTTTCATCCCACAAGTTGATAAAGTGCAGTTGCAGGGTGTGTCGGGTCCCTCTAACAAGGGTCCAGCTCGCGTCTTTCCCCCTCGCCCTTTGGTTTGTTTCTCATCTGTTGATGGTTTCGATTTCAGGAACCAGGATCTCATTTAAGAACTTTCACAAATCAGCTGCGTTAAGCTTTGTGTTCTCGAGCGCCATGAGACTGTAACACTCCACCGCAGCAGCACCCACGCATGTATGAATATTTCCCTTTCATAGCAGCGTCCCCACGGTAGTTGATCTAATCCTCGCCGAGATGCCGCCAACTTTGTCCTTCAGAAGCAAAAATAAGAGCTTTTATGAGGATCTGCGCGTCGCCTCGCACTCCAGCGTCTAAACAAGACAAAACACAAGTCCCTCGCTCAGGAGAAGTTTGCACGAGCGCCACGAGGAGTGCGAACCCCTTACCTACAAAGTAAAGCTCCGCTTTGAAGACGAGGCTCTTTGAGAGGCGGAGAATGCGTCTCCTCCCAAAAACAGACCCGCGCTGCGTCTTTGTGCTGTTTCACTCTGTCAACCCGCAGTGTTTTTCTGCTCATTTAGCTCTTTAAAGCGGGTTGCCCTGGATACCTGCACATCCACGACCGCTTGCGCGTCGGCGCGTGTTCAAGTTTAGAACAACAACTGACAGATGTCGTGCGTTTCCTGTAGCTGGATCTGAAATTTGCATCTGCAGAATAAACAATATTATCATTCGAGGATATTTAAACCTGCGACAGTCACTGTAGCCTATTTAGAGCGAGACAATGTGCTTTTTCATGTTATTTTCTGTGCCATTGCTTCGGTGTGGTGGAGGTGAATGCATGCCGTCGCGTCACGACGGGCAGAAAAACAGTTTATACTTCAGGTTTTTCCATATTTTCACCCTTAAACAACAGATTATCGCATCTGCAAGAGCTCGAAATTCATTTTTTTAGATTACTCAAATAAGTAAAATGATGTATCTACTGTGTTTTAGCCCTCCCCACGCTGACTGAGCCGGCTCCCCTCTCTGCACGGTGTCCCAACTTAGGCGAGGACAGGAGCTGGCACTGAAGTGCAGAGGAAAGCCGGGGGGTGTCTGCCACACGCTCATCAGTTTAGGAAACGTTTGTGCAACATCACTGAGAGCCAGGAACTAACTACTACCAGCTAGCCTGTGGCGCACAGGCTGCTATTACCCCACCAACCACTGTTATCATAGCTGCCCTGCATAACACCTGAATTAAGTCTTACTACTTGCGGCAGGAAAGGAGGCGTGTGCAGTGCAAATCAGATAACGTGATGTGATTAATATGGTGAATTCTTTCAATTATATGTTAATTACATGATTGACTGGATTGTGTTTCTGTCTAATAGAAGCACATAGGTTTGATTAAATAACGGGGTCATCGGATGCTCGCTATTCCAAACGCATCTTCCTCGATTTTTCCGTTAATGCTAAAAACCTGTAGTTTAATAGGTCACATGGTCATTGTTGTGATGCAGTAGAAGCTGCAGCTTCAGAAGTACGATGCACCATGACGCATTTTGAGCATCATCATCCTGGTTTTTAGCGTCTAGAAGTGTGATATTTGGACGAGGGGCTGCAGCAGGGTGGGAGCCTGCAGCAGCTGTGCATGAGACTTCTCAACAGAAGATTAGCTTTGTGCTAAAGCTACCTCGCCTTATTGTCTGTTTCCCTTCAAATGGGACCGTGCATTGCAAAGCAAACATCATGCTGCATTGAAGAAGACTTAAATTTAGTGGTTGAGACCATGAATTTATATGAAAATGTTAACTGAGGTGATAAATCATGTGAGGCGTGTGGTTATTTTCATATGCAGTTCAGCCCGTGGAGTCGCCCCCTGCTGGCTGGTGGATAAAATGCAGGTTTAACGCATTTATGCATTGGCTTCAGCTGGCGCCGCCCACCTGTGATTGACAGTTAAGCTGCTCAAACAGAAGTAGAAACCTGAAAAAAGCAAAATGGCTCCCTGGCTCGGACCACTAGGGGCACTGCCACAACCCTGATCTAACTAGACTGCCACTGCATGGCCCCCAATCTGGATGGAGCTGACAGGGTGGAGGATAGGTGTCAATTCTCATTAAGGTGAGAGGGAAGAGAAATGGACAGCGAGCGCGGGGGAGAGAGCGAGAACTAGACTGTGTCCTTCTCTGTCTTTGTGAGATGTCACAGGTGGAAACATCATTTCCCAGGCAGCTCTGACACAGTCTGTCAACCAGCAGAGATGGAAAAGGACTCCAGACAAACACACACACACACACACACACGCGTGCGCGACACACACACTACACAGACGCGCTCGGTCTCATGAGTGTTTAGATACACATTGGCTGGTAAACAATTTCACAAATTAACATATAAAGTGGAAAAGGTCCGCGTAGACACGAGCAAACAAACTTCGGCGCTAACGTCGCAGGCGGGCTGCCTACTTCAGCTGACTCCCTAATAGTCTCTATCATCAGTAATGTAACTAAGAGTCACGAGTGCTATATTAAGCACATGTGTTTTTCCCACCAGGCCATCAGCAGAACTACCTATGAATGCAAACAGGCCTGTAGTGCATGCACACACACTGTTCGACTCATCCCCAAATACCCTTTTAAGCTGATAGTGCCTTAAACATCTGCCCCTCCGCTACAAACACACACTTGCACCCGTGCACACACACGTTAATTGGTGCATTCACTTTTCCTTAAATGCTAATAGTCCCCTCTGCCTTTATGAATATTTAGCATGTCTCAGCGGCGCGGCGTTGCTACGAGCATGTCATACATGCTTTCATTTCTGCGCTCACCTTGAGTGTGTGTATCTGCAGCTTCCTGTGTTGTGCACTGTGTGTGTGTGTATGTGTGTGTGTGTGTGGGGCCTACGCTGTCTCATTGTGACAGGGGTGCAGGTGAATCTCAGCATGAGCGACGCCAAAGTAGGCTGCACACACACTTTCCACACGAACGGAGAGCTCCTCTTTGCCTGGTCCCTGTCAGTCCCGCTCCCATTCAGCCGACCGGAGGAGTCGGCGCGGCAAAACTCAATTAAAGCGTCCGTAGACCGGGCCGGGAATGAATGAGGAGGTCTGAGCCGGAGTCAGCCGACGGACAAAGAGGTCTTAATTGATCTTGTTCTCTCCCTCTCTGTGTGTCTCTCTCTCTTTGCAACTTCATCACAATTAAAAGGAGATTACAGCAAATCACAGGTGCAGCTGCTCCTCTGCGCGGCACTGAATGAACCATTTCACTGTGCGGTCCTCGTGCGCAGGTTTGACTCGAATGTTTTATGGGTGCAATTAAGCGAGTGAAATAAAAGTGGTAATCTGAGACGTATTATTTTTTTCTCTGCAGCACGTTTAAGAAAAGGAGACCTCGCATCTGCCTCCTCTTTGTAACGTAGAGAGTATTTCAACCGTCCTGGGTTTCGGGTGCTGGTAACACAGACCTCCGCGCCGACTTCTCACGCAGGGCTTTTTGCAATGATCGAAGACAGCCCCGAGCTCCCTGGCCCAGCTATGCAACCGTGCGGTCAGCTGAATCAGCCTCCTCCAAACCTCAGAAGGGCCATTTCAGAAGCACCTTACCGGGCATCGCTCTCCACACTCCTGCCCCCTCTCTGAAGGGTTGAAGCTAATGCACAGAGCCCCCTCCCGCCCCCGATCCCCGCTAGTCGATCAAACTGAGCTGCACTTTTCTAAGAAGTAGGACGCTTTGAGGCTCAACTCTTTGGGGTCGTTTTTAAATGAGGCTAAGAAGGGTTGGGGGGGAAGAAGAGGCACAAGTCACCGGGGTACAGTGTGACTGCAGAGGCGTTTAAGCACCTACCACTTAGCAACAAGGCTGACGTGCAGTTTGACACATTCGACTTCCTGCGAGGGAGACGGAGACAGGAGCGGGTTGATGTAAAATGCAAGTTAAAGCTCTGGATTTGCCTGTGAGCAATCCTCAGCGCTGGTTAATTTTAGATGACGGGAGGACTTTGAACGGGGAGGAGAGCATCTGCTGCGAATGGTGGAAATTGCTTTTAAACACTGCTCAGAGAAGGAGGGATGAGGGGAATGTATTATCCAAATGGATCGGGCCGGGGGCGTGGACGGGGCGGACGGTCTGAGGAAGAAAGTGTGCCACTCTGCAGATTACCCAACTTTGTCTGGGGGGGGCGCTTCCATTCCCATCAGTCCGATGCATTCTGACCAAAGTTAGCAACTCAGCGGTCAGGTGTGGGCCTCGCCAGCTCAGGTCCTGTCGGCTGGCTGTCCTTCCCACCAGCAGACCGAGCGCGAGCGTAAGAAGCGTCTGGATCAGAGCAAAGAGACTTTCTGAGCAGTATCTCATTACAACAGGCGTTCCTTTGGGAAAATTAATAGCCAGTAGAAAGTGAATACGGGATCTGTAATTGAGTGCTGCATTTCTATTAATGGACTGTAGTAGCTGTGAATCTTTGTGCGCCAGCCTTAAGTAGGCTAGAAGATTAATGCTAACCCTCCCGTCCCTTTGGTGCCATCAGCAGCACGTTTGTTTCCTGCACAACACATGTGGAACCTGTGACAAAGGTTCCCAGGTAGGACCGGCGACAATGGGACACAAGTTTAAAATGGGTGGCAGCCACTGGTGCAGCGCCACCTCTTTAAATAGCCGCGGCTACAGCAGGCGTCTCCAGCGACACAAATGGCCTCTTCTCTTCAGGTGAGCCTGGGTCTCCAACCTGGGCATTTAGTCATTGCTCGGCGTGAAGCGACGCGAAGCAGAGGCAGTGTTAAAACGGGCAGCAGCTTAAAAAGCGACTGCTCTGACGTCCCGCCGGGTGAATTTGCACCACCGCTGGGTCGTCCCACCGAACTTCACTCCCGCACACTCGCCAACGCTGGCTGCACCTGTGCGCGCTCCCACCTGCTGGCCTTTTACTTTGTCCGTGTTGCCCGTGCGCTTCCAAAAAAACACGACGCTGGCAAGAGTGAAGGAAATCTAAATTCAGGCTGAAAATACGTCCTTTCTCTCCCGCGCCGTCTCAGTCACGCTCCGACAGATGACATTTGCGGAGACAGAGAAAGAGAGGGCAGGCCGGTTTTTGTGGGCTCTGGATGATGAGAGGAGAATAGCGAGGGATGATGAATAAATGAATTATACATCTGTGCTGTCATTCCTCTCTTCCTGCTGCACCTCCCTCTCTTCCTGTGTCAGCTGGACTGGGTCCTGCGAGGCGGTCTGATCTTAGTTGGGATTGTCAGGTACGGTCGACAGCTAAGTGACACGTTGACGCCAGCCCCTCGGTGGCGCGCGAAGCAGCTCTTTTGTTAAATGAGGTTGACAACCCAAATAAGAATTGTTTACAGGCAAACAAGTGCCGGCAGGTCTGGCGTCGCTGTTAAGCGATATTACAAATATTGAAGGGTGCTTGAAGGAGCATGTGCTCCGAGTTGATGCTGCGCCGCTCTCAAACCTATAATCATAGCGTCCAAGTGGAGACTAAAGTTTTCCATTTCGCCGCAGAGATCAGATCGCTTGACGACATTCCTGATGTGGAGTGCAGGACTTTCCGTGGATCTCCCCGGGGGCACAAAAACACCCTTCAGTGGTCAGAATGTATGATCATCAACAGAACAAAGGAAGCGGTGACAGTGCCCTCTCATGCATGTAACATTTATTAGACTCCATCAGCGCCGCATCTCCTCCCCTCTGTCTCCCCTCAAATGGCAAGATGTTCTCACCTTAATTGTAAACGCGCTCTTCTGCATGCAAATACCAGCGCGCACTCGCCCTGCTCCCCCGGCCCGCCTCCCCTACTCCCCTCCGATTTTCAATTAAGATCCAGACAGAGATAGAGGATCTCAAAGGGAGCGCGCTACAGTGGGCCAGGCTGTGCACCCGCTCCAGACATGTAGGAGGCGTTTGCATTGGGGGAGGGGCTGGTTATTGAGTGGCCGTGACCCCAGGAGCACCCTCACCTCCTCATCTTCCCAACTGCAGCGTGTCCTCGTGATCCCACCCAGCTGAGGTGGAGGTGTCCTTGATTAGAACAGTCACTGAAAAGAAGGATCGAGGATGTGTGTGTGTGAGTATTGAATGCCGATGGTCATTATCTGATAGCAAAGGTGCGTTTTGGGCTGAGGTTTCGGGGGTTGTATGAATATTAATAGGTAGATTTTTATCTCCCAGCCTTATTATGAGGACGTCCCCGGACAGCGTAACTGCAACGTGATGCAGATGATTAAGAGACACCTCTTTAATTGGATAATCATCGGATTAAAGGGTACGTTGGGGTTGGAGAAACCCTGCATTTGCGTCTCATGGCAACATTATAATGTTCCTGTGTTTGTTTCTCTTCTTCCTCGTGACCTGCAGCTCGCTCAGTCCAGACGCAGACCCCGACGGTTCGTTCCAGAGGGAGGGCTTCGGCCGCCAGAGCATGTCGGAAAAACGCACCAAACAGTACGAAAATGCTTCTCAGCTGGAGATCGTCCGGACGCGCAAGTCCAAGAGCATGGACCTGGGTAAATCCTAACACACACAACACATGCGTGCAGTGAGGGTTATGCACAGGACTGTTTATTGGCCAGGACCTGCAGCATGCAACTTCCTGGAAATGTCCTGGCCGAGGAGTAGTTTGTCACATTAAAACCCAGCAAAGTGTTGTTGAAACAAACATACAGTGGTATCAAGCTTGTCTTTGCACTCACCGCAAGAAAGCAAATAGACTTATTTCCTAAGTCTTGGTTTCAGCATCATTTTCATTGGTTGCAGTGGCTCTGAATGTGACGTTCTGATCAGGCAGAAACAGTTTTTATAGATTATCTCTGATCTTTAGAGAGTAAATGCACCTGAAATGCTGATTTTATCACAAGAACCGGCGAAGTTTTCCTGCACAGTCTGATGAATCTTTACGAGACGCAGCATTGCATCAGCATCTTGGCACCGCGTTACGTCTGCGTCCACAGTAAAACCCGACCGTTTGTCTTCTGTTCATTGGTGGACATTAAGTGCCGACGGGCCAGATCTCAGCGTAACCTGCGACTCCTCAGGCACTTAACGTCTCTCGCCCTTCCCCTGCTGTCTCAGCGAAGCCACGGTACTGGGGGAAAGGGAGACACTTTGAAAAATAGAAATACCTCCCCTCCACACACACACACACACACACACACACACACACACACACACACACTCCTTTGAGGCCTGTCCAGCCTCCACCTCTCCTCTTTCGGCCTCCATCTCCCATGGCCCTGTGTCCAGTGGAGCATGGGTAAAGTACAGAGCACAATGGCGTCTTTAGTGATTGTCTAGCGATGGGAAGACTGGTGAGACACACACACACACACACATGCAAAAGCACGCACACACACACACACGCACAATCATGCACACGCTGTATCTAGGATGGAAGCCGGTGAGTTCGGAGCCTCTCCCACTGAGGCTGAAGCAGACGCTGCCTTCTCTCGGATCACTGGCTAATCATAACAGATAACAGCAGACTCTCTTCCACACGGAGCCCAGAGACCTGTGGAAATCTTTGACTCTCCCACAGACGAGTGTGGGTCCGGGCCACTGCACTCAGCTCCGTGGCGTCCACCTTCCCCTTTGTCCACCCTCAAAACTTTTCAACAAAGTGAACCCAGACATCGAAAACTGTGGTGGACGATAATCCAGGATGGATTTCACTCAGCAATTAGCTCAGCGTGGACGTCATTTCCATTATGTTCTCAGCGTCAAATGAAGAGAACAGGAAGTGAGTGGAATGGACGGGATGCATAGATGGCTCCTCGATGGCGTTCTCATGGTTGCAAATGCACATTTTATCAATGGGTTTAATCAAAAAGCTTCTTAATTGTTCCAAAGTGGCATCAGCGTTCTGATTATTTATAGAAAACAAAGTGAGACGAGCTCATCCGCTCTGAAGACGGCGCCTCAGTCCAGGGCTGACCCGGCGTCACTGGTGCTTTGTCAGTCCCGTAGTTCACGAGTTTTAGACCTGCACGCTCCGGTTGAGTTCCTTCAATCCAAAATCACCGTCCATCAGTGTGAATATCGCAAACGGCGAACTGACACGAGCTCCCGGAGGAGGAACGTCTCGGCCGACACGCGCAGCTCGAGCTTTGGCGAACAGAAGCAGCACATTGTGATTCGCTTCAGCATCTAATGTCACGCAAGTTTTCATTTATCTCAAAGGCGCACGCCGCCGCCGCCGCCGCCGCAGCATGTCGATTATTTTAATGAAATTATTACATCAAAGCCGCACAATGGAAAACGGCCTATGGGCGATGCATAATAGAGCTGAACATTAAACGAGCCAGAGAGCACGGCGCCGGCGTTTATTCCTAAGCCTTGTCACCGGCGCCGTCGGACATCGAAGTTTGTTCTCGGAAGTCAGACGTAAGCGCGCCCCTTTGCTTTCCACGTGCGCATTAATAAAGCCGCTCTGGCGCCCCGGCTGAACGCTTAGCACACTCGACAACGCCGTCCCCTGCAGACCCCCGCTTCATACCGTCACTCTGTATTTTTGTCCCTCCCCTTCTCAATCGCGTTCAGGTGCTCCCCGAGTCACAGCCGCAGATGGATTTCATGACTCCAAAGCCCATCACTGTTGAAATATGCTAAACTGCTCAGACGTCCCACAGTTCAATCCCATTTAGATGTGGAAGGAGATTGAGCGAGGGGAAGAAAGGGAAAAGAAAGAGACGCGAGGTGCCCCGGCTGGCAGTAATACATTAGCGCGTTTCAGCCACTTTGCCTTGTAAGCCTGGTGATTGACAGGCCCTTGCATGGAGTGTAATATCTGTCCTACTTACATCACTGTTTGAAAAGTATTCAGCGCCCGCCCTGCACTTTCTGATCCTGTCTCTTGCTGCTTTGCATGTGCTTATTAACACGGTACGGAAGGCGCTAACCGCTCACACCCGCCTGTGCTCGTGAGATGAGATTAACCGCAGCACAAGAACCAGTGGAGGTAAGCAGCCGTGCACGGACAGGCTCGATACACTGTCACCCCTATTACAGCGGCCCATTATGGCTGTTCAGCTGGGTCCATGGGTCAATAATAGAGATTGGAAAATCAGTCCCGCACTTTCTCCATAACCAGCTCATAACCAGCCATTATTGGCTGCGTGATCCTGGCACCTTTGGATGCATATGGAGCAGAGAGTTGTTTGAGGTAATTGCAGCATGACCAAAATAGGGTTTTCATATTGCTGAGAGGGAGTTTGCGTGGTGTTGAATGGAGACTTGGCAACTAATGTGGGAACCTGTGCCATTGTGCTCGTTCCGCAGTGCAAATGAGTGAAGAAAACACTCATTACTCCAGGAGTTTGTGCAGGGCTGGAGCGAACGAGGCAGTGGAGTGGCGTTCGCAGCACAGAGACATTCACTGCCAGTTGGCCTCTTCAGCTCGCTGCAATTGATCCATCATAGTCAGGCTGTTTGGAGCTCTGGCTGGAGCATGTTAGAGCGCATTCACTCCATTAAATTAACACAGAATGAGCTGACGACTCGGCCACGGGGGGATGTGTCTGAGTGATTTCAGAGAGCGCTGATCTGAAACTGAAACGCCTCTTGCCAATCATCTTCAGGGGTATTTGGAAGAAAAGTCATACGTGATACGTGACGCCGCACTCGCGCACCGATACATCGACTTTTACACGTCACAGACTCCTGAACTTACCGTGAAAGGTCAAAGCAAATATAAGGAGCACTGGTGCCGAGTCACTGATAGGCCAGCTGTGGTGAATGAGAGACGGGCACTTCGCGCTCACTGTAATTGTGAGTTTCTGCTCCAGCCAAGTCAGTCGCTGATCCAGAGGGTTGCCGGGCTTGGCGTGCGAGTCGCCAGCCTCTGCATATTAATGCAGGGAGTGAGTAGGCTGACTCGGAGGGAGATGGACAGGTAGGGAGGAATAGCTGAAGCTGAAGCCGCACAAGCACAGGACGTTATCCTGGATCCTTGATTGAGATATTAACCGAGTCCGGGTGACGGCGACTCCTCTGTGACACATGTTCGCCGTACGGAGGACGTCCTCTGTCGGGCTAATGGGCCACAACTGGCAGAGACATAGGAGCCTGGCCGACCCAGGGACGCCTCACTTCCACTGGGATACCTGGACGTGGCCTTCCCTCGACCACCTTGGAGGCTATTTTTAACGTAATTACCCTTTTACCGCCCTGCTTAAAGCCCTGGCTCTCTGAATAAATTATGTGTAATGGAGCCCCTGTCTGTACACAGATCTTTACATGCAAGGGCCCGTGGTGAATAATGGCCGGGGAGCATAGTTTTAGCTGCTCTAATTATACTATTGGCTCCTGTTCCTGTAATAACCAGCGCTGATTTATTCATGGAGTTTGCCATACCTCCCCTTTAACGTTTAATGGCAATGGATCTTCTCCAATTAACTGTCCTTGCCCTTAATCTGGCGGAGGAGCGCAGCTCGTGGGCGGTTTTTGTCTTTGGCCATAATAAATTCCAGGTGCACTTTCCCCCTGTTTGGTTTTGATTGTGTCTCTTTTTTTGTGTGTTTCATTTTGATGATTTTCATTTCTCCTCCAGACGTGTGGGGAGTGACAAACCCGTGTCTGTATGCAATGGGGGAATATGTATTTTCATCCCTCTGAATAAGAGGGAGATGAGGAGCAGAGCACTGAGGCTTCTGTTGTGTGATAGGAATCACATAATAGACTGGCATACAGAGAGCTGTCCGTCAAGCTCTCCCAGGAGAGCCGCGGCTGCTTCTGAAGGAAACAAAGGCAGGTTGGAGGCAGCCGGGGTCCACGGGCAGACTCTCTCTCCCCGCCTCGCTCTCCCATCCTCTGTGTGTCTCTGCTTCTCTCAGTCATTCACCACGCCGACTAGAAACAATGGCGGAGGGGATCATGGTGCGGAATACCGAGCGGGAGGATTATTCCCTGTTTCCGAGTACAGCAGATGTCACTTGTGTTGCCTTGAACTGTTGCATCCTGCGCGGCTCTAACTTGCAATCCCATTGTGTCGAACATGCACCCTGGCTTCTGCGTGTGTGCAGTTGGCAGGCTTTATGCACAGGCTCGAAACAAAATAAAATGAAAAAAACCAAATTTAAATGGCATTTGTATGAAAAATCGTCCGCGTCCGTGTTTCCCTCGCCGCATCTGTCCGTCAGACTGTCCTCCCTTGTCCTTCCCGTTATGAGATTACTCCCTCTGAGCAAATGAATTACATGATTTTTACTTGCATTCGCTCAGTCCTGCACGGCTGCTCGTGTTTCCCTTTCCCTGAGTAATCAGAAATGGCCTACCTCTTCTCAGGAACCGAGCAGTAAAATGACTCTTCTGTTCTGGCAACAAGAGGAGCATTTGAACCCGGCTCTTAGACGTTTGTAGCACACAATAAAGTTTCATTTTACTGTCCGGCGCAGCCTGAAGGCGCTCATATGAGCTCTTCCCATTAAACGGGATGCAGCATTAAAGGATTGGTGTTCATTTATTTTGAATGCTACTCTCAGGATTAAGTCCTGGTTCTCGTGGGACCGGGCACTTTTATGAACATTGACGAAAGAGGAAGGGAAAGTGCTGCGTCGAAGGCACAAACAGTATGTTTAACGTTGTCGAAATCCAACACCAAAGGCTAACGGCTGACCTTTTAGCCTCCCTGACCAGATCTATAGCACTCACACTCTCGGTGAGGGTGCGTTGGTAGCAAACGCAGCAGAGAGAAGGATAACCCTGTGACCTTAAACATCCTGAAAGGAGCATGCAAACGTTCCTTGAAATGACAAGATCCTTGGAATATGAGATCAGTCTGCGTTGATGCTTCCTGCAGCTGTCTATGTGTGTGTGTGTGTGTGCGTTAGGCTCAGATAGCTGGCTAATCACTGCTGAGCTGCTGCAGGTTTGCTTGGTTAAAGGATGAAGAAGAGGAGAGCAAACAAGTGAGAGAAGCTGCAAATGCTAAAATGTCGATAACAGTAAAATCACGTGTGTGTTTGTGCGCAGAGCTGCCAGTTAACCCTCGCTTTTCTTATGCTCCTTCAACTCTTTGCTCTCTCCTCCTCCTGCCTGCCGCGCTCCGTGCAGCGGTCACAAATTGTTTTCTCGCGGTGATGGAGGTTTATTTTCTTTGCCTAATCTGTGTTTGTCCGTGCGAGCCTCCCTCCACAAGATCCACTGTGATCACCCAGCGCCGGCGGCTCACGCCTCGTTTAGGCTACTTTAAACATGTCGAGCTCCTTGTTGATGGTAGCTGACACAGGAGTGCGAGTGTATGTCTCGAAGCTGGGGTCCCTGCATGCAGCAAACACATGCAAACACATCCTAACAGTGTTTGCATGTGTGTGTTCTGTGCAGGGGGGGCAGAGGTTGGACCCTATAGCAGCGTTTTCTATTGAAAACCAACAGGAAGAGCTGCAGGAGACGTTTATTTACACCACATGAGGCCGCAGAGGAAACACTCGCTGCATGTGGAGGGTCTATATGGTCTGCAGGGAGCCCTAAAGACACAATGCTGCTCTGTCAGGACTCCATCGACGTGGGCTACACCCTCAGAGAGTCAGCGAGGCTGCTGAAGTAATTGAATCAACAGTTCATCCATTATCACTGATGGTTTCCTCTGCAGAAGTTTACATCTAACAAGGCTTCACTTGCACATATTCAGAAATCCATCCCGTTACGTCTGACAGCACCCCGCTACCACGCCGAGTCGAGGCAAAGCAAAGGGGACAGAAAATCAACCAGGCTGCTTGTTTACCCAACTGGCGGGTAAGGTAAGAGCTCCGGGGAACTGACGGACGCTCCCCGACAAAATGAAATACCAATACCTGAGTCACGCTCCACTTACGTACCCTAAACAAGCCCCTGGCAAGCATTGGGAGAATAATTACTGCAGTCCGGGACCTGGTTCCTGCGCTGAGGAGGCTGACTGTTCAAAATACCCTTTGCTCTGAGCGCAGCTGCCTGTCCATCAATCCTTTTTAAAGGAGGATCTAACAAGCATGACACATATATATATATATATATAGCTGCTCTAATTAGCTGCTCTGCAAAAAGGTTTCAAGTCATAACGGCCCTTCATTTATGTCGCATGCACAATTTGCATGTTAATTGTATTTGCTTTGCATAATGCTTATGCTTTGTGCAGCATCTATCACTGGAGTAAATAAAGTGGGCGGCGCTGCTCCTGTGTCACATTGGCGCATTGCCACGCTCGTATTGAAGTGCGTTTTGTGCCGCGGCGCGCAGACGATAACGTACTGGAAAGGCTCCGCGCGCTGGTTTAAGTCTGCAGGTGGTCTGTTTGTCGGGTTTCGCCCACCAGGCTGATCAGCATACGACTTTTAAACAGAGCGGGTTGTCTGGTTTCCTTTGGCTCTGCCTTCATGTTGTGCTGTTATCTCTTAAAGCCTGCCCGTGTGAGAAATATCGCAAAAGATTACAGCTGTGAGAAGTTGTTTGTGCTAAGATCTGCCGGCGAATACAAAGGAAAGGTGTTGGAAATGAATGGACTTTGGGGATTTGTTTAGTCTACATGCCGTCCCCCGTTCTCCCCCTCGCTGTTTTAACAAGCCTTCCTCACAAAAACTGAGTAAAAGAGAAAGCGGAGAGCGAGCCGGCTGGAAGTAGTTGGAGTCTCGTATCTGTCTAAATATTTTTGGGGGATTTATTATGTTTTCGTGGACTACGCTGGTCCCGTGGTACATTGTTGTGTTTGACAGCGGCCCATTTATATGCATTATGTTTCAGCCACGTGATTTAACTCTGCAGACGCGAGGACAAAGGTTGAATTATAATTCCCGAAAGGAAAACGTCTCAGCAAAGATATAATACTCTCATTTCACACACTTCATTGGCCAAGGCGACGGCATCATTTGTTTTTTCATGCTAATTGCGAGACTAACACCTTCCCTTTGCTCGCCGAGTACGGCACGTACGTAACATCATCTTGTGTGGAACTAGCAAAACGTGAATGATTCATGGACGCGCGATGAGCTCAGCGATGATGGGTTTCAGCTCGTCTTTGTGGGGGAGTTAGGAGTCTCGCTCCATTAGCTCGCCGGCCTCGGTGACATTGCTTCCTCTTTCCGCAGGTTCTGGAGAACAAGAGGTCGGACCATCGCTGGGCCTGAAAAAGTCCAGCTCCCTCGAAAGCCTCCAGACGGCGGTTGCTGAGGTAACCGTGAACGGCGAGATCAGCGTCAACAGGCCGCGCTCGCGCATCATCAGGGGCCGCGGCTGCAACGAGAGCTTCCGGGCTGCGATCGACAAGTCGTACGAGAGACCTGGTGCCGCGACAGCCGAGGAGGAGAACAGCATGGAGACGCGTGAGTGGTTTCTGTGTTTGTCCAGGGTGTCGATCCGGGACAATGAGCCTGAACGTGTGTCACTGTGTAACGCACAATGGAAGACATGAGAAGATTATTCCATAGAAATACAGTCAGTGTAATGTAGGCCAACGCAATCCTCCCCAGAGCCGCTTCACACCCGCAAGATTCACCCCCGTCCTGGAAAACTAGGTTAGGGATCCCCACTTGCCAGAGAGACTCGTGTGTGTGTGTCACACAACACATCTGCAATAAGCGTCTAGGTTACACGCTCATTAATATTCACACAGCTCATGTTGAGTGGGATTGTTGGAGACTGTGGAAACGTGTCTTCCCAGGAGCTTACACACTCTTAAAGTGCATAGCCATGTTTTGCCATGAGTGCATGTGAGGGAATGTAGCTGCTGTTTACTCGCGTACGTCGGGGGCCTATTGCATCCGTTTTACACGTAATATGTATGTGTAATTGCATTTAGCGTGATTATGAATGGAACGCTCTTTGCTTTGGCCCGCGCCAGTTAGTCTTGGCCCGTGACGACGCATGACTTTGCCAGGTTTTGCTCACATTTGCGTCTGGACCGAAACCACGATCCCCCCGCTGTACCGCGTTTGAAAGCAAAGGCGCACCACCCTCCGTTTGAGTGAACACACCCGTCTTTACTCGGCGTTTGATGACAAAAAAGACACGCGTCGGATGTGGAGAGACAGCCGTCTTACGTTTTCCGACAGGTAATAACCCCGCAACACCACAAGAGTAATCGCCAGATATAAATTTCCATTCGCCATTAAAGAGCTGGGAGACGTTTGAGAGAGAGGGAATTATTTGCCTGAAACGCTTTGTTCTCATAAGCTCTGTCGCCGAGGCACTAAATACAGTCTTATCTCGGCAAAGAAAAATGGGGAAAGCAACCGATTTCCCCTGCCGCGGTATATTGCATTCTCCCCCATGATATTCAAATAACTCTGTTTTTCAATTTAGATAAAAGCAGCCAGTCTGTGCTCGTCACTGAGGTTAATAGTCAAAGTTGACAGATAAGCTCCTGCCTTCCTCTGCTCCCAGACTTTTATTTACATAAAATAAGAATGTGGCATCGCCCAAAGAAAATGTGTCCCCACAAGATATCCTGCTGGGCAGAAATGCACTTCCCCTCGCGCTACTCTGTGTTGCAGCGTTTGAGGAAATAAAAGAGAAAAGGAAAAATCTGCTCGCCCGAGCAAAATCCCCTTCTTTTATGTTTCCGAGTGAGGCCGGCAATTTCACTTGTCTGTCATAACCTTCGCCGACAGGCCGGCTTAAATGTCCTTGATTATTAGCGCAGGGAAGTTTAATGGCGGAGTTTGACTACAGTGACAAAATGTTTCCTGTGGTTGTCTGTCTCTGCAAATTATCCTTCAGCCTCCTGACACTTTCATCGATGCCGCCGCCGTCGTTTTGAGATTGTCACTCAGGTCTTTCTCTTTTCAGTTCCCTTGAATTCGCCGTGGACGGCCTCACCTTTTGACGTCTCGCTTCGTCGGCTTTTGTCTGGTTGTTTTCGCAAGACGTGGCTTGTTTTTCCCGTCTTTGCTGAACTTAAATGGAAGACGACAAAAACGCGGCGGTGAATTAGCCTTTTGGTCTTCAATGCGAGGCCCGTTGCGCCATGCACGCACACATGCAAGCACACATGGCCACTGCCCTCTGGGAGGCTCTGGATTACAATGCTTAGTGTGTTATCTGCAGCTTGGCGTCATTAAGCAGTAGCGACATTAGCACGCCCGCTAATCTGAGTCATTTAAATAGCCAGATACGGCTCGCAGCTGCTCCCCGCCGCCGTTGCTCTTAAGTGGATGATAAGCAGGTAGCAGATTGAGTGATAAAACCGATACCCATCCAGAACCTGCTCCCAGACTTGTGGAGGTGGAGAAAGGGATGGGAGGGGCTGCAGGTTAAAGCCGGCGGTACGCGCTCTCCGTTCCCGCCGTACGCCGCCTCACGAGTTCAGATCCCATTTCAGTAATTTCCTCCGAGATGGCAGCGGAAAGAAATAGCTCCACAGATCACAAGAGAAAACAAACCCCACGGTTCCTTGAAATGTGAATCCCGCCGCTCCACCCTCCTGTAGTCTGTCTCATCCCGTATGCCGCAAATCCATCATGATCTCCCCGCCCTCCTCTTTCCTCACGATAAGCGCTTTTCTCTCCTCCATCAAAGGCAGAACTTAAAGGACGACACGCAAGACTGTAATAAGTTGTAATCTGAAGGACATCTACCTCCTCGCGCCTCAGAGCAGACAGATACAGCGTAGACAGGAGCTACGCCGATTGCGAAGTGCACCGCATTTGCAATTAAGATCCCTGGGAGCCTTTTTCAAGATTATTTAAATGTATAATTACTGACAGATTAATTACATTTCGCACATCACTTCTGATTAGATGTGATGGAAACTTTGAGTTTAATCAACCCTACATCACCCAAGGAGTTTGGTTTCAATTTGAGTTCTGGGTTGAAATTAGTTCAGACTTAAATTAAGAGGCAGATTCACGCGACGATCACTCCCGCTCCCACTCCTTTGGTCGTTCTTTATGAGAGATTCAGCATGAAACAGCGAAGGAGGGAAGAGGCGAGGGCTCTCTCGTGAGCTCTCTGAAATGTACACATCTGAAATAACTGGAGGCTCTGGGCTAAGTGAAGATGTGTTCAGCAGAGCGCTGCTCTCAGAGGGCGCGCAGTGTAAATGTATTGTGCTCTAATGAGGCAGATGACTTCCGTGTGTTTGTGTTCAAAGCCGCCGCACCTTGTGGGACTCGGCTTTTCTTTGAATGGTTCGTCTGGTGCTGCGAGAAGAAAGGAGCGGAGCTTTGTAGCTGATAAAAAACAAGCGGTGCTGTTGTTGTGTGATCCGCCGGGGAGTCAAGTGGAAGTTTAAAGATACTGTCTGCTTTTTTTCTTTGCTGACTCACTTTTTGCTTTTCTGTGTCTGTGTGAGTTGGCTGTTTCCTTTACCCCCCTTGATATCTATATTTAACACCCGCCTCCCTTATCTGCTCCCCCCAGTGGACGAGGACACGGAGGGAAGCTCCAGATCGGGTCGTGAGTCGATGTCCACCAGCGGCGACCTCGCCGTGGGCCCCGGGCTGAACGGCAGCTTCTCCAAAGACGACAGACAGAAAGATCGGGACAAGGTTGGAGGGAAGGACAAGAAGAAACCTGAAAGAGATAAAGAGAAGGAGAAAGACAAGAACAAAGCCAAGAAAGGCGTGCTGAAGGGCCTGGGCGAGATGTTCAGGTAGGAACCATCCAGATCCTAAACAACCTCCCCTCCTTCTGCGTTGCCCCAAGCGTCAGTCACTACCTGCTGTATTTAATTCCCCTCAACACGTGCGTCAGTGGATCATACAGAATCTGAATGCATTCTCAGGACGCTGCCGGTGCTAATCAGGGACCCCTCTCCTTGAACCGTTTGAGACGGAGGGAGTGGGTGGGGAGGTGGAGGGTTATCGACCTCAAGAGCCTCTGGCACTTTTGAGCCAGATTATTTTTAATAAGGCCAACATGTTTTATTCATAATCCCACGTGCGCTCTCCTCCTATCCAAACACGCTTCGCATTTGTTAACCGGCGGACAATGTTCGGGGCCCTAATGGGGCAGCAGCGATTGGGTTCTGGGGATGAAAGACCTTCGGAGACGAGCGCAGGTGGTTTTCTCAGAGGCCGTTTCATCACGAGGTTTTAGAGGCAGGCCACCTCTGGAGACCACGAGAGGTGGAGTGATTCTGCTCCACACACCCGTCGAATTAATAAAATGTCCATACGCCTATTTTCTGTAACCGCTTTATCACTTTGGCGTTCGCAGGGGTGCTGGAGCCTATCTCAGCAGTCGTCGGGCAGGAAGTGGGGTTCACCTAGGTCACCGGGCTGACACGCACTCATTCACACCCACTCCTACAGTCGATTTATAGAGCTCATAATTCACCTGTCATTCACCTTTCATGCATGCTTTTGGGTGGCGGGAGGAAGCCGGAGTACCCGGAAGGGAGCCCAGAAGGAATCGAACCCGAGACCTCCTTGCTGCGAGGCGAGGTGCTAACCACGAAGCCGCCGTGCCGCCTTAATAAGATGTTCACAAGCACAAGATGTAATGTCACTGACTTCATTTAGCGGCACGCTCACCTGCTGCAGGTCTTCTGTCGCATGTTATCACCTCATGTACCTCAGGGAGTTCCAGGAGTCTGGCACATCCGGACCAGACGTGAGCTTACGGTCGTACGGGTCGTCTCCCGGCCTGGAACATGGTGCCACTGATGGCATCATGCAAACTGAGTGTGTCGGCTCTGCACTGTGGACAATAGCAGGAGAAATGTGCAAAGAGGCTGCGGATGAAAACAAACATCCTGCGGGTATCCATTCAGTATCTCTGCCGCAAGGAAAATTAGTGGGGGAGTCACATTAATTATTTCAATTCCATGCACATTTGAATATGGCATAAATTAACGGTGGAGGCGGCGCGGGCCGTTATCGTGCCGTAAGTTGTTTTCATGTGGATTAGTTTAATGGGATTAGTTAGCGTATCGCGGCGCACGGCTCGGTAATGAACAATAAAGACGACAAGTGTGTTTCGAGGTCACGATTGAGGAATGCGGGGAGCTCGCTTATCTTCTATTATTTTCACTCTTGTGGGGTTTTTTTTTTTTTTTTTTATAACTCAACTGTCTTTGCGTCCCGCGGCGCACATGCATAATGACTCACGCAGGCGCTCGTTCTGTCGCGCGCCAGGCATGAGCACATATGTGGAGATGCACACATGTTCTCCGGCGTGTGCGCGGAGAGGAGCGTGCAGGATTAATAAATGAAGCCGGAGTTTCGAGCCACAGGTTCTGACACCCTGTGACATGCAGTCGGCGCCGCTGGCGAACCCTTGAGCGGCTGTGCGCTCGGCCCAGTAGGTGGCTGCTGGGTGATTTTAGCCGTGCACGTGGGCCCTCGGCATGCCCTCCTCGGCCTCATCATCGTTCTTCATTATCTTTGAGTGCCACCGCCACTTAAGAGTTGGCACGCTGTAAGGCCTCGTTGACACCCCCCTTTCACCGCCGCCTCCCCCAGCTCCATGCATTTAACGCCAGGCCCTGTGCCTCCTGAATGCAAAGAGGCAGCCCCCTGAACCAGCCAGTCTCTCCAGCTCTGGAGCTTTGTCTTGCCTCCTTTCTGCTGCTCCTACTCCTCGCTGATACCTCAAACAATTTTCCGCTTAAAACTGTGACAGCTCTCACACCCACACGTCTACGCTGTCCCTTTCTATTCTCTCCCCGTTCTCTCACAATCCACCTAACAGGTTTATAAAGTTAGAGATGGCAAGGAACCGAGGTGAGAATGAATGCGTCCCACCGGATACAATAACAAACTTTTTCTGTAAAGAACAAAATGGAGTGATGTGAGATGCCTGGCGGTCAAAAGGGAGGAGAGGGAAGGAAGGCGAGAGATCTGCTGCGCGTCTCACTTCTGGCAAATCTGGAAAGTTTTGACTTATTTCGGAACAGAGAAGTTTTACTGTGCGTGACAAAGGGTTTGTCTGACAGCGACGAGCCGCGGATAGAATTTACATGAGTTTCACACGTGCCTCGCCGTTGCATTAAAACATCAAAAAGGCGTCCTGATTGGGTTAATCCTTTGTAATGCTTGTCTCGGTTGTTTTCATTAGCATAAAATGGACAGCCAGGCACTCGCTCACTTTTCCCTGCATATCTCACACGTCTTGCGCTCACGTTCTCCCTCTAAGGAGATTTCAAGGAGTTTGCAGCGCGCTGCAATTTGAGCTCATTTGCATGCAGGCCTTTGGACGGCCTGATGAACGTGTAGTGCACGTCTGCTTAATGGACAGCCTGATTGGGAGTGCATTAACATCAGAGCCAGGGGAAAGGAGGATGGCCTAATACGGGGAGAGAGGGGGAGGATAGAGGGAGAGACTGTGAGATAAATACTGTGAGTGCAAGAATGACTGAAAGTGTGTGAGTGTGTGATGGAAGGGAAATTGACTGCCTAAAGCCCAAAGCAAAGAGACCGCAGTGCAGAGCCCCGGCTCCCCTGCCTCTCTGGATTCATACTGTACTGCCTATAGGATGCCAGACTGCCTGGTATACAGCCCTGCACCATCCAGTAATGAATAGCTTATAATCTTATGAATGGATAGCAATGTTCATGCATGCATAGGATAAAAAACCAGCCCTAGGCAGCTTGACATCATTGTTATTTCAAGGATGTCTGCTGCGTGCATGTATTGCTGCATCCACGTCTGCATCCAGCGGGATATAGGGGAGTGCAGAGCGACGCATTATCCCCCAAACCACGGTGTGTGATTACTCGCGTCGTTTCGAGTGGACAACATGCGATCATTGCTTTCTGATCCTATCGGGTTCATTTAGACGTTGGAAGCGTTGCCCAGGGCGGCGTTAGCATGCTAGCAGACAATGACGCCTCGGCCCGGCCCGCGAGACTCCCTTCAACATGCCTAATGAGGTGTTGTTTATCTGCTCTGTGACTGACTGGCTGACCTCCTCGATCCCCATCTCCATCTCCTGATGTGTTTATGTGAGTGTGTGTGTGTGTGCGCGTGTGTGTGTGGGATTGCGTTGAGGGTACACACATGCATTAAAATCCCCATCCTGAGTCAAGTGTTGAAAACAAAATGAAACTGTAGATTTGAACAGTGTCTTTTGCAGTGTGTGTGTTATGTGCACATTCATCCTCCTGTAAGGTGTGTGCGTGCATGTGTGTGTGTGTGTGTGTGTGTGTGCGTGTGTTAACAAGGGGGCAGGGGAAAGCTTCATACTGCAGGAAAAGTACAGTAGCATGAAGGAGACGAGCGAGCGACGGCTGCAGAAATGGAAGGCAGGGTTGGGATGGAGGGACGGGGGCCCAGAGAGGTGGGGGCGGGGGCTGGATTGGGTGAGGGTGGAAGGAGAGAGGGAGCGTGTGCACTGGAGTGAACTGGGGCACCAAGGGAGAGTGAGAAGGGAGGATGAAAAGGAAAAGGAGAGGGGGGAATGAGGAAAGAAGGGGGCTTTTCACAGCGGCAGTCACGGCATCGTGCTACTGTCTGCCTGCAGGGAGGACTGTACAGTGTGTGTGTTTGTGAGTGTGTGTGCAGTTTCAAGGTGCATGTGAATTTGCATGTGCGTGCGTGTGTAATGCATGTTTGCGTGTGTGTGTGTGTGTGTGTAGATGAAAAGACTGTGCTAATAGGCTCTGGCATCACCCTCACCCTTTCTCCCCAGTGCTTCCTCACCCACATGCACACTGGGCCCTCACCCCCTACTTACCCCCCCCCCCCCCCCCCCCCCCCCCCCCCCCCCCCCCCCCCCCCCCCCCCCCCCCCCCCCCCCCCCCCCCTCCCCCCCCCCCCCCCCCCCCCCCCCTGTGACAGTCAGCACCCTCCCTCCCTCCCCACCTCCATCACCCCAGGACCCTGTCTGCTTTCTCCTCCCTTCAGATGCAGCCCCACTCAAGGCTACACGGACAGATGCACGAGAGCTGGAGTGGAGGGATGCTTTCTATCCTTCAATCTTTATTATTCTTAGGCAGTGCAGCTGTACGCTGGGGAGCGCCGTGTGTGTGTGTGTGTGTGTGTGTGTGTGTGTGTGTGTGTGTGTGTGTGTGTGTGTGTTGCAGGAGGGTGGCATGAGTGCATGTGTGTTTGCATGCATGCATGAGTACACGGATACCATGCCACGAAAGCACGACTGCCTCATGCGCATCATGGGAGTAGGTAGTTAGCGTGTTCCTGCGCCGCTCCGTGTCTGTTCTTCTGCCTGTGTGGGTGTGAACAGCTGATGGCGGGTGTCGGTTTGGATCATTAGTTACCAAACATGATGCACACACATTAGCTCGGCTTTTATACACACACACACACACACACACACACACACACTGACAGAGGCTAAGAGCGTGCCTGACGGATCAACACACAAACTTTCTCTGTTTCACGCAGCCCCCCCCCTCAGCACACGCACACATGCTTGTAGTATTATGCCACAGTTATTTGGAGATGTACTCAGCTGCTCTACATGTGGGCCCTGACATCTGCTGAATGTAATCTGAGAAAATGATAATTGTTCTTTCTTTTTGCTCTGGGCTCTCAATATCATAATTGTTCATGCCAGTAGGAAGCAGCGGGCACGGCACATGAGAGCAACTGGCGGCCGGGGTGAGGAGAAGAGGATGAGCGATGGTGCAAACGATAATCGCGTGACCAAAGAAAGATCGTAACACATCATGGCGGTCGCTGCCTTCTAATATCCAAATGGGCAAAGATTCAGTCCCGTGTCGTGCTCGCGAGCAGCAGCCGACAGCTGACCCTGACCTTTGACCTCTTCAGACGGAGCTCGCCGGTGAACTTCGGCAGCTTTTGGCAGCTTCGCCGAGTGCAAAGTCAACCTCAGAGTCACCTTCAAATGCCTGCGCAGCTAAAAGAAATATCATGTCACCGAGGGCACCATCCAGAGAGGGGGGTGGGAGGGGGGTGAGCTAACCTATGGAAAAACATCTTTCATCAGAGACTCTCGCTCTCAAAGCTGGCGCAGGATCCCAGGACTTACAGGGGCTGCTTGCAGGTGAACTCCAAACTCCCTCACAAAAATGTGTGACATCCCATTACTCCCTTGCCAATCATGTACCACAGATGCCCAGCAGGGAGGGTGGGGGCGGGTGCTGGGGGGGCAGACAACAAACAACAAAGTCCCCCGCTGAGAAGATTAGCGCCGCTGTCACAGAGTGCAGCGGCGGGGAGATGGAAACGGTGACACAACAAAACTCCTCTGTACGGCAGGTTAAGGCGAGCGCAGCTTCGCGTCTGCTGTCAAAAAATTGGATGTCAGTGCACCTGCAGCGGGGGGAGGCACGAGGGGAGGGGAGGGGAGGGAGGGGAGGATGTTGTGGTGACTTCAGCCACCATGCAAGAATGAGAGATGGCTGCCAGGCATTGGTGGTGTGGTGGCGGTGGCGGGGTGGGCAGGCTGTCCGGCCAGCACTTCCTCTTGCCACTCATGCAAATGTGATTAAGCAGCGCCAGCTCCATCAGACAGCCCCAAGTAATTAGGTTTAGGAATGATCACGCCAAGGCCCGAGATAGACCTTGGAAGGCCATGGGGAGGCTGTGTGTGTGTGTGTGTGTGTGTGTGTGTGTGTGCTAGAGAGAGAGAAGAGGTGGTGTTGCACGATGGAGCACTAATCGAAATCCTTATCGCCCCTGAAATGAGATCCACCGATGTCTCTCACGCTGGGTCTCAGGCAGAGGGCTGCAAACATGACTGAATTCATAAAGTGTGTTATTAAAGAGCTCAAATTAAGTGTAGCACTGCACCCCTGCACACTCCACCAGGCTCAGGACTACTAATGATCCAACCCCAGAGGAATCACACCCTGCCAGACCTGCCCATACAAAACCCAGTCTCTTATATTTCAGTTTGCACCTTTCGCCTCCTGTCGTTAACCTTGACGCCTCCACGCCAGAACCGCCCGGGTGTTTCCAACTTCTCCTCTCTTCCCTTCTTGCTTTTTGATATTTGTTTTTCACACTTTTGAGACACTCTGGATTCTTAATTTTGATGTGTTGTGTTTTTCATTCTCGGATCGCTTTGATCAATCAGAGAAAGGCTGCTCCGACGCGAGTCGGCTCTCGGAGGACGGGGCTGCATTTCAAAATAATGAGAAAAACATCAAGAACACGCGAAGCGATCTGAACGTGCAATAATCCTATTTTGTTTTTCTAAACAGTACAAAATGAATTGCCACGCGCCCCTTTAATAAAACTATATTAAATGTATGTTTTGGTCTGAGGAAGGAGGAGGTATAAGCGAATTAGAAATGCAAAGAAGATATTACAGAGATGAGGGTGAAGCGCACATGGAAACCTATTTGCCTCCCTATGTGCTATGCAAATGAAGCGGGTTGCCTGCAACAGTAGGACTCATTACTAGTCTGCTCACCCATCCAGCAGGCTTAGCATGTAATGAAACACAGGCCTTTGGCTGAAATGACCTTTTCATCCTCCGAGCTCTAGTTGCTGATATGCGTGCACACACCTTAACGTGTGAGCGAGAGGACGGGCAGCGGCGGGGAAACAATCGCCCGAGCAGGCAAAGAAGAGTAAAAAGCTGGGAAAATTGCTTTTGAATACAAAAGGTAATATCAATCGATGCTGAATTAACTTCGATTTGCATCAAGGCGAGCCAATTAAAGGCAGGAAGCCGTGGCCTCTTTGTTCTGTCAGCGCCCGACATGTGCGTTCGGCATGTAAAGCTTAAATTGTCTATTTTCTCTCCCTCTCACTTCTGATCTTTTTATTCCGCCTTTTGGTGAGAGAGCGCAGAGAATGAGATGTGATTCACCCCCTGTGTTTGTCGCGCATGAATCTTTAATTGGGCTCTCGCTGCCGCAGAGATGTGTGAGTCAGTTTGATGGTTGAGGCGCGTGATGATCGCCGCGCAGACCAGTTGATCCGATCCAGCACCTCGAGAGTTAATTGTTATATTATTGCTGTGTGAGTGCTGTTTGATTGGCTGGAGGGTGTCTGCTACTTCCTGGACAATGGGATCGCTAACTAAGTAGCGCCCAGCAACCATCATCAAACTGATGCATCAACCTGCATTCAACCCCAGTAACCATAGCAACCTCTCTTTACAGTTAGGCTAACATCGAGGCTAATTAATGAATATTACAAGAGCTCTCATGCTCAGCTCGCTAACTCGGGCCGCGGCTCACAGCAGCCATTTGTAATATTGTGTTTACTGTTTGTCAGTCTGCTAGTGTAGCACAATGCATTATGGGATGGTCAGTGTCATTTCAGGGATTAGTCAAATCCTCAGGTGTTACCAGGGTAACTAAATTATATACATGACTGTATATCAAGGCGGAGGAGTTACATCTGCATTTGCAGGCGTCTCTTTGTTTAAGGTACTCGGGTTTTTGCAACGTGCAGCGTGTTTCATGCGACACACTTGTGGTCCTCGCTGCTTTTAAATGTGTTTTGCGTTGAAGAACCGGGGTTTGATGCACCCAGAGGAGCCGGCAGACGTTAGAGGAGTGTCCGGGGTTATTTATTTAACCCTGCCTGTTGATGTAGAGTCGCTATCACGGAGAATCCACGAGGTTTCCACTCTCCCTCATCCTCACCTTATTCACAATTACCGTCACCCCCTCTCCTCTTCCTGTCTGAGTATATCCTCCCCCTCGCCATCCGCCCTGAGATTCATCGTAGCATTGACAGAAAGACCTCTCCCGTCTCCCTGAATGCTGGAGGTGTATATCACGGATCAGCGATTGCGCTTTCTCCTTTCTCCACTGGGCTCGAATGTGCCGCCCGGGCCGGTGTGGTGTGTCCAACGCCTGCCGTTTACGAGACGGAAAACCTGCCTCGCTCCCCCCCCCCCCACCCCCCCCACCCCTCCTTCATCTGAGTGCCTTGGAAATCAGGCGGTTTGAGTGCCGCGCAGCACATCTGTCTCCAGACTCATCAGCATGTAAATTAGTTGGGAAGCAATAATCAAACCAGCAATAAAGACAAGACAAGAGGCCTGACGAGCAAAATGAATTTAGGGTAATCCTGCATCACCTGCTGCACGCGTCCTAATAAGTTGCACCCTGGGAGTTTTTCTTTTAATGCACATCAGTGGGATTTTGCACAGACACCCCAAAATTCGGCTTCCACATCCAGAACCGCGGCTTTGGATGGCGTGCTCGCCGAGCGCCGAGTTCTCGTGCCGGAGGCACGCGGCGGCAGCCTGGCTGAGGATACAGAGAGTGGCAGTGATCAAAATGGCCCATTAGGAATGCAGCGTGCCGTACTGTATCTAGGTCACAGCCTGAGCCACCTACTGGAAGCTCCTCCACCACAGCGCTGCACCCCCTCCCTGCTCCCGCCGCCGACCTCCCCCCTATCCCTGCATCCCTGCGTGTGAGGGCTAGGTTGGTTAAGCATCAGCCAAATGCAAGTGTGTCCATGTAAATAAGCATGTGAGGTATTATTATGTGTGTGTGCGTCTGTCTGTGTGTGTGTGTGTGCAAATGTCTTTTCCTGTTTGTACACAAAGTGAGAGAGAGACAGAGCAGGAAGGAGCGTGCAGGGTGATTATGAGTCGTTAAAATGTCAGCAGTTCAAATAACGCAATATGACTTTGTCTCATCAGTGCACACACACACGCACACACACACACACACACACACACACACAGCACCTGAACGTCCCTCCGAGCTGCTCGAGTGTCTCTTTGTGAATCGTCCTTCAGAAACTCCCTCCTCACTTTAACAAATGGATGTATGAATGCAGTTGGACTGTTTATTTGTGTTGTAATGAGAGGCTTTAATCAGGGGTGTCAGGGATTTGAAGCATTCCTCTGAGCGTGTGCGAAAACACCCCCTCCCCTCCTTTCTCACACACACACACACGCACACACACACACACACACACACACACACACACGCTCGCACGCAACTCAGTGATTTATGTGAAACATTAAAGGCAATCATGTTGGGCTGGGCCTTGTCCTTTGTATTGCGCAGGCTGTTTGAAATATGGAAAAGCCAAGCTGTCCCTTGATATACAGGCACACACACATATAGATAACACACACACACACGCACAGATGCTTGTGTGTACCTGTCATTGCTTAAATATGAATAATTGGCACACGGAGCAAAAAGATGAATGCTGCTTTTGCCTTTGCTGTGTTTTTTGTGTTTGCACGTGAACACACACACACACGCAGAAACTTTCAATTACACAGACACACACACACACACACACACACACACACACACACAGACACACACACACTCATTCACTTCAACGCTCTCTTTGATACTGATAGCTGTTAGCCTAAAAGCAGCAAACGTCCTGTGATGCAGCGCTGTGTGTCTGCATTTCCCACTAAGAGCGGATTAACTCTGTTGCTGGTGTTTTGAAAATATACCGTACCCTCCTCCACACACACACACACACACACACACACACACACACACACACACACAGCTGTTTGCATATAATGGCAGATCTGAACACAGCGGATGAAGCACAATCAAATATCTGTAGGATGGGATGCCGCCCTGCAGCTCTCTGCAGCGGCCGCTCTTCTCACACGTATTTATTTTAGTCTAAACCCTTTTTCTTGTCTTACGCCTCCTCCTCTTCCGCCTGCGAAGGGCTGTGTTTGTCTGTTTGCTGTCTGTATCTCCCAACGACCAGACCAGCGGTGGAATGTAGCTGTTGATCAGGCCGCTGGACTCACATTGATAAGGGGAGAGAATAAAGGAGAACAGAGAGAAGCAGAGATAAAGTGTGGAGGAGGAAATCAGGCGGGCCGGGTGCGACGTGACGGTGTCTCCTTCCTAAGAGGCGTAGAAGTTTTGTTCCTGGTTCCTCCTCCACCTCAGCCCGTGGTTACCGCTGAACCCCCCCTCCCCGTCACCAGGGCTCGGCCTGATGTCATGAATAAATGCATGTCATGCGGGACACGCCACTTTCTCACTCGGCGTGAACCATTTCGTGTCCCCCCCCCCCCCCGGTGCCTCCTCCCTACTGTTTTCACACCATTGCTGGAGGAATTAGGCCTGGCTTCCCTCCAGACCCTCAGCCAATCAGCAGCCGCCCCCCAACACACACACACACACACACACACACACACACCTAGTTTTCCTCAGGAGGAAATCGATTGGTTCTGTGTGCGCAAGCCCTCGCCCAATGAGGTGCAAGCACACAGATGTCATATCTAGCTGTGACCTGCGAGAGGCAGAGTGTGTGTAAAAGGCAGGAGTGTGTGTGTGTGTGTGTGTGTTATTTCCAATGCACTTTGCACATCATGAACCCCAACTCGCAGAGGTGTTACCTTATCTCGCGCGCCCTCCGATGAATATCAGGCTGCAGTCTTTCTCCTTGAACTCCTTTAAAAGAACCGTCTGGTGAGGACGCGTCAGGTAGTGAGTCTGGTTTGAAACGGGGGTCTGGCTGAGCAGGGAGAGAGCCGCTGACTGACATTACAGGGTTTGCGCGGATAATGAGTTCCGCGGGGAGGGAGATAATCGGCTGTCGGTGGCCGGACGCCGCAGGAGCGATGGGGGGGGACATCCTCCCGTCGCTCTCTGGGGTGGGCGTCCCTGGAAACCGGCGGTGGCGACATTACGCTGAGGCCACTCGATGATAACGGTCGCCCCCTTTAACGCCCGCTAACGATTCCCAGGGAGGAAAAACAGAAAAACTCTTTATTGGATTTTTTTTCCACATCAGTGTGTCTCAGAGTTTGTACCCGCCACAGCTGCAGCAACACTTGCAGCCTCGCCTCCCTAACAAGGCGCTATTAAAATTACATGCCGCTGTCAGGGCGCAGGAATCATGCACTGCTTCATATTGACGTCCCCCTGCACTGGACAGGGATCGGAGGAGACAGTGGGGTTTTAATCCGTGTGCAGTCTTAACTTTCTGCTCTCCGTGTACTCTTTGCCGTCAATACGATGATAATAACCTCTTTTGATTTTCCTCCGAGGAGAAAAAACCCTCTTTTTTATGGTTCTTTATAGATTATCACCATGAAATGCAGCGGGTGGAGGCACGGTTATTTATTTTCTTCCTGACAAATACAGTTTTGGGGGATGGGTGGAGGGGCTGAGACGCCACGGCAGACGTCTGCGGGGGGGGGGGGGGGGACTTCGCCCTGGGAGATCTGGATTAACTTTCAGGTTGGTCGAGCAGAAACCGTAATGATTCTCTCTGTCTGCCCTTGAAATTATCTTCTCATCACTTACTCAAATTGATAGATGCAGGCGCCTTTTTCTTTCTTTCTGGCTCACCTGCTCCATTTGCAGGTTTGAACGCCTCCGAGAGATTTAACACCTCGTATGATGAGTGCGTCATGTGAGGTTAAACCGGGTCGTCCGTCACACCCTTGCATTCACTTTCAAATAATACTAAAAAAAGCCCAAACAGGACTTTGAGGCAGCTATTTCTGCTGTCCTCTCTCCCTAAGTCAGCAACTTCCTGTGTGCAAACCACAGATTCCCCACAGAAGATGTCAAAACAGATTAGCTCCTGTCAAATCTACTCCCCAGATTAAATGATTGTAACAATCAAACTGGCTCTGAGGCTTTGCATAATTTACTTTTTCCTCCCTCTTTGGAAATTCTGCCTTTGACTTCTTCTCCCTCCTCTGTTGTGCTGCAGCCTTGAAGTATTATTACCCTGTAAATCGATGAGGATGATGTATGAGGCGTCCACTGCTTGCGGTATAAACCCTTCTGTTTTCTGTGATGTATGAGGATGTATCATATTGAATGGAGTACCTATTTACTGACTTGTTTCCTAGGAATAAAAGCAGACGCGTGCAGAAGCTCGGTAATGCGCCTAATGTGCAACGGTTTTTACTTCGCGGGATGTTTTTCAGCCGACGTCAAAGTCGGGGAACTTTGACTGAACGTGCATTAACGTTTCGCTGCATCGGCCACCGTTAATGACAACATCCGGCGTCGTATCAGGGGTAGAGCACATCCTCACCTCCTCACCCGGTCTGTCCTTACTGTCCCTCTCTACAGCCTGTTGTTATAAGACTAGCATGAGGTAGTAGATGGAGAGCGAGTGAAGGCGGCTGGGCTCACAGCAGACCGGTGTTAGCCTCTGGAGTAAAGGTAAAGCTGAGCAGGAGACGTATAGTTACAGTTGATGCAATGATGAGGTTTAACGGCCAATCAGGACTAAACAAATAGGACGGGGAGCCTTGAGCTTTGAGCACGGCCTGAATCAAGTCCGCAGCTGCTTGTTCTCGCGCCGGTCCTGCGATCGCCGCCTCTCCTCGCCACCCGCTCTTCGGCTGTCTTTCGAGGGCACCTCTGCGTTTGTGTGCCCATCGCTCTTCTGCGCTGTTTGCCACGGCGAGATAGACGCTTAGGAACGGATCATTAAGCAGAGCTGCGGCCCAGTGGGCTGAAGCAGGAAAATAAGATCAGAGCTTCACGAGGAAGCAAACGGCATATCAGTGTTTACCTGGCTTTAATGGAGATCTGAGGTCCTGCTTGTTGCTCCAAGTCCTTTCACTAATGGCTATTTAACAGAATGATCAGATCTCGAACGTCCACTTTTAATTTTCTGTGCAGTCAAAAATGAGTAATCGGACGTCTGAGTTTATTCTGTTAAGGCCCCAACAAGTTCTCTTTCCCAAGCCAAACTGTAGATACTTCATTGTCATTCCACCTGAGCTGCAGCTGCCAATCAATATCTTATTATTAAGCCTCATCAACCTCAATCTCAATACGACTGTCCTGATGCCAGCCCCAGATTAATGCCACGGTGCCAATACTGGCTCAGGTGTTTTACAGAGAGGCCTGAGTTTCTTCTTCCCGCCCTGACGCTGATTAACGCCAAATCATTACTGTTTTTTATTGGATTCACTCCGTTTGGCAGATGAGACACTTATCTTGCAGGGGCAGGTATGGAAGTCGATGCATTTTGCAGTTTTTAGAAGCGCGCTGGCGCCACAGATTTCTGTGTTTTCCTGCTGAGAAGGCGTCGAGTGTAGAAATCTTACATTGGGGGTTTGTGCGTCAGCGGAGGTTTGGTGGCTAATCCTGTGTTCCACCGCCGTCCCCACTGGCACAAATGAAGGGCAGAGCCATGTTGTCAGCGAACCAGCAAGTGTCCCGATAGCCTTCTAATAGCTCTGGTAGTATCGGTCCGCTCCCCCGCCTCCGCTTTGATGTGGGCCCTCCTTCTTAGGCCACCGGCGATGTGGGAATAGCTGTTCGTATGGGAGCTGCTGCACGCCCAGGGTCCTGCTCGGTCTAATCCGCCAATATGTTTCACTATGACAAATCCCTCACTGTATTGATGTTGATCCAGAAGAAGGGGGGGGAAAAAAAAGTTGAGGGCAGAAGTTTGTCTCCCCCGAGGTTATTGAGTGTTTTTTCAGGGGCGGGGAGTGTCGGCGAACGAAGGGACTGAGGGAAAAATGGGGAAAAGGAAAAGAGGAAGGTGAATTTTCCTCAGGAAGTTAATGAAAGTCCTTGAAGTGAGGCGAGGAAAGCTGTCACCTGCCCTGGTGATAGATAGCAGGCTCGCTATTATTAGCATTCCCAGCCCCAGCCTGGAGTTTTATGCCTTACCAGAGCCATTTGTTGATTAATTAATCAGGTAATGTATGCTATCTGTGCTGCGAAGGAACCCTGATATCGCTCCCTTGGCCTGGCCTCGGCTCTCCGTGCAACCGCAAACAAGGACCTCCTGCAGGCCGCAGAGCGTTCCCACAGATTATGATTCCAGAGCAGCCGCTACCAAAGAGAAGCCATTTGCACAAAGGTCCTGGCTGCTTTTAATGTAAAGTAGAATAATAAACATCCGTGAGGGGAAACAGTCTCCCATTTCATGAATATATTCGCTTGCACCGGCCCAGAGTCAACCTTGTCTGATGTAATTTTTTCAGCTTTCAGGGAAAGTTTGCAAACTGTCAAGCAGAGCTCAGCTACGAGGAGGGTAAAAATAAAGTGGGAGTGAGGCGCAGCGGCTCTGGGAGGCTGCAGAGCTTAATGCTTTCTCCTGTTCCTGCGTCTGAAATTGAACGGGACTGGCTCAGAAAAAGCCCGCGTGGAACATCATAATCAATGGCTGTGTGTACGGCGCGAGAACATCGAGTTAGGTTATGTAATATAAACAGCCGATAAAAATCCAGTCATTCTCTGTGATTATGTTTATTGAATTTCTTCTCGCTTGTGGCAAAATGCCCCCATGCCCGCACGCTCCCTGTTCCTGCCGTGTATTTGCAATCATCGAATCTGTCCGGCCTCGTTTCCGCCGACCCGACGATCGTCACGGGCGCTCGCAGGTTTCACGTTTGTGCACGAACGACAAAAAGCAGAACAGATTGCCATAACGGGGTCGTCAGGGCGACGTGCTAACCCATGTTCAAACTGTTTTCACAAAGCCTGTTCCAGCAAATAGACTGACCCATACGTGGCAGCAGTTATTGGGCGGGATCCTGGTTTTTTTTCCAATTGCAGTTGAATAAAATTGGCACGATTTGACCTAAAGTCGCCACATATCGCCCAAAAGTCATTGAGAAGCTGGCCCACCCATCAGTTTGAGCTGTATTACACAAATTTTGATTTATTATATTCTGTTTTTTATGTATAGCATTAGTTGAGGTTCCCCCCAGTTGAAAGCTGAGATGACCCGATGTCTCCTCTGGGTTTCGGCGTCCACAATAACCCTAATTATACCATTCATGTGTGTGGGGTGACCCGTCCTCACCTCTGTGATTACCCTGGTTTATAGCCTGTTTAAACATGTAGCTGCACACAGTTAAAGGAAACCCACACACCGCTGGTTGAAGCAGATGGAGTAACGCTGTTTCTACTGTGTAAGGTGTCCAGATGCAGCCGTATCTGCATGTGCACAATGACTACCACGTGCACTTCCTGGATATTTGTCTGTAATGCTTCCTTTTTCTGTATCCGGACGTTTTTTTTGCACTTCCTCCACAGCTGGTGCCGATGTGGAGCAGCAGGAAATGACATCACGCTTTCATGACACTGCCTTTCCTGTTCTGTCTCACCAGAGAGAGAGAGAGTTGTCTCCTCCATCCCTTAATTCTGCACACATGTATAAAGTTGGCTCCTGATCTTAGTGTCGTCCACAAACACATCGTTGTGAGTAATAAAGTCTCATCCAGCAGAGTCAGATAATAGACTTGTCCACGTATTGTGTTTGTGAGCGTGCAGCCCTGTAAATTCACTGTACCGCCTGTCCGCCGCATGCCTCCTTTCTATTTTCCATTCCTCATCATTTTCTCACACCCCTCAGTCACTCAGAGTCTGCAGTCATTTATTCGCCCAGCGCCGAGCTCGGCCGACCGGAGGAATTTACGATCGCCGGCTCGGCTTATTCTCACCTCGCTGTAAAGCTGTAACGGATTTACCGCCACCGTCGTGTCACAGCGGTCATTAAAATGTAAAAGTTTGCGACGCCGGCCCAGAAAGTTACAAATGATGCCGGCGAGCTCGGCCGTTTCCCCGACTTACATTTCGCCCGGTTGCAGCTAGTTTGTTCCTTCCTCGCTCAAAACTAAATCATGAGCTGTCACTGCTCCCATCACTCTAAGTAAACTGAACAGCTCAGGGAGGAAACCGGGAGCTCACAGCATCTTTTCAAAAAGGCGGGAGTGCAGCCATCTTCTACTTCTCAGACTTAGTCTTAACACGGCGCGCTGAATCATTGCTGCTGTCCTGCGTGCAGACGTGGCAGCGGGGGAATTCGCTGCGTTGAATTACCTTTTGATATGGCTTGATGCACTTTGATTGCATTTATATGAAAATCGGCAAGTTATTCTTTCAATAACGAACGCTTGCCGGGGGAGACTCCTCCTGAGCTGTCTCCCCAGCACAAACCCGACCTGAAGATTTTGACAGTTTGACACTTTAATTTCCTTCTGAGTATTTCACCTGAATTTCCCGGACAAAGGAGGAGACGTGCTGCTGTCGGAAACAAAAAAAAGAGTCCATATTTGGTTGGGAACTATTAAAGCCCGGGCTTCAATTAAACCCTCTCTGCCCTTCTCCTTTACTCAGGTTCGGAAAGCACCGGAGGGATGAACGGCCGGGAGACAGGATGGAGAGGAAGGGCTCCAGTAAATCTAAAGCTGAGGACGTGCAGGCGTCAGAAGAGGAGACCCTGCGGATGAAGCTGGAACAGGAGAGGTGAGTGCGCAGACAGAGGCTTGGCTCGCTTAAAAGCCTGAACAGTTAAGTCCCAGCTGAACAAAGAAAAAAACCAAAACACACACTGCTGACTGGAAAATTAGCAAACAACCTAATTAGCAAAATGGTGGAGCGAGGTTGGGAAATTCTGGGAAAGCACTCAGATGTCAATTTGTGAAATGTCCCTTTCTTTTATATCAGTACATTAAATAGATCATTTATGGATTGTTGCTGCCGGTGCCATTCAGAGGTGCTGACCTCCTAATGGTGCTCGCAGGCCCCCGTGGATTCGGCCTGATTGAATGCTGCTCATTATAATAGTGAAATCGATGTAGCCCCGCGTTCGTCTTCTCCTGCAGCTCGCCCAGGTTGTTAATCGCTCAAGAATACGCCGTTCCTTTTCATTCGCCCCTCTTGGCTCCGTGTCGGCCGGTGTTCGTGGACATCGGGACGTCCAGAAGAATAAGGCGAGGCACTGGTTTCGCCGCGTGCGCCTCATCCCTCACAGACAAGCCCCATTTAATCCTCTCCAGCCGGGAAGACAATATTGGTGGCGGGGTGAATGAAAAGACAGCTTGCTGCCTCAATTGTTCTCCACCAGCCAAATGAACTCAGTAATCAAACTGCTGTTGGTAATGACAGCTAATTGAATAGAAACAATAGGGCTTGATACCACTCCCTCTCACAGCGCAGGGAAAGAAGGATGGATGCCTGTCGAGAAGGCACGGCACCGCAAACACAAACAAGCGTGCACGCTGAAGAGAAAGCCCTCACAAAGGCGCTCTGCCTCGCTGAATGGAACATCTGGAGGCCTTGCTCAAGAAGCTGTAGCACATTTCGTTTTGGTATTCAACTATGACTTGCAGCGAAGGTCCTCTCCAGCGAAGGGGCGAACCCCTCTGGCTGAGGGCCCAACACATTTCCCTCAGTGCACCCTGGAGGCCGGCGGGCCTGGCTCCCCGTCCCGTCCTGTCCCCTTTGAGAAGCTCCCAAACGGCCGTCATGCAAAGCGGCAGGATCCACACAGACACGCCAGCCGGGCAAGAGATATGTGGAGCGCGTGCCCTCACAACTCCCCCCTCCCCACAAACACGGCATTTAAATCCTGTTCCTGCTTCTTTTCTTTCGCCGCCGTCACCCAATTTCTTTGTCTGCTACTTTGTCTCGCGGCACATTCTCATTCCCTGTCTTGTTTGTGTCCGTTCTGCATGCGTGAGCTCCGGTCTCTGCTCCCTGTGCAGGAGGGCAACCTAATTCTTTCCTTTTGTACCTGTTCCCAAATCCCATCACTCAGCCGGCCCGGGATTGTCCCTCGGTTAATGGAAAGGGAATCCTGAGGGAAATTGTGGCGGGTAATAATAAACCAACCTGCCATGAAGACAAGTCGATATTCAAAGCATTAGGGTTCAGCAGGACGACGGCTCAGAAATCCATTACTTCTTGTATTTTTTGGTAGCGCCACTGTATTACACACCCCCGGTGCAGCATTTGATTGTCGTACTTCTCTGCTTAAGGCACGTGCTTCTGATTGATCACGCTGCTGCCACGGAGACGGGACCATTTAAGAGCGCGCTTATAAAATTATAGATCGGACCGTAACGGGTTTCCGAAGCACAGGCAATCGTCAGCCAGCGCCGTGTGTCAGCACGACCCGGGATGGGCGGCAGCCAAACTCCCGGCTCGGCTGACATTAGGGATCATTAATTCAAGCAGACGGTCTTGACAGGAGCTTTTAGTGATTCAAAATAGGAGTCAGCCGGAGAGGTGAGACAGATTAATTCATAAAACCTGCCCTTTTTACTCTGCAATAAGGCAGCTACGGTTATATATTTAAAACTCTGACCTTGATATGATTCATGCAATTTATGATTTGGCCCGCAGTCCCTGCAGACACAACTCGTTTATTCTGAGTAAAGACGTTCTCCATTGATATCTTGTCAGCCTCTTATGGACTGGAGGTGATGGAGAAGAGAGTACATAAAACTTTGGCTTGGTCTCTGGAGCGCGGCGCAGTGCACCCACTCGATGCAGAGTGGTTATCAGCGGCATTTGTTTTGCTGAAATCTGGCAGATTTCACGCGGCTCCTGTGATTGACTGCTTCATGTCTCATCAAGGCGGCATTAGAACCTGCGGTTAGGCTGATCTGGATCTTTGTTCGGCCCAGCGGTGGCAGCCATTACTCTGATTTCTTTATGCCCGTGGACAGCACCCAAGACACCCCTATCTGATTGGCTCATGTTGAGAGCACTGTGGATGCAACAAGCCCTCTGATTGGACCTCGGGTGGGTTGGAGAGCAGCCCTCATTCATGCAAGGCCATGGGGGAGAAGAGAGGAAGAAAGGCAACACAGGGCGGGTGGTGTTGGTGGAGCTTCTATCAGTCCCTGACTTATCTCTGCACATGGTAGCCCTGAAACCATATTCTGCGGGCCAAACCGAAGTGGGCAGCACACAAAGACAACCTGACAATGCTCCTTCTTCATTTTCTGCCTGAGCTGAACTCCATTCTCCGTGTCTTTCTCTGTGGCAGCTGATTATGATGTCCATTCTCTCTTATCTGCTCGGCTCTGGTTGGCTTCTAATCAGCGGCCGGCACTCCACCGCCACTGTCCCTGTTCCCGCTCCCCAGACCACGGCCGAGCACATCACTGCTTTTTTTTTTTTTTATTCCTCTTCCTCTTGTCTGTTGTTTGACTTCCTGCTGACTCGAGACAAACAAATCAGGGCCGGTGTTTCCGGAGTGGGTCCGTCAGCACAATTGACTTTCGACAAATAGCAAACTGGGATTAAAAAGCGGCGTCTTTCATTTAACAGAAGAGAGGTTCCTCTATATCACGCTCGGGGAACAGACCCTCGCACAGAAAAAAGCGTTTTGCTGTGAGGCAGATCCCTTTTTTTTGCGTGGACACAACGTTATCATCGCACTTTGTCAAACCATCTCATTATTTCAGGATCCTATTTGAGTCTCATTTGCATAGTGAGTTCAAAGGAAGCTCCAACTGGCTGATTGGGAAAAGTGATTACATTTGTAATTATATTGATACCTACAGCAAGTTAATGCGATTGTTACACTGCGAATTAACATCGCGAAACTTGGACAATTATCTCTGTGATTGCATTATGCCGTTATGGGCCAAGTGTCAACACAAAAGATGGGATATCGGAGGTTTTGCGATTCTGCACAGACAGCTGCACGCCGAGTCATTTACTGCACTTTGATTAGATTCAGATACATTCTGCCCTCCATCTGCACTTCAGAACAATAGGACGTGTTTTGGTGAGGAGTTATTGAAAAGAAAAATCTATTCAAGGCAGCTGGATGAGAAAGTAAGAGAGCAAATGCATTCTGTTTCATCCAGCGCGGTAACAATGCATATTGAAGAGGCAGGCTTTCAAGCTTCTAAGTGTGTTGACTTCAAAATGAGTGTCTGAGAGTACAGAAAGAACCCCCCCCCCCCTTCTCTCCCCCTTTTCTCTTCATCCCCCCCACACACCCCCAGCCTCCCTTGGGTAGATTACACATTGACAAACATATGGAGAAGGAGTCTGCTGGCTTTGTTGGTCCAGAATAACAGCCCTGTTGGATAAACAGTGAGATTTATTCAGCGTGGAGAGGAGGACTGAGGGTGAGCTGACGCACTGCTACCAGGCTCACACCAGCCTCATCCCACCAATATAATGTGTTAAAGTACTACTTGACGTGAGCGCCTTTCGTTGTCGCATTCAGGGGCTGAAACGAAGCTTTACTGCAAACTGAGTTTTAGGTGGAGTTCAGACTTAATTCAGGACAGTTAACGGTAAGAAAACAACAGGAGGAGAGACGGTTGAAACCGGAGGGATGTTAATGTCATCTGGCTGATGACAATCTTCTTGGACACGGGTCAAATAGTGGATTATGGGTTGAACTTCAACTGCCCTGAAAGCCCTGCATTAGACTGTCTAGACCGTCTGTTAGCCAGCAGGAATGCCTTTCCACTGCCCTGTTATGAAGAAATAAGTACGAAGCGCGTTTTATTTAAAAGGTGCACGGGGTCAACTGCATCAAGAAAATAGCGTGAAACATACGGAGACACACAGAGGAAACCGAGTAGCGCTGACGAACACTGGAATTATCTTCTTCTCTGTCGTCAGTGTAATTAAAGTGAAAATTAAAAATCCACAGTGGCGCCGCGACGACGCTCTGCAGCTCTGCAGCTCTGCAGCCCGAGTTGTCCCCTTTTTGAAATAAAACCTCCCCGGCTTGTCATTAAAAGCTACAGTGTCCTCTCCTCTCAAACGTACTATCTGGTAAGAGGAGAAGGGCTGGTAATTGGGGCTGTACAGTAATAATGTGTTTAGTGTGGGCAGCACTTTCCTCAGTGTTAACATGCTGGGCCACACACTGGCTAATGAGCATGGTACAGCCGCCGTGGCTCCCTCAGGAGAAAAAAGGGGGGGAAGGAGAGGAGTTGGAAGGGGAGCAGTAGCTGCAGGTTGCCCAAGAGGAGCACAGCTGCAGGTGTGGATGTGGTCGGGAGCTAATGAGCACGCATTGAGCAGAACAGGCCTCTCCCTGAACCTTTGCATGGAGGTCAAAGGGAGGTTAGGGCGCCTTCATGATAAGGGTTTCTTTGTTGTGTTGATTGCATTAGCAGTCCTTTGAGCTAAAACAGGGCAAACAGTAGGTATAGTGGTTAGCTTATTTAGCATGCTAAGAGCACTGGCATTAAACTCAGTAGTGCCGAGGCCTGCGGGGATTTCATTTCTGCAGGAATTTGGTTACAAACCAGATGATTTTGCCCCGATGGTGACACCAGGTGAAACAGATGATCAGAGGTGTTGCAGTTAATCCTGAGGGGAGCAGGACACCTGCACACGCACTAAAACTGCACTGGATGAAAAAATCCAACATTTTCAAGGTGTCAGGGATTCATCTTCTTGCAAACATTGGGTGCCAGAAATGATCACGTACCTGCTGGTGGTGCCTTTATTAAGATGACAGAACTGCAGGAGTCATCCTAAAAAACGTATATGGGTGGAAGTAGCAAAAGAAACATCTTGCAGTGGAAATCAGTAGATGCATTGGGATGTTATGCTTAGGGTGACCTGGTTGTTACAACACTCTGCCAATGAGACATCTAGCAAAAAACTGTGCGCCAGAGCATTCAAACTCCAAACGCCTAACTGGCCAGGGAGGAAACTTAATTGTATAATGGTCCAGCCTTTCTTTCCTTGACAGCCAGAACAAGTTGAATCGCCTCGCCGCAGACTGACAGCTTTGATTGAGGATGTAGCCACCACAAACAAACCGACCAATCTTTTTGTGCAAACAAAGAGAGCCGTGACTTCTCCCCTGAAAAATGTGAAGTGTTGTGAGCAGCTTGAAACAAAGGCTCCTTTTTGAAAGTCGATGACTGTATGAAAGCAACAGAGTTACAGCACAAGACCAACCAGATGGTGAGAGCAAACGCATGACTCACATCTTTGGCATTTTTGCTTGTTAATATCCTTTTATTGAAATGCACCTATTAGCTTTATCCATGTCAGACTCCTGAGGCCTGGAGGAGAAGTCTCTCTCCTTTAGCCTCATGTCGCCAGTCTAGCCAGGGCCATTATCTCGTCCCAAATGTCAATATTGCCGTTTTATGAATCTGATTAGTCCATAAAACGCCAGAGGGTCTTATGATCCCCAAAGTGACTCTCCGTGAACCTGTAACATCATTGTTCGTCCTTTTTCCTGGCAGAGATTTACACTACTTTAGCCAGATGGCAGGTGAAAGGGCTTCTGGGAATTAGTGTCTTTCTCCACGTGAGGCTTGTTTTCTGTTTCCTGACAGCGCAAGCTAAAGACGCGATTTCTGATCGTTTCCGCATCGTACCTGGTCCGAGACGATGCAAAAATACACCAAACCAGCTTAGAGGCTTTATAAATGACGGCACATCATGCAACATTGCATCAGGCCCCACTGCAAATCTCATTCTGCAGATAATGCCGCAGTGAAAATGGGATTTTGACTACAAAAATAAAACAAGGCAGTCTATGGGTAGGATGTGGGAATTAAGCATCCGCACTGGAGAAAATGGTGATTGTTTGAATGTGACATTGCTATTAAAATACACAGACATGGGAGAGGGAGTAAGGCTGGGGGATTCTTTGCTCTGTTCCCAACCTGTCAGTCAATCATCTGCGAGGGAGCAGTGGTGGGGGCTGGGAGGCTACAGACCTGAGGTAATGGGGGGAAGTCCCACCCATTGTGGGAGGTTGTGTGCTGGTATGCGTGTGTGTGTGTGTGTGTGTGTGTGTGTTACCCTACAGCAGGGATACAACATCTGGAACCAGTGAGTAGTCTGTGGCTGCCAGGTCACCGCAGTGGAGGTCATCTCCCCCCCCCCCCCCGCCTGTCCTCAGCCCCTCTTCTCTGTACTCCCCACTGTCCACCTCCCTGCTCCTCCAGTGCCAGCTCTCTGTTTTCGCTCCCATGCAGCACCATGACTGAGCCTTGTTAGCTGCGGACAGATGGGCATTCACATGGAACTATTCTCTGAGACAGGAAAGGCCCCGTGAAAGGCCCTGTTGTGTTGAAGTGGTCCCGTGGAGAGGAGCTGCACGGAGGGAGAGGAAGGGGCGGGAAGGGGGCGACGGGGTCCGGCTGCTTTCTTCCCACCTCCTCTCATTAGAGGTCCTGAGGCATAACATCAGTGCACTCCTTTTGGTCCTGTAGCCGCTCATGAAAAACCACATATTTGAACAATACTGCGTGTCTTCTCTCAGTGAAGTGGAAGACATTTCTTCTTCAGGGTTACTTAGAAGAAGTTTGAGATCTTTCTGAGGTCTGGCCTCATCAATAATTAGCTGTGAGCCTCGATGAATCATTACAGTTGTACCCAACAATGAAACAGACCTCTAATACTTTACGAAGAATTACTGCACGGTCAAGCAAATTAAGGCAAACATCCAAGAAAACACAGGGATAAAGGGCGCTAACCCCGAGCGCAATGAGCCCGCACTCAGAGGAAACAGACTAAATACACCAGGGAGGGAAGGCTAACGAGAGACAGGTGGAGCTAATTAACACAGAAGGCACAGGTGACACAGGAAACGGACAAGGACAGGAAGTTAAAGACGACCACGAGACACGAGGAAGGTTTCCTTCAGCGTAAAGCAGGAAGTTAGTGACCTGAAACTCAGCGCTGACATGAAACACGTGTAATTCATATGTTAGTGTCTTCGCTGAGGCGCGTTTCATCTTCAGTCTTATGAAAGCAACATGAAAACTGGATGATGATGTATAACTAACGTTTTCAAGTGTATATATGTGCATACATGTACATGTTTATGGTTGTACAGTCTACTTTCCTTGTGGAGCACAGTCAGATTCATCATTTCTCTGTATAATAGTTGTTTCGCCAGAATATTCATGAATAGAAACACTGAAATCACAGTTTTCCCCTGTAATCATCACAGAATACAGGCCAAGACGCGGGAGCTTCGGGAGAGGCAGGCAAAGGAGAGGGAGTATGCAGAGATCCAAGACGTCGTCAGCCGCACCTTCAGCTCAGATGAGGAGCACACCTACGCCGGCATCGGATCACTGGACTCGTCGGTGGACAGCAGCAGCATCGATCCGTACAGCCACCCCTACCATCTCCCTCAGAGTCCACAAAGCCTTCACCGTCCCGCGAGCCTTCGAGACAACGGCCCCCCCCTGGAGGCGTTGTACGCGCAGGTCAACAAGCCGCGCAATGGAGGACCTGCAGCTCCAGACAGGTAGGCGCGTTTCGCAACCCTCCACCTCCCTCCCTCACTCAGACGACACTAACTAGCTTTGTGCCTTGTGCTCGTGCTTTGCAACAATCTCATTCATTTACGCCTCGTCTGTAACGTATAAGCAGTGGCGTGATTGTATTTGTTCACTTTCACTTGTCATGGCCGACACGTGCTGCGCAGCAAAACAATGAATTTCACACGGTGCTTTATCGCCGCCTCGTCCCACAGGGCATCGCCCCGTGCAGCAGGCACGATCACCGGGCGGGGTAGAACAACACGAGCCTATCAGTAACTCCTCATGTGTTAGAATTTAATATCAGGCTGTCTTTTTTTTTTTTTTTTTCATTATCCTCGGATCACAGGTAATCCTCCCCGGCCTCGCGCACACCTCTGTCAGAGCGTCGCACCGCATGTGAGTTCAGCTTGTTTGTCGCTGGGGGGCTGTATCGCTCATAACCTCCTTGTCAACACGAATATTTGATGTGACGACAATACCATGCAGAGCTTGGGCTTCATATTACTGTGTCGATAGCCTATTGCCACAAGGCCCATGTAGAGTTATCACCTGTTTATGTTTACCAGTGTTGCGCCCGTTCAAAACGTGCCTGTGTGGAAGGGGCTTCGATTGTTTGGCTTCCAGTATTTCTGTTTGCAGCCTTCGCAAGATTGTGCTGCGGTGTGGTGCAGCGATGCCAAAGTGGGGAAAACACACAGCAGAGTTGTTCAAACTGGTGCAAGTGAATATGTCCAATGAACGATGGCGCTGTCTGCCCGTGCTGGTCGACTCTAGGGAGGTATCGGTGCGCCCAGCAGCAAAAGTCAACTTCTGCAGACGTCGGTGAAGACTTGCACCCTGAAGCTCTGCCCCTGCTGCTGCACAGGGCGCTTCTCTGCCTGTTTATTCAATCTTAATTCAATATTTAGCGTGTCATGTGTCTACATGGTGTACATCTCTGGGTCCCCAGCAACACACCTGCCAGGGTTGTGGAGATCTAGCTGGGTAAATGGGAAGGTAACCGTGGCTTAGCTGGAGTTACATTGGTTGCCAACTGCAAAGGTGCTTACTTTCCACTCATCACACGGCGTTGCATCCTCAGAGTCCAGCCAACCAGGGAACTTCCTGTTTTGTAGAGTACCTGCAGTCGTCTGCAGAAGGTTTCAGCTGTGAAATAAACAAAGCAGCGTGTTTTATCATTACATTTCACTTTAACATTCATTTATTATATAATGTGTCAGGAGGGCTACAGATCTCCCGCTGGTCATATCCGCTGGTGACTCGTCAAGTCTCTGTCCCCATGGTTTCCCAGAACCTTTCAGGACATGATTAATGGATCGGATAACACCCGCCGCCCGTGATTGACAGCTGTCACTTGGGGACTTGTGACCTTTCACAGCCAGGCTCAGGTGTGTGTCAGGGTGCATGTTTTTACTGTGTGTGACCATGCCAGGGCTCCTCTGCGTGAGTGTGTGCATGTTAAGAGGATCTGCAGAGGCACAATCTCCGTCCACGACAGTCAGAGTAGATATGACAAGGTTGTCTGACCCTTATGATGGCCGGCTAAAATCCATGCGCCGATACGTCCGGGGCTGAGCGAAGGCCGCCGATCCATACGTCTGAAGGTTGCCTCCATCTGTTTCCTCAGGATAGCCTTGTGATGTCACAGCAACAGCATTTCCTGTAAACTACCTCACTAGCAAAGCAGAAGTTAAAGATAAACCTGGAAGCTAAGGAGAAGGCCGATGCTCAGTGAGAGGCATCACAAGACTCCATGATGTTGGACGGTGACAGACGCGATGCCATTGATTCTCAGTGGGGATATCAATGAGCTCTGTGCAAGGATACAGTATAAAGGCCTGAACATAGGACAGCCCTGTGAGTGATCACTCTGTTTTCTCCTTCATTGCCGGAGGGAATATTAATAGCAACCTGCTTAGTAGCTCTCACACAGGAAAAATAAAGAGGAAAGGAAGCTTTGCACAACACCTCCTGCACGAGAGGGGAGGATGATTGTAAGCAGATTGTTGCTTTGAAATGAGTTTTTAAACTAATTTTCTAATGATTTTGGCTGCGTGCTTTTATTCAGATTTAACCAAATTTTCCCTGAGCGTCTGGAGGCTGATTCATCTTCTTGCAAACTGGAATAATGTTGTTTTTACATTAGAGAAGGAACGGACTCTCCTAGTTACCGGTTTCCTCCAACATCTGATCTTCTCCTTCCTGCTCTCTTGTTTTAGTTTCTTGGAAACAGTGAATTCTCACCTCCACAGGTTTATTTCGGCATGCAAAGCTTAGCATTCCACGTTAATTATAAATACAAGCTCATGTTAGGTTTGGGGTCTGAGTATTGATAGCGCAGTACGGAGTTTTATTTGCAGGGACAGGATTAGCCGTCGTGAGTGTTGTGATTTGATTTGAAATATGCGCCGCGTGTTGAACACTGCATTTCTGTTTTGCACCTCCAGCTGCTTTGCATATCTTGTGTATGCCAGCCCGGCCGTACGCCTGTAATATTTGTCTTGCTGCCTTTGAGATATAATATGCACTGGTTCTTATTTAGCTCAGAGACTTTCTATTTACGATTTGCAGAAAGGGAGCTTGAAACACATTCAGATTCAAGACTCCCGTCACTTGCCTATCATAACAAACATAAACAGTAATTTGCATTTCTAATTTAAACTTAATGGAACTTTCATTGTCAAATATAAAGCGCCAACACAACAGAAACTGCAATCATGTCGTGCTATACCATATATGAAGACAGCAGAATTGGATTTTTTCCTCCTTTGCCGCACAGAAATCCAGTTTGACCTGAAATTTCTCCACTTTCTACCTAATCTAATCTTTTTCGCGCTGCGGGGATAACACGAATTTCCTGTTTTTGATGGTCGGGAAAGAGGAAGTGGATGATGGTTTGTTCAGGGGAGGCTGCTCATTCCTGGCTGTCAGTCAGTCGTCAGTATGAAAGAGAGGACTGAGTTGCGTTTAACCCTGACCTGGATACTGTTACCGCCTTCTGAGGTGGCCCCTGGAGAAACAGTCTGATCAAAGGGGCGGATTAAGGATCCTATATTGCCGGGACATTTGAGTTGTTTTCTGGTCAGACGCGTGGCAGGAAGCCTATAAACTCCAATACAAGATGACAGAAACAAATAAATGAATTAAAAATGGCTCTGCCTGATTTATCTTGATTGCCAGCTCTATACAATCCATCATAGCAGGCCACAGTGTGTCGCAGTGCGCAGTTGTTAGCAAACAGATTACTTCCAAAACGAGATTTATGCATCCTGAGCTGCACAGAGGAGACGCGTTTGTTTGTTTTCTGTTGTATATTTTACAAAAACACATCTAAAATATATATATATATGTACACAAAAACAACTTAAACCCAGCACTCTGTCGTTGGCTTGCTGCCACTATCTCCTGCAGCATAGCAAATAATATTATATGGGGTATTACCGTGGTTGAAGCCATCTCCTGATTATCATATGACCTCCAGAAGCACGGCACAACTGCACAAATCTTACCTTGTAAAATTGGTTCCAGGGAAGTAAATTGAGTTGAAATTAGCTGACAGCCTTCCTTTATTTTTGTTCAGTCATTGCCGGGAAAAACACACCAACGCACGCTGAACAGAGGCAGCGAGCGCGCTGGAGGATGACTGCACTCCAACTAATCAGTATCTTACATCTAAAAGCCACCTTGTCAAACATCCGCATAGCTGGAGAGACATCAAACAAAGCTGGCGTACCCAGGAGTCTAAGTTCCCATCAGTTTGTTTACCGCACACCCCTCGGCGCTGTCATTACAACACAGCATTTCAGCCGAAGGAGGTTCTTTAGATCTAGTCAACTAATTAGAGACACTTAGGGGCCCTTTGGTGGACGTGGGGAGGTGCTCCTTCATAGAGGAGGTGGGGTCCACACGCCTGCGATTGCCTTTTACCCAACATTATAGTCTTGCATCTTGGACTTGCTTTCATGCTTCATGTGTTTATACCCATGTGCGTTCATTTTATGCCATAATAAAGGCATCCACCCGTGACTAGCCAAGGCTTTCAAAGCTGGACTCTTGTTTATCCACTACAGTTAATAAGAAGAGGCTGCAGCTGGATAAACAGCCCGGGTGTACGCCTCTCTCTCTGATAGACCTTTGGTAATGGAGCCCTAATGGGAAGGTCACTGCGACTGTAAAGCTGGAATGAGTCAGACCTGAGCCTATAAACCCGCCGAGATACAAGGACCCCCGGTTGCTGTGGGCGTCCAGAGATCCTGCCCATTCTGCCGTATCGGGTTTTACTATTCCTCCACGGGATCACGGTACAACAAGAGCTCATTTGACAATTTATTACCAACCTCCGCGTTATTAGAGCTGGCAGCACCAGTGGTGTTTTGACAATGCTGTCAGACTCAATAAAACTGAAGTGCACCAATAGAAATCCAGGATTTATTCACGGTCAGTTTTGTTAAAACCTCATATAGAGCAAACGTAAATATCCCCTTTCACCCTAAAACTTACGGCATGAATCCTGCTCTATTACCCGGTTTACGCGAAGGCGAGCCAGACGTAAACACCTGAACACGGTGGTTTCTTTTTCTGTTGTTTTCCTTCACCTTATTAAAAAGAAAAAAGTAGACCCCAGCAAAATGGAATGACCTCATTTCTCGACAGGCAGCTGACAAGTCAACCCCTCCATCTGCCGAGGGACCGCGGGGTTTGGGAGACTGGCGTTTGGATGCCGCGTTTCAGAACGACAACCTGACAGGTGCCAGGCTCGGCGGGATTTGTGGGAAGCGAGCGTGAAACAAAGCATCACCTTTGAAACCGCAATTTGATTGACTGCTGCTCCCATTACCCAGTCGGGTTTCTAAAGCTCCTCGGAGCATGGGCGAGGAAGAGTCAGAGAGACACAGGGAGGAAGAGGTGGGGGAGAGGAAGGGGGAAAAGATACGCAGCTCATGGAGCTCAGCGGTGCAAAGCCCTTGAAGTCCTCTGCAACTCAGCAGCTCCAGAGAAGCTGGCAGGCAGCAGAGGAAGCAAAAGAACCCAGAGATCCTCACCTAAAGGAGGACTCACTGTGGCGTGTTCCCCCCCTGCTCTCTCTCCACACTCAAATTCAGTCAGAACCTCCACTTTGCATGGTCTCGAAATTGGATTATGAGGTAGCTAATGCATTTTCCTCAGCTGATAAAAGGTCAGGCTTTTCATCTCGGGAGAAAGTTTGCGAAGATGTCTCCCCTCGCGCTCGCCACCTCGCCGCTCTGAGGCTCCGAGACGTCCACCGGGTGGGAAACATTAATTTGTGGCGAGACGCGCGCTTCACGCCTCAGATGAAGGGTCTTTTGCCGCCGTCCATCGCCCAGCCCGCTGCTGCTCAGAGCCACAGGCCCATACTGACATACTGTCTTGTTTTCCTCCCGTTTGGGCGCAGAAACGTTTCAGCATTAACCCAACAGGGACTCATCATCATTCGGTTTTATTCCTGCGCCGTATCGTTTGAACGGACTCTTCGATGACTCAATTAACGTAATGCAGATAGAGAGCGAGTTCTCACAAACAACGACGTTCCACCTCAGTCAGATGATCACCGAGCCAATCTGCAGTAATCGCTTTTTTTATTGTTTGCCGTCTCTTATTTGGCGTCTGTAATTAACTCCGCAATCAACAATCAGTCTCTGTGATTTTTTTATAGTCTATATTTTCATTTAGACGCAATCAAAGTGAGATTAACAACACTTTCTGACTGCAACATCTGTAGCTTTGATTAAATCCTACCTCTCAATAATTCATTGGTAAACAAATGAATCTTTTACGACCTCTGCATCTGCGTTAAGACTTTAATAACGGCTCCTAAGTCTCTAATAATGTTTTCTTGTGGCTCTCGAGGGAGTAAAAATTGATATGTCTAGCATGGAGGCGTAGTTTGCCTTCATGTGACACATGCATTAGGGGTAACTAATTACGTTTTACTTACTCACTGGTATCTCTGTTATTCCAGCGTGTTTTGCCTGCTGCATCCAGTTCCTTCACCTCCTGCAGGCTGCCAAGCCAAACAGGGCTGCGAGTCGACGCTGACTGTGTCACATTTTATTCCCAGGGCCACGGCGGCGTGTTTTGGCGCTGCCTTTTGTTTGTCTCTGACATCCGCCGGTGTTTTCCATTACTCCCTCTGAGTGTCCTTGTGTGGGTGTGAAATTAGTGTCACTGCGAATGTGTGGAGTAGTGCCTTTTCCCGCTCTAATTGAGAATAAAAATAAAAGGACACCGAGGTGATGGGCAGAGCTCGTGTGGTATGTTGGCTCCTGTTGAGGGAGCCGTAATGAATGAGCCCTCAGGTGCGGTGACGCCGTCTGCAGGACATCCTCTGCACCTGCCAAGCCCGGGCGCGCGAGGTTTCGGCCCTCGCGCAGCTGAAAACCCTGCAGATAGATTACAAACCCGGGGTTCGAGTCCGCTGCACAGACACATTCACACACTGACTTTTGCCCTTTCCTCCTGGTCTGCTCTGCGCTGCGGCGATAGTGCAAGAGGCCTAATGCACCAAATGCACATCAGTCTTATCGCAGGGGTTCTACACAGATAGCAGCGTGTATCTCCCAGGCAAAGCAAGTGAATTATTTTTCTTGTCTGTTTTCAATTTTTTTTACCCTCCCGCTTCGCAGAGGGCCCCCGTGGGATGGCTGTGATGAGACGGAGCACAGAGGAGGCAATTTATCCTGCGTTTGTACCATTACGTTCATTTAAGAAAGCAAACAGCCCGAAAGCAGATCGAGAAAGAGCGAGTGAGAGGGAGAGAGAGAGAGGGGGATATAGACCCACCTCACCCTACACCGAGTGGATCAAGCTGATTACGGCTGCACGTACAGTGTGTATTTTATCAAAGTCCCTCAAACGGGAAGCCTGGAAGACATGCATACAGTACCTAATGAATTTTCACAGGAAGATGAAAGGGAAGGGGCGCGTGCCATTTAGGGCAGGCGTGCCCCAGCAGACGAACCGGGGAGTGGAGACGGAGGGGCTTCTGAATATGGCCGAGGGCTGCCCGAGCCTCGTCTGTTGATCGGCACCGGAGGGCATCTCATTCGCGGCAATCACAGGCTGCAAATAGACAGTTAATCCCCCCTCAAGTCCCCTGAAGGCGGCTGAGGCCTGACACCGTAACTCGACTGCGCCGAGCTGAGGGGAGATTAACGAAACAGACGAGCGTTTGCAGAGCCCGGACACTTTTTCTGTTCATTTTAGTTTGAACGTGATGATTTGTTTGGAGAATGTCTGATTGGGAGAGCGATGATCGCAAACCTGGGATGTGGTTTTCCAGGAGTTTACTCACTTTGAAATCCATTTTGATTGAATAACGCTCACCGCGGCGCGCCCGTTACGCGAACACGAGGTCCCTCTGTGAGAAACTCTGGTTTTCACATGATAGATAACCCAATATCATAAACTAATCACAGCTAACGTAGCGTCGCCGCTTTCATCCACTCTCACACAGCCGCTCCAGAAATAGATCAGGTGAGGAATGTGGTTGAGAGGCAGGTGACTGCAGCGCGTGGCTTTGCGCTGTGGACCGTGTCAGCAGGCGGGAGACTCTCACGCCGCCTCATCCTCCTCAGCTTGTTTTCATCTTCGGTTACGCCGAATGTGAAAGCACACATTTACACGAAAGTGACCTCAGAGTGTCAGCGGGGGATGCTAACTGCTGCATTTCTCATTTTCCAGTCGGCGAAGTGAGGCCAGGGACATTATTGTTTACTGCAAAGAGAAAGCTGGCAGAGGCATCAGTGTTTAGGGCCTCTTCTCTCGCTCTGAATACAACCCCGGGAGGACAGGATGCCACAGACGGGCCATTAGGACAACTGAGATGTGACAACAGCAGAGCCAAACAGAAAAAGGTGTTGGAAGGCAACTTTGAATGAAGGTGAAGTCAAAAGGAAAGCCAGAAAGGACTAGATCATTGTATTTCAGTGCAACTCCAACCAAATGTGCAGGAAGGTTCAGGTTGGAGGTGGTAGAAAACATCCACGAGCGTCCTCAAAGTTAAATTCATGTGCATGCCAAACAGCCTGTCTGCTAACAGGTCTCTGATATGAGGTATAATCTCTATAGATTCCCTAAAACTGCACAAATTCCACTTTTAAAATGTCACATGGTCAAGATTTTTGTGACATGACGCACCCCATCGTACAGGATAAGCATAATATAGCAATGCCCATATTGGTTTACTGGGTTAAACCTACTTACACTGCACGTTTGCATCCATTAGATATCACATAAGGCGGTACACCGATGCTATTTCTATGCCATTCTATATAAAATCTGTCTCTATGGGTTCTGCTTTTACATTTGCAGGCTGCTGTCGTCTGTCTGCTGACCCCAATCCATCCAAATATCAGTGCTGCCGCTGCCCGCGTCAGTGCTGCAGGTTCAGCCCTGCGTGTTTGTTTGTTCTCGCTGATAAAAAGGGTTAAAATCCATGACACTACCAGTGGACGAGGCTGCTAAACAGTATAGACAGTGGAGACGTGGCGCCTAAAAGTTTAGCACTGGCCCCCGCGTCGATGACCAGACCGTGTCCTGAATACGATTTTCCAAGTGGTCGCTGGGGTACGACTGTATCACGAAGTTACTCTCCTCTAATCGAAAGCCAGCCGGCGTGTACAGGGCACGTAATTAAATTTACCTTGCCCATATCTGAGCCAGCGAGCCCGTGCACTCAACGCAGAGCAGCATTAGTTCTCTCTATTTTAAGAGCAGTATCCCTGTTCCTTTGTCAGACTTACGCCATTGTCGTCCCAATCCCCGCGCCTTGAACGAGCTCCAAGCGGCAAATCGGATCTCGCCGAGAGTCTTTTGTAATTACAGGGAGCTGAATGGGTGAATACGTCCCAAATCCGCAAGACCATCCAGCGACACATTGCATCTGTCTTAAGCCCCCGTCCAATATTCGAGACCGACTCGTGAGGAGGTATTGAAATAGTGCACGCCGCCACCTTTTTTTTTTTTTTTTTATTTCCTGCCACAGTTTGTGTGACAATTGAGTCTTTTGAAAGTTTGGGACGAGATGTTTCATTACCACGTCTTGGAAAATGTAGGTCTTTGCCATCAGTTCTGGGAAAGTGATTGTTTCTGATCTAATGAGGTTCTGTCCTAATTTTACATTTTTGGTAACGTTGCCGTGTGGATGAATAATCTGTTGGCTATTGTTAGCGGTGCGTTTCACAGCGGACTGTGAAGGAGCTCGTCCAGTGCCAAGTTACAGTTTTCACAAAAGAACTGATTTGTTTCTGATTTGAACTGATGTCAAACCTTTGTCTTCATGCTGTTGGACAGCTACAGCCTTTTCCAGCATGTCACATCCATGCATGTCAGCAGAGTTTATAACCCGTGGTCATGCGGTGAACACCATTTCCCCACATTACTCCATCACCCCACACTGGTAGGACAGAATTAAACCAGGATACACCGGGGAAAGCCCTGGGGCTCCTCTGTGTGTGTTTCTATGCAGCACTGGCCGTGCAGGGGCCCAGACTGCGCTGCAGGGCCCCTATAGCAAATTAAGACAAGTGCTTCATGAGGTCACCTGAGCCGGACTGTTTGAGCTCACCGTGGGACCTAATAAAACCCTGTGGGGGCCACCAGACACTTCTAATGCCATCAGCATGCCTGTAAAAATGCTCTTAGCCCTTCGTGGCAGAGTAATGGCGGTGCACGGCCTCGCTGTAATGGGCACATGATGTCATCACGGATCATCGTGGAGCCAAAGGTCTTAGACTCTGGCCTGTTTTTCCAAAGAATCGCAGGCTCATTCAGGGAACGGCATGAGTATCTCCCAGTGTGCACTGCGCCCGCTGTGAGGAGCGGGGTTTGTTTGTGTCTGAAGAGATTACCGGGGAAGTTAATAACCAAAGGCATTTTAACCTAGTCAGCCTTATTGAATTGGCGCACTGATTGGACCAAACGCCGCGCAGGTCACCGGTAATAGGCTCTGTTTTCCCTCTCTCATGCCCTCTCCAGCCTGGAGTTGCACAGCAGACATGCAGCTTTACACTCACCCTCAGAGAGGTACAATGACTTCACCAGATGTCACGTACTGTACGCGCTCATTAGATGCAAAGACGTTTTAAGAAGCCACTGCGAAAGACTCTGAGAGCTACAATTCTGCAATCCCTGACTGTTCTGTGCATGTACAGATTGATTTAAGCGCGCATTAAAGGTACAGTTTGTAGGAGTTAGGGGGACTTATTGGCAGTAGGAGCATACAGTAGATGTAATTATGTTTCCTTTGGTGTAAAATCAGATTTGTTGTGTTTTGTCGTTACCTTAAAATGACTCTTTTACAGCTACAGCAGAAATGCAATCATCATCTTCGTCTTCCATGAAGCCGGGTGTCCCTGTAATGTTTCTACAGGAGCCCAGAATGGACAAATAGCTCCGGAGAGCTCATCTTACATTTTCCACGCCCCCTTCACACCCTCCTGTCGGTTGTCCACCTGGTTTGGAGGAGGAGGGATATTCAGTAGCTTGTAATTTGCAGCCTCACAGCTAGATGCCACTAAATCCTACACACTGCCCCTTTAAGCTGCTTAAGATTGGCATTTTTCACATCTGTGTGTGTGTGTGTGTGTGTGTGTGTGTGTGTGTGTGTGACTGTTACTGCAGAACACCACCTGTGTGGCTGTGTCTCCGCTCCGCCATCCTTTAGTTTTGCAGCCTCCACGGCTGATGGTCTGTAAGCGTCCCGGCGAGAGGCGTCATCCCAGAAACACTCATCTTCGCCGCCGTGATTATACATAAAGAATAATCCCCGTCCTGCAGTTATGGGGCCGTCATTAAGGGCGCGCTGCCAGGCCGACCTGCAGCCGCTTTCACCCGGGATAATGGCCGTGTTTTAGTGGCAGTCAGGGACGTCAATTAAAATCCACATCGGTTTTATGACCTTTTGTAGGAAGTTGTGCTTTATCCGTTGCGCGGCAGTGAGGCCTGCCTGGGCGATAAAGCCTGTGATCTCAAAGCAGTTTATGGTTTTGTGTTTACGGCTGGAGCTCTGTATTCGTACTCGTATTGTGGTTTGTGTGTGAGATGAAACCCACATCAGACGCGCGTGTGTGTGTGTGTGTGTGTGTGATTCTGTTCCTTCTCCAGCGCCGTGTCTTTTATTAATAATGTATCACAACAGACTGAGAGGTGATTGCGCTGGATGACTTTAATAGAGCGGTTGATAGCGGGGCTTGGAGTTCTGACTGGAAACAGTGAGTGGCTCTCAGATGATGGAGCTGAGTGTGGCAGGAAAGAAGAAAACAACCAGTGGAGCGAGTTCACTCACATCCATCCAATTACTCCCTGGTGTTTTGACGTAATGCCCCTTTTTTAAAATATGGAAATTAAGGTGTTTAGGTTGCAGGAGGTCGGAGGTCACAGCAGCTGGAAGACAGCACCTCTGCAGTATGAACATGCTCAGTGCGTGGTCATTGTTCTATTAAAAACACCATAGTTTGGAGGATAAAATCAGCCGTTTTGTAAGTTTAATTGTTTAGTCCGACCGGGCGTTTGTGTTTCAGGCAGCCGCTGCTTTCCATTCATGCCGGAGCGACTGAAGAATCAACCGACACAAGCTTGAGATTTGTTCGTTTGCTCGCTCAGTTGATGTTACGGCCGCTTTACCTTCTTTTGTCAAAGTTGCATCGGTCTCATCTTGAAGTTTCACTTTAACGAGCGTTTCCCTGCTCAGTCCAAACAGTCACGAAAACCAGAAACTGAAGTTTACATTCATAGTGATCTGCAAAGCTTCCCATATAAAAGAAATGTGTCACCCCTCAAACTCAGGAACCATAAGACCAGTAACAGCAGTCTTTGGCGACTTGCATGACAAAGGTTTCCCAAAATAACACAGCGACCTCCTGATCGACTCCTCAGTGCTTTGTCCACTGTGGCAGACCCAGGAAGACCCTGCTAGCACTTACGTGATGTGGTTTCAAGCAAAGGACGTGAACCCGCAGCGTCTCTGCAGCGTTCCATGACGCACGGTGGATCAGGATCTCCACCACAGCACGATCTAGCAGCGTTCATTAGGCTATGAAGATGATTAGCTGCTGAAGTGAATTAGCAATTTTTTAGCTTTGATCCACTGAGGAGGCTGAGGAGTGCTGCTCAGAGGTCTGCACTGACTGAACCCATGAAGATCTCGATGAGGACAGCTCCTCAGCTTGTCAGAAGGCTTGCATCATGCCTCCTGTTGCTTTGATGCCGAAGATGCTTTAGAAGTTTCAAAAGAAAGGGAGCTTGGTCCGCAGAGTTGGAGCTCCACCAGGAATTTGAATTTTTGAAGATGGATCCGTAAAATCAGGGTAAATCAGCCTCTGCTGCTCCAGGGTTTGCAGTATTTACTCATTTGTTGCAGGGTTTTATATTCTCTCAGCGCACAGATGAAGACGGCGGAGTTAGAGAACATATAACAACAGGCACTGACTTCATATATTTCACCGTAAACGCGGTTTTCTTCCTGCGCCTGGGAAAAAGCAGTCACCACGTTCTAAACCTCCCCATATGCGGATCCGCGGCGAGACAATCTGGCTATTGTAGGATCATGTTCAAACTGTTGCTGTGGCTGTTGTCGCACCGTGTCTACATAATCACAGTAAATCTCAGCAGACATCTGTTCCACAGCAGAGCCTGAGTCACAGATAGCGAGGAGCTACAGTGTCAGAGCGTATATCAGCCGGGCTGCGGAGCGATTCCTCCCATCCCTGATGTGAGATCACGAACGCTGAGAGGCAGAGGTTAGAGATTTCGTCAGCGGGCCGAGGCACCTCGCCGCTCCCTCGCCGTTCCCTCGCTCCTCAGTGTGTCTTTCCAGCCATGGCAGGTTGCTATTAGCCGGCACATTCATCACTCAAGACATTCAGCTCCTGCTTTTCAGCCTCTGAGCAACCTCTTTAAAACGCGCCCGCTCTTAACACGGCATTTGCAAAGAATGAGCTGAAATTGATACCAGTGCATTAATACTTCTGAATGTTCGCTGTAATTTCCCGCCCTAACAAAACTCTCTGCATTTCCTGCGAGGGCTAGAACGCCACAAATTGATGGCAACAGGCTCCAACCCTGGAGCCAGAGTGATTTATAAAAGCGATTTGGCGTGAGTGGAATGCATTTGTCTCTTGGAAATAACACGTTTTACCGAACAGGACGAGGAAAAGATGTCGTGAGCTTGATCAGAGCGCGGAAACGGTTTCGACGGGAGGGGGAGAAGGTGAATTTTAACATTAGCTGCGATGTGGAGACCTGGAATGCTCTTTCAGGTCACGTCCTCCCCTCTCATTTCATCTGTCCTCCATTGTGGCCCTCTGAAGAACCCACAGTTCTTGTATTCTGCTTCATTAGTGCTCCTTCCTCTCCGTCTACATTCATTCTTCTTCTCCCCCTTTTTACCCCCGTTGTGCTCTTCCACCCTCCGTTCCCCATCTCCATCTTTCTTTCCCATTTTTTCACCAATGCCAGGGATACTGAGCGAGCCCCAGCTATCAAGCCACATAATGAGCATGTTCACTAAAGCACTGATTCATCAGAACAAAGAGCGGCGGGGAGAGAGAGCGAGGGAGGAGGATGGATGACAAGGGGAAGAGAGAGGATAAGAGGGAGTGAGGGAGACGCTGGAGTGTACCCTCGAATGGCTTTGGACTGTAAACCCCTGCAGCTTCCTCCTCCTCTGGCTGTATTTTTCCTAATAGCCTCTTGGGCTATTTCTGGGTCCCTTTTTAAATGGGAGGTGGGTGGGAGTGAATGCAGTGAAGGGGTAGGAGGGGAGTGTGTGTGTGTGTGTGTGTGTGTGTGTGTGTGTGTGTGAGTGTGTGTTGCAAGGGTAGAGGGGTTGTATTTGGCCCTGCCGAGGCGGTGAATAAGCACTCTGACTCGCAGCAGGATCAGGGATGGCGGGGTTGTGTACGTGTGCATGCATGTGTGCGTGCATGTGTGTGTGTGTGTGTGTGTGTGTGTGTGTGTGTGTGTGTGTGTGCAGGGGCTCTCTGTTGCCACTGGAGACGAGGGGGAGAGATGCATCCGCGCGCACACAAACCCCGAATGTGGAACCTCCAAAGCTGATTAGTCAAACTTGTGATTTCCAATTTCAAACCCGCGACACAAATCCCGCACTTAATATTCATGCAGAAAGCGGTTAGGGCCCCCTCGCTGTCCCCTGCTGCCCCCGGGGTTGTGGGTTGGATGGTGGGTTAGTGCATGTGTGTGTGTGTGTGTAGGGGGGGTGCCTTTTAATCAGCTTAGTTAAAAGGATGGAGATGAGGAAAAAGAGGAGGATGACAGTGAAAGAGAAAAGAGAAAAGTAGTGTTTTTTCTCCTCCATTGGGTGGGTGGCCCGTCGGTGAAGGCTGCCTGGAGTGACAAGATGACCCCCCCCCCCCAACACACACACACACACACACACACATATACAACCACACACCCACACAAGTTGTCTGGTGCAGCCTGCAGCCTGGAGGAGGTCAACGCAGAATGTTGTTTTTAATGAAATCGCTTACAGCAAGTATTCCATGTTGTTTGTTGTGTGTGTGTGTGTGAGTGTGTGTGTGTGTGTGTGTGTGTGCATGTTTTGGGGCCAGCTCATGCCTTTGTCACAGACCACACACTCGCATCATAAACAGGATTACGGCCGCATCTGACACACGTCGTTTCTGTTTTGGCGAGGGCGTCTTCAGCGGCGCTGCCGTCAGTGTGACTCCTCCGTCGGTGTCTTTTAACCTTGTAATCGGGATGGCGTGCTGTGTCACCGTCGCTTCCCCGCGCAGGCGGAGCGAGCTGGCAGACGGGGGAGGCATGAGTGAACGAGAGGGGGATGAAAGCAAAGAACGGACGGAAAGCAGGCGGGGGGCCTGAATAAGCTGAAAGTTGACACGCCTCTGTTAACGGCAGGGAGGTTTAACCGCCTTCGCGCTTCAGGCTGCTTTTGTTCAGGTTCCTCTGCTTTTATTTACAAACTCATCATCACTGTGTCTTCGCCAGGGCTGTCACACATCGTTACGTTCAGAACGAGCTAAGCTATGACACCGGTGCTGCAGTTTACACTATAATGCGTGCAGCGGATGAGAAAGGTGCGTGTGATTTGAAATCCACACGCACATGTGCCTGCCCTGTGTTACACCTGTTGATTAATATGGGATTAATATGATTAGTCTTCTCGGCACCACGGTTCCCATCATGCTGTGGGTGATGTCAGCAGTTGCTGACGTCGCCATGGAAACCTTGAGTCATCCCCTCAAGGAAGTGACAGTGTCTCATGGTCGTACAGTCCGTCCGGAACAACTGATGAGCACATATTTGGATATTTACTCAACGTCTGAGTCAGAGAGAGGTCCAACGCTGCTGTGCACACCTCCATGAACGTGATTGGTTGATGCTAGTCAGCTGATGTGTAAGCCATGGAAACATGAATGAAGCAGCGTGCCTGCAGCGGTCTCCCTGAACTATATATAAATGATTTCTAAGCACATTTATGAACGTTTATCCTTGATTATCATCTGACACCAGGCAGCAGGTGGCTTGGGGGTTAGGACTTCACCTCACAGCCAGAAGGACCCATCCTGGTTCTTCCTGTGTTGAGTTTGCATGGTGTCTCCATGTGTCCGTGTGGGTTCCCTCTGGGTGCTCCGGCGTCCTCCCGCCACCTAAAAACATGCATGATAGGTGAATGAGGCACCCCTGCCACCCTTCAAAGGACGGATCATCTGAGACGCTGTAAACTGATGTCACCTGAGATCAAAGGGTTAAAGGCTACATGATGTTTAGACTCAAAGCACCTACTGAAGCAGGAGCCGGTGGAAGTGAAGAGCAGGCACCGGCAGGAAGACGCAGCCGCAGAGGCATTAGCACAAAGGGGAAGTGATGAAAGGCAAAACAATGTTGGGAAGGTGGGAGCACGACTTTCAAAGGCAGCGAACCAAACAGATTAACCCGCAGGATGAGAATACAGGGAGGAGGGTGCAGCTCCACCTCCCAGAGAGTTATTGTAGTGAAGAGCCCCTCACCCCCACCCGCCTGCTGCACCTCCCGGTCGAGGCCACAGCTGTAGACTCCCATCCCATCATTCATCCGGACATAGCGGTGCAGCGCGAGATGTTTCCAGTCTCCACCACACTCCATAACTCAACTTCTCTTCTCCAGAGAGACCCTCCTTAAACACCACCACCGCCTCCAACCCTCTCGCGCTCATCGCTCCCATCAGTCCGTCTGTAAAACAACCGTCGGAGATATGAGAAGCAGCAGCCGGCGGCCGGCGGCGTAACCCCGCGCGTATCTGCCCGTCTCATCCCTGCAGGCCTCGGGGAGAAGAATGTGGCAGACATGTGGATGGTGTTGCTCCTCAGGGAGACTTTAGGAGAAATGGCAGCAGCCGTAGAGTCTACAGGGGCCATAATTCACCGAGCGGGCTCCATGATGCTGTGACATGGTTATTAGCCATATAAACTAGAGCTGTCATCGTGTCATTATTGCTCACGTCCGTGTGAGACCATCCTTTTCTTTTCCTTTACTTATTTCTTTTTAACCAGCTCCGGGCTTCAGCCGATGATAACTCTTTATGTTTTTTGTTTCGCCGCGGCACGGTTGACGCCTCCGGCCAGAATACTTTCGCCGTCCTTTTGTTGTGATTCTTGTCTTTGTTTTCCCGCCATCTGACTGAGGATAAACACGCGCACACATTGGCACATTTACAGGACATAGATGTTAATTAGGTGGCTGCGTGCCTGCAGTGTGTTGACAGCGAGTAAACACGGCGCTGGAGCCGTCATGTGTCGGCCCAGTTTGCTACAGGTTCTCAGATTCCTCCGTGCAACTGATCAGAGCATGATAAACAACATGTAAACGGCTGTAAAGTTATTTTCAGCACCTCATAAAACACAGTAACAAAGCGCTGCACAGGGAACAGATACAGAACAGAAAGTAAGATATACATAAAAGGCAGTATACATAGAGATAAATGCAGAGCCCTTGGATTTGAGTGCAAGGTATAAACACTTTGGTCACATGACCTGGGGGTCCTAGAGGTGTAATTAGCATGTATGAGTTGGTGAGCTCATGCAGAGCCTTGCATGTGATAAGCAGTATCTTGAAATCAGTTCTGCACCCGGTGGAGAACCAGTGAGCGGATGCAAGGATTGGTGTGATGTGTTTGCATTTTACTGTTAGCATGTTATTGCACGAGCTGCAGGCTTGACACAGCTGACAAAGTGTTGATTTAGTCAAGATGTGTGAGTTTGTAATTATAGATCTCTGTTTTGTTGCATTGATTTGATTTTCATTTTGGATCTGGATAATACAGCGGCGTGTCGTCGGCGTATCAGTTGATGCAAAGACATGGCTCGTCGGTACTGATACAGCATATCTACAGGTATTTATAGGTTTACAAGGTGTTTATTGGGTTTTTACCTAAACAAAGCCTCAGTAAATACACACAAATGTAGTTCACATATAGATTATCTGGATAGAGCTGTCCAGATTATGAATATGTAGTTGAATAATCAGTCTGCAGCTATATTGATAAGTTTTATTCATCTGTGTTTTCCTGCAACAGCAACTGAGGTTCATGAATTTGCCTCGGACACCGTGAGACAATTATGTTTTTCACAGTTTCCTTTGTTTTTACATCTCGTTTAACATTCAGCACATCATTTTCACACTTCACCTCAGATTCTTTCAAATAAACGACGTGGGTTCAACGGCACACTTCGCCACATGTTTACCTCCTTGGCTGTGATATCAAACGACTGAGACGACAGAAGGAATGATGTAACGTTAAAGGGGCGCTGATCTTACACTTGGATATCAGTTAGTTTGTACTGTTCGTACTGCCGCCCTCAGGGTCGACATCGTCGGAGTCATGTCGGATTGGGCTGAAGGCATCAAATTCACAGCAGAAAGGCTGTTTTATAAGCTTAATCTGAAGTATTTGAAAGTAATGGATGTTAAGGGTTAATGAAACATCCATGTTTTTGCTGGTAGACCCATATTAGCTGTGACGATGTGTTGTATTTTCTATATTTTGTGCTGTTGTCTGATAGAGATGACATGCAGATCCACCAAAATCACCTCCAGCGCCCCGGTTGTTGTTTTCAGTCGAGTTGCAAAATCACATGTTTTACGCTGCCGTTTGTCACCTGCTGTGATTCGACATTTCCAGCCTGTGAGCATTAGATAAAAGCATGATTTAATTCAGCAAACAGGCTGAATTTACAGTGTCACGGTTATCGGGAGTCGAGCTCTTGCCTTTGTCTGAGTGCCAGTGAGCGATTTCAGCTTATGACACTTATTTTTAACATCTTGCCTATAGCTGCTAGCTTCAAAGGGCCGAGCCATGCTTCACTCTAAAATATTGTTTTTCCGTTCGGGGCGCCGTGTCGTGACAGCATCTAAATACGACACATCAGGTACAAGTCTCCCCTCCAGGTTTGGGAGTCTGTTTTATGAGCTGAGTAGCAGCGAGGTCAGGGTCTCCGCAGCTCGTGAGATAAATAGACTGCTAGCCCGTGTTTACACCCGGCTCGGACTGATATATGTCCCCGCGGTGAAGAGAGACATAAAGATCACGTTCCCCTTCTCGTCTTTGTCAACCCGTCAAACATCACAGCTCATCATTCCACAGATATGACGGCGAGTTACGGGCTGCGGGTTTGATGGATGCCGAGCAGCGAGAGGACAACAGAGAGGATTTATAAACAGGAACGTGAGGTCGAAACCTGCAGCTCGTGGTGGGACGCTGCTTCTTGTCATATTCAATTTCAGACTATTTGAAATAAATCTTTGCTCTGTAGCTGCAGAATATTTGGAAAATGCACTTTGTCTTTTATACAAACCGGCCCCAGATATGTGCTTTGCAGCTCTGCTACTGTATTTCTCTATTAGAGCAGCCAGAGGAGAGTAACAATACTCTGCATTTTGCATGATGCACACTGCACTTCTTCAATGCTTTAATACCACCAGTGTGGCTTAAAACACAAAGCGATCACACACAGCTTTTCACCGTAATGTAACCGCGGTTACCCGAAGCATTTGTTGTTGACTCGATGAGATAAATAACCAGTTTCAGCTCCGGGGAAAAGGTTAAAGCGTGGCGTCGCGGCGAGGGGGGAGCCTCTTTAGCGTAACACGGTCCACTTTAATGACCGCTGCAGCAGTCGGACGACAGAGCTCCGACTGCAAATGTAATAAATCAGCCTGAACAATTAGAAACACCACAGGCACCGAGGACGGCGTCATGTACTGTGTTTCATTACTTCCACAAAAGCAATGACAAAAAAAGAAAACGGGGCCAAAACCAGTAAAATATGATGCATTACAGAGACTCTAACGTCTTTCATGACACATAACGACCACATCACGCGTGTTAAACGCTTCAGTGGTGTAAGTGGATTTGTAAAATGAGTCAATCTAGACAATAAGTTCCCAGAAACACACGAAAAAACAGCAGGTGGAACATAAATCAATCATAAATCATCATAATCTGGCTGCAATTTTGATTTTGCTGGTTTATAAAAGTTTGATTTCGGTAATTTAAAACATCTGTGCTGATCCCTGTTCACTCTAATCACTGTGATAAAGTCATTATCGGTAAATAATCGCGCTGTAAATGATGAATTTGATGTTTCCTTGAAGCTGTTTCAACAACTTAAGTAGAATTAAATGAAACAAAGCCAGTCTTTATTAATAATGTGTGTTTGTTCTGCGTCACCTGCGCAACTGTGACAGATATAATGTTATTTCCAGCGGAGGCGGCCCTGAAGCCGTGCAGGCGGGGACACATCACGTATGGAGACACGGCTCACATGCATCAGCACCCACACCGATATCAAATTACCCCGTCTGGTAAACACTTTCAGTCCGGACCATTTTGATGTTTGAACCTCAATTCTAATTTAGTCCTGCACCAAATTACCCACAATTACCTTCCCAGGGCTGCTCTCGTCCTTTTTCCTCTTCAGACCCTCGTCACCTCATCCTCCTCCTCCTGTCTCCCTCTCTCTCCCCTCTCTCTCTCTCTCTCTCTCACACACACATGTATTCACACACTCACATGCAGGGCCGCTCAGACGCCCTGAGGAGTTGCTGTCAATCACCCGTCAGGCTCCCAGGTCAATTTGCCAGGCTGCCAAATGTGTCGTATCGGTGTGCTCCCTGGTGTCAAGAGCCCTCATTATGGGCCAAAGGCTAAACCAAGGAAGTGAACGAGGCTTTCCTCTTCATTATTTCCAGTCCCCCATGACCCCCTAACCTCCTTGTGCTCCTTCTGCACCTCTCCGCCGCCATCCCCCATACCTGGATATAACAGCAGTACAACCTTTAACCAGCCACACTGGCATAACCCCTGTTCCCCTGCAGGCCACAGCCCTGATTCTGCCTGCAAATCCACTCAGGCGTCTGCCTCCATCTCTGGCGTTCTCTGCTAGTTTTCTCCCAAGCGTCCCGAGGAGCCGGTGAGAAGAAGAAGTGCTTGACAAGGGGCTTCAGAGTAGTGTTTTCCCACAATGCACTCCGCATGGCGCCCGCTGCTTTTCCTCTTTAAGTGTCAGGGAGATAAGGAACTAGCTCTGTGTTTTGTTGGTAGCTGAGAGCTCGACCAGCAGGCGACAGGATGGTGTTTTTCACTTGGGGGCTGCCAATCGGGGAAACTCGCGGCATCGTGGCAGAGTCACCTGTTGTCATGGCGAATACTGCAAACCTTCATGGCCCTGTTAAGACGTTCTGTGCTGCACAAGTCCATTTCAGCCACGTGCAACTCCAGTTAAGCAGAGTTCAAGCTGTGCACAAATGCAGCAGGGTTGTATTTAGTGTGCTTTAGATGTCGCATGAGCCTTGGTTTAAAGTCAGTTGCACCTGCTTGACGTGAAGTGCAGTGATGTTTAGCTGAGGAGGAGGAGCTGCTGTGTGTCCCTGTGTTTGTCACAGAGTGTGCATGTGCTGTGAGCCCACCCATATAGATGAATCTGGCCATCTGATGCCATGTAATAGCAGGAAAACACTGCATCAATGGCGCAACGCCCTGCATGCAGCAGCAAAGAGCCTGACCACACCTCAGTTTAAGGTGCAGGTACATTAGAAAACATGGATGCTAGGTGTGAAACTGACAACTACGTAGTTTGAAACTAGCAGAAACGCCCTGCAGGTGTAAGACAGATGTTCTTCGTGCACCCGAGTTTGTTTTTCACCTTCTCTCTCTCTCTCTCTCGTATCTGCTGATCGGTAAAAACACCCTGCAGCATGTGGATCGCCCCATCGCTGCCCACGAATGGTGATGCCAGAATCATATTGGCGGCAGAATCATTTTACTGTGATTATTAATTCACAAATCAATTAACTGTCATCGCAGCATCTGCCTGATGAATTGCTCGTAATTAGCCCGTAGGTGTAACTGAGCCGTCCTCCGCTATCTGCCTGCGTGCCGGCCAGGCGGGCTGATGTGAGCTTAGATGGCTTTCCTGCACATTAGCCTAACACAATTAAACTAATTATTGATTTTTGTTTCGCCTCTGTGCAATTCACGGCCCAGATAGCACTCTGCAAAATAAGGCCCCTGATTTCTGGGGAGATAAAACGGGAGCGACCAGAAGCGGCGAAGGACGGCGGTAACTTTAGAGCAGCTGTTTGTTTTCGGCGCTGAGCCCCACAAGGCTGCCGGGGCAACGGAGGCTCATATTATATGGGACATACATACAGAGGAGTAAACAAGGTTATCTGCAGACCTTGATGGCCTCGCCCCCACAAACACAAAGGCTCCATTGTTTGTTTACCAGTTCATCTTATCGCAGAGCAAATGAATCACAAACGGCATCTGTGCGTGTGTGAAATACCGCCCTTGGTTCGGGCCGCGCCACACAATCGCACAAGCTGCGGTCGACTCGGCGCAGAGTCCGAGTCACTGCCCGAACGAGTGACGGTGCGAAGGTGATGTACGGCGGGGCAACTGTAACCATCATTAATTATTATTAAAGCTCAATTATGATACTGTACACTGTAGATGAGGTAGAACAGTGTGTTTAGATGGGGGTTTGTATTTGGGGAGAATAGAATAGAATAGAATAGAATAGAATAGAATAGAAGTACGTCATTAATCCCCCGGGGACTGAAACTTGTGTTGTTGCAGCAGCAAAAGAAGGAAAATGAAAAATAATAACATAAAATAAAACATAATACGATAAAATATTGAAAATATAAATAAAATATAGAACTATAATATGTAGAACTAAAATACATAGAACTAAAATGTGTACATAAATAAGTGTACAGTGTATTATTTGTAGATTTGAGACGATAACATGTTATTATGGAGAGCGGCTCAGGAACATGTTTAATTGAAGACATTAAAACAAAGTAAAAGGTTTTAATTAAGAATAAAATTCCTAATGTTTTGCTAACTGTTGTTGTTTTCCACTTGTTTTCCTGTTTACCACCGTCCCTCTGCCTGGTTTGCTGCTGTCAGTGTGTTTCTGGTTTAAAGCTCGCTAGAAACTTTAAACTTAACGTTATATTTATCTCAGATTCACACATATTAAAATTCATAATTGGAGCCTTCTCTCAGTCGCTAACTGTAACCTATGTTGCTAATTATACTGTGTCTCGTATTACTGTTAATAAGAGAAAGGTGCTTTGTTCACGCGGCAGCTGCTCATAAAAACAGCTTTTAATTGGCTTCAAGTAAAGTTTCAGATTCATACGAGTGGAGTTTAAAACGATTTAAGCTTCAGTTATCAGATCACGGACTGTGTGTTGACATCGCTGAGGCCGCTGTGGCGTGTAATCTCATCGTGGTCGGCTGCGCCGCGGCTGGCACGACTTGCGGGCAGAGGGGCGAGTGTGCACGTGCACCGTTTGGCCCCGTGTGTGTGAGAATGTCGAGTAGCTTAACCCGCGGCCCGTTCGTCGTCACCTCCTCCTCCGCTCATCCCGACACACGCCGGTGTCGGGCTAAACAGCGCCGCATGTAAAGCCTGCCTCTCACGGATAAGCCTCATTCAGCCCGACATATGGTGCTTGACCACGGCGGGCGGAGAACAAAACAGGAAGTGTGGCGGGTGAGAGTCAAAGAGTGGAGCGCATTCTTAGAGCGGTTAGGAGGCGCTAATCCCTCCTCCCCTGCCAGGTGCTGAGAGAGGAGATAACCTGGGAGACAATGGCAGCAGCCAGGCCTCTCCATATGGAGCACAGTGTGTGTGTGTGTGTGTGTGTGTGGAGGCTGGGGAGGTGGTGGGTGGGGGTGGATGAAGGTGGTGGGGGGGTGGATCTGGGCTGGCAGTGAGAGGGAAAACAAGAGTGAGTGAGAGGCGTTTGTCTTTGTTTTGCCTAAACAGGGATTAGTGGCTCGCTGACGTTTCCCGTCACTCGCCGCGCCGTGGCGGCCTCTCACGGCTCAGAGAAAGTGACCGCGCCGAGGCCGCGACCCGCCCCCGGCTTAGAGGCTCGCTGAGTGATCCGCGTCCGAGAGCTACTGGCTGCTGGGACGGAGTCAGGACCCAGCGTCTGCCTCTGCACTGAAACAGCCTCTCAGGTGTCTGGTCCCATTAATACGATGCTGCACGCCGCTCTCTAGCTTCGTGTAGCCTGCGTTTGTTTTGACTTTTCCAGTTTAAGCTGTAATTATCAAAAAATCAAGTGTTATTAATGTGTTTAAGGGCCCTGTGTCTGTTTTTAACCGGCGTCATATCAAGAGTCGCCTCGTGCATTTATCAAATATTCTGAAAGGAGCAAACACAAACTGTGATTTGCAAACTGATTTCCCGTGCAGCTGGTTTTTACATATTAAAATAATGGAGTTTGCACACTCACCTGCTCGTTCGGTCTGAGCGTGGCAGCGCCCGTTTCCTGCTCCACGTCTGTCTGCAGAGCTCAGCGCTCCGCCTTTAAAAACCCGACCGGGCTGAGACCAAAGAGACCCGGGCCTCTTTGTTTCTGCTCGCCTTTCATATTCAAACCCGATTCGCCCTCAGCGCTGTCAGATTACAGGCAAATCACTTTTTTTTCTTTTGCTTTAACCCAGATTTTTATGTAACGTTTTCATATTTTATCTCGCCGCTCCGCCCGCCAACACGGCTGTGTCGAACTTTCGCGAATGGAAAAGTTTTCGCTGTTGAAAAATAAAAACATCATCTTTTTTTTTCTTTGCAATGTGAAAATAAACCCCGACGAGGCAGACGGGGGGAAAATAAGACCGCAGGGCGCGAGCTCGGAGGGAGAGAAGACGGCAGCAGAGTCAGATCAAATGATTTAAGAATAAAAACAGTATAAATAAGGAGATTTGTCGATTAGACGGCGAGCGGGGCTCCATTAACAGACACTGAAGGTCATCAGGGCACAGAAGTGACGCGGTGAAGCGGGAGGGAGGGACAGATGGCGAGACTGAGGCCACGAAGAGCGTTGCTTATCCTAAACTTTGCTCTTCCTGCAAAGGGAGGGAGGTGACACGTCGATAAAACCGCCTCGTGCCTCGTTCTGGCGAGATGGGGCCTGACACAAACATGGCTGCCACCCGACTTTTCGCCCCCTCGCTCCGCATGGCCGCTCCTTCCCTGCTGAAGCTCCGTTCCCGGCCGAGACGTTTCACAGCAGCAGATCTCAGGAGATACGATCGGGGCCGCTGGTCTCCCCGATAGCGTCCTGGGACGACATACGGCCCCGAGTCTTTTCCATATGTTTACAAATGATGCTGCGGCGTTGTCTGCTAATGGGATAGGTTATCTCCCGGCGGACGCTGCGTGATGAACAGCGTTGTTGTGTAAGCGATCGCAGCACAAAGACACCGTTCTCCCCTCCGCTTCTGGAAAACCCTGTTTATTTGTTTAACTCGGAGCCACAGAAGCCGCCTCCGTGCCCGAGGTCACCAAACATCTGACTGCGCTTGACATGTGAAACGTTATCAGAGCGGCGGGTGCCATCTTTTCTTAATCAAGGCTGGCTTTGTTAGGCCCGGCGCAGTCTGAGGGGGATGTGAGGTTGAGGAGGGGGCTAGAGCTGGAGGTTGTGACGGGTATGGATGCCCCCGGGCTCGTCCTCAGCATCCATTGGAGATAACGCTACAATGGCCGCCTTGTCCGTCCATGTGGGAAGACAGCGGAGCTCCAGATGTCCTGAGGTGTGTCCCGGTCGGTTCCTCACAAACAAAAGCCACAAGTAAGACGTGAAAAGCCTCGCCGGGCGAACCGGCTCACGAAATGCCGTTGCTCCGGAGAACTAGCCGCTGTTGCTGACGCTCGGCTGAGAAGCATCTCGTAATGAGGCGTGTGTTTACTTGCGGGGAGGAAAACAGAAAAACACTGATGCAAACTGGTGAAAGGAGCTGCGAGACCCTCGGCAGCTGCCTTCCTCCGGCGCGGCTTGTTAGAAAACGCCTCTTTCATTCTTTTAGTCTCAGATTAATCCAGTTTAATTTCTCCTCGCGCGGCGCTCGCTCGCTCGCTGATCATCACTTCCCGCGCTGCGCGTTGCTGCGCCGACAGTTTGAATGTTTTCGCTTTCATTACAAAGCATAATTGGGATATTGACTGTTCACTTCTCGGAGGGTTGCTGGTGTCTCTCCCCGTCTGATTGCACTTTTCCATCTAAGACCCTCGGTTGGAGCTTTTCCCTCAGACTGGGTCTCCTTGTTACCATCCCAAGGAGATGCCCTTCATAAATATTGATGTTTCACGTCTTGCATTACAATGCACAGTCTCCGTTCCGCACCAGGTGTTTGGGAATATACTCAGCACCCTAAATCCATACTCTGGCTGCAGATGGAAAGACGTTCTCCTTCTTGTTTCGGTGCTCGCTCGGCTCCACTAGCCTCACGCTCCTTCTATCTCGTTTTGATCTTTAGGTGACAAGTGAGGGCTTTTGCAGACGGGAGAGGAAGCAGGCAGCGTGGCGTGCGGAGAAGGTGGCTTTGATAGTTGAAATTAATGAGGCTGGATATGTTTGGCTCCGCTCATTATGCCTACACGTAGACCCCAAACCCCGGGGGCCCCGGAGCTCTGCTTCTCGTCTTTGTGCCGTGATCTCTCTGTCTCCTGATTTAGAGCCTCCTCCACTCTCTTCTCCTTCTCCCGCTGCTTCTTTTCCTGTCTGCGTTCCTCTCCTCTCTCCACCCACACCTCACCCCCATCTCTCAAACTCTGTGTTTCTGCGGCGAGTGGAGGAGAGAGATAATATAATCAGCAGCGCGCGGTGAGAACAATAAGCGTGTTGTGTCGCGTTGACGCGAAGCAGACACCTCCTCAAAGCCACCTTAACATTCCTCTTCAGCCCTGACTGCGTGCGGGTGGAGGGTGGAGCGGCTGAAAGAGCTTCCTCCCTCTGTCGGAGGACGCCGCCGGCACCCGGGGAGGTGCGTTTTGTACAACTCTGCAGTTGCGGGTGTGCTTCCATGCATGGACTTCATCAGTGTGTGCTCGTCATTGGAAGAGTTTTCGTGCAGGTCCTCCCACAATGAGACGCAACAAAGGCCTCACCCTGTGTGTGTGTGTGTGTGTGTGTGTGTGTGTGTGTGTGTGTGTGTTAAGGGGTTGATGGGCTTGAGGTTGGTCCTGAGATAAGGGGAACATCTGTTAGTCTGTCTTTATCTCTGGCAGGGCTCCTGGCACACCGTAGTAAGAAGCTCCATCTAATCAGAGCAGACACAGAGTCTGGAGGGGGGTATTTGGGGGGGTGGGGGGTAACAGAGCTGCCAGCTCTGTGGCCCGTCCTGCCTCAGCCCTGGCACCAGGACACACACACACACACACAGAAAAGCCCGACACAGTCGTGCACAGTCGCCATCTTTACACTTTGTCCCGTTTTGGCAGCGTCCCGTCATCGCTGCACATGCGGCTGCTCGGTCTGTTGTGATGAAGCGTGCACGCTGCCTCCCGTCAGCGCCCGGCCTCACACTGGTTTTACACTTCTATATTCACACCTGGAGCCACGCGGTGCTGTGCACTCTCAGCCACTAATGGCGCAGATTGCAGTGCTTTTCTTTGGGGTGTCTTGAAGGCACTTTCTGAGCACGGCCTGTTATTAGTTTGTATTTTTTTATTTTCCTAACCCAGATTTTCAGCCGGTCTCCAGCCACGCTGCCGCCTTCACCCTCTGGCCTGAACATTATCTCACTGCAGCAAAAACAAAACAAAACACAGCTCTTGCAAACAGTTTACCGCTGCTGCCGCTTCACGCTCCTTTTGCTTTGTCGGCTGCGGTCGGGTCTCAGAAGTCAAACACACCTGTCGCACACCTTGGCATGAATTGTCTGATATCGACTGCTCGTGGTCTCACTGAGCATCCAGATTGATTTAGGTCCTCCATGTTTTTTTTTTTTCCATCTGGAGCATTTGTTTTGCTCGGGTTATGTGTGTGTGTGTGTGTGTGTGTGTGTGTGCATGTGTGTGTGTGTCAGGGTAACCAGCAGTGACACCAGCCCGCTAGGCTGTATGGATCTGGTCCTTAGGAGGCCTAATGAATCTAGGTGGGCCTTGTCACTGTGCGTCTGCACGCATCGCCCTGCCGATCATGGGAGCCGACAGGTTTATGCAGCTGTGGCGACTCCCCGGGGAAAAGGGATGCAGGGGCACACACACACACACACGCGCACACACACACACATGCATGCACACACAGACTGCAAAGTTCGAGGTGCACAGTCACCACAAGTTGTTTGCAGAGAGATCAGATAAGCTTCTCTCACAGGTGTCGGTTTAAAGATCCGCCGCGCTGACACATCACCACGTCAGCCCGTCTCACACAGGTTGATATCAGAGAGGCGTCGCCGGCTTTCTGTTTGTGCGCTGGATTGTTTTTGACTGGGCGTCTTTGAAGACAATCAGAACACACGCACACACACACACACACACACACACACACACACTCAGCAGCAAATGCAATTGTTTTGTATTCTCCAGCATTCAGGCATTCATTTTCATTTTAATAACTGCGAGGGAGAAAAAAAAAGTATTGGCACCAGGAGATACCATCTTTCATTTGCTATAACTGTGAGTCAAAGATTATTATTTCCCCTCTCATCTCTGTAATGAAAATTTATTCCGACGAGAGGGGCCTTGTATTTACGGGAATTAATTCACATGTGAATGGGCGGCGGTGATAGAAACACAAGCCGACATTTGAATTACGTATCCTGCATAGCTGGGCGACGGGTAACGGAGAATCAAATGGCTAACGTCTCGCAGGGGGACGAGAGCTGCGTTTGTTTGCTTTAGTTTTATTTTAAGACTTTATTTTGTTTCCGTCACCGAGCTGAACGCAGCCGGGACGACCTGTAATCTGACGCCCGGGCTAGATCACGTCTCCCCTTTGATCGCAGCGAAGGACAAAAGGCAGTTTGAGCAGCTGAATGGCTCCCACCTGTAGCACACCTCTGTCCCAGAGAGCCAACACATGGAGGTTCCCAAAAGCTGATTCAACCCCCCCCCCGCTTTCACATGTCAAGAGTCACACGCCAGATTCCCCATAATGACTTAATCAGGGCAATTTTCCTGTTTTAATCCCGACCATGTCAAGTCACACAGAGGGAGACCTTTGACTTGTCAACCCCTGCACCCCCAAAGCTCTGCAGCCTTTGTTGCGCTGAGTCTTAACATGTGTCACTGTTTCCCCAGCCTGTTTAGATAAATACCCCTCACACACACACACACACACACACAGTGTGTCGGGAGAAATCACAGCATCACGTCTCACGCTGGAGAAAAGCCAGAGGTCTGCGTGTTTACACACACACGTCATTTAAAGCCGGACTCTAAAAAGACGGGCCCCCGTTTCTTCCGAGCACACACTCCGGGATTCAGGAGTCAGCTGGCGGTCGGGGCTCGTGCGTGACTGCTGCTGCAAACACAAACACATATGTATGTATGAAAGCCATTGCATGTCACTGTGGAGCGTAGGAGCCTCGAACGTCTGTGCACGCATCTGATAATGCAATAACCTGATTATCCATCCGCGGCAGATGGACCCTGCAGCACCTCTCTCCCTTTTGGGGGACTGCTTCTGCCCTTAACTCAAACCTAACTGGACCTGTGTTGTGCACCCACGTGCATTTATATGCATGAGACAAATTACATCTTTCAGTGGGCCGCCTTTGAAGAAGCCCTTTAGCTGTTGACACATCCAGCTTCAGACGCTCTCACTCCCTCGGCTTTAGCATACAAGTCTATCGGAATTGGAAACACAGTAATGCGGCAGAAAAGGGCCAAACCCCGGCACTTTGAAACCTTCCAAGCTCATACCTCTGGAGGTAGGCAGGCACGGAGGAGATAAGGCTAAGCCTCCACCTCTCTTTCTGCCTCCGCCGCTCCCTTACCTTTTCCTTTGCAGAGAGCCGAGGCGGGATATCCACAGTTCAGATGTCCCATTGTGAGCCTTTGGTGTGTCCCCTTTACAGCGCGGCACAGTCTCAGCAAAAAAAGCAACCTTGAAGCAGTCATCACAACGTCCGGTGAACAGATAATAAATAAAACAAGTAATGGATGTTTTCTGAGTCGTGCGAGGCTGCTGAGCGCGCTCCATCTGGTTCAGGAGGTTCAAATTCATCATCACAGTCAGTCTCGTAAGTGTTTTTGACAAATAATGAGGATTCGAGAGTCGCTGGAGACGAATATCTTGCAGACTGTTTGTTTCAGACGGTGTTCTTCAGCACAAGCTGTTGCTCCATGTTGTTTCTATGGGAACCCGGGGCTTGTCAAACGGATCAAGGTATTTTTGTCTGCTGAGTGAAGCACTTGGCCTCTGGTCGCTGTCATCAGTGGCACAGGTGGTAGATTGTAGCCATCAGCTTCTCCTGCTCTCAGCAGATTGGTCGCTGCGTGTTGACTTGGCTCCGTACCATCTGTTTGTTTCCTCGCCGAGCGTCGCGTGGGAGCGTCTCCGTCTTCGCCCGACGCTTCACCTTTTACTACACGGCCACACAGGTGTAGCGGCCCGACGTCATGTGACAAAGGCTTTTTCCTGTTTGTATAGAGCGTGCTGGCGTGTGGTCACACATGGGGAAAGAGCTGTTTTCTCTGTTCAGCTGAGCACACAGGGGAGCCTTGCACCCCCAATATGTCAGCCCCCAGCAGGGCGCTAAGCACAGTAGTAGGAAGGCAACCCATCCCCCAAAGAGCTCCCCCTCCTTTCCCCACCGCCAGTCCATGAAGCTCCTGGCCAGGAGTGAAGCAGAGGGAGGGATGGCCTTTGCACAGCTGGAGCTTCTTCCCACCTCGGATCAAACAGGCAGCAGAAATCAGACCATCGTGGAAAACGCTGCATCATCGCTCACCTTTTCAGCCCGAGTCAGCGTGTTTACCACAACAAAACCAATCTCAGGCAAAATGTGACAGCTCTCATCTCACACGTGCAGCTCAGTCTGTCGACGCCTGGGTCCCGGGTCCAGCTTTGAGCCCCGGCATCATTAAGGGCTGCAGCCGGACCTGTGGTGCACATGCTCCCTGGGCAGGTGCGCACCTTTGAAAGGTTTTTATGAAGACAACGGTCACGGAAAGAGTCCGCTGAAGCGCTTCGAAGGATTGAGTCACATAATAAGCTGCGTCTGTGTTGTCAGAACAACTTGGTGGCTCTAACCGACTGTGACAGGGTGTGACACCAGAACTCATGTTGTCACACACACACACGCCTAACTGCTAAATTTGCAAACACCGCCACATTCCAGTGCCCAACAGATACATACATTATGCATCAGTCGCATTTACATTGTAAACATATGCATTTCATCACATATGCGCTGACCTATGTGCAGCGGCATCACGCTGCACCTACACACACTATATTTCATATAATAACACGAGGCTGCTGCACCACGCTCACCGCCGCGACCTCCACCGTTCGCAAAGATGAACAAACAGCATCGGCCACGCTTCGTTCACATCCGGCGAATTCGTATACACACAATTTGCACCTCTGCGGTTATACGCCGCCGTGCAATTTCCACTGACACAATGTGCACTTCAACCGTGCGCCCGTGCAATTTCTACCCAAACAGTTTCCACTCCTTCGCCCGGAGATGCAGCTAACAGCGGCAGCGAAGCACTCCGTCCACACACACACATGCACCGGACACATCAAGCAGTAGGTGCACGCTCTTTCACAGTCCAGAGTGGCTTCATAGCCTGTGATTTAATGGTCATTTTGTTGGCTGCAATAGCATCCTTTCCCATCCCCTGGTGCCCACTGGTGAAATAACAGGCTCTGGGCTCATCCACAAAACCCAGAAGACCACACTTGAATCATTGCTACAATTTGAGCTATCAAATCATAATGGGAGGATGAGATTGCCTTTCTTTCCTCGGTGTGTGTGTGTGTGTGTGTGTGTGGGTGAATGTGTACATGGTGGGAGCTGAGGAGGTTTATATGCTCGGGGCCTGTAGGCTCGGGTTAATGCGTTTGGATACCTCGCAATTGTTCTCTGATTTTTCGAGGCGCAGGAAGTTTATCTCGGTTGTTTTACTGGGTTTGCACTTCAGAGCCTCCTGTCTTAATTAGTAGAGGCGAAACTGGGAACAGTTGCACTGGATTGCTGCCCCTGGATCGGCTTCTCGCTGCTCGGATTAAAGCTCAATGCATCACAATAAAATACATAAACGCGCAGTGTTTGTACACCTGCTTCTCGGTTTCCTTGACACCTGCGCGGGTCGTCGTGCAGCGCGGTGTCTTCGTCCGCGTTCAAAACACTGCGTACGTTTCTCATGACGTCACCTCGCGTGGACCGACGGGAACGTTTTGCGTGTGCTGAATTCCTACCTTGACCCTGCGGCCCTGCAGCCCGGCCAGCCTGAAGTCACCACGGTGTTACGCGAGCGTGCACGGCGAGCGGTCGTTTCGCCGCCGTTCTTTAAATGACTCGAAATCCAGGCGCACACACACACACGCACACACACACTTGAAGTGACAAGATATCGTTTGCACAGAAAGAGACGGACAAAAGAGGCAGAAAGCAGTGGATGATTGCCTTCGGCCCCACAAACACTGATATTACATAGCTGCCTGTGCCGCCACTACAGCGGTGAGGTCAATCTTTCCTCTGTGAATAGGACGCAATTTACCGTCAGCTTTGTAAAGGCAAGCCGTGGTCGTGGCGGAGAGCGCTCTCTCTTCTGCCCGGGCTAATGATCGCCTTTAGACAGAGGAGCGGCCTCCGTGCTTTTCACCACAGTCCTCATTCCCCTCACATTGATCTCCCTGTCTATTTTCACACAGTAATGGATGGCATTGTCCCTCCCTCGCCACTGTTAGTACAAATAATTACGAATCAATACGTACTCAAGGCCCCACATCAGAATATCATTTTAACACATGATTTATTTCCACCAATGCTGCGCCGCCCCTGCCCGTGTGCGGGGCTCAATTGCGGGGCCGCGCCGTGGCCGACTCCCTCGCCACCCCGCGCGATCAATTGAAGCAATCAGCTAAAGACTCTGTAGCTGCTGAATGGAAACCCGGCGCTCTTTGCGGAGCTCCAGTCGCACCTATGTCGGGGTTTTGTCTTTGCCAAATGGCGACGGCTCTGACTGTAAAGACGCACAACAATGCGGCCATGTTTGCTCACCAGTGAGGAGTGACGGGTGCTTGTGGGCGGGGTTTATTTAGCTGTGGTGAAAACACAGAAACGTGTTGTGTTACGTTGTTGATGCATGTAGACCTGGTGAAGACTGCCTGCTGAAGTCCAAGCAAACCATCTGAATAAAGAACAAAGATGATTCAGGTGGTTGTTGGTCCAACAGAAGCTGCAGACCTCCTGGGATTTCCACTGAAAACCATCTCTAGTGTCCACAGTGTCTCTAGTTAGCAGCAGGATTGTGCTAATGCAAAAGCAACAATTGAAATATTCAAATCATTACAAATAAAGTGTGCAGAAGAGCATCTGGTACCTCCTGTCTGCTAATAACAGCAAACTGAGAAACAGAAGATGTGAAGATGTTGATGTGCATTTGATGAGAGCTGATTTCTGCTCATTTCAGCTTATTTGGTGGAATCAGCATGAATGCGTGGCTCCACCCTGCTTTGATTTAACAGCCCAGGCTGCAGGCGGTCGTATAACCGTGAGGCGGTCTTCTCCGAACACACTTTGGGCACCTTTGTACCATCTGAGCATTGCAAACTGGTTGAATGGTGGAGATGGGTCCACATCATGGATGTGCAGCAGACAAATCATTAGCAAACGCTTTATACCATCACGTCTGCGTGGACTTGTTGAATCTGTGCCACGGTGGGTTAATAATTAATGTCTGAGGGCAAGGTGTACCTAACGAAGTGGCCGCTGGGTGTACATCTATGATTTATCGCGATTGCCTTGAAGCCAATCTCAGCCAAACTCACCCTCGGTCCACAATATTATATACTTCAATATTGGCCGTGCAAACCTTTGAGCAGTTGCAATAGGGTCTAAAATTGCTCTGTAAAGCCGTCAAACAGATCCCAAACGCGACGCGGTGAGGAGTTCATATCGAACTCTGCGCTCAGAGGCTAGCACGCTAATCTCTTTGCTCTCTGGCGCTGCCGGGGCCGGTGAAATGTCACGCCGCGCTCCTCACTCTGTGTGCTCGAGCTTGTCATTTGACATTTGGCGTACAGAGAAGCTGGATCACTTTGCATCAGAGAGATGTTCCACCTGCCCGGTCCCTTCGCATTTCAGCTCGTGCATCCTGCGCCGCTCCCGCCGGCTGTCGCGCAGAAGTGTGAGAGGTCGCTCAAAGCAACAGCCAGCGCAGAGCTCGAACCTGTTGGGTTCATTAGATCTGACCACACCCCTCTCACCCCCACCCATCAATGCTTTTCGGTGCACGCAGAAAGTTTCTTTGCTTATTTTCATGTGAAAACTTAAAACTATGCAGTGCTTCCTTCTGAAGTATTATCCAGGCAGTATTAGCAACCCTGGGCATTCAAACTTTTCAATTAATTCTGCAAATTCTCAAAGAGCCAGCTGCTTTCTGAGGCAGGATTACTCTCACAAATTACCTTGACTGAACTGATCTTGTTTATTTCTGAGGAGATGCTGTAAAACGTACTGCAAAGTTCACAGGATCACAGTTATATGCCTTTTTAGGTGGTGGCTGTGTCAGTCAGAGGGACTTTAATTCCTGTTTTAACTCGGCTGAGGCAACAGGAATCACAGGGTGAGGGGCGTCGGTTTGCGGAGTAACGTTGCAGGAAAATGCACGAAATCAGAAAAATGTAAATGTGCTGCGCTGTGCGGTCTGTCTCGTGACGCCACAGTGCTGCAACTACATAAAATACAAATGAATGAAATAGCAAAGCGTGTCCCCGCCGCTCATTTCCACCCTCCATCTCTTTGATATCTCGCCGCCTGTTGTAACTCCGTTGTCAACAGTCAGCCCCTTCACCGCTGTGGACGGCTCTTTATGGTGGGAGCAAAAAGTGGCCGCTGGCAACAACAAGCATTGACTGACTTCAGTCTCTCCGGGGTGCAATCCAGCAGACGCAGTCAGGAAGAGGTGACGACAACGGAGGAGCTATACGAACTCTGTCTCGACTACACGATTCCCCTGCGGGCACAATCACACACACACTGGACGTACACTGGGAGCAGAGGGTCTTTATGTACTGTAGACAGACTGCGGCACTGTCTGCTGGGCCTTCTGTCAAAGATACAAAGAAAGTGTGACTGTGTGTGTGTGTTTCAGTGTGTGTGTGTGTGTTTCAGTGTGTGTGTGTGTGTGTGTGTGTGTGTGCATCGGCAGGCAGAAACTGGGGCAGCCAGCTGGCGGGGGTCATGTCAGGTCCTGGATGTTCTTCCTGTGTCAGGCGCACACCCACAGACGCTCTCACACACACGCAGACAATGATAAAAAACGCCGTGCGTACACGTTTCCTGTTGTACGACGCGAGTGTGACGGCGCCCGTTTCAGCAGGATTACACTCTCTGATTCTTAGCAGATGAAACAGAAACAAATATGGCACCGGCGGCACCCGGCAGATGGAGGTCACGCGCTCTGAGAAGTAATTTTGCGCGATGGGTTTTAGGAACGAGCATGCTCACACACACACACACACACACACACAAAAACACACATTTCTGAGCTTTAGCGAGTGTGAGCGCAGTGTCTCGTCAGTGAGACGAGTGGTTCTGGGATTCTCTTTGATGGCTCCGTCCCCCTGCTGAGACACCAAGTCACCTCCTTTCTCTGTCTCGCATTGCTCTCTTCACACTCACACACGCACACACACTCGCACAATCTCTCCATCCATCCTGGATATACTGATGAGACAGTGTGGCTATCACAAGCACAGGAGCCATTTTCATCTTTTGTGGGGGGGAATGTAATGGCAAAGAGAAGGTCAGTGTTCCCGACGTCTCCTGCGGCAATGCTAGTCTGTCTTTCAGCGGCACCAGCACACACACACACACACACACACACACACACACACACAGAAGGGAAAAGACAGCAGTCTTGGCAAGGCAAGAAGCACAAAAGAAGGCCCCAGTGTGCAGCCGCTAAGGGTGGGAGTACATGAAAAGCTGCAGGCCCCGACTCTTAAGGCTCTTTAATGTTTCGTGGGAGAAGTGTTTGGCATGCACTTCAGGTTATTTCACGTTAAAACCCGACCGGTGTTTATGGTCGACGGCTCCGATTGATTCCTCTGTTCTGTCAAGGTGACATTAAATCAGAGTTATCGCAAATCCCCTGCACCTTGCCACCTCTTCATTACTGGCTGACCTCTCACAGAGACGCCCCTAATTAAAAGCGGGCCCGCTCGAACGCCGGCTCCGCTTTAGCTCCCGACCTGCCGGCGCGGGACAATCCAATCCGGCGCTCCTTGTTCTGAGGCTTTTACCTGAGCGGCGCTGAGCTAATGAATGCGGCCGAGGAGCAGGGGGACACTTCGCTTATCTGCCTCTTTTTATTTCTGCCTTTTTATTCACTTCATTCCGAGAAGTCATGATGCACCTTCCCGGCGGTGGCTTTGTACCTTGACGAAGGGGGCAGATTTAAATAACTCAAAGCGCCTTCGCTCAGACCTAATCCCCAACCCCGCTCTAATCAACCCCGTTGTTCCCTTCTTAACATTCTCTATGTGATGGAGTGAAGCAAGGCCAGATAGAGGCATTTAAATGTAAGTGCTGGCAGGCTAATCTCTTCAAATCCACCCTCCGTTGCTTTCATTACTCCGCTGAGGTGTGCGTTGTTTTCTTTTCTTTCAGGTCATTCCCTTTCACGCTGCAAGTCGGAAAGTGATTTCTCGCAACGCGAAAGGCTGCAATTTGCTCCAGTTTCGGCAGCGAAATTGCTTAACCCTCCTATGAAACTTCCCTAGGCTGCAAAGTATAGGATGTGGATCTACTTTGTTACGTATCAAACGGAGGACAAGCTCTGACGGGCCAAAGTCGATAAAGACATGATATGTTCGTTGGTCTCCAGAGCTGTGTAATAATGCTCCATCACTTCTCCCCCAATCGTGGCGTTTACTTCATTATTTATCTATCTCTTGGAGACGTTACCGAGATCCAGAGAAGATAAGTGAGATCATTTCTCCTGGCATGGTTATGATATTCCCCCCCCTCCGCCTCCCCTGCACTCCCCACCCTTCATTCTTTCTTCCTTGAGCCCCCGAAGGGAAGCGACACAAGAAAATACGGCTTTTCTAAAGTGATTTGAGCGCCCAAAGCTCCGGTGACATTCAGTAAGGATAAAAATCTTCGGGGAGGAATCAGCAGCATCCCCAGCAGCCTCAGCGTTTCACCACGGGGAGAGAAAGCAATAAAAGCGCAGAGATAAGATGAGCTGATGGTGCAGGCAGTTTGGGCACTAATGATGCCTTCAGTGTTTCTTGTTGTATGTTTCGCCTGCAATCTGCAGCTTTTATTGTGCGCAGGCTTTTGTTGCAGGGCTGGGAGTCAGCGCGGCTGCTCCGGTGAAACATATAAAGGTGGCCGACACGTCTTCACTTCCTCCCAGTGCAGAAATACAAACCCCAGAATATCCAGGACGCAGGCGCCGCCATCTTGCTCTGGTGATGGGACTGAGTAGCTAAGTATTTCCCGTGGCCCCGCCCACTTTAGCTGTCAATCATGATGTCACAACACCTTTTCACAGCATCAGACAATCCAACAACTCATTAAAACCAGACTGATCTGAAAAATAACGAACGTCAGGGGATAACAGCGACTGGAAATGTCAAAAACACGACAGAGGGGGCGGGGCTTGTGTGCCGCTCACGCATCGAGCCACCAGGGGGCGATCCAGATCACTTTTCACCAACCGCCATGTCGGCCATCTTTACACACAGGCTGTGGTTTATGGTTGCACAATTGCAACTAAGCTGAACGCTCACTTTGTCTAAGGCATCGTGGGTAAATATTACGGTAGTGTATCTTATTACGTTAGTGTCTCTCTACGTGCAGCGTTGCGTTGGGCTGCTCATCTTTCCCGCTTTTCTCACAAGTCTAAACCCCACCACACTCCCACCCTCAGTTTGGACTCTTCCACTGGGGCTTCGGGGCGGGGGGGACTTCAGAGCACAGGGGTTTTTCCACATCCAGTGAACACATCCATTGTTAGAAGCTAAAGCTTTGAAGCCCTGCACTTGTCTCGCCCGTCCATCCATCTCTCAGTACATCCGACACCTCATGACACAGATGCTCCAGCAGCTGGAAAGCAGGAACATCTGTGGAGCATTCCTGTTTAGACCCTGGTGTCCTCAGCTCCAGCGTGCACCAGGAACTGATTAGAGGAAGGTGAGAAGGTGAAAGTAGCGGGTTTTAGAGGCGGGTGCCAACTTTATTAAACCTGTGCCTGTGCCTCAGTGATTTAAGGACCTGAACAATGTTTATTTGTGGTTTTCAATGCGCAGACAGCATGTCACGTTCAAAAAACACCTTTCCTGTTGACAGCTTGCCCTTTTTATCTCAGTGGCGTGCAAATGCCCCAACCAGATGGAGCAAAACTCCAGGAGAAAGGGGTAAAATAAGAAAAACATGAACCGCATTAGTCCTGCACAGCCCGTGCAACAACAGGGACAGAGATGTTTGAGTTTGACAGGCAGTAAAAAACGATGGTTCTGTCCACACAAGAGTCGAAAATGTCCAAAGGAACTTGTCAAACTCCTGCTCGGGCGTTAATCACGTCTTTGCTGCTAAAATCGCGCCTCACGCTGCGTCTCAGGGCTCCACATCCTGCCACATAATGGATTAACCAAATACAGTGCGAAAAGCCTTTTAATAACAGCCCGAGCACTTTGTTTAAAAATCAGTTTGATCATCGTTTTGAGAGCGAATGATGAAGCAGAATAACTAAATGGAACGTTAAATACTTTTTAAAATATTTTAATTGCATCATTCAAATGGAAATTTATTTAATGGTTTTATTAAAATGTGTTACAGCTGCCGAAAAGAGTCTAGATTTACCCCGAGTGTGACGCAACTGTTGGTGCATATTTTATGTGGTTTGTTCTGTTTTGTGCAGCGTTTGAATAAAGTCTGCCTGACAGTCGGGTTCAGGCGTGGGTTACGACCCACACTCACCCACATATTGAATCATCAGCATGATTTATGGACCACGTATCAGCTCTCCACAGACGTCAACAAGCTGATATACATTGTATGAGGCAGCATGGGTCCAACCTCTTAGTGGTCCCCTTTTGTGTGGGACCTCCCTCCACGGTATGTCCCCCAGCACTTCAGAGGACCCCCCCAATTCACCCTCGGCGCACAAAGAGGGGGCAGAGTTGGCCAGGGTAATTGGGATAATAATTATTTCTGCATTTAGTGCCAGCTGGGTGCCTGAGAAGGTCAGGGAACAGCATGAGGACAGGCTTATCTCCATGTTGGTGCTGGCTTCCATATGGCAGCAGACAATAGGAAAGGGCCTTGGCCCCGGACACAGCAGCATGGCACAGGACAGCTCCCACAGACAAAACACAACAACACACTGAGGCAGCGCTAACCGCGGCGGGTCGCAGAGCTGCCACACAGGCCGGCTGAGTGACTGGCTGCACAGCGGCGGAGGAGAGCTGGAGGAGAGCGGCAGAAACTGCAGCACGGGACGAATGAAAAGAACCACGATGAGTTAAAATCATGAACTTGTTGCCTTTAAATCGGCCGCGGCCTGAATGGAAACATCGAGAAAGGCTTTTGTAATTTATGAAGAGGACTTTGACCTCCCCATTGAAACCCTACCTTTATGCGTTAGCCTGGTAAAGGCTTAAGGCCCAATGAAAAGACGTGAACAGCGAGAGGTTAAAAGTCTCCTTTCTTTCCTGCTCCTCATTCAGCCGCCCCCCCCCCTTCGACCTCGCCGTTCACTGGGTTACCATGGCACCAAAAGCCCCCGTAGGAAACCGGCCCGGGCTTCATAAATCAGATTTTTACTGTGTAGCACTCCTTTTAATCTCCATCCACTGACGGCTTTATTTGATTCCTTCTCTGTGGAGGCCTTTCACGGGTCCAAGAATGCGTGTGCACAGGCGTGAGAAAGCGCCTATAGACAAACACTGTTGTCCGAGGCTCCTTTGAACCCCCCCGCCTGCATCTCTTTCAGCTCCCAAGTGTCCCCTGAGGAGGAGCTTCAGTGAGAATATCATTGTTTTTGGCGACAAGTCGTTTATTCCCGTACCGGGCTGCGATCATACCCCACTTTTGTGTCTTAATTTAATTAAAAGGGATCCTGGCAGCGTCCGGGCAGGTCATTACTTATTCATAAAGTCACTTTTGTTTCCGTGCGACCTGTTAATCAGAGAACACGAGCCAGCAAACCCTCCCCCTCCTCCCGCCGCCGTCATCAAACTTTAATACGACTCACTGGTCCGGGTCGCGGTCTTGTCTCAGAGACCATCTCCCAAACAAACAGCCGAGGTGAGAGGGGTGGCGGCGGCGCTGATAAGACGGAGACGGGCTCAGGTGAGCGAGAGAGGAGCTGGTGCACGACCGGAGCGGTTAAAGCGTCTGGGCTGGATGACACACTGCTCCGAGGGCCATTTCAGTAACTGTCCCATTGATCTGCAAGTAAATGGATGAGATGGCTCTGTAATAGCAGGGACCTCTGGCTCTCAGCAGCAGCTGTCCATCTCAGACATTGTGAGCCGTGATCGATGAGACGGCCACGTGAAATCAGATGCCGGGCTCGGGCTGAGAGTCTGCCTCGGAGAGCAGATGTGTGTCTTGGGTGTAAGCGTTCGAGTTCGTGCAGATTAATAAAGCGTTTGACATTATGTTTGTGCGAAATGGTCTCTGGTCGCGCCAAATAATCATATCTACAGTCTAACTTTAAGGAAACACATCGTGTTGCCAGCAGTTAGAGGAGAAGATCAATAGCGCTCCATTATCCGTGCATCACATATGAAACTGCAGCCAACAGCTGATTAACGTCAGCATTAAGACTGGAGGCAGGTGGAAACAGCTGCCTGGCAACACCTCTGAAGGTCACTAATTAACATGTTACATCTCAAAAATACAAAACCCAACGAGTTAATTAGGGACTTTACAGGGACGTTAACCACTGATTTCACACACTTTTCCCTTCAAACCTTCTGAATTCCTGAAGTTCGGTTGCACAAGGAGCTTGTGCGCAGCGTCGCCTGCAGAAGATGCTGGACGGCAGCTCTCAGTTTGGAGAAGCAAAGAGGAAAACTGCTGAAACACAATCATAACATACCAGCTCATGGTTCAGTCGTCAGGATCAGCTACTGAAGGTAAAACCAATGAAAACTTGTACAAACGATCACGTGAGAGCACGTTTCCATGCACATGTTATATGTCCGTGCATGGAGTGTGTGTGGTACTGTTGGAGGTGATGGTGACAGTGATGGTGACAGGCTCCTCCAGGCCTCACTGCCCCCCTCCCTCTGGGCTGCTGAGGAGCAGAGTAAAGGTCCAGAGTTCATTATGGGACATTTTCCTCTTGAAGGGGCACGGCGGCCGCGGCGTGCGGGGAGCCTTCATAACTCCCAACGCTGTCACATAATCTCGGTCCACTTACACCGTAGACACCGGCCTCTCTGACCGGTCTGGAGTGGAGCCCGTCTCACCTATCTGTTCCCATTCAACGCAGGAAATTAACCTGAAAGCGCCTATAGAGAAACCGCCATTAGCACTTGTCGTGCAAAGCCGCCATTACTGATATAACCCGGGCAGTGGAGAATATTGAACTCACTGGAGCGACAGCCAATTCGTGCTACATAAGTTTGGAAATCACCCACTTGGGGAATATTGTAATGGCCTGGTGCAAATACGGACGTATGCTAAGGAAAACCATCAAATCCTGCCAGGAGAGATGAAACGACTCGGTTTCGCCTCTTAAACAGCCTGGAGGAACATAACAGCGAGCGTCGCCGCCGTACAGGAGGCGGGAAAACTTCACGTCGTCCGTCTCTGAGAAGATGAATTCCGGGTGGGCCACACACACACGCACACACACACACACACACACACACACACTCGAGTGCATAAACATGCACATGTGAAAGATCTTTATGGGACGTGATTGAATTTTAAGGATTTGAGCAAACAGTTGACATTTGGACGTCCGTCATCGTAAATCTGCCAATGGCGTGCGTCGCTCAGCTGTTTTGTTTATTTATTTCACGCTCCGCGGGTAAAGCCAACGCGCTCCTGGCTGCGTGCAGATAGCGTGTCCCTTCGGTCGCTGTAAAATGTTCTGAGTCCAGATCTAAAAAGGTTAAAAACAACTTCCTCCCGTTGCTCGAGTTAAGGCGACTTTTGGAGGCGAAATTAATTTTTTTTTTTTTCGGTTTTCCACTTTTGGCACGGCCGCCACACCCCTTGCTTTGGAGATTGGCATTCTGTGAACGGGGGCCAATTGGCAACTGCTGTTTACTGCCACCAGCTGCTTTCGCTCATTGAAGTCGTTGCCTCTCTTTTACACATCAGTCTGCTTTCTCTCGCTTTCCTCCCCTCTCATTAATCTTTACAAGATCCCAGAGTATGGCGGGAGTTAAGCTCTGCCACATTAACTGCCCCGTGAGGCCCGTTAAAGCTATTTTTGATAACGGCCCGGGTTTGATTCGACCACGACAGAGAGCGTTGATGCCACTTGTTGAGCTAATTTCCTTTTTCTCGTTAAAGCTCCTCCGATGGTGGTGGATCGGTGGGAGGCGTGCAGGCGGCTGCAGGCGATGTTAGGTGTCACTGGGTAAAGACGGGCGGGTTCGGACGCCATCTCTGGTCGCGCTGAAGATGCCTCTTTCATGTTGCTTCCCCGGCGGTGTCCCTCAGACACTTTGGGGCCGTCAGAAGTTTCAAAAGCCTGCTCCCTCTCCCTCTCGTCCTTCTCCCCGCCTTCTTCAGAAGATCACCTTGCCAACGATGGGGGAGGACTGTTTAAAGGTGATAATGGTCTTTAATCTGCACCGATGATGATTTATCAGCTCCTGGCCAGCCTCCCGCACCGGCTCTAAAACATGAAATAGAAACTATTACCGATTACCGGCTCATCACTCACTTCTTAGGATTCCTGAAGGTGGGGGGAGAAAGTGAGAGGCAGAAGATAGAGGGGGGAGAGAGAGGGGGGAGGATTCATCTCTTTTCTCTCTCGCTCTCTTTGCAAAGCCACCAGAGCTCCAATCCAATTTGCCAGGGATGTGGAGTTATCCTTAAGCCTGTCAAACGCACTGACAGGGAAAGCTGTCACTTCTCATATGGTCATATGGTCACAATCAGCACTCCGGTTATTTATAGGCCTCATCCTTCACACATTCGCTCCTGCGACGGGCCCTCGCCGCCCTCACAGGCCTCATGATCGCCACATAACTCATTTAGCATCACCTCTTTGCCGTCCTTACATGCATTTCATCACACGGCGTGCAGCTTTCGGGACCTGCAGCCGTCTGTGGGCCGGTGTTTGTCTTCAGCGGTCCTCGGACATTCACGGGAAACTCTCAGCCTCGCTTCCCGCCGTTCTTCCACTGTAGCGTCAGAGTTTCTGTGTTAATTATATATTCAGGTGAGTATTCTCCACAAAGCAGCTTTAAATTAAATGCTAAAGATTATGGTAAATAATGGGATATTAGCTTGCACTTAGCGTGAGGGCAGAGCTAATTAAACGTGCTTCAGATGCTCCTGCCTCCACTTGGGCCGGCCACTCAGTCCTCGGTTACCAACAGCGCAATAATTGCTTCATTTCCATGGAGCGGCCATTGGCTTTGAGTACGAGTGTGTGTGTGTGTGTGTTTCCTGGAGGATATGTGTTAACTCAGCAGGTTGAGCATTACCAAAGACCTCTATTGTTCCGGGCTCTATAGAGAGTTCTCCAAACACTAGCTTATAATTAAAGGGCTCACCCCGCAGACCCCCCAGCCCCTCCCTCCTGCCTTCAGTGCGAGGGGTGAGGGATAATGAGCATGTTGTGTGTTGTGTGGGTGCACATATGCGTCTGTGTGTGTGTGTGTGTGTGTGTGTGTGTGTGCGGGCAGATGTAGCGACAGTATCTTAATTTAGCTCCGGCTCGCCGGTGCGTTCATTCACACATCAGCCACCGCAGTCGCCATCTGCGGGCGCACCCACGGACGCTTGGCCTCTTCTGTTAGCACCGGGGGCTAATCCTCCGCGGCTTGTCTGGGGCGCACCCCATCACCCGTTCCCTAAGCCACCTGAAGGTGACAGTGTTTTGTCATCGGTGCATTAGGATCTTGGCTCGGTGCTTTGCTGTGTGTGAACGTGCAGCCTCGCCAAAGGGAGGGGCTAAATAAGTTTTATGAGAACCTCGATCCGGCGGCTCTCACCCCGGTGATATGCACCCATGACGCTGCAGTTTCCTTCTGCGTCTGCTGAAACGGCGGTTAGGAGTCCCTCTCAGTGGAGGGAGTTAATTAGATAGATTTCTGTTACAGAGGACACACACACACACACACACACACACACACACACACACTCTGCGTCTGTACTTTTCTGTGATTTCCCATGTTTTCGCTGCATCTGTCTCACTCGCTCTGTTTTTCCCTGACTCAGAAGCAGTTGAGTCAGAGGATTAGAGGAGATTACGCCGCGATCTGGTCTGTGATAACAAACTCATATTTTTTGGGGAGGAGAGGGCTCGTATCGTCACCCGCAGAGAGAGAGGGAGAGACAAAGCGCCGAGCTCCTTCAGCAGTTTGGCCTCGTGACAGAGTCAGCCTTATTAGCCCGGCTGCTGAAAGGCTCCGAGAAACATGATCAGATCTCCGAGCGCTCGCTGAAGCCAAGAGCCCGTCTTCAGTTACGCTGGTTCAAATCCCTGTGGCTGAGAAGAGACAACAGGACAGGACTCGTGTTGGTTTAAAGAAAGACCGCTGAGACGCGCGTGTGTGTGTGTGTATGTGTGTGCTGAACATGCACAGCCATGCACCTCCAAATCTCCAGGGAGGACGGCGACGCTCTCAGATCGTCTTTGGCTCGCTGTCGTGCCACGAGATCAGCTCGCATGGGCGCAAACACACATCCCTCGGCACGAGAAACACTCCGGCTGGGTCTTGTTCGCTGCTCTGCGTTGACTTTGCTCCTCCAAACCTTCTCGTTTCCTCGCGGGTTATTAATTTAAACCAAATGACATTAAAAGACATAATTATACTTGAGCGGTTCTGCACCTGACGGCCTTTTCCACGCCTTGATTATTGACCGCCAGAGCTCCAGATTAGCATGTCGGTCACAGGGGAAGCGGTGGCCCGCGGTCACGATGATAATTGAGATCATAATCGCAGCCAATGAGTTTGTTGTGTGTGTGTGTGTGTGTGTGTGTGTGTGTGTGTATGTGCGGTGGTCGTGGTGGCGGCCCGGGGTCTCCCCCTGTCTGTTACAGGGGTTTTTGATTGATTGACGCCTGATGCGAGATGATTGATGCGTGCTCACATTAAGCCGAGTGACGGCCGTGCCGCAGCTCGCCGTGGCTGCGGCGGTTTAAGGCGGCGTTACAGCTTCATTAAGGCAGAGCGCCACTGCGGCCATAGATCATGGCGGTGACAGGCCAACATTATGTCTGGCCGGGTTGATAATGATGTCATGAATGTGGGGGTCACAGGTTGTGGGGGCATTAACATGTGTAAGGCTCCTGGAGGCTGATGGGAGATAGCTTCCACACCGGTTTGACTTTGTGACTTCGTGGATCGGTGCTGATGCACGTTAACATCCTGAAACACACAGAACAGGTGGATTTGATGCATTAATGTGCTTCAGTTGCATTAATATCACATAAAACAAGTGATTTCTGCCTCTGAATGATTCTCTGAAAACAGATTTTTGACTTATTCAGTGTATTTTGATGTGTTTTGTCTGCTGCAGTCGACCTGTCGGTCATGCAGATCAGCTGTCGGCGCTCATGATCCCGTTTTGTCGTTTTATATGAGATTAAATCATTTTAAGTGTCGTTATTTGAGCGTTGACTCGTCTTTCTCGCTCCGTTTGGCTCATTGGTCTCCCCGTCTGGCGGCGGCGGGCAGCCTCCTGACCCTCTCATTGATTATTACACAACGCGGCTGGCCTAAATTGAAACGAAGCTGCCGACCTCGGCTGGTTTTTTTTTGTTTTTTCCCCAGTTTGCTCGTCTGTCTGCGCGGCCATTACTAAAGGTCGTGACCCCTGACCTCCTCCCACTTGTGTCTCTGTGGCTCTCAGAAATGGGCTCCGAGACTTAATCCAGTAATGGAGGAGCTAGTGCGGGACGCCGGGGGGGACGTTGGTGAGGACCCGTCAGCTCCTCTCTCCTTCTTCTATTCCTTTCCCTGCCATTCCCTTTACATCCATCCACTCCCATTCACCAACCAGTAGCCCCCCCCGCCGCCCCCCACCCCCCCTCTCTGCTCTTCCCACCACTTAAATCTGGGACCAGCTGCGCCAGGAGCAAAGAAAATCATTGGAATCTTTTTAATTCTGCTTTATTACACACGCTATCAATATTGTTATTGTTTAAAGTGGCCCTGGCTGCAGCCGGGCGCTGACTGACGGGAGTCCCGCCGCGCCTCTCTCGTTAATTATGTATAGAGGAAGCAGCGGCGGCGCGGGGGGTCTTGGAAGAGACGACTTGGGGGCCGCTCGTGTATGGGACGGCGAGGAGAGCGACGGAGGGCTGGCGTGAATTATTCACCGCCGGCTCGTGGCTCGCCCGCTGAGCGCCAGGCACTGACATTTGGAGAGGGAGCGATTGTCTGCATTCAGCGCAGTGTGAGGTCTCGCCGGAGTAAATGAGACACTTCACAGGTGCAGGACTTCCACAGTGAACCTGGGAGACCTCGGTGCCCTGATGAAAGACGGGATGTTAGCCGCTGAGACGGGATTTAAAGAGTAAAAACGTGACCAGAAGTGCCGCAGCGGAGGAGTCAGATGATACGTCTTACGCAACATATGGACCATGACATGCACCAGTGCTGCTCAGGCCCATTTGAAATCTAATATTAGCCTTTCATTATAGGGACTCAGTAAGAACGTGCTGGCTGAACGAGTGAGAGCGTGTCTGCATCTGGAGTGGATTCATCTGCCCGTTCACACGCTGAGATCTGTGCATATGTTTGCATTAAAGGAGCAGACCGCTGTTTTAATCCAGCTAGTTTTTACAGTGTGCACCGTTTTGCAGAGCATCTATTGATTTATAGGTGTTTTTCCCCTCCCCTGCAGGCAACGCTTGGTTTTCACTCATCGCAGAGCGGTACGCAGAGAACAGATGGTGGACTCGAACGTGCAGTAAACACACTGGTGTTGCACGGTGAAGCAGTTGTTGTTATTAAGGGTTTTAGGTGGATTCGCTCAAGAAGATGATGAGAAGATCAGACACACAACTGCTGCTCTTTAATTATTTCCTAATTGTTATTTCAGTTCAGTTTCTAGTCTCTGCAAGTATCAAAACCAGCACACAGCACTGTTTGCCTGCAGGTAGGAAAATGCAAAAACACCACGGCGTCCTTTGGAAAATAGTCGGTAAATCATTCATAATTTGTAATTATCTGGAATTTGCTAAAAAGCAGGCCACGGGCAGACTCCTGGTAAACGCAGGACGATGCAGGCACTCTCTCAGACGCCAGCAAGTCAGTGAAGGTGAATTTAGCAGCTCCTGAAAGCTGAGCTGAACTTTTTATGTGAGTAATACTCAGTCACATTCTCCGACTTTTAGCAGGAGCTCACCCCGAGACCCTGTCTTTAAATTGCTTCCCTCCAGTCTGTCTGTTTTCCCGCTCCTCTAATAAGCTGCCCGTGGGCATTTCAGCACATGAGAGCAGCTCAAGGATGAGGCAGTGTCAGGATGCAAAGCTAAAAAGCAAGCGGAGCGGGAGGGAGGAGGTTTGGCGGGAGGGGGCGGTCACGCAGCTGTGAAATGAGGCAGGTTGGAGATGTTTGGAGGACTGTTTCTGTGGGACCATGACTGTCTCAGCACACAGAGACTGAGAAACATGAAGAGGGTTTCTGCTTTCGCTTTTCATGTTAAATTACATTATGGAGCGGTTGTTAAATGAATCGGTTTTGCAGATTTTCATTTAATTGCAGTGCGGTTTATTCACGTCCATTTAGCAGGTTGTCAGACTTCAGACGCGGCATCTGTTTTACGCGGAGCACTCGAGGCATCCGCACTTGGCCGGACAAACCCGTCTCGAGATCCTCTCGGCTCCTCCTCGTCTAAGTGCTGACGATCGTCTGGCCGGCGCTTCCGCCACATCCTCCAGCCCTCTCCGGGGTTGTGGAGTGCTGCTCGACAGAGAAACCTGCAAAGGTGACTCGTCTGCTGCGGCACCAGGCATTTATTTGAGGTCACCTAATGCAAAACGCAGCAACCAATTTCATATTTCACGGCGCCAACCTATACTTAGACCAAATATTTTGGTGTCAGGGTCCATAAAAGAGTGCGCAGGAAGCCAAAGTCATATACCCCCAGCTCACTTCTCTGCTGGCCTCTTAGTGTCAAGCTAGCTGATATCTCATAAAAGCTGTCTTTAAAGCCTGATGGGCTCGTAAAAGCTGAGCTAACCTGTTTAGATGGATACTTTAGCCTCTGGCCTTCACACCTTATTTACTGTAAGACTTACTCTTCACTCTTCTCACCCTGAAGAGGAATGTTGACCCATCCTGTGCAACATAAACAGCCGTAACCCTCCACGGTCCAGAGGCAGACATGAAAAATGCGTGCGTGATGGGAATTATTCAGACCTGGCCTGTCGCACGTGTGTCTTCACACTGTTTATATGCATCTTTGGATTTAAGAGATTCACCGTATTCACAGAGTTTTCATGCATTGATCAGAAAATTCAGTTCTTGTGTGCTTGCAAGTTTGGGACACGTGGTTAGCTTTAATAATTAGCATGCAGCTCATCTTTGACTCATCACGGAGTGGCACTGCTCTGAACTCACTACGATGTGTACGCATGCGTTTGTGCCGGTGTGAATGCATTATGCAGTCCCAGCCACTCTCCAAGCCTCTCTCCTCTCTCTCCCTGAGTGTGCAAGTACCTCTGAATCAATGGATCGGGATTACAAGCCTTAACTTCAAAGTTCATCTCTTTCTTCGTGGAGGACGCAGCCGTCAGTCAGAAGCCGTCTGCCTGCTTTCTTCCCTGAAAATAACCCACACCAAAGTTGCAGCTGAGGTGAAGAAAGTTCTCGCAGAGTCTCTCATCCATATAAATCTCTCGCCGTGCACACACAAACAGGGCTTTCCGCCTTTGCGTGATGTTTTGTGTTGCATGGGAGCACCTCAACATGTCTCAAAGAAGCACCGGGTGCAGAAGCAGATCTGTGGTTGCTGTTGTTGGATCTAAATTGGGTTATACTGGATTTAATTGGATTAGCGGTAACTAAATAAATGTTGTTGTGGAGAGTTTTCTCAGAATATTATGCAAAAGTTCTCCCGTTCCATGAAACACTGATGCTTTCGTACAGGATGCCTTGTCTTACGCTGAAATCAACAAGAGCAAGCACATGCAGTCGTGCATGTCAAGTCTTTATTGTAGCGTGGACAACGAGCGTTTGATCTTAGCATTTATTTCAAACCTAGCCTGTGACCTCCCGTCTGTCCTCCTGTCTGTCCTTCACTCTGAGCCGGAGCAGCTGCAGACCCCTCGCAGGATCGGCTGAATAATTGATACTCTTCCGAACTGCACCTGAACATCCATCCTTTTTTAAACTTTTATTTACTGGAAAGTTGTGGCCGTCCAGCTGGCTCTGTCACAGCATTGCCTCGAGCCATTCGCTGGCCTGTAGAGTCCCATCTCTGCATCTTTCTCTGTTAGCGCTGCAGCCACAAACCATATATTGGAGGTTTTAAAACAACCAAACATCACTTTTAGCTTGTCTTTTGTCAAGAAGGTCACACCTGTTTCCCTCTAACCGCGAGCAACACATCCACGCGGCGCAACATGCAGAAACAAAAGCGCCTTTGATCAGTTCCAGCTCATTCTCTTTGGAGCTGAAGCCGTAAAAGTTGCCGGTGAAAAGGCCGGGCGGGAGGCATCGACGGTGTCTCTCACAAATGCTGACAGCTGCAAGGCCGATTCCTCGCTTGCACCTCTATTTCAGGAATTAAACAGAATGAAACAGCACAAAGAAAGACATGTTTGACTTGTAGGGAAAAGAGGCTGCAGCACGTGTCCTTGGCTCCATAAAGCAAATTAGAGTATAGGGGGGAGGGCGGCAGGGTATATGTGCGCTGAGGCAAATGGGGCTTTTTGAAAAACTGGGGGTGATAGGTCTCTGAGGGGACAAAGAGATAGCTGAAGGACCGCTTCTCTTCTTCTCTTTCTGTGAACCGTGCTTTCTTAGTCGAAGGCCTCCCTTCAGGGCAGAGCGGTTTCTTCATTTCTCACACTGGGGAAGCGAGAGATGAACGGTGCACCAGGGGCCCAGACTCTCCAGACTTTGCCTCTTCCTAATCAGAGCTCCACACTCCCTGGTCACACCACCGCCACGGCCTGGGCAGACATCCCAGATGATGGCCTCTTAAGACCCCCAAGGACTCCATAAAGGCTGCTTTGGAGTCCAAAAGGAACCGCAACCACGAATACACACGCACATGCATTCGCACCCGGCTCAGCAACAGCAACAGCCCCCATCAAGATGTGGGCTTTTTGGCTGGCAAAGTGCCACTGTCAGTGCATCAGTCACAGGGGGATGTGGGTGAAGTCAGAGCCTGACAAATCCAGGGTATTATCAGGCCTTTGTCCAGCCTGCAGCTGTCACTTACCAGGGTAGTGGGAGAGGATGAGGGGGACAGAGGGGAATTCATGACCTATCCCTGTAACCACAGAGGAGGATTGAGGCATTCATAGATAAAACATATGGGAAGGAGGAGGAAAAATAGGACAGAGATGAGGCAAGAGAGAAAAATGCAAGATATTTTTATGAAGATGGGAAAGAGAGTAAAGTGGAAACGCCGGGACGAAATACTTTCGTTTGATTGCAAGAATCATGGCAGATTGGACGATACCGGCTGATTTCCTCTGAAGACTGTAAGGAGAAAAAATGTTTTATCTCTGTCCCTCTCCCCTCTGAAAATGACCAGCGGTAATGCAGATCTAATCTTTTTTCTATCATTGCGGTAGGTCCCAAAGGCTGTCCATCTCCCTCCCCCAAAAACGCCTCATCTCTCTGTCTTTGAAATAAATGAAAGTCCACGGGGCGACGGAATAAAGATGAGCTAAGCCTTTGACTTGATGCAAGATTGCCGAGGGGCCCAAACTTAAGAAGCCTGCCCCCTTCATCTGCTGTGTGGAGATACTGGGGCCAGTGCAGGAAACCAGATAATCTGATGGAATTTCAATCAAGAGTGATCAGATAAGAAATAACAGACCGTCTGATTTTAAAGTCATACCGACGCCCCGGCAGTTCAGCCTGTTTCACTTGACTGGGAGGCGAACGAGTCTGTGACAACTCTCAGAACTCCTGTCAAACTTCTCTTGAAATGTTATCCCCGGGATTACAAACGCTCTCATTCTGATTGGCTGGGCCCGACCCCTGACCTTAGGTATGCTCATATGACCCATGTTACACTCTCGGTGATTGGATTACTCCTTTATTGGCCAGTGGCGGTGTTTATAGGACATGCCGGGACTCAGCGCGGCTTTGATCCGCCAACAGAAGCAAACAGCGTGCCATAGTTTGCATCCTCGGCCTAAGCCTTGTGGGGTGCGAGACATCTGCCCAATCCTCCTGGATCAAAGGATGACTATTACACAGACAGCCGGCCACATACCCTCAACTGCAGCTTTAGAGGGCTCATGACCCCTGTCAGCGGGTCGGGTTAAGAAACACAGGTGGTACGAGGGTCACGCACGTGCACGACGCTGGGCCTTCGCAGTGGAGTGGCTGATGTTACTGCCGAATATCGGTATCAGATTTGCATCCATGCATGTGTTTCTGATATGCACCCATGTGCAAACATCAGTTTTCAGCATACAATGCAGAAAGCAATGCCTTTTGTAATATTTATATGGTTGCCGTTCTTTGCAAAAGGTCCTTTTTCATTCCTGATCAAATTGATTATTCTTCCCACATCGGTCGGACTCAAGTTGGCAGTCTGCTGCGAAACAGAAGCATTTGCGGATCTGTTGCTGCGTGAGCTGTGAGACCGTCAGGTGTTATGAATAAAAACCTGAATGTGTGATCTATTCACAAAGCTCGGGGCTTGTTTTTCTGTTGTTCTCTGGCATATTCGTACTTCAGCCAGTTTTTATAATCCCCTCTTAATAAGGGAGAGGATGAGTCGGAGCAGCAGCAGCAGGAGGAGGCGATCAGTAGGTGGTGTGTTGTTGTTAGGACGAGCTTGGATCCTTGTTGTTTGACCTGACTCTGCATGCCTGTGAATTCACACGCTCACCTCTCCCAATAAGCCTCCATAACAGGCTTTCAGGCCGAGCTATAAATACAGCAGCGGCGTGACTTTACTGAATACAAGTGTGTGTAAAGTGAGCAGAGGAGAGTACGGGGGGGCAGTTGAGAGTGTGTGTGTGTGTGTCGGCCATCTTTGTGTTTTTCTACATGTCGCGGCCTGTGTTTCGTGGGTGTGTTTGCATTTCGGGGTGTGGGGGGTGACGTGGCCGACCAACCTGAGAGGCCAAGTGCTGACATTTCAGTCTGCGAACACGCGGCTGAATTTTGAGCAAATCTCATTATGCAGGACAGAATGAAGATGCTGGCTGTGAGAGTGCTGTGCCATATGGATACTTTATCTCCCCCATGTTTTTTAATTGCTTCGCGGGCAGCATCCCATTTTCCACTGACTCACGTTTTTAAAAAAGGGGGCTTTCGGGGGAAAAAACCGAGCCGAGCAGCGGGACTAAGCCCTGCATGCTCGTACGATCATGATGCAGACAGCCTGCCTGCACCCCTGAGTACACTTACACAACCTGTGACCTTCTCCCCTCATGCAGAAACACACGGCTTATAGCAAACTGATGAGCGGCGCTCATTCATATTCACTCGCACCCATCTATCTCCGGCTTGGGTGACACATTTATCCTAATTGCTGATGTGGCCTGCTGACGTAGATCGCCACCGGTTCCCCCGTCCCGTCTTCCTCTTGCAGCTCTTGTTTTTCAGGCCCATTACAGACGTTGCATGTATTATCCGGGGAATTTATAAGCAGTGGCACCTGATGCATCGGCAGCGATCATGCTGACTAATTACGCATTGAGGTGCTAAAGCATTGGGGAGCTCTCAGGGAAGGCAGCTGAATCCATCTTCTTTATGTATGGAGACAGGCCTGCTGCCGGCTGTGCAGCGGTGGAGGGCAGCTCCTGGTGTCTCCCGTGCTTCATTCCCCTGGTGTTTAGCTCTCCAGCGTCTTCTTTTACTCTATATATTTGCAACGGAGAACTCCACCGAGCGCTTTTCAAGAATCCCATCGCCTTGGTGCCCGCAATGGTGGGTGGAGGACCAAGAGGAGAAGCCCCCGCAGATAATCTAGATACTGCGCAGGCCTCCTTTGAACTGCCATGACAAATTCAGCCCTGGGTAAATCCCTACCCCAGTCCCAGCCCCGCACGCTCTGCAATTTCCATTTGTAGCACTTTGAAAAATATATTGAAGTGCCTCGCTGCTAGTTCTTTAATTTGCTGGAGATCTTGTCTTCTCTGATCTTCTCCCCGTTCCCCTCCTCCACCACTTCATCCACCACACACTGGGGCAGAAATGTGGTAATATGGAATATGCTCTCTCTATTAGATTGATGCTCTTGCGGGTGAGAGGAGGGCAGCCGGTCTCATTGTGGAGGAAGCTGTTTATAGCCCTGGTTGTGGCCCTTCTTCTGGATCCCCAGCTGCTCCCTCCGGTTCCTCCGGCCCAGCGGTGCATGTCTGAGATGCTGATGCTAGCACTGACCCTCCCTGGAGGGTCAAAGAGAAAAATTTACGAGGCTGTTTGTTTGGTCTTCTCTTTGACCAGCCGCAGGGATTAACCTAATTGCATGCAGGACTTTTCTCAGCTCTGTTTGGTCTCTTTCCACCCATTTACAGTCCTGTCGAACCTTCCTCCCGAGCGGAGATGATGACACGCGCTGTATTTCAACATACGTGCCGTATTAGCAGGCATAAATTAGGGAAATGTGAGGAAAATGAATTCAGAATTGCAGATGTGTTTTTGTGTTTTCTTCCCAATTGCACCCTTCAGGGAAATCTGGCAACCTCTGGGTGCAGCGGAGTTTGCATCAACATACAGATGGACTCAGTGTGGACAGAGAGTACATAGCATTGGCAGTCATACAGAAACACATTATGAAGCTGACAATGTGTCACGTGCTTCCCTTTACATGTATGTTGTATGAAAAAGAGCAGATCAGGTGGTATTACATCGGTTATGAGCCATAACGTTATTAAGTCATCTCATTTATTACACACTGCATATGCTATTTAAGCAACCTCATGCAAATATAGAGGGAACATTGATTTTGTAATGAACAGTAATAGACGGACTTCAGCATCACCCCATGTCCTGAAAGCATAAGCCAACTCACACCCCGATGAGCCACTTAATTGCCCACATCCACATAAAAGGCCTAATGTACGCCCTGCCCTCCCACACACACACACACACACACACACACACACACACACACACACAAAGCTATAGGAATCAAATGGAGTATAACTAATACAATTGATTTTGATCAGGCAGTACGAATAACACGATAACCGTGTCTCGCCAAGTACTCAGGGGCATGCACCGAGAGCCGTTCATCCTTTATGAGCTGCTATTTATTGTGCTTTTAATGAAGCTTGATTGGCAGCATGTCCTAGTGCCCATTATCATCAGAAGGATGTGCTCATTCTAATCTGCAATTATCGCCATAATTACGCCCAGAATCCTCTGGGCCCAAATAAGCAATCACTTCCACCGCTGGCGTGCCACCTGTAAGTGCTGCTCAGGAGGACGCGCACAATGACGGGCCGACGGGTCCTCGCCGACTTGAGTTTCCCTCTCAGCTCTCGCGCGCTTTTGGTTAACCTTCTTTTTTCCCGCTCGGCCCCTCCTACCTTTATCTCCTTTCGCTCCCCTCACCTTATCAATCCCACTTATACATCCCCGTGCTCCCGTCCCCTCCCAGCACGAGTTCCTAACCTTTGGTCACTTTCATCCCAGTGGTATGCACAAATACAGGCTTATTATCAAGCCGGTTGTCTCATCATAATTATGCTTTTTGTCATGTGCTGCCTCTGTAGCTGGTGATAAAAGGAGAGCCTGATTAAGCTGAGGGAAGGCTATTGATTCCTATTGACAGGCCCCTCAAAGCCCCTTAATGAAGGGGATGTAAATGAGGGTTTTCCACAGTGTTTAATGACTGCGTACCATAAAAGGCCAACATTCTCCTGCAGTCTGAAAGGGACATGCATCACTCACAATGGTGCACGAGGGACACTTTCAGTTAAAGGGACGTAGGAGGCTGCAGGAAGTGGGGGGGGGGGGGGCGATGAAGGCATAGAGATGTCAGTCAGGTACGCAAAGAGGAGTCACGACTGTCAGATCAAGGGATCCTCAAAAGAATTTGAAGAGGTGTTAGGGTGTCATGTGAATTATTCAAATAGGGAAGAGCGTCAGTAACAGCGCGCCAGCTCGAGTAACGTGCCAGGTGTTGTTTCTGAGAGAAGAAATAATCACTAATCCCGCCGCCGGGGATCAAAACAACCACTTCTACCATCTCACCGCCGCTTTCTCTCTCCCCCAGCGGTGAGATGGCTCCCAGCAACCACGACCGGATACAGAGGCTGAGGCACGAGTTCCAGCAGGCCAGGCAGGAGGAGGACCTCGAGGACCACAGGCACGCCTACAGCTTCAGTCAACCCTGGGTGAGTGTTCGCTCCGTCAGAGCAGCGCTGAGCTGCGCAGACACATGAAGCCCCCCCGATGCACAGCTGCACAGTTTGGGTTTGGGCTGATTGATGTGACTGTGACTATCTACCAATGCAATGACCTGATAACATGCTAATTAGCAACAGGCACTATCAAATCAATAATTTAGCATTTGAATGTAACTGTAGCTGCAGATACCTTTTATGTCGGCAGGTTATTCGGTTCATTTCGTCAAATAATAACAGTGTTTTGCTCCTTTCCAGCCACTTATTGATGCAAAATGAATGTATGTGTACATCTGCAGACTGAAATTGAGTGGAGTCGTACATTCCTGCATCCTGGGGTTGAAATAATAGCAATCTCACTTGTTAGATGAATCATGAGTGATAAAACACAGTTCAAAGCACAGCAGAAGATCAGCGGTTCTGTGAAGTGCCTCAATCGTCCGACGCCGACATCCGTTTGTGGACTTCCGGCTTCAGTCTCAACTTCTCCCGAATCTCTGTGGCTAATTTCTAATTTCCGGGTGCAACCTTTGACCTGGAACTAATTGCTTATTAGTCACTTCTGCCTGCGCCCGTCGTGGAAACGCTGGATGACGAGTGACCTTTTTTAAGGACTTGGAGGCAAAGAAATGGGAGACAGCGCGCACAACAGGCGCACTGTTCATTTTAATTTCCATTAGACTTGATTAAAGGGATTTTTAAATTAAAATTTTTTAAATTAAAATGTGTTTTTTTTTATATTTTAAGCCGCCCTCCTCCTCGTCCATGATTGATCTGTACCAACAATGGGATTTACTCGTCATAATTGGAAAAAGTGTAATCAAGTTAAGCCCTTTGTTAATTCGTTCATACTTGATCTCATATTCCTTTCCCGCTGCGCAGGGAAAGTTCAACTGCGCCCGGAGTTTAAGCAAAGAAACACTTAATACCACCTCCCCACACACAAACACACACACACACACACACACACACACACACAGTGCTGTATCACTGATGATTTTAACACGCGTCTTGCAAGTCTTGCACCTTCTTTAAGCTCAGCGACGAACTCAAGCAGGAACAAGTCGGAGGTCGGATGTTTGTATATTTTGCGGTGTCGTAACTTGAACCAGACGAAGCCCGACCTGGTCGTGGGGGAAAGGCGGCTAATTGTTTCACAGGGCGGAGCCATTTTCCAAATTACGGGTCAGGGTGTCAGACCTTGAAAGTTAAAATACTTGGCGTCCAATTTTCTGGAGAATTATCAGCGACAGCCCGTCAGCTGTTGGTCTGGAGTGGCGGCGTCGATGTTTTGTACGGAGCAAGGCAGACGGCGTTCGTCCTGCGGATGCCTGAAAATCGCTGAACGTGGACATTTCTCTGTCTCTCCGTTGTTTTCTTAAGCTCTCTCGTCCCATTCGCGCCGTCAAAATGAGATGTTAACTGTTTGCTCAGTGCTGAGCAGTCTCAGTCGCTCTCTCTGAGCCTCTGAGCTCCTAATTGCTTGTGATTGTTGACATTGTCGAGCATCCCCCCTCTATTCCACTGGTAATAAGATATAGAGCCGACCCCGGAGTATTGAAGTCTATTTTATTAGTCCTCTTTCATGTTATTTTAGTCCCGCGAACAAGGATTCACAATGGCAGAGCTTGTTAGGAAAGATACAGGCGTACCCATGTTATGTTTTGACACTGATTAAAGGAACCCGGGGGAAATCATGTCTCAGTGTCATCCAAAGCAGAATGGATACGGCTCTATTCGAGGCGGATGGGACGTGCATTTTGAAATGAAAACCGGGAGGGTGGAAAGAAAAGGGGCAAGAGAGGAGGCGAGAAATGAGAGATGGCACCGTTTGGCCTGTTGGCGAGCAGAGGGAAGAAGAAGAAAGCCTCCGGTGACGAGCCGAGGGGCAGAGACACACCAGAGGAACAAACTCGTACGCTCCGCTCGCAGTTTCCACTTTAACTACAGGCTTTCAGACAGGTTTGCATTTAAAGCAAGAGTTTCAACCCACACACACCAAAAGACACAACCCTGCTGCAGCTTTAAGGCTACGCTTCGAAACGGTCACCTCCCCTTTCTGTTTTCCCGCGCTCTGTGTCGTCGCTGAACGTCGTCCACGGCGGTGAAAGCGAAACCGCGGTGGCCTTCGCTTTTTTTTTTCTTCAACCAAAACATTCATTGAATTTAACCAAGAGGCGGTTAAAATGCCAACAACATCAGAAGTCTGCACAACTGCGCTCCGAGGCACGTCGTCCCTGAGCGCTCAAGGTTACATCGTAATGGCTTCCACACAGACCTGCACGCCAGAACAGGAGCAGCCGCCGCAGTCTGGAGGCTTGACTCGGCTCCAGTGTTTATACTGTATGTTCCTCATCAAAACAAACAGAATCAGCTCACGTTTGCTCGATCACATGTCCAGATATTATGATTAGAGTCATTCTGGCAAAACAATCTCACATCAAGGTCGGTTTTAGCGGCTGTTGTGGAGTTTTCAGGGAAGCTTTCGTGGAAATTTTGACGTTTTCCCTTTTTTTTCTGAGAGCGTGAAGGATCTTCTCCTCCATCCTGGATCAAAGGCTGCGCTTCGGTGTTCACTGATTCAAAACAGCCTCATCTTAAGCTGCTGCTCCGGAGCTTTCAGTCACGTTGCATGATCTTCATCATGCCCAGCTGCCCCGTACATGTGAAAGTTCAGGTTTTAGTACTTTGACGACTCAAAGCTGCCGAACTGCAACTAAAACGGCTTTGAAGTGAGGCTGTTTCGTCAAGAGATGCGTTCAGGTTTGGAGGATGACCTTGCCGGGCACTGACTGCGCAGATTAAACCCAGTTCTAGCTCCAGACTGGTCATCCCCCAGCTAACAGAGGAGAATATCTGCCCAATCAGTTGGAGTTTGGCGGGCAGTTTGAGGAAGGGCCACAACACCTGACTAACTACCCGTATGAACCATCAATCCCGCAGACAGCAGATCCAGCAGCAACAACTCATTCCTGACTGGTGTCCAGCCCTCTGCAGCCCCTGGACCATACCGGTTTTTAAGTTTGGTTGTATGATACACCACGCTTTTGGATGGGAAACTGAAACCTTTCTCCAAAGCCACCGGACTCCTTTAACAAAACCGGTAATTTCAACTTGCAGAACGCAGGAGATGCTGGTCTACCGCTAATTTGATCACCAGCAACACCAAAAACACGAGCAGTCCCAGTCGTGTTCATGTTTCTCCCAAAGGAGTCTTTAAAAAAACCATATATGGATAAATCGATTTCAGGAAACACAGCAAGCTAAAGCTTCAAATCAAACTTCTATCATCTTTGTTTTAGGGTAACATCCGTTCTGATGCTAACTTCACAAGTTAGTGGTCCAATCCTCGAGCATAAGGATTGATCCAACAGTTTGTCCAGTGCTGTGTCGTCCACCGTCCTCCTCTGCAGATTCCCGACAAGCTGCTGTCACACCTGCCTCTTTAAAACGTCTCACTGCAAGAAAGCGATCGTGATAATGAGGAACAGGTACAGGGGAAGCTCGTGCAGCGGTGTGAGGTGTGAGGCTCCCTCTCTGAGTTTGACCCCCAGCTTGTCTCTGGAGTGTCAGGAGACCCAGCTCAGGTATGCCTGCCTGCGAAAGCCTGCAACGACAGCGCCGAGGTCAGTCCTCGAACCCCGGCTCCTCCTTAATGGAATAACGACCGGGACACGAGAAGCCCTGTCGATCATGTCGCCCTCCCCCAAGCCAACGCACACAATTAGAGCTGGCATGTTTTCCCTCCCTCCCTCCCTGCTGCTCAGTGAGAGGGGATTTCCAGATGTTCATCATAAAGCGCATGTATTTTCCAAAGAGTTGCCTTTCTCTCTCTCGCTCTCTGTCCGTGGCAATAAAATCAATCTGTGCCGTTGGCTTGGTTCGCCAATGAGCCTGACCACACAGAGCAGAGCGAGTGCCATGCTGCTACCTTGGATCAAACATGCAAACAGCAGCTTGTAAAAGCCTCTATTTATGGGAATTCTTTTGATTTTACTATCGCTCCATCTCCTGCTACCAGGATGCGTGTGCCTACAAGCGTTTGGTGTGTTCATGCAAACATGGGTTGCCTGCTTTAGCTCATCCACCGTCTGTATACATGGAGATATCCTTTGTGTCAACGAACTTTGAAGTGTAACCCTTATTTATGTCTCTCAGGTTGCTCCGGAAACCTTATACTCCAGGATATCATTAAATACCATGAGACCGCAATATAGAAAGTCATAAAACTGAGTGTACTGGCCCTTTAAGACGACATATGAACGCCACAGTACATGGGCTGTGTGTTTACCAGTGTGCTTAAACCAGTGCAGTGATACGAGGAGTGTTACACTTACATTTGTTGTTGGTTTGCAGCTCCCTCAGCACCTTTGCAGAGTCATATCAGTGCAAATTTGCTGGAAAATCAATATAGAAAAGGTCTTTTTTCATTCATATTCTATATTTTCAGCTCAAAAACTCACAGTTTTAGCCTCAACCTCAGCGGTCGCCAGCTTTTCCGCTCTAAAGTCTCTGGTCGGGCTCTAACATCATGAGCAGATTGTTCTCTTGTTGCTGCCTAACACATCCCACCGACGCGTGCACCTTTCTCCATGATGCATCTCGGACTTTCATCCTGTTGCTACACCATAAACATCACACACACCAAGTTGCTTGGTGTATTGTATTTGTATTTGTTTTGGGCTGATTTTGATGGTTTTGACTGACCTTTTGTCAATTTTCCTCGACGCCAGCAGCCGCTGTAAAAGCTGCGGAGGTGAATTACGGATAGTGCCGTTGGATGGTGATGCAAGGTGCAGGCGCAGCTCACTGATCTCATTTTACAGCCGCTGTAAGTGAAAGGACTCGCCAATGTGTGTAACCAACAACCCCCAGTCATAACGTTACGAGCATGTTGGGAGTCAGAAATGGATTCTTCATAGTGAATACAATATCGTGGCGCTCGAGACACACATCTGCATTCACAAGCGCGCACGTGCAGAAGATGCATGCAGCTTTTCTATTGCACTCAATTTCCTCACCGAACTGTGTGTTCACAGATAAGATAGAGAACAGAGGGAGGAGAGGGGAACAAAGCGATTACACTCGTCTTATGTAGCCATGGTAATATATTTCAGCACTATTACCCCACACACTCATCCACGCAGATATCGTCACAGTGAGAATAAGACTCCGGCGCTTCGTTCTGCTGTTCGTGCGTGCTGTGGGGTCCCTGAGCGATGTGGAGATACCCAAACCAAACCTCCCCGTTCAACATGTTCCCGGTCCAGAAACCGGAAAATGGCAGACCGCACTGCTTGCCCTCAGATGGATACTCCGCCCGGAGCTACACACCCCGGCGACCGCAAATGGACCTGCTTATAATAAATTGGCGGAATTGGGTCGTGCAATGACTTTCAAGAGGGAATCATTATCCAGCCGGGCTTTTGTCAGTTCTGTCTGCCCATTAGCAACTCAAATGTCTTCCATATGTGTGTTTGTGCGCAGCTGCCGCCGTCTTAAACCTGCCCTCTGTGTGCCGGGCTACAGATATAGCATCAGGAGGAGCGTGGGCGGTAAAGCCATATGTTAGTGCCGACCCATCACAGCGGCCTGCTTTGATATCGGAAAGGTCTGCGACCTGCTCTGAACCGACACATCTTACACCTTTGTCATCTTCGCTTTCCTGGGCCTGGATTTCTGATAGCTGCAAATAATTTTCGTAATTATGACCCCCACCAGCTCCACCACCAGCTCCACCTCCATCCCCGGCTCACAGTCTGTGCGCCGCTGTGTTTGAACAGGTGGGATAATTTTTTTGCTCCCTGCTTGGTGCGTGACACCGCCGAGGAAGCGAGGGGGAGATAAAAGCGCGCCGTATTGACATCATTTTTCACATTATTGGATAAAAACGAACACGGACGTCTCTTTGATTCGATTTCAACAAATGTCATGTTTTATATGGCATTGTATTCCAGGCCTAACATGGAATAATCTGATTCCCCTTCCCTGGATAATGCCATTACACTGACTGATTTTCTCTCCTGGCTATTTCTCATGCGTTTCTCTTGGCATGGCGTCATCCACCTCAACCTCTTCGGTTTTCTGGATTCCTCGCCGCAAACTTTCGCTGTGCGTGACTAATTATTTTCTCGCCGCCGCTCAGATCACCCCCCTTTCCTTCGCTGTTCATCTGATATTCGTTTACGTGCTCTACACCGTCTGAACCGGGGGATTCGTGTTGTTACAGCAAAAAGCTAAAACACATGAGTCATAGTTGCTCGACGCCCACGTGAAGATGTTTTTAGGGGCTCGGACGCCTTGGGAAAGGACTTGTTATTGACGCTGAGTGAAATGTAATTGCGCTGTTATTGCAGCTGTCCAAGCGAGGGGGGAAGCAGCCATGTCAAGAAGACGAGATGTTTCCAAGAAGACATTTTTACCGACAGCCTTTCCATCTGCACAACACACCTTTTCACCCATCAGTCCATCATATCATGTGTTATTACGCCCTCACACGCAAACACAAACTCTGTCCAAGTCACGAAACGTTCCTCAGGAAGTCGCATTTAGCCCAAGATCTCATTTACAAGCTGAGTGCAGAGTAAAAAGAGGTTAAATGACACTGAGAGTAGTAATGACATAGAAGTATAACAAGATTTAAACATGTATTCAGAGACACAAGAGGCTTGTAAAATATCCTGTGTGGGTATAAAAAGGAATCAAAATAAAAGGGTATCGTGTAAAATAAGAATCAAGAAATCACCCGATCAGTGTTTTTGAATTGCCCGATAAATCTCCGTGTGTCAGTTTCAGTCTGATCCTTAAATCCACCGTTTCCAAGATAAGCGCAGGGGTCGAAAGGACGGACGGAGCGTGAGATGCTTCCTGCAAACTGAACGAGACGCGGTGCAGCTTCGTAGTCCCGTCGCGTCTCTTTGTGGCCACTCTGGCTCTGTTTGTGGTTGCATGATGGACTTTCATGAAGAAGTGTCACCTCAGACTGAAGATCTGGTCCGAGGCCTCCATGATCCCCTGGGAATGAGACGCCGCGTAGCTTTGTAGTCCTGCCGTGTCTCTTCGTGGTTGCGTGATTGACTTTCCTCAAGTGTTACTTCAAACTGAAGCTGTGGCTCGGGCGCCCCATGATCCCCTGCACCCAGCTGGACCGTCCATGGCTGTAAATGTCTCTTAACTAAGTTTTGAGGTAGTGCATAGTTGATATTTATTTAGACAATGCATGCACACGAATCACCCACACCGCCGCCCGCCCGCCCGCCGCGTTACCGTCCAAGCCTCATGAAAACTGACACACGGTCGAGCCCGACTCGCCGCGCCTCCTCAGCTCGCCTCTTGTTTTAATTGGCTTGTCATGTTCTTTCATCAGCCAGCTCGTTAGCAGCGTGCTAGTGTTGAGGGAGATGATATCTCCATGTCAACCCGGCCGACGATCAGACAACAAACGCGCATACGCCACCGGCGCAGGTTAGCGGTGTGTAGTCGAGTCACACGCAAATCAACCGCTGATACTCATCTGCATTTGATGTCTCTGACGTGCAGGTGGAGCTTGATTTGTCCAGAAATGCACAGCAAATAGTATTATTAGATGTTAGGTATGATTTAGCATCGTGACCATGTGCAGGGAAAAGACAAAGAGAGCTGCATCAACAGATGGATGATCCATAGTTTGACTGTGAAGGACATAACTGAGAACCCTGCAAAGGAGCAAACACTCGGCTCTTAAATCATTCATAGTGCCCATTAAATCTGAGATGATGTGACAATAACATTAAAAGCAACCAACAACGCTTTGCGAGCAGGTCCTTGGAGTCATTGAACGTATGTGGATTTGGAGGTCTGGAAGGGTTTTTGAAAACAAACGTAAGTGGGTGCACATCATTGACGACAGACGATGGAAACTGAAGGTCTGAAGTCCAGAACTCGCAGCTTTTGTATCGTAACCGAAGTGAAGCAGGATCTGAAGGTGGGAGCTCTCCTTCAGACTCAAAACCCCCCAAACTCCCCTTTAACAAGACAGTCGGGGGACTGTTCATCCACCGGCACAGGTGCATCTTTCAGTGCCGCTGTCATCATGGAATCACACCCGCTAACTACCTGCTCCCCGAGGGTAGCCTCGCACACGCTGTCAAAGCTCCTGCTGTGCTGAGGAGGAAAATGTTCCATCATCTAACTGCACGCGTGTGTGTGTGTGTGTGAGTGTGTGTTTTCTCACTTTTCAGGTGTGTTCAAGAGCAGGCGTTGTTAACATGTTTGGCCAGGGTTGTTTCTCTGTCTTAACTGAGCGTGCTGGACTTGTTTGCAGGCGAGCAACGGGACGGAGGCGCCCAGCGGACGCCGTTCGGTGACAGTGGACGCCCAGGTCCAGAAGCAGCAGCAGGAGGACAGAGACGGTTTCCAACAGGCACAGAGGCAGTACAGCTCCCTCCCACGGTGAGACACGTCTCCCCTCTCTCCCCCCCTCTCTCTGACTTATCACGTCCTCCCTGCCCTTTCTCACCCCCTCCGGCTGACTTTTCCGATATTTGTGCATTTGTACCTTTTTCCTCTCACGTCTCTTTAGCTACAAAGCCACTCGCCGCGGAGCCACTGTCAACTCATCTCCAGACATTTAAATCACCCTTTGAAGGAAATCATTTAATGTGATCGCTTGGATATTCGACTGATATTCGACTTCATTAAGTCAACGTTGACCCTGAGGAAGTGGTGACTTTGTGGCGGGCCCTGCCCCCGCCTCCTCTCTCCAACACTTCCTTTATAATGACTAACAGCTCCGATATCGGGTTTAAAAGGAATTTTCTCGCCTTACACGGCTCCAGTTCAGAGCTACGCCCGCTGCTCTTCATCTTCTCCATCTTCCTGCTCCGACCCCTTTGCGTGTTTGTCAAAGAGACGCCAATCAAGCCCGCCGCGTCCGACGTCTCCAGGCGTTTGGTTCGCCGTCTGCGTTTGCATTCCCTGCGCCTGCGACGCTTTGCCGATGCTACATTTCCACATTTGAAGCCTTGAATCCTTTAAAGTCACCAAAAGATGTAAATTGTACACTTGACTGTCTGACACAGGGATTTAACGTCAGCAGTAAAATAAACATTATTTCCTCCCTCCGTCCAAAACAATCCACTGAGGTTTTTCGTCTTGTGAAATGCTCGTCGTGCTCTAAACGGCCCGAGAGTCGGAGCGAAGTCTGATTTATTTAAGTTTTTGCTGCTCCGCCAGTTCAAACAAAGACTTTAAGTGTGTATATGTGCGCGCGTGTGGTCTTCAAACGTTCTTGGCCGGAGTCGCCGTGCTCTCCTGCGATTTCAGTCTCTCCCCCACGCAAACGGCAGTCCCTGAACAGTCGCCGTCAGGTCGATTAAAACTCCCGTCTGCGGCCGTGGATTTGCAGCACCTCACGGACAGGTAATCAATGTGGTCTGCATAAGCCCGACCGGTCTGTGCGCTCCCCTCAAAGGTGTTATCTGCTGGCATCTCGTGTGATGTGACAGTTGCCTCCGATCCTCGCCCCCCTCCCCTCCCAGAGACCGGCTTTTCTTGGGAAAGGGCCGGGCCAAAGCGCCGAGCCAGGACGGCCTTTGAAATGCATTCCTCTCATAATCTCACAGCGTCTTTTAGCAAAGAGTCGCATGAGCTCAGACTTGACGTTTGACCCCGGCTGAGGCTTTTCAGAGCTCGTGTCTCGGCTCGGCTCCTCATTAAAGAGCTGAAGTCCAACATCCCCCCCGATTAATAACCACAATCCCCTCCAACTCCAACCACCGCTCCTTTGGAACCCCTCCATCCTGTTCTCCTCTTCCAAAACAGGAAGCAGTCAGCCGTTCAGCCGAAAGGGGACATTCCCCCACAAAATGAAAAGAAAGAACTTCCCAAAGAGCTTCCAGAAGAAGCCACGGTGGCTGGTTATCTGATGACGGCCAGGCTTAGCCCGGCTGTCTGGGATGTAAGGATTGGAGGAGCACTAATGAAGGCTTGTTGTCGGAGCGGGATTAGTGGTGACAGACAGCGGAGGGCGAGAGGGGGCCGGGAGAGGAATGAGAGACCACTGATTAGCCTGAAAGAGCTGCACTCAAACACTAAAAGACTCACAAACACACACACGAGCAGATAAGGGTCTTAGCGGCGGCCTGGTGGAGCTGCCAGCAGCTCCGCCCCTCTGCAACACGGTTCCACACCGTAAAGAAAACATTATTCCAGGTTTGTAGACAATTTATTTGTACAATACAGCAACGATTGCTCCATTTGAATCATTTCGGGTCCGTGCATGTGTGTGCGCTCTCTCCTCCTCCTCATAAACTCTGATTCTTCCCAGCTGTTTTAAAGAAACACACAGCGGCCGCAGATTCCTGCGCGAGCCAACTTCCTGGCTTTGTTTGTTATGTTCTGTCAGTCTAAATTTACCCCAGTCTTTGGCGTGATGTATTTTCCCATCCCCTCCCTTTGTAAATGTAACTAATCTACTTTGTGACATATTCTGGCGCAGGAGCAGAGGTGATAAGAGAGCGAGCTCCCCTGACGCATCAATCACGGCTACATTCCTGTGGAACAATGCCATTTGTGCTCTCTTCTCATCGCCGCCGATAGACTTTCCCCCTGAATCTGCCTCCTCCTCCTCCTTTTTATCTACTTTACAAACTAAAAGGTCATCCTGGAAAACGCAGATTTGCTGCCCCGTGCAACAGGCGCCCCGGGTTTCTGAATGCGCGGCTCCCTCATGAGCAGTGCTGGCTGCTCTGTGTGCCAAGTCGGGGTGTAAATGCATGGCGGCTCGCCCAGACACCGAAGCCCAGATATGGAGCATGTGGTGGGGCTCTCTCTGCAGTCTGTCCCTACATCTGCCCCTCCACCAATTACCCTCATTCTTACACATGCTCTACATGAATGCACACACACACACACACACATATGTATAAAGAGTGGAACCAGAGTGTTTGTGTTGCCCATGTACGCTGCATAAGTGCATACACAACTGCCCACGCATGTATAAACGCAGACCTACTTTAAGCTCTCAGAGGCGCAGACGTTCACATCACGGTGCCATGTGCCGCGGCTCTTCCCCTCCCCTTTGATACTGTAGACCACAAAGGCATCCATTAGTAACGCTGGCAGTAGGAAAAACATGTTTAATAAGAGAGACGAGGAAAACACAAGTCATTGCAACGTGTTGCTATCTGCTTTTAATGTATGATGATGTATGGGGTGAATATGCTGTGGATGTTTCCTCATTTGCTTTGTGATGCAGAGAGGTGTGAGGCTGTGCAGGCTCCTGGAGCTGCAGCCGCCATGTTTGTTCGTTCGTACAGAGCAGCGATTGCGGTGAGTGTAAGGTTTGCACTGGAGATCATTTTGCAAGATGTGCGTAGAGAAAAGCAGAGGATTCAGAGTCGGGCGAGTGTTAAATGTTCTCCTCCAAGTGTCTAACGTACTCTTTTCCTCAGAGTCTAGCACTTGGCGGCGCAGGAGACGCTGCCTTTGTGTCACAATTACATGAAGAAACGATGAACACGAGTTAACATGTGGTAACTTCGTGCAAAGCAGGAGGAGGAGGTCGCACCCTGCGTGCAGACAATGCAGCAAAAGTGCAAAGGGAACCCATAAGTAACGAGCCTCCACCTGTCGTCAGGACCCTGTCAGAGGAAACGCAGGCAGCCAATCACGCCTCCTGCTGCAGCTCAGTCATATTTATCTCCTCCATGCAGCACTGCATCATGCGCACAATAAGAAATGGAGGTTAAATGTAGACGTTCTCGTTATTCTCGAAGTATACAATACACATTTACCTCATTTTAAGGCTTCAATATCAGAATCTCAAGTGGTTTGAACAATAAACAGCCTCCTGTGTGCTTTGTTGCTCTCTGGAATGAGGCTCGGACGGATAAGACGTGCAGGCTTTCTGGCCTAAAAGCTCGCCGGGTTCCTGTCTCCCTCTGCAGCCTCGTGCGCCGTGTACTCAAAAGCCTTTTAAGCGCACAGCAGGTCAGTGAGGTGTGAATGAGATTTCTCTTAGCACCCCCGACGCAAAAAAGACACTGTCACAGGTCTTCCATCGCGCCGCGGCCTTAATGGATCCTAATAATGGAGGAGCAGACTCGACACTTTAGCCAAAAACCTGGCACTTCCCGATGACGGCTTTCCGGGGCCAATTTCTGGAAATGGGAGCATGTGTGGCAGAAGGCGTGCATGTGGCGAGAGAGACAATATGTGTGTGCATCGTGGGCCGTCCTGTCAGCGCCGGGGCTGCAAGGCAGAGGGAAGATGAGTAGAAGGTGGGTGAGGCCCGCTATTACTCTGTCTGTGCCGTAAGTGCACCCGTCTGCGACGCCGAAACGAGTTCAATGGCTGAAAGCCGCCATTTTTCTCAGGTTTTAACATTTGTGTTTGTTTACAATGTGGAACTAATCGTCCCGTGGGCGTTTCAGGCGTCCCCTCAACTCATGCCTTTCCTTGCCTCTGTGTGTTTAGGCAACCTCGTGAGAACCCCGGCGCCGTATCCCAGGACCCCTGGGACAAGGCGTACATGCCAGCGGAGGGTTTCCAGGCCTCCAAGGAGAACCCACGCTACTCCGGCGGGCAGGGATCAAGAAACGGCTACCTGGGAGCGTCCAGCTTCAACGCCCGCGTCCTCCTGGAGACTCAGGAGCTGCTGAGGCAGGAGCAGCGACGCAGAGAGCAGGAGGCCAACAAAGCCAGGCCGGAGCCCCCCAGCAGGGAGCACGCTCAGGCTCCAGGCCCTGCCCCGACTCAGCCCCCGCCTCAGTCCAAAGGCCCGTACAGACAAGACGTGCCGCCGTCGCCTTCTCAGCTCGCCAAGCTCAGCAGACTCCAGGGTTCAGAGAAAGGGAGGCTGTTTTACTCCTGAGACTGGAACAAGAGACTTTTCAGAGACCGGGACTGATGTTCAAGGAGCATTAACGGGGAAAACGAGGGCAACCAATCAGCTTCTTTTATATGAAAATGCTGACATACAAAGATTTTTTATGGGACTGTTGATAGAAAATGTTAATATTTAAAAAAAAAGAGTTTTAATGAAATGAATTATCCTTTTCGCTGAATCATGAACAAATGATCTGAGATCTTTTACTATCAGCATCCAAGTGCCTTGCAGTCCTTCGACTGTTCACCTTTCGCAGGCGCAGACCTGCACTTTTTAGTTATTTCGGTTCATGATCTGCAGCTTTGACCCGGCGAGCAGAGCACAGACACCGCGGCAGAAGGCCGTTGCTGCATCGTCGCGTCTGACAGCGGCCCGACCTAGACATCACAACCCCGAGCACGAGACGCGGCCCAGACATGTTGTTTTTCATTTGATCTAAATGTGTCGTGTCAGTCGATACCGCGCCCGTGTGAATGCAGCTTATTTCTGCTGTACACAGGGACTGCATGAGCGTGTGTGTGTGAGTGTGTGTGTGTGTGTGTGTGTGTGTGTGTGTGTGTGTGTGTTTTGCATTCGCTCATGTTCAGTGTGAAAACCGAGTTGCTTGTTGTGAGACCTTCGCTGATTCGCCACACGCCGGTCACATGACCAGTTTCCAGAAGGACTAGCTTTGACAACCACTGCTGAAGTGCTTTGTCTATGCGAGCAGCTGTTGTGCAGTTAAATCCTGCAGGTGAGCGGTCATGTGACCTAAATCTCGAACAACAATGTGTCCCGCCCACCCGGGGGACGCAGCAGTCTACCCGGGGTCAGCTCCGCGTTGGTAATTAATGCGCCTCATTAAAAATGAATGCGCTCCCTTTGCGTCGCGTCTGTATGTTGTCAGGTATGGCGAGAAGGGAGAGGCGGCGGCGTTGCAGGAGCGACCCCGGCCCCCGGACTCGGCTGTAACCGAAGCCGTTTAGGCGTCTGAGTTGTTCCTCTGAATATTTCATCATGGCGGTTTCGGGGGAAACCACGGCGGCTCTGCAGTGGGCGGCCTCGATCCGCCGCCCCGATACAATGGAGCTGATTTTGTTTTCCTTCCATGATTGTGTTCATTGGTTAAAACCAGTTGGAAGCTTTTCCGTCATTCAATCAATAATTAGTGCTGCATTTTCCAAAGTGTGTGTGACCATCCCTGTGTGTGTGTGTGTGTTCTTGTATTTTCGTCCCTTTGTGAGCAAGAACGTGAGTTTCAGCCGTCAGATGCAGGACGATAAGCGGAAGATTTAAATCAAGGTTACAGCTGAGACTAGGTTTAACTTTGATTCAACTCAGTACCTTTAACACGCAGCCCAGAAACCAGAGAAACCAGCCAACTGTGAAACGTGGTCAATCTGTAAATCTGCAGCAGGTCAGTAATCTGATTCCTCCCATGCTTCTACCTTTATCTCTGAAACATGACCCACTTACTTTAACTTGCAGTAATCCAATATCAGCTTTTTAGCATCGTAAACCGTCTTCTCTGACATCTGGAGGCTACTTTGCGTCGGTATCGGTTCCAGTTGTAGCTGCAGTTGGGCCTCTTTGAATATGCATTGCATGCATTGCTTTGCACAACAGCCCCAGCTGTACTTTTCCTGTTTGGAGTCTTTGTCATTCAAATGTGCACATGTTAAATGCAGATTGGAAGCACGGTTACATGTATTCATGGGCAAGAAATCTGGATCCTGGCTGGGGGTAATCAGGTCTCTGTAATACCTCCCATCATGGCAACTGGGTTTCTCGCTTACGTGATTTCACCCGGTTGCTTGCAGGAAGTGCACGCTGCTGCTCCACCTTTTGGAAAATAGTGCAGGAACTTACAAACAATGCAAAACCAGATATCCAAGATACATTATCAGCCACTCACAGTCACTGTTGTAAACCAGCATCAGATCATTTATTCATTAATTCACATGTCTGTGCATTTAGGCCTCAATATCTTTGTGGAACTGGGTTTAAACTTAAGACTAGAATCAGGATTAATGTAAAACCCATGGTTTCTAATAGGCATGCAATGGTGGGAGCAGGTTAGGAGTTGGATCTCTGTGCAGTGGAGGTTCAACAGAGGTCATTTAAAACCAAAATTCAGTAAAAAAAATGAGCATAGCTGCTAATTAACGAACATAAATAACTGAAAAAATACTGTGATTTCTATTTTTCACTGGTTTCCTTATAAAAAAAAGTCAGTTTTATTAAAATTTAACCACCAAACTAAATGTTTTAACTTCATCTTTTAAAGGGAAATCGAACTGTAACCCCCCTCCTTGTCCTCAGAAGTATATAAAAGACCATCTCACACATACAAGTGTGTTTAAACGCAGCACTGGTGTCACTTGTCTTTGTGGAGCTGCCAGTGGTCCTGTGTGTGTGTGTGTGTGTGTGTGTGTGTGTGTGTGTGTGTGTGTGTGTGTGTGCGTGCGTGCGTGTAGGTGGACATGTGTTTAAGTGTCTGTGAGCGCTGCCAGTAACTGGATGCTCCAATATGTCTACGAATATGTCTTGGCAGCCATATGAACCACTTGGCTCGCTGAGTGGGAGAAGAGCAGAGGAGTGGGAGGGAGAGGAGATGGGAGGCCTGACCTTGCAGATGATTCAGTCAATGGAGTAATCACAACTATTCCTGTGAGTCTGCAGCACAAACAGGAGGCTACCGCCGAGGCTGCGCTCGCTTTCGCCGTGCGGCTTCTTCTTCTTCTCTTCCTCTACCCTCCGTCCATCCGCCCGTCTGTCCGCGGGGCGTTTGATTTGTTTGCCCGTGCATCACTCGCTGACGTTTCCACAAACCGGGGCCTCCCCCAGGTTCAAGTGCCTGCAGCATCTAACGAGCTCCTCTCCTCATATGCAAATTTGATAATATCCCATAATGCACGTTTATTATTTGTGTTGTGTAATTAATGTTTGCGCGCCGCCCCTGTGACACGCGGATCCTTTCCCATAAAGCTATTGTTTCGGGGGATTTTTTTTTTTTTTTATCCTGGGAGAAATGAGAAATATATTGTTATGGCTTCATTGTGTTTTTTATGACCATCCCTCATCGTGTTTTATTATCCACAGTGCGGTACTACGGTGGTAAAGAATGACTAATATGTAAGCACAGTGCAATTTTCCTTTTTACAGCAGTGTATCATTAAGAACTGTCTCTGCCGCTCTCTGTACATACAGTATAAACATTTTTTCAGTGAATAAATTGAGGGTAGTTTCAAATTCTTGTAACAATAATTTCCCTTGATTGTGCTGCTTCAACACTCACAAATGGTTTCAGACACAGCAGCGGAATAAGACTCATAACTGAGGGCAAGCATGAGCCCTCAGGATAGCGATACATAACTGAGGGTTGTTGTCTTTCAGATGTTGGTGTGTTCAGTCGGACTCGGGGCGACACAAAGCGCTCATCTGGTTGCCAGATCATCCGTCCTGCTTTTAACAGCTAAAAATAAAGTAAAGTGAGAGAAAGAATCGGGTTTTTTCTCCGAGCAGCTCCTCTCATAACGGGGGAAATGTTGAAAAATGTGGTTCCCACATTTCACACATCCTCCTCGTCTCCCCGTCTCTTTAATCTCCGTTCCTGGTAGGTCACTGTAACGTCTGGCCCGGGAGGTTTTTCCTTGAGCTGGCTTAACTTCTAATAACATCTTGTGATGACTTCAGTGGTAATAAAGACAAGTTGAATTTATGATGTTCGATTTCAGACGGGGTGCAGGCATGTTTTAGGCTCTGTCGGCGCTGGCCACGCATCACAGAGCTCCTGCCAAATGTGGCCTCATCCTGAGGAAGGGAGAGGCCTTTGAAGGAATCCGTCTGGTCAGAGTGGAAATATACTAAAAAGCACAGCACATGCATCAGCGATAAAGACATCCACTTGTATTATATCACCTCTGGGGATCAGGGTGAAACGAAGGTAAAGAAGGAGACCAAACAGTGGAAATCTGAACAGAGAGGAGCTTCAACCCTGAGAGATGCCTCGAGGGGGATGTTTTTAAAAAGGCACCGTCTCTGAAGTAACTCCATCTGAACGTCCCTGCAGGGCCGCAGTCCGTTTCCTTTGACATTACCTTTGATTGAGTGTCAATAGAGCAAACGTAGAGAGACGATCCTGCGTTTGCGCCGGCCGGCCTCTGCAGCCAGACGCTTCTCAGGAGCCCCGAGCTGCAGCTTCCACCTGGGTCACATGCAAAGAGCTCTGAAAGACACGACTCTGCTCGTCGTGTGACGTGAAGCGAGGATGTTGAACTACTTTGAATGAGACACATCTTCACAGGTATATTAACGTGATGTCACTGAATGAAACATCTCATTTTATCTCATTATATGCAGATGATGTTCTTATTTCCTTTACAAGCTCATCAGACACAAAGGTAAGTTATCAAAGTGTATTTCAACAGTGTTAACAATGCTAATTACATTCATCGTCCTCTGAAAGGTTATTAAATTAGTTTTCTTTTCCATTATGAGAGCAGATCTGTATCAAAACCACAACTTGTTCACTTTCTTGACAATTTAACAAAACGGGCGATTCAGATTTTATCCTCATAACAACAAAGATTTAGTCAGAGTAACTGTTTCTGCAGGTTTTAGCTCAAATCGAACCACATCTCCAAACGTTTCTGACTTTGCATCACTTTATTTACAAAAACATCATAACCAATAAACAGCTTCATGTACGTATGATCTATCCTCCCAATAATTTGAATGAACGACCCAGTTTTGGCGCTCACGGGTGATTGATTTGGTCACATTGCAGGCGCGATTTAGCATTTAGCTAAAAAAAACCCCAATGCTACACACACACTGATTGTGTGATTGGCCGATTTGTACGTGTGGAAGCCTCACTCAGCTTACAGGCTTACAGGACTGGTCCAGAAATACTGTGTAAGGCTGCAGATACCTTATACAGAGCTAGACAGAGAAGCTTTAACAGACAATAAAACGTTCAATCTGCAGCTACATTTCTGTGGTGAGAGGCACCGATGGGATGTTCTCCCGTAGACTAATGTCATCACTGTAAAGACAGACATCACAGACATAAATCCAGTCCACACATATCCGTAGAGGTAATGTAAAGCCATCAAAACACAATAGGTTTTGTCCTAGCATGATACACAGCGCAGCATGTAACCTAGCGGGTCCTCTGCTGTATCAGCTTGCACCCTCAACGCCCGGAGGCCTGAGGGAACCGTAAAGCTGTCCGTGGCCGCGCTCTGTCCAGCCATTACTCACACTGAAAGAGCTCCACCGAGTCTTTAATACATTCCCGCCGTCATAATGCTCCATAATGAAAACCTTCAGCGATTCCCGGTGATCAACAGCAGACTCTGTCATTTGGCCAGTTTGATTTCATTACTCCTCTTTGTCCTCCTGACCCCTGCAGGCCAGACCGGGAGACCCCTGCGTTGGCAAGTGCAAGCGTGTTGATATGAGAAGCAGATGGGATGTCGTGCGAACTGCCAGTAGATAAAAACGCCGGTGTCCAGGGATTTAGGAGCTTTAACCCTCTCTTCGGCCTGAGTCGGAGTCACCTGTTTCGGGTTGAGGAACCTGTTCCTCCCTCTGATCCCAGATCTGCTGCCCCGCTGGGATTTCAGAAGAGGAAGTCTGTTGTTGGAAAAACCGTGGTCATAAATCTCAGCAGATGCACAAGGAAAGCCGATTGTGGGGAGGCTGGCGTAAACACACACACGTATATATGCACACACACACACACACACACACACACACACACACCTGGGGGTTCTACCCTAAAGCTTCGGGCAACATCTGGCGAGTGCGTGCTTCAGAGCAGAGGATGGGCTCTGCAATGTGTTGAAGGAGGAGGGAGGAGGGCTAATATCGCTCGCTCTCTGGACCGCGGCGTGTGCGTGTGCGCGGCTTACTGCGTGCACGGCCTCACTTCCCTCTTCCTGCGAGAAATTACAAAGATTTAAGGTGAAACCGGAGGAAAATGTTTGAGGCAATAAGCTCTGTGGTTGGGCTTTATGCAGGGATGAAGCCCCCAGAGCTGAGGCCTACTGGACTTTAAAGACTGACATAAATCTGAAGGACTTAGTCATAGTTGTCATTTTTCCTACATCTCGCATACTTTACAGTGCGGAAGGCACCAAATGTGTTCAAGACGAACGATTGTAGAGTCTTAAAGAGAAAGCTGCACCACTTGCATTTGATTACTTCTTGATTTTGATTTGCATCGTTTATCTACTTTTCTAGTTGAAGCTGACACGAAACGAGCCTGCACATCGGGCTGCAGAGCACAAACATCAACATCTGTGAGGAGAAAACTTAATAACTCTGGGTATTTTAATGATCAGGCTCGTATTAAAACAGCACAACAATAAAACACAGTGTTTATTAAGGGTTTTCAGCATTTTGTTGGGAAGTGTTCACTTCCTTTAAGTAAGAGTCTCCAAGTCTATGTTGGATTTCCTGCTGTAGGTGTTTAAGGTTGAGCTACTTTGAATACTGTTGGCTAGTTTATCTGCAGCAGTGCCTCATATCCTATATATTTATATGTTTGTGGCCCTTTTCACAGGTTTATTTAGCTTAAACAGACAACAGGAACTGTGAGATGTGTGGTTTTCACTGAAAAGGAAGCGTATGAAAGGATAAGAGGATAAGTTTCGGATAAGAAGCTGCATCATTTAAACCTTTGTGGATTGCAGTCGTTAGCCCGTTAGCTATGCTAGCTCCAGGAGTTTTGATTTGCAGCCTCGCCCTCGCTACTTCCTGCCGGGTTCTGTTGAGTCAGATTCCTTGTGTGCAAACGTTCTCCACGTGAAGTTCCTCCACATCAGGCGTAAGGAAGCAGAAGAACTGATGTTTAATCTGAGCTGAAGTGAAGGAAGTTTGCACCTTCTTTGGTCTCATTTTCATAAAGCTGCTTTTCTTTTCAAACCAGTAAACTTCTGCAGACTGCATCGGTTCTCTGCTGCCGAGGCCTGATTCCCTGAGCCGACGGGCCTCGGCGGAGGAGAATCATTGATTTGTGGCGTTTTGTCACATGGTAATCATCAACTGGAAGGTCACAGTAACACACATCCACCACAGCATCACAGATCCCAGCGCGCACCGTGAAATTAGATCACCTCGGGCCAAAATAGGCCTCGGCCGGGCTACTGTAGCCCCTCCCGACCGGCCACCCCTTCCTGTGCCAATTGAACCTGAGGCCCTTTCCCGACCAGCCACCCACAGAGCGTCACACGCTCCCTGGAACCAGCTCCAGCCTCGAAGGCGACGGGAGGAGAGGACTTCCCCACAAACGACGATCAAGATAACAAGCGTGCACATGTGCTGTGACAACACACACACACAGAAACACATGCACAGAAACACACACACAGAAACACACACACAGAAACACACGCACAGAAACACACACACAGAAACACACACTGCTTGTGAAAGCTCGGGCTTGATGTTTTACTTGAACGTTTTATTTACACTCCAGCGGGATCTGAGGTCTCCATGAAACCTGCAACAAAGTACATGAAACAGTCTGCCGGGCTCCGTTTGGTTATGATGCAACTTCATTACACAGGCGCATGGTTTCATTATGCTGCAGCCTCACAAGTTTCTGCAGGATCGCTACTTCGCTCTGGTGTAATTGAGGCTTGTAAAAGCCGGTGGTGCTGTTTGTTCTCGCCCGTGTGACATAATGCCGTGCAGTGGAGGGACGCTGTCAGAGATGTTGTTGTGGAAACAGAAGCCCGTGAGCAACTAAAGGGGGCATCCTCTGGTGGGAACGCATTGAAGGTAATGGGACCTGTCATATCACACACACACACACACACACACACACACACACACTGTGGGGAACATTCAGGACCCTATGCTTTTCAAGTAGTCTGTCAAAGAGCCGGATTGAAACCAGGAGCTGCTCTGAGGGACGTTTGATTGGCGACACATGTTGAAAAGGAGCCGTCAGGTCTCCGGGAGGCATCTGTCCTGCACGAAGCGTCTCCCCGTGCACACGGTGCAACGTGCCCGCCTCACTTTGTGCAGGCTCTCAGCAAAGATGAGCTGATTTCGAAGCTGCACCCTTGCTCTCAGCTCGGCAGGCAGGCAAGTGAATATATAACGAAATATAAAACCGACAAACACAATTCCATCTTGTTTTCATGCGTGGACAAGGAATTACACATACTTGACCAGCTTTGAAATGGTAATGCATTGTTTGAAGTATTCTGGTAAACAAAGTAGCACAACAAATGCAAATCCGCGCTGCCGTTTTGATCTCGTAATAATCTCTCCCCCCAAATTCAGGTTGTTTCTGTGTTTTCGACATCAAATAAATGAATTATTCTGCTGAATATCCACTCGCGTGATAGCATCTATAATTAGTATTTCCATCCCTCCGCTGGCCTCGGCTTTATCCACCTGTAACCGCTGAGATGATTGTGATTCTCACGCCGAGCAAAGCCTGTGACGTTTGCAGACGGAACATGCAGAATACTGCGCCGTCGTTTATGTCCACGCTTCATGTGTTCGCCTCACACATTGGATCTGCGTGTACCTGCTCTGCCCCGGCGTCCCGGTGAATAAGAGATATGTTGCTCAGTGTTTACAGATTTATGGGTTTATACGACACATCCCGGGCCGCGCGTTCAGCCGGAGGGGGCAGGATGGCTCCGGCAAAGCGTCTCCGCTGAAAATCTACATGGGAATAAATCCTATAATCTCTCCCCAGTTTGCACACTAGACTGGCTGAGAGCAATTACTCTGACAAAGAAAGCATTTCCCCCTCCCGTCCTGCTCTTCCTCTGCCATCTTCTCTGCCTTGTGTCAAATTAATCCTCTGAACTTTCCTGAAGATCTTCGTCTCTTCCCTTCTTCTGCCGCCGCCCGCTGCCTCGCTGCCTCTTTTCCACCCCCCTCTTGTCTTTTTCAGATATGACACCCGGGAGAGGAGATTGCCTTTCCGAATGAAACAGCTGTCAAGAATTCCCAATGTCTCCCTGCGCTTTCCCCCTCTTTGTTCTACCTGACCCCCCCCCCCCCACACACACACACACACACACACACACACCGTCTCTCTGCCTCTCAACCCTCCCCACCAGAGAAAGCCCTTATCTTCTGTCTGTGGGATCCTCACAGGTGGCGAGTGACGGGAGCCTGGGAGGGCGGGGATTGAGGACCTCACGAGGAAGAGGGAGGCGATGGAGGTGAGGGGAGGAGGAGTAAGAGCGGATTAAGCAGAGGGAGGATGGCGTTGCTTTTGACAACCGGAGCACGGGGGGGGGGGGGCGCTGCTGGTGATTATTTAACGATGGGGGAGGAGGCGGGGGAATGGGAGCCTGACACCTGTGGGGGAGTACACGGGGAGGGGGGAGGAGCCTGCGAGAAAGGGGGTGACCATCTGTTGCAGTCACAGCCGACGGAGACGAGAGGGAGCCTTCAACCCGGTCCAGAAATGTTAATGGCGTACCGATGATGCATATCAAACGCACATCTGCGCACAGAGCCGCGCTCTCCTGCCTCCTGTAAATACATGATTCATGCCGGCTCCTGCACACTCTGGATCCTCGCCGTGCTTCCTCGGTTAGCGGCGTTATCACCTTGTTTTACTTTCCCTCCACGTGACGCCAAAGTTTCATTATTGTTCCATTATTGTATTATTGATTCTGCCTTTAATTGACCTGGTAGCATAAATGCCCCCAAACCAAACAATCCATACTCTAAGTGACTCTGATTTGATTTTTGTTTTGTTTCTGTTTTAAACATTAATGTGAATTTGATTGTGGATGCAGCGGAGCGGGGATGATGAATTGTTTGTTTCACAACAGCTGCCATAAGGCAAGGTAACGGGACCGGGCCCAGCACGCTGCGCGGAGACACAGCGTTAGTTACGAGAGTTAAGTTGGCTGAACGACGCATTTGCATATCTACGGGATTGTGGTTTTACAAGCGCCGCGCCATTAATAACGTTTCCCACAAGCGCAGAAACATTAAGAACTGATTAAGCTGAAAAGGAGGCAGGATTCAACCTGGAAAACACTATTTTACCTTCATCTCCGGCCCCTTTTCTGTTTAGTTTGTCAGTTTCCTGCAGGTAAACTTTGATTATATAAAAACGATTTTGATCTCAGGACACCACCCACAGCAACGCCTGACCTCGGGTGGTTGTTCAAGGGTATTCTGGGAAACCAAAAACAGAATCCTGCTCCTAAAAAATCATATTTCAACGTTGCTTTTTTCAAAAAAACTGGATGTTTTGCAGGAAACAAGTTTGCCATCTGGATTCTGTTCCCCGGCATCGTTCTCGGAAACCAGAAATACAGTTTACAGCAACGAAACCCTGTTGGTTAAGAACGCAGAGGACAGTTTGGTTATGTTTGCAGCATCTAACAAAGAACAGTCTTTACTCAACAATAACAAAGTGCATTCAGTTGCAGAAACAAACTTTTTGCTCTAATCATGATTTAGCAGCCACCTGCTGTAGATAACGCAGGACAAACATAGAAATTTCCTTTTTGTGGTTAGGAAAGTACAAATCGTGAGCGAGGCCGCTTTAAAAGTCTCTCAAACAAGTTGATTAATACGTAAAACCATTTGCAGGAGGCAGGGTTGCACAAGCAAAGCACAGAGCTGAACGTTAGTGCTGCTCACTGGCTGTTAATGTCTGTTGCACACTAACAAGCAGACGCCCAGTGATGCTCTGACTGAACACTGAGCACCTCAGACTCCGATGACCCCACACCGTCACAGAAGCTCACTCCTTTGTCTTCTCTGCGTCTGTAAAGTGCAGCATTAACTATATTTCAGATCGTCTTCATCCAGCTTCTGCAGCTGCACCTTCCGTGTAAAACCCTGCCCTGCACCCAGTCTGAACACGTCTCTGCAGTGTGAACAAGGCCGGATTGTTCCTTTAACGGTGTTTCGGCTCTGCCAGCTTCCTGATATGTTACAGACACGGTGCTTTGGTGCTGCAGCACATGTGGTTCCCATCCCAGCTCCGACCTGCGCCCGCCTTCCTCCACAGTGACAGTGAGTATCTTTAATGGTGACGGTGTTTTGTTTTTCCTGTCCCCGGGGATGGATAATGGGGAGCGCTCCCCCTCTGAGGCGAACGGGCCAGAAGAGGCTCTGTAAACATGGGGGAATGAAGATTAATCACACACTAGAGATGGTGTTCCCACTTTAATAATCAGTATTGATTACTGTCACCTTACATCTGCACCAACAGCTGCTGCGAGGGGGGGCCCGTCGCCCGAGGCCGGTCCAGCTCACACTTCCACTGTTAAATCATTGTCTATTCAGATGAGAATAGTTGGGTTAGCATGAAATACGCACCAATACATATTCTTTATTGTCCATCAAAGAACAAAACTATACAGGCCGCAGCTTTACTGCCGCACAGCGCGGGCCGACCTTCACCTCAGGAACATGAATGTTTATTTGCAAGGCTGAGGTTGAATCCCACTGGTGTCTTTGGCCCAAATATATTGAATTTAACATGTAGTTCCCAATATATGAGACTAACATGCCTGACCAATGAGAGCATGCATGGAAAACACTGTATCCGCTGCATTTAGCACGAACGCCGACCCGCCTGTTTATGGTTTTTGCAGCAGAGACGCCGACAGTAAACAGCTTCCTAAGGTGTGTGTGATCAGTTTGCAAGCTTTCTGTGTAACATCAGAGCACGTCAGCGTGAAACTGAAGCTCAGAGACAACAAACCTCAGTGTCCTTCCTGTGCAACTTCAGCTCACACGTCAAATCACATCAAAGGAACCTGAAAATTCAGCCCCGCAGCAGCACGATCAGGTTCGCCAAGGTGCTGTTTCTTCATCACGTGGTGACCGTGCACCACCAGCTCTCGGACCCCAGTCCCTGTGCTGTTTGAAATGAATCAGACACAGTCGTTCAAATGCATTGCTTCATGTAAACAGACCTGGTAGAGTCCTGAGGATGTCTGACAGTGAGAGCTTCCCTTCAGTTCGTCCATCGGTGCAGCTCCGCCATGGAAACATCAGGTGGACGTCTGATATTTCACCTGCGCGTCCAAATTCAGGGTCGACATGTTTGTGTTTCCATGTCTGGGATGTGCTCCGTGTTATTAAAGTGGAAGCTGGCAGCAGTTTTCCTGCAGATGTTTGGGTGGATTCACAAAAAGCCATTCATCCCCCGCCCGCCGCTGCTCCCTCCTGAATAAATAATACTTTCTGTTCAGGCCGTCGCAGGACTGACCGTAACACGCCCAGACAACGCTGTCCATGGCTGCCAGGACAGTGATGCAAGAGTGTGGAGGAGAAATAAATAAAAACTTCAGTAATACCCGACCTCTGACCCGCGGCCGTCGTGAAGGGGGTTCGCACAGACGGGGCTCGTGGGTAATGAGAAAAGAACAGCAGTGGGGTTTCTCTGAATGAGAACAAGCAGCATCGTGACCCTCAGGATGCCCTCTCTCCATCTCCAGAGCCCCGGGGCAGGAAGGCTGGGAGATTGAGAGCCAGCGTTGGACCGTTTGATTGGCATCTGCAGCGCGTCGACGCGAGCGCGTGCGGGAAAACCGATCAAGCCGGCTGAGCGCAGCAGCGATAAAGCTGAACTTGGGAGTTGCAAATGGAAATATGTTGCATTGTAGATAACATGAATTAGGCTGCAGGTGGAAAAGATAATCGATTGGAAATGTATCAGCTGAAAATTTACAAGTGAACTTGATTGCCGCGGAGATCGTTGCACTTGGCAACCGAGGGGAGCGCCGTGCTTTGTCTCCAACTTATTGTGCTGGAATAATTACACAATCATGTTGTCATCTGTAAGTACAAGCCCGCACGCTTGGACACGGTCCATTAAAACTATTCAGAGCTCCACACCTCTCAGATAATTATGTGGCGAAACATCAGATCAATAAAACCATTTATTTGGAATGGCTTTTTAAAGTGGAGCTCATTCATGCATTTTTGCAAACATGGCGGCGGCGGCGGGAGAGAGCGAGGTGCAGGACGGGATGATTGTGGCCACGTGTGGACGGTAATGATGATGAACTCTCGGCCCGCTCCGCGTGCACGTGCGAGCTTTGTTCGCGACGATGCGGAGGCGTGCAGCCGGTCCACCTGCTGCGTGCACCGACTCGATTAACAACGCTCGCTTTGAATTAGCGGGGTCGTTTCTTAAAAGCACGTGGATGCGACGTCTTTGGAGAAACAAATAAAATGAAAAGCGCCGGCACCCTGCAGCGGCGCAGAGATGCACTGTAACGCTTTGGAGCGGCTGATTGATTGGTCTGAAACCCGAATGGGTTCCTCTGAGAACAAAAGCAGAGCAGCTCACACACTCTTGTTTGCTCCAATGGTCGGAAATCGCAGAGGATGATGGAGATAACTGAAAATTCAATAACATCTGTAATTTTCAGCTCTACCACTTGTTTTTCCGGCTTCGTCTTCACAGAAGAAGATGTTTGTTCTCAGGCAGTCGGCAGATAACGGCCTGTTAGAGCCTGTTGTTTGATAGATCAGGAGTAAACAAGCTGAGGTGCTGCTCGTCGCCATCATAACTGCTGCATCCTTCCTACATTTACTGCTCCAGGGCACAAATAATGACGGGTTAACTCGGCGGGAATATGACAAAGCCGCCTGTTAGTCATATCGGAACTGTATCACTGATTTTAGGTCAGCGCCCCCGACAGCGCTGACTCGTCTGCTTCGGTTTCGAGGTGCGAGATGCTAAATGATTTGCCGTCAAGGCTGGGATCAGAGAGGAGACGACGAAGGGGGAGTCACGAGAGCGTAATTGTGTGTCATTTGGCGGCGCTTATCTGTGTTAATAATCGTCCCCGCGTGGATGTATGGAAATGTGCCGCTCGAGTGTCACAAACATCTATCAGCATGTCTAATGGAGCCGCCGGTCAATGAAAAATGCATTCAGATGTGGTGGTGGGGCGGCGGGGGGGCGGAGAAACACGAGCCCTCGTACTTAGAATTATTTATGGCGGCGTTCATTTTTCATGTTTTGAATGACCCACGTCCGGCGTGTGACGGAGGAGCTTTGTAGCATCGAGCCCGCTGTGGATCTGTTTCATCAACATCCTGCCTTCATTTCAACCAAACTGCTAAAAACACACGACGGGCGCAGCACCTGCAGGGGTGCAGCCGTCTCCGTCACCGCCCAAACAGCTGCTTATATGATTTTAATGAAAGATCTAATAACTTCCTTTAAACTAATTGTTTTTAATATCACTGTTGCAGCCTAGTTGTCACGGATATAACCTCCAGCTTGTGTCATGTTTGCTGTTTCAGACCAAACTTAGAGACGTTGAATCAAAAAATGTGACAAATACAATTAAATATGTTTTATTATAATTCATTCCCATGCACGCTGGTGAGAATAGTCCACAGCAGAGGGAGTTGAGGGAGTTTTTGTGGTTATTTCGACGCCGTCACTGTGAAACTTTCTCTGCATTACAACTTTTTTTTTAATATAAATCATCGGCTGAGCTTCTCCCTCACTGTCTCTCTGTGGATCTGCGCGTTCCTGCAGCAAATATCAGCCGTGGCTGCTGGGAACTGTTGAAGGCAGGGCTGTCCCACATCCAATTAATACCTACAAACATCCCAGTTTGATTTAATTCAAGAGAAGTGACGGTATCAAAAACGCATTTCCACTTTGCAGCTAAATATTTATCTTTTTTTAAATGTTCCAGTAAAGAACAGGCAGCAGATACATCAGGACGTCTTATTTTGGAGAGTCATTCTGCATATTATTAAAAAAAAAGTAGAAAATGAAAAGAAAGAAAAATATTTTTTAGAAAAATACAAAATGTTAGACTTGAGTTTAGTAAGACATATTAGGTTAGTATAAATTAATGGTTTATTTGATCCTGCTCAGGGTGCTCTCCCTCCCTGCGCCGCTACGCTTTATGCAAATAAACGCCTCTTTAATATGCAAATGAGCGTGACGTCGCCTGCAGAGTTTTGCAGGTGCGTGCAAATTTACCGGGAAAAGAGGCGGAAGCATCGGAGGTCAACGGGTCTCGTCACGCTTTTATTAAATAACAGGAAGTGAAGTTGGGAAAATGTGAATTTGTAGATAATAAAACGGCCGGAAGTGTGAACGCAACGCACGTTTAAACACACCTACGAGGCGGCGCCAATTGGGTGAGGAGCTGATTAACGCAGAGGACATCTGCGCAGGTGCAGCGGGATATTACACCACCTGGATAATTCACCTGCGTGGAAGGAAACGAGGAGGTGGGCTTCAGCGCCAGGACAACGTGAGTCCGATCTGTCTGTCTACCTGTCTGCCTGCCTGCCTGCCTGCCTGCCTGCCTGTCTGTCTGTGTGTCTGTGTGTGTGTATTAAACTCCCTGCTGACATGGAAGCTGCACTGGGCTCAGTCGGGAGCTGCGCGTTCAGTCACGTGTTCGCCTGCGCTCGATTTGGTTTGTGAACGAGCCAAACACGCAGATGCTCCGCTGCTTGCATGTGTGACTTCACGGGTTGTTATTGAATTCGATGCAAACAGATGACAGTGTGTATTTAATGCATGCGTTAGCGCTTCTTGTCTCTTAGTTTGGCCTTTGTGGCGCAGCGATCACTGTTTTAAATGCATGAGGCTGCTGCAGCGTGCATCATGTGTCGAACCTTAAACACTGCAAATCATTTGAAACACGTGTTTTCTTGTATTATCCTAAACAATTAGAGGGGTGAGGCGGCCATATTTGACACATGGGGAGTGAAAACAGGCCGCAGTGTCTCATCTTTGCTTTGCAGCTTGTCAGCATCTTGAACGTGCACGTTCACAAGGTTTTTCTTTTAAATTTCATGATTAGGTTCAGAAGTTATCGTGTCGGTGTCCTGTTGCGTGCTGCGTTCACAAGTTGCGTGATGTTAAACTGCGTCGCTTTGTCTTTGACACATTGAGAATCAACACTTTTGCCGTGAGCAATACTCATATTTTAAATGATCTGACCTGATACTTGCACCATTGCAACAGCTGTTCCACGGATGGCTTGGATTTCTCGTTAATGACAAATGTGCGTTGTCGTTTGTGTGTGAACATAAATGTGCAGCTGATCAGTGTGAAGGGTTCACGCCATTATTACTGAGCTTTCGCATGTGCTCGTCTACATGAAGTGGTTTGGCTCCACTGTTAACTGCTGTTCTCCTCTAATTGAAGCAAGGGAAGCTCAGTTATTGAACTAAGAGCTTAAGATGGAGGCGGACCGTCCCCGTGGCCTCGGGCTGTGACACCGGTGAGCGAATTAGTTCGGATGAGACGCCGACATGAACATGATGAAATGTTCCGGCGTCCTCTGCAGCCGAGTCAAGAACAAGCTAACCTGTGATGGCCGGCAGCTTTTAGAGCAGGTGGAGGGTTCATATGTGTCTCTGTCTCTGCACAAAGTGGTGTTATCGTAACCAAAGACCAGTCTGAATCAACCAGCATTGGTCTTTAATTAAAAACTGTGCAGGCTTCATTACTGAGCTAACTCAAATGACGGCTGATCATGATCATGGCTGTGGGCCCGCACATTAGCGAGTTAGTCTGTCCTGATGAGATACTTACATAAATGAAGTATATGTGTTACCTTTAAGGCTAGGATTATTGCAGTAATTATCAAACTAGCATCAGCATGATAAAAAGTTCCCGTGTCCTCTGTCGCCACTTCGAGAACGAGCTAATGGCCGAGACCTTTTTAGCGCAGGATGAGGATTAGCATTCGTCTCCGTCGCGCGGGGTAATCCGGTGATGGGTGAGGGCGATCAGATTGCATCGCTCGGGCCAGAGTCGTCCGCTTCACGTGCTCCTTGTAATAATTTTCGGCAGGTAATCAGCAATTTGCAACGGGTTATCTTTTGATAGTAACCCCGCCGGCCCTGCTAATCTATTACGATTCACCCTGGTGTAATTTCATATTAAAGCGGGTGACAATTCATTAGGTGGGTGCAGCGGCTCCCGAGTGCTCGCAATTACCGCCCATAGTGGAGGGCCCTGACCCTGGAATGGGCCCGCAGTCACCACGACCGGTAACGCTAATGGAAGTAGAGGAGTGAGGAGACAAGATGGCTGTCATACTGTCAGCGAGAGGGCCCCCGACCGCCCTGACAGGTGAGGGCGGGCCTCGTGTAATTGTTCGGCGAGGACGCGCGCTGGAACGTTACGGCCACAGGAAATGGAGATCAGGCGGAGGCAGCAGAGCCGAGGCCGGGCGCTGGTTGTGGGAATGCGGCACAGACGGCGCATCCCGTGCAAACGGCCGGATCTTTCTTTTGGCCCGAGGGGCGCCGCGTGTTAAGGCCCGTGCACGTTTTAGAGCTCGATGAGATGAAGACATTGCGACACCTTACGTGGGATAATTCACTCTTAAGCACAGCGATCGTCCGTGAAGCCAGCATGTCAGGGGTTTTTAAAAACCAGCCTTTAATGTCAGCAGCTGAAACTCTTCTCGCCCGCTTCCCGCCTGTTTTCTCAGCTGCTCGGCCGCTCAGCGTTGCATGTCACTCCAGAAAATTAAGTGGGATCAGCGTTTGGAGTACAGAATCCAATTCTTCGGTGATGAATCGCCTTACGCGGCGCTCGGCGAGTGACTTTATTGAAATTAATAAACATAGGAATGTTGATTCAGAAGATTAGACTTGTCATAACGTGCGAGACTTGACCAGATCTGCCTGCTGTGGTTTACCATGCCGTGATTTGTCGATGGCGTTTTGAAATTCCTTAATATAGAACGGCTACACTTCTGCAGACAGGGACACAGATGCACAGACGGTTTCTTGCAGGTTGCAGGTTGCTCCGCTCCGTCCCAGCAGCCGGTCTCTTCTGAACTGTGTATCACGAGTGGATTATAGATGACATCCTTGGCGTCATTCCAAAGAGATAACTGAGTCAGGCATAAGGAACCCCGTCGAGGTGGTGGGAGATGGGAAGGAAGCGGCTCCGTGAAGGCCGCTCTGGATGTGATCCGTGTTTCTGCGTTTCTCGCTCTGGTTGCAAAGTTGATCAACAGGCTTCTTGTTTTGCTATAGCAAGAATGCTAACTACTTAGCAACCATACCATTAGCGAACAGCTTTAACTGTTATTTAGATCCGAGAGACACTTATAGGTGCGACCATCTGACAAGGACAGGTCGCAGCGCTCGGCTCAAAGCACTAGACAAATTAAATACAACAGAAACTTTGGGACCTTCAGCCTGTAGACTTCACATTATGACGGTTACACAAATATAAAAATAGCTTCAGCTCTCGATGCAAATTCTTGCAAACGTAAACCTTGTATTGTGAAAACGTCTGTGTCCTGAGCAGTCTTACAGATGTCTCTTTTCCCAGTTGCATCTACCACAATTAAGTATTAATACACATGATTTAAAAAAAAAATAGTAAATGTACTTAAAGACAAAACCTCTGCACTGAAACACCTCGTGTGTCTGATAAATCATTATGCAAGTGATAATATAATATAGTAATATAATCTTAGCAAACGTCTCCTTAAAGTCGCCGGTAACTAAAGCTGCAGTACGTATTAACAGCGATGACTTGGCATAAAGCAGATATTTGCACTGTCACAAGCCTCTTCAGCAGAGTGCAGTTAATTAATTTGCTGACTAATCAGTTAGAGAAGTGCTGCATATACAGATGTCTCTGTTTAATGCTATATTTCTCATCTGACGCCTTTTATGCATCACAGAAAACGCTAATAAACGCCTTTTTTTGTGTGAAATATGATACGCTAATAACGAGGCTCTGCAAGCGGCGGCTCCACAGGCCTGAGCTGGAAGTGAATCGTCTTGCTGGAGACAATGGCGCCGTACTCAGCGATGAGGTAATTAAAACAGGAACGTAAATCTGTGAAAACGCCGCGCCACGCTATCAGGAGAATAGCTAGAGAACGAGAAAGCTGACTCCAGTCATATCGCTGATGGCGGCAGTTACTGACACAAGTTTAGTTTCTAACCAAAAGTTTAATTATACTCGAGCAGGCACCCATTGGGAGAGACGTGTCACACCACCTCGGGAGGGGGGGGTGTTGAATCTCACAGGTTAAACATAGAGCGAGAAGCGTGGGCCGCCACTCCACCTGCTATTCTCCGTTACGCTCAGCAGAACGTACCCGAGCGCCGAGGGACGGACGGACTCTGAACAGACTCAGACGGGCGAGCGTGCGCGCTGTGTCCACAAACATTTACACGGACGTATGAGGAAAAGGATTTGTCTGGAAACCGGTGGGAGGCTGCAGCTCGCCGCTTTCATTTCACTCCGAGATTGTCAGCGCTCAGCACTCGGTGATGGAAAGGATGGGAAGTAATTGTCTTCCCTTCAGACGCCACGGACCCCTGACGACTGTCATGACCGCAGCGTCGAGAGCGGGAGCAGAGGGAGTGACGGGGGAAGAGAAAGGCAGTTTGATGCAGACAGCGACAGAATACACAGCCATGTTTCATGCACCGTGTTGCAAAAACACGTCCGCGCTCTGGAGCAAAGCCTCTCCTGCTGTGACACTGCTACGAGGCAGCAGGAAGTAGCCGGGATAATCGCCCCGACTCTCGTCTCTGGGCCCGGTCCGGGTGACGGTGCATACTTTAGCACAGATTGGTGGAAACGCAGCTGGTTGGACGGATCGAAGGCAAAGGAAGCGCTTTGGAGTCGACACCCGACACGTTGAGGGCAGTCTATTAAAACGTCCTCACTTCAGTTTGATCGTGTTTGCTTGGCAGCCAATAAGTGCATCAAGATGCACGAAATGCACGCCAGCACTTCTCCCAGCACAACTGGGTGTAGTTAGGAGCAAGCGAGAGGGGTAATCCAAGCCAGCTCCAGGAAACAACCCAAAACACGAGTTTTTACGGGCGTAAGGAGACAGATGTTGACATCTGATAGCCAGCAGTGACTCTTGTTTGGATAGCCTAGCATAACAAAATGAGGGGAAATCTGGACTCCTGCTCGGTTTCAGTGATTTCTTTGGAAAAGCTAAATTACAGCAAAGACTGCAGCTAAGTCCATCATGCTTATAATCACAGAGGCGGTGAGACAGACAGGGGTTGGGACTGAAAGCGGGAGACACCAGAGCCGATGAAACTCCCCCGGTAGTGATGCTGAGCCCCGCTCCGTCCAGACTTGGGAGTCATGTGGAGGACTTAAGGCTAGCTGCTGCAGCTAAGCATCCGCCAGTGTTGATCTGTCTAAGAGCAACAAGACAGGCGCTCGGAGAAAGAGAGAGAGAGAGACGGGAAGGGGGGAGTGAGGCAGGATTAGGGAGATGGATTTGGATGCTGGTGAAGGGTAGCCAAACGGTGAGAATTAAGGGAAACAGTGAGCAGTAAGGCTTATCAAGGCAAGCGAGATTTAGCAAGGCCCTGGGAGCAGCTTCCTGCTCGACGCTGGGCGGCGAAACCTGACTGCTGCTCCAGCTGAAGCCCAGTGTGGCTGAGTGGGAGGAAGACCCCCACGTAACCTCCCACTGAGCACAATACGCCTCAGCACTCTCATATCGGCTCAGTTTAACGCTTTGATTGGTCAAATGAGACGCCGGAGCTGCAGGAGGAATGTTTACTCCTTGACAACGATGTGTTGCCAAGGTGCATTCGAGGCAAATACAGCTTTCCTGAGGTAAAACCCTCCTCGAGTGCGTTCGGTGCCCCTTCGATCTGCCATTGAACAATCATTTGGGCCTGCTGTGCACACAGAAGCAAAGCAGGATTGGAGTTTTCCGAACGTGTGTCAAAGAAAAAGCAAAAACACCCACTGAAACTGACAGCGCTCTTGGACTTGGACAGAAGATTTGCTGAATTTCCAGACACTGCTGTCAACCCCGGGGTATTAGCGTCAGGGCAGCACGATGCGGAACACCGACCCTTTCTTTCCTTTGGCATAACAAAACAGCAAAGAGGGCATCGCCAACATGCAGGATTTGTCTCATTTTAATATTTAGCGCATGCACAGCTTCCTCAAACGTGGACGCCAACTGCAAACGTTTTCCATAATTCAACCAAGTGTAGCCGAGAAATGATCCGTGACCATGTTCCTTATTTGTGAATCACGGCGATGGCACCTCCAGAAGGTGGATTGTTTTACGTCCAAACACGATCCTTCCTGCTTTTTCATCTGCACTCGTCCCTCTTTAATTAATAACAGAGTGTCGCAGCTCATCACTGTTATCTGTCTGAGGCTGCTCATGCGACCAGATTTGAATGCCGTGCACGTGCTGCGGCTCAAAGTATCCATCAGAAAGTTCAGCAAACTAGAAGATATCTGAAAAGCAAAGGTTAGTAGCCAACTTAAGCCGTCAGACACATCGCTCTTCTTATGCAAACTAGCTTGTCTTCCTAAAAGTGCTTTAATTTTCACCTCGCTTCTTTACTAAATAAAGAGTGTTAGCTAATACCTGGAGGCATGCTGCAGAATAATTCTCACTAGTGAGATGAAAAGGGTGTCAGGGAATTAATTACTGTATTAAAGGTGCAGATAGCAACAGTCTCAATGCCTCTGAGAGAAGAATAACAGACGGAAGAAAGAGAGAAAGAGAGAAAGAGAGATCGGTGTGTCGAAAGTTATCTCTGCCCTGCAGCATAATGGGAGTGTTAAACACAGCTAAACACTTCAAAACGCGATGCGGTGCAGCGAGAGGCGCTCAGCGGAACGACCTCTACTTCACGTCTGGATGTTGGCGCGGTTATAGATCACCTCCCCTTCCAGGTCCAGCTTCAGCAGATGCTGCAGAGTTTTGAAGCTTCTTCTTTCTGCTGCACGTGAAGGTACACAGGAAGCCGGCGCTCCTTCATCTCCAGCTGATTGCCGGGACGTTATTGCTTTGACTGAGGGTGACAGAAGCTGTCACGGCTGTCAAACAGCTCGGCCTGCAGCATATCAAACCGCGGGTTATAGTGTGACTGGTGACATGCTCAATCAGCCATTAAAGAGAAATCACTGTCAGCGGTACACGGCGGCTGACAATCAGTCATCACAGGGAGGAGGCTTGTACGCCCAATTGGACTCAAGGTGAGGGCAAGACAAGTTTGTGGTTTAAGGTGAGGCCGACATACGAGTCCTCTCACGTGCACTCACAATATCGGCCTTTTATTAATCAATCATGCGCTCTTCTGCCAACATGATGGAGCTTCCTGTCTGGCCTCTGACAGCAATCAGTGTTTGGAGGTCACTGCGAGTGTCCTGTTCAGCCTCCCGCTGCATGCTGGGAGGAGTTGAGGAGCAGCAGTGGGAATGCGTGACGCGTGGTCTGGTTTCATGTTCATCTACAGAGGTTGATCTGCAACAACTGAGTTTGCGTCATCGGTGCACGTTCGTTAACCTAAAACACGCTATTTCAAAGTGTGGTTCATGGGTACACGCGTTTCAAAAGTAGCATGCTGCAGTCCAGATGATGATTTTTGATGCATTGACGCGAAAGCAGCATTTACTTTATGCTGTTGGGTCGTTTAAACGTAAACAAAGCATCATATTTCAAGAAGTGATCCTTTAAAATCTGAATCCGGTCAATTGCAAGAAAGTATTTCTGCTAAAAGCAAATAACCGGAGTAAAGATGTTTAGTTACTGCATGAATCACTGATTAACGGATTAATGCACTTTTCAACATGCACAGACCTCTGACTGTCCAGCACATTGCACGAATCATCGTATATTCCACTCTTGCGTAGGTTGGTATCACAGCTCGACACGCTGACAGCAGCTGTTTGCATAGCAGACTACCCTAGCTGCAGCGCTGGCGCCCAGTGATGCTTGTGTCTTTTCTGAAGTAGCATTGGTGCAAAAAAAAGCCACGAGTCATCAACTTTGAAAGCCGAGTCCTTTTTGAAATCACTTCCTTTCCAACGCTGGTCCGCTCCGGGTTTGGGAACAATAAACAAAACAATAAACTTTTCCATAACCACTCCATAAAAGTTTTACATTGAAGCAGAAGTGAACAATTTGGGGTCACACATAAATCCAACCCAGTGCAAACAAGACTGATGTAATAGACTGAAACAGCCCCGAGAGAAATGCTTTCAAATGCCAAGAGCTGCAGCCAGAGATTGAGTCCAGGTCCGTCCGCAGTGGAATATTACAGTTATGCTGTAACACTGCTCACAGGGCCGTGCTCCCCATAAAACATCAATTGAAGCTTTCCGAATCACCCCTGACTTTCCCAACAGGTCAGGTATGAAACGGCAGAGAGGGCTGTTCTGAAACCGCAGGTTTGGTGTTTCAATTTGGGCCGGCCGTCACGGAAACTCTTCCGACATGAAAGCGACTTCGGATGGGAGTCCGGGGGAGTGTCGCGCGCCGGGCGGTAAAACGCGCACCGAGGACGAGAGTTTAAAGTGTCCGGTCGCGATGGAAAAGGGACAGAAACTCAACCCTGAGGGTGAAAATACAAGACGTCCGTCAGACACATGGCAGGACTCATAAAAGGCTGCTTCCAGGGGTTAACAGCTGGTGCAGGAGGGAGGGTGAGGTAAGATGAGGTGCAGGTGGAACAGAGGGCAAAAGCGACTAACCTTAATCCCCTAAACTTTCTCCTGAAGGAAGCACTTTTTTAATTCCAGACTCATCCTTCCCTGGGGAGGGACTGTTATCAGCTGATTCTTTCTTCCTCCCCCTCCCCGTGGCCCCTGTTTTCCCTTTCCCCTTCCCTCTCTGCGATGCATCTGCCAGGTGTGATAAGGCAGACAAACGTTACCTTTACAGGGCCATTAAAACCATTTCCCCCCGCAGTTTTGAAATGATTATCGCCTTAGGCCCACGGTTACAGGTTAGCTGATAGCTCACCTCCATCTGCCCGTATCTGGGTGACTCTTTGAGGCTTAGGGCTGGCTGGGTGGTTGAAGATTATATGCGTTGCTTAAACCGCTTGAATACCAGGGGAAAACGGCAGAGGCGGGAGGGAGGAGGAGGAAAAAAGGGGTGGAAGAAATGAAAAGAGCAGGAGTCCTGACATCCACAATGCTGCGGCGGATGATAAGGGATACGGTGACAGCTCTGCCTCCCTCTGTCTGGGGCTCGGACTGACTTTATGTGGGACACATTGTCAGGTAAAGGGCAGTTGCAGTCGGCGTTGAAAGAAGGCAGGTGATCTTTTTTTTTATAGCTTTCAAGAATTTTCCGCATTGTCTGAGGAAAAAACCTTTAATTTGTCGTGAACTGGATTAAGGCGAGGCTTCAGTCCCGAAGCGAAACACCCCCGGGGGCAGCGGGAGAAGAGTTTATTCGAGCGAGATTCCTGAAAAGACCGACGCCGTCTCATTTACAAACACTTAAAAACTGCTTACAGTAGCCGTTTGTCAGCCGCCGAGGCAGCTACAGTATCTGTCCTCCGGTGTGGGTGCTTCCTGCCAGCCAGCGCCGTCTCCAAATCCTCTCAAGCATCACGTCTGCTCCATAGAGATATCACCACCAACGCCAGCCGCCGCTGGCTTCCTCCCATTACCTGCTCCTTACTTATCTGTCTGTGGCTGACTGATGGTCTCCTTCACCCATTTCCTGCCGCCCATTAGAACGTGTCACCTATTGGCAGTCGATCTGGGTCAAATGTGATCCTCTTTCCCCTTTATATTTATTAAAAACCGGCGACTGTCAGCTCGCACAGACAGCGCCAGCTCAGATGTGAAACGAAACCGCCTTTTCTTTTTGTGCAATCAGGAGGAGACGCGACGCGACTGACGCAGAGAAGTGTTCATTAACAGCGTAAAGGCGGAAGCAGGCGTCCTTTAGCCACTCCGAAACCTCCCTAACAGAGTAATCTGACAGCTGAGCCACCTAATTGAGGTAGCAACGAATATATATTAACATTAATTTAATTGCACTCCTAGAGCTTCCTCTCTAATTGACCTTGGCCCCTTCACAGCATAATTACCAAGACCGTCACTTTTGCCAGGCACATCCTGTAAGGTCAGCGACCCCGCAATCTGCATAAAGAATTAAACAGGTGATAAAGCAGGGCTTACAACAGCCTAATGACGAATTATCAGCCCGTAGAACCTGCAAATTCATTTTTAATGTAAACCCTGATAACAAGTCATGTGGGAACCAGTAAGTATGTGGTTAATAAGACCAACTGGGAGGCATAAAGGTTACTGAAATGAAAACCAGCTGTCTTTTGTCTCGGTGCATGTGCGCGCTCACACACACGCGGTACGCCAAACAGAACCTACGGTGAGCTGAAGCCGACGTGAGTTAGGGATAAATGTTTTTATGGGCGACGCTAAATGCCAGAATCACTTGTTACGTTGGCATTTAAGACGAGAGTAATCACCCCTGCGGGGGCAACTAGTTTGCCCTCACGGAGGCATGTTAGACATCTAAATAAAGGCTGGTTTCTGATCCAGGTTTCAACAGTAAGATGCATCATTTTAAATTCAGGCCACTGATATCGAGCTGAGTCCTTTCTGGCCTCTGCGAGACGACGATGCGTCGCTTCGGATGTCCACCGCTGCCTCCTCCGGCCTCGCTGCAGGCGCCTACTGGTTATTCCGTACAGTAACGTAACAAAGCACCTCCGACTGGAGGAGCCCCTCTCACCAGAGCTTCTTGCCAGCGGTTCACCAGAGGTGATTGGAGCTGCTCAGCCATGCAGTCGAGAGCCTGCCGAGAGCTTTTCAACCCCGGCGTTTAATGAGCTATGTTCAGGTCCACAACACATCCATCCCAGTCCGTTATTGGCCCCGAAAAAGCGTTTGAGCACTCAGTCTACTTAACCGATAGCCTGTTCATAAGAGTGTCAACGGCCCTCATCAAAAAAAGACGGATTAAACAACTGGGAATTAAAAAAACACAAACCGCGGCCTGTTAACTCGGTACGAGGACCTGATTGATTCGTGAAACTCTGAATACTGGTTTCCGTCTCTTCATCGCAGGTGAAAACACAGACTTCAGACGTCTGCGTTAGGCCGCCTGACCGGCTTCGTTAACCGTACCGACCGGGGCAGCATCGTGGCGGTAAACTCAGCTCCCGCCGTCGTTCTCGGGTCCCCCGCTTTTAAGTTGGACGCGCTTTTATTGAGAGAACAAGAACTGAATGGGTAACATGCTCTCAGGATTAATTGGAGGCCTCATAGGTGTTTCAAAGCATCCGTTCTCCTGCTTCCGAGCCCCCAGGGGTGTTGTTTTCTCTGCCGCGGTGTTATGAGGAAATTTCTGGTAATGAAAAAACACAACGGTGCGAACCTAGCCCGCGGTCCTGCGCCGGCTCCCCAGGGAGATGAGAACATCTTATGAGTGAGGCCTTTCAATAATGGAGTTCACTATTAATCATCTCCCTCACACGGCCGCTTTGTTTCCCTTCTGTTTCACTGAGTAGCCCCTCTTCTCATCCAGAGAGTCTGCCACCGCCATTCAAGTCATTCTCCCCCCTCCCGCCTCATAATAAGGGATTATTGGCAAATGTCTCTCTGCCCTGAACCGTGAATGCCTTGAATACATGGAGTCCATCAACAATTAAACACTAGCATGGCACAGAATGGCTCTGCAGCCCCGGCGCTGACGCTCGCCTTGATGCAATTATTTCATTCTGGGGAGCAGATGTGATTAGATTTGGAAGACGGTTTTCATGAAAATGGGAGAAATCGATGGTCTGACCACACGTTCGCAGCAGTTACACACCTACACGGACATTACATTAGGCAGCATAAGCAAAACAGGAGCGGGGGGGGCGGGCGGTCACATGGGGCTTCACGAGAACAGACACAGACACGTTTAGAAGAGGAGCACGAGGCTGAGACGCCGCGGTAACGACACACTTGACCTTAAACGGTGTAAAGATGTTCGCGTGCATCACATTTAAACTCATATTGTACATGAATGCATGAACGGATGGGACACCAACTCCCATCAGTCCCTGTGTTTCTGCATCCTTTGCCTAATCTCGTCCCTGCAGATTAACACCAGCCCGGTCCCTTCAGTCTGTGGACAATTAACACAGACTTCACAGCTGCATGCAGTGCATCCGCTAGTTAACAATGTTCAACACTTGTTTATGCTTATTACCGTGACTACGAAGGTCACCTGACCATGCATCTGCACCTGCAGGCAAAGTTGAACTCGCAGTTGGCTCTGCACGCGGTTTGAAAGTTGCTCCACAGACGAGACAAACACACTAACACAGCAGTTTGCACTAATAGGTTTAAGCCATTAAGCAAAAGATGTTCAGTCGGACACATTTCCACAAAGCTAATTATTCAGAAAAACGTCATCTGGCAGCAGCTGAGTGGCAGCTTTATAACTGGCCAGCGTCCAGCCTCACTGTACAAACAAACCCGGAGGAGAGGCATCAGCTAAGATTAGCCAATTTGCCCGAATGTGGCTGCAAACGAAACATTATGGGCGCACACGTTCACCAGAAGAGACGGCATCCACGACGTGTTTGACACTGGTTGACATTTGCACATCAGCAGCGTGTATGAGGCCTCCTGAGAGACTGAATGCAACCTTGATACATAACTCGCAGCGATAAATGTCCAAATATTTGTTGCTGAAAAGAGGATTTAAAACTTTAATATGTATTAAAATGCAGATTGTCCTTATTTAAAGCTCATAATTAGTTTTTCTAAACCTTGAAAGGTCATCAAACTGCAAAATCATTAAAGCGTGTAACGAGTTTAATTTAATCATGATTTAATGCCGCAACTGTTGCCTGGCTGCAGTCTTCATGTGACTGAGGGCTGCACTGCATGCAGTTGTGTTGCAGGTTGCGCGGGTGTGTTACATGGTGCATTGCTTATTTACGTTGTTTACGCTGAGTGTTCCCCAAAGAGGCCGAGCAGGGGGCACGGCAGGTGGGGGAGGGGGCGGCTGGATGAATCAGAGGCCCAGAGCTCGACGGTAGGGGGGGGGGCATGCCCGGGATTTTACATATTTATGGAGTCAGAGGTGTCGCCGAGCTGTTTGTGGAGCCCTGGAGGTCGAGCTACAGTAAGATCATGGCATCTAGAGTTACCTCGTGTGCTTTGTTACCCTTCTGCAAGCGCTGAGCAGCAGGAACGCGTGAGCGGCTCATGTCTTTGTTACACTCTGGCCCATACTGAATGCATGAGTGCATATGGATTGCATGGAAATTCCTCTAGGAAGTCTGTTTCGAACAACGGCAGCAAAAAGTTTTTGGGTTTTTTTTTTTAAAGCACAAATTCAGAACGATTTGTTCGGAGAGCTGTTGGAAAACCAAACCTAATAAAAGTGTATCTGCGCGAGCCAAAGGCGTACTCGCGCTGCCAGATTCCCAATGTTGTGCTATCACATTTAAGAGGTTACCACCACGGATACAGCAGTCTCGCATATGTTCTTTATGCGTACAGTGCGTGCCAACAGTTAATCGCACGATTTCCTGTAATTCCAGTCCCCTGGTGAGCGGATGACTGATGCCCAAACACCACTTTTGTAGAGAATGAAGGGGGAGAAGGGAAAAGCGATGCAGAGTATCCGAGGCTCCGCTGATGAGGAGCACATTTTCAGAAAGATTGATCTCGGGAAGAGGAGCCGACATCAAAAGCCTCTCTCGATATTTTGGGAAGGAGGAGTTATATATTTAAGGATTTCAAAGTCCCTATATGTCCTCTGAATGTGTTTATCTGATCAGAGTCCAGAAAACTGGCTTTCATCAGGAGCGATTGGGGTCATTTTGCAGGAGCTGCTTGCTCGGTTTCGCCTGTCTCTGCTGAAGGGTTCAATAGCTTCTCTTAGGAGGGAGGTCTGAGCTGTTGCTGTGTTTGTGTGTATGTGTGTGTGTGCGTGCGCGCTGCAGGCTTCAAAACCCGCAAGTCAAGTCTCTCTTCAATTAGATTACTTAATTCACACACAACACGATATGGCGTGCTGATGCCCGCTCCAGTCGGTGGGTCTGCTCTGGTATGTGTTGTGGCAATTTATTATGTGTTTAAAAGAGTTTTATTGTGTTTCTTTATCGTAAACCGTGTCTGCGAGGCACGTTGTCTTTACGGGAAAATAAAATCTGAATTAAATTGAGTTGAAATGTTTTATTTCAGGGCCGGGCAGCGTCAGAAGCTGAATGTTTACTGCCCGGCGCGTAAGGAGGCAACTTGAACGGACCTACGCGGGCGAAGGACTATTCAGATCGTATTTCCTAATTATCCTGACGTACTCCAGACCGCACGGTGCTAATCAGCAGTCGAGAGCATTCGGGGCATGAAAGGGGAAGGAGAAGAACACGGTGGCTAATACTCACCTTCTTAACCAAAGGTTTATTCTCAGCCGCCGTTGCCTTGGTGAGCCGGCCCCCGCTGCGAGCAGGAGCGTGCTACATTATCAGTTCACCGGGCTTTGAGAAGCTGCAGCCTCACACAGAGCTCAATGGGCTCCCCTCTTGGCGTACAGATGGCTGTGGCGGGGCCCTGGTGGAAATAATACCAAATACAATTCTCTGCAAATTCTCTCTCAGGGTGCGACGAAACAGAGCGGGGCTACCTTGCCACCTGCAACGTCTGGCACCTCTCTCTCTCCTCTGCCAATTAGAAGGCTGGAAAGATAGCCAAGCCTCCGGGCTCAGTTTTGCATAATAACATTTGCATAAAACGAGACCATCTGTTTTGAAACCTTTAATTTTTCTGACTGTGACTCTAATGTGTTAATGCTGCGAGCTCCGATTCGAAGCGCCGCTGATTTCCTCCGTGGGCCGAGGAGAGAGACCGAAGAGGTCTGGATCCTTACTGAACACAACACAGGCGAAGCCGCGGCTCAGCTTGCAACAGCATGACAGTTTGGCACATAATCCTAATAAGACAGTGACCTGATTACTTCCTATGCAAATTGCGTGTGTCAATATTGGCTCGGAGAAAATGACATGCACGTCATGGTAGTAGTTCTTTTTTAATTAGTTGCAGCGTTTTAATTGACAGAGTGGTTTAAGGAGAGTTCTGCTTTATTACACCTTCAGCCTTCTTTTCACAGCTCAGCCCACTGTCGCGCTGACATCTGAGGGAGAGCGTGCGACAAGTGGCAGTAAAAACCCAAATTTAGCACCAGTGGATCAGTAAAACCGCGTGCACGCGGTCGAACATGAACCAGGAGGTCTGTCTGTTTGCACTGGGTGTCTGAAGCCTGTGTGACTGCCTGACGTGACGCGTTCACACAGAGCGGCAGCGTCACATGGAGTCGTACTGACCGTCACGTGACTGTCTTATTATATCAGTTTCCACGGGGCGACTCCATTTTGGCACTGGCCTCGTTTTGTTTGCGCCGACTCGAACTTGCTGTCATTGGCGTGGAGTGCATCCATACGTCCACGGCGCTTCACGCGGTCCGCCTCGTTCAGAGCTTCCTGCTCTTGGCGCCGCGCTGTTTAAGACCAGCCAGCGCGCCTCTACACGGAGGAGAGATGATGGATTTACAACACACGAGGAATTAAACAAGCGTCGGAGCGCGAGCCCAGTCAGAGGGACTCGATGGGAGCTGATGACCACTCAGCAGAGGCCCGCTGCCATACGTGTCTGTGGAGCTGCCAGGCGCCGTCTAAACGCGCCTCGTAGGGATCCTCAACAGATGGTGGACATGTGGGACAGCGCTGCCTCAGACTCTTCCTGGTTCGCAGTACATGCACACTCGCATGCTAATGCTTTTCATGAGTAATGACTCAAGACTCCCTCGTCATCAGCTCGCCGCTTATCGAACGAGGGGGAGGGTTAGAACTCTCACTGAGATGCAGTGCCGCTCCAGGTTTTTGGGATTCATTGTCAGCATCTGAGGTGCCTAAGGACCCAGCGTGCACTTCACCTCAGCGTGCCGTTGCAGTTCATCCTGCAGTGAGCTGCTAAGTTGATCACAGAGGCTCATCTACAGTAAATAGATCATGAACTTTTAGGTGGAAAACTGCAGCGGTGGTGTTTAGACGACCAAGATCTTTTCATTCCCACATTGTTTCAGTTAGCTGAGGAGGCCTCATTCACTTCTCTCTTTGTTGCAACATCAGCCAGGTTTCCATCCACATGCTGCACCAGTTCAAACCAGATTTGCAGGAAATGAGCAGAAGAAAGTGCAACGTGTCGTGCGTCTCCACGACGTCGTGCAGCTCGAGGCTCCTAAAGCAGGAGAGCATGCTTTGATAAATGAGCACCAGTCAAACCTCAAACACTGATGGTGGTCAGATGGATAACTGTCACCTGTCCATGGTGTAATAATTGTGACAAGCACAGCAGTGATTTAAAAATAAGGTCTCGGACGCACATTTTGTGGTTTGTTGGAGAAGGCTGAGGATCTTCTCGGTCCAGAAGAATCACTCTGAGATTTAACTGCATTTTTATTTTTTATACATTTTTATTTTTTTTATCACAACAAAGGCTCAAGTTAAGCTCTTTTACTCAAGAAGAGGCATGACGTGAAATAGCTGGCGGTTGTCATCGCCACGTTTCCAGATCTGCAATCAGTTCTCGCCTTATCTTCAGTGCCGCCATACGCCCCTTTATAGGATTATAGCGCCATATATTTGAATACATTACAGTGAGACGTCAGTCAGGAGGATGTGTTTAATCTCCACTGTCTTTATGTGTGAACGGCTTACCTCTCCACACTCAAACCGGGCTAAATTATTATAAATTATTGTTTCTTTAGCTGCTGCAATTAGAGAAACAGAAACCAAACCACAAACCCCACGGTCCTGCTCCTCCAGCTCCGGCCTGGCGGTGCCGATCGCTGACACCGTTTACCACAGCTGCACCGCACTGCTCACGGTCTCCCCGCTACGCAATCGTTACCACTGCAATAATTATAATAATAACAATTATGCACGGGCTTACCGGGCAGGAAACGAGGACGCAGGCCAAACGGTGGCGCTTCATCAGAAATTCTGAATATGAGATTGACTCATCAGGTGGCCTGTTGGGTGCAATTCAATTACGTCTTTGTTTTGCTGCGGGGAACGGAGGGAGTAGATGGAAAATGCGGCACACAGTGAAATAGCAGGAGACTGCTGGTACCGATAAAAGGTCAATAAAAGCAGCAGCGTGAAAGAGAAAAGTGATTAGCAGTAAAACTAATAGATTGTGGAATATTGTACTTGGGGAGCCATTTGAGTTGTTTTTGTTTGTCAGAAATGGGAGTTTTTAGGGTATTTCTCCACCAGAGTCTGTCTGAAACAACTTCTATTCATTTCTAATGGGATATCAGAGGTTCCCTGCTGCGCTCCCTGCATTTTGATGTTCCTCATCACGTGCCTGCACTGTACTTTTCCCGTTCGTGTTGCAAGAGCTCCTCCGGAAGTCGTGCCTAAATGTTTTCTTCTCCTCTATCAAACACTAGTGCTGCGGCAGTCTGACTTATTTAACATATCCGTGTTCAGTAAGAGCAGCGGAAGTTGTCAGACAACAGACGTTAGCTCCGTCGGTGCTTCCGAGAACCCCGGTCATCTTCCAAGAACCTCTGATGCTATCCGAGCCGGCTCTCCAAATGCAGATCTCGTTCAATCACCCTGTGATCGTCTCCTCTCCCCCTTATCTCCCAAAGCTTTTCTCTTAGGAAACACGCAGGAGCCGGCTCCGCAGCGCTCGCAGTGATAACGGGGAATGGAAAGAGAGGGGAAGAGTTTACCTCCGCTGTATTGTGCCAGCGTGAGCGAATTCCAATTGATGTCTTGTCTGAGGCTGGAAACGGTGGGCACGTGGGACGCCCTCCTCTGCAATGCAATATTCAAAGAGATCTTACATAATTCATCTTTTTTCTCCTCCCGGTTTTTTTGGAGAGCCATCCTCAAAGTGTCACTGGCAGACCCTTTTAATTTGACGAGCCTGTGAAGCTGGAGTGCAAAAAATCTTGACGGCTTGGCTTCGCAACTTCTCGCGGGACGGGTTGATATCGGGATGATAATGAGGCACTCGTTTCAAAAGAATGGATGAATTAATAACCAGTCATCAGTCTGGGAGGAATAGTTCAAAGGCCGTCATAATCCAGTGGCTCATACAGCTGCGCTTCCAAATGAGAGGAGCCATGATTTATTTAGGTCATGGACAGACTGTCGGTGAATAAATACTCATATTTTTGTTGTTTGGAAACAAACGGAAAACAACAGAACGGAGGACGAGTTCAGACGGGAGTCGCCGCGCAGCAGCTGCTGACAGCACGCTCATGACGCTGCACATGCATGTTCATCGTTCCCGTGCATTCATGTGGTTTTGTTGTGTAGCCTGCAGATAAATATAGTATATAACTGAGGGCGTGCAGGCAGGTGGTGCAGGACAGGAGTTACGCCGTGGCCGAGCAGAGTGTGGACGCAGTGCCCCGTCTATAATTAACCACCAACACGCCGGCCTGGCTGTTCGACATGTCTTGTTTTGACCTCGCCGTCCTTCCCTTGGAATGAAGCTGCAGATTTCCTGAGTCAAAACAACAACAATGCTGCGAATAAACAAACTCGAAGACAAGCTATTGCTAAATGCAAAGCTAAGCACCTGGCAGATCCCAGAACTGTGCAGAGCTGCGAGTGCCTCTGCAGGACTGGTGCAGGTTTACACGCACAGACTGGGCTGAGAGCAGCAGCGGGGACCTGCACGTGATGCGTTTAAGAGTGTCTGTGAATTAAAGCATCCACTGAGAGTTTGCATGTGAGGCATTTAAGGCGCATTTGCAGTGAATGTAATGTACTACAGTGTATTTTTCATTCATTCTTATGGAAAGTTTTGGTTTAGGATTAGGAATTAGAGTCTATACGTGGAAGTATTATATATCTATATTATATATCTTTCTATTTCAGCACCCGTTCACACCTTCACTCTCCACCTGTACCTGCAGGGCTCACCCTCTGCAGCGCTGCATTGACGCTGAGTATCGGTAGTGGATGTAAATTCCCATTCCAAGCTGGGATTTTCCAATATGAGCTTAATATACATTTTCTGTATTGGGAATCGCTCCGTGCTCCGTCTCTGCCAAGTGGATTTCATTCTTATCTATTCTCTTCCTGTGTGCCAGTGGGGCCCGCTGTGTTGTCTCTCCATATTCAGTCCAGGCGCCCCGGTTATAAGGACGAGTTGGCCGCAGCACCGATAGCGATGGCTGCAGATTATTTTTTCCTTTTATGATCCAGAAATGATTTTTTTTTTTCTCCCAACAAACACGGAGGCACTGGTTATCATTTTCATTCCCGTCTCTCGCACACTTCCTCCCCTGTCCCTCCCCATAATTTCTAGGTCACGTTCCGGTGAATCACTTGTAACTGGAGCAAACATATTTCCAACTCGCCCAACTTTTCAATCATGCATCTCCTCGACGGAGGCTCGGCACACTGAAAATACATTACATGTTTGTTAGCCAACACCCAGCTGGATCCTCCTGCTCCTTCCCAAGCGGTCCCAAATTAATTTGCTGTGGCCAAACGGTGCGAGGGGGAAAGATGTGAGCTGTTGTCTGGACGCCGCCGTCCCCGCCCGAGCCACCGCTATTTGTCTCAGCACCCCCAGACAGCTGCAGCTCTCACAGCTGGGAGAGAGAGGCCATTAGCAGGCCATTTCACCCCGCCACTCCCTCATGCCTCTCCTCCATTAGGCAACTTCCCTCACGCTCTGACTGCTTTTTAGCTTCTAAGACTGCGTTTTGCATTTCGCATACCGACGCATGGAGACCAAAGGCGTGTGCGTCCCAGGTATGGCGAGCTTGGAGCTGTTTGCTTTCCAGGTCAAGAGCAGTAGGTGATTAAACAAACCGAGGGGGCGGTAAAAGGGTTTTATCCATAATCCGCCCACTTGGAGTGATTTCAGCGGCAGGAAGACGTACTGCGGGACTGGTTTTTGAGGCTCGGGGAAGAACGGCATCTCGCTTATTAGACCACTTTAACAATTTACTCCTCTGGCAGCAAACAATAAGCCCAAAATAAACAAGCCAACGGGGAAGAGCGACAGCATTATGCACACTAAGCCATCATTCAATCCATCATAATTGAATATCTGCACTATCAAGCGCATTCATCCCACATTCTCATTGTTGACTCATTGTGCAACTCGGTGAATGAATGTTGTTGATCCGGCTGAATTTTAATGCGGAGCCGGTGGACGGAATTAAAACGGACGTGGGTTTTTGCGACTTGTGAGCTCTGGCTCGGAGCGCGCTGGTTATCGCCGGGCCTCTCTTGGTTAATCATTTCCTCGGCCGTGAAGCAAGACGCTTGGCCAAGTAGCCAGTATGAATGGCTACTGGGAAGATAAGCTGGGAATGCAGCTCCTCTGTCACTGTGTGCAATAATCCCAGCGCTGCATCTATCACGCCCGCTATTGAAATGAACAGATGGACTCCCACACATGCAGCACAGAGGGGCTAGATAAAGCACTTCGGTACGTGCTGCGATGGTTATTTGTTGACTGTTGCGTACGCACGAAGTAGCCCGTGCAAACGTTTGGCAGCCGTGCATATTGTTTGTAGGATATGTCGCAAAAACACGTTGGATTTTGCAGAAATACAACAAGTGTAATTAGATTTAACGCCGGCTGTTGCCTCAGGGTTTTCAGTGTCGTTGCGGCACCAGCAGCCGTGGCGTTCCTGCGGGTGAGGATGGAGGTCGCACGCCAGGACCCGTTCAGATTGCGCGTGTACAAACCTGTTGTGGGTTTGGCGAGGTCACACAGTCACGAAACTGCACGAAGCAGCCGCAACACACGGAGAAGCGGCGATGTTGTGTGTGGTGAAATAGACTTTCTCTAATGAAGCAGACACTCCTGCCTGCAGAGCTTCTTCTCCAATGAGCCGCCGCCGCAGCGCTAAATGTGCGAACGTGATCGGGCCGTGGCGAGCTTTAATTACACGCCATCACACTGTAGATGTTTATACGTTCTGTCCTTCATTTTGCCTTATAGAGCCATGATTGGAAGTTCAATCCTGTTTCATTACTCAGAAGGAGACTATCGCTGTGAAATTAGCATATCACGCTGCTGGAATGCAGATTGCTTTGAGCCGAGGCGGCCTTGGACGTGGGTCAGTGTAAAGAAATGGACAACTGAGCCTTTCTTTTGGTTTTTAGCGTCATCGCCACTAAAAACAAACCACACACCTGCAGGAGAAACGTGCACAAAGCTGCCCAGACACAGTTTCTAAGACACGAGGCTGATATATATGAGTGTGCACTTCCATATGACACGGTCCGATCTCCTCCTGCAGTTTGCCCGGCTGAGCAGCATTCCCAGCCTGTTTACAGATGTCTGTAGCTGCTCCTATTATAAATAGCTGCAGCTCATTGAGATCTGCTCCTATTGCTATTCTGATGCAGACTCGACGTGAGCTTGGCCTGCTCAGCACTTTATGATTGGATGCTTAATTGTGCCACGCAGCGCGCCTGTGTGGAGGCATCTGTGTTTCTTGTTCCTCCTCTGATTTATGCAGACTTTTCCCTTTAATTCGTCACCCGTCTGCAGATCCGGCTTCATATTCTGTGTGGGGTCGATATACGTTGCTATTTATTACACCTGGAAGTCAAAGGGCAGCGTGTTTTCAGCCTCCGACGCATTTGAGACACAATAGGCGACGTCTTCTCGCCGCCACTTCAGCAGCGGCGTCAATGGGTGAGAGTTTCTTTCACCGCTGTGCTTTTACTGTAGCAATGTTTGAATTACAGAGAAACAGATGTTCGAACCTGAGGTGTCTGACAGGAATTACCTTCCTGCTCCTGCTCTCATCTTAAACATGAAAAAAAAAAAATGCATATATGAAAAAAATGGTAATGCATGTGAAACTATCACCGCGAGGCCCCGAGGCGTTGCATAAACATTCATAAGGTATGTTCCAGCGTTTGCAATGACCTCAAACAGGCGCCGCTCCTTTGCATATTGTTTTGCATTGTTTTATTGTTCCTCGGTCGAGCCGCGCCGCACGTGATCCGGTGCAGGGATTTAAACCAATAACGTGTCCAGATGAGCGTTTGTGCGGCAGTGTTCGTGTCGGATCTGATTCAGATTTAGACTAAAATGTTTAAAATGTTTATGCCTTCTCATCTTTCTTAGATTAATGCCACCATCTTTGTTGTCTCAGTTGCCGTGGTAACTCTGGGAGGTTAATGTAAAAGGCGCTCTGTGCCTGTTTTTACCCGTTTTCTCACTTTGCTTCTGCAGTAATGCATCAGAGTGACTCTCCTCTGCAAATCCAGATGTTAAGCAGCTGAAATGTGCGATAACGATGTCTAGTTATATATCGGTAACACTTTATAATGTCACATTAGCCGTTAGCTTCACCTTTTAGCAGGTTCTGTTTGATTTATTTGGATTTTTGGACTTTTGTTTGTCCAGCAGGACATCGCGTCACATCAGTAACCATTCAGAACCCGTCCATTCATCAGCGTTACCCATTATTGATTATGTTATTTATAGATATCATCATCATTTACAGTGGTAACAGAAGGTTTAATGTGACTGATGATTACTTTTTTAATGGCTTTTTGTTTATTAGCATCAGACATTAATGGAACAAGGCTGACGTGTTTTAGTCTTTTACATTCGCTGTTTTCGGCTCATTTTGGTCAAGAAAACCGTGTTTTTACCAAATTTCATGGTGTTTTATTAACACAGGTGTGGGTATGATCGGCAAAACGTTATACTTAACAGTGTAGTTAGCTTCCTCATGTCACGGTTTCCCTGAATTAGCCAGATACACGCAACTAGATCCGCGCCTCCCAGGTGCTGCAGTTGCATGAAATCACAGCTGCGTCACGCTGCAGCGCGCTGAGTCGCAGGAAAAACATTGTTAAAGATGAAAGTGAAAGAAAAGCCGGGAACGCTTGTGGTCCCTCAGACTCCGGCTGGTGGTTCGGTATCAAACATTTTGCCGGAGCCTATTAGCGTAATTAGCTCCTGCACTGATCTCTCTGCAAGATAAGTCTTCAATGGAGCCATTGACCTAGAATAATGTGAATGTGCTGCAGCATAATGAAGGCAAAAACACATTCAAAGGCTGCCGACACGCTGGATTTCAGAGCTTTTTCAGCTACAGAGGAGCACGTTTTTGTTTGTATTTATGATTTTTACCCTAAATTAGACAAAGTGTTTGCTCAGGACACGGTAGAGGTCATCTGACGGGTGATTTCACACATTTTCCAAGCAAAATGCACGACGGGAGACGGTGGGAGCGGTGGGAGAAGGGGGATCAGTGATCAAACACCGACATGTTTTTTTCTGTCTTTGAATAAACAAGACTTGGAAGCAGCCTCTCCACTTAAACAGCACAAGTCTTCATCTCCCGGCGGAGGAGACACACGTCTTATAATCAGCCAGCAGCACACAATCCAGACATATGGCGCTTTCATTGCTCTGCTCTTGTGTCAGCGCTCATGCAAGGGGTGATTTCATTGTTTTTGCCTTCCTGCAAGAGCGAGAGAGACGGAGAGAGAGAGAGAGGGTGGCTTATAACACGAATAATTAGTGACTGTGATAAATTGCAGTGAGCCCCATCCCAAGAGGCCAGACTAGAAGTCTTACTCAAAGACGACAGCCTTCCACTGTCTTTAAATGAGCTATTTTTACTCCACCAGTCAACAGGCAGTTGGGGGATTTCACCATGTTCTGCTTAGTCTTTGGAAAATACTCTATAATTACTTTGTGGTACATCTGTGCGCAAATTAAGATATCATGTCTAATTAAACCTTGCAAAAGGCAGACATTACAGTCGTAGTATGGCCTCCTGACTGCAGACGTGTACGTTCGCCGCGCTAATATTCCAGCCGTGCATCGTCTCTTTGCCGCCGCAGCAGTCGGTGATTTATTCAGACTCTGCATCAGCGGCCCTCGACTTAACGCAGAACAGTGATGCAACAGATCAACAGTGAGCGCTAATGAGGGCTGCGAGGATACAGATGAGGCGTGGAATTCAGAAATGCGAAAAAATAATTATTGGACCCCGAATTCAGCTCTTTGCTGCCCACAGAAGTGGCCCTCGAGGTAGTTCGGGTGACCTTTCAGGGGGAGGAATCCAAAAATGGATCATTTACGATGAAGAATTATTTTCCAAAACTACCCAAAATACAGCTTTGCATGTTAAAAATCAAGTGATGTTGTGCAAAAAAGACACAGCGTGTGCATAAGTTAGAAGAAAGCCATTTGGGCGATGCACGTCCAATCAGTTAACGTGAGAGTCCTGACATCAGAGCTTACCTGAGCCCATCTGCACACACGGGCCAGTGGACCTCAGGAGGAGGCGTGGTCAGGTGCGCTGATGGTGCATCTGGATTTCAACACAAAGCGGGTCTAGAGCTGATGGCGACGTGTCTTCCTGCTGTTTGAATGGTGCATCATTCAGACAGTAGGATGCTTTTGTGTGTGTGTGTTTGTGTGTGTGTGTGTGTGTGTGTGTGTGTGTGTGTGCAGCAGCAGCTCCTCTGTATCTGCGTGTCTGTGGATTTGCTCACACGCAGTCAGGCGGAGCTGTTGATGGGACTGAGGGTTGAGGCGGGGGGTCCACAAGCCGAAGACCACATACCTGTCCCTCAGCACCGTCTAAGCAGCAACGCGCCAGGTGCACGCACACCTGGCTTTTAAAGGGAGCGGGAGATGACCCTCTGATTGGTTAAATTCACGTCAGGCCCAAAACAAACCTGTGATTAATGACGAGACTAAACACAAACCCTTTGCTCGCAGATTAGACGCCGTTTAACCTGCAAACGTGGAGCTGGACATGCTCTGGAGACACATGCGCTCGAGATTTTGCACAATAGATCTTTAAAATAGTGTCTTATGTGTTCAAATACAATGAATTTGTAGATTTCAGTATTGTTTTGCACTTTACCGGCAACATGTTCCCCAACATGAGCCGTCCCTGATGTCCTGCTGTAGATGTGCATCAGCTGGGAACGCCCCTCAAACCGGGTCCAGAGATTAAGCAGCGAGTCTTTGTCTCAGCCGCTGTTATTCCAACCGATGATTAGCTTCATCTGACATTTGCATTCAGTCCGCCTCTACTGACCGGCTAATTCTATTAATTCCTCCTTTGAAGTGCTGCGAGAGGAACTCCAAGGTTGCTCATCAGAGGGCTCCTTCATCCAGGCACTTTCATTAGTTCAAGCCTTGATGGCTTAGCGAGCAACCCCTGAATGAAAAGAGAGGTGGTGGTGGTGGTGTGGGGGGGTGTTTGTGAGGGGGTGGTGTTGACGTGCGGTGACCTGAGGTTTGGTGGGCTGTAATGTCAGGGTGGAGGCTGGATCGGATGTTTCCCAACTCCTCTCCTGTCTGCAGTCTGAGGGGTTTAGTGTGATTACAGGTATCCTGCATAGATCTGGATTTGACGGAGAGTGAGCGCAGACGTCGCTCCGGCACGCTGCATGTGAAGACCTGACTTTGTTGCCATCAATCTCTTGATGGCCCCAAAACAAAAGAAGCGGTGCAGCAACGAGGTTGATGCAGGTGTCAGGCGGAGGGAAATGTCAGGCTAATGTGCCAACGGCCCCAGGCTTTGTTTTGATTACTGCAATTATGTTTATCCTCTTGTAGCTTACGCCGTGTATGTTTCCCTCTCATTCTCCCCCCTTTGGCTTTCACGTAAATCAATTATAGGCCGGGATTTCCTGGGTGACTCATTGATCATGCGAGTACTGCAGACGCGGTATTACACGCGGTGCAGTACTGCCCCTGCAAACGCGATGCCGAACATAATTGCATGCTAACAACATATTTAATCACCGAGCGTGTGCGTTTCTGCATCACCTGAGTTCATTTGGTTATCGCAACAATTCACTGATAAGCAGCACAAAGGAGATAAATCAGCCCGATCCCATTCACACCTGGGCGCAGCGAGGAGGAAGAACAGAAGGGAGGGGGAACAGCCCGGCTAGTGCCACCTGACTGATGAATACACTCATGCATGTGGACACTTGGCTGGCGCACGGAGAATAACAGGGAGGGGATCTGGCACTTCATCAAGTAGACCCACTACTGGGAAATCGCTGTGCGAGAGCGATGAGGATGATGCGTTTATCTAGCTTCCTCTGTGATGCATAACTGGCTCCGCTGGCCCCGCTCTCGCAGCGCGCAGGATGCCTCCAACGCAGCAGCTCGGATGCATCAAACATTAGATGCTTTTTATTCACCTGACATATTGCAGGAGTTTTGCGTTTGGTTAAAGCAAATGAAGGCGCCGCTGGATAGTTTCCACCGCGACCCCGGTCTTTCTTCCTCTGGCGGGCGGAGCGTGTTTCTGCAGATGTGTCGTGAGGTTCCCGCTCTCTTAATGGCGCCGGCTTAATCTGCCTTAGGTGTGACATAACAACCGCTGCAATCAAACACAGATCTGTGTTTGTGAAATATAGTTGAAATGAGAGGGCGAGCCATTAGAGGATGCAGAGAAATGACACTCGAACACTCCGATCTGTAATGAGATTACAGCTCAGGGCGCATGCGAGATCATTTGTGCGTGTGTGAGTTAATTGGCAGCCAAAGAGCCTGAGAGGGAATGTTCTGCGAGCCCAGCAAACAGTAACTCAGACCCAGGGCAACGCTAATTATTCCAGGCTGCCCGCCAAATTCACAATATTACAGCTTCACAAAGCCGTCTTAGTGCACATGCTCGCCCCGCGTTGCATTGCGTGGCATTGCGTGGCAGCGACTCTGCTCTGAGGTTGACGACGGTGCGCCGGGTGTCCGAACGGAGACTTGCTGATGCACAGTTCTCCTGCAGATGAAGTGGATTTGCAGAGCTTCAGGCATTGTTACCTTCATATCTTCACTGCTACTCACTGAGAGCTCAGTCTCGTTGTGGTACAGTGGATAAATGAGCAGCTGCAGAGGGATTTAAGTCCAACATAGCTGATTTTAGTCAGGTTAAATCCTGACTTAAGCCTCGCAGAGTGATGTTTAGCATTATATATTTACATTTTTAGGTTTAATTTAAACCAAATTATAACAATTTTTCACTTTTCCCCTTTTGATTGACAGCAAACTCTCCTCCATCCCTCCAATTCTGAAAATACCTGTGATCTTCGACTACAGCAATCATTATAGCCAAGCACCTAAAAGGCCCTTTCTTACTGCATTAGCATGATTGCTGAGAGGAAATCTGGGTGAACAGACAATAGTGAGGGGAGAAATCATGAAAGTGGCATAAATATGGAGGCGGGGTGGGGGGGCGGGGGTGTAAGAGGGGGGAAAGAATTGAAAACCCAGCGAGGTAAATAAGATTTGCCTCTATTTCTGCTGATGGCTGTCAGAACACCAGCACTTTAAGCTGCAGATACGGTGGCAGCTCAGGGCGTGTGTGTGTGTGCGTGTGTGTGTGTGTGTGTGCATACTTGTGTGTTTTGGGTTTGTGCATGGCAGGGGCTAATTATCATCGAGGAGGGAGGGCAGGGTACGGTACCCCCCGCCTCCCGCTCCATGCCACCCCTCCCCAGCTCCATCTGACATGCCTGCCTTGCTAATAGAATGGCAGTGGAGCGTGCTTGAAACGGGGGGCTGGTTGGAGAGCCTTTGATCAGCGGTCCCCTGTGACATCAATTAACCATTAATGTGCAGCCATAGAGCAGGAAGATGGAGAGCTGTCCGGGGTCACCTCCGCTCCACAGTAATGACGGCCATTTAACCCGACCGCTCTTCCTGTGCGGTGTTTCTGCTTTTTCGCGTTGTTGATGTTTTTGCAATGAAAGTCGTGCATGAGGAGGTTAACCCCAGAATACTGGACTCCTGCGAGCGTCACACGCCAGAGGAACTCCGCTGAGATGGATGTTACGAGCCAGCGTGCAGAAATGAGTTTGTGCCGTTCGGCGTCTGCAGCAGCCAGCTCCCTGTCTCCCGTGCAGCTAACTGGCTGGGTGCTGAGGCCGTGTACTGCAGCTAGCAGGCTGACAGGGACACGACTCTGCATTACGGCAGACAAACAAACAGTCGTGACATTTTCCGTGTCTGCTGTCTGCTGATGCATGTGTGGTGGCGGCAGTGGTGGGGGGCGCTGACCCCATGGCTTCGCCCTCCCGGCTGCACATGTGAGTGACATTAAAATGGGCACGGAGCGTCCCGCAGTGTGACCAAAATCATAAATGTGGAATGTTTTCCCTGTGAGGAACCTGCATCTGCCGTCCGCCCCGGCCCTGGAGCAGCCCCCTCTCAGTGCCTCTGTCTCGCTCACCCTGTTTACCCTCATGCACTAAGACACCGAGTCTAACTCCTTGAATGTTAAAACGCGCTCGCCAATAATACCGATCCTGACTGTCTCCTCCCTCCTCCTGCTTTCTATCATCTGTCTTACTCGTTTGGCATTGCTGCGTGACATCTGGCACTGGCCAGACATTCCCAAGCCGATGACCAATGTCCTCCCATAACAAGGATATATGGCTCCATTAGCCTGCAGCTGATTATTTAATCATTTCTTAGATGGCTTTAATTGAAATGGTATGATGAATGGTGCAGGGGCCCGCTCCCCACAGAGGGGTGTAATTGGGCCTCCGTCCTGGGTGCCTCTCACTGGATCCATCAACCTCAGGCCACTTCAGTCGGAGGAAGCAGGTAGGACTCGAGCCTGGGTGGGGCGGAGGACGTGCTCGGACAGGAAAGGACTGACTGTTGGGTCCTCTATAGTAAATTACCTGGATGCATGCAGTTCAGTGTAGTTACGCAAATGCATGGACGCATTTCACACCAACCTCTTCAACTAGAAAAGACCTGTATACCCAATTTATTCGTTTTGCCGCTGCTGTTAATTATGGTCGCTGGTTTGCACAGAAGTCGCATTGAGGTGGTTTGAAAATGTTGGACTTTGACACCAGAGATCTGAGTTTGCATTGATCCAACGAGATGCTGCGTAACTCAACACTTCCTGTCATGTGTTTGGAGTCACTGCTAAACAAACCGTGAAAAGCTGCGATCATGCTCAATGCACAAATAAAACGCACGTTTCATCAACATTTCCGAATGATGGAAAACCGAATCCAGCAGCACCGCGGTCCTTCCTAAATGGGTTTCCCCTTTGCCGGCTTTGACAAATGAATATCCACCGCCTGCAAGATATGAAGATATCAAGCTAAATATAGCTAAAATGCCAAGAAGCAATCAGATGTGATGCAGGACTGAACATTTCTAACTGCTTCAGGAAGGCAGCGCTGATCTACAGCCAGTTTCGGTTTCATGTTTTGAAAAGTTTCATTCATCCTGGAGAGGTTTACCTTTTATTCCAGAGCCGGAGCTGAGCAACGTTCCCGGCTCCGCGGTTTGAAGGATAACTGATTGGAGATGCAGGAAGAAGTCGGGGTGAAGACACAAACACTGAAACATCTGCTGGTGGAGAACAACCATCACTCGCGCTTCCTCGTTCATGACCCATATTAAAGTGGGGGGTAATTACAGTTTGAGGGCAGAGAGGAGTGATGGCGCGGCATGTGTTGCTGATATGACGTCGTTTTGCCTCGCCAGCTCTGCTATCTAGCTCACCAAGATTAGTTAGGTCTGTAATCTATTGATCCCGTGGGAACGTTTCTCCATAAGTCTCTCAATGGCTTCCTACTTAAACCCTCATCAAAGGCAGAGGCAACGCGCCCGGCGAGCTGTTTATGTCAATACAGTTAATGTGATGCACTTCACGGCTCTCCTCTCAGACACCAATGGCGGCACAAATGCATATATATATAAATATAAATATCCGTCTGGAGACCCAAATAAAAATGAAATGAATAGAAAGTGAATCCAGGCGTCCGAGGACGGGAGCAGGCGGCGCTCCGGGACGAGATCAGGGAAATGTAAGACAAATCCCGCCGCTGAGCTTCAATTCTCTCGCTGTCATTTCACACACACACACACACACACACCCGTAAACACATCAGCGCCTCACCGTTCAGACAGCCTCGTCTTTGTTGCCTGTCGTCTCCGTGTCTCCTGTTAATGGTATGGATAACCCACGGTGGCATTGTGCACGCCTGATCCTAACTGACAGTAAAAAGGATAAATGCTGCGAATAAGCACTCCGGCGAGCGTCAGCCATGACCTTTGCCACAAGATGCTCGCAGCGGTAGGTGCCTGATACGCATCGGTAAATGTAAACTGTCATCAAACACACACACACACACACACACACACACACACACACACAGTGGGCTTGTTTCAGGGCTGAGAGCGATGAAAATGAGCCAGCAGTCACGATCATAGAAGATGATGGATACTCGACACTTGATCCCCGATTGCTGGAAATGTATTATAGTCTAATTCCAATGGAAAGAAAAGGGTAAACGGTTGTTTTGAGCCGGCTCCGAGACGTTCGCATTGGAGCGTCACCATGCAGGAGGTTTTATATGGTAAGACTGTGAAGGTGCGAGGCTTTACAGGGGCCTCAGAGCTGTTAGATCAGAGATGGATCAGGCAGAAATGAATCAACAACATCCGTCAACTCGCATCCAGATGCACACCTGTAACAACGCTTATGCACCAGCTAATCACGAGCAACATGCACAGACTTCGTTCCCATGTATCTGACTTTTAATAAGAGACAGGGACAAAAATGACCTTTAGCAACATTAAATTACATGCAAGTAGAAATAAAAGTATCGCGCTATCGAGACAAACGTCTGAATGGCTGCAGGTTTCAACTTCCTGTTTTCAAACTTTGTGTGTGTGTGTGTGTGTGTGCACCTTGTCCGTTGCTGGAGAACTTCATAAACTCTTTTTTTTTTCTTTTTTCAGTGATGTAGCCCACTTAGCTTCTCAGCTTTCACACCCACAAACCCTTGCGCACCTTTTGTTCATCTTGCCTTGTTGACAGAGGAAAGAGGATAACAGGACCGACGGTGCCGCGTAAATTGCCCGACTCGCCTGAATCAGGGGTGAAGGTTTGCCTGCTCATCACTGTTGTGCCTTTTCTCCATTACGGGCGTGTTTGCTCCATGTAAGCATCGTCAGTTTACGACATCCCTAACCTGAATCGCACTGCGCGTCCTCACATCCTCCGATAAAGAGGTTTATGTCAGAGAAGACGCAGCATTTAAGCATAAACTCAACCACCTCTATAGGAAGCACCTACTCTTTAAAGGGATGCGTGTCCCATGGGTGATTTCACCCTGCACATCAGAAACACTGCCTTGTGTTTCTTTACTTCTTACCTGGTGCAGGTAGCTTCATCATAACCATCACGTGCATATTTAAGACCTTTTTACAGGCTTTCACTCTAAAATAAATCAGCTGGAAGCATCACGATGTGCGATTGATGAGTTTTTACCAACTTAGACGCACCCAACATTAACGTTAGCTTAGATTAGCTAGCTAGTGCTAATAAGATCAAGTTTGTATTAAATCAAAGAAGTTGAGCAATAACTCAGACATTGTCACCATAATGGGAGGCTCGAGTTAGCACAGCAACAGCAGTTGAAATCAGCAGTCATCTCCCTACCCATCAGGCAGCGCTCCTGCATCAGTCGGCGAGTTTTCCGCCAAATATTAAAAGTCCCGCTTTTACTGTTTGCCCCCGTTTCCCGCTGCCATTATCACCGTTTGTTTATGCTAATCAGGAAATAATTTCTTTTGCCACGTAGTCGTCCGTCGCGATGGAAGAATGTATAATCGCAGCCAATTATGTGCCTCGAAAAGTACATTTCCCACCACCGCCTTTGTCAAATTCAAGCCGCAGCAATCAGAGATAACAGAGTCCTGTTAATGCACGGAGCGATGGTCGGCGCGGGCTAACCATCGCATGGAATACACGATGGCAGCTGGAAATTAGATTAGAGATGTAGCCATTTAGCCACACGGATTTAGAAGTAAGTCAAGAATACACCTCGTTCCCATTTAACTAAAGGGAGAAGGGGTCTGAGGCTTCTGGACGCCGGGCCGTGCAGAGCGTTCGCGTCGCCGTACTCGAGTGGACGAGTTCAGTTTCGTCAGTTTCAGCCCAAACCTGCACGGCACACGTTGCTGAGCTCATTCTGCTGCAGCGGTTCCACGGGGGAGAGCACACCAAATACTTTCAATGTCAAGTCAAAGCGAAATCACGAGCATTATTCTCCACACACGGCATTGACCTACATCGTAATCCCAGTGCAAACACATTAATGATTACATTGTGATAAGCCAGGAGGACGGTGGACACATTAGACAGCGTTGTTATTTTAGCGGATAGGAGTTTACGGCCCATTTATCAGCATGTTTGGTGTCTCTAGGTTATCTCGGACGGAGAAAATGGCTCAATGGAGCCCGAAAACGATATCATTAATTGGGTTTGTTGTTCTTTGGAGTTAGATAATCAAAAGAGTGAGGGCTCAGGTTTTGCTTCCATCGTGAGGGACTCGCCATCGATTTTCTGTTCTTGGTTGTTCTCTCTTGGTTTTTTTGCTGTCGTTGTTGTTGTGAGTTTGCTTCAGGAGCAGATTTTTGCTTTCATTTCCTGGCTGCAGATTGGTGGCTTCGAGTGGCTATCCTCTAATTAATCTGGCTAATCAATGGCTGATGCCTCGGGCACATGCGAGGAGTCGGCTCTCTGAGAATCACCTGTCGTCTCTCTGGAGACGCTCATTGTGTGGGTATTTGTAGCTGTAACTGAAGAATGTGTGTGTTTGAGCCTTGCATATATGTGTGTGTTTGCTGAAATTCAAATATGTGAAACTCATTTTCCAAAAATCACAAACGTTGATGCTGATTCCTGCTGAGGCCTGAAGATGAAGGTATTCCGTATCAGAGCCGTTACTGCGGCGACACTCCATTACTCTTTGCTTTGCATAAATGAGTCAGGATAAATTAGAAATCCAATTTGTATTGTTTGCCATGCTCAGAATAGATTACAAATGTATCAGCCAGCTGATGCTAATTCGACTGGCAGCCTGTGCTGCTCTGACGGGAGGAGTGAGGGGGCGGTGTGGGAGGTATATGCTCTGCTGTTTGTCATCATCTTTATTTACCTTGCAGCCACTCCACGGGCTGCAGGCATATGGCTTATGATAATTAGAGTCCGTATCAGGTCTCTCTCTCACCCTGAGTCATTCCTGCATTGTCTGTGATCCGGCGTTCCTCTTTATTCACTTCACTTTCAGCATGCCCTTCCAAATCAGATAGTAGTTAGATCATTCACATTAGCATATAGCCCAAAGGTGAAAATTTCGTTTCTTTTCTTCGCCTGTTCTTAGTTTTTCTTCCAACTCCGCAGAGAGGCTGCGCGGGGAGGAGGTGCTGTGGATGCGCTGTTTGTAATGTTAATTTTATATCCCAGCGGAATCTGATACAGCAGTTTGATTGTTATTCCCCTCCACATCAAGGACTCACAGCGAGTGCACCGATGTAGAGAGGAAACTCACCGTACGCTGCATGATTTTCAGGGCAAAACATGTTTACGTTCTACCCACCGCTCGCGCTCACATGACAGAATTATACACGGACAGTGAAGGCCTGCTTGTTTACAGCAGCACATTCGATCTCAAAACAAGGGCTTCCATTAACACGACGTCTCGAATCGGAGGCTACAGCTCGAGTGAATATCTGTCTTTTCAGGGTCCCGCTGCTAAAAGCAAGGCTGGTCTTTTGGGGGAGAGGCACCTCCATCTCATAAAGGCCTGTGTGGTCCAGGATCTCTGATGGGAACCAAACAAATTCCAGGTTGGTAACGAGACCTCCGGTGGACAGGAACAGCAAAGGATGGAAAGAATATGGTAGCGACGCGGCTCAGGCTGGGTTTAATCTGCAGAAAGGTTGCTTTTTGATTGGTTAGTTAGGCATCCCTCAACACTAATAAGGTCACAGGTCACAGGTAGATTAAAGGACTGTTTCTGCGTTTTGCCTTATTTACTTTTTCTCTCAGACCATGAATGTGGAACTGTTGCACTGCTGGAAAATCACCAGATCACTAAATCGGCTTCCTGTCGGGTTAATCTTTGCTACGAAGGTGCAGCACAAAGACATTTCAAGCAAATGAAATGACTGTCGTTGGGTGTTAGTCACAGTCAATATAGAAACAAGCTGCACTTGTTTGCAGTTTGGTTTATGCTTTGCTCTCCCTGAAACTGTCCATCTTCTGCCGACTGTAATGGCTCATCTCAAGATTGCAAGGTCTCAGGTCAGGAGATACAACGTGTCCCGAGGCGCCCAAAGCTCCTTCGGTGCATCAAACATCAGGTCCTCTCTCAGCGCCGGCTGCCTGGTGGGGCAGGAAAACCACGGAGGAGATGTTACGACCGGCCATCAGGGCAACTTGTGCCCCGCGGTCTGCTGTCTGGTTACATAAAAACATTAGGGAAGCTGCGGATGAGCCTCTGGACAGGCGCCAGACTGAGCCGGAAGGCAGCGTTTCCCTTGGTTTAGATCATAACCCATCAGCATCTGAGGCTTTCCTTCCTTTCATTCGTTAGCCTCTTGGTGTATCTCCCTGTCGCTTCCCTGTTGCTGTTTCCTTCTTTCTCCTTTTTCTCTTTCCTCTCTCTCTGTGACCTGCTTAGTCTTTCTCCTGCAGACATTCGAGGATTTCATATGAACCAATGCAACCGGGGCTGGCGACAACATGTTCGCTTGCTCTTTTCATCGACGTCTACAGCGGTTATTTTTAGATAAGACACCATTTGCCACATGACTTGGCAAACGAGTTTAGCCGGGATCAAATTAGGACTTGGAATTGCGCACTAATTGGAAATTACAAAACCCAGTACAAGTGTTGGCTCCAGAAGCCTGTCTGAGCATGTGTCACTCTGCTCGAGTGGGATTTCATAAGCATTGTGTCTGGCTTTTTCATTTCTATTTCTATATGAGCGCAGCAGCCAGGCGTTTTCAGGATGGATTGGAATTCAAACCGAACCACATATGAAAACAATTCAGCGTGCCACACGTACAGAGAGTTATGAAAATTACACGGAATATCGGTGTAATGGCATTTCCAGAGTAATTCCAGAGTCAAACCGTTTCCTGTCTTTAGTCTACCGCAGCGGACCAAAGACGATACACCTTGACGAACTGTAGGGACGAACTAGAAACAGTTGTGAGTAGATGATGTTACAAGAAAACACACTGTATCACGCCAGCATGTCTGATCTAAACCGGTGTTTCCTCTTGCAGCAGGTACGGTTTCAGGCATCTTGGCTGGCTTTGCTGCAGCACGTGCCACATCCAGGTTGTGCACGTCTCAATGAATCTCAGCGTTAGGTGGGCAAAGGGGTGCATCTATTCGTTAGAGGACTCTCTAATCAAGCACTGGCTTGTCTCAGGTCAGAGTGTGACCAAGTTGCACGCAGGAATGCGCAGCTGTCGTGCTAAAACACCACCTTTCTGAGGCGGTTCTGCCTTTGCATTTGCAAAGACTGTTTTAACGTCTGTATGATTTATACATGCGCTGCAGCCTCCTTGCTTCCATGACCACATCACCCTGTTTTCCTCTCCCTAATGACATTTTTCTGAGGAGGGGGAAAAAAAAAAAAGTCCAGCGTTAATCTCTGTGCCATATGGGTGGACTGATAGATGCTGCGATGCTAAGTGGCTCGCTCAAACCGTGCTGGCACAGAATAATTATAATTTATGAGGCCAAACCTTCCGATTCATCAAAGACACATCATTACGGGGTATCGCCTTTCCCTCTCATCGGCCTCCTAATCCAATAGAGGAGTGGTTGTAGCCAAACCTGCCTCTACACATGCTATTGTCTGTGTGGTAATGGTCCTGACCTGCCACGCTCAGCCGTCAGCGTGTAGACTGAGGGACTGCTAATGATGGTTTATGTGACACGGTGAAGACGTCAGTCGGACGCCATCAGGACATCCTTACAGTATGGCACCATGCTATAGCTTAGCAGGGGAGAGCTTCCTGTGCTGTTAAGGCTTAAGTGAGCAGACGTTTCACAGTGCTACGTGTAACACATAATCACATCATTACACCGTGTCTTTCAGGTGTATATATTCATGACTTTCAAGCCGCCGAGCCCTTTAATACTGAATTAGTTCCATTTTTTTTCACACAGTTTCATTAAAAATAAAGGATCCTGAGCCAATTTGCAGCTAAATCAGTTCCAATTTAAGAGTAACCACCGGTTCAAAAGCCATAAAATGAGTTGGGCAGTATTTCATCCTGTACCCTGTTTGTCACAACAAAGTGAAACAGCGGCGCCTGGGCAGGATCCTCATTTCATTCGCAACTCTGCTTTTGTCACCAAATGTTTGTAATTTCTGCATCGAGTAAACTTTGATGATTATTAACATCCATCCCGTCTCATTGGACAACAATTAGGGGAAAACTAAAGTGACTGTCTTCATTACGAGGATAAATCCGCTGGCTGATTCATCCAGGACGCAGCCCAAATGCTGCTAAACACTAGAATAAGAACATCGATTTGTAATTTGTTTTTTGGCCTCAGAATGACATTTTTGCTCCAAACGCGACACGAGCCAAAACGCAGGGTTTGAAGGCCAGAAATCTCTGCAGCTGGGAAAGTATTTATTAAGTCATTGGTATTGATCAACAGTCAGACCGTGCCAATATACTCTGTTGTGGTCTTTTTGTCTTAAAAGGTAGGACAAATTGCGCCATTGCCACTCAAATAATTGTATATCATTCCGTTTCGTCTTCCCTGTGAAGCCGCAGTGTCTGTTGAAGCGTTTGGCGGTGCACTCGGCGAGGACTCCGAGCCTGCTGAATATAGCAGGACAAGCAGAGGGCGCGTCAACGCTCCATATTCAAAAGTCACTGTAGCATGCCGCGGCTGTCACTTACGAAGCGTGCAGGTGCTCAGAAGTGTTGGAGGACAGAGTCTGCACTTGTTCGCCACTCCAACCAGCTTCCGAGCAGGTGCCCGGACAGAAATAGCATCAGTTGGCAGGATATGTATGTCATGTACCAACCTGCTAACCTCCTAACCCAGCAGGTTGATGCCGGGGGAGTTCTAAAGCCTTCCCCGGCTCCACCTCTGTGCGACCTCCGTCTTCTGTCAACCGTCCAAATAAACCGGCAGAGGCTTGAAGGAGGCAGGGTTCACGCAGAAGTTTTGGATTATTGCAAGTTTTACTTTCTGCCTCTTCCTAGTTGCACATTCGACCTCCTGTCGCGCCTGAAACGTCGAGCCAAATTCCAGGGTGAGGTCTCGTCTCAGGGTTTTGGCTCGAATCAAAGAGTCAATCAGCGTCGCTCTGTGGTTCAAAACCGTGGTAGGCGTCAGATGGCACAGTCCGCGCAGGCGTGAGCCCAGTATTGCATTTCATATCAAATCGCGTTAATCTTCTCTGAACTTTTGAAACCTGTTGTCCATTGTAGGGTGCTGGATTCACATTAGTCACAGCAGCACAGGAGCAGGAATGTGTCTCAGCCGCTGACACTGAGTTGAAACCTTATTATCTCAGCCTCTGGTCGTGGGTAATATATGGAAAACATGCAGCTAAGGCAAAAAAAGGTGCGGAGCTGGGACATCGGCATGGAAAAGAGCCTCCCAACCATCCGTGTGTGTCCAATTCAGGGTCCCGTCTCAGCCTGATTGTGTGCAAAGCTCACTTTCATATTGAAATCAGACTTCATTTTAAGCCAGGGGGGCGCGGGGGGGTGCGACACGGGGCCGTGGGCCTGTCACCAACTCAGTGTGTTCGTAAAAAGGGCAACTGCATCAATTTGATTGAAGAGCTGTTGAGAACGTCGAAGGCTTCAGCATTCAGCGTTTTACGCATCAGTGCTTCTTGTATTGCCTCCCCCCACCGTGTTTTTAGCACTGATTACATGTCCCCCCCCCCAGCACCCACAAAATGTCAGAAAAAGGATGAAAGACGTCCGAGGCCGGGCTGTCCTCCACTTTGGCTGCGAGTTGATGTGCTCGGGCTAATCTTCTTGAAGGACAGACGGGTCAGCGGAGATGAACCGTGAATCGCCTCCGCCCCGTCCCTCAGCGCCGTATGAAATAGGGCCTCTCCTTTTGGCATGGCGGCTATATTTCCATGTTAGGGAGCACCTGTCTCCATGGTGCATTTATGAGGCGCTGCACAGCTGTTTCAGACGGACACACGCTTTCTGCATGAATCATGCCTCCGCCGCCACATCTCTCCCTCCCGTCATTGTGCTTTCCGCTAACGCCATCGCTACCGTGGCCTTTTAAATGGAATCAAACACGTTCTAACCTTCTCTTTCACCAGATATAGACCTCACGCTCAGCGCTCTGTGGTCCGCTGGGTGGTAACTGAGTGAGCAGAGTCATGTTTGCATGTAGCACAAGACAGGTGTGGCTTTGGTTGGTGCAGCCTGACGCAGTCGGTGACTCCCAGAAACCGGGGGAGACGAGGATAACGGTCTCCTCAAGTCGGTGACACTCCGGTCTTTTCAACGTGAACACGTTCACACTGCTGTCCACGAGGAGACCAGAGGAAATATTAAATATTAAATCGATTAAAGTGAAGAGAGTCGTGACACCGCCAAACCGCACATTTTGACTGCTAAGAGGAGGACGGCGGCGACAAAGGACATAACGGACGTGAAAAATATGCTTACAAAGGTGGAAGAGAGCGGTTGTTAGAAGTGCAGGAGCTTTGTAATTTCCTCCTGACTCTGTTATCCAACCTATTGTGCTGTCCACATGCGCCTTTAAAAGAAAAAGACCCCATTAAAGCAAAATTGCCCAAAGCTCTCCAACATAAGCTGCAGCATATTCTGTTATTATTCCATCAAATTCACATTTCAGCCTCTGAATGATGAGCGAAGGCCCGCGCGGGATCGGTCACGGTCGCGTCAAACCTTAGAAAACATTTCTGTGGCCGAGCCGTGCGCGCTGCGTCGCCGCTCTTATTGGATTGCATTGTTTATAATGAAAACACGGGAGGCAACTGAGGTACAACAGGCACTTTGTCTTTACCTTTGAGAAATGTATGCCTGGCCCAATTACAGAGGCTGTCCAAGCTTGGGCTCTGTCTCACCCCCCCCCAGCTCTCCTCTCTCAGCTGTTTGAAGCTAATAGAAATTAGTTACCTTGGTAATATGGGCCCCGTCTTGCTTCGGTACAGACCCCGGCCAAATTAAGACTGATTGCATTTATGGAGAGACCACTCTGAACCCAGGAGTAACATTGCTTATGATTTGAGCTCCTTTATTTCATGGTTATTTCCATTTTACCCTGTGGTACTCTGTTTACTTCCTCCATCCTTTTCCATCTACTTGTAGGTACCTTTTCAGGGTTACATTAATGGGGTTCTGTTGTTATGGCTGCATGGTTTGCTCCATCTCATCTTGGAAATAGGCCTCATCAGAGATTTGATGAGAACATACTAATAGGACAGATGTTTGGAGGGAAAATCAATAGGGCTTAGCTATTAGGAGGCAGAGGGATAAAAGGACACTCAATGCCTGAAATAGCATGAGTGCGTGGAAGCAGGCAACTCTTGTGTGTGATTAGCTGAACACTGTCCTCAAAAACTGTTTTTCTCCCAAAAAAATGTTTTTTAATATATTTTACTTTTTACTTTCCCCCAGCTGCAGCAGCCACGTGCTCAGAAACAGCTTCAAACTCTAGAAATGTTTGTTTCCAAACTACCTCCAGGCTGATGCGACACTCAGCCACCATGGGTTTCTGTTGGGAAACGTCTCAGTCAAACGTTCGTCGAGAGTTTGTAGTCGAGGCAAAGGGCCAAATCAGACAGCGTGTGAACGTCTTTGCCTGATTCATCACCAGACAACAGCACGGAGAAACACGTGAATGGATACTTAAGCTTTCCTGTTTGGGCTTGGCGAGCGCTAATCTGTGAGAGCCAGACTCAAACAAAAAAACAGAAACTGCACAGGAAAGTAAATGAACCAAGAGAGAAAGAGAGAAAATTACAGGTGATGGCTTTACTTTCTCAGGCACCAACCAGGACCCACCTTTCCCAACGCATTCCCAACTGAACAGTCACAAAGCTGCAGCCAGCGTCGTCATGCTAATCTAATGTTTGTGAACAAACAGGGCTGAGAAAACAGGGTTTGGGGAACCTTTTTAAAGAAATGTTAAGCTGACGCATCATCATCCATGAAGTCTGCGCCATAGTTATGGTTCTGGAAAGATTGTGATTAGTAGGACAGAGGACGCTAACAGCAGGTTTCACCCTGATCCCGCCTTTCCGACACTCTCCTTGTGCCTGGTTGTTGGATTTGTAAAGTGCAGGTTCTTGTTTTACAGCCAATCATGATCCCCAACTATGGCAGTAAGACTTTATGGTGCGGTATAGCAGCGTAAAACTTTATGCCTGCTGCTGAACGACTTCTTCGGAAACAACAAACGCTGCCTTCACTTTGTTGTCCAGGAAATGTGCTTCCTGCTGAAACCAGGAGTTAAGCCAGCATCTGCTTGGTCATCAGCTAACTGCAGCATCACCTGCCTCAGTCAAACCTCTCGCACAGACGAGCTTTTGCACCCTTCATTTCACCCTTTATAACCTCACGGTTAAAGCTGCCGTTGACTCAAACATTTCCCTCCCCTGCAGCAGAGATGGCTGCTCACTGGGTCCCCATCAGAACGGAAAAACACAACTGGTGCTCCTCACTTACCCAGCGGGAAGCTGCCTTTTAGAAAATGGGTCTAAATGAACCTGAATGCGACGCCTAATTCCATGAATTTTCGCTCTTTTGAGGTCACTTGTGGGCTGGACAAACAGTGTCTATGGCGTGCTGAAGTGAGCCTTTTTGATTAGAAGCCCGAGAGCGAGTGCAATTCAGAGTCCTCGCTGCAAATTTGAACAAAATTCCATTTTTACCGAAATTACGCTAAAAGAAAAAGAAAAATGAATAAGACACTCAAGTCATTTCCTCCCTTTCTTCTCGCGCAGAGGTAATTTTGTCATTTGGAAATTCCTGAAATTATGCACAGGACTAAATGAAGTGTGAGGTGGTGCGCGAGGATAAATCAGAAGGTAAATCAGCTTATTCTGTTATCTTTTCGGTGGAAGTGCCGGAGAGCGTTTTGTCTCATTGCCACTCGCGTTTCTCGTCTTTCAGAGAGTCATCTGGTTTTTAAATTCACAAACACATTTCATGATTAATTTTTGGGGTTTTCATTAATGTCAAGCTTTTAACACTCGCGTTTTCAAGGTCGAGCGTTGCGGCCTTGTCTCTTAAGGAAGCCGTTACATGTTGCATCACGGATTCCTCACAGCTATTAAAAATGCATCTGTTTTCGCTGAATGCCAAATGCTGTGCATTAAAATCCATCTAACATGGACAAAATGCATCGATTGAAGGCCCGTAGTTGCATATTGTTAAGCCTGCTGCAAATGCGCACACTGTTTCCTCCATGTCTGTTCTTCCCTCGCTGCACCACGTTTCCCTTTGTTCAGCCCCGCCTCTCACATCCTGAGCGATCACGGACCTTGGATATCCAGTCGCCTTTTAGACTCCCACCCAGCCCCCAAACCCTTTGATAATATCAGCTAGCACCACTAACATCTCGCTAACATACTCAGTCATTAACATTTTCCATTCAGAGAGCCTGTCAGAGCCTATTAGACTTGTGTCAGAAGACCTGAGAGCATCAGGGGGGAAGGTACCTGGTGTCTGGTGTCAAACCTGTCAACTCAAACCAACCCCCCGATCCGCTTCCCAACTTAATAAATGCAGACAACCTGATCTTCAAGTACCCAAATCAATGGAGCATGGCAAGGTCAACATGCAGACAGCTACCTCCAGTTACAAACTGGAGGAAGTGGTTTGCGAGCGAGTGGATGAGGAGGGCCTCCGCTTCGTGTATTACCGCCTTGATGTGCAGGGTTGCAGGGCACGGATATGATGAGGTCGGTCAAGTAGTGCACTATTCAAACAAAGGAGCTCCAAGGTTGCTCTCAATTGGCCAAGTGCTATGTCTACATGATGGGCTATGATGTTGATTTAGCCCAGAATATTATGTATTAGCCACGTGTTGCTAATCCAACATTTCTTTTGAAGCAAAACATGCAACTTCAAGCTTTGGTATGCAGCTTTATTTTGCATGTATGCAGGTGCAGGAACATTGATGTAATGTGTAGACACATCAGTAGTGTGTGTGTGTGTGTGTGTGTGTGTGTGTGTGTGTGTGGCACATCCTCTTCTCCATCTCTGTCTCTGTCCGCACGGCGTTTTCCATGGGCAAGGTCTCAGCTGTCATTCACTGTGAGGGGTGGTGAAAGGCAGTTGGACGCTCCTTCCTTTTGGCTGCAGCTTCTTTGTTTCCCCAGTTGAAGCTGCTGAATAGCCCGGGATATGCACTGTGATCCTGCAGAGCACACTGCCCCGAGGCGAGAGCATTATCATTCTTTCTTGCACCAGCGTGCGTTTCCCGAATATGTAAAAAGAGAAACTGCGGCGGCCAGAGAACCATCTCTTGTAGCGGTGGAGGCCTGTGTAGTCACTTGTCAGCTACGTATGGAAACCTGATGGAAAAACATACAATGGCACATTGGAACATCTCATCATTTCAGCTTTCCTGCTGCAAAAAAAGGAAAAAAACAGCACAATACAAGCAGCATTGTGCGCCGCGACAAAAGATGAAAGGCGTTTCTTTGCACTCAGAGGAGGCACACAAGCCAGTGGTATCAATAGGACCCTATAATAGGCAGCGCTCTATTTCTGCACTGTTTAGACACCTCAAGTCACTCATGCAAATTGGCAATCGCCAAAGTCAGTGCTTCCACGCAGAGGGGAAGGGTGCACCTGTTTACCCGTGTGGGTTTGTTTGTCAAACATGATGATCTATTTTTTTCAAAGGCAGTCAAACGGAAGGGTGTGTAAAACGTTTGCGCGCAGGCTGATCTGAAGTGAAACCGGGTTCCTTGGATAGTCGGTGGGATTGCTTTGATGCCTGACACGTTATTGTGCTGCGTGTTATTGTATGTAGGTTACAGGAAGCTGTTCCAGAGGCCCAAGCCGACAAGTGTGGAGCCATCACCCGTATGGATTCCGGGGTGTTGCGTATGGAGGCGGCCTTATTGCGTGCGCTGACAGCGATATGAGACGTGTGACGGGCATTTTATTTATAAATTAACGGTGCAACTGCAAGTGCAGAGACTAATAATTTATCAGTGTGAAGGCGTGCTGCAGAAGTAGGACTCCGCGTCCCATGACTGCTGCTGTCAGCGCGGCGCTTTAATATGTATGGCATCTCATGAACTCATCCGGTGTCAGAACTGTTGTTTAGATTCGAGAGTTCTCCACTTTTGTTTATTTGGGACTTGCAATCCGTGCAAATGAAAGTGAGTCGTGTGGGGGAGGAGGGGGCGGGTGGAAAAAATAACAAATGAGAACAAGCGAGACGGCGAGAGATAAAGACTGAGGGACAGAGAGATGATAAACACGCCGAGTGTCGGCGGCGGCGGCGGCTCTGAGATGACCGTGGGAATGGCAGCTGTGGCAGCAGAATAAATTTGAATGCTGATCCCGGTTAATAAATAACTTTGTGAACCGGAGCACCTGGCCCAGTCTCCAGTGCAATCCAGTGTCATGGCGGGCCTGTGCTGATTATTCACTAACCTTCCCATCAGATGAATAGGTCTCCGGCTTCCACGCTCTGCTGTGGGGTGATCCGCGACACACTGCCACTGGCGGAGGGAAGAGATGAGAAGCATTAATATTCCATAGACTAACACAGGCCGGGGCTAATTGAAAGATCCCGTTCTAGCTGAATTTACAACGCCATGTCTTGTGGGATACAGAATGGCTCTCAGACTAAAAGGAAATATGGCAGATAACAAGAGTGCAGAGCCGAGCGAGAGAATAAAAGAAAGTCTGCAGAAACAAAATCAGATTTGCTCCGGAGCAGGACTCTGGAAGCATCTGACAGGAAGTGCACAAAAGCAATGTGGCGCCCCTGTTTCAGATGGACCCCAGATGATATCATGGGAGTGCGTCGGCACAGTGTCTTGATTACAAATGAGGTTTCGCTATTAACTATGTCAACACCCCCCCAGCTCACAATTAAACGTGCCACTCCCCAATCTTTGTTGACTGCAGCTACATCTCTGTTTGATTCTTCTTCCTCGTGCTAATATTCCCATGATGCTCTCTTACTTTACCCCAGGCCACGACTCCTGCTCTGGGGGCAAACTGCGCCCCTGCTGAGGAGGATGAAGACCAGAGGCCTTCCTATCATTAAACTCATTTCCTAAAACAACAGGGCGCACTAATGAGAAATTCTAATTAATATTCTAATTATTTTTATAATTGCCTGTGCCAAGTGATTATGTGCAGGGCCAATCCTTAATTCTGCCTCAGCTACAGATCGGCGATAAGAGCTAAAGTTCATAGTCTCGGTGTTCTCTTCAACATGTTAAACTATCAAGAGTAATTAGAAACTCCTTTGATGATAAATAATGCCCTCACAACTCATTTAGCTTAAGTCTACATGACGTTCTACCTCATTGTGCGCAACGTGGCGCCCGGGGTCATGGGAAAGTAAAAGCGGGAGCTGTCAGCGGGATCGAGCTGTTCTTTGTGTTGGTGTAAGGTAACGATCGGGGATGTGTAAAGGGCTCGGCGCGCCCACATGATCAGAAAACACGGTTTCTCGTTTACGTCTGATTTGATCCAGCCGCGCGTTGGTTTCCTTCCTTTGGCCGTATATTTTCTTAGCAACCAGAACTCAATAAATGTGAACAAATTAAACTTTAAAATCCCTTTTTGTGAAAGAACCCAGCAGCAGCTGTTGATTAACTGCTTTTCTCTGGACCTTTCCTTCAGTTTTGACTAATGCCGAACATAGCGAGGTCTGTTGACTCAAAACATTTGCCAAGCGCGTCGTTTTTTATTAAAATGTGCATCGTTTACATTCGTCTTTTCTCGCCGTCATCTCCTTTTCTTTGTTCGAGTCGATGCACTGACACACGTCTTCAGCAGCAGGAATGCGCAGTGCTCATCCCCATGCATGTGCATTCTCCGCCGTGACACAAACAAAAGTGTTTCGCCTTCAGAAGCATTGCTCTGTGGCTCTGCGAGCGGCCAAAGCCTTCACAGGGCACTTCTGAAGATTAGTTCCACTCTTGGCCGCCACATTTAAACTAAATGAAACCTCATTTTCTGGGCTGCGGCGAAGTAAATGCACACGGGCTTGTTGAAAGACGCTGCTGTGGCCATGACTCGCATGTTTCCGCAGCCTTTTCAGTGGCACATCTTTTTTTATTTTGAACCTGCTTCTTGAAAGGAGGATCTGCACGGCACGCAGATCTGCAGAGCATTCACACGTTTCCTCAAAGAAGCTTTATTTCCGCCCGGCTCAGCGCGATTGCATCAGGGCTCTGTGATGTTGTACCCTGAAAAACATTCTAATATAAAATAAATTAGAACAACATCTTGAAGCGCGCTGCTGCTTGTGAAATAGCGACATACTGCGTGTCTCTGTGCGCCTGAATAGATGCTACATGCTAATGTAGCATATGATAGTGAATATGTGTGTTTGTAGGTTTCTTTGCTGCTTTATCTGCTGCTGCCATGCGTGTGACTGCTGATAAGATGCACACTTATGTAGCTCTGGGGGACTTTGCAGAAACAAAGATGTTAAAGTCGACCGGACGTGATGTTATTTTGCCTGAAGACATTTGCCTGCTGACCATATCAGCCACATACTCACAAGTATGCCCTCCACAGTCTGGCGCAGTCCAGTGAGAGCTGTCTCGCTTGGAACAAATTGCAATGTTCAGTTGTTCGCCAGGCTGGGGGTGAATCACTGACAGCCACAGCAGGGGTCCTGCCTTACCACCAGGCAGCGTGACCAGAACCGTCTCCGATGCGTGGGCTTCTGGAGATCAGATGAGGCCTCTGACCGATTCATCTGGACGTGGAGGGTGCAGAGAGGAGACGTCCCAGCGCACCCCTCTGGGAGAACATCACGGCCAGGCGTGGAGACGTCATGAACCCATCGGGCACACGGCTCCTTCCTGAGGGAATCTGATGATGAAAGATGTTTCAGATGCAGCACGATTAATTCAAGCTCTCCCGCCGTAAATAATAATCATTCTTCGTCGCAGTCTCATATTTTAACCTATATTTACGTGCAGACGGACAAATCTGGTCACGTGACGTCGACCCGCTCGATGCGACTCTGCACCCTCCCACCTCAGTTTGACTAAGCCCTGGCCAGACTTGTGCATCGCTTTGTCAACAGGCAGTGGTTTTAAAAAAAAGAACAGAGGAGATGTTGAACACGTTTAATTTGCCCGCTGTGATAATTCCTCCCAGGTTCAGCTGCGGCTATCTGCTTCGCCGCGAACCGCAGACGTCCCTCGCAGATTTTCCCTTAATGCTCTTATTTTTCCCGTTTCTTTCTGTTTTTTTTCTGCATCCATTCCAGTATTTTTTCGCATTTATCAGGGGACCGTGTGTCTTGTTTGTTGGAGGCACAGACTGTTTTGCATTCGCTAACATACACAGAGCATAAATATTGGATTAAGTAAACAAATCCGAGGGGCTCACTTCTGAATGATATCGGCGAGTCTGCCTTTCGGAGCCGGCAGGAATGCCACGGTCGCAGTCTTTACTTGAGACTCGACACATGAAAAGCGGGAGAGAGGCAGAGGGAGAGAAAGAGTCAAATGGCAGTTTAATCCTCCCTGAGTGTTATCTCGCAGGTGTTTTGCAGACTGTGCTCTCTTTGGAAACTTTGAAATCGGGCCAGGCTTTCATGTGCAGGATAAGGTAGAGAGTCTGTGCCTGGCTGTTTGTGGGCAATAAACATCAACACAACGGTGCAGGGCCGTAGCTCACAACTCCACTTAACATGTTATTCCCCCAAGCTCCTTGTTAGGCAGCGGGCCATGTTGCTAACTTAAAAACAATCCCTGCAGTTTCCTTCGCTTTGTTCCTTCTGCAGTAAAACTGAACGGGGGTGGGATGAAAATAGCATCTTTTGAATTGAGCTTCTGTTTTCCTCAAACAAGTAATCACAATGCGCGACGAGTCGCAGTGGAAGCTGCGGAGAGTTCCCTAAAGTCGTTTGGATCGATGTCATTTTTACCTTTTAGCAATTAGCTCACACCAGCGTCCCGCAGCAGCCGCGCGGGTATGGAGTTACATTTCTCCGGCTCATTCGCACAAATGTTCCTGACTTCATTAGAATTGAACTCTGCACATGGATTTCCTCCCTGGAAAATTAGCCAGATTGTAAAAGCCGAGATGAGAACAGACCCACGGCCCCCTGCAGGCATCCAGTATCGGGTATCGCTGGGTTTTAATGGCCCAGTACATCACCAGACTCCGGTGACGGCGGATGGCCTGGCAGCAGCCGGTTCCCCTGGAGAATGTGCTGTTTTATTGGCCTCCTCAGCGCTGAGCTGTCCCCTGTGCCCATGTAATACAGCAGCTAGCGTCAGAGAGGGGAATGGCCCCCTCCCTGATTAATCGGCAGTGTATGTTTCTTAACGCTAGCTTAGTGCTCATGTTCCATATTTTCTAATGGTTATGGGCACAGTCATTTAGAGTGCTGCTGAGGGAGCCATCAGTCAGGATGCTGCGTGGCATGAAGTGGGCCCGGGCAAAAGGCTTTTCCGAGCGAAGCATGTGCATATGAGAGCGTGCAGAAGAAGAGGGGCGAGCGCAGAAGAAGAAGAAGAAGAAGAAGAACGCAGTGGGTTCCTGTGTCCGTGCAGCATCCGGGAAAAGTGAGAATGAGTTTCGGAAAGTCGTGTGTTTCCACAGCAGGATGTGTCCCCGGGAAGCAGCTCGACCGAGCCGCCCCACTCACCTTCTGTTGTGAAAGAGCCCAAATGACGTTTAGCACCTCTCACCAGGTAACAGCTAAGTCATTCTGACAACAGCGTGGGGCACACATTAGATCCGAGGGAGAGGACCATTCAGAGCACTTGACTCCCCGTGGCCCGGCATTATGGGAAACGGACGTGGGGGCCAAATGAGACAGGCCGTGGAGAGGAGGAGGGTTTTTTCATTACGTTATAAATCCCACAGAGCCTGGCAACTCCAGTGTCTCCACATAATACCCAGATTCAATGTGGCATTTCATAACCGTGCTCTCTTCACGGTGCTGTAACTGTGCTGGCTCTGGTGGAAGGAGCCGCTCTCTCTGCCTGAGAGGTTGGGGAGTTATACATATTAATCAGTGCTTTAAAGATGATGTTTTCTGGATAATATGCAGGCGATGCACCGGTGACATTGTGGGCAACGGTTTGTGGGAATGCCAGTGTTAATGTTGTCATATTACAACCGATTCATTGTCAAAATGTAGAGCTGGGAGTCCTAAAAGGCCGAGTCACGGCAGCGTGTGACACTTTGCAGCACAATCGCATTGTTTTTGCTCACAGGGCAAAGTAAATCCCTGCAAATCTCAACGTTTAACTTGAACTTTGACGCGTGAACCAGTAACAAACTCTCTTGAGTGTTGAGCTTTGAGGCGAACGGAAAGGTGGAGAATCCAATTCAGACTGGGTGTTGTGTTGTGTTGGTACAGTTGTTATTTCCCTCCTCAGGGGAAGTTTAAACTGCACCACAGTATCCAGTCTGAACAGTGATTCTGGTGCAGTGGTCCCACTACAGCAACATCACATGACGCACACTGGCCCAAAAAGCATGATCCACCATACACAATCATGACAAAGGGCTCTTTGTGTCATCACAGGTTGATCCATGTAACCCAGAATCATTGTGACAGTAGAGGTGCATGATTCAGTTACTTTATCCCATGCATGTGTAACAGGAAGGGGCAGCCTCAAACACGCATGCAACAGCTGGTGCGCATCCTCTGCACCAACGGTGCAACTTTACTGGGAGTTCATAGATGCAGTCTCAGGATGTGGTAGTCAGGTGTCTTTAATACATCCATGTGCAAGCTACCGACAACTGGCTGCATGCTCCTAGCTAGCATTTGGGCAGCTACAGCTTATTTTACTCTGTTAGCAGAACAAATGCAACATATGCAACAAACTATAGATGGAAATAAATATGTGACGCATGCATGTGACGCATCCATCGTACCACTTCATGTTATGACCATGCTTTAAGGACTGCACCTTTAGTACCGTAAACAATGTCATAAAACTAGTTTAATCAGTGCAAACTCGTCATGTTGGAAGCTAATTGCTTTAGAGAGAGAGAACAGAAGTGATGCAGTTTGCAGACAGACACTGAGAGGTGTAAGAAATGGATGTGTTGCAGCGAGCAGCGAGATAAGAAAAAGGATGATTGAATAAGATTGAGGGAGGAGAGTGACAGACAGCCAAGTGGGATTTGTACTGTACAGCGTGTGATGAAAATAATAACATTTGAACTGAGCAAAAAGGGCAGATCTGACATTTCAGCGGTGTACGGGGCAACCGCGCACACAGGTTGTACACCATGGAGCCCCCAACCCGCCCGCTTCACCAGCCCTGGCAATCTCACCTTCCATCACTGAAAGCAGGTTTCTACATCTCCCCGCTGTCGCCTTATTTCAGTTTTCTCCTTACTCAGATCAGCAGCAGGAGCAGCAGCAGCAGAGTCAATAGGATTCCAAAAACATTGGGTCCATCCAAGCAGAAAATGCGCCGGCCCCGCTTCAGCCGGCGGTTCACACCGGCGCCCTGCTCTGTGAGGTTATCAGCCGGAGCAGAGGCGGCCTCGGCTGGGGCCTGCTGGTCATCCCGCAGAGCAGCTCACAGGGTTTCGGAGAGAAGACGTGGCTGATGGGTATCTTTAAATTATCTCCCGGAGGCGGCGCCGATGACTGCTCCGGTGAATGTTAACAGCCTCGCTGCTGCCACCGCTTCACAAACAAGCTTCACTCCTCATTACACCTCACAGCTGTTTAACAGTTAACCTGCAGCTTTTATTTATCATGCTAGCAGCGCGGCCATTGATCACTCGGGCACTTTTTTGGTCAGCTGACATCACCTTGATGGGCCTGACTTGATTTTCACCCTTAAACCTTATATTTTGGTTCGTAACTAATCCCGTCAGCCTCAGCTGTGCTTTGTGTTTGCTGCTAATGAGCGAATGTTTGCATGCTAACCGGCTAGCACGCCTGCAGACTGCGGCTCTGTACTTAAAATTCAAGGTGCAGCAGGCAGAACCGCAACACTGCTGCTCGACTCATACTCCCCAAAGCGATGACGGGCTGTTGCAGTGTGTTTTCCATCAGTGTGAATTTAACATCTTTGGATTTTAAACCGTTTCTCGGGCAAAACGAGCGAAGGCAGCGGTTTGAGAGAAAAGCCAAGCAGCATATGAATCAACGGCGAAAACCTTTGCTGCTGCTTCTCGTGTCCGGCACCTGCACGTGTCCGTTTTATTCCACTTAATTAAAAGTTCAGGAAACCATACGTCTTCTCAGCAGGATATGCGGCTCATCTCTCCGCCCTGCCCTGCCTTCATATCCCCCCCCCTCCGTCAAACCATCACTCGTGGTGATTGCCTCGCCTGCTATCTCTGGGCAGCAGTACTGTTTGCGCAGCAGCTCTGTATGTCAAAAAAAAAAAAAAGAGCAGCCTGTTAATTTTATGATCTGTCACACGTCTGCCTTTCTGCGACGGGCAGTGGGCGACTGGGTCTGGACTTCCTTATCGCTCCCTTCATTCCTGTCCACCGCTGCCAGACTGGAGTCACATCACATATCTGGGAAGCAGGAATGAATTGGTTTCCACATGCTATTGAGAACAGGTCAGCTGACAGTGGAGGAGAGCATTTCGACACTGTGACTTTGAATGTAGTTCAAACCGGGTTCAGGGGCGACAGACCGCATCAGCTGTGAGGACTCCGGCTGTCGGTGCTCAGAGTGCAGAAACAGTTCAACTTTGCTTATTAAATCCCTGCATAATCTGCGTTTCTGGGTGTTTGTATGCAGATGATGTTGATCATTCAGTTGCAGCGTAATTCAATTTAACAATGATCCAAGACACAATTCAGGAAATGTAATATCGCCTTGACAGCTGTGATATCCCGTCGAGCGTCTTCATTCACCCCAGTCAGTTTAGTTTCTGCGTTCGGAGAGGGTCGGGGGGTGGGGAGTGGGGGAGTTCTCAAAACAAGCTTTCATCAAAGAATGAAAAAATGATCATGACACACTTCTCAGTCACCGCCCTCCGGGAAATGTTCCTCTTGACAGAAGGAACTCCGTCAGTGTGTGTGTGTGTGTGTGTGTGTGTGTGTGTGTTTAAGTGTGTGCCTTTCGCATGCATGCACGTGTGCATGTGTGTTGTTGCGTGTCCTCAGCAGGAAAATTTTAAGTGAAATTAAGATGAAAAACAATAAATAAAGATCTCACATTCGGAGCAATAACGGCTCTCTGTGCACGGAAAGCTGGGGGGCCAGACACCCGAGAAGCCGATGGTGCATTCCAGAGTTAATGGAGACCTTTTCCACAACTTAAAGCATGTTTATTGGAAACTTATTACAATGTTTGTCTTGTGCTTCCTTGAATCATTATCCAGAGAGGTCTACTGTAGCTTTAACAGATAGCTCTATTTACATAAGGCTATCTCCTTACATCAGCGCAGGAATACAAATTCAGGATCTTTATAAATCCCAAAACACGAAGCACTCAAGTAACCCAAGCTTTGTAAGGATGAATTAGTAATCTTCTAATCAAATCTGCAATCTTAAACAAAGACACTGTATCCGTCTCTCTCCGCCTGACAAACACAGAGCAGGTGGGCCACTTCGCTATGTAAATCTGGAGGCTGTCCGCCAAAATTGCACACAGCCGCAGAAATGAGGAGGGAGGCTTTGTCTTGGAGGAAAACACAGACACAGTGAACAGGCACTTCAAAGCCAATGGGCGCACACAGAGAGAGAAGTCTTCACTTAAACGAACGGGGAACGGCAGCGCGGGAACGTTTGCCGTGGATGTCGAGGTGCTGGACGGTGGCCAAGGAGCAGGAATGGCGACTGAGGTTCGCCGCTCCGGGTTGTGTTTGCAGAACGAGATGTGGAGAATCAGATCAGAGCCTCGCGACGCCCGCCCGGGGAGCCGGGGTGATGATGTATTAGGGCCCTGAGTTTTTTTTATTTCCTGAGATGTCTGAGCCGCAGTCACCAAGACAACAAAAGGACCCCCGTGCCAGGAAACATTCCTCCTTCCTCCCACTCTCATAGACCGCTAATAGGAGACAGAGTGAACAAGGAAAGCAGCCAATGGAAGGAGAGGTGGAAGGAAAGATGAGAGCTGCCCCACCCTTTCCAGAATAGTTCCCACACACCGGGCTTTCAGTGGGAGGACGGGGCCATTACAGTAGTTTGCCAAGTGTTTTGTTTGGATTCGTTATTGCATCTCAGTTTTCCCAAAGCTGCTTAATTGTTGGAGAGCAATGAGACGTGATTATGGCGAGTTCAGTGCGCACACAATCGGAATATTATTTTCATTTTTCACCCCGTGCGACAGGAAGCTTCCTGAGTGATACGCCGCATTGTTCGCTTCTTAACGATGAGCTCCGCACTGCAGCGCCGACCCCAAGCCTCCGATGGTTCTCGACCATGCAAGACTGAATACTGATGCGTGCGCATTTTGAATTGCATTGGATGAGACGTCAAACCAAGAGGCCCCTGTTTTGAAATCACTCTTCCTGCAGACATTGGTGGCGATCACAACGGGGGGGTTCTTGTCTTCGCTGGTGCATCCTATTGAGAAAACATGGCATTTGTGTATTCCCAGTACATCCTCAGATGGAGGCTGTTGCATGTTTGCGGCACTGGTGGAAAGAGCTGATTGTGTGGGGCACTTCTTTAGACTCTGGACTGAGGGTGGCACACTTCAGAGGCCAGGTGGAGAAATGTGCTGCGCAAATAGAGCAGAAATTCTATTGTTGTGGCTAATGACTTTGTGCAGGATTCATGCTGAGAATATGAAAGGCAACCCCGCCTTACCCTCCTCCAGGATCTCTCTCTTCCTCCCTCTCCTCCCCTGTCTTCTCCCCTCCTCTCCAGACAAAGCCTACAAGCTGCAATGCACAAAAACAAATCGCCTGAACTGTGCAGAGGTAGTCAATGAAGTGTAAGTAACACAAAGGGCCAAAGCACATGTGTGTGTGTGTATATATATATATGGTTAACGTATATTAGAGCATACCGTGACTAAATATAGCTTTCGGTGTGTAATAAGCAGGTGCTATCCCACTGGGTGTGACATTAAAGCTTCTTATTATCCCATTATGCCCATGATGCACTTTTCCTGGGTCGAAGCAAACAATTAGCATCATTGCGATGCTGGGTAACGATATTTCCACACTGTCTTAATTAGGACTCCAGCCACAGCGGCTAACCATCAGTGGTTTGAGCACAGACTCCCACAACAGGTGACCATCTGCAGAGTGGGACTGAATACAGAGTGGAATTAAACAGCACAGGGGTGAACGTCATGTCGCGTGGCCCTGATTAAAGACAGTTTGGGTCAAATATGATCATGTTTTTATCGTATGTTGTGGCTAAATCTCCATTTTGTTGACCTGTATCAATTAATACCAACGCAATAAAATAAAAATTCCTAAAAAATGAAGTTCAGAAAACACAAAACTGCAAAAAATGAACATTGAACGACGTCTGATTTACCCGAACACAAGCTAAAATGCTGAAAATCCACCTAAGCATCTCAGCTTAGTGTCAAATTATAATAAATCTTATATATATATTATAATATTTGATGCACACTGCATTAAATAAGTACTGATGCACTGCAGTTCTCGGGAAACATCCCCACACACGTGCACATTGACTCTACACAACACGCTACCGTACACCCCAAACCTGCGTGACCTCCTTTTCTGTGACAAGTAAAAGAAAAGCACCAGAGGCAACAGGGGGAGGCTGTCATTACATCGGGTGGGGTGTTGCTTTTGATTTGGAGGAAATAGGTTCTGCATTAATGGAGTCGTTCCCTGGCTCGTCTCCTGCTTCAAAAGAGGGTGAAACAATGGCGGGGAAATGATAGCCGCGAGCGCCGTCTACACGCAGGAACTGTGATGGCTATACATTATGGTACAGACCCGTGGTCATGATATAGAGGTGCTTATTTTGCCAAATTCAAAACGCGAGTCGGTTGATAACGATGCCATCAGTGGGAACCGTAACCTTGCATGAATATGAGCAGAACACCATGTTTATATTAATGAAATATTTACAGGGATGCAGCCTCGGGTTTCCAGGTATCACCTTGAAACGTTACATATACCACACCCAGAACAGAGCATGGCAAAATGTCAGTATTGCAGAATAACATAGTGCAGGACAGCGTGCAGGATAGTGTGCAGTAATGCTGTACAGTGGGAAGTTCAGCAAGTTGCGCAGCTCTTCACAAACTCTTAGCTGAAAGTGCGATCGGCAGCCGAGTCTTAAAGCAAAAGCTAAATGTGTACGTTTCCATATAAAACCCCACGCTCGAGTAACGGCTGTGTCTGTATACAGTGCTCTGCTGTTCGCTGTGGTTTAAAAGCATCCGCGGCCTCTAATTGGAGAGTTTTTGCAATGCAAGGACACAGATGAGCGGTGATGATAATCAAGCCTAAATTAGCGCAGGGCTGCAGTAACAGGTGCTGAGCTCTCAAATGCAGATATGAGGGTTAGCAATGCTAACCGTATTGATTAGCGGCTAGCACTTGGTGCCACACAATCAGCATTGCGTGCACCGTTGGAATTAGCCACATCTGCATCCACTCCTCGGCTGTGCAACGTGGTCAACTAATCATCATCACAGACCATTCAAACTTCTGGGAGAGGGCTCTGATTGCCGTGGAGAGTCGCATCTTCGACGGCGTCAAGTTCGCAGAGTTTGAAGAACGTCTTCGACGATTTAGGGTGTTTGAGATTTGCCATTTGTGTTTGTTGTTTGTTTGGTTGCGTGGAGCACTTCAGTGTCTTACAGATGTAGCTCTCAGTATTTAGGTCATTGAGCGAAAGTGTTTCTCGGGTTATTTCGGTTAGCATCTTGAGCGCTCGTTGCTAATTTTACGCACCACACATCAAAGACATTGCTTAGAAATCAAACAGCCTGGCAATGCTTTCTTTTTACTTCGAGTGTCCTCAGGAGCCGTCCCTTCCTGTTCTCTCTTCAGCTGTTCTGGCTACAGCTCGTCTGTTCCTTCGAGACAAATCGTTTTTGCCACTGCTGCTACAACCACAGACACCCAAATGTCAGTTCAATCCAGCTGTGCTAAATTTACTGCAATACTATCGGTAACATGTCAAAATTCTGGTACCATGACCACGTTAGAAGCCTGACCTTTTAAAATTCATATGAGCTTCCTCGTCTCTGCATAGAGAGGCTTTCTCTCTGTGAAAATGGAGATGGTACAAAAGAACGGAGGAGGAGAGGGAGGGAGACGAGGACCACCTGAGACAGAGGGTCTCTTATGTGGGGGAAGACAACAGAGGTGTAATGAGGATCGTGATAGACATCAGCCGGGAGTCATGTAACATCATTTGAGGAGCTGAGAGAGAGGAGAGGAGCAGGCCTGAGACAAAGGACGGGACATGAAATAAGCAGGGAAAGGCAGATCCTACGCCTGACGCTGCTGGTCTGATTTATTCCCCTCTTTCTCTTGTTTATAGCAGCACAAGCCTTCGCCCCGGAAGATGCAAAGCAGCCCAACTGCACACTGCATGCTGTTCTTAACAACTGGGTATACAGGGATGACAGCAGCAGACGGTGTAGCGGTGAGGCTACACGACAAGAGCTGGTGTAACATGAGATGCTGCCACCTCCCCGGTGTACAAACGAGGCACGGCTGCAAGGGAAACAGTGTGTACTCTGCAGAAACTCGCTGCCTCTCGTACCTCTCGGTTGTGTTTCGGCACATTTGGTCGATGCTTATCTCCTACTGTCAAGATAGCTTTCCCCGTGTGGAGAGGACAAAGGGAGGAGCACAGAGGTCGGCGGCAATGCCAGGGGAGCTGAAAGGTAAACCTGTAAGCCTCTGAATGTCCTGACAGGATGGCTGTGCCTCAGATATGCACAGGGATGTCAAAGCTGCTCTGATAATATTTCAGTTTACGTGCAAACAAGTGCATTTTACTGATTTAGCTCCCTCTGACTTGTCCTTGTTCGTGCAAGAGATGCTTTGATTTCATTTTAAGGCAACAACCAACGAACCCAGGCAGATGGACAAAGTCGGCCACTGCGGAGTGGCGGAGACCAAAACGGAGCTAAAATCAGATTTTATCCTGCTACCTCCAAATGGAAATGTTGCTCTGTGTACTGCATAATCGAAAACATTCACCACAATAACTTTAAATGGTAGAAAAGCTACAAAAAGGACTTCAGGTCAGAGTTTAAGAATGACATTCTGGGCAGTTTGGGTTATGATTTCATAGACTTCCTGATATGGTTAGCTAACTTTTTTAGCAGTGTTTATAGTTCCTTAGAGTTTCAGGTCATTACTATTAATAGGAATTGTTGTCAGAACTACAAAAACACTCACACAATGAAATAATCCCGTTACACGAGCAACGTTGTCTTAAAAACTCTTTTTTATGTCTCTTTGCAAACTCTGTGATGTTCAAGGTTCCCAAAACTTTCATCCCAGTGTTTTAACAGCACTATTTTAGGTCATGTTTGTAATGATGAATATGTAAATGTTCAGTGTTTACTCTGATAATGCTTATGTGGTTTCATAGATGGTGGTAGGAAACCCACGGAGGACTGGGAGTAACCCCATTAGCACACTGCTGGATAACCATGCAGAGGCCCAGGGGAGGTCATTATGAAGGAGCTGTTTGCTATCTTCATATCTATAATTAACATATGCAATGCTGATTACTTCTTTCAGCGTTTAACCTAGATCTGTGTTTGCACTAGTCTATAACATGAAGAAATCCAAAAACAAACAAAAGGAATCATCGCACAGGTTCCACCGACGCCGGCATCAGTCAACAGGTCGAGAAGTCACAACAGCAAACGCAGGGTTTCTTTCCTCTGTCCGTAAGACCCGGTTCCTGTTTAGGAGTGTGTAGAGCGCGTCTGTTTGGGTTTGAATGGCAGGAAAATGTGACAGGAACGAGCGTGGGATTGTGCGCTATCCCAGCGGTATCCCACATGTACCGCGCGAGCCCTCTGTGACGACCAGCTGCAGAATTCAGTTCACACTTGACGGCTCCGTATTTACACGGGAAGACGGCATGAATAAAGAACAATTCAATCACCGGGTCCCACCTCTGTTTTCATTTCCCCGGCATGCGGCAAGATGGAATGAAAGGAAAGAGAGGAAAGAAAATCATGTGAAAGAAATTACAGCAAAGCGGAGGAATGTTTGATATACACTTGGACTGTGAAGGTAGAGTGCAAAGCCAAATGTGTGTGTGTGCGATAAAACAGGTATGAGTCTTTCATCTGGAGAGAAATGCGGGAGAAAGGGCTGATCTTCCAGCACAATCATTCTGTTTTACTCTGTTTTTCATGCCCAAGAACCGCAAACAACAATTTCTCCCAGTCCCCCACAGCTACCGCTTTGTCCTCATCCTTTGATAACATCATTTTGTTGCGAGACAGTCACTTTGATTTGTGTTCTTTTGAAAAAACAAAAAAACAAAAACCAAGACGAATTCATTGAGGGAACAGGTGGGGAAGTGGTCGCCGCCGGTTTGTGCGTCGCCTTGAGTCAATTCCCAGCCTGTGTTTAATTCAGCTATTGGGATGCAATGGCCAAATGTTCAAACAAATGCCAGCTTCACTTATCGGGGCGCTGCCTCACCCTTCGATATGTCAATCTCTTGCCAAGCAGCTCCCAGACTGGTGAGTACACAGAAGTTTGATTTCATGGGCTGCTAGCCGAGCTTCTAAATAGACAGGCGGCGGTGTTCTCTGCCCTAGTTTGTTCAATCATATCATTAGGTAGACGGTACAAGTCCCAGCGGATGTTTCTCATTGCATATTTAATGCAGTGATGAGCACAGGCAGATTTGCAGATTCAGCTTTAAGTGCTAGACGGTGCTTTGTAAAGAGACGAGGCCTCCTGTGCACGTGTGGATTCATTGTTCTCACACATGCTGGAGCTCATCTATGAGAAGTTTGGCCACAGTTTCTGATTGTTGTAAATCAAACTGCCAAAAATCCTGTTTTTATAAATTCTGTCAATTAATAAATACAAGGTGTTACTGTAGAGCTGAATGAGTACGACTGTAAGCAGCGTGTAGCCGCGTTACTGCCGGAAGAGGACCAAGGTCGCCCGGCATGCTGATAAATGTAATCGCTATATTTTTTCTGTATCTATCATTTCTTTTACGTTTATTTCAAAATGTTCTCAGACCTTGTTTTCGGACTTTCAAGGTGAAACAAAGCTCGCTGAACCCTGGAAACTACTCAGGGACAGTGAATTACTATTAAGTGTTGCACAGTATATACAGACCGCCATGGCACTTGAACACTGCTGCATGCAGGGAAAAGCTCAAACCTCGCTGTCTCCACAGTGGGTAAAATACAAGGCGACGTTGGCGTGAGTCTCGGACGTGGTCGACAACCAGTTTCACGTAGGTGATGAGGTGGTTTCTAAAGTTCTTCGACTTCTGAAGAAGCAGCGTTGCAGCTTCATTCCCTCAAACCAAAGCCAGGTCAGATGAACATCACGCGTGGTTGTGCTTGTGACAAGAGCTTCTCGCTATGTTCAGCTCTCAGCTCGCCACTGAGGGTGTGCGGCGTGGAGTTTAGTTTCACACCTACGTTCCCGTTCGTACTGTCAGCGATCGGCCCTATTACCGTTTGCTAATTGCTCTCAGAGCTGTAGCAGAGCTGTGTTCCTGCTGCTGCATATAAGACGTTTCCACCGATGAACCAGTGGGAGGTTCTTATTGCCAAGCAACTATAGAAAATCCAGAGAGTTTGTCAGCGAGTCGGCAGAAGTTTGTCAGCCATGCTGTTCTTCTAGAGACGCTGATGTGCACAATAAGATGTGGACCTACTTGACTCTGTTTGCTTAGCAGAACAAGTCAGTGTTGTAGGAAGAATAAGCGAGAGTTCACCTCCAAACATGACATCAAAGTAGACACCTTGCATCCATGCTGTCCTGCTGGAAAACCATTTGCGCGGTGAATGGTCACGGTTGCACATGGCAGAGCTCAGCAGGAGTTTTCCCAATCCCGTCAAACACTACCTTATTTCTTCCAAAGCATGAGTAAGTGGTTGCACTGCTTTGTTTTTGTGCTACATGACAAGAGCATAGGTCAGCAGGACGGGTCATGATGACCTTTAGCAAGGGAAAGCTTTGCTACCTCGCTGTGCAGACTGCTGTAGTCGCCCTGAGCTGCACAGTGAGTGAGGATCTTCGTAAACAAATCAAGCTGCTTTATTTGTCCTTGTTGTCCGTGCACACATCTCGCAGTCTCAATAGTAACTAGAATGTGAATGATTTAAAAATATGCGCCGTCACACCTCCTTTTGAATCGTATCCTCATGTGCGTGCGCTTGTTGCGGCGTGTAAATAACTGGAATGAAACGCCGACAAGGATTTTGGCTCCCTATTGTTGTTTGGTAATGTAAAACAGCAAACACGTGCCAGGGTTTCCTGCTGTTCATTGTGTAACGAGCCAAGGCCCCGACAAACATAAGGTACCAGCTGGTCAGCACCCATTTCCACAGAAGTAATTTGCAAATGGAAAATGCTTTCATGCTCCACGCTGATATGCATGCACACACACACACACACGCGCGTAAGAGAAGTCTGAAAGAGCCCGAGGCGGCTTCGATACATCCAGACCAGGGAGAGCAGTTTTGAAGTTGTGCAGGTTTGAGATGTTAATGTTTTCCAGGTTGAGTCCGGGTGTAACGGGGCTAGCCTGAAGTGCATTGCATGCTCTGGATGATTCTGTACCTGATCCAAAGGATTCTGGTGCTCAAGCGGGGCCCAGAGGATGAAGGGAAGCAGAAAAAGGTATGAAGGGAGCAGAGCTGAAGATGAATGAGTTCAGCGGGAGTTACAGACGTCCTAGTTTCCTCATCTCCGGCCAAGATGTTTTTGAATTTTAAGTTTTCTCAAATCTTTTCTCCTCCTTTGCTTTGAAACTAGTTTGATAGAGGTGAGGAACTAACTTTCCGGCGCTGCGAGGATGAAAACACAACTCTCATCCCACGAGTTTCTCTACAGGTGCGCAGCAGAAGTTGCATATTAACAAAAGAGACAATTGCTGACTGTTTCTTGAGGGATTCAAACAGAGCTTTGGGGCATCGCAGTCTTTCATTAGAATGCTGATCCAGTCAAAATGCAAGCCTGGAAAACACAAACTTGGTGGAGACGGGAAGGCTTGCCTTGTCAGGAGTTTGCATTGATACACCAAAGAAGAGGGCAGTCTCTGCTCGTTCTCTTCCCCCCCTCTCTCCCTTTCTCTTTCTGTCTTCAATTGTTCTGCTCCGTGGCTTCATCAGCAGTTTCCCTCCATTTGAAAGCGTGGGATTATGCAAGAGAGGCAGCATCAAATGATAGGTAACTCACCCACCCCCTCCACCGCGATACCACCCCCTCTCTCTTGTCTTTAAGTCTCCCGGCTGCTGAGCATGTAAATCTGTGAAGCCTGTAAAAACACAACTCAACAGTCAAGTCACTCACTGACAGGCAGCGCTGTCAGCACACACACACACACACACACACGCACACAAGCTGGGTTTTGAAGTCAAGGTCAAACGTACGGAAACATCCAGCGGTCCTCGCAGCGTGTACGTGGGTGAGCCGTAACACAATGGGATGTTTCTGAGCCGTCGGGATGCGATTGTCAGCTTGAGTGTAGAGCAGCAACACTGGAGCCATTGTGCGCTGAGGTTCCCGCGTATGAAAGCTGGGATGAAGTCAGCTGAGTGTTTGGTTATGATGCCCTGCGCCGCGTCTCGGCGTTGGGCAGCGGCACTGAAATGCAAAGCACAGACTTCTCTTTTATTTCGCTCCCGCTTTCGTTTTTTGTCGTCGGGGAAAAATGGAGAGAATTCAGCTTCACTGCCAAAGAGTCTTTATCCGCAGACAGTGAATTACATTTACACTGACAAGAAGTGTTAACGCTTCATTGATTAGCCGTGCTCTGCTCACCCAGTCCTTCGAAAACAAATTAGAAAATGTCCCAAAAATATGAGGAGGCGCTAATTGCACACAAATATCTATTTTGTGCAAAGATGGAGCAAATCAAAGGCTGAATTATGGCCTCGACAGCTCGGTTACAAGTTTTTATGGAGGGCAGCCTAGTTCTTTTCCACTGCGGTGAACTTTTGCAGTGGAGCGGCACTCCTGCGCTCATGAGGCACAGCATTTGTGTAAATGATTGCCAACACAGGATGTGCTCTCGCAGGATTATCTGAAAGAGCCAATCAAAGTAAAACCTCTGACGCACTCTTCTTTGTCGGCCTGTGACAGAACTTGTGAGGACGAAGTAAAGTTGTTGTTATTGACGGCGTGGGTCTTGTGTGCAGTGCCCCAGAAACTCATCTGATGCTGTCAAGCTAAAGCACATTGATTATTGGGTGTCAGCGAGTGAACTGTCTCTGAACCTTTGTGTCTCATCTGAGGCGTTGAGTCGTCCTTTGAGTCATCGCGCTGTCTCTATTTTCTACAGGAACTCACACTGTCCTTTTAGTTGATGAAATCTCTCAATCTCTGCCCTTTAAAGGATTCGGTTCAATATCTTTTCCAGACTGCAGAACTTTCTGATCCCGGGATTAAAGCCGGCTGAGTTTGTGCCGCTTGCAGCTCATAGATCCAACAAAACCAGTATTTCTATCATGCATTTTTCACAGATGATTTAATTATTCATTCGAGCAGCGCCGAGTTATTTCACCATTGATCTGTTCTTGGTGTAGTGATAAGAATTACCCATCTAGATTCCCCATTATACAATCAGTGTCTGTTCCCCCGACAGTATTCCCTGCCATCTGTGTTTTCTAATTAGTGATTGCCAGCATTGAACCTATTAGTGATGCAATGCAGGACCTCTTGTTTCATTGATATACCTGTTGATTATCCCCCCGGCTTGCCTGTAATCCATTAAACACATTGTTTACTTTGCCCATGCAAATAGATCCGCTCTTACATCATGTGCGTGTGCTGAAATATTTCGCCCCATTTAATAACGCTATTAAACTTTACTGTGCAATGAAAAGACTGTACTCACAGCCATTAGTGGCAGTGCAGGAAACCAAGTGTGCTGTAATTTGCACCGCATTATCGCCTCCGCTGCATTTTACTGTTAATATAATGACCCAATGTGGTGGACAGCTTAATACTTTGGGTTTAGATACACGAGGTATTATTCCACAATAAAGGTCTGAGTGCAGATTGATGTTCGGCGCTTGTACGTCTGTGCATCGGCCGCGCAGGTGTCTATAAAGAACCTGGCTGAACAGTATTTTTCTTTGTTAATGAGCGAGGTTTGTACCATTTGCCGGGACGTTTGAAAACCCGTACCCCGCCACAACACGCTCAGCGGGAGATACGCCACAAGGAGCGGTGCTTAATGAAATCCCTCGGTTGATTCCTCTACAGAGCCGAGTGATAAAACACCACATCCTCTTCCCGTGTGTGAGTGTCACCCTGCATTACTCCTCGGTGGTTGCACAGCAAACCAAACACGCTCAAGTCATGCCTGCGCAGCCCGCTAACCAATCTGCCCAGCAACATCTTATCCAAGGCATGACACATAGATGCGGGGGGGAGGTGCTGGTGAATGGTAGGGTGGGTGGTCTTCATGGACAGCAGGGGGGACAGTGTCACGGGGTGTGAGGGGGGTCTTGAGCGAAGGCACTATCTGGAGAACGCAGGGTTATTAAAACGTAGCCTGGTCGTAGGGACTGGTAGCAACAAAGCTGCTCACCTAATCTTGCATGTGCAGGGTTCTCTGGGAAGTGGCTGGGCGTTTTGGGGAGTTAAAGGCTAAATTAATGCTTCCCTGGCTGTTTTTGGTGAGCTGATGTGCAGCCCCGTACAAATGGGAGAACAGACCGAGGCTCACAGGGGTTAGGAGATGCAATTTCGAGGCCTTGTGAAAGGTGATTGGTCACGACGATGCACAAAGACGAATTCTGTGATTTCAGAAGCGAACCTTCTCGTTGCTCTGTCACAAAGTAAATGAAGGACTCCTCATTGTTGGAAACTTTAGCTTTGATCTCGCTACTTCATGAAATGATTTGCAAGTGCCACGATAGAGATTGGTGACATGATGATGAATATAACGGATTTCCTGTGAAGATCCACACTGTTGAGTTAGGGTTTGGCAGTTAGCAGGTCAGCTCAACCACGTCACCTCAAAACTGAACAGTGTGTATTCCTTTGTTATAAATGCTTACATTACTCAATCATAAGACGCAAATGCACCTGGCTCTGCAGTGAGGCTGCAGTGGGTCAGGGGTGTTAAAAAGGGGGGAAGGGCACGTGGGGGCAAGCAGTTGGTTCAACCACGATAAGGAAAGCCAATACTGTAAGAGGGAGACGGAGAGGACAAGAGAGATAAAGACCTGCGATGACTTATTCCATAAAGGACAGACTGGTGAGCCACACATCCATTGGTCTGGGAGTGGGTGCTGGGGTGATGGACGTCCGTGGTGGACGTCCACATTATTGTTCTGGCAGAGCAATCTTCTCCAATCTTGGCAGCGCGTAATGGAGGCACGCGAGATGCCAGGTGCTCCACTCGGGAAGGCACGGCCACACGGCAGAGCGAATTGGATGAACCTTTTATTGTTTGGCCCGCGCCGGGCTGCGTTACCGCTGTAGGACCCGACTGTTTGCAAAGAGAGAGATCGAAACGGACAAAGAGGGGAAGAGGGTGTAGAGACTAAACAAGAAAGACGTGGCCATCAGTTTTATACATAATAGTATTAAAGGAGGTCAAACATGGCGGAACAATACAATGAGTAGAAAGGCTTTAATTTAATCTCAAGGTTTGTCACAGATATTCAGAAAAACATTTATTACTCAGTCGTCCATTAAAACAAAGTTTACAAGGACTTCCTGCGCAGACGACCTCCAGAGCTCACAGAAGCGACGCTGAACTTCTTAACTGTGCAGATTCGCCCTCGCGCAAGTCAGCTGACGTTAGATTTCCTGCTGAGGCGACAAAGATAAAACACAAGTTGTTAACCCGGGTTTGCCCTTTCTAAGGGTTCATCTCAATCAGGCATGTAGATGGCTCCGTTAATAACGTGGTGATTACGCACCCGTCGTCACTCAGCCTGATTGCAAAAGTGCAACCGACCAACCCGTAACACACACACACACACACACACACAAACAGTGGGACAGATGAAGAGCTGTGCAGGGTGGGTGGGGTGGGTTGTGTGGTGCAAAGGGACTAGTGTTCATCAGATTAATAACCTCCTCTTTTATTAAGAAAACAGTGTTATTGTGTTTGGTCATCTGAGCGTGACAAAACAAGCCAATACACTGACTGGTGCAGAGCTGATTATTGTCCATTATGTTTGTTTGGAGGACTTTGGTCAGACCCAGAAGGATTAGGGCTGATTTAAAGACTGAAAAGAGGGATTTGGAGGAGTGTGTGTGTGTGTGTACGTACAGATACTGTTGCTGCAAAAGTGTGAAGCAAACACTTTGACTCTTTAGAACAAGACCCAGAACAGGGAGCGCGGTGCCTCGTTGCCTGGTGACTCCGTTGCTAGCCGCATTGGCGATACAATAGGATAATGAAATCTCTTGCTGTTCCAACTCTCCAGGCTGCGGCACAAACAGGCGCGAGGAAAAAAAATACACTTCAGTTCACTGTAGCTCGTCGGATTACGGCTCACTTAATAACGCCTTTTCTTTGCGGCGGGAATAATAGCTCGGGACATTACGCGTGAAGAAAGAGTGGAATTGTTCCCCCCCGGCACCTCTGCCATTACCATAACGGTTGTCACGGCGTTGGCGTGTCGTCAGCTCTGATTGATCGCTTTAAAGCTGATTTAGCGGCGTCACAGCTCTGCACATGATAAACCTCTGAAGGCCTCCACCTCCTCGGCGCTCACACCTGTCATTAGTGAGGAGGCCTCTTCCCACAGGGAGGTCACCTGCAGGAAGGTGTGGGGAGAATCTATTACAGCCGCCGCCATGTTCCTTCTCGGAGACACTCATAGACTCTGACCTCCTCCTCTCAGCCTGGCCAGATGTAAACCATCTTTTTCCTCTCACCTTACCTCCTCTCGCCTCCGCTCACCTTAGATTTTCATCTTTCCTTCCTCCTCGCCTACGCCTTCGCTCCCTCTCGTCCATCCTCTCACTTCCCTCCTTGTGGCGAGGTGTCTGAGAAAATCCAAATCACCTTTTTAGACATGGGATTCAATCCCTCACCGGGGTGCCCAATTCACTACGCCGACCTGCCATCTTGACAATTACCGTGAGCGAGGAGGACAACAGCAACAAGGGGAAATACATGATTACCTACACCGAGGTCTGCAGGCTCTGCAGCAGAGAGCAGACGAGATAGAGGGAGCTGCAGAGACTGATAGCTGCTTGTGTTTGACGGAATCGAGTGGGGATAGCGTGCAAGTATTTTTAGTCCTCTGTGTGTGTGTGCGCATGTAAAAACACACTCCCTGTGCTTCTAATTAGCCGATGTGTTCATTAGCTCCATCAAGAGAGTAGACGTTGAGTCAATCAGGGCGGCAGACTGAAACGCGGCTGTTAACGTCCCTCTCTCTTGTGATGATGATGTTTAACTTGCTCCACGGCGCCCGAGACGCTCCTCTGATCATTGTTGCTGCACCCACAGCCTCCACTGCTCGTCGTTCTGCTCAACGAAACACAAAGTCAAGGCTTAAAAATCGCTGTTTTCCTCCTTAACTTCTCCATCAGCGCCTCGGCGCCTTCTGTTTTTCTTTTCTTTTTCTCGCAGCATTGTTTCCTTCCCACACATCATTCATAACCTTGAGGAAGCAGGGAGAAATAAGAGACTCCCACCACTTAAATTCAAAAGAGGGATGTTTCAATAGCATCGGCAGGGAAGAGAGAGAGAGAAAAGAGCGATGTGGCCCTCATGTATCCATGGTTACCTTGGCTTTATTGCTGTTTGTCTTGGGCAGCCGGTGCAATAAAAGCGCTGGGAGAGAAATGACTGGGAAAGGGGTGTAATTGCAGAAGAAGGCCCCGCACACAGGTGTCGGGGGTGGAACGGGAGGCTGGAATTGACCCGAAACCTTTTCTGCTGCCGAACCCTTTTTTTCCAAAGCTATCTGCTTTACAAGGGTCTCATTAGCCATGATTGGACGGCCCCCGAGTGTGAGCGCACGTCATATTTTAGTTTTCCAATTAAGAATCCGAGCTTCAGGACTCTCAGGTAGGCTGTTAAAGAAAAAAAGGGCCGATGTAAAATGAAGTGTCTCTCGCAGCAGGTTCGATCCGGCTCGGCCTCATCTGACGAATAATGAAACGCGGAGCTGGTCGTGCGTGCGTGGAGGGAAAAGAGGAGGAAACTGGGGGAAATGAGCGCTGGGATGCAAAAGATGCCCGTCCACAAATCATTTAGAGTTACCCCGGTGGTCTCGGACAGTCCGCCGCCCCCCCCCCCGCCGCCATTTCTTTGTCTGCTTTCATAATCGTACCTGTGCCCAGAGTGTTAAATGAAACAAAGACGGGGATTCATTCACACCTCCGTGGTCCTGGCGGCGGCGGCTGAGAGGGGGCGGGTGGCACGTTATCCCCAGCGGTGTGGCCGCCGCAGATAGATGGCCCACTGGGGCTCGGGATAGTAGCTGACACACACACACACACACACACACACACAGTTGGCTGCTGGGGCATGGGAGGATTGAACACTCAGGTGTTGTTTGCCACCGAAATGACTCTGTTTAGAAGAGATGTTTGGAGAAAATAGATCTCAGAGGAGGGGTCGGAGGGGTCGGAGCGGTCGGAGGAGGGGGAGATCAAAGGGGTCCGGCAAATCCAACCCCCCCCCCCTTATATTTTTACTATACATCACAGAGAAACATCCCCCACCTCCACCCTGACACTCACATACACCCCTGCATAGATGCGAGGTCCCGCGATGTGCCAGTTGTGAGCTGTATAATGCCACTTTGTGAAGTCTTCGCTCCAGCTGCTGCATGTCATTGACATTTCCGGCGCTGTGGAACGACGGATGAATGGCGATAGCCCACGCGACAGGGAATATAAACACACACACACACACACAAGCAGGGAAGTAGTGAGAAGTGATTGGAGGAGTTAACACATAAAAACCTGCGCTGTCACAAGCAGCTGGGAGTTATTGTTCTGGCGCCGGCTCATCGGGGAGAGTGTTGCCTTTGGGGAAGGACACCCGCGGGACCCTCAGGAGAAAGCTCGATGATGACACACACGGCGCTCATCACTCAGCCCCCACCCCTCCCTCCCGGGGCCCATAACTTCCTGATGTCACACCAACAGTTTCGCCTCTGACAGACCATCAGTCCACAGCGTGAGGGTTGCTCTGCGCCGAGCTGCGATTCTCTTAATTAAAAGAGCTTCAGTTAAAGAGTTTCAATGCGCTGCAGAAATGTGACAGGAAGTACACGTTACAGGAAGTGATTTTGTGATTTTCAAGTGGTTTTATTTTGAGAAATAATCTTTTTTTTATCAATTTGATTTGTTTGACAGTTTAGGCAACAGTAGAAATGAAGACGTCATCAATCTACAAATCAAAACTGCAGAAAACTCAGATGTTTTGTGTTTTAAGTGGAAAGTATTTCAGTTTTCTTTTACTTTTATCCTTTTTAAGTAATGTTCTTTTTGCTCTTTTATGTTTTGTTTTGATAACTTTAGTTTCTTTGCATGTTCAGGTCAATCATTCTCAAAATAAGACATTATAGATCCCGGGGGGGGGGCTCACTCTAAACAGCTGCAGGCATTAGTGCCACAGTGACTGTAATCTATAATATACCATCACAATTCCTTTACTTCAGTAAAATATATGTGTAACTTTCACTTTACCTAAATTAACTTGTGTTCACATTTAATATTTCAACTGATTTCTGCAAAACATATCACATTAGGAGTGAATGCTATATCAATTTAAGCTAGCTGTTGAATGTTGCAGTGGCTCTATCTCGTGCTGATGATTCGCCCGGAGAGCTTCTCTTCCATCGAAGACTTGAGGGTGTCCTCTTGTCAGAGGTCATTGTCATTGTCCGGGAGGTTCACAGGACTTTCTGCAGGACCTTCGACACCTCTGGCCTTGCAACAGTCTCTGGAGGAGCAGGAAGTGGTGCCGCCGCTTGCTGCAGCCTGCTGCATCTTGCCCGTGAATATGTGCGACAATGCGAACCGTTATCAAGGCTAACGTCTGTCATCTCTCAGTCTGAAGGAGCGTTGAGCAAATTGGAGTGGAAAAGTGCCGGTCCAATTATTTAGCAGAGTCTGAGCAGGTGCCATTACCAGCGACTGCATTGATCGCTCCGGTTCTCTTGCAGATATCAAATCAGACAAACATGGGCGTCGCAGGCATACCAATGAGATGATGAAATGTGTCGGCGCATCGAAATGCTCGAATGTGAACAATCGCACAAACTGCACGAGAAATGGCTCGGCTCAATCCAAATAAGCTTCTGTCATTGATTGACCCGGGCAGAGATGGAGATTTCACTTTCAAATGAAATTGAGGCAGGAGAGTGAAAGACGCAAGATGCTTTAAAAACCTCTCTTGATTCATTAAAAAGTCTCCGTCGCCAGAGACGAGGGGGAATGGGATTAATCTGCTCTCAGTGTGTGTGTGTGTGAGACGCAGCTGAGTGATTCTCCTCGTGTCTCTGAGGGGTAATTAGCTCTGGCGTGGCCTGTCGCTGCTCTACAGGCTCCTTCAGTCCCGGGACTCGGCCGGCTGTGTCATCAGAGCCGCGGAGCCTCGTCTGTGGGGAGAACAACATGCAGTGGACCTCTTTCCTCGGAGCCTGAGGGGTCACTCTCGAATAATCAGTCTGTCGGAGCGCGCTCTTTGTGTTTCGTGCTCCCCAGTGATGTTTTCAAGTGCCATCGTTACACATTTCCCTCCCTCCCTTCTTTCCTTTTCTCCTCCTCCAAGTTTCCTTTCATCACCTCCTTTCGTCCTCCTCTCCTTCCTCTGCTCTCCTTCTTCCTTCCTGTTTTCTGTTTGTCGTCCATTATTTTTTCATTTCTCTCCTTTCCCCACTTCCTTCTCCTTCTTTCTTTCCATTTCTTTCCTTCCTTGTCCTTCATTTAGCTTTTGTCCTCTAATTTCCTTCTTTCTCTCATTTCCTTTCATCACCTCTTTCCCTTTCTGTCCTTTTCCTCCTCTGCCATTCATTCTTGTCTGTCCATCTTTCCTTTCTGTTGCATTTACCCATTCAGAGCCCGCTCCAGCTTTCTTATCTTGAGTTGTATTATTGTCCGGTGTGACGCCAGCGGTATCTTTCTCTCCATCTTGTCCTCCTTTTCCATCGTTTCGTGACTCCTGTCATTGATTTTCCACAACAAGGAGCATGAGGCCTATCAATATTTCTAGCTGAAGAATGAAATCAATCGACGACGCCCCCTCCACGAGTGGTTAAAAATGAGGGCCCGCTGGTTTATTATTAAAAAGCCAGTAGCTAGCGCTCACCCACCCATCTCCTCGTGTTCTGCTTGAGCTCGTGCTCGCTAATGGCTGGCCCGTGACCCACCTCGATATACCCGATCGATGCGCTGCCTCATGAGTTTAAAGAGACAATCTAGTGGAGCAAGGGCTGCAGCCGCCGATCTCCCGTCCAAACGTTTTGCATGTGGTATAATCGTGGTATAAACTCTACCACACAGATTTTGTCGACTTGAGATACCTCTGGAAACTGATTGACGGGCCTGCAGGGAACAATGGCGCCACTCTGGCCCTCCCTGTCTCCACCCTGTCCATCTTCTAGCCTCACAAAATCGGTTTAAGCGTTTGTTGACACAGTGGTTTACGCCAGGTTGGCAGTCTCTTCTGCTTCTGGCTGCACGGTGCCAGCGTTCTCCCTTGCTTCAGGCCGTCTGCTCAAATGCTTTCACCTCATCAGAGGTTTCCCACCGACCGGGAGCTCGCAGAGGACAAAAGTTGCAGCAACAAGACAAATAAATCAACTTTACAACAACAAATAAGGTATTGAGGAAGGAAAAGCCTGACCGCAGTTTTGTTTTGCAGGAATTTTATGAACCAGCTTGTGTTTCCTCTTCGGGCCACGGTGCATAACGGTGATGATGACTGCGCTGCATCAACCTCTCAAGTGTTTGCACTCATCAGACAACGCTCCTTGCACTTCCATACACCGGTTCCATTAGCCGGTCTCTCGCCAGCCCGCGGTGCAGTCACGGAGTGGCTTCATTCAGGCTCCATTTTGTATTTTCCACCTGGTAATGGCTTCGCATGCGGATCTAATGGTGATGAACACCCAGGTCGGGCCCAACCGGCAGCTGTAATTACGCTCTGCGGTTGGAGATCCGACACGTCCAGCCAGGTCACCTGACCTGCAGCCTGAACGGCAGCGGCCTGGTAATGTTGGATGTGCCTCAGTCGTTTCATCAGCGGCGCCCGGCGTTGCCCAACAATGGTGCTATTTCAGGCACCTGAAATTACTCTTCATGTGCTGCATTCTGGGTTGAAGTGTTTGTTTTGGGCGTTTGGGGCCATTGTGCAGAGTTTTAACTGGTTTTAATCACGGGGGGACGTTTGTTCAGACTTGGTAGAGGAGACAGGAAGGAGGGATTGAAAGGTTTGGTCGTCGCTCCTCAGGTGCTGGATTTTTCTGTGAAGTCATGTGAATGAATCCCACTTACTTTGCTGATTGTGTCATTTCTGGTTTTACTTACGTCCTGAAAACTGTGATTGACAGGTGTCTGTGCGGATGTTCTCAAATGCACAATACATAAAAAGCCGTTGATAGAGAACACTAGAACCAACCTGAGATCTCTGCTTTAATACAGTGATGTGTTTCAGAAAGCAGCTCCTGACCTTTGCAGAGTCACATCGCTGCACAGAGAGAAGCTCTGTTTTTCTACCAGCTCAAAAATGAATCGCGTCAGCCGCCCTAATTGCCGACTCGTCGAGTCCTCCTTCTAAAAATGGCGTCAGCCTCGAAAGTCTCACATCAGCTGGACTCCAGTCAAAAATGCAGTGAATGCCTGTGATCACTGTGCTGTTTCCAAAGTCAAGCTGGGATTAACCCTTACAGCGGAGCCATGACAGCTGACCCCGTGTGTGTGTGTCCCTTTAAATGTATTATATACAAGCAGGCCTGCATGTGTTTGTGTTTGTTCTGATAAAATAATAAATAAATAAACCGTTTGAAAAATGAGGGATTGCATTTTTTGCTCCAGTGCGAGTGTTTGAGTCACGCTGTGCCGTCCTATTATTGCTCTGTGTGAATGCTAAGCCTCATTAAAAATGTGTGAGACCTTTCCCTAGCCCCGCCCCCTTGGACAGATGGCGTGGTCCACCATTAGAATGCTATTTAGCTAATTATCAGGGCAGCACCCACATCAGCTACCCCACCTCCTGATCATTGCCAAACACACACACACACACACACACGCACGCCTTCTACTTTACTCCATGGCGTGCCTGGAGGGGGGAAAAGGCCAAAGCTGCAGCTTTGCCAGTCAGAACCAACACGACACCACAGGGAGCTTCTTCCTCACTGGAGAGAGCTTAGAGGACCCCGGGATGGATGATGATGGGAACAGGAAGCAGGAAGGTGTTGGCCATCTGGTTGACCTTCTATGTTCTGCTATCGGAGCTCACAGAGTTCACAGTATTGAACCAAGCTGAACTTGGGTTTGTTGTTTGCACGGGTGGTGGTGGGGGGGCTCTTTGCTGCAGAGGGCATCTGAAAAATATAAATATGCACATGTGTAATCCATCATTACAATGGAAACAGGAATAATTGGGCCAAATGCTGCGCGTGTCAGCAGCACAGCGTGAGAAATGGGAATGATCTACGAGTTTTCTTAATGGCTCCTGCTGAGGAGAGCTGCCGCCTTGAAAACATACAAACACCTCCACGGAAACAAATGGAGAGGCTGCGAAATGATGGAGGACGAGCGCCTCTGTCAGAACGACACGTCAGACGCAGACAAACAGACAGCTGACATTTCACACCGCAGTCAACAATCAAGTCATTGTTCATTAGTGGCACAGGGCTGAGGAGAAGGGGGGAAAACTGTCTGCATAATGGGTTTGATGCCAGCACACACACGTCCGTGCACCTCTGCACGCACACACACGTCCGTACACCTCTGCATGCACACACACCTCTGCATGCACACACACATCTGTGCACCATGCACACACACACAGAAGGCTTCAGTCTCTGCAGACGACCCCAGATTGGGAATCCCCATCTCCCTTCACCTCCAGCCGCCCCGGGCCTCCAGGCAACAGCATGTTCACTCATCTCCATCCACTGCATAGACTGAAAGAAGGGGTGTCCCACATCCAGACGGCTCTACATCCCTTAATGACTGTGACATTTAGCTGATATTTACATGCCATGCATGATGCTGAATTAGCATGCCCAACACTAAGCTTCAGATTAAACAAAGCTTAGCAATTACACACAATCTATCATGCAAAGATTTACTGCAGGTGACCCGTGCAGCTTAGCCAAGACATTCACTTAGTCCTGCCGCCACGCGACATTCATTAAAATGTTGCACACACAAGTTATTTACATAGCAGCGAAGCAAAACGCAGTGTCTCTGCAGGGGAAACTTCCAATCCTGTCCGTCTGCTCCGGTTCAAATTGCTCTGCTGACAAGAGGCAAAATATCAATCAGAAGTAATTTCTTCCTACTGCCTCGGCTGTCAGCGCCGCAGTCGAATGTTGACCCTCTGTCATAATACATTTGTTTACCATTTACATCAGTCACTACGCCGACTCCAAAACACTGAGAAATGTTATGGCACCGGCAGCGGGGGAATATAAATCAGCGAGGGCGCGGCGGATCCCGCTCGGTGTCGCACTTCTTCGGGAATGATTGCACCTCAGCAAAAAACAAAGGAGCGGGGCGAGTAAACAAGGCGGCGTAGGGAAAAAGGCAAATATGAAATGCCAGCTCAAAGGCAGACAGACGCGTGAGGTGGTAGTGAGTGCTTTTTGCATTAATCAGGCGACAGTGACGGTAAGGTCCGCCATCAGCACCCCTAATGGAGATGTTACCCGACAGAGCGCTTGCATCAGCAGGTTTCCTCCCAGACAGCCTTGCGCGGCCCGCCAGAGTGCTTGTCAGGGCCTTAACTGATGAGCGTTACTGGCTCCAGGAGAATGAATGTCATCCCAGTCAACACAGCCACGTGGATGTCCCTGTGTATATGTGTCACGATGCATCTAATTCTTGATCCGTCTGCAGACGGCAGCACTGCAGCGGCCCCTCCGGAATGATCTCCCCTCACCGCCAAACTGTGGATTTGCATGGAGCCCGGATAGAAATGTCAGGCCATTAATTGCCCGTATCGCGGCGATTTCGCATTCTCTACACCTGAGGTGCAGCAAGTCACGGTTACTTTAATTGATTTTTCACCGGGTCACCGAGGAAAGGAAAGCTCAAGGCCGGATGTGGACCCGGGTGACATAATTGGCATTTGAAGTTAAAAGTCAAGCTCTGGTGGCGGCGCGTTCCACAGCGGGAAAGTTAATTCAGCCGGCGCGACTGCGTGACATTAGCGGGGATCGTGCGTCGTGAATGGGGAAACTGGGCGCCAGGATGCGATCGCACTCTTGTAAACAGCGTCCGCTCTGCAAGATGCAGAATAGCCGTTGTCGTATCCACTTATTAGACAGATCGGATACAGTGACACAAAACACGAGCGTCAGCCGCTCTTTCATTTTTCCTGTCTGACCACTTTGCTTCCAAAAACACCTGTGTCCACTGTCACTTGTTTGTCTGCCTTCACTCCAGCATCCCTCATGTGTTTGTGTGTGTGAGTGTGTGTATGTGTGTCACCCTTTTCAAGGTGTCTAGGAGCTGAGGGCCCATCTGTGGGTTTCCTCCTGAGCCTCTTGAGAGGGCCACAAAGGGTTCTAATTATCCCTGACCTTCTGGCTCTCCCTCTCTCTGCCTCCCACTCCCGGGCCCCCGTGGCTCACTCAGGTCTCCCCTCTCCCCGTGCACTCCTTCCCCGCTCTGTTTGCCCCCTCGCATGTTCAAAACAACCCCTCCGCTCGGCTCCAGCCGCTAATTGCTGCCATTTCAGAGACAAAGACGGTGTTTGGTGCAAGGCAATCCCGAAGGTCAGTCAAGGAGAAGGGCTCCGATAACACCTGCGTGTCTGTCGGGGCCTGGTGGGTGTTTGGAATCACATTGCTTTGACAGGCACAACTCTTTGTTTCAAGGTGTTCCATTTGTGGAGGAAAGTGAGGCTTCAAAACTGGTCATTAACGAACAGCGAGACGGGGAACGAGCAGGGATGATGTGGGGGGCCTGACAGGACCGCTTTCACTGCTAAAACCTGATCAGGTTCAAGCTCAACAGAGCCTGTGTTCCCTTCATAGTGCATCCTTTATACCGCATGATTACTGTGTGTCACACATCCTGCTGTGAGTACATATTATTTTCATTACAGAATATCACCCTGGCATTTTTAGATAAAACAAGACGAGATGAGATCCATTAATAAACCGCTGCTTCTAATTTGATGCAATAACATCTGTGACTCTTCTGGGAAGGCTCCTGACACAATGTTGATTCCTGGCTGCAGGGATTTGCATGAGCGAGGTCGACCAAAGGTATTGCGTTGGCTTGAGATCCAGCTCCTGTGCAGCCTAGTCAGGGTCTTCAACACCAAACTGATAAAGCTGTGTGTTCCTGCACCAACACTGTGCACAACAAGGCTAAAACAGGAGTCCGCGAATAGCTGCAACATCACTGGATGCAGACTAATATATAAATATAATAGTGTCATTGCATGATGTTGCATTGACAACATTCCCCAGAAAGGAACTGCAGGCCTGAAGCGTATTTCCTCTTAAGTGACGTCCACATATTCTTATATAAGATCTCAGGGTGATCTCAGTATCTCAGGGTGAACGTGTCAATGAGATGAATTTGATGCATTTATCCACAATCTACTTTGTTTATAATTGTCTCGCTGTGTGTAATTGTTAACCAAAGTTCATAAAATGTTTACTAATGAAAGTGAACTAACGTCGCCCCGGTCCTGACAGCTGATGATGTATGGGTTTGGGACAAGGTGAACTCCATTTGTTTCTCCATGCGTGCCGCAGCCGCTCAGAGCAGTCTTGTTCAGTTTATGGTCATGGATGAATGGAGAAAGTGAACATTGGCGGTAATTAAGACCCAGGCTTATTGAATTTCACACTTTTCAAATTTAGATTTATCACCCAGTAAAAGGTGGCCTTGCCGCCTTGCCTTGCCTCATTGTGAGGACGTTGAACCAACAAACAGCGATTAGCACGTGGAATAACTCCTCTAATTAGCCTTGAAGCACATATTCCAAATGCACCCGAACAAGCTCTATTAAACATGTAACTTTCACATGTTAAAACGCATTTTTAACACAAACAAACAATGCAGGAATTTTCTCTCTCCTTTTATTTATTTATTTTTTTCAGAATAGATAATTGCTGTATTTCAGAAATGTCCAGTGAGTAACCCGACCAACAGCATCGCCATGGAGACTGTAATTATGTACGTCCTGATGTGAGGGGTGGAAATAGACATGGGAGAAAGGGGGTGACGCTGTAAAGCATGTCAGTGAATATCAGAGCTTGAGCCCTGCAGTAAATAATGACTCCGCTGCCGCACTCTGTCTCCTGCTGAAACCTTGCTGGTCTCTCAGAGAGAGTTGCCAAGGAAACAGTGAATGAAATAAATCTACAGTTTCATGTCAGAAGGTTGAGGGAGACTTGGAGAAAGCAAGAGAGGAGACCAGGAGTTTTCAGAGCAAATATTCAAATCTGTAATCGTTTGAGTCCTGCAAAACGTGCACACACACACACACACACACACGCAGGATGGGGAAAGAGCCCTTTTATTTTTTTTTTGCAGAGAAATGAAAATCCTTTTCTGTTCTGTTAGTGCAGCGTGTTTCTGCTCTGTCAAGGCGTCGAGGAACAGAACAACAAACTGAAGAAAAGCAATTTTGAGCCACCTTTTCTTTTTTTTAAAAACAACAATAAATCGGGGACGTAACTGTTTCCCCTCAGAGTTCTTGTTCCACGAAAACACAAACTGACGCTAAAAACTTCCTGCGAGTCAGAAATAAAGCCGCTTGCGACCCGAATGGAAACCAGCGGCAGCAACAGACTGGTTGGCGGAGCCTTGTTAGCATCTTGTTTGTGTTCGGTCGGTGTATCTGTCAGTTATCTGCCTTCTGTTGTTTTTTAGTTACGTGCGTGTTTCTAATTGACAAGTTGAAACGCTGTTGCCCCCCTGTCCTTAATCCTCCCCACCAGCATTAATTAAACATCCCTCCCCTCTTCTAATTAACAGAGCATTACGAGAGCAACAAAATAAATCAGCGCTCTGCATACATCCCAACTGATAATGTATTCCAGAGCACTTATCAGGCAACACAATTCTCGTTCCTCTCTCTCTCTCATGTAATTAGACAGTGATCAAAGTATTGCTTGATTTGATAGGGTGCAAAAAAAACAGACTCGCTGTATAAATTATCAAAATTAATGCAAGTCCTTGCTTACAGTTCGTCAATAAGACAAGCATGAAAGAGTCTGAAGGTCTAAATTTAGGCTGTTACGCACTTTGAGTGAAGGGCGAACCTCTCAGAAGTTTCTTTTTATGTGTTTTCCGTGGCCTCTGGTGTTGCGTCAAAGTATTTGGAAACTGTCACAAACAATTTTCTACGGGCGGACTTTTGGTCTGGAAGAGCGGCTATTTGTGGCAGCGATCAAAGACAGAAGCTCCCTCCATCCTTCACTGCAATGATAGCTCTGCTGGATCGCATTTGTAATTTGAACGCTTGCGTAGGTGGGGAGCTCTCAAACACACGAGCGCGCAGACACTTCTTTTCAAAAGCCCACGATCGTGCTTTAGCAGCTGCAGGTTTTTAGCCCGAAACAGTTTGCGATGAAAGAAGTGTCACTTTCTGTCGTCCACCCACATCTTCACGTGGTGGGTCCTGAGTGGGAAACCTGTGTTGCTGCTCGGGAGCGTACGTTTCCACGGTTTGGGGTGTGAATGCACTGGTTTGTGTGTTTGGCATATGTTCAGCATGTACACTTGTTTGTTCTTCATACACCAACGTTGCCTGCCTTGTTTCCTTCAATTACACGCGTACGACTTGCCAGCAAATTCCCAAGTTCATCTATAATGGATCAAGGGATGTTCTTGCTGCTACTACTGGATCACCTCAGTAAGCGGGCCTCAAACAACCCGGCATGTCCTGGCACTTGTCCCAGCGAGGGGAATGGGGACCCCGATGACATGGACGGGGAGCTCAGGCAGCGCCGGGCTGCTCAAATATTGATCAGTGGAGTTGTCTTTGAGCTGGTTGGTCTCAGCTAGTCTCAGTCGCCCGCGGGACTCGGTGGCGGGTTGAAAAGGCCACACAACAAAGAGGGAAAGAGCTCGCAGGCTTGTCTGACTGCAGCCACACGCGACTGGTAGATGCTGCTGCTTCTATCGCAGCAGCAGTCCTGCAGGAAAGAGCATCACCTTTGTATCGACGTCCTGCTTAGCTCGGCCAGATGACGCGTCCCTGAGGAAGGACCCGGGGCGGACGGTTGATCAGTAGGGGTCAAAGGGCCGTAAGAGACAGTTGTGTCTGATTTCAGTGTTGAAGATTTAAATATTTAACATGCTACTGTATTCAAAAGAGGAGGAATGTAAGAGGCATGTCATAGAAGACGCGGGTAATCCTCAAGGTTATCATGAGATATGAATCTATTCTCGTGTTTTAGCTGCATTTTTTAATTTTTGCATTGAAACTTGAGCAGAGACGCCGGAAATTAGATGAATAACCAAGGTATCGCAGGCTCAGTAGTGTAAGAAAGACGCGATGAAGACTTGTTCAGATGCACTTGACTTTGTAGTGCCTGTTGTGCTGGAGACGAAGCATTTCTGCGTTCTTGCACATCACAACTCACTGCTTTGTTTCGCCCAAGACGCCCGAAAAATGAAAGAATAAAAAGAGCAGTGAGGTCAGTGAAGGAACAAGAACCGGAACTGTGATAAAGAGCTTCTTTGGAGCGCACATTTAAAATGGCAATTAAATTGAATTATATTTCCAGTGCAGGTGGGTGCCGCTGTTGCTCATTAGCATCCCCCGAAGTAGCAAATGGGGAGCAAGTGTGAAGCAGCAATGAAATGCCCCAATCTGTCAGCCATAATCTCGTCACATCATTTGAACATTATCACATGAAGGCAGTCGATGGAGACGTGCAGTAAGTTGCATTCAAACGTGTGGAAATTTCAGAAATGTTGCAAAAATGCATTCGAGGTGCGTCATTTCTCCCAGTTCAGACCGTAGGTCCAGACTTCTTGGGGATTACAGGGGCTCAGACATGGAGACGTGCTCCCTGGTGCTGGGTGTAGCAAGATATAACTTCTTTGGCACCGCAACTCACCTGAGTCTATAATTAGTCTATAATTAAACTCAACTTTTTGATGAGCTCGAACTTTTACTTTACCTAGGTAAGCTGTCCAGATGCCAAAGCCAGTCTCGCTCGGACTCCCATCCGTACTCTCAGATCCTATTTGGACGACTGCCACTGATTCCCTGCACGTCAACACAGCATCAGGTGCGTGGTTGCATTTCGACTCATCCCTTGCCCAACTTGAATTTCATCCTCATGACTGCAGGCTGCTGAGTGGCGACGGCTGGCCGAACATCACGGCTCTGCCAGGATCCTGACACAGGCTGCAGATGCACAGAGTGACACAGGGTCCCCTCACCCCACTGGCACCGGCCCCCGCCTGGCCATCTGGTGCCTCTAGAGCAGGTGCCAGTCACTCATCACACCCGCCCGCCTGCCTGCCTGCAAAGACGCAGCCCTCCGCTGAGGCCTTCGGCCCGGCTTCGCAGCTCCCACCTCCTCACCTCTTGTTCGCCAGCACCGAGTTATCTCCTGCCCAGGGCTTGAGCCCATGGGGCACGGAAGCGCCAACACGCTGTAGCTGTTCAAAGTCAGTTTCGCGTACGTGATGTGGAGCTAGTCACTTGGCTTCTGCAGAACAAACGGGGATGTTCAGAATAAGTCATGTGCCCTCAGACGGATTGTCACTTTGCCTGTTCAAGACAAAGAGGAATGTCGGGCGGGGGGGGGGGGCGTGCAACCAGGCAACCAGTCACTTTGTCTTGTCTGTTCAGAGCAAACTGTTGAAGAGGAATAGATGTGTCGCCAGGGCAGGCGCGCTCGCGTACAAACCCTCATCAATCCTTCCTCTGTCAATCAATGTTGGGCTGAAAGAAATCTCCCGGTCGAAGCAGCAGGGGGCAGAAGATGAAGGCGCTGATTTGACTGATGACATTTCAGCGGACATTAGCACTTTAGCCGCCTTTCAGCAAAGCCCCATCAATATGACCGCCTCCTTCTTATAGACAGGCTGAAATGAGCAGCTGTTATTTGTTTGTTTGCTTGCTGACATTTCCTGTGACATGGACAATGCATCAGAGCGGCCATAATCTCTGCCCATATAAATCGCCTCGTTTCTGAAAGGGAGGCTCTGCTCAAGCTCTGACACAAGTTGCCACTAAATCCATTACCCGGCTTGTCGCTTGAACATCAGCGATTGCAGCTGAGGAACTAAATGAAACTTAAAGGACGGATGACATGTGCGTCAAAAGGCTAGAATAATTCAGTTTGTGGTTTTAAACAAGATGCTTATATTTCATTTTCTGAAGATCCTTTTGAAAGCTGATCGCCCTCGTACCACTTCTGTTACTCATAGCCATGCTTTAGTAAAAGACCTTTGCTTCGAAGTCTCTGAGCCACATCAAAACTTCTAAACAAACTAATTTGAGGCCAGACTGTAAACCCGGTCTGTCTGTTGCTCTCGGTGGTGTGTTAGAGGGTTGCGGGGAAGAGGCTGACATGAAGACAGATGTTGTTTGGGCTATGTAAATGCTGGAGTTGTTTAAGGGGTGAGCAGGAAGACAAAATGATAAATGCGTGTCAGTGAGGCACAGCATCCCTCACACAGAAGTCCTCCTCCTGAGCAGGACGCTTGCTGCCTTGTGTTGCCTTCAAAGAGACGAGCCGTGCCAAACAGCACGTTTTGCAAACCGCAGCAGCTCTTATCTGTGGAGTCCTAAGCACTTCCAGAGGTCCTCTCTGTTTCCCTGTCGGGGGTTTAATCATAAACTGGCGAATGTCCTTGTGGTTGACGGTGATCTAAGCCCTGGGTGAGTCACAGATTGAGTTCTTTCTAGCTGACTCCTCTCTCGTGCTGCTGCATTACTACAGAAAGCTTTTGACTTACCAGATGAGCATCATAAAGCCTTTTGAATGGCTTCACCACTCACAAACACACAGATGCAGAAGCCTCCCCCACCGTGCTCAGCAGGAAACCCAGCGAGATACCAGCATACCAGCGCACGTTGCTATCTTCATCTCTGTGCTGCTCTAACACCCTGTGTATCTAACCCACTCCTCTGAGATAAAGGGAAAGGGACCGAGCCCGTGCACACACACACAGTCGCTCACATACCAACACGGCGATAAATGTCACCCCCCCACACACCTTTTAGATAAAGGCAAGCGCAGATGAAAGCCCAAAAGAAAATATAACACGGGGGCTGCATTTGTTACGTTTGATAGCATCAGCATGGAGAGGACAATAGAGATGCATGAGGAGCGCTCAAGAGGAGCATTCACAGCAAATGCATTACAAGGAGAACAAACACGCCACTTGATTCATCACGGCAGCAGCGTCTGCGATTCCCGGCTCTTGAATCTGAGGAAAAATGTAATCTCGTCGCAGTCTGAAGGGCGTCTGCGTGCGCCTTTGAGAAGCCGGCTGGGTAATGCAGGACAGTCGGGGCCATTTGCAGATTTCGCAGATCAAAGTCAGATCAGGTTGAGCCGCCTCAGTGGGAGGTGTTTGGGAGGTTTGGCGTCACTTGGGGAGTTTATTTGTCTGGTTGCAGGTGTGATGAGCGGCTCGTTCTGCAGTTAAAACTATTTAGGAAATAAAAACTCCGAATCGACAGGAATCATGCGCCGTGTGACGCAGGTGGCCGGAGCTTTCCTGTGCTCACTCCTCACCAGGTGATTTATTACTCTCTTAATAAACTCGCTTAACAGAAAATCTAAGAGGAACAAACAAATAACAGAAGTTTGTGTCGCTGAAAGACTTCATGAATCACGCTGACGCGCAGCCCCACGCTCGCCTCCCCCAAACCCACCCCGCGGTTGGTTTATTGAGCGTTTAGACTATTACAACGTGGACGCGGTGAAGGTCATTGTTCCTGCGAGCGGAGCCAAGTTGTTATCAGATGTGATTTGTGTGTTTGCGCCTGGTAGGACTTATTAAACACTGCGAGGTCTTAATGAAAAGCGAGGAGCAAAATCTGAATACAGATCGCAGGCGCTCACAGCCCGAAGAGTGAACAGTCGCTGAACAAAGACCAGTTAATTGGTCAGTCCATTGACAGAAAGTTAATCAGCAGCAAGTACAAATACAAAAATAACAGGGGACATGTGCTGAGGCATTGCTTGGCCAGGTGCAGTCACTTCCTGGAGTCTCTGTTGGTTTCCTTGGCAACCTTACAGTCTCCACAGCACCAAGACTCCAGGAAGCTACTTAGCTTAGCTCTATATTTACCACATTTATAACAGAAGGTGTTATTTATCTCGTCGTTGCTTGTTCCAGACTCTCGGATGTGGGACTGGATGCTGGATGTCTTTGATTACCACAAGCTCTCCTGACTTGTTTGATGACCCACTTCCTGCCCCATGTCTGTTTGGCCCGGTTGTGCTCTCGTGGCGGCAGGGCGGAGGTTGAATGAGGTTCAACTCGGGTGGCCGGTCAGTCTGCTTCACCTCGCTCTCTCGCAGCTCCCACATGTGCTCCTGCTTTCTGTTTGTCACGTGCATGTCTTTTGCAATTTGCATCTTTTCGATCCAGAAGAGTTTGCATCTAAACCGATTAATCTGTCCTTCCTTCAGGCTGTAGAGCTGATCGTGGCGTATTTTCCAGATTTGTTTGTAAAGAAGGTATCTGGGTTGGTGTTCCACACACTAACAAGTCATTTGTTGTGTGATTGTGAGATAGAAAAGAGATTTTAGAGGTCAGAGGCCAACGCTCAAGGTCACCGGGGCCTCACACAACATGTTTTTTGGCTTTGTGATTGTAATATCTCTGCAACGCCTCAAGGCAATACCTTTCAGATTTGGCACACGTCTCCATTTGGACACAATGACGATGATCTGATTAGATTGTTGCGGTCAAAGGTGAGAGGGTCAAGGTCACCGTGACTTTATAAAACAAGTTCTGGGGCTGGCGAACGCGGGTTCTCGGGAACTTCTCGAGGGAATCCCTGCAAGGACAGGAGGATGAACTGATTAGATTTTGGGAGTCAAAGGTCAGAGATCAAGGTCAGAGTCACCTCTAGTGGATTCAATATATCTGGGACGCCCGGAAGGAACTTTATTACATCCGTTTGACTCCGACTGATTGGGTTCTGCTCATCCAAACAAAAAGGTTGAGGTTAAAGCCGCTGTGACCTCACAGAACATGTTCTCGGCCCCGCGGTCGTGATATCTTCGGATCATCTCGAGGGAATCTCTTCAAATTTCAGAACAGGGATTAAATTTATAATAATTTATAATAATAAACACACACAGTGGGGTGTTATAACATATTATTTGAGTCTGGACTGACATTGATGTTGACTGCACTTTGACTGGCTGCTGGCACAGCTTGTTTACATCAAACATGTGAAGCCAGACGCTTGTTATCGCTGCTGGGACCTGAGGACAGTAGACACTGGGCGTTTGATACGTGCTTTACCTTTAACTCTTGTGTAATATGATTTATTTCCTCTGCCTGTGTTTTGTTTTGCTTCCCACTGTCTCCACAGACACATGGAATACTGAGACTCTGACCAGATAACCACGGTTGTACACTCATTCATATTCTCCCTGTGTACTCCCACACGTGTTCGGACAGACCTTACATTCTTGAAGAGGTCAGTGTTGTCTGTGTGTAAAGCTGGAAATCCCAAAGAAAACCCGCTCTTGTCTAATGAAGGAAAGAGAAAACACATTTTTTTTTACAAATCAAACACACAAATGAAAAAGAAATATGTAAGTTTGTGACTAATTATGTTGATTCTGTCACCCTTTGACTTGAGCCTCACCAGGAAGTGATGTTCAGTGAATGAAAGTGACTGATTACCAATGTGACATCTGATACAGTGACTCTTTGCTGTGGATTGTGCACCAAATATGACAATATTAAATGTAGTTAGAAGGCTGGTGTCTTTAACCTCATTGAAACTTATATTTTAGTTCAGCGTTCTCTGCATACGTTTGCAGGGACACCAGTTTATTGCGGAATGCATTTCTCTGCATTGCGTTATTTCAGTTTAGTTTACATATGAGCACATGTTTGGAGCACATACACTAACGCTGACATGTTGGGCTCTACTGTGGACAGTTGTGTCTGTTTGTGCGAACTCCCGGTTGTAGCTCAGAATAAAAACCTATTTAAAATGATTCCTGAGAGTGTTTCCCGCTCTGCCACCACTACGGTTGTGGTTTTGGTAACCTAAGCTTCATCGCTAAGGTTAGAGAACAATGGCAGTCGCGTTTAAACGACTACAACCGCAGCTACAGCCTCCTTAGCTTCTGAGCGCACAGTCAATCCAGGTGCACGGGGGAAAATAGCAGCACACAAAGGAAAACAAGGACACAAAGTCCCAAACACTGAGTTGTGCAAGCTCCCAGAAAGCTTTGCAGAATGCGCAGAAACATGCAGACTGCTCGTTTTCCGAGGTCCCCAAACCACACGGGAGGAAAAAAAAATCGTCTGGTTTTGACAATGATGTTGTTTTTCTGGCGAGGACGCTTGTCCTGTCACAATTATATTTTGAATGAGGGGGAAAAAAAAGTTAGCATAAATAAAATAATGTTTACGCGTAGGTCCCTGCCAGCGGGTGATTGTGGGTGTAAGAGCAATCAGCTAAGAGTCTTCCGAGTGTTGTGTTCTTCAAAATCAGCTCGCCTATTACTTAGAATCCCTTTCATCCCTTTGCATGACAAACAACATCTGCAGAAAACGCACTCAGCAATCAGCTTTTTATAGCCCGATCTCTTAAATAGCCAATTTGCTCTTTGTTTTGCCTCTGCTGTATATCAACCGAGACAGGAGTCAATTTGGTTTTTCCATTTCGATCATCAGCGTCAGTCAAGAACACTTGATTGAGCACGATGAATGAGTCGCTTTGAGTCGTGATATTATACTTTAAATTACATTCCATGAATAAACATCAGTAGTAAACACAAAGAGGGTGGTCTCCGCTCTCGCCGGGTTTTAATTCTCACCTATTAAAATGCATAATCTCCTTTACCTCTTCACAATTGCAGAGAACAATTGCAGCCTGAGAGCCGTCTATTGTATCAACAGTATGATAGCAAGTAACAAAGGCCTAATTACTACCTGCTGGATATGATGAGGAATAATTAGCTCGATCGTGGAGAGCCACTGACGACAAGCTTGCGAGGAGCTCGCTGGTACCCATTAATGCAGTGAAATAAATGTATTATCTCTGATGTTTTCACCCGAGTCGTCAGTTTGATGCAATAAAAGCAAACGGTTTGTTTGTTTTTCCGGCGCTGCACTCGGAAAACTGTTTGACTTTTTCCCCTAAAAGTGAAGCAAAACAGAGAAGCCGAAGACGCACGAGCTCAGATTAATGCCACGGCTCCCGCTGAGAGTCGTGTTTAACAAGGTGCAGCCCTCACCGCCTCATGGTAAACTGCAGAGTCCAGCTGAGAGTTGACACGTGCCCCCCCTTTGCAACCTTTACACTGAGTCATTAAACAGGCATGCACTGCTCCTCAGTCTGCAGCCCAGAGTTTAGAGCATTCAGAGCTGCGAGCTCTGGGTCAAAGTTTAATCCAGAGTGGTGCTGTGTGAAAGCTCCTCGACCCCGGTGCACCCCCCCACCCCCCACCCACTGTCCCAACATTCCTGCCTCACAGGATGGCCGAAGACCGCCGCGGACCATTAGCGTTGAACAAAGGAAGCGCAGAAAAAGACGGGAACAGGGAGAGGGCGCCGAGTGCAGGCAGGTGCATTTTAATGACTGTGTGTGTGAGTGTGTGCATGTTTCCGTGAACCCATGCATGTACAGTCCCTGAAACACGCTGCTAACGACTCCTGAGACACTAGTCTGGAGGACAGAGCTCTTCCCTCTCTGCCTGCACAGTCTCTCCTCCCAGATCCTGTCATACTTCCACAGGCGGGTTTGACAGATCGGGTGCGGTTACATGTCAGTGTGTGGCCGACTGTTTGTTTCCTCTGTGTGTGTGTGTGTGTGTGTGTGTGTGTGTGTGTGTGTGTGTGTGTGGCCACCTCCGTCTCCTCTTTGTTACCCAAAACATGGCAGATAGCTCCGTAATTCAGCGGCGGCTTTAGCGTCTCTCTTTTTCCCCTCCACAGTGTAATTATATTCTAAAACGCTCGCCTCTGTTCCTAATGGGAAACAGTGATTATTTCCCTCGAATTACCAAAATAAGTTATTGTAACTTATAGCCTGCACATTAGCACAAGAAAAATAAGAAACGCAATTGAATTGTGAAGGGAGAGCAGCGCGCGCAGATGAAATATGTTAATAAGCTGCCAAGGCATGAGCGTAACTTCTGGTTAATGGCACAACACTGCAATCTGGCCCTCCAGGGGAGAGAGAAATGAGCATCTTCATCACCCCGAGTCCCCCGTCTGAGAGAGAGGAAAGAGTCAAGCAGACAGACAGCATTAAAAAGCCGGCGAGGAAGACGGAGGGAGGCTGTCCCTGCCTCCCGTGCACATTATCCCTTCAGCCAGGGGAGAGGGAAAGAGCAAAGAGAGGACAGTTTCCTTGAAATGTCAGAATAAAGAGCACAGGAAAGGAAGAACGGGGATCAGGAGTAAAGAAGAGGGAACAGGGGCGCAGGATGTTTGGGGAGAGCAGCAGGGGGTCGGCGTGACAACAGCCGACAGATCCCATCGCTCCCAGCGTCGTGTGTTGCGTCACACGCCCAAATGTTACGCTGTAGGAAGCCCATCAGCCAGCACCTTCCTGTCTCTGCGAGGGTCCGAACGGCGGCGTAAACATCGCTCCTTCTGCTCGTCCCGTCAGAGGCATGTGCGACACCGGAGCCGTGTGAGTGGGCGCGACAGGCGGCTGACACCAATATCCCAGCGCTGTCCCCGAATGATATCACGCGAGTGGGCGGGCTGATTGGGCCGCTGAAGGGTGAATCCCGGAGTCGGGGCGCGGCAAGGTCACGATGACAGCTCCGAGCATGATGCAAATGGAGGAGGCGAGGTTTCACGGCGGAGTTGCAATCAACCCAGCCAGCGTTGATTAAAGCAACACATTTGTTTTGCATAGAGGCTCCAGCAAATGAAATGGCCTCATTAGAGCGTGGTCTGCGCGGAGCTATCAGGGGAGAGCGAGGGAGACGATTTGACTTCCCCCGCTCTTTAATGAAACGTCTCCGGACGGCGCAGGAGAGGTTTGAGCGGCGGCCTGTCTGTCGGCGCAGACGCTCGCTCTGCTCGAGCTTTATTCAAGATTCATGAACTTTACTGTCGTTCTGCACGAGCGCAACCAGACCGTGATTGCATCAACCTCAGATGGTGCACCTGTATTTCAGACTCAGACATATTTGCATAGAATAAATAAGACTTAAGAGAAAGAATGAGACAAAAATATGAAATATCAGCAATGAAAAGAGCAAAACATGCAGTAAAAGTAGAAAATATAAAGATTATACTCAGGATTAAATGCAGAAGTCCATTCTCTACCTCAAATATGCTCGTCTGATTTTCCAGTGAAAAGACCAAAACAAAGCATGGATTGATCCATAATTGTTGTATTTAATGTTGCATAAAGCATTTTTTGTTGTTGTTTGTTTATTTGTCGGCAGCAGCTTCCTTTAAGGTGCCGTTACGCAGACGAACCTTTGGCTTCCAGCTGCTCAGAGCCTGTTCTAGTCAAACGTGCACATTTGTTCAGCTTTCCAGGCTAAATTAAAGGTTAAACCTGCCAAAAAATGAAGAAATAAACCCGACCGACGGCCACACAGAGTAAAAGCATCAGAGACGCGGGCGCTGACGAGACCTCAGCCTCTAATTTCTGCAGTTCCTGCTTCTATTTACAGCCTGTTTGCACTTTTACTCATTTGCGCGTTTTGTTTATTTCACCCTGCAGCAGCGCTCAGGTCGCCTGCGTTCGCCTGCGCAGCTCGTGCCCGTCTGGCTCGTGCCCGTCTGGCTCGTATGTGACGGGACGCCCGGCGTGACGGACAGGGTTGCTGCCCGTCTCTGGAATAGATGCAGGTGATCGCTTTGTCTTCCTTCGGCGCGAGATAGCGGAGGCGTGCAGATGATGATGCACCGCGAAGATTACAATCGTCCCGTGGATGCCTCTTCATTTCTCCCTGCTTGATTGATAAGGGATGTCACCTGTGTGTGTGTGTGTGTGTGTGTGTGTGTGTGTGTGTGTGTGCGCGCGCAGAGAGCTGACACGGCTATTCAGAAGCCAGTAGTTCGTAATTGTGCTGCAAATGTGTTTTGCACACTTAAGACCCAGAATCATAGAAAACCACTTACCCTTCTGCTGAAAACAGAGGAACACACACACACACACACGTACGCTCTAATCATGATAATAGCATTTGTTAGCAGGCCCCGGCTGAAAGCTCCACTGTTGACAAGGAGATGTTGCAGGAATCGGCCTTTACTCGCTGGCTGTTGTTAGAATTCCTGCGTCCGCTCTCCTTAATAACGTTTCATGTTCTGCTACGAGGCGCGCGCTTTGGGAAGATGAAGGGACCCCTCCGCAGCAAACCCAGGCTGGCTAATCAAAAGACTCAGCAGAGCCCTGGAGTTGGAGTCTCACCACCACGTTGGACGAGTTGGACCGGGGAGGGCTAATTATGTTCTGAGGGCTGAGCGGGGGCTTCCCTCTCTCCCCTCACACACACACACACACACACACACACACACACGGACAATTCCTGTTAACTATCACACACCCAGGGCTTGCATGAGCTCTGACCCAAGCTTGTTTACCAACCCGCATCCTGCAACAGCTCCACACTCCTCCCTGTTCACACAGGAGCCCATGTGGCCATCGAGGCCAGGTGACAGATAAGCCGTTGGACCCTCCAGGTCCAGGGCTCTAACGACGCTGACCTTTGTCGAACACAGATAATCGGTGACTCATTCGGCCCTGGATCCCAGGACCTCTGTTGTTTAGGGAGGTTATCTCCATTTTAAAGTGGAGTCTGGACCCCGCAGGCATGTGTGCAGGATGGCGAGCTCGTGTGGCCTTGTTAGCCTTTGTGTATGCAGGAACCTCAAAGCCGGCCCTGGTTAAAGGTTAACACTCGACGCACTGAAACGGCTTTTGTAGTTGTTGACCTCTGCGAGCGTGGATCTCGCCACCCGTGTGAGTGTACGAGCACGTAAAGCCAGTACATTCCACTCAGGGTGAAACTAAACGTCTGTTTCACTGGCGTTTATGTTTGACCCCTGCGCAGCTTCACAGCGACGCATCCGAGATACGATTGCTCCGCAAACAGAAAGGCAGGTGTGTTTACATCCACCAGAACGTGTGTTTACGTGCATGAAATCAGATCCTTCACTACGCCTGAACTCACTTTGGATCACAGCTTACTTATTTCAAAGGACGCAGCACAAACACACCCGTACGTGCCTTACATGCACGTCTGCGGGGTTTGGGAAGCCAAAGGAACCTGATTTCAGAAGCTTTGCTCCCACTTCCACAGCTCGTCATTTCGACAGGTTTGCACCTCAGTGAGCTGCAGTGGCGCCACTGGACGACATGAACAATCACCTGTGACATAAAGGTCTAACAAAATAAATAGTTTTACTTGTAGTTTTTGACTATTTTACACCAAAAACATGAAAACATGATGAGTTTTTGCTTTTTTTTGCAAATTCCAAAAAGTTTGTGAGCGTAAAGTGTCTTCACTGTAAAACCTGTTGAACCAGACATGCTGCAAACTAAACTCAGCTTGAACATGCTGCTGACGGACGCTGCATGAACGCGCAGCTCAAAACTGAGAAATTCATTCAAAAATAGCTGAATTTTGCAGAAAGGCCTCGCGATATGACTCAACAGAGATGCGTTGCCCTTTTTCCTGTAAAGTATAATTGGCAGCGACTTCTCAAAATCAGAGTTTCAGTGACATCCAATGCTGAAGGTGTTATATGGGCGTATCCTGTCTGCAAGATAAGATGAGATACTGTAAGATAAGCTACAACAAGCCCGTATTGAGAAAACCCAGAGATAAAGATGCATGAAGTCAACAAATAAAGATGGGGTCTGTTGAACGATGCAGATAAAACTATAAAAATGGATAAATGCTGAAATGAGCATGTAGAGAGACGACGATGAGCGGATTCATGAAAACAAAACAACATTTATTTGTTGTAATTTAAGACATGCTTGACTGAGCGCCGTCCAGACCTGCTCAGACGTCTCTCCTCGGAGCTGTTTACTGTCATTTCAGTGTCGGCTCACTGCAGAGAGCCCGCACCGAGCTCGTTTCCTCCAGCGCCTGTAAACACGCTGACCTAGAATCGACCGAACCCAGTCGCCGGGGCCGAATGCGTGGCCTCACACAGGTGGAAAGCGGCTTTTGCACGCGCCCGCCGACATCTCAGCGTGTTGCTCTGCAAGTTTGAGTGCAGCCTTTCGATATTTGCCCCAACTCTGTTTTGGGGAGCGGAGTGAAACGCTGCACTCCAGATCCTATCTGTCTGATTTCTCACAGTCCTAATATAACCTCTTCCACATGAGGCTTTTTATTACCGCTCAGGGAGACAAGCTTTATTTGCAAGCTGTTTGCTGTAGCAAATCGTTATTGCTCCGTGGCATTTCAATTGAATAAGATATCAAGTTATTGTGTCATTCATCGGGCCCCAGACGTGACTCCAATAGGAGAATAAGATATTGAAATAGGGATTTTAATAAAGGCACCTGGAGATATGATTCTACCTGAAGAGGGGAGGGAAGACCCGACAATAGTTAGAGAAAAATAGTATTCACAGACTGATAGCTGTTAATCTTAAGCACTCAGAACGTCCACATGCAGAGTTAGAGATTTCACTGAAAGCTCACACACACACACACACACACACACACACACACACACTTTCATAACTTCACATTTCACAGTGCTCTCACGCTGCGATCTGTGAATATTTGGCAGCATTTCCACACGCTGCTGCGCGACTTTAAGGTATTTGTGCATAATTTAAAGCTTTGGGGGCTCATCCAGTTCACACACACACTCACACACACTCACACACACACTGATTTTCTCTTCTACCCCTCGCTGTGTTTCGCTTTGCAGTTAGTTTCGACTTCTGCCACCACTCCACTACAACAGAGATACAACTCAGGCTTGTTCTTGTGCAGCTCGATGTGAGCGAACCCACATTCAGCTGTGTCTGGTCTTGTTAAGGAGCCGTGTTTGACGTAGTTACGACGCTTTAATCTGAGTTCAGAGTTTCAGAAATAAGATGGAAACTTAAGATTAGCATCTGTTTTACACATTAAAGTCAGGTCTGAAGCCGTAGAGTCAGAAACAAAGTGAGCTCTGCATCCAGCTACATCTCTGCTGGCAGCTAGCCTCTGTTAGCATAGCACACCCGCCTGCACTCTGCCTCTGATTGGCTCTCATCCAACCAATCATCTTACCCTAACCAAGCACTGAACAGAGGCCGAGCCTGGGCGGGTTTTAGTGGAAAACAGGTGGAGAAAGATATATAGCTCAAACTGTCTGCTGTGGAGTTGCATTGTGGGAAATGTAGGCAGCAGGTTTTGACCCAGAAAAACAGTAAAAACAGAATATCTGGTTAAATTGTCCATCAGGAACCAGGAACAATGCAGTCAGAGCGTAATGCTGGCTCAGGTTTTATTTCATCAGTGGGAAAAACTGAAGTTTGCATCTTGTTTCCATTCTCTCCTGGTGTTTAGAGCGTCGTGAGGCAGAAACTAGAGTGAATTGGTTGAAATGCTCCTTTAAAGCGACCCGCCTGACGCGTCGGTTGACTGCAGCAAAGTTAAGTCAAACTAGAGAAAAGCCTCCAGGCTGCGTGGCTTATCTTTGCAAACCTGCTTCTGCTGCTGCCGTGGAAATGTTTCACCAGACCAGACCGAACTGAGACGCCTCAAACCTTTGTCCAGTCGCTTTCCTCCATCCGCTCGCTGTCAAAAGCGTGGTGGGACACCCAGCGCCGCGCCACTCGCGAGCTCACATCAGGAAAGCGCAGACAAACAGACAGACTCCATCAGCCTGACAAACATGCACACACCTGCGCACACACACACACACACACACACACACACACACACACACCTTATCACAGCAGCGGGAGGAGGTTTTGAAGCTATGACAAACTGTACAGCCAGCTGAGGCCATCCATGGAGAGCTTCTCTGTTCGGTTGTTTGATGCTGTTTTAGTAATTAACTCAGACAAAAGCTCCAGCAGCTCCCTCCTGATGCACACACACACACACACACACACACACACATTCCACATCTATCCTCGCTGATAAACAAAGAGTCCGGGGACATGCAGAATGTGTCAACAGCATGAACAGCGTCGCTCGGAAATAGTTTCACAATGAGCATGTGGGAATGTGTGGGAATGTGTGGGAATCTGTGGGAATGTGTGTGTGGATGCGCCGAGGAACACGAGGTTTTGATCGTACCCGCGGTATCGAATGATAAACGTTTGCCTCAGATCCTCCTGCGGACCACGAAACATGAGACTCGCGCAGCAACAAGTGGGGTAATGTCATCATGTCAGCACATGATAATTCAGCCTAAACCTGTTGGGAGCGGCCGCTGTAAAAGATCATTTCAGAATAAGTTTGAGGGGGTTTAGAGGCTGAAGCAGGTTTTAAAGCGGTGTTAGAGTGTTACGGCTGCAGGGCTCATCAGATACTGAGTGATAATGGACAGTGGAAATCAAAGCAGCAGATGCAGAGATATCCTCACTTTCAGTCCCGAGTGTGGGCCAAGTTCCAGACGTGCTGGATCCTGCACTTCCCATAATGCAACTCAGCAGCGTGTTTCATTGCACCCGCCTTCTAGACCTGATTTTTATAAAGTTTTACATTAAAAAACATGATTTAATAACAAAAATCTGCATGTAGATGTGATAAAAAGTCAAAACACATAGCTGAGGCCAGAGAGGGTAAATTGAATAGCGTGTCCGTCAGCAGCTTTGATGGTCTTGAGGTTCAAAGGTCACACTGAAACCTTGGCAACCAGAGGTGACGGAGCAGCCTCACCATAAGGTCCATTTAGTGGCGGTTTTGAGGCTCTCAGTCGTATCACATGGTCCCCATCAGCAGATATACTTCGCCCAGATGTCATACTTCAGGGCACGCCAGCTTTTTGAATTTGGGTCTGGTGTGTTTTGATGCTGTGGGTCCAGGAACAGCTGCTCCGTTTAAAACCGACCCTCTGCTGAAAAATGGCCGCCGCCTGGTTCTGTAGCTGCTTTACTCGGTGAGTGATTTGCAGCGAGCGGCGTCTCAGTGACGCACGCATCACGCTTCTTCCTCTGCCAGCGAAGATCACGATGAAAAGCTCTGCAGCAGCTACCAAACGGTGTTGTGTTCGCGTCCTGTCGATTGTGCGTCCATCTTTGAAGCTGTGAGCTGCTGCCGTCCCTGCTTATTTATCAAGAAGTGCACAGGCGCACGGGCACCCAGCTGGTTACTGGTCGCTGGTGCCGTTTGCAGAACTTTGTTGAGCTTACAACCGACCGTAACGGTGCTCGCGTTTGCCACCACGGAGCTCAGCAGCAACTCACAATCTTGCACTTTTCAAGCCTGGAACCGGAGCGCTGCGCCGTATTTATTTAAGTGTGTCTCTCCCCCCTGGTCTGGAGTGTTTGGTGAAACAGGAGAGCTGTGTTTTCATGTTTGGAGAGAGGGTTTCCTTGGCAAATAGCTAAATACGCCTGTCATGCGGTGGTTCAGTGTTTGAGGAAGGTGAACCTCGATCTGTGCTGTTTGGTTTCGTTTTATAACATTTATTGTCCTCCTTTGGTTTGGTTTATGGGGGGGGGGCTTTATGTTTATGTTCAAAGGTTTGTGGGAAAATTAACCATTTCATCCTGACAATAAACATTACCTTTCGTGGGTAAGTCGACCGTGAAATCGCCTGAATGTGGGCAGCAGGAATGAACCCTTTCCAATCCCGGATTAAACAAGCAATAAAAAGCACAAGTTTCCACGGGCGACTTATTGAATCATCCAATTTCCGAGCTAAACCCTCAAAAACAACCCACCTGGCGCTCTCGGCTGAGCTTTGGACCGACCCCTCTGAAGGAAAAACCCTCGACCGCGCTGAAAAACCCGAGTAAATTCCAAGCATTGCATCGAGCGACCGAGCCAAGGAAAACATTCCTGGTGTATTGGTATCAGAGGAGCTTTGGGAGAGCTGTGGGTTCGGCGTCGCAGACCGTCTGAGCCTCTTCCAACGCGGCGTCATATCTGAGTGAGGTCATTTTGTTGAATCACCCCCCGAAGCGAATTGCCTACGATGTGGTAATAACTTTATTACCACATATATCAAGGCCAAGCTTTGGTCTTGCTCAGATTTGCGGGAGACTTGGAAGCCGTCCGTGAGCCGCCGAGCAGCTCCTCCACCCTCCCTTCATTCGTCTGACCCACCGTCTTCGCCGGCTTCTGTTTCCTTTCCCTTTTCCTCCTCTCCTCTTTGTTTCCCTGCCCGTCTTCATTAAACTTGTCAAGTTCCCGCTGCAGCGATGCCAGCCCAGCATTATGCTCCGCCGTTCTCATCGCCGTGCCCTTCAGTTGCCAGGAAACTGAGTGTGACGAAGACGTGTGAAGAGGCAGCGAACACCTTCTGACACAAAGTAAACACCAAACCTTGTTATAGAAAGTATAAAAGGAAAGGTTTCAGTTGAGACTGAGGAGCAATTAGCCAGAACTGTTTGGTAAACTTCCATCAGCGCAGCGTGCGTCAGTGTGTCTGCAGCTGATGCGTGGATCCGCAGCACAACAGGCCGGGTGAAGATGTTTGACATCGGAGGGAACCAAGGTCACTGGGATCGTGACTCTTTCAATGGCAGTGAGGAGACCAAAACATGTGACATCAAGTCAGCGCTGCATGCAGAGATGCAGTCAGGTACAGACACGTTTCATGATGTGACAGATGAGGTTTAAACACAACAACAGCTCGGCCAGGTTCGGGCAAAGATGATGGTTTTGGTTCAAATAAGCACTCGTTGAGGTCGGGGTCAGGATGCATCTTCATCAGGAAGCGTGAGAGGTGGTGCTAAAACATAAAAATGTTCATTTGCAGCTTGAAACAGGAAACAGACAGCCGCCTCTTGAGTCAAAGAGTGCGTAGGCTAGGAAGGTCAGAACAAACGTGGAGAGTTAGCTAGCTGCTAACAGCTCTAGACTGATTGATGAGCAGATGTCATGATATGATTGGCTGGTTTCCAGGAGGAAAACATGATCAGCTGTGCTATAATAACACAAAGAAACTGATTCATTGTGTTTAATTTGTCATATTTTCTTAAATAATGACTCAAAATTCATTTTTTATCTCAGCTCAGCGTCTCTTTGTTGCACCACGTTACTTCCTCCTTTGCCCACGTCATGAGCACCCACTCAAAGTCTTTGTCATTTGAAAACTAAACATGTCACTGCAGGATAATAAACACAAGACCTAAAGGTGACTTTCTGAGTCAAGGTGACAGCTGAAATTCCCAGTTTTGCTCTTTCACAAACTTGTTTTTCGTGGTCCCGGCATTATCAGGCGATCGCAAAATGTAGCGGAGGTGGATAATTGTGGCTTGCTGAGCGACGGCAAGTGTGGTAATAATAACAATGCAAATAATAATAATAATAATAATAATAATAATACGCACTGTGACGTGAGTTACACTGCTATAAAAAGAGGCGCTGGTGTTTTTAGTGTGAAGTCCAACATTGAACCACGTGCACGCGTGTGCTCCAGAGCTACTCGTGCATTTAGGCCTCGCCTTCAGGCTGTACGAGGACCTGCACGTTGTGAATGAACAACAGATCTGTTCAGTTCACTGCACAAGCACTGACTCCACTTTATTCCTGCAGCACTTTGCACAGAGCGGAGGCTGGAGGGGAAATACCTGAGATGGTTCAGTTGGACTCAGTCAGGAGGGAAACTGTAGTTTTGGGGCAGCGACAGAGAAAGATGATCGTCTGATGGTCGTTCTGGGTTTTGACCTCATTAAAACTTTAATTTGCTGCAGACTGAACTAATCAGAGACGAGGTAAACAAGACTGAGTGATGCCAAAACGCAGTAATCCAGGAGGGAGGATGTAAAAGCATCGAGGGCTTTCTGATTTGTTCGCCAGACTTTGACAAAATCCAACATTTTGTGATTCAACAGAAGAAGCCGTCCAAGTAAAGTTACGTATTGTTTATTCTCATCAAGATCTGATGGCATGCAGCCATCAGCCATGTCTTGAAGGTGGTTACTGAGGTCAGTTTGAGGTGGGAAGTGCTGTGGACCTGCAACTGTCAGCATGTAATGGAGTTGGTTTGCTGCTCTTCACGTGTTGATTCAGACCTCCATCAGTTCATCATCCTCCTGCATGTGCTGGCGTCACAGTGCCGTGCACCAGCGCCGCCTCGGACGCCGTCGGCCCCATTTGCTGCCCATTGTGTCAGCTGTCAACGTGTGACGCACATTTCAATGCGACGATTTGAAAAAACCAAACACGTGTGGCAGATTCGTGCATCACTGCCACGCGGCGGCTGACATGAAATCGATGCTGGGGGGGTGGACGTGGGGGGGGGGCACAGAGCTAATGACAAAACAAGACAAATTAAGTGTCTGCTTAGGCGCACTTCCTCAGCCTGACAGGATGATGGGGGCGGCGTAATGAGAAAAAAGGGGGACGAGCCAGACGAGGAGCCGCGCGAGCTGCTGAGAGGAACACTTCATTTTACGGGCCTCGTCCGGAGAGCGGCTGGAAACGCAGAGCGCGGCGTGATGTGACACTGATTACCACCAGCATGTCGGGGCAAGATAACCTCTTGCATGTACGTGTCACGCTGGGCGTATGTGTGTTTGCGTGTGTGTGGTTTGCCTCAAGGGCCCATTGTGAGGATGTGAAGGTGGCAGAGCTGGAGAGGCGCGGACCAGGACTGATAAAACAGAAAGAGGCGTATCGCTACATCAGACGCTGGCGGTGAAACAAATGCGGTCAGAGAAGGTCAACGGCATCACGATGTCAGTCTGAGCCCGCCGCTGGTTTGACTGTTAGTGCTGCAGAAACAGGCGAGCTGATAGAGCGGCGTCTGGGCTGACACACAGACAGAAAAGTAGTTCATAGTCTGGTGTTTGATTCATATCAGCGACGCTGAAGTGTGAGTGTGTGTGAGGGAGGGAGGGAGACAGGGACGGGGGAGGGAGGGAGAGGGGGAGGCGTGCGTTTGAAAACTCAACAGAGCCTGAAATGATTGTGTCCGACTGCAAATTAAAGCAACAGTTAACAAGAATGCAACGTGTTGGGGACAAGTGTGTTGTTTGTGTTGTTTGTGTTGTTCTCGTGCCAGGCCCCCGGTTTTTAGAGCGTTCGCCGAAACCTTGTGGCGATTACACCCAGCCATATGTCTAGTCTGTGAACAGTGAAGCGCCGCGCTCGTCCAATTCCACTTGGCCTTTTTTTATTTAAAAAAACAACAACAAAGAAAGCACAGACGCTCTCATCAAACGCTTCATAATTAACCGTAAAATGTGACTGGAGGAGCTGCGCTGAGCTGTCGCGTTTGTCCGCCGTCCAAAAACCCGAGCCCGGCTCCTCTGACGGGATGGTTTCACGAGTCTTTAGGGCGAATGAAAGCAGGGCAGAGCTGCCGTGGGATGTCTTTTAATGTGAGCACCTTCAGGTTGTGAGAAGGCCGATTCTCATACACAGGGGCGTGTGTTTGTGCAGCCCGCCCGTTATCACGAGAATCATATCAGACGTAGCTGAGAAAACCACAGTGGAGCTGCTCAGCACTTGTCGGAGGCCTGTACCAACAAACATGTGCCTCTGCAGAGCCGGTGCTCGGGGGGGCTCGTGCTCACTGGGGAGCCGGCGGTTTAAAAAGCCTGTAAATCTGTGGAAACGGTGGAAACATCCCCAAACCTCTCACTTTCTCTCTCTCCCTATATATGTGTGCATATAATAAATTCATATAAGATAATGCAAAACACAGAATAGCAGCTGTGGTGCTGCACGTTGTCTGTGCACGTTGGAGAAAGATCGTGGGAATAACAATCAAACACATGCATGTACTTTATTTACATACTGAGGACTGAACTGAAGGAGTCACTCTTTATTTCTCTTGCACCGGGACAAACTTTGCGCGGCATGTTGTTGCATATTTTGACATATTATTGCTCCTCAGAGGGAAACAGTGCACTTCTTTAAAACTCCCCCAGCATTTATTATTAAGTCGCTCTGCAGATTCGGATTGTTCACACAAACTATATCGGACAAATTAAATATGATCGATAACGATGAAGTCCTCCAGCTGTAAAATCAGCCCCACACACACGTGATATGTGCATTAATCGATCGGTGATTACTGAATAATCCTGTCGTATGTGTCAGACCTTCAGCATAATGAGTCCTGTAAATTAAACGTGATGCTTTAATAACTGAGTGACTCTGCACAATAACTGTTTTGCTGTTTCATGCTAAAGAACAAGGTTTTGCATTAACTGCACCTGTTATACTTTACAACTCCCCTACCCATAAACTATAAATTGAATTATTCACTTAAATGCCATTATAATTCAGTTATGCACTAATTCAGGAGCAGAAATGCTGCCTGTGAAACTGTTCATGTTTTCCCACTGCAGAGGAAAAGGAAGCGCTGCATTCTTGTCCCGGGATGAAGGCAGACGGAGGCGGACGCTCACATGTGGTGAGTTTTAGGCGTCACGGGCGCGTCGGTGAGGGCGAGGGAGGGATCGTTTACGCAGAGCTTTGCACTTTTTGGTCCTCCATCTTTCTCGCACCTTAGCCCGAGTTCTCCGAATGCCCAACAGAACCGCGCCAAACGCAAATCGTTTTGCAACTTTGGGTTCATAAAAAGCTCAGAGACACAGAATGGCTTCAGCTGGCCACCGTAGCTTTGGGCAGACGCTGCTAAATTAGGGTGGAAGTGGTGTTTAATAGTGTTTGGCTCTATTTTCTGCTGCGCATTAACACATCTGAGTCCAAATAAACAGCTGTGACACAGAGCTGTGTATCATTCTTTGCTAGTCGGACGCATTCGTCGCTGCTTTTCTGCCGTGACGGGAAAGGAAATGCAGACTATCACCATCTTTTCTGTTTCAGGTTTAACAGCGCTGAATGCTCTGCAGCATCATTTGGTTTTTAACCATTATGCATCTTCGCTGGGACACAAAGATGTGCTTACAGCCGACTGATACTCGACTCCGCCGCCCTCCTTCTCCGCCTGCATCCAATTACATTTCTCTCTCTCGCTGTCAGCCTCCATTTCTCTCCCTCCGCCCTCATCCAGCTCCGAAATCTCTTTATTTCTCCCTGCTTCTCCCAATCTTTCTGTTTCTCTGAGCACAGTTTCTCGCTCCATCTCTCTCTCTCCACCTCCGCCACCTCCTCACCCTTGGTGTGTATACGTTTCTCACTCACTGTCCCCGTCGCTGCGTCTGACTCTGAATATTTCCATCCCTTTCTCTCTCTCGCCCTGCCACAATCTGTCTGCGCCTGTCTCTCTATCTCTTCCTCTCTCTCTCTCTCTCTCCACCGTCTGTCTCTATTTGTCTCCGTGGACAGGTTGGTTTCTCCGAAGGCTGCACTCTGACATGGTGAAATGGAGTTAGTTTGTTCCTGCAGTGATGGCGGCACTTTGCAGTCAGGATAACAACTCTAGATGCTGACAGCGGAGGAGGGAGAGGACTTCAGTGGGTCACCGTCAGCCGGCAGGAAGCAGAGGTGAAGCTTCAAATGCCTGCACACATCAGCTGCAAGAGTAACTGCTTCCTCAAAGGCTGATTGTGGTTTATTACACCCGGGGTCTTATTTCATATTTTTATCAGTTATGCTAAAATGAGGTAAACCTCTTTACAGGAAGTGAAACCTTGTGTTCTTAAAACCTCCTGACAACACGGAGCGAAGATGAAGATTAGCTGTTCTCCACTGAAAACCTTCAACTCACTCCAGCCCTGCTCGTCACCACAGTGAATGAGGCCCAGTCAATGCTGCGGCTGCACAGCAGCACTCGCCTATTCACTGATAACACAACGCAAAGTGGAAGTTACGTGCACATAGATGCAGTTTTATGAGTGCGTGCGTATGAAAAACAGTTGATATATGGTGTGATCGTGGCTAAAACTTAATGAGAGACCAACAGCAGCACGGGTCAATGATTAATCAACTTGGTGCTCATTGAGACACAATGCAGACATTTGCAACATGAAGCTATGCAGTCAGGTTAGCAGCCGATTAAAAGCAGAACATTTAAATACATTTATGCATATAAATCTGGATATTCTCCATAAGTATAATTTTAATTTACATCTTAATACTTTAACTTTACAGCAATTAACAGAGAGATATTGCACATTTTACTGCGTTACATTTGTCTGACGGCTTTAGCTCGCAGTTACTCTTCACCCCCGTCACGTTTCAGATGTCTCTGGATCGTCGGCACTCACTCAAATAAAAACATGGTTTTTATTTGAGTGAGTGCTCGCGGCTCAAAGAGCTGCAACCACCCAGTGTTTCATAAAACAAAGTCGCTTCAAAGGCCGGAAACTGAAAACAGATTTGTGTATCACAACGTCTCTAAACTATTAATCATCTTGTGATTTATTGTGACCCCTAGATTGGGAACTACTGAACTTGATTAGTCAACCCTAAATAAGTTAAGTAAGTTCATAAAGTTCAAAGACCGCAGGTGGAACAAGCAGAAAGCATCTCTGATGTCAGTTTGGCCTCCAACTCCTTCAGAGTAGTCACCTCGCGCAGCAGCAAACCAATCCCAGCACACCTGCCACTTCCTGGGACTCCTGTTCTGGAAGCGCACAAACCACAACGCCAGCTGCTGGATGTCCTCCGTCGTGTCAAAACAGCGACTCTGTAGCTTGAACTTCACTGTGGGAAAGAGGGAAGAGTCACAGGAAGCTGAATCAAGTGTCTGAGCAGCTAAAAAAAGCCTTTTCCTGCGTGATGTGAGCCAGCACGCTGCCATGATTTAAGGCATTTGCACCAAGCTTCCGCTTTCAGATGCAGCAGAACAGTGCGGAGGAGCTCCAAACCAAGTCCTCCACCATCCAAACAGCTGTTTGGTCAGAGCCGTGGACTTAACTTGCAGTCAATTCAGACTTAAATGTAAATGTGCATCTGCAGGTGGTCAAAGAAACACGTGACACGTCTCCATGACGATGCAACAGTCTCACAGCAGTCATTGCTAATGCAAAATACTTAAAGCCCATTTGACTGAGGCCTGAGATCATGGCACTGCGCTGGGAACATTTTGACTGCTCAGGTGTCTCTGACAATAAAAACCAAAACCAAAAAGACCAGAAGTGGACATCACGGTCATTTTAAAGACGTCAAGCCACCGGGTGAGTACACGAACAGTCCACAGACAGGAAGACAACAACGGACTCGTCACTTTGGCTGCACCTTAAAATCCCGTTTTTTCGGGTGAAAGCCAAAATTCTTTTGGAAAAACTAATTTGAGGAAGCGTTGCCCATGCACAGCCGAGGATGGTGATGCATCCTGAGCGGCGTGTGATGTGAAAAGGCTCCTCGGCTCTTCTGCTTTTTGAAGAAAAACGTCTTTTTAGTGCTCGTGGTCATTGTGCAACGACTGTTTCCTTTGCAAGCAAGGTCTGATTCAGACCGTGAATCCCAACCTCTTCAGTCACATCCTGTCTTCTGTCACATCCTGTGAGCCTTCTGTAAATAATCCAAGACTGAGATCACCGCTTGTGTCACATGACGCGGCGTTCAGCCAGTCAGCGGCCTCACGGCAGCCGTCGGACCTTGTGACAAAGACAGAAATACACGAACTGAGACGTCACAAAAGCCACGAGAAAAACAAAATACACATACCCGACGTCTGAGCGTGTCATGTCCACACACACCAGCTCGCACGGTAACACTGCTAAGACACCTCCCTCCCCTGCAGCAACACACACTCATGCACAAAGAGGCGCTTCTCGTGTTCCTCAGCGGCCCATCTCACTGTTTCAGCTAATCTTCACCATCACAGGCCGGGCTGCCATTGTTGGGGTTTCCGCTTCTTAATTACAGGGGCTCTGCGCTTTGTGCTCACTGTGCTGCTGTTTCAGGCTCCATTTCTAACCCCGTCCTCTGTGTATTCAATCCCCCTGTGAGGTTGGAGGGCCAGAGGGGCAGCTAGGTTTACCACCTGTTGTGGCAATTACCAGCTGAACAAAGCACTGGAGGCAGGGAGGGGCTTCATGTCACCGATCAGCACTTTGTATTTTAGCATGAAAGCTGCTGTAGATCAGCATCCACACATCGCACGTCAACACTTCAGAGAAAGGTAAAAGCATCAGAAACAGCCCGGATTGACCTTCAAGGACCGGCGTCTCCGGCTGCAGCGGGCTCACTTCTACAGCTGAAGTGAAGATGCTGGAATCATATGAAACTTGAGGGCATCAGGCCTCCACTGCCGCATTAGCATTGGATGCTAGCTTCACAGGAGGGGGTTAGCTATTGCTCAAATGTCTAAATTATGGCGAGGGAAGAACTGAGCTCTTTAAACACTCAGGATTCATCATCATAAAGCCTCATAACCACAAACTGTAGACTGAGGCTACGTCAGAGCAGGTGAAGTTGCCAAAGAAAAGCATGATTCCTTCAGAGTCTTCATGTGGTATTTTGGGAATTCTCAAGAGGTTTGAAGTGTTTACATTCACCAGCAAACCTGTGTAACCTGTAGCAGCAATGCAGAGTTTGATGCAACACCTAACTGCGCTGCTGTAAGCCCTCATAGACGCTAAAGTTTCAATAATAACTTAACAAGGCGATGATGAAAGGCCTTTTGAGCTGCACGGTTTGTAGGTTGGTCGTATGTTGCTGTTGGCAGGTGTTCATCCTGCCAAAACATAAGAAAAGCAATTTAAAGAGATGAATTCAAACGCACAAACAATGGTTTATTGTTTTCTGATGTGATGATGTGTCTGATGTTGCTCTCGAGGAAGTTTTGGGCAAAGTGCTTGTTGAACGGCGCTCGTCGCCGTCGTGCACCTGTTCTCCGTTAACTGGATGTGCAGAAGGAACAGATGCACTTTAATTTCATCAAATGCAACAACACAGACGGCGAGACGTGAAAGCGGCGTGCTGTGTTTTCACACGTTTGTTTTTCTGCTAGCATGCTAAGCGAAGCGTAATCACACACACATCCTGCAGTTTACTTCCACCCAGACTTAACCCTTGAACTCATCATCATCCATTGTCATGATTCGACAAAAGCCTGGAGGAGTTGTCACCGGGAGTCTGCAGGAATCAGTGAGTAGCTTCTGGAAGGAACCATCAAGGAAGGAAGTACGGGAGTGGCTGATAAATTTGGGATATTGGATAAAGACGGAATTGAAAAATGTCCGTTTTTAGCATGAAAGTCATTGTTTTTGCTGAATATCGACGCTGCAGATTTCCTGTTTAATGCACATACAGAGGGAATTAACGTCAGCCCCAAAAGTGCTGAGGCGACAGACGGCTCCCTTCCCGCTACACGCCAGCTTATATCTGCAGGACTCTAATATAGAAACCGTATGACTAAGGTTTCCTTGAAGAAGTTGGACAGACTTTATGTGCAGATATTGGCCAATATATAGATAGATCTCTGTGTGCAGACCCCCCTGTAGAGAGCAGAGGCTTTCTAGCGCAGTCACCAAGGTGATTTTAGGGAGGGTAATCTCTCATAATTCAAGTCGGATGGATTCACCGGAAATCAAATCAGCTTCCCAGACTGTGAGCTGAGGAGGCAATATCCCAGTGCAATTCTTCATTGACCTACATAGCATTTCTCCCTGACAGCTCCCCCCCGCTCTGCTCCTCCCCTCCCTTCCCCTCCATTGCCCTGATCTCGGGGGCTTCTCCCCCGTGCGTTTGATGATGAGCAGCACAATATTCATCATCTCAGCCTCCGAACTGCAGGAAAAAAATAAAACAAGAGGAGAAATACATATATATATATATATATATATATTCGCACCAAAAATTGGAATTTGCCAGGCGGTTTGCTCCCTGGCTTTCCAGAAATGTAATTAAGCATCACAGACAATCGTGAATCTGTGTGTCTCCAAAAAACGTTCGCTTGATTAGGTATCGAGGATTGGGTAATTTCCATCAGTGATGATGTGAAATTGGGGTGCTGCAAGAGCTGAATGTGTGTGTGTGTGTGTGTGTCAGTGTGTGTGTGTGTGTGTCCTCACACATGCACACACACATTTTTTAGTTAAATGCTGTCACATGTGCAGCCGCTCACACGCAGGCCCACATGCACACCCAGAGACAGACAGTAGGCTCCCTCATCATTAATTCAGGAGCCATCACTCTCACCCTCCTCCTGCCCCTGAGAAGCTCTCGATGCTTCCCGGCAACATTATGCATATTTATTCATACATCCCCGCTTCACTAAATGTCACTGTAAATGTTTCTACTTCTAATGAAGCCATTTCTTTATGTTTTGTTCTATTCCCCTCCCGCCCCGCCCTCCTCCTTCCCCCCGTGCTTCCTGTTTGAACGAGGATATCCCTGAAAACGTTTCAGGTTGGTTGTGCTCTCTCCATTACCATAATGTCTCTAAACTTCACAGGCGCTTTATTCAGCCCTCTGCTAATTCCATTCACACTTAGGTTCACCTCGCTCCAAACGCCTCCGAGGAGGAACGCTGCCTTTGTAGCTATTACTCCAGACCTTGATCTGACTGAGCCCCCCACCACCACCACCACCACCACCACGCCGCCCCACTCCGTCAGCGGTGCAGGGATTTTTCAGGGTTTCCTCTGTTTCCTGTGTCTTCACCCAGCGCCAGAACCAGCTCGCTCTGTGTTTGTCTCCCTCCTCTTTTGTTTTCGGATCCATTCACCTCCCTCTCTGCTTCCCCACCTCCCGCCTCCCGCCTCGCACAAACACGCACACTCCCGCGAACAAAACACCGCCGCGATTACGACACGCCGGCGGAGTTTGAAGGTGTGTGTGTGAAACATTCCTGGTCTGGTCTAATGATCAACAGCTGCAGAAACCGTGAAACAGGTACAGCAGCTTCTATACCGTTAGAGCCATACGGCCCCGAGTCACGCTGCACAGTAACCTTTCAGCCTGTAGCTGTCTTTTACTGTGGCTGTCGTGGAGGAGAAACTGGAGCAGACTATGATTAGTAGGTAACAAGGTCTTTTGAAAAGTTCATGGTCTGCACCTCTAATCCACTTTGTAATGCAGTGGAACGGGAACATGCATTTAAATATTCCCTGCAGCGGAGGAAATACCATGACTGTCATCTCATGCCTAACCTAAAAGTCCAGGGTATGTGCTGCAGCAGCGTCCCTGATGCACTCCGTGACAGACAGGCCGAGTGCTTGTTGTTTTTACAGAGGAGAAGCTGCCAAGATGGATACGGTGTGGCTCGTATCAAAAGGTCGGAGGGCTTTAGTGCATGAATCCAAGGGATTAAAGGGTCCCTACGACAGCAGCAAGCAAGCCCCAGTGTCTGGCTGAGATCGGCGCAACATACGTTGGACGTTATGACATCAGGACTGGCATCCTGCACCCAGTCATTTGGGGCAGCAGGGCTGAAAATATCAGGCCCCGCTGTGCAGCTGCAATCGGAAAAAGGACCGAATCTCTGGATGGGTGGCCCGGCGTGTTCGCTGCAAGATTATATGTACGCCGTATTCAAAGCCTGTAGACTGTTTGCTGCGATCTAGGTCAGTTAATGAGTTGGTAAACTTGTTGCTTGTCCCCGATGTTTGGTTTCTCTTACGTCCCATGAGAATGTTCGCTCTGCACGTTGGTTAAATGTGTCTGGGGCACGAGAAAGAGAGTAAACACAGGAACCAGGTCCTGAGGCTCTGAAGAGGGTCCTGTCTGCAGAAATATCAAGCTGCTGGTCCAACGTCATGGTGATGGTTATGTCGGGTTTTGTGGGTAGAGATACAGCATACTCTATCTTACTTTCATGCAAGAGCTTTCCTGAACTCAACCAAGTTTTTCTAGTTGCCATAGACACGATCTGCCCCCATACCATAGCTGCAGTGTGCAAATACTGTAGGAAGGCAGAATTTAAATAGCTTTACCCAGGGTTTTCCAGAATTAACCAATATTGACATTCTTGTCTAGCAAAAGGTTTGGTCTTTGCGGTTCAGATGCTACGGGTCTGTGGAGCTACACAGTCATTTTACCTTGCTGAACATGGGAAGTTCTGGTCTGCTGCTGGTTTGATTGACTGTGCAACTTCAGTGTTTGAAAGAGTTCGTTTGAGTCCCCAAAACGAGGAAGTGGTCCGGGGCCATCTGAGAGGTAAAGCACTGAAAATACGCCAAACATCATGTGCATTTGAGCTGATCTGGATCTTTTCAGGCGCCACATCAAGGTCTTTTCCCTCTAATGCGTCACCCGTCTGCAACCTCCAACCCAGAGCGGCACGGATTCTGTTCAATCGCGTCCGAGTTCTTGGCAGACGACCCCGAAGACGGACTTTTCAATCAGAAACCGGGGGGAGGTTGAAACGCTCACGCTGACTTTGTGCCAAATGGTTTGAACCTGTACATTTCACTCTGACTCATTCACTCTTGCGAATAAAGGCCGGGCTAATGAAATCAAGTGCCCCGCTCACAGGAGCCATAAAATGTCTGCTTTTGTACGGGAGCTAATTATTCATCGGGGCTGTACTAAAGATTAGCGCGGATATATATGAAGAAGCAAATCCTTTAAATGGCTCCTTTATTGTTCCCCTACAATCCAACCCCCACCCTCCACCCCTCATTTCAGATACGGCACAGCCAGGCACCCTTGTGAAATCACTCTAAGCCATTGTTCCTGTGTTATCCCGAAGACACGAAAGGCTAGTTAGTGCCGCCTTTGATAGAGATGCCCGGCGCCATCATTTTAACATTCGTGTTATCAGCAAGGCGGAGAATTACCGAGGCTGGGATGGGAATAAAGCCACTCGATCCTCTGTCTCGCTGCTCTCTAGGAATGAAATAATAAGAACGTGCGGGGACTGTTGGCTTATCTCGCGCTATTGTGTCACAGAACTTCTCAAAAAAAAAAAAAAAAGGCCGACGTCTTCATATGAAGCGTGTCACGGTGACACGGCGGTGCGTGCATTCCTCACCGGGCAGCAACTCAGCAGATTATAACCCAGGAGGAGAGGGAAGAGGTGATGCTGTCAGTGCACGGGAGGTCTGAACCAAACGTATACTGAGCGCAGTGATGGAGCCGGCGTCAAACTTTAATCAGCACACTTGTTTATAAACCCAGCTGTGCAGTCTCAAACAGTCAGGTGAGGCTGAGCAGCTCTCTCTCTCTCTCTCTCTCTCTGTGAGCTGCTCACCAGCTCTGATGCCCCCTACAGGACAAACAGCTCCTGACCTGCAGCTGGAAGCCTCTTGTTGAGCTAAAACAGCAGAGAGCTCAAAGCGCCGTGTGCCAGGCTTCACCCTCAAAGCCTGCAGAGTTGCACAGTGACAGAGAACACGAATGCCTGTTTGTCCAGTTGTGTCTAACTGCACACGTTTACTGGAATGGGCGTTTTGAAGTGAGGCTTTGTGAATGCATTGACTTGTGGCGACTGTTTCCAACAGTTCAAACATGTCAGCAATCATTAATAAAACCAGACGCATGAGCTTTTATTTGAAAAATAGTTGATTTCTTCTGGTTTTAGGGGCTTCACACCCCTGATAGGTGTCACACTCTCCACCTGTAACACCTCTGCTGATAAGCTTATGGTGAAAATGACGCGTGCAGCTAACGGGTGTGTATTTTTGGTTCGGGCTCAAGTGTGTGACGGACAGATTGTCCACACGCCGGCACAGGAGACAGCGCTGTGCTCTGAGTGGGTGCGTGAACCTCCCAGGAAACATGCAGCACCTCTGTAAAACTCCTGATATGATATTTCATTCGGACACGTCATGCACATGTTGCTCAGTGGTGTCACTGTATGTTTTACCTCTTATGATTCCACCGTGGTGCACCCTTATGTAACCTAATACAGAAGTGCTATAGGTGCTTGTAACAGCTGATAAAGCTGAGTGATCCAAAATCAAAATGATAAAACAATCAAATCCAAGATGGCTCGCGTGCGCGGAGACGCATTTTGTGTCTAACGTGACTTTCTGATGAGTCCAATAAAAGCTCCGGGCTGGGAGAGAGGCAGCTGGGTGGAATCTGCATCTCGATTGCAGACACCCCCCACTCTCTCTCTCTCTCTCTCACACACACACACACACACACGTGCACGCAAACAATCGCGCGCACCCGCGTACTCATCCCTCGTAAAGGGGCGTGTGGGGCTGGCAGGGACTCAAACCTTCTGCATTTGCATCAGTGAAGGAGCCGAGAGCGGTGGCGCACGGAGACACGGACCGAGGAGGCAGGAGCAGAACTTATCACCCGGGACTTTTCTGTTTCTCGACATTACAAGCTGCCGAACATCGCTGTGACATTTGTCGGGACTGTGTGTTTTTCCCCCTCACGCCTGCAGGATTTCACTCGTGACAGCGCTGAGACGAAACAGGGAGCGAAACAAGGAGAGGAAGCCGGACAGATCAGCGGGGAGGAGGCGAGACTGTACGCGGAGAGGAGAGCGAGTCTCCCGGCGTCGGCTGTGCGTCTTTGCGCGGCGGGGACCCGGGACCGAGCTCGACTGCGCTGCGTTTCTCTCCCCCGGCGGAACAAAAACGCGGGTTTTAACGGGGGGAATAACTTGATTCGCCTCTGTGGGGCTCCGGAGAAGATCAGGTGTCATTTTAACTGAATCTGGGGGAGCCTATCGGATCGCACCCTCTGCTCCACGCATGTTGGAAGTGGAGAGAGGAGGGCTGGATGCCTGCGGGTTCGCGAGTCCAGAAGACGCAGGTGAATGCAGCTGTTTTCTGTTGTTGCTTATTTCATGTTTCGGTGTAAAACAAACATCTCCGCGTTAAAAGTGAATGAAGTGATCCTTCTCACCGTTTTCCCACGGTCTCCCGTGCTGTTTGAACACATCTGACTGACGGGATCCGTTGTTGTTTTAAGCCCTTTATTCGGCGGGGTTACATGTATTTACCACATGCGTTTTAAAAGTGATTTTCCATAATGGAGCATCGCCCGTGCGTTGTGTTTACGCAGGGCTTTGCTGTGCAGGACTGTCTGTACCGACTGAGGTTCGCTCAACACAAGCCTGCTCCGGTCCTCTTTGTGCAGCGTGACCCAATAAGGGCAGCCTTGAGTAAATGTCTCGAGGCTGCCATAATTTACGCATTAATTGATTTCCCCTAAATTTCAGACAGTCCGTTTGAATGGTGTCACTGTTGTGGGGCAGGCTTCAACAATCGGCGCATCTGGAGAGCCGCTGGTGCACAAACCTAACCCACCGGGATTTTAAAGAACGGGAAAACACACTTTGTATTATTTAGCTCCTTCAGAGGGAAAGCGGGGCCTACGGTGCGCGCTGCGGTACAGCTGTGCTGCCACCCGGGCTGCGGGAGCAGTGTTTTAAGGGAACGGATGGATTAAAAAGACGCAAAAGTTGCGTTGATCAGCCGCCTCAGCGTGTCACGTGAAATGATCAATCCCGCACAGAAGACGTGCTGAAGAAATGACCCAGCGTTAATTCTCATAATGCAGATTTAAAAATGGTGAAATTCGCGATTTTTACGACACAGTTTTAAAAAAAATAAATCGCATTTAGTGAATTTTGATTCGGAAAATCGTGTTTTTAAATGTTTCTGAGCAGAGTCCTGCTGCGTTACTACAGCTGCCATTAATGTCTAGCTCCCTTTTGTAAGAGAAGACAGAGGGAAGGAGGGAGGGGGAGAGGGAGGGGGAGAGTGAGTGAGTAAAAGAGAGAGAGAGGGAGTCATGTCACTTAACGGACTGCTGGTGCTCTGTGAGTCACTGTGCGGCTCCGCTTACATATAAAGACACGGGGCTTTTCTCACATAGGTTGGCTATTTGTAATCAAGCCAATCATCAAGCCCCGCTCTGAGCCTATAGACGCAAAGTGGTCACAGTTTTGGGGAAGGGGTGCGCTGCGTGTACCCGTGCCTTTATAGCCTTGTTTGTATCGGCAGCAGCGCGTTCAGACGTTACTGGGAAATGTCCGGAGCGCACGGCCGCGGCGCGCATTCCTAACCTGCTCACATCTCTCTGTCTCTCGCCCCCGCAGCCGAGGATTACCCCCTGCCTTATCGTTTGACGGAGTAGGACCGCGCGGCGGAAGGAGTGGGTCGTTTCTTCACGTTCACGTTGCGCTTTGGCTTCTCCGGAGAGGATATGGCACGGTCGGTGCTGGAGAGGGACGCGCAGCCGGCACAGGCGAGAGGAAACAGGAGCTGAATGACAGGATGCCCGCGACCTGAGCCCGCACTCAGATCAGTTCCAACTTCGTTAAAAGAGACACTTCTGCTTTACTTGTCGAGCTGCGAGGAGGAGAGAAGACTACTCACCCAGCCAACAAACAAACCCCTGTCGGAGGAGTTTAATTTTTTATTTTTTTTGTATGCGTAATTTTATTTTTTTGCCGAGGAAACAAGGATGCATTGTGGATTAGCCTTTATCCTGTTCATGGGAATCCTTTTGGTGGTCAAGGCTTTCAAAAACGGTAAGCGTGACATCTGATATCTGTATAAATAAAGCTTTTGTGTACTCTGCAAAGCTACTAATCCCAATATTTTTCTAAAAGCTTAGCCTGCGCTGATCTCCGCTGATCTTTGGACAAACTCGCGGGGCGCTCACCTGCCAACACCTAAAGAAAATCCCTCCTGTGCGATTTCTGCGGAGACATAGCTGCTCAAAAGTGACTTTAAAGAGGCTCTCGCGGCCGTTTTAATTGTGTTCCCTCCTTTTGTTCTATTTATATTATTTATGACAACGTAAAGCGACTTTATTGCGTTTTACAGGCCTGTGCGTCACTAAAACAATCCCACCTCGATCTTTATTCGTATTTACGCAGTGACAGTCTGTCCACGGGCCTGTAACCCGTCGTCAATTCGTGTTGTAACTCTTGATAAAATGTGGTTTTAATCCCTTTTTGCGGGAGCAGCTGCGGGGTTCGGAGGTGTGTGTGTTGGAGCCTTGATGAAGTTCAAAAAGTCATTCCCAGTTCTCCACAAACACAACTTCTCCATCTTCGTTCCTGCTCTTGCGGCGTCGGTTTCGCTTCCATTTTGCGCTTTTATTCCACGCGTTTGATTCAGATTGAACTGCGCTTTTTTCATAGCGTGTTTGTGTTTTAGCAGCAGATGGTTCAGGTTTTTTGTCGTGAAAGGGAAAAGAACACAAGCGCAAACGGAGATCAATGCGAGACGCGGCGGCGGGCCTCTGAAAAACAAAGCATTATTCCTTTTAACGATGAAACTCGCGCTGGATGGGGAAGTTTAAAGGAACAGACTGTGGATCAGAACAAAAGTCGCTTTGAAGCTGCTCCATTCACACTTTTTCTGCGGCCTGAAAGCTGCTGCTTCTCCTTTTTTAATGTCAGCAACTGTTCCTCCGCCTCAGTGTAACCTCAGAGCCAACAAACATATTGTCTGCTTAACCACAGACATTTTGTTCCGTTAGTCCCATTATTATTATTATTATTATTATTATTATTATTATTGTTATTATTATTATTATAATTAATACTCATCTCAAGTAAGAAGCAGTAAATACGTTCACTGCGGCACTTTGTTCCAATTAAAATCCACGCACTGATGTGAAATGTGTCTGTTTCCTTGTGTTTCCACCCCTAATGACCCCCTCTCACTCCCCTCTGCAGACAAATGTGGAGGCAACATCAGAATCTCAAACGCCAACTACCTCACCTCGCCCGGATACCCCATGTCTTATCCCCCTACTCAGAAATGCGCGTGGGTGATCTCTGCGCCGGGTCCTCACCAGCGGATCCTCATCAACTTCAATCCGCATTTCGATCTGGAGGACCGGGAGTGCAAGTGAGTCCGACCGCCGGTTAACCGTCTGGTGTATGAGAAACAGATGTGCTGCTGCACAAACACTCGTTCATTCAGTCGGAGCTTCTCCCGGGGGCCCCGGCCTGATCTGAAGTCAGTCGTGCATAAAAGAAAATAAATTAGAAAATAATGTTTTTTCTTTTAATTCTGCAAAATTTCAAAAGAGTATTAGTGAATTAGTATTTGATATCAACATGTGTGTTGCTGAGAGTATAAAGCACCCCCCCCGTGTGTGTGTGTGTGTGTGTGTGAGACCCATTCCCCCACTTCTTTTCCCTCATGTGTATTGCGCATGAAACTGCGCCATCTAGTGTCCGCAGCTGAAACTGTGTCAATGCAATCCTGCTCCGGCAGCACGGAGGCCGGCCGGGAGCGTCTCGCCCTCGGCCTTTTGGTTTTGGAGCGGCCTTCCGCAGAGGGGGCGTCGAGTTAGAGCCAGAGAAACCCGCCGAAGGCCGTGAAGCGTGGTCACTTTGTGCAGAGACGTCCGTGTCAATGAGCCAGATATTCACTGGCTTCAAACAAAAGAGAAATACCAAGAAAAAACAAGTCTCAGCTCATTTTAATCAGGCGCTCGCTCTGTTAACGCCTGAGAGGAGCTGTCTGACTCACCTGTGGGGGGGGGGGTCCAGCTCAAAGCCAGGTGAAATTACCCCCCTCTCCAGGTGAATCTCTGGGTGACAGTCAGCCACCGATCCTTATTTGACTTGTAAGCCACGAGCTGTCGCCTCCGACAAAAGGCTAAGCGGCCGACCTGTTGTCAGGTAGATGGTTTAAGCCGATGAAACCGGAGACAGACAGTAATGTGATGAGCCTGTGTCGGCGTGGGTGCCCCGAGGTGAGCCTCGCCCGGGCAGACTGCCTCTCTCTGATTGCCTGTCTGTATCTGCGTGTGTGTGATTGTGTGTGGTTTGTGCGCGCGTGTCTGTCTCAGCTGTTTGTTTACGCTGCAGGGCTCGGGAGGGAACGGGGCTTTGCTGGATCCTGTTACTGTACCCCTCCACCCCTCCTGCTCCACCCCAAATCTGGACCGTACGCTTCTTTTGTGCTCCCTGAAAGGCCTCGGTGTATGTTTTCAGGGTTTTCTCTAAATGTAATTCTGGTTTTCGATACCATTTAACCTTTTTTTTTTACTGCGGTCAGAGATTTATGGCTGAACTTCGCTGTCTTTTAAAGGCTGGATGCTCCTTGACACTTCTCCTGGGTCCGGTTTCAGCACCAGAGGGGCTATTAAACTGTCCGAGATGCTCGGTTAGAAAGAGAGAGCGAGGCAGGGACAGGAAGTGGGAGCAGGAGGAGTGGGAGGGGGGCGGTTAGCAGTAACAATGCTCGTGCTAATCAAATTAGTCAGGAATGAATTTCCTGTGTCTAAAATAAAAAAATCCCCGCAGCCTCAAGCAAGACAGCTTTTTTTTTTAAAATCCACCAGGTTGAAGAGAAGGCGGGCGCTGAGTTTACTGATCCATCAGTGCATCATTTACAAATTAGCTCTGCTCTTTCATTTCAACAGCCGCTGGATTTGCAGATTGCGGGTTGCCGGTTAATTGGCTGTTCATAAATTAGTCAGCAGATGAAGTTTGTGCCGAGGATGTGCTCCCTCTCGCTCCTCCACGCTGCTCCTTTACGTGCGTATTCATCGCGGCCGGCGTACGGTCAGGAGGCCAACACATGACCGGAAACCGAACGTCTGATCCCGCGCAGAGGCTGCACCGGAAAACGGGGTCGACCTGACCTGCAGCTTCTTTTCTCCGTTTCCTATTTTTAACCCGGTGCGCCGTTTCATTTTTAATGTTTTTAATGGAGCGGGTTTTCATGGGACTTCAGTTCCACTTCAACCGCGCGCGGCTTCACTTCGGCTTCAGCCGGCGAAGGGAAATCCACTTTTCCCTCGTATTTTCAAATTACGGCACAATGCAACATGAGGGTGGGTCATTGTGCTAATCGCTGACAAGGCATGTCATAGGTAACTCGATTATGGGAGGGGGGGGGCAGTTACTTATGTGTGTGTAGACAGTAGTTGGGTGTGATTTGTGTTGGAAGCATCAGACTGCCTGTCACAACCTCCACTCACCAAATCAGCTCTTACATAATGGAAACTGATGAGAGCCAGAATGGCTTCCTTATCTGATGGACTGGCAGAGTGGGTGGAGGTGGTGGTGGTGGTGGGGCTACAATGCATGCTTCAGTGCACTGCCTTGCAATCTAATTAGTGGGTAAATGGAACACACATGCACCACATGTTCCTCCAACATGGCTGTTATCAGCAAACCAAACAAGAAGCACTCAAAGTGGTGCTCGTAAAAAGAAAAACAGCCTCTGCCGAGCGCCGCCCGGCCGCCGCCGTGTTGTTGCACGTGTGCGCTACCCTTGACAGGTTTGTTTGGGGAAGTGCAGAGGCCTGTATCCTGAGAGCCGGAGGAGGAAAACACTTCATCACAGAGATAAGGAGACTAAGTGAGCCCTGCGATTCTGAATGCAGAACGTGTTTACCTTTCACGCACCGTTGTAGACTTTCACAGAGCGGAGTTTCAGGGGCCGCCCTCGCCGCTCTCACAGCTAATGAAGTTTGAGGCGAAGGCGCAGCCCGCATCAAGGCAAATATTTGAAGTCAATTCAGCTCTGAAAATCAGCAGAATGAGCGAGCTAAGCTCAAGTGAAAAACTGAAGTAAACAGATATGCCTTCGCCCCGCTCGCCCCCTCCCTCCCCCTGCGCATGCATTTGCTGTTTCTCCGTGATCTGATAAGACCCGTCAGGCTCGTCTGACTGTGGCAGCTCCGCCATCTGAAGGGAAAATGGAGGTTTCAGTGGATTTGAATCTAAACAAGTGACAGGCAGGTTTCGCATAATTCCCGAGTGAAGGGCGGTTTATTTAATTTATAAGCCGGGCGTTCGATCTCGTCGCTCAGGTGAGCACTTTCTGCTCAGAGGCGGCTGATGAAGTTTCCAGAGTTTTCCGAGCAGGATCTTTCATCCCGAGCTGCAGGCTGCGCTCACCGTCTCCTCCTCGCTGAACCAACTTTCTGTAGACGCACTCCTGACAACATTATGAATCATTGATGGCATCGGATTTTGCTGACCAGAACAAAATAAAAAAAAAACTCCTCGAGCTCGCTGAGAAGCAGCCAGTGGAGGCTGCAGTGTTTGTTTTGGAGCAGCTGAAAACAAGAAGAGAAAGACGGCGTCTCCTCTCCTGCAGCCCTGCCTCGTTTCGTTGCTTTCTCTCCTTCTGGATGGTATTTTTCCTCTGGACCCCACAGAAATTCCAGTGCGACAGCCTGTGCAATAGAAAGTGTGTGTGTGTGTGTGTGTGTGTGGAGTGGGGGGGTCAGACTAGATGTATGGCAGGGTGGTACTAGGCAGCAGAGATATTTGAGGAATGCCTCCTCAAGCAGCCCTTTGTGGGGGAGACGGCGGGGAAAGTCAGCGTAGGCCTCCCGCCTCGCCACGCTTCAAAAGTCTGCAGGAGCCCCTCCCTCAGCCCCCGCCCCCCGCCTCCAGGTGCCTGTAACTCAAAGCTTGGAGAACCACTCTTTTCCCTCTTTTTAATTGCCCCTATATCCCCCGTCCACTCTGCTCCCCCTGCTGAGCTGCCCCCGTGGTGCTGCCTGGCCTGCTGGGAAGGCAAACATTCACCGCTGTGCACCCTCCACAACAGACATCCTGCCCCTCCTGGCATTCCTGACCAGGCCTGGACTCCGGAGATGACTAACAGGAGCTTGGAGAGGCGGATCGGGGTATTACTCAACCCTGGCTCTATAGTTGGCTCTTTCCTTTGTCATGTGGAATCTCACTAACCCCACTCATGTGGCCGACAAAGAGCGCCACCTGTTTCTAGGAAGTGAGAGCGGAGGGCAGGACGGGGCTTTTAGGCAGAAGGTGCATGCTTGGCCACTTCCTCTGAATTCTCTGATAGCAGCTCCGCCATAAAGAGCAGCGGAGCTTCACAGCAGGGGAGCGAGGAGCAATAACTCCTCGGTGAGCACAGCTCGCGCTCCTCTGCAAGGCAACCATGGGCAAATAAGGAGAAGCGGGCTGTGTGAACGTTTATCAACCGTTGTCATGGAGGAAAGTAAATAAAGCCGGTGCCCAACAGGAACCTTCTCCTAACTGGCCTGTGGCGGCGGAGGCTTTTAAAGAGGGGAAGTGCTGTGACCTCCAGAGTGACAAGGATTGTTGGGGATACTTATAGCCTGTTAGCGATTTATTCCTGTTGTCCATGCGCGCCTCTTTTCAAAGTGCATGCGCCGCCGGAGTTCGGAGCAGCGCCGCAAAATAGCCACGGCGAAATAAAGAGCGCGCAGGGCGCCGCCGCTTCTTTTAACTACCGGCTTTGACAGAAAGCAGCTGAAATTATGCACCTGGTATTTTCCGCCGCAGTAGACTCCCACAGTTCATAACAATGGGAATCAAATTACACCTGAAATTACACTGAGACGGCGTACCTGGAAAAAGTGGCTTGTCAGCAGCGAATCAAAGAGCAATCCACTCTGAACATATCTTGTTTGCACTTGACGGCAATTACACCAAAGCTTATTTTGTCAGCGTGGTAAAACTTCCAGAGACGAGCGCGCCGCTCCTTAAATTTCTGTTTACAACACCGCCGTGCCGTGTGCTACCTGCAAAACGCCGGCGAGGCAGGTGCGAGTGAAAGCAGCGGCGACCTTGTTAATTAACCGGAGGGCAGACGTGTTGCATCAGTTGACCTTCGCTGCCATTGCTCGTCCCTCCTCTTCATCTCTTTTAAACATAAAGGGTTACTCCCTGGCTAATGAGCAGGATTAAAGTAGCTCTGTGCACATGCAATATGTGTGTGTGTGTGTGTGTGCGTGTGTGTGTGTGTGACCGTGGGGTTGAGGGTCTTTTTTAACCCCCCCCCCCCCCGCCGGTGAATTGTTTCACCTTGGCCGCGGCTTTGGAAGGGCAGCCTGATTGAAAAGCTTTCTGGCCGTGGCATCTGCCATCCTCCCCGCTGCTCTGTCACCACTTTGATTCATGCACAACCTGACCACAACCGGGAGGCGAGCCGCTCTACCTCGCAGCGGGAGGGGAGGTCCACTCCACGGCGGAGGAGCTGGAGAAGGAGGAACGAGGGAGGGAGCGGGACGGGGCCGCAGCTCATAAATAACCCGCTGGATTTCAGGCCTCGATCACGCAGAAGCCTCATCCAGTCTCACGTGTCTCGCCCGTTTTGTTTTCCATCTAGATGTGGGTGTTAGCGACTCGTGTTTGCCAGGGACTGAGTGTCACTAAGCTGTTTCTGCTGATTTCTTTTCTTCCTCTCCCTTCAAACCAGCACAAGCTTCCCTATATGGAAGTTTCTTGTCGAGCGGAGCCGCTGCCCACACAGCTCAGAGATGTCAGCCGCACGCTCTTATACCTTTTATCCAAAGCAGATTGCAAGGGAAGGATCCGTATGGAGAGATTAGAGGACAGCATTTGGTAATCTCAGCTCTATATCTGGACACGCATCTATCAACTGCAACAGAATTCATACTCATTTTCCTTCCAGCGCGCGATGAAAAGGCATTAACCACTGCGGCTATGATTCAATTATGCGTTTCTGTTTCCAAAGGACAGTTGGCAACAAGCACCGTCTCCCCCCTCCCCCTGTTTTCTCTGTCTTGTATATAATTAGCAACAGGTTTTCGTCTCCCGCCTTCTTTTTACCATCAGATGCTGATTTTTCAAGTTTAAGAGGCTGCACGGGGAAGCAACGAGACGTCAGAGAGAGAGGGTGAATGAACTGGGACTAGTTCGTGATGCAGGGCGGCGGGTGGCGGTGCAGTAGTCAGGGGGTGGTTTGCTCTGAGACAGCACCTCCCCAATGTCTTGCTTATCCAGCCGTCCCGGAGGAGAAAGGCGAGAGAAGAGGCTCTTTAGCCGAGCTGCCGAGGGAGGCGCGTTAATACGGCGTGTCCAGGCTTGTCAGACGTGCTTCGTTCAGTGGTCTAACCTTGAATGGGGCCCGTGATTTTGATTGATGTGGCGGTGGTCCTGCGCGGCCTGTTTGTTGCCCTAACGCCCTGGTGCTTACAGATCCTCAAGGGGTGGCAGGTGGGTGGGGGGCGGCTCAGCAACAACGGGGTACCTTATTCAAACAATCAAGCGAGTCCCCAGAGGGGGTTCTGGGTGAAGCAAAGTTTGCTTGCAGTGGGTAAAGAGGGTAGGAAGGTAGGACGTAAAGCCAGGGGCCCTCCTGTCTCCTGCCCCGGATCCACGGGGTCATCTTCGGTCACTGTGTTTGCGCCCAGCAGGCTGCCGGCTTGCTGGTGTTTCTCCACCACTCAACTCGGCGTGATTCGTCCAGGGCAGCAAGCAGACAGTGATTGATGGGGCGGTACCCCACTGCTCTCTGATTGAGTTAGAGCCACTCACAATCGCTCGCTTTGTTTGCTCTTTGCTTGATCCCTCCTCACTAAATTGGCGACATTAGTTGTGGTCTTTCTTTTTCGTCGCAGCCGCCGCCGCAATTTTTTTTTTTCTCACGGCTTTATTTCTTTTGTCAGATGGCAGTAATTGTCAAAAAAGAAAGAAAAGGACTGTAAATTCATCTTCACAGCAACCTTTAGTGGCATTATCACAGCAGGGTAGGGCTGGAAGTGTTATTAGCCCGTACCTCTGGCGCCTGGCCATCCTTTCAGAGATGAACCCTGTCAACACAGGGACAAGCGACGAGAAGACCCCTCTTTTCCGTGCATACGCACACGATCAACCATGTGATGTCACCTGAGAGGAGGCAGAAGTGATGCCACGGGACAGACAGCTTCAAGTTGGCAGGGCGGTTTGATTGTACGGCCAGTAAATGGAAGAGTCACCTTGCCCTCCGAATGCTGGCAAGAGCTGGCTGGCCATCAGCACTTAGATCGGGCCCGTTAATGCCAAGCACGCGGCCTCTCTGCCCGGCACCACGGAAGAGATGCACCACTTGGCGTGCGGCCCTCGCAGCACGGCCTATTTGGCTTTCAAAGTGCTGCATCACTGGAAAATCTGAGTTCTTTGCACGCAGCGAGAACAATGCCGCCATCAGACTGAAATGAAGGATGTGGTTTTAAGTGTCCGATGCCGCGTCCAACAACTGATCCGCATTCAGGGGAAACCTGGCAACAACCGATCAGCTGGCCACATTTCCAAATATTTGCCTATTGTAAAATCTCTTTATTTATTTTTATGACCAGCCCACTTCCCCTTCGTGCTACGAACCAGAAATAGCTCGTCTTGTCTCAAGGTTACTGTGCCTTTTAAGGTCAGGTTTGCTTGCTGCACGTATTGTATACACTCAAGAGGACAGTCATCCACAACACTGCCTCTGGGCCTGTTCACAGCCTCCCCTGCCCCCGGCCAAGTGGCTGCATGTCCAGCCAGATGACCGGGTCATGGAGTACCCAGCCCAGACGGCTCTCTGACCCCTCCAACCGCCTCCGCAGACTGCAGGGAGGACAGAGAAAAGAAAGAGGAGGGATAACGCCGGGGGGGAAGGACGGGGCGTTTAATTGAATAATTCCCAGTGCAGTTATTACCACCAGTGCCCTCGAGCTTCCTTCCCGTTGCAGAGCCGTGCAAAGAGACTGAACATTGTGCTGGATTCATGTCGCCACCCGTTCGCCAACTACCTCCAACACTGTTCCTCTCTTTTGTTTCTGCCCCCCTCTATCAATCAGCCATCTCACATGCCTTCACACTCTTTCTCTATCTCCCCTGCCAGTCTGTTTCCTTTAAAACCCACCAACGCCACCATCCCGCCCGCCGCGCTCTCTCACTCTTCCTGCCCATTGTGGAGATGAGAGTTTTGAGCAGCACCCAAAAGCTTTACCTCTAGTTGACCTCAGCCTCCACCCCCTCCCCTCCCTTCCTCCTCCGCTCTCCTCCTTGCCTCCTCTTGCCTCCTTTGAATGCAGCGTGCTCCTCGCGCGCACAGCTCATTACCCGGCGGGGAGCACCGCTCGCTTCTCCCGGCATCAGAAACAGATAGATGATTGCTTTTTGCATATGCCGCTCGATTTTGGGGCGTGCATATTGTTGCTGCTTCCTGTCATCAGCCCATGAAATGTGGAGTCACGTAGCGTTCACGGGGCTAATTTTACTCCCATGCAAAGTTCAGTAGGTTACTGGCTCAAGGTTGCTGACAATTATCTCAGTGTTTCTTCTTGTCACATGGTCGTGCAGGACCCCAATCACGTCTGCATCCTCCATGTGGACTCGTGGACAGGATATCCAGTAATAGTCTGCTAACAAGCTCCCCCCTTTTTGTGAGACATACCCAAAATAAATGGGGTACTGTTCTTGGACTAGGGTCTCCTGAAAGAAGTGTAGATGCAAGGTATAATAGACAACGAATGCTGCTCCAAACGTGGTGATGCATGCATTTAAACTGGTTTGCACAGAGTCATTCATGATGCATTTGTCACCCTGAGTCATGGAACAACCTCCACTAAATCTACAATATAGTTAACTGTGAGTCTTGATTATGCAGGTCCCTCCCTGCAGGGTGTGCATGTACCCATAGGTGTCCCAGGGGGCGACGAGAGCAGGGCAGGGGACAGCGTGCACATCGGCCACGCTGCGCCCGCCACGTCGCCCCTCCCTTTTCTCCCAGCGCCCTGTTATTTTTACCCTTGACTTCTCATTGTTGTAACGACGGCGTATCATCTGAGCCGTGCCACAGACCCCTGTGGAGGACTCTCTCTTCGCTCACCTCTGCCTGCCCCTCTCTCCTGTGTAATCAGAGATCCTCTCAAATGTCAAGGTGGGACAAATGGGAGCCATTCCCTCCCGTAATGGCCTCAGAAATGGGCTGGAGTGCTTCTCTTTCCCTCCCTCTCTTTCTCTGAGTAAAGACACAGGCCTTTTCATCCTCTCTGTCTTATTGGTTTGCTTTCGTTCCTTTGTGGTTTTTCAGACTTTTATGCCAACTTCCTGCTTTTTTCACCCTTTTGTAAGTTGTATCACAGCGTTTCCAGCTTTGTTGCGTTAACATATTAAGTCTTTTCATGACAGAGTGTACAACTGGCATATTGTTTAATAGCTTTCAGTCAAAAGTAACTGTACGATAAGGCCTTTTATTGCTGTGCTGTGGCTTTGCTTCGCTCCGCTTCTTAGAAATTCACCCAGAGGGTCGGTTGCTTCGTTTGCAAAGCATACATTCACATGTGAATATTCATATCTGCACACAAAGATGCATACAGAGCGCCGCAGCGCGCAAAGCGATTTCATTTCCGAAGCTCACTTAGCAGGGAAAAAGTGCTAAATGTGTATTTCCATTTTGCCATTGGCAGTTTTCTGATTAACTGCGCTCACTCGTTCTCGCCGTACTCACGATAGCAACATGTGCGGCGGCTCTTTTACATAGGCCTCTCGTATAGTCTCCAACTTTACACACCAGCACTGCTGATTGATGCATTTGCACTGATTGAAACTGCCTCATATTATAATTATAATAATGATTATTATTATTAAAACGCTAGCTTGTAGTTTTGTACTGCTTTGATAGACACTGCATTGACTTTGAATGCTAATGCACGCTTTGGGTGCATAATTACCCATTTTTAGTTCAATAAAGGGTCGTTTTCATTATTCTAAAAAGGAACAAATAAAAAATACAGTTTACACTGTGATTATAATAATAAGCACAGTTCAAATCAAGTTGAAAATCAGATTTTAGAGATATCCTCTGCAGTGCAACAACTTTTTTTATTGTTTTATTAGTTATTTTGGGCATAATCAGCAGCTGATTGGCAGAAATAAAAGCTTATATTTACCATAAAATGCTGTGAACGTTGTCCTCCAGAGTCACAGTAACTTTAAGTTGCATTTAATCAGCCTCATGAAGAAACACAGGCATTTCTGACTGATAACTCATCAGCTGCACGTTCGCGTTTCTATCACCGTGTTATTGCGACCTATCTGTCACGCCGCTAATCACGCTTTTAACGAGCGGAAAACAGGGTCAGAGTGTGCACGGCAGGATACGCAGGGCTCTGCCCGGCCCTGCAGGCCTGTCACAGTCGCCTGGGAGCAGAGTCAGCTGAGTGTACTTCGGCATCGGTGGGGTTCAAAGGACACTAGGCCCTGCATGTGAGGTGAGCATGGGGGATTTAGCCGGCGCGCTAACAGTGGCATCTTTTGTGGTCAGTTGTAGTTCCCCTGCTTGTTTTTACCCGGTCTAGGTCACAGTAGTGTGAGGCAACTCTGTGCTGAGCAGAAAGGATCTACCCCTCGGGGCAGAACACTCCCTCTGTCAGTCTGTGCTCATATTTCCAAATAAAGGATTATTGTGCATGTTGCAGTGGGGGGGGGGGGGGGGGGTGCAATAATTGAGTCTAAATAGCCAAATTCATTAATTTGATTGTTGGCGACAGCAGATCTCTCGACAGTGTAATTAGGAAAGCTAATGGATGGAGGCACGCTAAATCCATCAATGCTAATGATAATTGCTGTTCGGGAAAGCGAATATGCCGAGGCCGCCGCAAAATCAGAAACAGCCCCGGCGTCTAAAAATACGAGTGTAACCGCGCGGGGGCGACACCCAAAGAGGCCGGGTGCAGCTGAGCCGGGCGGGCGGGGAGAATCCATCTTTTCATTCATCTTTTTTTTTATATATCTTCCATCCGTCCATGTGGCAGCGCGGCGGTGAGCAAAGCAATCATGCCCTTCTCCCCTCTCGCCGGCGAGGAACCACTTCTGAACCCATCAGCTCTGATTGGTCGGCGGTTTATCCTGCAGGGCTCTGAGGCCTCCAGCTCTCGCAGTAATTATCTGCAGATTCAGAAGTGGAGACACATCAGCGGAGAGGATGATCGCTCGCAGTCAAGCTTCGGTTTTAACGACGAGATCTTGACCTTCGGTGAAAATCTTAATGTTAGCAAGTCAATTGGGCTTCGTGTTTGCAGCTCGGTTAAGACGTAAAACAGTTCCTCTTGCAGCTCCTCGTCTGCGCGGGCGAGCTGACGCTGGGTGGGTGGGTCACTCCAGCTGGACTGGGCCCAAGGAAATAGGCAACCTGTTATTCTAGCTGGGGTTAATGAATGTCACATGGAAGAGAGGGAGGCAGCCTGGGTGGAGAAAGCAGGGAAAGAGTAGAGCGCTTCATTCTCGGCAAGGTACGTCCCCTCCAGGCTTGTGAAAGTAAGTCGGGGATCAGCTCCTCTCGTGGCCCCCTTTGTCCAAACGTTAATGATGTTTTCCTGGAGCCCCAAGTGACAGCGTTGTTAGCCGAGGCTCGTTAACACGTGAAGTCTGCCGGGCCGAGTTGTCCTCACGGCTGATGACAAACTCCCCCTTCTCCCGGAGCCGTCCCGAGCCCGCTTTGTTCGGGCCTCTCCGCTCGTGTTACCTCGGCGATGTTTTGACGTGTTGTCGGTGACGTGTTTTCATGCAATAGCGAGCTACACCGTGACGGGCGCGTTGAGAGAGAAACGCCTGGGAAAAGAGCGGCGGGCGTTTGTTCTGTTCACAGCCGGAGCAAAGGGAGTGATAGCAGCGAAGGAGCTCTTGTTCTGGGGGTTTCTGCAGCACGCTCGAGCTTATAAATGGTCTGATTAAGAAATCCAACCAATTGTACGAGGCTTACACAGTCTGTCATAGCGTTATGCCACTGCCTCAGATTGCATTGCCTTTGTAGAACCGTATCAAGCGGACGTTTATAGAGGGAGGACAGATTATTTCCATGGGAAAGCTTCAGGCAATATAACTGTTATATTGTTAGGCCGGCGGTTTGTCGCCTTCTCTTTGGCTTTGCAAGGAGGGCTAATGTTCTTGTTTGACACTAGCGGATTGCTTTCTCTCTGTGCCTGAAGAAAGAAGGCAGGCTAATACATTTGAGTCGGTGAAGCGAAGGTCGTTGAGAATTACATCCACACACACTCCCGTCCACACACACACACACACACACACTCCTGTCCACACACACACACACCTCTTTTTTCCCTTTAATTTCCCCACTGGATTGGCAAACGGTTTTCACTATTAGCACTGTGGTAGGCAGCTCACTGTGTGTGTGTGTGTGTGTGTGTGTGTGTGTGTGTGTGTGTTGTGGTGTGCTGGCAGGCCCACCCAGACCCAAAGCAGACTAGACAGATAAATAGGTGCACGGCTCAACTAGATTGTATTGTCGTGAGGAAGGAGAGGAGCGGGAAAGGCATTGATGCAACATAGAGAGTCCAGACCTAAAAGTAGGTCACCGTCATGTTTCCTCTTCCCTGAGGACTCTCGTCCCCTCAGGTGATCAGCAGCGATTGATCAGAGGTAGGTTTAACACGGGCAGCGACAGGAGAGAGGAGGCGTCAGACTGCCCCGCCAAACGTCTCCAATAATGTCTTCCAGATGATAAGAGCCTGGGTGGATGTGTGTTAGCGGAGCGCGTGGACCCGCTGGCGCAGAGCCGCCGCAGCTCGGCTGACACGGCAGTCATTTAGGCACAAATAGAGACATTTTCGAGAAGGAGGTCTCTCCTCTCCGTCTTTCTGCGCTCGCGCGGCGAGCACGGCGAGGACCCCCAGGGCGTATTCTCTCTTCCATCTGGATCCTCTCTCCCGCTGCGCTGCCTTTGCGAGGGCCATCCAAGCTGATGGCGCGCCAGGGTAAAAACGCAATAAACAGCTTTTCTGGAGGTGTGAGGAGTCGAAGCAGAAATGAAAATAAGCGTATTGCTCTTATTGGACGGGTGGAATGGAAAACACTGGCGTCTGTTAATGTGCACACATTTAAACAGGCTATACTGTGCACAGTATGCATGCACACGCACTTGTTTGCACATATGCACCGTAAACACACACACACACGCACACACAAACACTCGCTCAGCTCCTTCGGCTGTACTGCGGCGGCGTGCTCGCCTCTCTCCCCTCCTCGCCTCCGTGATGCATCTCAGCATCAATTTTTTAGGCGTCTGGCAACGCTCAGCTTTTGGCAGTTAGATAGCTGCAGAGACAGAGGCTCTGAGGTGAATTATAAGTCTGCTGATGGAACAGAGCAGCAACACAAGAAGATTGATGCTCTCCGTTGTGAGCTGGGAACCAAAAGATGGAGAGGAGAGGTGAGAGGAAAGGAGAGAGGAGAGGAGGAGAGGAGAGGAGAGGAGGAGAGGAGACTCATCCTGCTGCATCTCCTTGAAATACCCCTTTAATCTACGTTGATCAGCTCCGTCCACTTCACTGCAGCTCCGACTGAAATCCAAAGTTCATCTGAAATTAAGGAAAATGTCTAAATCGCCGTAAAGCGACAACATTTACTCTGAGACAGGACGATAACTTGTTTTCTCCTGCAGTAAAGCTTTAAACTCTGTCCTCGACTAAATACACGATGACATCATTACAACAGGAAATAAAAAACGATCCCTGCCTCGGGGGGGGGGGGGGTAAACTAAATAATGAGTGCCATTTAGCCACAAAGTAGGGGTAACGTTGTAAACACCGTGTGAAACCAGTGTTTTTCTTTTCAGCCGATAAAGACGAGGCGGAAACAAAGTGCTGCTTGTGTAAGACGAGTGGCGAGGCGGCGGGGAGAGGGGAAGACGACCTGGTCGGAGAACAGCGTGGAGCAGTGAAGAGAGGCCAAACTGGGCTGGTGGAGGGTGGAGGGTGGAGGGGGTTAAGACACACAGACAGGGCTGTCCAGGTAGGACGGCAAGGTTCAAAGGAGAGAGAAAGAACAAGAGGCACTCCCTCACCTCAGAGTCATCCACCCGCCCACAGGAGTCCCACTCTGTCCTCCCCTCTCACCTGCTGATGTCTTCTGCTTTTATAAACCCAGGAGGCTGCCCTGCCCCTAACCAGATCTCTAAACACGCTCTGTTTTCATTTTTAATACGAAGCAGGTTGAAGGAAAAGGACGGTGGCAAAGGCTGCGTGTGGATACAAGTCAGGCCCCGCCCGAGGGATTTCGCCCATCACTCAGAGCGTAAATCGCCTTTTTGTGTGAAATCCAGCGCGCTAAGTGAACTCCAGTCTCTGAGGAGACCTGGTGCTTTGACAGTAATTTGGGAATCAGGTAAAACTATGAGAACAGGCCCCTCTCTGCCCAGAAGGCACATAGTTTGTGAGGAAGGAGGAGGCAGAAACAGTGTGTGTGTGTGTGAATGACACACCTGCTGCACATTAGACGTCAGTATTTAGCGCGTGTCAAATGCGTTTTCTTCATCTGGGCGTCTGATGAAGATGGAGGACCACGGCAGCAGGTCGCCAGCGGTCCGGGCAGGGCTGCGTTGGCTGAGTGCGCCGGCGGAGCTGCAGAGTTGGCGGGAAACGGGCGTTATGGGCAATTAGGAGCCGTGGAAACCTGAACCCAGATCTGCCGTTTTGGAGTGACGATCGCTCCGTCACTCGCAGTCAAAACACAGCACGGAAAAGTCATCTGAACCATCACACACACACACACACACACACACAGGCACCAGAGTGAAAACCGCAGCTCAAATGCGTTTAATGTAAAGTCTTAACAGGAGCCTGAAAACACACACACACTGATAACCAGAGGCTGCTCAGACCACCCTCGTTGGCCAGTCAGGCTAATTTCTCCTTTACCAGCTTAAGTTACGCATGCCAGAATCCGTGTGTGTGTGTGTGTGTGTGTGCGTGTGCATCCTGGCTCCTGTTCCCAGTCCTATTTCAAAGTTGTTTTCCTCTCCTGCTCCTAAACTCCGCGCCGACTCAATTAGGCGGCTGCTCCGCTCCTTAGCCGTGGGTCTGAAATTCCACTTGAATGTGATGTTCATGTGCGCGTGTGTGTGTGTGTGTTTAACAGCTTTAACACCTGCTCTTGCCACACACCAGCCTGAGCCAAAGGCCACGATGTTAACACTTTCAACTCTCTTATACAACACACACACACACACACACAGATAAACAAGTGTTCAGACGAAGTTCAGTCGTCAAAGCTGCTGCGTCAACCTGACCTCAGTGCTGCTGGGAGTGTGTGTGTGTGTGTGTGTGGGTGTGTGGTTATAATGAAAGCATAGCCTGCCCCACCTGTTCCCAGAGTTTTAACCTGAGACCTCATTAGCACACAGTGTTTCATTTCCACTACATTACCTGCACAATATGCTGTGTGGCTCTGTGTTTACATGGCCCTCTGTGTATAAATGCATGTGTGTTTACACGTGTGTGTGTGTGTGTGTGTGTGTGTGTTAATGTTAACAAATCCAATTTGCGTCGCAGGAGCAGAGCAGGAACAATTAAGATCGACTAATTGCGACCTGAATGTAACGACGTGTCCGCCTCTTGTCTTCGTGCGCAGGTACGACTACGTGGAGGTGCGGGACGGCGTGGACGAGAGCGGTCAGCTCGTGGGGAAGTACTGTGGGAAGATCGCTCCCTCTCCGGTCGTCTCCTCCGGAAACCAGCTCTTCATCAAGTTCGTGTCGGACTACGAGACGCACGGAGCAGGCTTCTCCATCCGATATGAGATCTTCAAGACAGGTGGGTGGTGTCCAGGTGTGATCCTGCACCTGTGTTTACAGGAAGCTGCTGTAAGCGCCACGTCACGCAGGCGCGGTGTGATACAGTGTGAGAGCTGGAGGAGTGGTCCTTATAATGAAGCCAAGGAAAAAAGGAGCCTCTGTGTAATTTCATGCTTTGTTTGTGATTCAGTCGAAGCACCAGAGCGTTAAATTATGCAATCACAATATGGCGAGCAATATGCTGGATTCAAAACCAATGAATCATGCTCCCATATGTTCTGTAATTGTCGCAGTTTTTAATCTGGCGGCGTCGTGCAATGAGCAAGTGCGTAATTTGCTAAGCACTGATTCAACAAATGTTCCGTGTGTTTGGTTCGTTGTCGGACGGCACGCTGCGGCGAGGACGGTGGAAGCTGCTGCGGCAACCGCCGGCTCGTCAAGCCGCGTACGAGAAACACAGCCTTTAAAGTGCGTGTTAAACCGCTGTCGTCACGGTAACACAAACAAATGTGGTTAATGTTGGGAAATGTCATAGTCACATGACTGAACGCGAGGGACCCGTGTGTCACCTGAAAGCGAACTGAAGCCCAACGTCGTGTTATCTGTTCGCTGGATGGGATTCCACGCGTTCAGGAAGTGTTTTCACCTCCAGCCCCATCAGGTGGAGGCGCCTTCCTTAATGTGCGACCTCAGATGAAGACCTCTGGGAAGGTTTAGTCGGACGAAGCACGAATGTCCTCAGGGGATGTGCGTGTTATCAGAACAAGAGGGAGGACTTCCTGTTGGTCAGCTGCCTTCCTTTGTTTAGACTGGATGACTGAGTAGGAGGAGGAGGAGGTGGAGGTGGAGGTGGAGGAGGAGCTGGGGGTGGAGGAGGACAGCACATATCTGGAGTGTGGCTGTGAGGCAGACAGGTGCTACAGACGCCACTTTCATTAATTAACCTCAGCAGCAGTCTATAGGACGCCCCCCCCCTCCCCCGTGTGACCTCTGGGACTTGATGAATGGCGCTGCAGGGTCCCTCCTTCCTTTCAGTCTGCCGTGTGTTTGTGTGTCCGGGCTTCAGCATCACGGCGGGGCAGCTGGTGGAGTGCGGGTCCATTTAGGAGATCAAAGCGACGCTCCGCCCCGACAAACTCATCCGCACACACACACAAACACACACGGCCGCCGCCTCATTCCCCTCCATAGGCCGGGTAAATCTGCTGCATTCTTCCCATGATTAGCTCGGTATTTCCCTGTCTCATCTGTTAGCCAGGGCTGATTATAAATGAGGCGTGTTAGGGGCCCAGTGGCGCTAAGAGATGAAACTGCTGAGCAAACTCGTAAGGCGCCGAGATATGTGAGGAAATATGGATCCAGCAAGAAGATCGAAGATAGAGTCCGGACTGCAGAGTCCAGGCGGAGGCTGCAGGCTCGTTCCTGCAGATTAAACCTGGAGCTGAACCTTTTCATCTGGGTGTTTGTGCACCTAGCGCCATCGCCCTGCAGACGAGAGCGCCATGGGTGTGCCGTCGCTTCCTCAGTGGATCCAGACTCTCGTTATGCTTTGAATTTACCCCGTGTTTTGACTACTGCGGCGCGGAGCTGCCGCCAAGAAACGCGGCTCTGAGATCAATTAGCAGCCCTGTTTGTCATAGCGAGCAGAGAGAGAGAGAGAGATTCAAAGCTAGCTGATTAGTGCAGCTTATCAACACGCAGGGTATTAGCTGGGAAAACATTGTGTTGGCTAACACATGTAACGTTAATGATGATACACAGATGCTCTGATAACGGATGGAGGAATGGGCGGCTCACGCTCGTGCATGCCAATGAAGGGCAGCGCAAAGAACGCAGGCTGTTTATCGGCGCCATGATGGGCCTGGACGCCGCTGGAGGTCAACCTCAGGGACCGGTTCTGCCTTTCATCCGGGGGTTAAGCCCGAGCAAAGGTCACACGGAAGATAAATAAACCCACAAAGCAAACATATGCAAACACGCGCTCCCCACGGGGATCATGTGCCAACTTATACAAGCATGTTTACATGTGCAGGCTCAGCCACTTAGGCTGTAAACTATGTAAATACACTTTCACACACGCGCGTCAACATGCTGGCATTTGTAACCCTGGCTTACATCAGCAGTAGCCTGCGAAGTGTCTAATTGGAAGAGAGCAGGTTCAGTCTCCACTCCTCAGTCCGGTCCAACCATCTTAATTAGCATGGGCTATTTATTTTATAGCCTGCAAATTGGCAGCTTCGCTCCACTGGCTGAAGTCTGGCAAGAGACAGGAAGCGCGAGATGGTTTGTGGGGGGGAAGAGATGGAGAGGAGGGATGCGTCTGGAAGGGAGCAGATTAGCAAGATGGTTGTGTTTGTGTGCGTCTCTGCGGAGGCGACGTGGTGCATGAAAACTACAACTTGAGTCGAGGGACGAGCGGCAGAATGAGCAAAAACGCCGAAATGTGGAGCAGAGCGAGACCGCGGCGGGGTCGCCCTGCGCCAGAATCCCCAGGGGCCGCGTTCATCCCGTCATCTCGCGGCGTCCCACTCAAAATCCTGAAGCGCTCCTGGAAAGATCCGCCCTCGTCGCCGCTCGACCGCGCGCACGGGCGCAGCATATGTTTTCCTTTAGCAGCTTTTCATCTAACAGCTCTGCAGTTTGCTCAGAGCCACATCAATGCTGGGCCCCGGGCCCATTGAAGTGGGCGAGGAGGCAGAGATAGTGCCGCTGGTAAGAGCCCCTCCCTCCCACTCGTGTCCACACACACACACACACACACACACACACACACACAGGCTCATCTGCGTCTCCTCACCATTACTCAGCAGAATCATTAAGCCCGTTGGACAGAGGCCTGGCGTGTTCGTCTCGGCTCAGAAGCGGCCTGTTCGTCGTGTCACCGTGATGCAGGCGCCTTCACTCGCAGCACACACCTGTGAAAACACTTTCAAGGTGTGTGTGTGTGTGTGTGTGTGTGTGTGTGTGTGTGTGTGTGTGAGGTTAAACGTGAACCTGCCTTTCCATCTGTTGCAGTGACTGACTCTCCGCAGGCTTCGGGTTAACGTTTGAGTTAATTCAGCACAGACGATGAAACCCTGTGTCGGTGTGAGGACAGGCCGGAGGGAGGGTGGTGGTGGTTTACTTCACGGGCCAAGAACAACACCTTCCTCAGCCTCCGCAGCTCCGGCCACTAACAACCTTTCCAAAGGAGGGAGAGAGCTTTAAAAATGAAAACAGCGCGAGGCGGCCGACACGTTCAGCGCCCGCTCCTGGCACAGTGTTGTTCTGATGATTAACGCTCAGGCTCTGCTCGGCTTTCAGCGGCGTAATAGAGACGTAGAGGACAAGTCGTCGGGGAGACTAACAGCTGAAAGGCGCCCTGCTCTCCTTAATGCTGGAACCGTTTTTATTTAATATTTATTATACAACTCTGACTCGTGCGGAGCCGAAATCCGATCGCCATTAAATATCAATTTGTCGTCCGCGGCTCGTCCCGTTAAACAAACTCTAATCACTCAGAGAGCCACAGTCGCGCCGACGTGTGTTTACTCCCGCCGCCAGAGGAGAAGGCGCCCGGCGTAAGCCAGAGTTAAAGGCATCCGTTACGTTTGAGCGGCTGGTCGGAGGCTGTCGGTAAATGTCGCGCGCTCAAGGTTGCACCTCTTTCTCCGCCACACTTCCTGTCGTGAATTCAGCTGTTTGTTTAAAAGGGGAAACTACAAATTAGTGGTTCAGGTCAGGTCAGCGTCAGCCTCACCTGAGGGGGCGAATCAAGTCTCTGACACCAACGACTGCGATGGCAGAACGACGGAGGGAGGGAGTTAGAGTCAGGGAGCTGGCGTTTGGCTGACAGCGGGATGCATTTGACTCCTGAAGCTTGTCGTTAGCACGTTACACACAGACGCTGAGACGCTATCGGTCATGCAAAGCATCGTGGGTGTAGCCAGGGGAATCGTGCCGTGTTAGAGAGCAGAAGATCTGCTGGATGATTGTCTCCCCGGTGGGATCGACTCTTTGCTTTGTGCTTTCCTTCCTGAGTCGGGGGGTTTAAACACAGAAGGGGAGCTGGTCGCTCTCGATCGTGATCATTCTGCAGGAACGCAGACACAGGAAGATGCTGCGATACTGAAGGTAAACTGTGATTTTCAAGCCTTCACAGATGCATCCATTAACTAAACTGCAGCTAAACAACAAGACGGACGTTAACACTGATTTATTGTGGTTTTGCATCAGCCCGGGCACCAGACCGTGTTGGGCGCCCGCCTGGCGCCTGGAGTTTGACAGGTTTTCAGAGTGAAGCATTTCCAATGACCAAATCTGTTCTGGTCAACTGCTGAGCTGAGATAAGGGTCATGGTGGAGGCTGATGAAATGGATGGAGAGCGGAGAGTTTGGAGCCAATATCCACGGGAAATTCAACACACTGACCTGAATTGCACTTTGGGCGCTGCAGCTGTGCAGAGCACTCAGGGACCACGGGCGCTTTCCTCCAAAGAAGCGTCTCGCATCTGTACTTTCCTCCTCCTCCTCCTCCTCCTCCCACCTCTACAAAAACTGTCTGACATTTCTCGTAAATATGGCGAGGTAAAGTGCAGAACTGCAGCATCCTGCCACCCTCTCATCCCCGGGAACGATCCCTCCCTTGACAAAATCTCTCCATTTTCCGGGAGTAAATAAGAGGGGAAGCTGTGAAATTAATGGTGCCCACTGTTCTCGAAAGCCACACTTTAGCTGCTGCACTAAATGTCAGCTCCCTTTAGAGTCAGAACGCCGCTCGCCGTGGCTTTCAACGTGGAAAATCAACATGGCTCTCCCTCCCCTCACTCACTCCACCGGTGGACAGGCTGAAGTGGGCCTGACGGTCTTGAATTAGGGGCCCTAGCAAGACGCTTGAGTAACAGTGGAAAAAGCAGTTTGCCACATTCATTTAAGCTACAATGACTGCAGCGCCGAGGCTCTGTCTAGCGATAACTCCCTGCAATTTTGGTTTCGATTGGCCCCATCTGCGCCCATCACGCCGGCTGTCAGACTAGCATGAAAATGACATTATCCTAGCTGGGCACATTTCTGCCACTAATGGCTCCAGATAATTGCCCTGGATGACAGTAGTCCTCTTTTTCCCTCCCCTGGTGCCGCGTGTGTGTGTTTGCATGGAGCCAGACTCCTGCGTCTGAGCAACTGAACACATCTTAATGTCTCTTTCTGTCGCTCTCTTAAAAAAGTCTTCCCGCAGCTGTTCCCCTCACTGTTTTCCTGCCACGTCACTCATCCTTAAATCATAATCTCCTGCTGGTGTTGCACAGAGAGGAGTTAATGCTCCTCATCGGTTGAAGGGCAGCTCTCCGGGGAGCTCTGAATAAATATTTTGACTTCTACTTTTGGAAAACCGAGTGTTTGTTGATGTGCATGCCATTATTTTTACCTGAGCACCTCCCACCTGCTCCCAACACGGCTGCCAATGATCCCACTATCTCTGTATCTCCCGGGAATCTGACCTTCAAACTCCACACACCGCGTACAACATCTGTCATCAGGACCCGGAAACACACAGCCTGATTCGACCCAGCCTCACTCCCGACTCCTTGGGCTGTGGCGCTTTGTCGTCGCCTTTCAACCCTTTTAGCGCCGCTTTCCCCATGTGCAGGTCAGGCGACGTTGGATAAAGAGTGAGAGAGTCTGCAGAGGGTCAAACACGGGATGTTTACCCAGGAGGCAGCTGTTCGTGTCGCATGTTAACTTAGAGCGCACACAAAATATATTTACTTCAATACAAATACCAATCCTTTCTGAGAAGTCACCCAGGTAGTTCTGCTGCAGAAACATGACCCACCTGCTTCAGGAGGCAGCGTCACATCATACTTTGGTTACGAGACGGTGTATCAGACCACCGCGTGTGTTAAAAAGTGCAAAACTTACACATTGTAATCCAAACTGTGAGAGTTTCCTGAAACCAAAGCAGTTTTGGCGACTAAACCGAACCACCGGGCCACAGAGGAGATCTGTGAAAGCCAATCGGACAACGCTGTACGTTGAGACATGATGCTAAATGCTAAATGCTAAATTAAAATGTCCACATGTGTTTGATCGTGTGTGAGAAAGAGAGAGTCTGCTGTTTATCCAGCGGTCCTCCGTTCTGGCGATTGAGGCTAATGTTTACACTCACAGTCCAGATGTTCCAGGAGTTACGGATTTACCAAAGACACACAAACACGCAGTGATGAAGGAGCGCGGTATTTGTGACCAGAAGGGAACAAAAAGAAAAACACAAACCACAAAGACGAGAGCTGACAGACCCAGATGGAGCCTCTAGTGAACAGAGGAACTATCAAGGTGGTCTCTCGTCTACAGGCCGTAAACTGTCCTCCACTCATTAAAGCAGCTGGGAGGCAGAGCTTCTCAATACCCACAACACAAAGCCGCCCACGACAGATCACTGCACTAACAGTTACTCAAAAGAACCATCCCCAGCCCTTCCTTTGTCCCGTTTCGTCTCATCTTCTCACTTCCCGCCTCGTTTCCTTCCCTGCAGGTCCTGAATGCTCCAGGAACTTCACCTCCAACAGCGGTGTCATAAAGTCGCCCGGTTTCCCGGAGAAGTACCCCAACAACCTGGACTGCACCTTCATGATCTTCGCCCCCAAGATGTCCGAGATCATTCTGGAGTTCGAGAGCTTCGAGCTGGAGCCCGACCCGACGCCCCCAGCTGGCGTTTTCTGCCGGTACGACAGACTGGAGATCTGGGATGGCTTCCCCGGAGGTGAGCAGAGCTGCGAGCGGTGCTGAGAGCTGCTGAATTCATAAGCACTAAAATGCACTTTTCACATAACTCAACACACAAATGGTTGTTGCTCCTGCAGCCTTACTGTGGTGGCTAATGTTAGCAGATGTTAGCAGATAGATGGATGTTGCACAGTTAAAGTTGACCTCTTGACTCTTTTCCACATGCACAACAGTCACAGTACATTTCAGCATAACATCGGCGTCTTACTGAGCTCCGTGCAAAGGGAAAGTTCAACTTTATGCAGCTTTATGCAACAATAAACAGGTTTTTGTACTTTTTAGGACTCCTGCATGCCCTCTCAGCCCTAAAACCAGCAGAAAGTATCATATAGGTATGAAAACAGTGTAATTGTTTCGAAGCCAGTGTGGAAAAGATAAATCTATAACAGAGAGGGGATGGATTGGCTTCAGACTTCACTTCTAGCTGCTTTCACAGAGGAAATGAACAGCTTTGCACAATATATCCGGGCCAGCGGGCTAACTGCTGTAACCACACCTGGCCGGGGTCCAGGAGTCGTCAGGAGCGCAATGCTTCGTCATCTCTCAGTGTCAAATGCTTCCTGATTACACGAGGGCTTCCTGTCCTTCCTCTTTCTGCATTGTGTTGCATGAGTTGAATGCGTTTGAGAAGCAGAGGTTAATAGTAATCAAGGCGGTTTTATTAAATCTCTGCGCTGATGTGTAGAAAACACGTTTCGATCTTGCAGGAAATGACTCTCAGAGGAATTTCCTCTGGAAGCTTCCCAGTGTTTCCCACCAGGGAGACAGAAAGATAATGCTTTTTGTATCTGAACCGAACCCCGGTCCCGATAAGAGCCGGCATCCCCCGGTCGCAGGGTTGAGCAAAGGCTGCAGCACTCGCGCGGACTCAGACGCGCAATGAAATATCGCCGTAAAATAGCATTTCTCAAATCCGTCTGAAAGAAATCAGCAGGTGAGAGATGGGGCGAGGGTGAGGGAGCGGTGTTCAAAGCGATGCTTCCATGGCCCGAGATGAAGCTTTGAACTCAGCGAGCAGAAAAAAAAGAAAAACACCTCTTGAAGTTTCCAGTTTTTCTCCTGGCTATTCCAACGCGGGGCGCCGACGAGATGAAAGCTCTTCTCACCCATCAGTTGCTGAAAATTGAAAGAATTTTATCTCGTAGCATTCAACCACCGGCGCGCATCAGTATTCTCCGCGGTGCCGCTCCCGGTGATAAGGTTGAAGTGTAAATCACGGCGCCTTTTCAAGTGAGTTTACTTAAAGTTCGATATTCCCTGACACGCTCACATCTCGGTCGATCCGAACTGTGCAGAGTTGACCTTTGATTAAAGTGTTTCCATAACTCGTCTGTATGTTTCTCTGCTAGAGGTGGGACATGTTTCATTTTCAAGATCTGTGTTAATTAAGACCCGCAGAAGGCTTGGAGAGCTGAGAAGGCGCCACATTATTATCACCTTTTAATACAGATTTTTAAAAAATACAAAGCACGTCAGGGGTTTGAAGGAAAGATCGCTGCCTGTGTTACTTCTGATTTATTAAGTTATTTCAGAGGAAAGAAGCAGAAGAAGATGCACCTGAAAGTCTTTTGTCCAACTATTCGGGGCAGAGAGCGGACGTGGCATCGCACCCTTCAGAGTGTTGCTGTGTGTGACAGACAGCCTCGTGTAAAAGTAAGCCACGGGAGGAAAGTGGTGTGTCGGCTTTTGCCGGGCGGCTCCCGTGGCGCCTGCTGGATCGATAGTGCATTAGCACAGAAGGCTGCAGGCGCGCTGGCCGCCGGGGTATGCAGAGGTGGGAGATGTCTGAGGTGGATGCAGGCCTCCGTGAACCACCGGGGGGAATCGCACCTCCTTGTTTATCCTCCTCTCTGAGCACACCTCGCTGGCCAGGCCCCCCCGCTCCCTCCTGCCTCTTCCCGGAGGAACGTGGAGGCAGGCGGGACGCAGGCTTCACAGCGAGGTTGTTTAAAATTTCATAGCGCTGTGGAGTCATGCAGATAATCCGGGAGATGGCATTTTTTTGTTCAGCCCGAGCGTCCGCGGTTTTAAAGGCACGCATAGATTCCTGCACGCGTCCACCAAACACCTGTGCTGCAAAGATTAATCTGAGTCATGCCGCCGCCGCCGCCGCCCTTTGCCCTGCAAGTCCCTGTGGTCTGGCCTTCGCCTTTCGTGGGCTGGAAGGGGCATGTTTGGGATGACAGGAGGCCACAGGGAGGCAGGACTGTCACTCGCCGCTGATCACAGCATTACTAATCACAGATAAGCTGCAGGTCCCCACACGCCAACGCGGACACATGGATCATAACACACATCAGAAACACGGGGGCAAGGTCATTTTGCTCCCATCACTCTTTCCCCGTGTTTCTCTGTCTCCCCCTAATGTTCCACCTCCTCGTTTTCAGCCCTGCATGCTCAGTCAAACATGTCCTTTCATTGCTCCCTGTGTTTAAACGCCGCCCCATTGTCTCCTGACCCGTTTTTACTTGTTTGGTCTCCTTCACCAAACTCACTCGGCCGTGTCTGTGTCCGAAAGACGGGCAGTCTGAGGAATTTACAGCCAGCAAATAGACGGAGACCGTGACCTGCCCGCACCGCCGGCCCCTCCTCTACTCTGCTCTTCTTGTGTCCAACCAGTTACGCTTTTCTCAGGCGGTTTTATGGGGTAGGGAGATGCAGTCGGTGCCATACCTCACTGACACACCAGTTTTCACACCTCCCTAACGGGGCAGGAGGGGAGGTGGGGGTGTAGGTAGTTAAACCCATGTGTGACACGGCCGTGGCAAACAAACAAATATTGAGTTAACCCAGGTTTAACCCGTGTGTCGCTGTTTGTGTCTCCTGTCGCTCTCTGCCCTCCAGTCGGTCCGTACATCGGGAGGTACTGTGGGCAGAACACCCCGGGCAGGATCATCTCCTACACGGGCATCCTGGCACTGACAATCAACACCGACAGCGCCATCGCTAAGGAGGGCTTTTCCGCCAACTTCACCGTCATCGAGAGGACGGTTCCAGAAGGTGAGCTGCCGTCGAAAGAGGCTTGAGCTGAAACTGTGAGAATCAGGGGTATCATTAAAAGTAAGGGGCAGATGTTTCCTGCAGCTGAAGCCACACGTGGCCCCATTATGGCCAATTCCCACATGTTTAACGCGGTTTAAGAGTTATTAAATAAACACCTCCCGCTTCTTCATCTGGAGAATACAGGGTGCAGGCCTGCCTCCCGTGGTTTACAAGGCTTTTACACACTGCGGGCCCAGACAGGCTCCACACAGCCAGCCTCCCCACCAGTTACCACCTTTAACACACATCCCCCTGGAGGAGCTTTTACATGCAGAGTTGTCTTCACGTTGGTTTGACCCCACCCGACCCCATTTTGCAAAACGCTCCAGCTAAACATTTCATTACGGAAGACGAGCGCTGGCTGGGGTCATAAATCTGTCCCGAGGCAGGGACCACCCCAAACGCACAGAGCCACAGTCAGAACGGGGAAGGAGATGGACGACGTTCAACAAATCTACTAATCATCTCCAAAACAGGGATTTTCTCATGCCCAGAGGAGAAACACCAAGTATACACACACACACACACACACACACACACACACACAACCCCCCCCACACACAGTAACAAGCACATGATGACTGGTGATGTCATCTCTCCTTAGCTTTCCTCCGAGTTACTTGAGTCACTTTAATCACACGTCTCAGATCAGATTACGCAAATCAACTTTTCACATTGGGGAATAAAGTGAAATATCTGACCTGTGATCGGCGAAAGACCTCGATTTGCATGAGTTGCCGGGTCTTACATCACCGGCCGAGGCGCACCCGGGATAGAAAAGCGAATCTCCCAACTTTGCGTGTGCACTCCTCCACACTTGCACCACTTAAATCATTCATAATCCCCTTAATGTATAATACACGGTGGATGTTCTCGCTTCGGCGAGGGGGGGGGGGGGTAACTGAGAGCTGCTGATGAGGGGTGATAAGGTGATGAAAGGAGGCCTTGTCTTTTGTTCCCGCCCCGGTTCTCTCCAGTCACTCCACTCACCCATCCACCCTTTGCTGTCGTCTCGGCTCTCAGCCCCGCTGTGGTCGGTAACCCACATGATCAGATACAAACGCCTCTTTGTGTTTCTGTTGATCGCGGTCCAGTTATCTGCTCGATGTGGGTCTGAACACAAGAGTTTGACAAGAACGGGCAGTCTTCTCAAAGAGACCCGGCGACGGGAGCGGCGAGAGGTGCGAGACGGTTTTCTCAGCCTCACGCTGCGATGCCGACGCGAGCGCGAGCGCGTGCATATGCGACCGCGCATCGACACCGTAAAGCACAAACACACGCGATGACCCGGTGACTGAGGTGTGTTAGCAGCGTGGCAGATGGGGAGACCATCTGTGTGAGCTCATAGGTAGCAACCACACTGCTCCTCATCCTGTGCCCTCTGAGTGTGTGTGGGAGGGTGTGTGTGTGTCCGTGTATACACAAGCACATGACTTCACTCTTAGACTGCAGGTTTGTGGTGGTTGCATTAAGGGAAGCAGTCAGATAACCAAAGCAGAAGCTGCAGTGGACCCAAATAATTGGATTAATAGCCAAATATCTCATAAAACCACCTTAAATGTTGTGTTACTGTTAGACGCCGGCATGAACTGTAACTTATAAAAGCTTTTAAGTGGCATTACCGTGGTATAAAGCAGCCAATAGGACACAGGCACCATTGTGAGTAAATAAACACATGAGAGCATTATATTCTAGTAAATTCAGCACAAGGCTTTTGCACAAAACTACAGTTAATTAGACAAAATTCAACTTTAAAGCAAATGTATGAGTTATTAGCTACAGCCATGTATGGAGTAACAACAGCAGGCACGGATAAAAGTTTCATAGTTCTGTTTCTGTGCCTCCCAGAAACTCGTTAACGTCCAAACGGAGAGAAATGATCAGATTAAGCATGTTTGTGGCTGTAAGATGCTAAGATTATATAAGGTTTAAACCTCCCTCAAACCAAGTTAAAGCCCAGATCAGGCGTCTTCCAGTCAAGGTGCTTTACAGCCAACTTCATCAGACAAAGAAGAAGTAAATAAGCAATAAGAAGAGTGATGGCCCTCATGAATGTGTGAAAGTGTGCCTTCACATGCCTCTGCGTTGTTATGGTGACGTTGGTCGGATCAAAAGGTCATGTCGTTCTTTCCAGCCGGCGGTGTCGGCACGTCTGACCTCCAGGGGTTAGAGAGGCCGACCCCAAGCTCGACCAGCTGAGTCTTTACCCACGGAGCCCAGGATGCCTCAAAACGGCTGCCCCATGTCAACGTAAACAGGGGGAGTCACCTCCTGCCATGGGTGGCTGGGCCCTTGAGTGTGATATATGGCCCCAAACTGCAGATGCTAAACACACCTAAACTCCCCCAAGAGACCAAGTTGGGGGAAAGAAGCCAGTGTGGCCCACAGGAAGATAAACTGCCCACGGGGATGTGAAGGAAACAGATCCAGTGAGTGGAAGAAATGACCGGAGTGAAAGTCACTTTACGCCTAATACCGGCATAAACTTAGCCCACGCTGAATGTTTTATGAGGACGTTTTTACGTCTTAATGCGGAACACTTCCACAGCGCTTCCATTAGAGAGAGAGAAACAGAAAGGATTTGCTGAGGCGTTGCTGATGCGCTGTTCTTTCCCGGCCTGAGTGCCTGTCGTGTGCTGTCCTCCTCCCCAGAGACGAGCTCTGAATCTGGGGGACACTGAAAGCTCATGCAGGGTGTATCCGAGTGCTCTCGGCGCTCAGACTCCAGCTAAACATCTCTTTTTTGACCTCCTGTCTGTCCCTCTCCTCCTCTCTCACAGACTTTGACTGTAGCGACCCTTTGGGAATGGAGTCGGGAGAGATAACATCGGACCAAATCATGGCCTCGTCGCAGTACAACCCCAGCTGGTCCCCAGAGCGCTCCAGACTCAACTACTATGAAAACGCATGGACGCCGGCTGAGGACTCCAACAAAGAGTGGATTCAGGTACCAAAGAGCTTCTGAAAAGTAAAGCAATGTGAATGCAATGTGTTCTTCCTAATGGCCAACAGGGGGCGACTGCAAAAAGAGCTCAGACTGTATAGAAGTCTAAAAGATACCGACCCAACCTCTGACGCTCTGTGAACGCGGTCATGTGGTTAATTATGGTCCCATTTGAAGTCAGACGTTAGAACAGGGTTTGCTTTGAGCCGTGGCTGCTTACCTGCTACCTGCAAGCTGCTGCCATCAGGTCCGAGGTGCAGCAGTGCGTATGCACGGCGACCCCACTCTGCAAACCAAATGTGATCATCTTTGGCTAAAAGAAACCAAGATGGCCGCGGTCAAAACGCCAAACCCAGTTGGTGCCATCGCAGTGGGTGCAGGCACACAGAGGATGTTGTTGATGTTTTTAATTGAGGGTAATCGCACAGATAACAGTTAAAAAAGGTCGTTTCGGTAGCGTCGGGCAGGTGGCGGCGTGGAAGTAGCCGCCCGCGGTCTGTTTTCAGAGGTGAGTCACCGTCTGAGGGCGTGTGCGGTATTAGAAGTGACTACTGCCTGCTTGAACGCAGCAGGAGTGTTCTGTGTTTGTCCTTCGGTCTCTGGAGGTGCAGCGTCTCCGTAACGCTCTGACCCAACAATTTCGATGATGAATGTCGGCCGTCCTGACGGACCTCCGGGCGGTTGAGTCCACGCCTCACAAAGATTGCCTGTGTCCACTCTCTCTGTCACTGTCTGCCTACTTGTCTGTGCCTCTTCTCTCTCTCGCTCCGTCTTCCCGTCCCACCTGATAACTTTCCCTTTCCTTGATAACAGCGGCTGCCTCCGGGGATGCTGGGATTTAGGCATCCTGCCCAGCCTCACACACACACACACACACACAAACACACACACACACACAAACACACACACACAAACAGGCTCCGTCGTATTTTTCTGTCTGTCAGCTTATCTGCACAAAGCGATCATCACCCACCGGGGGAACTTTATGTGGAAAGATTAAGGATTTAGCTCTTCCATCCCCAGATGGGGATAAGTCACATATCCCAAGTCCACTCACAGCACAAGCCCCCCGGTGACACATCCACAGCGGCCCTACCTCGATGCATTTGGAGCATGTTTGATTTATTAACTGAAAGCCTCCGGGCCTTGTAAATACCCAGACTGTTTTTCTTTTTCTACTGTTTTTCTACAGTCTTTGCTTCATCGCTGAAAAGTTTGGCCCCCTCCATATTCCCCCGGGGATGAATAATAGAGCTGACCCAAAGCCAAATATTTGCTCGAGGAGGGCCATAAGCAAGCTTTTCCTTTATTATTACTATGAAAATATTGTCCTGAGGGCCTCCCGTCGCTCCCTCAGACTAATTTAATCAGAGCTTCGGCATGCATGCGCGCAGGTTTGCGTGCATTCTCCCATGAATGTGTGCGCTCTTGGCTCCGTGGGTGAGCGGGAGGGTCTGGCGGGGTCCGTGTTGTCCTGCGGGGGGAACCCAGCGTGCATCAGAGTGGCCTCCCTTACCACTTCCTCTAGCAGTGGGACAGTCTGTCGCGTGAAGGCATTCGTCTCTCCGTGAGGAAAGTCCATTATTCACTGGAAGATTTGTGCGTTAAGGGCGGCAGCACAGAACTGAAGGCGACTTTGCCTTTTTGTCAGCGGAAATGACAAGTGATCACAATGATTTGTTGCCACTCAGGACTCTCCCGGCTATGGTATTGATCTTATTGAGGATTTGATTTGGCAGTAAAATCCGGGCTTTAAAGGGATGTGTTCTAATGGGCGCGCTGATCTCCCAGTACTAATCAGATCAAAACACTGAATGGGGCTCTTCTAATTTCTAATTTCAAACGCAGCCAAAGAGCCAAGTCTGTGGTTGCCACGTAATTTATGTTTTCTAAGAAGTGCGATGCACTTGTGCTGAGCACTCTGAGCAGAAGCCCAATTATCACAAGTGGTATTAAAAGAGTCGAATTCTTCATTCCTCTTTCATTAAGCCTGTCCGCGGCGCCGCAACAAGCCCGGGCCCCCTCGCGGCACGTTCAAATCATCTCAGTGCGCCGTCAGATGCATAGTAATCAATTCATTATTTATTTCATTATCATTCCCCGACTGCAGTTCGAGGCAGACGGTTTTATTATTCATGACAGGCGGCCTTTTGATTCCTGGGCATCTTCCTCCGCTCTGCTTTCCCTCTCTTTTTGCCGAACATAATCCAGATTTGTCGTCCAATTTTAATGCTGCCTCATTCTGATGCACGGAGAGACGGGGGGCAAGATGCTCGAGTCTGTGTGCTCTTTTCTGCGTAATTAGATTGGTGTGGTGTGCTTCAGCATTGAGTGCTGGGTTAGCCAGGCCATTAATCAGCCCTTTGGTGTACACAGAGATGGACAGATGTCCTTTGAGGGGGTTTGTGGCTCGAGGAGGGAGCAGAGAAAGAGGCAATAATCCCTCAAAACGGGCCTTCATCTCATTTCGCTCCTTGTTCCTTTCAGATCTGTTCTTTTTCCTCCCCTCTCTGCTTCCCGCCTCGTCCTCGTTCCTCTTGAAAACTCAGGTCTACATCAAGGTGGAGGGAGATTTCAGGCATATTATCTGCCCGTGTGAGCCGTGGCTTTCTTTGAAGCTTAAGAGGATGAACAGGGGGGGTGTCTGCAGCAGGTTGCGGCAAAAAAATAAATGAGGGTGCACCCTCAGACACCCCGGCTCATAGCTCTGATCCTCGCTTTATGAATTCAGACTGGTTCCACGAGGAAAAGCTGGCGAGGAGATACCTGCATCTCCACAGCACCTTCGTCTCCGAGGGGACGGTGCTGTACCTGTCTTCAGGTCGGCACGTCCTGGCCTGACGGCTCGACCACGAGATGCTGACACAGTGTGGACCGGCTTCGTCAAAGATGTCGGCGGAAGGATCCGATGGCCTCCGAGAGTCACCACATCATCCGAATGATGCCATAAAAGCAGGACTGGCATTGATCGCGCGTACACACAGCATGAATAATTTGCACTGTCTTGGAGAGAACCCAACTGTCAATACCTGAAAGCCTCTTTATTGAGCATCTCATAATAGCAATATACAGTACATGTACATCCAGTACACTGGGGTTTTTGAGCTTGAGTTGATTTTGCTCTCCATATCTCTAATTTAGCTGCCATGGCTCCGGCCATTATCTTCAATCTTCTTGCCAGGATGCATTATCCCTGATTACTTCGCCTGTATTTATGTATTTATCAGCCTCCATATGTCTCTGATAACCTAAATTGTTTAATCAAAGTAGGAGATAGCTAGTCGCTTTGCTCCCTCAGCACGAGAGCCGCTTTAAGCTCGCCCGTCTGATCGATGAAAGCTGCAAACACGACAAGCACATCAGTGTTTGTTTACACAACACGCTTCTTTATCTCCGGCACGTGACCTCGAGGTGAAGGCGGCCGCTCACAGATGGGCTCGTCTCAGGTTCGCACGGTGGTTTGAAACAACGTGCTTCCTTGTGCCGCGTCGCAAAAACAACTGATTTAACCCACGTGACCAACCCGATGAACACCGGCCGGGCATCGCAGCGTTTGTCCTTCCTGCAGCGCAGAACGCAGAGGCTAACGTCAGATGCTAAACCACCGCACGCTGCCATGTCCTGTGTTCCTTCTCATCCATGGGCGCGTTCGGTAACCCCAGGTCAGCCGGTCGCAGAAATAACCCCCCACACCATCGTCTCTGTCCTCGCTTCATGTCGCCGTTCCAAGGCTTACCGCCGTGTGCCGGCTGATGAGCAATTAGAATATGGACCGGTAATTAACAGCAGCTCCCCCAGTTGATGAAGTCTAGCGAAGGCAGAGGAGCAGAGGCTGGCACGCGGCTGCCGGTGAGATCATCATCACGTCGTCCAAATGGAAACAATGGATGCTGTCTGTGCCTCGCCGCCACCGGGGCCTCGCTCGCAATTGGAAAATCAATGGGAGGATAGAGACCCACACTCGAGCGGAGGAGCCCAAACGTGGGACCAGAAATCGAAAACAGTGAAGGATGGCATGATGTAATGAGATGAAACAGAGCGGCATAAGTACCCAGAGACGAAAACGCAGCTCTGCCGTAATCAGTGTCACTTTCAGCGTCTGCGGCGCACAACAGGAGCATGCCTGAGAGTGCTCCAGCCAGTCGTCATCACCAAGATCCTGGGATAGCATCATCAGGCAGCTTCCAGACATGACATACCCTCAGGTCGCCCTCTTTTCCTTCCTGATCGCTGTTTCTCAGTTTCGTCGGCATTACTCAGAGCGTTAGTCATGTGTGTGTTGCAAGGAGTTTAAAGATGATTCAGAAGGAAGGAAACCTTAAAAACCCCACTGTTAGACCGCTTCCTCTGACGGCCGGGACTCAAACCTTTGATCACGCAGCGGTACACGCCCGAGCCGGAGCGCGCCTTCACACGCACCAAAGCAGAGCGGTCGTTCCACCTGTGCATCCCTCTTTTGTCAGGGAAACAGATGACGGGCGCATGTGAAGACATGCATAATTTAATGCCACCAAAGAGGTGTCGCGGGGCTAAAAATAAACCGTAACTCTGTCAGGTGAGTATTGTGATAAATGGAGGGTCGTGAGTGGAGCTCAGAGGTCCTGCAGCATGTGAGTAATACAATTTTCATGAAAGGAGAATTAATTACACTTTGGGGTAATGGAGCTCCTCCAAAAAGCTTCCGCTACCACAGGACGTGCAGGTGGACTCGGCGAACAGATTGCTGGAAGCTGGTTTAGACAAACCGAGCGGCATCCGGGGCGAGCCGTGCAACGTCTCTTTAGCTGCGCGGCGAAGTAGCTGCGTGCATGTCGCTGCTCAATCACCATACAAAGGACGCTGTAATCACATTTTGTATGCAAAGAAACACGTGACTTGAGGCGCTGCATCTCAGTCCGATCTCACCTGACTCGTACCATCCTTTGAGATCGGTAAAGCATTTCCAGAGGTTGTTTCCCGGTCGTGGGTTGGTTGGTGGGGAGGTGTGTGTGTGTGTGTGTGTGTGTGTGTGTGTGTGTGTGTGTGTGGTGGGGGGGTCCTCTGTCTCTGTCTACCAGCTGCTCTTTGACTCTGTAACAGAGGAGCGCTCCCTCCTTTCTCACCCTCGGCATTTCTCTTGTTGTTGTTTTTGGTGAGGGAAAACGAATAAACTCATTCCCCCAGAGGCCTCGGTTATTCAGTCAGCAGCCCACACACACACACACACACACACACACACACAGGAAGCTATTTTTCCCCCCCTGCGTTGTGGAAGCAGAGAAATGGATTTAAGAGAAAGTATTCGGTAAACTTCACCCAGAGTACGGATTGCTGCATACAACTTCTTGGCAACTCAATTATAAGCCAATCAAGCAGCGAGAGATAAAGCTCTTGAGCCTTTGCTGCCTCCCTCCCTCCCCCACCCTCCCCCCTCCCTCCCTGGCCTTACAAACCACATGTCTCCTCGCTGCACCCACACAACAATGACTCGGCTTTAGCCTCAAATACGTATCGTGTGGCCCTGCTGCACATCTGAGTCACGCAGCACGGAGACAATGCACAGATCGACCTAACGATGGGGCCCGCGGTGTTGACGGCTAACAGGGAAATTATCTCTTCAAACTTGTGCAAACACTCATAAACAGATAAAAACGCTGTGCCTGTCACTCCCCGTCACTGATTCCCTGCACTTGCACACACATACTCATATGTATTCAGATGCCTTTCACTGTGCTGATCTAATTGCATGCACACCAGGCTCTAACTGGCTGATGCTACAAGCCCGAGCACGACTAATTCTTTTTCTGCCTTTCTGGTTTCATTAGACTGTGAGACGACTGGAGCCGTGTTCGCCGGCTGTTGTGAGGCGAGGGGGGCCTCTGAGTCATCGCGAGGAGCGCGCGCCCAAAACACGCACGCACAAATGTAGAGTCAAACATATTTCGGACCGCGCTCGCGCAGGAAAAACAAGGACACGCTGCAGTCCTGCCCACACCTCAGCCCCGCCGCCGCTTTATAGAAAGACTCAGAGCAGTCTGGGTGATTTCTTACCCCTGCCTGGCATGTTTATGGCTCAGTGTGTGTGTGTGTCCCCTCCAGATATGAGTTACTGTGCACCAGCATGCCCAGAATCTATAGTGTCATTCGTCTGTAAGCGGGATTCAGTCCAAACGCGCACTCTCGTGGCAGAAATAACAACATGGCGGACGTGGAAGACGCGCGCGTTTCATTCTGTCGGATCAGCGAAGCCTCAAAATGCAGCGCGTCCCCATAGATGTGAGATTAGAAGTCATCGTTCACACCTCTCCGCGCGGTGATTACATCACCCATTAAGCGTGATTCAGCCTTTCAGGGCTCAATGACAAATAGTTTATCATCCGCCGGTGATTTATGGACCCGAGATCCGCCGCGCACGGCCTGCGATTCTCTAAATGTTGGTTATTGGTTTATGTATTTAGGTCAGCTAGCGCCGTCCGCGGCTCTGGGCTAAAAGGAGTCCCACTAGTAATCATTATCTGGGCCTGTTTGTTTTCACTGTGGTCTCTGCGGTGTGGGACGGACCGTGCTGTACATCCAAGCGTCCTGGCAGCCCGTCTTCTCTCCCTGACCCGCGTAACCTCGCTGTGTTAGCGCTGCCTCCGCCTCCAACAGGCAGCCATTAATAAATCATGCTTTGCTCATTACCCGGGCCCCGTTATCAGCCCGCGCCTGCGAAATTGATCTAGTCTGTGCACTTCTTCACCGGAGACCCCATGCTTCTGTCCTTCACGTCTTCCCAGGCATCACTGTCAGCGGCGCGCTCCCTCCTCCTCCTCCTCCTCCTCCTCCTCTGTTCGTCTTTCTTGTTGCCATCCTTGCCGCGCTCTTTCGTCATTACTCCCCTCGTCACATCCCGTCACGGCTCACCCTCACGCCGCCGTTGGACGCTGGATATTCATTAAAATTGAACTTTTGGGCCAAAGTAACTCCGTTTCCCCGCCGTGACCCCAAAACTATTAAACCACAAGCGATGAAAGTCTGTTAGCGTAGGAGCGCCACACCCTTCACAGCGTCACCACCCCTTAAATAAAAACATTCATTTAAAGTAAAAAAGAAAAATCCAGTCAGTCCAGAATATTGATGAAGGCTTATATTAGTCGGACCCTCTTCATGTTTCAGCGTGAGATGGTTTGAGTCTGAGCGCCCATGAGTGTTCCCAATTAGCCCCGCCACTCATTTCATTCCCAGAGGCTCTTCTTCTCCATTACACCTAATGAGATCCGTTCAGAGAGAAAAATAAAATCCCAAGGCCAAGTCTTCCCATTAGACCTTTTATATATATATATGTAGGAGCTTTCTCAGTAAGCCGATTTGCCATTGGTCCAGATTGGACATGAGTCAGGCCGGCCATTTGAACCCAGATGTGAAAGAACCTGCCCGGGCTAATATACGCCGGCGCTGCCATCCGCCGCGCTCTCCTCATCCAGCGCTGGCACATGTGGCCGTTTACCCTGCAGAGAGGAATTCGCTATTAAATGGGAACCGTCTGAAGCTGAAGGGATTTGATTTTGTCTCTATTTGTGGACCCAGAAGAAATCTGGGTCTTACCGAATAAGCCCCGCGAGCCTGTAGACAGGAACAAAAGTATTCTGTCTCTGTATGTGACCATCTTTGGCTGTTTTCTGAGGCTCCATCCATCCAAATCCTTTGAGTAGCCGAGAGAGTGAGGGAGTGAGAGAATAGCTGGTGGAACCTCATTTATTGCTCCCATCTGTTTAGGTCTTTGCGTATTTCGGGAAGTGGATTCGAGGGGCAGGAATGACCCGCATTCTGTGGCATACGGACGTTCCTGCCCCTGCTCTTTGCTCCGAGTCATTAAGTGTGGCACAGCTCTGGATACGAGGCTGGCAGACGGGGGCCGGCCGGCTCTGACTGTATGGTTTTAACAGGCCTGCGCTCTCTGGAGGCGCACATCGCCCTGGCTTTAATTTTCCAAAATATGTGCTCGCCTCTGCGTCTGTCTCCTCGCTCTCTCCCGAGCTCACGTGAGTCGATTCAGCAATCCACCACCTCGCGTCGACATCAAAGGCCTCGCGTCTCGTCGTGACCTGGAAACCTGTTCGAACCAGCGCCCCGGCTTCCCGCATCACTCCAGAGTTCCAGTGGCGCCTGCACGCAACACCATTACTCCTCATTAACGTCAGCCCGGCCTGTCAGAGGCGGCGCTGCTGCCTGTTAAAATCAAGCCTCCGCTCCGAGCAGTCCAGCGCCGCTCGGTTTCACACTTCAGCCGCTCGTTCTCCTTCGTTACGGGCGAAGGGATGAAAGCGGCGGGTTAAGCGGCCGCCGCAGAGGTCAGAGCGAGTCGATCTGTTGCCACCGTGTGTGTCTCAGACGCAGCAGGAGCCGACCTCACCTCCAGGCTCCCAGTCCGGCCCTCAGAGGCAGCAGCACTAACACAGTCAAGAGCCAGGCTGAAGGCTGTGTGTGTGTGTGTGTGTTGTGAGCAGGCATGATGGTTGGCAGACAGACACAGCATCAGCTCTGAACACACACAAATACTATTCATGCAACTACAGAACGAACCCAGACGCTCGCTCACGCGCCTCTATAACGCCGCCGCCGCCGCCGCCTTCAGCAGCAGCGCCCCGCGCCTCCTGATTACCCCACAAAGCCCTGCATATTTTAAAAGCACAATATTTGAGATCCGATCTGCATCTCTCTTTCCTCCTGGCCAGTTTTGATAATGTGATCGCAGACCCTCGCTCTATTCAGCATTCGTTTATCCAATAAGCTCTTGTCTCCCATCTCAGGAAATTAAGTTGTCATCCCGTGTCTCTTTCATTAATGCGAATATCATTTTCATTGCTGTTTATTAAATTCCAGGTAGCAGCTGATGAGGCCGCAGCCAGAGGTGATTCTAATAGTGTGTGTGTGTGTGTGTGTGTGTGTGTGTGTGTGCAGGGGGTTATATATTTAACTTTGCAGCTTGTCGGTGCATTATTAATACACACTGTGCATTAAAAAAGACTTTTTTTAAAAAGTTATTCATGCATTCGAACAGGCAGGGAGCGATACTTCAGCTGAGTCAGCTCAGTCGCCGGCTCCTCAGGTGACAGGGGGAAAACATGGTTTCTCATTATAAATGAATCCAGGAAGCTCTCTCTCAGCCGTCCTCTCTCTCTCTCTTCGCCCTCCACAGGTGGACCTCGGGTTCTTGCGGTTCGTCTCGGCCATCGGCACCCAGGGCGCCATCTCCCAGGAGACCCGCAGGATTTACTTCGTCAAGTCCTACAAAGTGGACGTCAGCTCCAACGGAGAGGACTGGATCACTCTGAAGGAAGGCTCCAAACAAAAGGTGGGAGGCTCTGCTGCTCATCAGTCTGTCACATGGTGCTAACTCGCTCTGGGTCAAACCGCAGAGCGCAGATAGCTTTACTTCTGCAGCCTCTAACTCTTCACAGGAGACTGGATATTAACAGTTGTTTGTTTTTCCGTCTGTGTCAGTAAAACCGCCCCCTCCCTACACATGCGCTGCACATGGAATATCCCGTCTTGGTAAAGAGGCCAGCTGACTTGAATTGTGGTCTCTTCCAAGTTGCCTTTGAGCTCAACAAAAGGGGGAATACCCAGCTATATGTTCATGAGCCTCAGTCTCCCAACATGCAATTAAACCCTGTTCCTCTGCACGGTAACGCGCCCGCCGCCTGCGTGAGCGGAGGGTATTTCGAGCACAGGCTGCGGTGCTAATACGTAACTCTGCAGTAGCACGGGGGGGGATTATGTGAGGAATGTGGCCGCCGTTTTTATGTCAAGTGCCCGTCAACTTGCGGTAAAAGGAACAAGGACGACAAAGGACTTGACAAACAAGAGTTAGAGGGGACGGGGGTGGAAAGAGACGTCATGTTTGAGCAGCTGGCGGAGGCGGAGGAGGGACGGGATGCTTGACCGGAGCGTGACAGCCTGAAACCATTGATTGCTGATCAGCCTGTTAAACATCAGGCTTTGTCCATCTGGACGCAAACACACCCTCCGCTACGGGTGTCAGAGAGCGTGTGTGTGTGAGACGTAAATACCACAAGGCAAAGCCACAAGCGCAACAACAACAGCAACAACAACAACAGAGCGAGCGTGTGCGTGCTGCGGCGTACACACTCCCTCCGGGGGCCGGATGATTTTATGGGCTCTCCCCAGTCTCTCGGTGCCTTCTGTAAAGTGGGGGCTTAACGGTGCCGCGGTAATCCCGGCCTGTGTTTTCACCCGCTCTAAAGTGCTTTTGCACGGAGGGGCACCATTTGCTACATGCTGAGGCGGCAGTTTGGCGTCTCGGAAAAAGCCACTTTGCAGTAAGCGAGCGGGGACGAGGCTCGGCGTGACATTTGAGGGAGCGGATGACTCGGTTGCAGGGTCCCCTGCTGGCGTGGTTGACAGGTATTGCTCGGGGACTGTGTTGCGGCGGCCGGATGGACTAATGGGCGAGCCCTGTTGGTTTTCCGTCCGTCTGTCCGTCCTGCTCCTCCCAGCTGGATTCCTCCCTGCCCCGGAGCTCCTCTGTCAGGAGGTCAGGAGGTGGCATTGTCCAACGGTGTGATTCAATTACGCAGAACGAACTGTGATGGACTGCGGGGAGTGTGTTTCGCTGGGTGGCCGGCCTCTTCGCATGGTGCTCGTAAACTGTCAACCGACCCCCCCCCCCAGGGGGGAGAACAGCGACATCTCTGACCTTTAAACAAGACACTGCAGTAAAACCTGCACCAAATCTGGAACTAGAGGACGGAAAAAGGACATCTTGAGCCGGTCTGGTCCTGTCAGCGATGCACACGCTGCCTCGGGTTTCACAGCCATCCACAGTCACCCTTAACCTGAGCGCAGAGGTCCGTCTGAGCCCTGCTGAGGTGTGCACATCATGCCTCTGGTGGTGGAAGCTGGACTGAATGTTTATGTTTTATAGTTTATCACATCATATGTTCTTCTTTAATTGCCTGCAGAGTGTTTTTAATGGTTGTTGAGGTCTGACTTCACTTCCTGTTTACAGCTTTAGACGGCGCTTTATGTTAAATCTTCATTTTATCGCTTATTTTTTGACATTTTTAATATTTTTTCTCTCTCTCCTATTGTTTTACTGCTTTCACAGACCACTTTATCAGTTTCCTGGTATTCACCAATCAAGGAAACATCAGCATCAGCATACATGTCCTCGATATGCACCGATTCGTAAACATAAAGTTCTTTTTCCGCTCTATGAAGCAGCGTAACAGTAAAAATTGTCCTTTTTTAATATTTATGTAGATTTCCAGCGCTGTGTGAGAAGCGTGACTCGGTGCACAACAAGACCGATCACTGAGCTCCTGCTGTTTCGTGTGCATATATTTTCAAATTCAACACCTTCAGCATCTTAATCTGGTTGAACGTGAACCCCCCCCCCCCGCCTCCTCGCCTCCTCGCCTTGGCTCTCTGTTTCTCGATTCAATGCGGCCAAGGTCTGGCAGGAATCTCCACCCTGCATCTCGGCTCGACGTGCTCCGTCAATAATTCACTTTCCTGCTGCCTCCATCGCAGGTTTTTCAAGGCAACACCAACCCAACAGACGTTGCCAAGACGATGCTGCCCAAACCCACGCTGACGCGCTTCGTCCGGATCCGTCCCGTTACCTGGGAAACTGGCATCGCACTGCGCTTCGAGGTGTATGGATGTAAGATATCAGGTGGGTACTGCTGGGATCTGTATGCATACATACTGCACACACACACACACACACACACCTCCATCTTTGCTGCCTGCAGCTGAAAACACACAGATCTTTATTAGACTCCTTCTGCTCTCTCTAAACACCGAACAGCCTCAAATGCAACAATCTGACTCTTTGCATGATATCTCCACGTGTCCCGTCGTGGGTTCAGCCCTGCTCTTGTTACAACACACTCCCCGTCCTGGTCCCGGTTGCACAAACACCTGACTCCTGCCAGGTGTGAGACGCTGCTCTATTTCTGTGAGAGTCCTGCTCCGAGGCTGAAGCAAGCTGCTGCATAATAGACGAGTGGCACATGAAGGAGGATTACCTATTTATGTTACCCCATGTTTAGATGTACCTCATTCAATATAAATGGAGCCAACAGCTGGCAGGCAGAGGGAGCCGGAGCTGGGTGGGATCTATATGGTCCCATCCCTCCTGCTGCTCCGGTCTCTGCCTCCTCTTTAGCCACAGTCTGCCTTTTGCTTGCAGAGCTTTGATTTTGGCACGGCTCCTCTCGTCTTTTGCCTTTTTGTTGATGTTGTTTTAATGAGTGGTGTGTGTGTGTGTGTGTGTGTGTGTGTGTGGCTCACTTTCATATGGTTTTAGCACATCTGTTTGCATCTCTATGGGTTCACGAGTGTGTGCATTGAATGTTAATTAGCGCTCGCCTGTGTGTTTTGCTCTTCTGCGCTCGGAGAGGAGTTTATCTTGCAGCGGCAGAAAAGTGTTGTTAGTGCAGGATTAAGCTCTGGATTAAAGTTAGGGTCAGGATTTAACTGCTGCCAGCCTCGTGTGCTCATATGCAAAGTGTTTGTGCGCGGACCTGTGCGTTACGTGTGTGTGGCTGCTCGTGTAATAGCAGAGAGAAGGCGCTGTGGGTGCAGCAGGGTTACAGCTGGGGCGTGTGTTTCGGGCACGGGACCAGACCGCTGCACGGAGCGTAAACACATCACAGGGTCGGAGTCACCACAGGGCCTCGGTAAGGACGTCAGCACCTCTGGGTGCTCTGAAGACACTGCCAGCGCCACTGCGTGCTCGCAGTGCAGTCGCAGGGAGAGACAGAGAGAAACCGTGAGGCTCTTGAGGGCTGCATAAACTCAGTGACTCACTCTGTTCTACCCTGAGTTATGAATCCCTGATACCAGAACTTTACTGCAAAAAACTTCTTTCTCTGAGAAACATGGAGGATTCTCAGCACAGCTCCACTTTTTCTGAAAGGTGCTGCCACTGCTCCTCAAACGGTGCACCAGAAATAGCGGTGCGGAGCTGTTTTAAGCTGTTTAAAGGTGCACAACTCCCACTTCAAATGCTAAGATCGTAATTAAAGCATCATATTAGTGGAGTTAAAGCCCAGGATGTTGCAAGATGTTGCACGGTTGCATGCCCGTGCTGATACAAACGGCTACTTATTAATAAAAAGATGCACCGCCCTGCTGTTTGTAAACATGCCACGGACTATGAATATCTCTGATGAACCGCTGATGCTCCACCCAAAGCCTGGATGTTGCCCACACAGCCGTGTTTCAGCTTCTCCACACATGTTTGTGCCTCTGGGTGTGTCACTGCGTGCGTGCCATCTCTGAAGCTTCTGTGATCGCAGCTGAAGTCGATCAAGAGCTCCAGATGATCCGGGGAGTTCACCCAAGTGTCTAAACTCAGATCAGACACACACAGTTTCAATCAGACACTTATACCTATCTCTCATATCCTCCCACTTCAAAGGCGGTCAGTGTGCAGTGCCTTAGCTTTGCTCCACCAGAGGCTAACTCCTGCGATCGTTCTCAAACAAGATCTTGGCCAAAGACGAAAGAAAGGAGGTGAAAAAACCCTGAAAACAGTCGAGAAGCGTCGGCGCAGCCAGCGTTTGTTCCTTGAGCTGCGATTTTCAAGAATGCAGGAGCAGAGATTCGTCTCACGGGTCTCCATAGGAGTGAAAGACGAGTCTGAATGCGGCCTTGTTCTCCGAGTTTTCCCTCACTTTTCCCAGATGCAGCTATGCTATTGAGTCGCGCAGCGGTACAGTGCACACTTTGTCTCATCTGGACACAGAAGATGTTATAATGGCCGGATTTAGTCCTCCGTGGGAGCAGGATAGTAAATATGTTTGTGCCCACCACAAGTCCCTGACTCAGTGCCTTGAGATTTAGTGATAGAGGAAGGTTGGGAAGAGACAGACTAATGTGAGCTGCTAACTGTCACACCTCCAGTGTAACCACCGCATCGGGAAACTTTGTGGAGTTTATTAAAGTTGGTTTCGCAGCCTGCAGGAGTGTGTAGGCAGACAGATATGGCACCGGCGTATTTTCCTCCTTCAGGTGTTTCAGAGCTGTGTTGTGTTTACTGACTGAACAATGGAGAAGTTACGCAGAGTGCCGGCACCATTAAATGTTGCAGAAATGTGAACAAATAGTGTTAATGGCATCTGTTTCGGGGCATTGTGGCAACTGAAACCTTAAAAATTACACTGGGGTCTCACCTTCACACCTGTTCGCACCTGTGTCATAAATCTCTGAAAACACCTAAAAATTTATTTTTTATACATGGATGATCAGGAGAACGGGTGGGTTGTTAAACACAAAACTGGAGGTAGTGCTCAGGAACTGCTATTTCACTAATTAGAAGTGATAATCGGGTTGTCTGTGTGACTGGAAAGTTTAAATAACGCAGGTTTAAACACGCAAATGCTGCCGAGCTGCAGCAACAGGTCGTTATCCTGCTCGGCTCTTGATACGGAGGGATGGTGACAAGAAGAAAGAAAACCAGCTGTTGGCTTTTTGAAAAACGACTGAGAAACAAACGCGAAGATGCTGGAAAACCTGCAGAGAGCCGGGAGTTAGGATAAGATCAGAGAGGCAGAATGAAAGGAGGGGAAGAAAGTTTGAAAATGTGGACAGGAAACAATGAGGTGTTAAAAGACACAGTCCCACAGATGTTGACAGCTGCGGAGCAGAAGGTAGATGAGTGCAGCAGCAGATAAAACCCAAAGAGAATGTGTTCCTGTGCGCCAGTGTATGTGAGTCTATAGAGGGAGGGCTGGGGGTGGGAGGAGGGGTGTGGATAAGGGAGATGAAAAGGAATAGCGCTCCCAGAATGCAGGACGTGGAAGCACCAACCGAGAGGAGGGTTTTAATTGGCTGCCTGGAGACAAGCGCTTCAGGCAAAGGAATTAGTATGCATGAGATCTGCAGGCAGAGAGCGAAAGAGAATAGAGGGAGAGATCACAGCAACATCACAAAGAGTTTGGGGAATTGTCCTCACTTTGACTTTCTCTACCCTGCCGCCCCTATACGAAGCTGAAACTCACCAAACTAGACTTGTATGGTAAATGATGTTGAACATCAAGCCTCTGGATATAGATCAAGTCTTTGCCTATGTACCCGTCATCTCTGCGGGTTCTCATCAGGTTCTGTCAAAAAGCTAAGCACCTTTCGGTTTCCCTTTTGTCTTCCAGAGTACCCGTGCTCAGGCATGCTGGGCATGGTATCAGGTTTGATCACGGACAACCAGATCACTGCCTCCTCCCACACGGACCGGAGCTGGGTACCAGAGAACGCCCGCCTGCTGACCAGCAGGACCGGGTGGACCCTGTTGCCCCAGCCCCAGCCGTTTACCAGCGAATGGCTGCAGGTGGATCTTGGCGAGGAGAAGCTGGTGAAGGGTTTGATCATCCAGGGAGGGAAACACCGCGAGAACAAGGTCTTCATGAAGAAGTTCCGCCTCGGCTACAGCAACAACGGCTCCGACTGGAGGATGGTGTTGGACACCACCGGGAACAAGCCAAAGGTGAGAGCTTCTCTTCACACTGGTCATTGAGATTATCTGGGTTCTTGTTGGGTTCTGCCGACAAATCAGAAGCATAACCTCAACCAAAGAACCCTTAAAGGTTCCCCGTGGAGTTTTTGTGGTTTCACACTTTTTCCACTGATCAACAAGTTGCAGCAACTTAGCAACATATACTGCAATGCACCAGCAAAAAGAAGAAGGCTGCAAGGATCTAAAGTACTTAAATAAACTCACCTCTGCAATTGAAAACACATTTGTTTGGAGGATTTTGGTGTAATCTAACTGAAACACCGCAGAGCCACAGGATGTCAGTGTTTGGTGTGAGGTCCTAACTAGTCTAATTTAATTTAAACATCTTTAGTCAAGCTGAACCTCGTGCTCTCTTTCTATTCTATATTTGATGCTTTTCTTGATTCAAACTACAGATTCCTTGTTGGAAACACCTGAGATAACGTAAGAAGACAACACCACAACATGCAGAACACAGATTATGTTGTTTTGAGGCATTTTAATGCAACATGTTTCACCTTTAGGTTGACACCCGTGATTGATGGCTTGTTTTCCAGCGTGACAGGTTTTACCTTCAGCCCTGCTGGTTATGATTTGAATACTTACCTCTGAAAATGCCTCTCGGATCGCCGGCGCTTCGATTCCACTCATGACACATTCAGTCAGCTTCCACCGGAGCGCTGCGCCTGGCAGTTGTGAGTCATTAAGCAGTCATTGCCAGTCAATTTCAGCAGTGTTTTGAATCACATTAGGATAAGCATCTCGAGTCTCTCGGAGTCTTTTCCCAGTTCGCTCTTCCTGCTTTGTATTCTGCACCACACGCACGCACAGTTCAATCCATTCAATGGATCGTGAAACCTCTCCGGAGAGGAAGGAGGCGTGGAAAGACGAGGACAACAGAGGGAGGAGGAACGTGCAGCGTAGAGAAGTGACCCGCAATTTATCTGCCGGTGTCGCCGCGCACACGCAGAAGGCACACGCCAACCCTTCGCTCGATGCACACACACGCTTACACACAAAGAATACATGCGTACACGAGCACGTGCACGGACATACGCACCTCCGGGAAGAGCTGCAACGGCCCGTCCCCAATTACAAGCGTCCCTGACAGGGTATAAATCTGATCCAGATGGGCTGATGGTTGATTTATGAAGGGAGAAAGAAGGATCCATCCCCACCCTCCCGTCCTAGTTAGCCCCCCCTCTCCCCTCGCCTCGGAGGTTCCCAGCATCTAAGTTGCACCAAGCTCCTTCACGTGATCGCACCCATTAATCCACTTCCATCAATCCGCCATCTCCTCCGCTGCTTGCATCTCTTGCACCCACTCTCTCCTCTCTTACCTCATTTATTCCTCTGCTCGCTGAGGATCTGGGGACGAGTCGGAGCATTGCCTTTGACAGAGGTGTGCGTCCCGCTGTCTCTGCCACCCTCCCACCCCCTGCGACACTCGCCTAAGCTGTGCTTCAGAAGTCAGTGAGATGAGAGAGATCTGGTCATCTTCTGTTCTTTTCCACCTACCCAGCAGATGCCGTCCATCCACCCAACGTCTGCTTTCTAGGAATCAGGCTGCCTCGGGGTATCTCCGTTTGGAGAGCGCCGTCAGTCAAACCCCCGGCAGTGACGTTAGCAGCAATGTTTCACCTCGTCTTTCTTTTATTCACTGTTTTCTCTCTTTTTTCCTCCACCACCACCACAGATATTTGAAGGAAACAGCAACTACGACACTCCCGAGCTGAGGACGGTGGAGCCCCTGCTGACCCGTTTCATCAGGATTTACCCAGATAGGGCCACACCTGCTGGCATGGGCCTCCGACTGGAGCTCCTCGGCTGCGAGATCGAAGGTAAAAATCCAAATTGTTGCTCAAGTTTTGGTGCAAAAGCGAGCAGCGATGCCCGACATCTCTACCTGTGGGGCGGTAGTAATGGCGTTTCGAACATTGTGAAATCTCATCTTCCCCGACGTCCTGACCCTCACTTGGCACACCTTGACTTATCACTTCACAGGCTGTGTTCACATGTGCTCACATCAGACATGTGAGCCATCCATCATGCGCCGCCGATGACACGCCTGGAAGTAGCTTGCACTTTGTGTCTTTTGCCACAGTCGGGGTTATTTAAAGAGGTGCGTGAGGGCTCCCTGTGTGCAGCCCACAGCTGTCCAGCCCCTGCTCTTTATCCCTACAAGGGACACTTGTCTTGTCTTCCCATTACATCGAAGCCGCCCCCATAGATAGCCACTTCTAGAGGGGGATCAAATGAAAGCCCACCTGGCCCAGTCGGATTACTGCAGCCCCCATCGCACTCGCCCCAACGCCTGCATGTCGTTCTGCCTTCAAAGGGCCGCACGCATCTTTAAAATTACCCCTATGTTTTGCCCCCCAAGCTCTTTATCTGTGTCTCTCAAAGCTGATGTAGCGCAGAAACAGCTCAGCGATATTGTGAGAGTGCGTAGCGCTCGCCCTAAGTGGATTTACATATTGGATTTCAGAGAGGCCCATTCTGTTGTAAGCCTGGTGGACTCCCACCGGGAGCTTTAGTCCGATGATAATGCTTGTTTTCAGTGTTAATGCCGAACACACGCACGGACGTATACACATGGAGAAACCGCAATCGCCCTGCCAAACGTGTGGTTACAGGCATGCACACACACACACACAGGTGCATGCACTAGTGTGTGCAAGCGTGTGTGTGTGTGTGTGCGGCAAGCCAGAGAAGGAGGGCTAAATCCTAATTTCTGTGCGAGGCTCCCCTGGCGCAGCGCTGACCCCATCCCTGACCTCCTCCACCCTGAATCTGACGGGGGCTGATCTGCCTCATATTTCATCCAGCAGAGCGAGAGCATTGCCTCACACACTCACAGTCTCACACACACATTTCTCAGGCAGCTTGCCCCCTATCTGTCTATGTCCGTCTCTCTCTCTCTCTCCACCTCTTCCCCTTTCCTCCCTGCACACTGGGGAAGCCCGCTCATTACTCAGTGTAAACACACACAAATACACACACACATATATGCGCACACCGCAGCACGGCTGTGCAGCAGTGGAGCGTGGAGTGGATCTATGGCCGTGCCCACATCCAAGTGCAGCGGGGCCTTAATGACAGGGCGCCATGGCAGCCAGGGGCCAATCCCAAGTCCTGTTTCTGCATCTTTGAGTTGCAGCCGCCCAACCCCGGAGCACCGTGCCTCGACGTCAGTTCTATATTTATACACCCACACCTCCGCAGCTCCGCGGTATGGGGAGGGATGCTAATAGCTCAGGCATAGATTGATGCTCGGTGTGTAACTGTGGGCTGAACATGCTGAGCTGAAAGAAGCACACGTCTCAGTGTTGCACATGCAAAGCGTGCTGCAAACCTCTACACCCCATCCTCGCACTGTCAGTGTTTGTCTGGGGGGTGTTCACTTGTGGTGTCATCCTCCAGCTCCTACATCGGTGCATCTTCCACGTTTCACCTGGAATCCACTCTAATCTCTGCCGTCTCTCTTCTTTTAAACCTCCACAGCTCCCACGCTCCCGCCCACCACTGTAGTCCCGAGCACTACTCCCTCGGACGAATGCGACGACGACCAGGCGAGCTGCCACAGCGGCACAGGTGATGACTACGACGTGACAGGTGCTAACATCGCCCTCATGAGACTGCACCCCACCCCCCTGCCCTTCCCTCTGCTGTGGCTCACACCCGATCTGCTCCGCCTCCCCAGCTTCAGCTCTTGTCACAGTTCGATTTCACACCGCAGCTAATCTGCCGTCCACTGTGCACACACACGCGCGCATGCATGCGCCCACGTTTTTTCTGGCATGTACACACATCTAATTAGCTGCACCTGTAGCTCCCAGCCCCCGTCCTCCCCTGAGTCTCTTTTTAGCTCCACCTCTGCAAACTCACAGGAGGAGTGTGTTGCACTTGCACCAGCGATCGTCCACACACACCTGCTTCTAAACCTGAACCTGCCGTGTCCTCCTGCACCTTCCCTTCCCAATCACTCCTCTCGGGCCTCATTTCCTACTAACCCAGTAACTCTCTGAGCCTGCGCTGCTGCCTGCACCCGCCATTAACCAGCAGTCTCCAATGATGAGCATGGCGCCGTCTCAGTCACATGTTCTGAAAGCGTAGCACTGAGGCGAGGGTGAAGGGAAAGACGAGGCATGTGTTGATTAGCGGAATCTAGCTAGCATGGGTACATTTACTGCATGAGTGCAGTTATTTGTAAGGAAAACGCGACTCTTGCTAGGCTATGCTAACCATGCTAATGCGCTGTGTTGTGACAGGTGGTCCCATGATGCCGGAGACCACGACCATTGAAGTGGACACCATCCCAGGTGAGCAGAACATCAGCATGTGCCTCCTTCCCGTCAGCAGACTGTGTCTTTAAAGATTAAACGAAACATTAAGAAAATATTTAACCACTCAGTGTTTTTTGAAAATTCATTACCATAGATTTATCAACACGTGTACTTTAGCTAATGATTGCCAGCTCAAGGCGGCCCCTCTCCTCTGATGTTTGTCTGTTATTAAAGCTGATGATGTGGCTCTGAGAGGCTCCCGCTGACAGGGTGAGGGAGGTTGTGTGATGCAGGGCTAGCTGATGATTAGCACTGGTGCTCTGGTGCTGCCTTCTCAGCATAATCACTAATCACTGGGCTGACACACACACACACACACACACACACGGCACAGAAACAGGGATGCAAAATGCAAATGACCACAGGAAATGAGGTGTGCTTTGGGGTCACATGAGCAGAGACACACAGGGTTGTCTCCTATAGCAGGTTGATGAGGCAGCCGCCAGCTGAGAGGCTGTGCCCCAGTCTGACCTTGGCTAATGGGCCATAGGCTCCACCCAGCCCCCTTCACTCCATCAGCTGACTCTGTGGTCTGTCTGCAGTCTGCTGGGGCAGCGGCCATGTTAATAGATGAGAGCTGAGGTGCAGGTGTGTGCGGGTAAACACTTATCTGTCTGACTTTTCATTTCTGGAGCCTCAAACCGCGCATGCTAATCAGCGCCGTGTGTTTGTGTGTGCGTGCCGTGCACCCTAATGTCACAGGACGTAGCTTCTGTTGGCATTTAGCAAAAAAAAACAAAAAACCTTTTTCTTTTCATCAAATGGCCACGTGAGTCATGCGGCTGCTCATCCAAAGCTTGTCGGTAGCCTCAGTCAAAGCCTCCAAAGAATGGAAAAGAAAAAGAGTCAAAGCCATTTTAATTGGGAATGAGATGTCTCGACACACACGCACACACATGCACACACACGCACACACAGAAAAGCAGTGGCTTGGCGTCTGAAATGCGGTTCCACATGGGAATTCCATCCTTTGTGTTTAATGGGTAAATAGAGTCGTTGCCTGCAGAAGCTAGTTAAAACCTTCCCATTATTAAAGGGAATATTGGCTCATACATTCTGTCATTTGGAGAGCTGCCTCATTGTATCTCAAAAGGCATCTCACGCCGGAGTTTAAGGCCGTGGCTAACGTCCCAAACATCTTGCTCCCTTGTGTTCCTTGGAAGTCTTCCTTTATCCAATTTAAGGGGAAAAAGAAAAAGCCCTTGCTCCCACACATTTCTTTGCCTCCACCGAGGTTTCTTCTTCAGCTCGCCGTGTGTCCGCGGGGGAATGCATTGTTGGAGCGGGGCCCCGGCACCGTTGCCATAGCCGTCTTCAAACCTCAAGTCTCTGCTCTCATTAAAATCCTCAGCTCTCTGCGGGTTGCTATGAATGTTGCTTTCTCAACTGGACACCGTGTCCAGACCCCGTCTTCCTGTTCCCCTCTCCCTGTCTTTGTGCTGCGCCTGCTCATGGCGTCCCTCTGTACCTCTCCTTACACCCCCTGTTGCGTTCATTAAAAGAGATCATTAACAACGGCCAAGAAATAAGGTCTACATGAGGTCGCTCTTTTTCTCATGTTGGAGCCATAACTTGTCCCGGCCTGTTTCTCCCCCACAGCTGTGGGCGTACATCCCACAGTTCTTTGCTGCCCTCTAGTGGCTGTAGCTGATCAGGATGAGTTGCTGAAGCCCAAAGTGTAGCCTGCAGTCACATCATGACAGGCCCCCAGGTCATTGTTCGAGAAAAGCCCGGAGCTCTTGGCAATTTTCTTCTCTTGCAATGAGGAGGATGATAAAATGGGATCTTGACCTTCTTCTTCCTTTCCTTCAACACATTTGCAGCTTTCCTGTGGTTTGCCTGCGACTTCGGCTGGGCCAACGACCCGTCCTTCTGCAGCTGGACGTCAGAAGACACTGGCTCCAGGTGGCAGATCCAGTCCAGCGGCACCCCAACCCTCAACACTGGGCCCAACATGGACCACACAGGTGAGGGCGCAGCTAATTTGGCTTCTGACCTCCTGACCTCCTTTCCTTTAAGCCTCGGTCTGTCACTGACACAAGTCGTCTCATCCAACAGGCGGATCCGGGAATTTCATCTACACCTTGGCAACAGGTCCCCAGGAGACCGAGGTGGCTCGGCTGCTCAGCCCCATGGTGAGCTCCCCGGACTCGGACCTGTGCGTGTCCTTCTGGTACCACATGTTCGGGTCGCACATCGGCACGCTGCACATCAAACAGCGCAAACAGACCGTCGACGGGCCGGCTGACATCCTGCTGTGGACGGTCAGCGGTCACCAAGGCAACCGCTGGAGGGAAGGCCGCGTGCTTGTGCCGCGCACAAACAAACCCTATCAGGTAAAACCAGCAGTGACGCACGTTTGAGGCTGCGACTTGTTTGTGGTCTTTTCATTGCCGATAAGTCACGCCGGTGCTTTTATTAAAGGTGGTGATCGAAGGTCTGGTGGAGGGAAAGAGCTGGGGAGACATCGCTGTGGATGACATTAAGGTTCTCAATGGGCTCAGCATGGCGGACTGTAAAGGTGAGGCTGTAAAGGTTACTCTGCCTGCTCTCGGCTCGATGTTTACGACCTCTGCAGCTTGTTTTCTGTCTGCATCGGATTTGACCAGAGTTTCTGTTTGAACAGATCCCGACGTACCCACGGAGCCAGTTCTGCCAGAGGATCGTATCAACGAAATCTGTAAGTTGCTTCGGACTGACGGTTTATTCGGCGTCGCCCACTCGTAGTTCGCCTCACATCTCATGCTCTTCCTCCGTTGTCTCCCTCCCCTACAGTTGAGGACATCACCGAGTACCCGGACTTTGTGGAGACCAACCAGATCAGCGGAGCGGGCAACATGCTGAAGACGCTCGACCCCATCCTCATCACGATCATCGCCATGTCCGCCCTGGGGGTCTTCCTGGGCGCCATCTGCGGCGTGGTCTTATACTGCGCCTGCTCGCACGGAGGCATGTCGGACAGGAACTTATCGGCCCTGGAGAACTATAACTTTGAGCTCGTGGACGGCGTCAAGCTAAAGAAGGACAAACTCAATGTACAGAGCTCATACTCGGAGGCGTGAGGTGGGACTGAGCGCACACGTGTGACTTTGTGGCGTGCAGAGCTCGCGGGCCGCGCACAAGACTGGCTGTAGGCATATCCTCTCGTGTATCTGCGAGGAGGCGGGCTAAAAGGACTGCCGACACCCTCAACTCGCCGGGTGAGGGACAGGTTCAGGAACCAATGGGAGGTCCGGACTGATCCACGCTTTTCTCAGGAGCTGCAGTAAAAAGAACCTACCAGTAGGGGACACTGTGTACAAATAAAATACAGAAACAAACAAAAAAATATGTACAGATGATTTAGATGATATTTTAATTTTCTATTTTGATTTTCATTCATTTTTACAATCGGATGCTGGTGTTGAGACCAATTTATTAATAATGTTTAAAGTATTTATCGTTTTCTGGGAAAGAAATGTTTCCTTTTATTTTTATTATTATTATTATTATCAGTTCACGAAGGCTGTTGTTTATTTTTTCAGTTTTGAAAGAGACGTATCGAAAATCGTAAACGAACCATATCCGGCAAAACTGTAGATTTGCCCCATGGCGCGGCATACAGGGTGTGCCCATAACCCACGACCCTGAAACATGTACCCTTTGCCCTTTGACCTCTATCACTCTAAAGTGAGGGTCCCATTCATGGCAATGTATGGTTCTGACAGTGCCTTTAGTAAATTTCGGTTGGCCTCCTCTGTTGATCTGGGTGTTTTTTACTGTACATGGCTTAAGTTATGACGACAGGAAACAGGGGCACATCACCTTCTAAACACCTGCAAAACAGGAAAACAATCTATCATAGCGCTTTGTTTTGTTTTGTTGTTGTTTTCTGTCCAAAAACCACACACTGTAAATAAGTTTTAATATATTTTATTGCCCTTTTTAAAGAAAGTAAAAAGGAAAAAAGCTGCAGTATCCCTTTTTTCATGGGTTCGTGTGTGTGTGTGTAAATACAATCTCCTGACTGTTTTTTGTGGAAGGTGCCGTGTTATTGTTTTCGTTTTTGTTTTTTAAATTTCAGATTATTTGCTCAGAGATGAGCAGAACAATCTGTGTGACGCTGATGTTGCAGCGATTCTCAATGTGCATTCAAGCCATCTGTCATCGAAAAACGCCCACCTCACGAAAAACCGCCGCAGGACGAATGAGTCAGAAGGTAAAAAAACAAAAAAACAAACAAAACAAAAACAAAAACAGCTGACACGGCGAACTCTCGGCACTCTCTCTCAACTACTCTCTCATTCCTGCATCGTGTGAGTCCGACCGGTCGCCAGAATGTTTCCACGTAGCTTCAAACGCGCTCATGCCGACGGCAGAGGAGGCGGTAAAACCCCCGAAACGTCTGCCAGCGAACCAAAAAGACCAACAATCATCGTCGTTAGCTTTGCTTTAGCTAGCGCCTAGACTAGCTCGTCACCTCCAAACGTCACTGTGGAACGCTCACTGAAGAAGTGCTATCTGGACAATGCAGCTTGAATGCACTTTGTTACCGATTCCCTCGTGAATAGGAGCCTATTAAAAGAGGGTTAAACACACTAACTGAAGAATGGTGCTATCATCACTTTAGCCAGACACAGTTATCTCTTGATAAACCCAGTTTGTATTGTTCACATGCTGTATTGTAGCTTAAGGCCTCTCGGGCCGCAAAGAGTTTTTTAAACGTGTTTCACGTGTAGCAGCCATAACATTGTGATGTCAGAGCTGATGTCATTAGGACGGGGCACTGGTATGACGAGGGATCGAGTGGCGTCACCTGAATCAGGTCACCTGGCCTCCCTTCTGTGGCTTTACCAAAGGATGGTTGCCTCCACCCCCCCCCTCCCCCAACCCGCTTTTTCTTGTATTCTCGCCAACACGGTTCACCGATGGTCGCCGCTCACTAAAGAACTGCTTTGTTTCGCCCCGGAGAGGAAGGAGGAGGAACGATGTGAGATGGTTTGTTGTTCCATCTCGTTTTAAGCTCAAAGGAAGTGGAAACGTCACCTCGGTGTGAACTCTGCAATTCTCTGTTCAGACTCTTGTTTCCAGATGGATGGAGGGGACAGTCCCACCACCAGGCTCTGCGAGGGGAAGGGACTCTGTGTGAACTCTGTCAGCGTCGGGACGCAGGGGTCCCACGGGACGGGAAGTCAGCGGGGGTGTTTTTCTGCCGCACCACGATCAAACAATCAAAAAAACTCGATCCTGAGGAGGGTGACGTCTTTTTACATCCGTGTGCTTTGTGTGTCGTGCCGTGGTGAACGCATTCTCCGCTTGTTCGTTTTCAGATTTGACCTCCCACTCCTCTACGACGCACCGTCTGCGCTTTCGGCCGTAGAGGACCGTAGCTCCAGCGACATCTGCTAAAACTAGGGAAAAAGGATACTGTAGCGTGGACTCAGAACAAACAATGTTGCACTGATAAATATATTTAAGAGGTTTATGTGTTTATAGCGTTCATTTGCAGAAAAAAGGAAAAAAAACTGAAGAAAGAACACGTGTTCATTTCTTTCATCTTTTATATAGAGAGAGAGTTTCAGATTATGTCATATAAGTCTGAAATGTAAAAATATTGAGATGTTTTCATTATTGAAAAAGGCAAAATAGATTTTTCCAACGTTAATGTCCCTCCCTCCACCGTTTACGTGGCATATTAACGCTTCGTTTTGTACTGTCATTCAGATTTTGTGCAGATTTTGTTTGGTTTTTTTTTACAAGAACGAGAAAAATAAGACTTTTATTTTCAATACTGCTTCTGTAATTTGCTGTTGTAGGAAATAAAAAGATGAATAAACAGCAAGGCCTTAAAAAATTTTAAAAAAAAAGAGAAGGGGGAATATTTGTGTTGTGATCCAGAATCCGGAAAAGACTCCAGCTTTATGTCTTTTGATTTCCCTCCTCCAGTCAGATCTACATCACAGCCGTGCTGTAAAGGGTAAACCAGCAGCCTCACAAGCAGCTCTTTGAAGCAACATCTGTTTTATGCATCAGCGTAATGTAAAAGCACTACTACAGCAGGACAGTGATGTACGCAGGAACGTTTTGTCTAGTTTCTGTCTCACAGCCATCGCTTTCCAAAGATACGAATAAAAGGCATCTTCATGTGAAGGAAGTTGATTATTTATTGGGTTATCTATCGATTGCTCTGCATTTTAGATGTCTTTGCTAGATTTAAGTGCAGCGAAAAGGGAACTTATTAACCGATTAACTCTGACACTGAGTAATAAACGCTGAATATTTGTGGCCACATCTCAGAGCAGCTGGAAACCACTCCAGTGAGGTCTCTGATGTGAGGACTCTCCACCTATTGCTGCAGTAAACAGCGGTGAAACCATGGCTCGGAGCGAAGGGCGGGCACTGACCACTAATGAGAAGCTGATGTGAGCCGCGCTCAGGCACCCAGCTGGTTTTCATGGTGCCCATCATTAGCTGAAATTAGACTTTAGTCTTAATTTTCACTGATATGTTTTTCATCGCAGAGCCACATCTTCAAGGACGGGCGCGTTATTTTGGCGGGGCATTGACAGGAAATGAGTTTTAATACAGGAAAAGCATGAATGGGAATTAGTTTTATAGTTTAATTCATGCTCCAGTTCAGAATGTGACTGAAAGTAAGAATATTAGCAATGATTCATGTCTTTAAACGCACAGTAAAGTCTGCACAGCCTCATGAAACTGCAGGGTTTTAACTGTAGAGACAGAAACATCAACACTGTGCGTTTCATAAGAGTGAGCAGCTCTTTACATCCCCTGTAAACAAGCAAATTACACTTGTAACATCATTTGGCAGAATATCCTTCACACACAATTAACTGCAGCAGATTTGTCACCCGGCAACCCCTCCAGATCTTTTTCATCTTGTCTCAAACTACTTGAACCAATCACTTTGCAGAGCGCCGCACTTAGCATTAATTAATTAATCAGCGAGGCATGCGAGAGACAAAGCTTCATCAGACAAAGCTCCATTTAGCTCAAAGTGATCTGCAGAGCAATCCTAAAGACATAAAACATGATGCATTAAAGCAAAGAAACGCTGTTTTAACCGACTGCTCAGTTACTGTCGTCACTCTGCTTAAATATTTTCTTTTAATAGTGACGCTTTCTAGTAAATCACCATTAGTCCAACTATTTTAAATTGCTTATTAATCATTCATGACGAATACACTAATACTTTAGATGAGTAATGAGCCTTTAGTAAAAACAGCTGTGGGGTTGTAGAAAGGAATAATGCAATGTGTAAGCATCTCAAGGTATAAACCATTAATAATAAACTTTATTTATATAGCACCTTTGAAACAAGACATGCAGCTCAAAGTGCTTTACAGCATTGAAATTACATGTGCATCACATAAAAACATGTACGACTGAATAAAAACAGGGATGTGACGTCATCAGTAATGTAAACTAATTGGATAATTGAAAATTAACAGTAAAAAAATAAGGTAGAAATTGATCAAAACTGTGTAATTATATACAATATAGATATAAATAAATAAATACTGATAAATAACTAAAATACAGAGATAAGATGGGAAATAATAAGTCAAAAGTAGAAACATAGAATGGATCAAATACAATATATTTTATTATATAATATATATTATATGCTGCTTATAAATGCTAAACTTGATCAAAACAGCTCCACATAGTAATTTATTTATTTATTTTGAAAACCAGGCTTTGACTTGCATCAACTTCGCTGCATCAACCTGTGAACTCTGCCTGTAGTTTCCCTGTTCACCACCAGAGGGCGTAACTGCAGGAAGTGCAACTGTTTTATAACCATGTCTGTGAAGTATGGTCACAGGTTTACACCAAAGTGGTTTTACACAGACCGCTTAGTGCCACACTCCCCATGGCAAAGCACATGGGTTGCTTAGTAACATACAGCTGTCACAAAACAGCTATAGGAAGGTAGGGAGGAAGGAAGGAAGGAAGGAAGGTAAAAGTGTTCATCTTGCCGCAAAATGCAGCTGAAGCAGCAAATAAAGCAAATAAAGCAAAACCATTGTTCATTTTAATAATAATAATACCTGTGTTTTTCCTACTGAAAAGTCAAAATGTTGTATAATAAATACACACTTTGTTATGACAGTGAGAGCTGATTTATATAAATGTGGAGACAGAAGTGAAATGACAAGAAAAACCCTTATTATTATTGTGTTTTCAGGCATTTGCTCCTCGTTTCCATGCAGTGACCAGAACAGACCACATGGAGGCTCCAGAGGTCACGCAAGCATGAACGTGTTCAGAGTGGCGTATGCACACGCTCACCACACCAACACACAAGTCAGACGTTCTCCTTTGTGACTCATTGTACTCTCCATGAAAGGTTTAACCTCCTCAAAACACGAATAAGGTCACTGTAATCTGAGATTCATATCAGAACAAACACTTCGAACAAGATTGTACGAGCTGACCTTCAACAGGCTTCAAGCTGTGGACTCACGGGATGATTGTACATGTTTTTATCTTGTTTCTGTTGATGTTTTGAGCTGCCTGAGCTTTAGGAGCCGGAGCAGAGCAGACAATGAAGCCTGAGGAGAGACATTTAATCAGATGACGCTCACAACATCTGGGTCGCTCACTGTCCATCTCTGCCCCGCTCCACATCTCCTCTGACAGAGTTTGTCAAACACAGCCTTCATCTCTATCTCCTCCACTTCCTGCTCCTTAGTCAAAACAAGGCATACTTGCAGCGATGGATCTGCTCTTAGCTCTCGAGCATGATTCATGTCACTGAACGCACCTGTAACAGGGAATTTTAGACTCTATGAGGACACGAGGCCTCCAGGGACTCATGATGTATCACAGTTAAATCCCAGTGGCTGTGCCCTTCAGAGAAAAACAGCAGATTTCAGGTTATAAAGCTGCTGCAAGAGCAAACTCTACAACAAACCTGAAACAAATTCAACTTTTCACCCATCTCCAGGGGCAGGCAGGGAGATAAGGAGCTGCATTCCCTGGTAAACACTCCCCAGAGACTAAACAGGATTCAAGTGTCTTCCGGATGTGATAGTTTGTTTTCTCTCACATTTTTCCACTGCGTCCCCAGTGCCGAGGCAGAAATAACTTTCCACTGAGTTTAAGACAAATATATCGCTGGCTGGGTTGATTATTTTCACTGAAACGGATCCAAAAATCTGCGCAGTCGGCGGCTTTGTGGGTTTTATGTGGCATCTAATGTGGAGCCTGTGTGCTGTGATATCAACGCTCTTTCTCTCTGTCTATAGTTAAAGACAACCAAATCGATTTTAATGTGGATAAAAATACTCAACAAGTCCAGAAAAACCTTTAATTAGTTGAAAATTGTTTGTTTGTTTTCAATAATGAGCAATTTCACAGCTTTAATCTACAATCAAATCCATGTCAGGGAGAATAACAACTTCTATAATTAACAATTAAGTTGATAATTAAACTTGTGTAAGCGATTAAGTGTTTATACTCAGGATGCTGCTCTGAGGGTTGGGCTGGATTTTCTGTTTTTGTGGTAATTAATGAGGCATTAAACCATCATTAGAGAAGAGAATACAGTCAGGGTTTATTGTTTAATCACCAAGATAACTTTGAGAACACTTGATTGTTTCATTAAAAAGTTTGATGTCAGCAAAGACACGCGCATATTTTATTGTATTGCAGCATCGCAGTCATGCTCTTACATTAACCATACATAAATGCAGTTCACTGATGATGATGATGATGATGAAGATGATGATGATGATGATGACATTTCTTTTGTCTCTCGTTCAGTGGACATGTACACAGCATCTGTACAAACAGGCAGTTATTTGAGTCGGGGTAGGGTGGAGGGGGTCCCCTCTTGCAGTGACGTAGGCAGGAGGGTCAGGCTGCAGCACCGTTAATTCACAAACATTAAGCAGACATACAACAGGAAACGAGACGTGCTTGCCTTCACAATAAAAGCATTTGTAAGCAATTTAATACACGCTAAATTATTACAAGGTTCTAGTTATTCTAGGAATAAGAGAGCGACTGCTCTGATTAGCAGTCTTTTATATGTATCTCTGCCGCCCTTGTATACCAAAGAGGGCTAGAAACAAACTATAATTTTAGTCTACATGTTGACAAGGATTTTGTTATCACAGTAGCAGATTTAGGGTGTGTGTTTATCTTAATACCTTAATCTCATTAGACCACGTAACCCCCGCATATTTATATTATAAAAATAAGCCTAAGCATTATTTAAAATGTTCTTGCGGGTAATTATAACTAAAAACTACCACGTTAAACAGCCGCTTGAATTCAAATGTTTTGTTAAATATACATTACCTGTATATTACAGGTATATACATTATCTGTTTTTACAGTATAATTAGGTAGATACCTATGTAGGAGGCGGTAATATACTGCTTAAAACCTACTCCGTCAACAACTGAATGTCAAAATAAAATAAAAATGTTTCAGAATAGCTTTGAAATAAATGAATTAAATATATGGATCAAAGTGAGATAATATTCAGGCTGTAAAAGAGTAAAAAGTTTTATTTGTGTACGTGAAGCTTGTACAGATGTGCGCGTATATATGTAAATGTGTGCATGTATAGTTTACTTTATTTGTATTAATATCAGTAGCAGTAGTGGCAGTAGTTGTAATAGTAGTTGTATTATTGGCATTTCAAGATAAAACATAAATACTGGAAGAATGCTATAAGCTTGAATAATATCATATTTAAGCAAATCAAAATTATAGTAATGACCTTTATTATAATATTTGTATTAAAATTGTGAACAGGCTTGTTAGATTTGTGGGGCAAAGTGTGTTGAACGTTAAAACTTGCATTCGCTTTGGTTTTATTTTGAAGGGTACAACCGGAAGTAGGTCCGTGTTACGCATCGCTCGTGCGAGCTCTGCAGGAGGAGCGGAGCCTCGCGCGTCTGTCCCTCCGCTTTCCCCTGATTCAGACCGAGGGAAAGAGGTCCGTACGGGAGCCGCGGGGATTTTCCTTTATTTTCCAACTATCGAGCCGTTCCCGCAGTTTGGTTTTCATTTAAAAAAGCTGCGCACACTTTGTTTGCGGAGTGTAAGTTGTGGGGAATGAGCAGCAGGAGAAAAGTACCGTGACTTGACCGGAGGAGAAAGTGGCTCCCGGTGCCAACAGGGCAGATAACTAGCTGTTGCTGCCGCTGTCTGCTAGCGGATCATCCTCAGGAGCTGGGACCCAGGAGCTAGCTCACTGCCCCTGTATGTGACACACACAGCGGCAAGGTAAGGAAGCTAATAATGCTAATAAATGCTAATATACGTTCGTTGTCACTCAGTACAACATTTATGATGGTTGTTGCCGTATTTGATATTATGACACTGGCAGCTCTAAACATTACTTAGGTTTATGTTAATTATATAGCATCTTTAATTTAAATGGTGCTAATTTATTATGTTTCTCAAAGGTTTTTTTTAGTCTTTGCATAAAAAAGTTACGGCTTATTTCTTTTTTTATTGTAATGATCTGTCTTTTGAAGTGGACATACTCCCTTTTGTTATTTGTTTTTTTGAGGCTGTTGTAGTTTTTTTATTTAAAATAATAACTATATATGTACAATATTAAAATAACTATATATAAATAATTACATGTTTTTATTTCCTTTGGGATGTTGTTTATTACAATAATACATAAACATGAAACAAAGCTGACTTACAATGTTATTTATGCCTTTACACCTCTTTTCATAAGGCATGTGCAGGCTTTTATATCTACCATATGCTCTTTGCATTGAACTATGACTCATAAAGAAACACACTTTGAGTATTGTGTACTATAATAGGCTATTAGCCATCTTCTCTGGCTCTCATGCAACAGGCTGCTGCTGCACCTCTTCTCATTTTATGTGGATGGTCACATGAAAGGGCTTCGACAAGTCATCTCGCATGATCTATTTAAATCACTCAGGGATCACTTCACAAGAGACGCTGACAGCCCTCAGGGGGGAGAGAGAGAGAGTGCAGGTCTGAAAGTGAGGTCAGATAGAAGTAGACCCCGATGCTCACTGTATCAGGACACAGAGGTAGCAAGAGGCTAAGTAGGGCTTAAAGGTAAAGAGGAGTAGATGCACAACAAAGACGTCAGGATACATACTGTAGCTTTCTGATATTAGATGCTCCGTGTTGTAGCCCATGCAGCGCATGATTGACAGACTCCATAGCATCCACTGATGGGATCAAGCAGAGTTGTCCTGTTTCATCTGGGTAAGAGCTGGAGGATGAAGGCCTCATAAAGAGCTGACCGCGCCGACTCCATGGTGCAGTTTAATCAGGGAAATGGAGAGAGGGTAAGAGTGGATGTGGGAAGGAGATATGGGACACAAAAAAGAAAAGGGGGGGCGGGGAAAGGAAGGACAGTAAGGAGGGAGGGGGAGGAAGGCTAATTGAGAAGGAGGGTAAATGTAGGACAGTGGGGGGGAGTTGAAAGACGGTAGCAGAGTCAGGAGCCACCAGCTGAATGGATGTGACCTCAGGACTCCCCACCTCCACCCTCGGGGAGCAGCTGCTGCAGCAGGAGCCCGGCTCCCACCTGATTTACGAGGCCACTTACTTGCACATAGAAAACCACACCCAGGCCTTTAATCTGGTCATGTGATGTTTCTCTCATGTGTGTGTACGTGTGTGTGTTTGTTTCTCTGTCGGTGAGTGACAAACACCTCGTGTGTGTGTGTGTGTGCTTGTCCCCTGGAGACAGAAGTGATGAATATGCACTTTGTGATATTCTCTGTGCGTCGTTGTGTTCCTGTGGGACAGAAGTGATGAATGTGTACGAATGCCCTCCGTGACACATGCTTTGTGCCGGAGGGGGAGATCTCAGGCTCAGAGGCGTAAAGTGGTACAAATAATCGCCTGTTACAGCCATTTACCTCCACCACACACACACACACACACACACAAGTTCGAAAGCAGGTCAACAACTGATGATCCCTGAAGAGCAGTTATCTCTGATTTATTCGGCAGTTAATCACGTGCCCGACCAACAAGCACAAACCTCTGCAGTCTTTCCTACATTTAAAATACCATAAGGTATTTTAAAACCCACTTAGACTCTCAGCTATGTTCTGCGCAACACAATACTGTGCTTTTGTTTGCTCCCATTCTTATGAAAATCATTTCTGGCACCGATACGTCTATTTTTGCGTCTAGATTGCGGGGTGGGCCTTACTCTTGGTTTTGGTTTGTGACCTCCGGAGCTGCTTTCAGCCAAAACTTTTTGCCTTTGCCCTTCTGTATCCACCCTGGGCTGAGCTCAAACACACTTTCTGGGTCTTTTTTTGTTATTTTGGACGTGGCTCTTGCTTCTAAAAACAGCCTCTGAAACACCGGTGAGGAATGGCGTGCTTAAAGCTGACCCTTGCTTGCTAAGGTCCGCTGAGAAAATGAGGCTAAACATGTTACGTGTTGGTAGTAAATAGTAGCAGACTGTGCTGCGCCGCGAGTTCTGTCGCGCTGTGTTTATTATTGCCACGGTGTGAGGGTTTAACTGCGCGAGCCTGTGAGCTGGAAAAAGAAAGTTTATGTGCTTTTCATTCACAGAACGACTCCGTTCAAGGACATAAAGGAGTTTGTGTTTAGAACTGTGGCTTTATGCACTAACATGAACGCTGGCTTGTCTTTCACCAGCATCTCACAATAACATTGCTGTAATCAAAGAAATGCTTGAATGGAAAACCTCAAACCTCAGTTCTCTGTTGCTACCAGTCAGACTGAGTATAAAACACTGGCTTTACATCTATTTTGGGGGTGTTTTTGCCTTTATTAGCAAAAAATTAGTAGAGTGGTGATATGAAAATGAATGGAGAAGGATCAAAAACAACATTTAACCAATTTCCCCAACTGGACTTGACCTTGAGATGTTTTAAGCCCATGGTTGGTGTCCTGAAACCCCTCGGCCATGAGGTTCATAGTGCTGTTTGCCTTTTTTTAGACGTTGGTTCTTGTGCTACTTGTTTTCTGAGAGCATTTGGCTTCTTTTGTTAATTTAAAACATTCATTTGAAGAAAAAAATGGTTTCAGTGCTGAAAAAAAGGCCTGCTGTTATCATTAATACCTACTGTATGCAATGTATGAATAATTTTATGAAAGGACACACAGTCCAAACCCTAAAACTACTCAGTTCATTGTGTCATAAAGCAAAGGAAACCTGTAAATCCTCACAGGAAGAGGTGACCGTTTTCTTTTTAATGATTAAAACAGTTGCTGATGACTTTTCCGTTGACTTACCGATCAGTTAATTGTCTTAGCTCTGCCTCAAAATAACGTATAGGAAGAATTTTGGTTTTAATGCTGAAACATAAGCACCTTTACTGGTCCCCATGCATCTCCCCTCACTGCCCTATATGCACATAAACACACAGAACCAATACAATGCAATGCACTGTCCTCTGTCTTGGTGAATGCGGTCTGCTCAGAGACTGAAACATATTGTAGTAGTACAGCTTCATACATGAGCTCCTATTTAAAGCAGCTCAGTGGAAATTCCTACGACTGTGCGCATCTGATACAGCTGGATGAAAAGGAAGGGATTGTTCTGACTGAAGCTGCCAGATATTTGATCCAGTTGATATAAGATGAAATGTCACCACAGATTGTCAGGCACAAAACGCTTAAAAGAACCAGCAGTTCCCCTCGGCTACGCTTACAGATGCACAAGCAGATCAAGTCATTTCCTTCCTTTAATGCTGCTGTAAAATATAAATGAATCTGTATGCAGCAGCGTCTGAAGAAGTGCATGGAAATGAGTCGAAGTGTGTAACACTGAGGCAGATCGCTTGTAGCACGCTCAAACAAAACCTAAGAACAGCTTCATCTAATTCACTACTTTATATTCAGCGCTGGCTGTGCAGCGCCGAGACGCCAAGCCTGAAAGTTGTAGGTTCCTTAAAGTACAGCTCAGAGTCTTTTGTTGTGATTAAGCCTTACAGAACAGCACAAACACTGTCTTAGACCATGATGTTCGGTGAGGACGCCGTGAGAATTAAGTGTGACAGATATTCCTCCGCTGTTCCCGAGAGGAAGTGTGGCGAGCTCGCTGTTTCAGCTCTGCAGTGTTCACTCTCCCATGGTAGCGGACATGGAGGCGCTTGAGTTCAAGTGTCAAGTCTGGGGCCTAATGAAAGACATCTGAGTGTCATTAATGTGCCAGTTTTCAAGCGTTGGGGCCGCAGCAGAGAGACGCTGGAGGTGTCCACAGCTGGCCCACTGCTGGCTTCAAATTGGATTAAGACCAGACTTTGACATGTCTCTGTGTAGTGAAACACAGAGCAGCCCGGGACTTAATGCAGCCGTTTCCACATAGTTTGTGACTTTGTGACTCGTTAGCTTCTGTTGGACAGCTCGTATACTGCGGTTCGCTCTCTGTAGCTGTTGCTCTCATACAAAAGTATGTGCAGCTCACATTTCAGGTTTTGACTGAACCTCAGACGACAGTTAATGAACAGATTGCAATTAAATTTGCCACAAACATTCATTTTCTCCTCAGATCCCTTAACGTTTCATGTAGTGCCATCATCAGGTGAAACTAGTACCTGCAAAACTAGCACGATGCGACACGTGACACTCCCATCACTTTAAAAGCTCTGCTAATCATCATGCTAATTAACACGCAACAGTAAAATAAAGGTAAACATTAAGCCTGCTAAACATTAGCATGCTAACATTAGCAGTTAGCTCACATCACCTCCTAAGCACAGCAATAGGAGCTGGATGCATGGCTGCAGAACGTCAAGGTGTGTTCGGGCAGGTTATTGTTAAATTTATCATCTGTTAAGGGAGTTCTTCCTTGCTCAGAGTACAGTCTAGAGAGGTCTGTAGGTGCCCTGAGATGACTCCTGTTACACGCTATGTGCTAACACAGACGGCTAATAACTTTTCAGATGTTGACTGACCCATTTTGGATCACTCCAGTTAAATTTGCGTGTAGCCGTGGCTTTGCTTTGTGTACTTTTTGTGCAATCGTGCCACTGGTCTTGTTTAACCGGACTTCTTTTTAGCAGATTCGTCTCCCAGCAGTAGCAGCAACAGCAGCCCCCTCTCCAGCAGGTTGACTGTTGGGACCATTAGCTTTGGATAACTGGCTTTTATCCCTGTCTCCATCCCCACACGCAGCTGAATAATCACCCCTCTGGAGTAAATATTTGTGTGAGACTGCAGACTGCTGTCATGTATCTACATTATTCCTCTCACTGTCGGGGCAGTGCAGGTGCTCATCCCAGGGAATTAATATCTACAACAGCCATTATTATTAATCTCCATGGAGCTTCTCTGGCTATGTTGCTCGCATTGTCTGAAGCAGTTTCCAGGCTTGTTTAGCTTTTCCCGGAGTTTAGATTACACTGATGGCCTGGTTTAGGTTTGAGAATCAGACACGCTTGTTTCACAGAGACAATATGCTGCCGTTTTGGCAGCTCGCAGCATTTTCAACTCCCTGTGTAGCCAGGCAGTCTGGTCCCATCTCTCTCTCCTCGTTCTTTCTCTTGCTTTCTCAAGTGAATGCCAAATATGTCGTCTTCATGGCTCAGAGCGGGAGCTGTGGCTGGTTTCCAGGCAGAGTGACACAGGCTTCCTGTGTGATCCAGTCAAACTTCCTGTGTTTCAGCAAAGGAAGCACTGACTTAACAAAGGCAGGGAATTTGGGGGGGGGGGGGGGGGGCTTATACTGTAGAGCAGATCACAGCTCTGCAACATCCCCGAAAACTAGCCCACGTTTCAGCCCGGTGGGCGGTGGTGAGAACTGGACGCTCTGCCCGTCTCTGGGTCTGCTTTTGGAGGAAGGAGATGATTGGTTAAACAGACGGCTTCCTAAAAATGTCAAGTTTCACAGATGCTTGGGCAGAGCTTGTCTGGTCCAGTTGCTGTTCTTTGCTGCAGAGATGCATCAGTATAAGATGAATGCAGCTATTTGATCACGTGTGACTCATCTCCTGTCGAAGAATGACACGTTGCCACATCACCTTTTTGTACTGACACAAGGCTCGTTCAAGGTTTTTCACATCTTTATGGGTTTCGGCAGGTTTGTTTTGAGTCTCCTTGTGATTCAGTCCACCTTTTGCACTGATTGCAGAGGCCAGGTGGGGAGGACAAGTCAGAAATAACTTGTTAGCACTCCACAGCTATTTCCAACACAGAGATGGAGCCGTGAATAGTGATATGGTCTTTGGCTGTCCTCCAACGGTTTGTGGTTTTGCCTCAATTGTTTCCACTGAACTGCTGTGGGGGGACATGTTGGGATGAGACGTAAGCCCTATTCAGTATGGATGTATTTCAGATGCTGAAAAGAAACCAGAACTGCTTAAGTGTTATTGATTTTCTGACTGGAAAAGTTAGAAAGTCCTTCCAGCGCTGCATCTCCCCCCCCCCCACCCCTTCAGAAGTGTATCTTTAGCCTTCTTCACACTCAAGGGGAATGTTGGCAGGCTTCACGCCAACATATGTGGCTGAGTGTTTTGTGTGAAAAGCAGAGCTGAGTACTCAAGACCAGCTACTCATAAAGCTAGAGTTTACACTGAAGCTACTGTCTCTATTATTCTGTTAAGCTGTCACACATAATGCAGATAATGATGCTCTCTAGCTGAATCTCTGTAGAAGTTACCTGAAAATACACTTTTTATGTTGCATCTCCTGTCTGAAAACATCCACCAGTACTTTGTCGCTTAGCAATTAGCAACCTTTTTTAATGTTTGACCATGTTAGGCATCAAAGTAGAGCCTGACTGTCGGATTTCTGAGACTGATTCTGATTTTAAGGAAGAATGAATCACAGATTACCAAAGTAGCGGCTGATGCAAGGAGCTGGAATGAAAATAGAGCTTTTTCATGTGGATTGGGCGCCAGTTCTGCACCAATATGACTCACAATGTACTCAGAAGGCTGCTGTCTTCAATAAATGACTTTATTAAAGAATGCATTTCAGTTAAATTTGCTTTTTATAACTTTGTAATGACACCAATATATTACTACAAGCCTTTATATACCACAAAAGACCATTTACATACTAAGAGCATACAAGCCTTTGTCAGTATGACACCAGTAGTGGAGTATTGGCCTATAATTTCTGATTTGTCTAAAAGTATATTTTGAAAGGAGGTGATGTGATCATGCTGAATTCAACTTGCCACTGCAGCCTCAGTGGAAATTTCATCTTTTATTCCGACCTCGTGTGTTTCCCATAAATTTGGATGTCGTGGCTCTTGGCCTTGTGCACCCACCACCTCAGCTGTAGAGGTCCGAGAGGACCCACACAGAACGAGGTATGTGGTTTAGCCATGTTTCCATCTTAGCATGGTTTTTACATGAATTACAACAAATATTACATAACACAACTTCTGCAGCTAGCTTTGTCGAATGTGCCAGAGTCTCATTGGTGCCGACATTATCTTGTTACGCCGGTGCCCCAAAATCGTTGAGGCTTTTCTCGAAATGTGAAAAGAGAAATCGAAGCTGTCCGCTGACGTCAATCACACGCATCCGTGTATATTTCTTTGAGGCTTAAAGTGAAGGAGACTCAGACGTGATGGAAACTCTTTGGCGTTGCTTCGCCTCTCTCACAAGTTCCACTCCAACTCAAACTGCTCAGTACAGTTATTTTCACTTTTCTGTCCGTCTGACAAAACGTCTTTTATTGAGGAATAGTTTGGGAATGCTCCTGTAATGTGGAAACTATGATGACATTTTTCTAGCTGTCTGTGCCTTCGCTCCCGATCTTCTGGAGTAGTTTTCTCTTTTTTTTCTTCTTCTTCTTCTTTGGAAAGATCACTTTGGATTGTCTGCACATATCAATGTCCTAGAAGGAAAGAAGGAGCAGAGGATTAAAGACATTAACATCTGCCTCATTAGTATTATTTACCACAAAGAGGCTCTTTTGACGGTGAGTGGGAACACTTTAAGGATCAGACCTTCTGTCATGGTCTCAGAGGACAGCCTGATTCATTGCTTTTGTCTTCTATAAGAGGGTCCTCAGGATGGCGGTGGGCGGGGGAGGCTGGAGACACAGACGGACACTGTTTGGTATTCTCCTTCAGTTCTGTCCGGCGGCTTGTACGTCTCACTGTTCAGACATGTCCCCCCCCGTCTCGGCGCTGCTTGAAGGGTATGTGAAGTCAAGGGGCCACTGGTTTGGCTTGGCTCACAGTGGAGGGAGTGAACTGTGCAATTGTGTGGGCGGTTTGATGGAGGAGGGAGAGAGGAGCTAAAACTAGGGAGAGGATGGGAGTAAAGGATGCCTAAGATATGGTGCTGACAACAGTGGAGTGACTGGATGCATCCTGGAATGTTTTAATTAAGAATTAAACAAACTCAAGATCCTTAAAGTCCGTAAAGATGCTTCTACCGTGCAGATCTGTTCATTTTCACTTAGTTGGCCCAAACAAGTGAACTCGTAAATATTCTGTTGACCTTAAAAAAGCCTGAACAAGCAGACAAAATACTGTACGAATGGAGGAGGGAGGATTAGGAGAGACTGAAGGGCGAAGTCAGCAAAGCCTTGGAAAGTCTGTCACTTCCTTTCCTTTGGACTTGAGGCAACCCCTTTCCCCTCCGACTTGCACACCGCCCTTTCCTGTTTTTCCATCTTTTCCATTCCTTCTTTTCACGGCCTGGAGAAGAACAGCCATTCTGAGTGAGGGAAGCCCAGGCCTTCACCCAGAAAGAGCGCTGTGACTCTGAGCCGTCACCAGCTCTTCACCGCTGCAGCTTATCCTGCACCGTGTCTGGCTGCTTTTCTCCTGCGGCCTCGTCGACTCTGCTGGGCATTATTCATGGCACTGCTTGCTGAAGTAAGTGCTTCTAAGCACTTGCAAATGCAGCTCAGTTTAAAGGGGAGTAAATCCACTCGTTCACGGCGAAGGTTTGCGACTTAATTAAGCATAGCAACCCAGGGGGAGGTTCCTTGACTGGAGTTCGAACACTATATTATAAATTTAATTAATGAGATGCTAGATGTGTAAAACTTCTGCATAGTAATAAATCTTATTTCACTGGAAACAAAAAGATTTCTTTAACTTAAAGAGTAACGCAAGAAAGATGCTACCATCTTCAGTCACGACAGCCCCACGAGTTGTGACGTGAAGTCAGCAGTAGCATCTACAACAGGGATCGGCTCAGCTCTTGGTTTGTGTTTGTTGACAACACAAGTTCGGGAGGTTAATGATGCAGTTTGCCGATTCCGTTCAACTCTGTCTGCAGATAGCTGATGCTAGTTAGCCAGCCAGTCTGCACGGATCAGGCTGGTGTCAAGGACAGATTAATTAGCGTACAGGCTTTTCTTTACAACAGATCATTAAAGTGGATTTCTCTCATCTCCCTGCTGTTTGGGGTCACATGTAGTTTTTAAATATGCACAACAATGACTGCTTTGCAGGTGATAAAGGCCTTTGATATAATATTCTTGCTCAGCCGTCTTGCATACAAAATCCTGAAAAGTCACATTTTAGTGTTGGATTTTGCAGAAAAAGATAAATACACAGAGTTGAAAAACATCCAAAAACAAAAGATATTCAACTTGTAATGATGAAAAACTGAAAAAGCAATAAATCTGACATTAATGCACGTGTAACCAGCTCATGTTGACGACTTAAATACTGAATTAAAGCCAGAAAACTGGGGAAAGGCAGTTGTGTGGGCTGGGGTGTTACAAATGCAGCATCCCTCCATCATGGGTCTCACATTTCCCCAAAGTGCAGTGACGGTGTTGCAGGTTGCTATCCTGGTCCGTCCCTCAGGAATGCCTGAGAAGCTCGGCCCGTTTTAGTCACGCACCACAGCGTCTGCCATGCTGCCATTCTGCCATTAGTCACAGCTCAGGTGTGTGCGACAAGTGGGCCAACGTTGAGCAGAGCAATGTGTGTGTGTGTGGAAGAGGAAGGAAGGGCGTGGGCGCTACAAAAGCTACTCGACCGTAAGAGAGTAAGCAGCGCTGCTCTGTCTGTAGTCAGGAAACTGTCTGGGTTATATCTTTATTTTTATGTTATCTCCCATGGTTACGCAAACATCTCTTGATGGAGCTCATCCTTCCCTTGCAGACGTTTGCAGTTTCTATCTGTGTCAGGTGTCCACACCAAAGTGTTCAAGCTGTTTCTGAAGCATCCTCATACATCAAACTGACTATTCTTTATGGTGATGTTACTCAATAAATGTTTTCTTGGCATTGTTTTGCTTCATACTGGTTACGTGGGTGCATTTCTCTCACAGCCGTGAATGTAAACCACTTTGTGATGCTGGAGGAAAGGTCAAAGGAAGTAGGATTCATCTCTTGGGAGCAATAATGTCAACATTTCAGCGATCAATCCAGAGGTTTTTGAGATATTTCAGTCTTGGAGCGACCTTTCTGCTTGTGTAGCTAAAACCCTCCTTGGCTGCAGCTTCTACCTGGTCTCCATAGTCCTGTGTTGAAAAGCCAGAATAGAAATCCCCTTTAACAGAGCAGGAATCTCACTTGATGGTCAGCCACGTCTCTGGATATCTTCTGATGAAAAGCAGATTACAAACCAGGCGATCCGTGAAGTCTGATGTGCTGTTCTTCCGTTGGGTTCATCTGCACAGCTGCTTCCTGTACAGATATAACAAAGAGACCTCATTTACAGAAAGAAGGAGGTCAGTTGTGCCTAATAGAAAGCAGCTCGGTTTGTGAGCCAGTTTTAGACGCTGTTTGTAGAAGAGCTGCAGTGGAGAGTTGAGTTTGTTAAAAGTGAGCAGAAGTGTTGGGAAACAACATTTGAGTGAGGTCTGGGTGGATAGCTGTCAGTCAAAGAAGCCCCGCCCCTTCATTCTGCATAACTTCAGGTGTTAATCTGATTTAAAGGAGTGAGTTCTATATAAATTCAGCCCGTACAGTCGTCATGAAAAACTAGCTAAACTAGCTGCAGCCGTTGTTTGTACCAGGCTGTAAACATGTTTACTGCTGCATTTTAACATGGGGGTCTATGGGGACTGACTCACTGCTGGAGCCTTTAGTGGGCATTCAGGGAACTTAGATGTGTAAATGGTTTACAATGGCTAATTTAAGCAAATAATATATTGATTTGAATAAATCTTTTCAACTTTTTTGTCAGTTTGTATCATTGTTGGCTAATAAACATCAGTTTAATGTGCTACATTGGTGTTTATTTGTCTTTTTTCAGCCTTTTTGCATCTAAAAAAGGAAAAATATGTTAATCAAAACCACCTTGAAATGCTGACAAGTTGTATTTATGATGTCTGAGGTGCACTTGAAGGCAGCATAACATCCTGCCCCATGGCTCCTCTCTGTCGTATTTTACTGTAGGTTTCTATGGAGCGTTCCTCCCGCAGCTGCTGAGCTTCATGGGATTGAAGACAACACGGTTATTTTTCTAACTTGACACCTCGCTGGCGTTTTATAAGACGCAGTTTGCATTTGAATGACTCCTTGGAGCTGAAGTGGAAACCGCAGCAAGAGCGAAAAAGAAAATATCTGAGCGTGTGGTTTTGCTAGGAGAGGAATGCGAACCATGAATTCCTTCGATTTGAACTTTCCACTTGAATCAGTCGTTCGTCTCACGATATCTAAACTAATTTACATCAAATACAGTTTGTATTTATTATTTCAGGTCGTGACTCAAACGTTTTGTGGCACATCATGGTGCAGCAGTTGCAGAGCCAGCCACACAACCAACCATCTGCAGAGTCAAGCCAGCCGATCTAATCTGGGGGGTTGTAGACAGGCCGTCTGCCCCTCTGTGTCTATATAAATGGACACACACATGCACACACACATGCACACACACACAGGGGCGCTCAGGAATGCATCACTCAACACCGCGTCAGAGCTTCCTTTACCACAGTGTAAGGGAATGCAGTCTTTTAATGTCCCGTCTATGAATAGCCAGCAGCAGCCCGTGGTCCAGATAACTTATAAATAAAAGGTTTTGTCACTTTATCACTGTCGGTCCCGCTCTAATGTGAACCTCATGCTTTAATACCCACATTAGCTACTGTGGAGATTCCCATAGAAATGACTCCCATGAGTTTGTGATTTATGGTCGGGCCAGTTTCGGGCAGCACGGTTTTGCAGCGCATTCCACATGTTAATTAGATTCGGCACATGCTGATCCCTGTGCAGGGGCCGCTGCGCCTTAACGCAACATCAGGACATTGGTTCGGCGTCTCCGCCCCAGCTGTCGCTTATCAGAAGAGCCAGTAGGTCAGAGACAGCAGCAGTAACGTGGACTTTCTGATCTGTGAAAGCTCCGTCGCCCAGCAGAGCACAGGGTCTAACATAACCTCAGCGCTGCTCTCATGATTATTCCTAATAATGATCTACTGTATTTAGAGAGCACTTGTCAAGACAAGTGTGCAAAATGTTTGCAAATTATAAAAATAAATTAAAAAAAACATGAAAGGCAGCATCAAAATTAACAGAGATAATCAAGAAACATATATAACATAAGTATTAGCATGCTAACACAGTGAAGTCAGAGGGTAAAACATCATTACAGCTAAGCATTAGCATGTTAGCATTGACCACTGCTCATGGAGCAGCCGGTGCAGCTCTGGACTCTCCACAAATCAGCCCTTAAGTGCAGAGAAAGGTCCTTCGGTGCCTTCATCCTTAGTAAGCCATGCACTCTCGCAATTAGGAGCAGGACAAGATGCGTCGATACGGCTGAGGAAAGAGCCTGCGCATAGACAAGGGATCAATATATACGACGAGCAGGGCCGACTCTGGGGAACCGATGCTATTTACAGTAAAAGGGATTGTGGGGAAACAGGAGGCAGCAGTCCGAGCCAGGGGCAAATCAGTGTTTAAATATGTGTGTGTGTACGTGTTTGTGTGGGAAAGTGATCCGAATTGAATTAGCCGCCTGTTGCCCTTTGACCGACTGAGAATAGCCAAGCCGCTGCCGCCGGATGATTTATTATCTCCAATTATAACAAGGCCATTTACAGATTCAATCTGTCATCTGCCGGCGACCCGTTCTCTCTCGCTCTTCTTTACATCCAGGAAATTGTGAATTTAAGCATCCAGGCCACCAAAGCAACACCAGCTATTATTAAGAGCTAATAGATTTGTGTTTGTGTGTGTTTTCAGATGGACCTGAAGCTGCTGCTGATAGCCACGTTGTTAGGAGTCGTCTGTTACAGCCGCGCTCAGAAAGGTAAGACCACTCAGTCACGTCTGATTGTGTTAAACGGGACTGACTCTGCTGCTGCAGCGTCACGTGATGTCATTTTGTTGATGCACAGCAAACGCACATTTCATACTGATGACCGCCTCCCCAGAGAGAGAGAGAGAGGGGCTGGCTACTCTGTCTTAATGATGTCATTGAGCACAGATGCACCTTAGCATCATGGATCACAGAGGGAGGGTAATGGGAAAAGACGGGATATTCCACGTCTGTCTCCGGTTACCAATGAGCCACACGGTGTTCCACATGAACTGATGTGTAAACGCAGGGGGGCTTAACAGACTGCTTGCTTTGCAGGAAGTGTGCGTGCTGCAAACCCCGTCCCCTCTGACCCTGCCTCCTCTTCTGCTCTCTCTTTGTTTTCCACCCAGAGGGGAACGAGTGCATCAATGCCAACGCCAAATACTGTGGGGAGTGCATCCAGGCCGGAGCCAAGTGTGGCTGGTGCAAAGACCCGGTATGTGAATCGAAGCCGTCAGCTGTAATCTCTGCTGAGTGATGCAGTGCGATGCCATTAGTCTTATAGCGATAGTGAGCGTGTGGTTTTGAATCGTGGCAGATGTAAAGGGGCTGCGGCTTTTGATGATTTAAGCAGAAACTGTGTGAATCATTTTAATTTGTCCAAGTCTCTTTTCAAACATTGGGCATTTTAACCGTCTCAGATTTGAAGATCTGTTGATTTTCTTTAATTTGTGTTTCTGTAAAGTGAATATTTTTTAAAAAAGGGGTTCTGCAGCAGTGTTACGTCTTTTTGGAGACATAATAAGCCAAATATCACAACTTTTAGTCTTTTGCATGGTTAAAAGCTCTTCAGCGACACTACAGACATGATGCTCCAGCTTCCACAGAGTGATGAACTGACGCTCTCCCTTTAACTCCGCCTGCGCCGCTGCTCCTAGACCTTCCTGAAACAGGGCGAGACTGTGTCGACCCGTTGTGACGAGCTGCAGTCTCTGGTGAAACGGGGCTGTGGTGAGTCGATGATCGAGAACCCACGCGGGGAGAAGAGGATCCTCAAGAACAAAGCGGTGACAAATCGCAGAAAGGTGCGAGAGAAGGTGAGGCCAGAGGACATCACTCAGATCCAGCCCCAGAAGCTCAGCCTCACCCTCAGATCAGGTGAGGGCTCGCTTTCATGAAGATGTCTCTGAAGTGGTTTTTAGCTCATGATCAGAGACGCATCATCATGCTGTTGACTTCGTGCAGGTGAGCCCCAGTCCTTCGACCTGAAGTTCAAACGGGCAGAAGATTATCCCATCGACCTGTACTATCTGATGGACCTGTCCTACTCCATGAAGGACGATCTGGAGAACGTCAAGAACCTGGGAACCAGTCTGATGGTGGAGATGTCGAAGATCACCTCTGACTTCAGGATAGGTGAGGATTGTGTTTTGTTTGGTTTTTGGTTCTTTGAGCAAAGAGGCCTTCAAGTCTGGTTGCCGTAGTTTGTCCCCATCTCCAACACGGTCAACAGTTGCTGCAGCATCGTTGCTTGTGAAACATGATTCCTGCAGTTTGCGTCAATGTTTGTTTTCATTCTCAGAGCCTTTACTTAACAACAAACATCCATGAATCTGATTGGAAATCACAGAAAAAAGCACTTTTTACACATTTTTATGGTTTCTTCAGTGTCCAGTGATACTTGTCTTTGCATTCTTGTGTTAATTGCAAACAGGAACTGCTAATAGCTGATCAGACGTAGGCATAATGATGCCAAAATGTAAAAACCACATGCAACTTTACACTTCCTCTAAAACTCTGTTATGAGAACTGCTCTAAAACTGAAAGAATGATTACTCCCAGTCAAATAACAACAATGATATTATAAAAATGCATCAATGTGAATTTCTTTATTGTTGTTTTATGGATGTTTTGACATTTCTGAGGCTGAGAGCGTCTATAAAGAGACGTTGAGATAAAACGCTGTATTTTCAGGCGTCTCGTTGTTAGATGCCACCCAGGTTTAAATGACCTAGTTGTGAGCTGCACAAACAAACCAAAGGAAGTAAACAGCTGAGAAGTCATTGACCTTTGAATTCATTTGGTGTCAGCTTACATTAGACCACAGCAGCCAGCCTCATACCATCAACTTCCTGCCAAGCCTTTGCCCAAATCGCTTTTTCGTTTCTTTTAAAATTCAATTCTGCCTTTCAAAGGTTTCGGCTCGTTTGTGGAAAAGACGGTCATGCCGTACATCAGCACCACCCCGGCCAAGCTGCTGAACCCGTGCACCGGAGACCAGAACTGCACCAGCCCGTTCAGCTACAAGAACGTCCTGAAGCTCACCAGCGACGGCAAGAAGTTCAACACCCTGGTGGGCCAGCAGCACATCTCTGGAAACCTGGACTCACCCGAGGGGGGCTTCGACGCCATCATGCAGGTGGCCGTGTGCGGGGTAAGCAGAGTCATTTTCCCACAGTTACGGCTCTCGCTCGGAGGGACGGAGCGCCAGTAAACGGGTTTATGTGTGAAAAGGGTATTTTATGAGTCGTCTGTGTTTACGAGGAGATTTGTGAACGAATCACATTCTGCTCAACTTACCCCTCAGACTTTACACAAAGCGGGTTATCTCCTCATGTTTCCCTCTGGATTTCCCAGGAGCAGATCGGGTGGAGGAACGTGACTCGTCTGCTGGTGTTCTCCACCGATGCCGGCTTCCACTTTGCCGGCGACGGCAAACTGGGCGGCATCGTTCTGCCCAACGACGGCAAATGTCACCTGGAGAACAACGTTTACACCATGAGCCATTACTATGTGAGTCGTCTGGTCTGTTTTGAAGGTTGCTCTCTAATCCTGAAGGTCTCAATTTGCTGAATTTCGGTCTTTATGTCTTCAAAGGACTATCCCTCCATCGCTCACCTGGTTCAGAAGCTGAGCGACAACAACATTCAGACCATCTTTGCCGTCACGGAGGAGTTTCAGCCTGTTTACCAAGTGAGTTCAGTCTCCTCACTCTCCTCTTTGATCCCTCGCTTCTGCAGCACACCCTTCCTCATTCCTTGTGTGTGCATGTGTGTGTTTGGATGAAGGCCAGCGCTTCAGAGTAGTTCAGCGATGGATGTGCTGCGAGTTATGGTAGCCTCCTCTCGACTCTCTGATCGTTTCCTTCTGCGGTGCCGCTGCTTTTTCAGGCCGGCTCCACCCAGCTCCGTCTGAGTTTCAGAAAGGTCCATTACGGAGCCTCACGGTAGCTTCAGTACGCTAACGATTTCACAATTTCAAGGTTGAAATCAATGTTGGGTCCTCGTTAGCCTGGAATCACAGGGTTGCACTCATAAAGATTCGTAGAAACGTATTACTGAGCCTGTGTTGTTGCTGAAGGAGCTTCCAGGAATCTAAAGACTAACAGAACTGATCTGGGTTTCCAACAGGTCCTTGAAATCCCTAGACATGGGTCATTGAAAGTGCTTGAATTTATATATTTTGTGCAGTAAATGATCTTCGTCTGTGTGTAAGACTGTGGCATTTTGGGTCCTTGAATGTGATGCCAGGAAAGTCCTTGAAAGGTCATTGAATTTGATGTTGAAGAAGCTTTGATGAAGCTTAATGTGAGCTTCTCCTCTGTCTGCAGGAGCTGAAGAATCTCATCCCAAAGTCTGCGGTGGGCACCCTGTCTGCCAACTCAAGCAACGTAATCAACCTTATCATAGACGCTTACAACGTAAGTACGCTGCAGAGGTTGTTGACTGTTGGTTGTGGTCGTCATTTACTCACATGAACCACATGACAGCGAGTCCAGCGAGTTTAAGCTGTTTCTAAACACAGAGCCTGGTTTAATACTCGGCTAAGCCTTTGTGTATCGTGCGCTGTCAAAACAAAGCTACCGACGACGAACAAGCAGCAGCATGTTCATGTTGTTGTCTCTCCGTGTTCTGGCAGTCTCTCTCGTCCGAGGTTATTCTGGAGAACAGCAAGCTCCCCGAGGGAGTGACCATCGCTTACACATCCCGCTGCAAGAACGGGGTGGTGAGCGAGGGCGAAAACGGGCGGAAGTGCTCCAACATCTCCATCGGCGATGAGGTGAGGATCAGAAACCTGTTTTCATTCAAACTCAACAGTAGGCGATTGAACCTGCCAGCTGTCGAAACACACACCACCAGCTGGGTCATTAAGTCCAGTTTCTCTTATTAAAAGGGTTGAATGGTGTCGTATTGTATCGTGATTTAAAAAATAACTTAATGCAGACTCGCTTTATGCTAGTGTATTATACTGGAAACCTATTTATAGTTTTTGAGGTTAAATTTATATAATAGATGTTTTGTTTTTTCCCATTTTGTCTCATTATTGTCTCTTTTTTATTGGTGTTGCATTAAATTCAAAGTCACAAGTTTGAAAAAGGTTGAAATTTGACTTTGTGACACCTGCAGATCAAATATTTTTATCTGGACGTTGTTTCAAACCGCACATACTCACAAAACCTCACGTGGACATTTCCAGCTTTTACAAATGAAGCAACTTGCTGGAAACCAGTAAAATGACTTTTTAGACTCAGTGCGTCACCAAACATCAACTTTAAGCTGCAGCATCAAACCTGACGTGTGGTCCCTGTGAGCAATCGGCATAATATAAAGTAAGTCAAATATATATAATAAAATATGAAAATACGTGATAAACAAGTACCAAAGGCTCACAGAGGCCTCCTCCAGCTAGATGTTACTAACATTATCATGTGCTGTGAAGCGTTCTCACTGTCTGCCCTCAGACTTTAGACAAATACCAGACACAAAACTGTCGCTCCAGGCTTTAGCATGCGTTATTTATCACACACACGGTATCTCAAAGAATCCACACGCAGCTGTTTGGGATTTATTCACTTTTTTTTGGAAAGACAGACCAGACTCTGACCTACATCAGGCCTAAATCTGATCAGCAAAGCATTGATCACAGACTTATTAAACACTCTGATCACAGACAGTTGGGCCTCCTCCTCTACTCCCTTCCTCCCAGGTCATGTTTAGCATCAGTGTGACGTCTAAGGGCTGCCCGAAACAAGGCAAGCCTGAGACCATTAAGATCAAACCGCTGGGATTCACAGAGGAGGTGGAGATTACGCTCAACTTCATCTGTGAGTGCGAATGCCACAACGACGGTGTCAAGAACAGTCCGTTGTGCCACTTTGGAAACGGGACCTACGAGTGCGGAGCCTGCAAGTGAGTCCATCAGTATCACCGCAGTCTGTACTGCACAGACAGACCCTCAGTTCTCACCGGAAGTCTGCCGTGGATTTGTAATTTAGCGTCAAGAAACTCTTCAGAATAACAAAGTGTCTGTTGTCCCAGGTGTAACGAAGGACGCGTGGGCAGACAGTGCGAGTGCAGCAGCAACGACGTGGCCACGGAGGACATGGACCGCACCTGCCGTAAAGACAACGGCACGGACATCTGCAGCAACAACGGGGACTGCGTGTGCGGCACGTGTGAGTGCAAGAAGAGGGACAACCCCGAGGAGAGGTACAGCGGGCAGTACTGCGAGTGCGACAACTTCAACTGCGACCGCTCTGGAAACAAACTGTGTGGAGGTGAGCGTGGCGGCTCTGCAGAGTGCACGTAGGCGGTGTTTAAGGCACCTGGTGTGATGTTCAGGAAGAGAAAGGGCTCATTAAACCTTTTTTTTTATTCTTAGGACACGGCCGCTGTGAGTGCAGAGTGTGCATCTGTGACCCCATGTGGACCGGGAGCGCCTGCGATTGCTCTCTGGACAACAGCACGTGTCTGGCCAGCAACAAGCAGATCTGTAACGGCAGAGGGACGTGTGAATGTGGCACCTGCAAGTGCACAGACCCCAAATTCCAGGGTCCCACCTGCGAGACGTGTCCCACCTGTCCAGGAGTCTGCACCGAGCACAAGTGAGTTGCTGCACAAAAGCAGCTGCGCTATAACAGACGTGAAGAAGGCCGCTTTGTGTTTCACCAGATAGTGTCTTCTTCTTCTTCTCTGTGCCAATAATAAACCTGAATACCAGCTCGATGTGGCAAAGTCATGGCCGCTAAAGCCACATAGCAGTTTATTCTACGAAGCTATTGCTCAATGGGAAGTAACTCTTTCAATGTGCAAGCTGCATTTAAGTGTTGCCTGATACAGGCTCCTCGTGGTTTCGTCGTGTCCTGCAGTACGCACATTTGTGTCTCACTGCTTCTTGTTCTTCTTTCAGAGAGTGCGTCCAGTGTCGGGCGTTCGGCACCGGTGAGAAGAAGGACACATGTGAGCGAGACTGCAGCTACTTCAACCTGATTAAAGTGAAGGTGCGGGACAAGCTGCCGCAGCCCAACGACGCCTCCTACCCCGTGATGCACTGCAAGGAGAGGGACGCCAACGACTGCTGGTTCTACTACACCTACGCTGTCAACAACAACACGGAGAAGGAGGTCCATGTGGTCGACACGCTGGGTAGGCATGGAGCTGGGCGAAGGCGAACCAGGGTGTGGGAGGTTTCTGTTACAGAGGAGGCTAATTACAGGGGCCGCTGCAAAAAATAGGCCATGTGTTTATTCACATACGGCCGAGGGATGGTATGTTTTTCCCATGGTCTTGTTATTTTTACGCTGTTATTTCAAGCTGCCTAAACACTGTTTCAGACTGCCCCGCCGGCCCTGACATCATCCCCATCGTGGCAGGCGTGGTCGCCGGCATCGTCCTGATTGGCTTAGCCCTGCTGCTCATCTGGAAGCTGCTGATGATCATCCACGACCGGAGGGAGTTCGCCAAGTTCGAGAAGGAGAAGATGAACGCCAAATGGGATACGGTGAGTTGGGTGGAGCGTTTGACGGGCCGCGTGAAAGACGAGCAGGATAAATGTTTTTGGGTTTCTGGCTGCAGGTCGAACCGCTCAGATGTGGAAAACAGGTGTTGTTTGGCCGCTGTGCAAAGCCAGCCGCCGTCAGGGAGTTAACTGCTGTGTTCTCAGCAACAGATGAGCTTCGCAGACGTATTGATATCATTACGAAGCGTCTCGCTCACATTCTGTTCGGTCTCACAGCTGCGGAAACAGATTGAATGTGTTTCTTTTGAGCGCGGCTCAAAATAAAGAGGAGAGCTGTCAGGGTGGACTTTTTTGGGAATGTTATTCAGTCGGAGCGTAGCTGGACTTTTTTCCGGGGAGTGGCCTTTAGCTCCTCCGCTCCTCTGCTCCCCCTCTGCAGCATCGCCAGCCAACATCAATATGACAGAAAACTGGATCTCAGCAGCTTCACGTGCAGCGACGTGCCTCCACCTAGTGGTGAAACGGCGTCACAGCCACGGTGGATGCTGGTTTCAAAGATACAGATGTTCCCGATCAGTGCTGCGCCCACTCCCTCGCGTGGGCAGGGCAACCTACGGCTCCAGATCCCTTTAATTTTGAGAAATGAGAGACCGTCAGTGAAACTCTGACCAGCCTGTGTTTCCTGACAAGATAACAAAGCAAAGAAACCACAGGAAGACGCTGCACGAGCTCCTTCCTCTCCTCTCCTCTGGCTAAAGCCACATCATCCTGATCTGCCGCCTCACTGGAGAATCTGGGTTTAGTCATGAAAACAGATCATCATTTAGACCTTCAGACCACACTACATGTCAGTTTTTAGAGGTTCAGGACTTCCAAATCTGGATTATAAAGTGTGAGCAGGGACCGTGGAGGGTCCATTGGATGTTAAAGCCACAGTTTCTGTTTGTTTCTAGTTTAAATGTCACAGGAGCTGCTCGTTACAAGACAAATCTAATAGTGATTATTATGCTTTTGCTCATTTTTCCTATGAAATACAGCTGTAAACATGTGTCATGCGTGTGTTTTGTATGTTTTAGTATATGTTTAGGTGTGCCGAAGACGACATGAAGTAGCTGCTGAAGCTCAGGATGTGTTTTAGATTATTTTCATTATTGTTTATGGTTTTATTAGAGAGATGACAGCAGAAACTGAGGGGCAGGAAGGAGCGAGCAGCAAGTTTAGGTACAACATTACTCACATTGGCCACCGGGGGGCGTCTGTATGCCTACATCTGGGACCCGTTGTCTTAATAAATAAACACAAATCAGGGTTTTTATCCAGATTTTAGTTCTTAATTGTCGTTTTTCCTCTCGTCTTCCTCCTTTCGTGGCTCTCAGTGGACTTTATTCATGCTTTCCTCTCTTTTCACTGCCTGTTCTGTTTTGTTGTTTCCTGCTGAACTCTACTCTGCCTTCATCCTCCACCTGTAGCAAGAAAACCCCATATACAAGAGTCCAATCAATCAGTTCCAGAACCCAAACTATGGACGTAAAGCTGCCGTCCTTTAAGTTCGTATCTCTTTTCCTCTCTTTGTTTTCCCTGCACGGACTGTTAATACACGTGTGTCTTGATTTCACTCACCTGCTGCCTTTTCCTTATCTTCTGTTGTCGTCTGTTAAACTAAGAGACAAGTGGACGCCGCTGTAGAGTGATACAGTGTTCACAGTTTTCCAAATACAAGTGCATGAGTGTGTTGAAAAGCCAGTTGAGGGGATTTTCAGGGGTCAAATAGCAAAAACTCGTCAGGTAAGTGTGTTGTTAGCTAAAACCTGAGATCCTGGGATTTGGTATGTTGTCCCCAGAAGCATGGCCGCGTGCTCAGTGTGATCTAAATAAACATGAGGCGCCCCGTAAATGACGACGATGATGTAACCCAGCGTTTGTTTTCAGTGTGATCTGACGATTGTGTCGGTGAATCTAACACAGATCTGTCCCGGGTTGCTCGGCTTTGTTGTGATAACATGTTTTTATGTGTCTGTTGCTCTCCAGGGTGAAAATCCCATCTACAAAAGCGCCGTCACGACTGTGATCAATCCCAAATATGAAGGAAAATGATGGCGTCGTGGTTTTCAATGAACTCTGACACCTGCAGTCTCTGCTGGGGTTGTATTTGGGGCGGGGCTTAGGGGAAATTGTGCTTGAATATATGTCATTTCTTCTTGTCTGGCTTCACCGTTATAATGTACCACGCGGCCACTGCATCTGTATTTTTACTAACACTTACGATTTATATGCATTTGTTGTATTTTAGTTGTACAGTAAACAGTATGTGTATATACTTTTAAGCTGCATATTTGCAGAGGTGAAGACGTGAAGGTGCTTTTGTGTTTCCGGCCGTGGGACTGTGTGGGCGGACGATTTAGCTTATTTTTTATTTTTAATAACACGATATGGAAACTATGATTATACAGTATATGCACAAGAGCTCCTCAGCTTCTGTCTTTCACACCCTTTATTCGTCTCTCCGTGCACTGACTTCCTGTGTGTCTCCGTGTGTGTGTGTGTGTGTCAGACAGGACCTGAGTTTAATGTGTAAATCGTCAGCCATGGCAGCACATTATGTCACTTATGTGTGTGTGTGTATATATAGAAAACAACTGCAGAAGAAGGTATTTAGTAATATTTAGCATTCAGCTTCGATTGGTTTGAGGTTTTATTGCACTCTGAGTAATAAAGGAGGAAATACACAGAAATAACATTAATATCAGCTGTCATTGTCTGCATTGTTGATGTGCTGTCACTAAGGGACTGTAAACCACTTGTTATCATTTAAAAACTGTGGCATTGTTGATCAATCAAAGGATTTGTACAGTGATGATACAAGTTAACTGAGGACATATTGTCGTATTTGCTGACTGCAGTAACTTCTCTCACTCATTCTCAGGTCCTCTCCCGTGTTTGTCAAGTACGCCAAAAACATGTTTTCTGTTGCTCAGCCGGTGAGCTCACGCGTGTGTGAGTCAGTTTTGCTGCATTGTCGATGCAAGAGTGTTTGTTTCGGATGTCTCTGAAATGCTTTCACACCCAAATGCCTCAGAAGTACCACACACAAGCCTTTAACAGTATTGTTTTCAAAGTGCCTTTTATTTCAATACCATGTTCTCTCCCGACGCTGTTTATGAGTTATTTATTAAATAAAGTGTAAAACCTGCCTGTGCCTCTCCTTCCTCTGCTCTGAAAACAACAACTTTAAGCATTTTTACATTGTTTTCTCCATTTTTTTAAAGATAGTGGGTCAGAAACTGTGGCAATGACACGTTAAAGCTGAAGGCTAGAGGCGTGTCTCAGTGTTTACAGTGTCAACTTTACATTTTACTGAAACTGAGGAGCAGTTAGACTAAATTAACAATGACACAGTCCAAGTATAACTGGCTACAGTGTTAGGCTGTGTACTCAGTACACCGCTTTCTTTCACTTAAGAACATGGAGCGTAACATCCATTACATACCCTGCCATGGTTCAACTCATGGATCATCACGAGGGTTTGTCATGCTAAAGTGTGATTGATCTGTATCAGACTGAAGACAAACGCGTTCAAAGGAATTATCAGTCCAAAAAGTGGAAAATGGAAACAATCTGAATATACACCTACAAAGGAAAAGAGTAAATATATCTTATTTACTATGATCTACTTTATTTACTTATTATGCATACTGATGCTGTGTCAATAATTAAAATACATGGTCTGTGCACATTAAGTTTATAAAAAGATGTAGGTAAAAACTAAGAATTTTAAAAGAATCAACGAAAATCAGTGCAATTATTTGAATAATTATATTATTGTAGAAACATCAATTTTATTACGTAGTTAAACAAACAGATTTATTAAACGCAGTAATCGTTAGAAATAGCATATTAACATACACATGACTTATACATGTGTCATAATTGCCTTTGCACTGTTGTATCATCATCACGATGACCGCGTCAGACAGTCACGCCAAGCGGAAGTGCCAAAAAGTCACACCGGATATGGTTGGAGTGAGACGTCTTACCGAGACGCTGCCAGACGATCTTCGTTGGAAGCTGTAAACAGGAGCGCGAGCTGAGGAGCGTCGCTTCAAACGAGCTGTCGTGGCTTTTAATCGACAGTAACGCAGCTCGCCGTGAGAGGAAGATGGAAGAAGACATACTAACGACGCTGAAAATATTAATAATAGGAGAAAGCGGCGTTGGGAAGTCCAGGTATGCTGACACTGTCTCCCGAGAAACTGATGTCGTGGCTCACCGCTAATGTTAGCTTGGCAGCTAGCGTTAGTGGGCTAGCTAGCGTTAGCTTAGCAGCGAGCCATATAATGAGAGGTTACAGGTGGTGTAGCGTTTTAAAACCATTTTGACAACACAGCTGTGGCTGTGCTGTTCTTATTTAAATATGTAATAGCCGATAAAATTAGGCTGTTATAGGCTAATAGCAGGCTTGCGGTGCTAACTAGCTAACCTCAGTTAGCTTACAGTAGCCGTGCGTGACATCATCGTCTGACACAGCTGTTTGAAGATGTTGCAACCACTTTTCTGCCCTGTCCTCGTGGCTTTGCCCCAGGCGGGGGCAGTTATCTAAGCTGCCCTTTGGCATGTGGCAGATTTAAGCGAGTACAGTCAATGTTTGTGCGTGAATGCGATGGATCAGTCCTTGTTTCCGATCCAAATCACTGTGTCTGTGGCGCTTGTTTCTCCAGAATTACAGATTTACAAAACATTATGAGCACAACAGCAACTATGTAGAAGAAGAGATAACTTTAAGAGATCATGCATGAGTAAGTTTGGCCTCTTTAGATGAACTCTGAGGTCTGTATAGCTTTGTTACAACACAGTTGATTTCTCCATTATAGTAATCAGAGGTTTGCAACCACAAGTATTCACAGCAGAGAATAATAGCTTTACTAACATCACCTTGGCAGTTTATGTTGTGCAGTATGCCAACTGAGAGCTTGGTCAGGTCTGCTGGTCTCCATGATTGTGGTCCAGGCTGCTTGGAAGAATCCTGATAGCCAGCCTGAGACATCAACCATCACAAACTACGGTATCGAGTACAGCGTGCTCTTCCATCGTCGTAGCACGGTACATCTGTAATGAGCTGCCCGAGGGTTTTGTTGTAAGCCTTTTCGCAAGTCGACTGTCTGGCCAAAAAAAGGAGAAAGTGCAGACATACAACCGAGCCTCAGGTCCTCGCAATAACAAACTGTAACACGAGACACAAACGGGCAAGCACAGGGATTTTTGTGTACTAATCACAAGATCTTCAGCATGATCAACAAGAGATCGAATGTGAAAGGGATTTGAGAGTACTCCTGGTGTCGTACCAGCCAAGTGTTGGCCCCAGAAGGCTGTAAATGATCTCAACTGTTTGCACTCATTCACGCTCTTTATACCAGAGAAGTGTTTTTACAGTCTTGGTGCAAAGTCTTACTCTTTCATCACTTCTTTCCTCTTTTATTTACATTATTTTATTTAGACAATGCATTGATTACAACCCACAACTGTAATTTTAATCATGTGCTTGTGTTTTGTTTTTTGTTGTTTGTTTTTTTTTTTTTTTATTTTGCTGCAGTGTCAGTTTATGCCAACGCCATAAAATAGATCCAGGGTTGCTCATATTTCCAAAAATACAGAGTTGGTGGCCAGCGGTGCTCTGCCTGCTCGTGCATCCTCGAAGCCAAGTGCTTTGTTTCCAGAAAGCAATTTTGTATTATTATAAAATAGGCTTTTGCTTAATACAATAAACTAATTCAGACTCTGATTAGTTTCAAATGTCAGTATTTCAGTTATTCTAAACCGGTTGTGCTATTGTCAAGTAGCTGCACAGCCTGGACTAATTTTTGAGTAGCGTACAGATATGCAGTTTGTTTCCCTGCGATCTGTCGAAGCCCTGAAATCAGCGGGGAGATGTCTGCCTGGCAAAGACAACACACGTTTCATTTTACCTGAACAAATGACCTACACGCAGCGCATTTCTGACTTGGCGGTCTCCGAGCGTTGCTCATCAGCTCGTCGCTCCAGCATCCCTCCCGATAACCCACAAGGAAAAATGAGAGTATTATACTCGGGTCAAGGGAGAGGAGGCAGCTTATCCCTGTCATCAGCGTTGTGATTAAGGCCTCTCCTCTTGATTAGTCATCGTTAAGACTTGAACCCTGCCCTCCCAACTGCAATCTAGCAGTGATATCATCTGGAGCTTGTAATGCAAGTGAAGGACGTGGTGATCAATAGAAAAGAGACAGAGATACACAGTTTGATAAGTCTGGCGCCGCAGGATGGGTCAGGTGAACGGGGCAAATGGAAACCTGATCTCACAGCGAATGTTGCTGAACCTGTTGTAGAGCAGAAAGCATTTCATTTGTGTTTGTTGGTGATCCACAATGAGCCTTAATCTAAGTGTTTTCCTCTTCCCGTCAACAGCCTCCTCCTGAGATTCACAGATGACACGTTTGACCCCGAACAAGCAGCAACAATAGGTGAGTAACACACCAGAGCCGAGTGAAATAAAGGTGGTGGCGACTCAAACTTGGAGTTATAAGATTTTAATATTTAAGCTTAAATGATTCTGAGTTTGTTTACTCATGAAAGACACTGAGAAAGGTCACATATCAGCTCATGGGATGCTGGGAGTTGTTGTCTTCCTGTCAGCTGGGATTCCTTCAGTGTTGATGGTTCAGGAGGTTTTTACTGGGAGCTGAATTCTCCACAGAGGTCTCCTCCTCTCCAAAACAAACAGAGCCGCTGATTCAAACCCAGAGAAACACTGAATAAAGCAGTTCCACCTTAAAAACCACTGTTTCTCCCACGCTGTCGGCCGCACACGGGACGTCCTGGAGGGGCGGCGAGCCGAGCTGCTGCTAACGTTTGCTCAGCTTGTTTCTCTGATAACTTCAGATCCAGACGTCCGACGACTGAAATCCTTCATCTGCTTCAGATACAGAGTTAAAAACAAGCAGCGGCTGAAAAGAGGAGCACAGAAATGTGTCTTACAGCTGATCCAGAGTCAGTTTATCAAGCTGCTGAAGAGAAATGTGTCTTACAGCTGATCCAGAGTCAGTTTATCAAGCTGCTGCTGACACACAGAAATGTGTCTTACAGCTGATCCAGAGTCAGTTTATGAAAGACTCATGGACGCTGCTCTCCATCTTATTTGGTGAGATTGTGAATTTACTGTGGAGGTTCTTTCTAAATTCTGGTGAATCTGCGAACGTTATCGGCTTCTTTTAACATCATAAATCATTTAATGCACCAAGGACACACCTTCTAACAACTTGTCCTTCAGGCTGTAACAACCTCAGTAGATTTACATCCATGAAAGGTTCAAGAGCTGAAGATTTAAAACCTCACTGAAGAGTTTGAATGTAGGTTTTTATTCTAATCTAAGGTTAATTTGTGAAGAGCTTGGAGCTCACAGTGCTGTCTTTGTTAAAACAACCAAAGCTCAGTTTCCAGGAGAGTTTTTACATTTTTTTATTCATTTTCAAGGTCGGAGCTTGGATCATTACTGCTTGTCTTGGCCAGATGAGGCTCTTTACCAAACAGATGTTGTTGTTGGACTTCGTCCACCCTTCGTTGACTCGAGTTTCCTCAGATTCAGGCAGAAATCGCTTCTTAATGCCGAATCGCTTGATTTGAATTCACGCTCATCCTCAGCAACAGAAGCAGCTCAACTGTAGGTCGTATGTCTCGCTTTGACCACGGCTTTTTCACCACGCTGTTGCATCAGCACGTGGTGAGCTGGTCTAAATGTACTAAATAGGCAGGGACACCAAACTTAGTGGCCTCTGGGGCGACGGTGGAGGGTGATGTGGGGTCGCCATGTGGCCTGCTGTTTTAAATGCAAAATGTTGTTTTGATGCTCTTAGTGTGTTTTATATCATAGATTAAAGCAGCTCCTTGAGGCCAAAAACCTTTTTTTAAAATGGAAAGATTCAGCAATTCTCAGTATTTGGGCTGTTGAAGTGAGCTTTACACAAAACTGCACCGTTCTATGCAGCAGTATGACCACACAGAAGTCCTCAAAAGGCTGTTTTCTTGGACAGATTACTTTAATAAACTATATATTTCAGTTTAATATGCTTTATTTAACTTTGCACTGGCAACAGCTTATTGCTACAAGCCTTTTTTCTGCATACATCAATAAATAATCAGTGATTGGTCGATAATATGTGAAAGTTGAGTTGTGCAGTGAGAGTTCACCGTTACAGGATTGGCCTGCAGACATCAGCCCAGCCTTGACTTGTGGCTGCAGTGGCATCTTGTCGCGCTGCGATGCAACAAACAGATGCTTTGCAGCGTGTTCAGCAGGAACCGACTTTGTGCTGAATTAAAGCCGCGGAGGCTGGCGCAGGTTCAGGGGAATGTTTAGCGTAAACTCCTCTCCACATGCATCTGGCAGCAGCATCTGAGCAACCCCGCCGAACCGGGGGACGAGCTAGTTGTTGTGATTGACTGTGTGAACAGACTGTATATTTGTGCGTTAGCATGTGTGTCGTATATCCTCGGCCTGTCTTCATGTCCCCTTTTCTCCTCCTCCGCTCTGGCTCTGAAAGCCTCCACAGTCCCAGATGTGAAAACAAGCCCGCACAAGTGTACGTTTCCCTGGTAAATCTGTCAGTGGATGCTAAAGCGCATCCAGAGCCTGCACGCTCACTGCACACAGAGACACCGCACAAAGGCAATAGATGAGATTTACTCCGGGGCCGAAGGGGGACAGCATTGTTATTTTCATGTAAATGTCTTTCCCTCTGGGGGCTGGCGGGAGTCAGAGGGGTGAATCATGGCCCTCTGAGCCGTTCCACAGGTGGTGGACGTGCACGGTTTATTTTCTTGCGTTGGTTTCAGTTCACCACGTTAAACCAGGCCGCATGAGAACGCCGTCGCACCGTGATTTAAATACAGGACAGCGGGGGCGGGCGCGATGCCAGTCTGAAAGGCCGGGGTTAGCAGGAGTTCAGAGTGTGTTTTTACAATTCATCATTTATAATTACAGTCTGTCGCAGTGATATAATGCTCTCAGCAGTGTCGGGGTAGGAACCTGTAAGAGGGAGCGGGCTGATGTCAGCGTGACAGCGTGACGGACTGGCTTCTCTCTGTCTAGGTGTCGACTTCAAGGTGAAGACCATAACTGTGGACGGTAACAAGGCGAAGCTGGCCATATGGGTGAGTAACAAACCCAGAACCCAGACGTGGCTTCTGTCTGCATGCTGCCGGTCTGTCTGTGCTCTGAAGCGGCCACAAGATGGCGCCGATGCATCACCGTCCCTGCACGTCTGCGTTTAAGTCCTCCTGCTCTGTGTGTGTGTGTGTGAGACCGGTCGAGCTGAGCTGGTTGTGTTTTGCAGGACACTGCAGGACAGGAGCGCTTCCGGACCCTGACGCCCAGTTACTACCGCGGTGCCCAGGGAGTCATCCTGGGTAAGACGAGCTGCGTGTGTGTGTATGTGTGTGTCTGCGTGTGTGTGTTATGCTTCAGAGTCAGGCCCTTGGTTGTAAAGAAAGTGATGGCTTTTCATCCTGTCACACACACACACACACACACACACTCACACTCACACTCCTCTTTCTCTGGCAGTTAGTTTAAACCCTTAAGTCCTAGTCATATGGACATGCGTGTACAGTATGCATCTGAACACACACACACACACACACACACACACACACAGGAACTACATTAAACCTCTCCAGCAGACTTCCTGTGCCCGCTCTAATGATGCACAGAAACACGACACCTCTGGGATCAGGAGCGCTTGTGCTCGGTTTGGGTTTTGTCATCATGTGTTTTTACTTTAATCATTTGTTTTACTGTAGTTTGTTTAAATCTGCGATGGAAGAGAGTTTCACTGTGTGTGTTTGCATTAAAAAAAAACACAATCTGATTTAAAGTCAGCATGTGAACGTGTTTAAAGGCTGAAATCATAGTGTTTCTACATTTAAACGGTATTAATGCAACACTTTAATGACATAAAGCTGCAAAGCTGCTCTGTCCTTCTGTCACAAACTCACCTTGAACCTAAAATCTTGTCCATGGAGTGTTCGTTCTGAGCGTGTTTGCTTTGTCGCAGTGTACGACGTCACGCGGCGGGAAACCTTCACCAAGCTCGACAACTGGCTGAACGAGCTGGAGACGTACTGCACGAGGAACGACCTGGTGAAGATGCTGGTGGGGAACAAGATCGACAGGGTGAGGGCGCCTGTTTGTCCGTGTCTGTACTCTGATTAACGGGCTTGTTGGATTACAGAGGAGCGTCGCACACTCCTGAAATAGTTTTTCTGCGTCTAAAGATGCAAAAACAGGTGTAAACAGTGACTTTGTTGACAGATAAACAAATATAAAATATCTGACAAATCACAGGACGCACTTCCACAGCTGCTCCTGCACCGGGACGGCAGAATCCGTCACTGAGGATCAGAAAGTGCCCGCGATGTTGAGCTTTGAGACTTTCTCGTGTCCTGTTCTTTGTCTGGGGAAATCACTTTTCCTCATTTTGCCCCCGTGACAGCCACAGCAGCGGACGGCTCCGCCCGGCGGACCTGGAATAAGCCGCCACCTCTGTCTTTGTTTTTGTTTTAGGAAAACCACGAGCTGGACCGGGCCGAAGGGCTGAAGTTTGCGAGAAAACATTCCATGCTTTTTATAGGTGAGTCAGGAGGATTCCCCGCTCTGCAAAGACCTGCCGGGCACCGGTTACAGCAGGTTATTACACAGCAGGTTGGGCGGGGGGGGGCGTTTGAAATAACTATCATACCTGCAGAGGAATGCGTGCATACTTGTATATATAAAACAGGCCTCGCGTATCGTCTTCTACGTGTTTTTAAGAGAAGTGAAGTTAAACACCTACTTATGTGTTTTTCATCTTCATCCAGTGCTGGAAAATATTAATTTCATTGTGTTTTGTCACAGATTAGTCGATTAATGAGTGTTTTCTTTAATTAGTTTGATCTCTTAATGATGTTTCTGGATGTTTTCATCATCACGTTTTGATGCTGGTGTTGATTAAAACCCCTAATAACTTCGAACGGGTCAGTGTTTGAGTCTGGGGTCATTGCCGATGACATCGAGGTGTATCTATGTCGTCGTCTTCTCTCACTTATTTCTGTCCTAATGCTCCTTCTCTGTCCTCCCAGAGGCGAGCGCTAAGACCCGGGACGGCGTGCAGTGTGCGTTCGAGGAGCTGGTGGAGAAGATCATCCAGACTCCCGGCTTGTGGCAGAGCGAGAGCCACGGCCGGGGCGTCCAGCTCACAGACGAGGACGCTGGAGGCGGAGGCTGCGGTGGCTACTGCTCGCTGGTCTAGACAACACACACACACGTGTTTAAACACACACACGTGAATATCACACACTCAAACACAAGCATAGACACCCCCTTCATCTCCTCCTCCCTGTGTGCTGTCCTGAGCTGAGCTCCCTCCTCAGACATGAAGGCAGTGGAGGTCCAACCGTCTGTCCGCCCGCCGCTCAGCTCCGCCTGCGTTCGCACGCACACGACTTCTTGTTGCACACTTCCTGACAGCAGCGCTGCGCTAAGACGCAACAGCAGCTCAGCCTTCCTCTTAAAACAACCCGAGTGGGTTTTTCTCTCCTCTGTTCGTTTTGAGCTACGGTTCTGTGCAGTTTATTCGGGACCTCGGTCAAGATTTGAACCGTTCTTGAGTCTGAAGGTCTAAACCGGAGTCAGTGAGGCTGAATCTCTGACCTGAGGTCCTCTCTCATCTCCAGCATGCGCCTTGCCTTAGCGAGCACATTTGTACCAACGCTGGGCCGACGATTCTCCAGTTTCCCTGCACTTGATCCCGCCCTGCCCCTCCTCAGACTCTATGAACGTTACGCTGCTTATGAGGAAGCTTCTCAAGCCGAGCCATCCCTCACTCCACCTCCCCAGCCTCAGTCAGAGGTTTGGATGTCTCTGTTGTCCGCACAGCTGCCTCATTTACTTCACAATATAGCAGTCACAGAGTGTCTGGAGTGACGTTTTACTGCTTTTATTGACTGGGACTTCAAACCGTTGGTGTGCAGCGTTTCCACTGGGTGCAGAAAAACAGGGAACCTCTTAAAATTGCACGCTTCTTTGTTGTAACGAGTTGCTTTTAATGGGGTGCAACGCACACTCAGACAGATAATATCAGCTAATATCACTCGCGCTGCTCTTTCATATGCATCCCTGTGAGCGGACAAAGGAAAAAGTGTTCAATATGAGAAAGGGCAGTGAGTCATCGGGGTGTTTCCACTGAATTTGGAAAAATCAAAGAGAGGAGCCGGCGCTGCTCGTCGCTGATGGGTTTCACAGCACTCCTGTCGCTCTGTGTGTGTGTCTATCTCTGCAGAAGGTTTGAAACAGTACTGTGCCCCCCGCCCTCACCTCTGGCCACAGCTGGAGTATTCGAGTGCTCGTGTGTGTTCTGGGAAACGTAGTCTGATCATGTACCAGGGACGGTGAGAACGTGGCTTCAGGCATAATTTTATAATAATTATCTTTTTAACTGCATGGGGAAACTGCGTGCCATTCTTTTTGTGTTTGTTCGTCCAGTGAACGCCCCCCCCCCCACTCATCAGAGGCCAATTGCTCTTAATACTATTTAACTTATATTTAGATTATAAGAAAACGTTGCGTGCAGGATTACCATTTGAATTCAATGGTACAGCTAAACAAAAAGGAAGTAGGCTTTTACCCATAAAACAGCTGTTTTCTTTGTGTTACGTTGAAACATGTACACCTTTTGTAAATTGTGTGTATTTTAGGAATTTGGTGGGACGATTCCTGTATGACTTGTAAAGCTGAATGTATGCATATTTCACTACAAGCCGCCCGATGTATTAAACTGAATAAAATCCTTTTTTTAAGCGAGTACGTTGGTGCTGATGCAACCGGCTGGAGCTTTGTTGTGGAGACGACTGTCGGGGATCCAGGAGTTGAATGAGGCTTCAGTTAATCGCTTCAGTGTCCAAGTCTTGGACAGAGATGACCAATAACTCTGCTGTCATCGTTGCCGTGTTGGAAATGTCGCTGTTAGGTGATGGGTTCTTCACTCAGCGCCCCTCACATTCCTCTGTCCTCAGAATAAAGACTTGTGTTTAAACAGTGTCCGAGGAAGCCTCAGACCCCAGACGTGTGATCTATCTAAATCATCTCCTCTGGCAGACGCCTCAGGAAACACCACTGCAGCCGTAACTCACTGTACCACCGGGATGTGCATAATTCCTGGGCGATTATGAAAGGGTCGGGGGGGTTTGGGTGGGCTGGCAGCGAGAGCGAGGACTCTTCCCTTGTAGCGTATCCCTCATCTCCTGCCGCAGTCCAGGCAGCCGTCTGGAAATATGTCTCAGTCAAACAACAACGGAGGCAAACGGCGTAACGATGCCTTCATGTGGTCCAACCATGTGCTGCCGTTTCCTCAGGCCTGCACTGGAAAAACATCAGCCACTCACAGGGCCAGAGCTGACAGACTCCGGCCTGTCAGAGAATAATTCACAAAGCTGGTCGATTCACAGGCCCATCATCAGAGCGAGGGCGGCGTGCAGTCGTACGCTCTGAAAACTGAACATTTGGCAACGTCAGAAACGTCGTTTAATGCTGAAATTACTTTAAAGACACAATGAAAAAGTTCCCACAGCCCAAGATGGCGTCCCTAAATCCCTTTTTATGAACCCAACAAAGTTAATTTAAAATCACAAAACTACAGCGTTAAACGGTCGAATCGTGCTTGATGTATGATTTAAATGATTAATCACCACTGCTGCAGATAAAGTCATAATCTTAGCTTTAATACCACTATTAAAAAATATTTTAATGTTCTTCAACATGTTGTGGCCTTTGACTGATCCACAGAGGCTCCCAGATGAATCTAAACACAAAGAGAAAGTGTTAAAATAATGTTTACGCTGCACAAACACATATTTATTTCTTCAGATGTTCCTCAAATGTTTGATTTTCAGTTTTCTTCCTGTAAATAAAAATTAAGACTTAAGCGAGATTCGACCAACAGGCTAAAGCGGCTTTGTTAGTGTTGACGTTTAGATGGTGTGTTTACGTCACATTAGCATGCTAGCGTTTGCTAAATAGCACTAAATACAAGGGACAACTGATGCTGCAGGAAATGTCTTAAATTAATATATATGACAATTTAAAAGGTTGAGCTGATAATTCATCTTGTTGGCGACCTAAATGTCTTTTTAAATATTTATAAGTCGTGGCAGTTCATCCAGTAGTTGCTGAAATATGCAAATCTGCACCAAAGTGTTGGACATCCATCAAACATATCATAATACACCAGGAGAATAAACACTAGTTCTACTTCATTCACTTTAAATCATGTTTTCATTACGTTGCACCATTTCTCTGCACTTATTTCTGGCCTTCAGAAGCAGGAATCAACAAGCATGCTCTGGTTTCCAGGTCAGAAACTAAACGTGGCTGTGCAGCAGCATAAGCTGCCAGGAAGTTGGGCTGTTTTGAAGATATAAGACAGGACTAGACAGTCTTTTGCACCTCTACAGTCCCAGAGCACCAGAGTCCTGCCCCACCTTGTTGCCCCAGAAGCCTGCGAGCAGCTCTGCAGGGGCAGCTTGACGGACTGCTTTCTGTCTTGCTGTCTGCGTCTGAGCGTGCAGCCAGGCGCTAAGCTAACAGAGCGGATCTGTGTCTCATTAACGGCGGCCTCGTCTCCCCGCTCCTCCCTCCTCTGCCCGTATGGATTAGCGCTCAGACGAGCCCCTCAGGAGAGCAGTCACGCTGTCGTGTGTAAAAACCTTACGAGACGCCGGGCATCGTTTCATAAGGTGTCGGGTTCCCGGACGTCACTCACTTTGTCATGCTCATTGCCGGTTTGCTATCAGGTAATTGTTTTGCCATGCTGGTCAGAGAGAGAGAGAGGGTGATTGGAAAGATCATCCTCCGCCACAAGCACCTGAATTGTATATTGTCGTGGAGGAACTGATACGTTCGCCATAAGGTCAGCTGTGATAATGAGAGTGTGGGTGACTCAGAGGTGCAGCAGACCCTCTCCAAGTTCCACAGACCAGAGAGCAGGGCCTCGGTTCTCGGGGTTTCACCTTTTACAAACACGATCAAACTTCTCTTTCCCTTCTCTCCTGATGACCTTCCTCACTCTGGGCATGAACGCCTCGGAGGCACCTGTGGGTCTGCGGACTGTTTCACTGTTTATGTTCCGAGGTGAGGTAGAGGAAAATGCCCCCTCTCGCTCCCGCTCTCTCCTTCCTCTAAAGTCGGCCAAAGACAAGCTCTGGCCTCTCTTAGGTTACCCTCTGAGCACCAGAGGACTGTGAGGTAATGACCGGCGTGCCCAGAACTGATGGCTCTGTCACTGCAGGTGGAAACACTTTGATTATGTGGAGCCTCGTGTTTACATATTTGCACCCGTTTACATTCAGACCCCTTTGACGTTTCATCAGCGTCCCGTTTCAGGACTCTGATCTGTTTTGAGCCGTTTGACCTACTGCAGGGTTACAGAGATGTCAGTCAACACCACCCCCACCGACCTTCTCGTAACCCACCGTGACAACCTTGAACCTTCTTGTGTGGGCTGACGTATTTTTATATTAAATAATGTTTAAGACCTGAGAGTCCTGTCAGGGCAAAGAGGCTTACCTACATCTTCAGAAGCAGCAGGCGTGTATTCGTACCCATCAATCACACCAGACCCCTATAACTTAATAAGAACAGGCCCCGGGTAACCAGGAAACGTCTATCCTTGTTTGGTGTGAACCTCTGGCCCCGGATTCATGTAAGTCAGCTCAGCTAGTAATAGAGTTGTAATTGAGTTTCCTCGTATTTGATACTCTGTCAATCTAATTTAAGCCTAAATGATAGTATTGTAACCCGCTCTTGTTATTTTCAAAAACATGGCGCCCTGTGTACAGGCCCTAAAGAAAGCAGGAGTCAGGGACTGCTCACCCTGGAAGGGAAAACTCCATTCGCAGCGGGGGTTGCTTTCATCCCGGCTTCATGTTACTGTGGCAATAAGCACAAGGGCCGAAGATGGACCGGCAGTAAGGAGGGGGGCTGCAAAATGTTCAAACAACATGGAAGGATGAGTACCTTCATTCATCATCTCGCCACCCGTGATCCCTCATGTTCACGGCGCTCCCGTGTCTCGTGTGGCGTACCTTTCGGTCGATTCCGTGTCGTCAGTCGGTGCACCGGGATGCCCGTCGGGCTCCTGCTCATGCTTCCCCCTGCAACATGGAAGCACATCGCCATGCACTCGGACCATCGGCTTCTATAATAAACTAATCACTTTGTATCAACACGGCCGGGTGTTAGCTTTCCACATGCTTCAAACATTTTCATGCACCAGGCGCATGCTTCTGCTGCCGTGCTTCGCTCCCAGAGAAGCAAAGAGAAGGAATCCGCGTTAATAAACTCTGTTTCGGGTGAGATGATTGGCATGTATAGAAACAAATTCATTATTTTGTATAAATAATCTGTCGCCTGTGTTGTAATTGCGCTGCTTATTTTTCTTTGCTGAGCCGATCTCGATTTTGGGGGGTTGGACCGGAGAATTTGTTGTAAACCACCAAGACTAAAGACCCCAATTTCTCTTGACTTTGAAGAGACGAGGAGGTCTGGAAGATCTGTTGTTTCTTCGTGGAGGCTGTTTTTTTTCCATGAGGCCAGACCTCATCCTGGCAGATTTTAGGGGACAGAGCTCAGAGGTTGAACTTTTTGGCGTTTTCCTGCAGGGTCTCCTTGTTGCTCGAGGCTTTAACCTTATTACAGGTTTTTTTTCCTGACCATTTGCAGTCTTTTGTGCCTTGGATGTAACCCGAGTTTAGGTTTATTACTGCAAACCGCAGGAAGCTCAGGCTCTTTGACTGTATAGTGGACAATTGAATTTGAAAACACAAAGCCAACCTCAACCTCTCCCACCCTCCCACCAGCAAGCTTAAGTCAAATAAAGCCCTCTCCAAGGAAATCGTAGCCAGGTCACACAAACACGAGATACCTCACATGTACGCTGGTTTCATTCGCTTCAGACTGCGGATCCTCTGACCACTTTGTCGCAGGATTTCCTTTCAATCAGATTATGTAGAATAACAGAAGCGTGACAAGTGTTTTGTAATCACATAGCTCGCAAGAGTCAGTTGGGTTCAAGCGCAGGTACATATGTCTGCGTAATGCCTGAAAGGGGACATTGTTTGATCTCTGGTTACTTGAAGCTACTTAAAGGTCATGAAACGATGAATCAGTCATTGTCAGCACACTGCACAACAGCTCAAACCGCAAATCTGATCAAAATGGGAGCAAATGGGTAAGAATCAAGTTTAATTTTCCACAAAAGTGTTTTGCACATGCATCTAGAAACACAACCATTGTAACTGCATGAATTCTGCTCTTTCTGAATACAGCAGGGTGCAGTAATGAGCGTGCAGCAGCTGCTAGCTAAAGCTGCCGTGAGCCTGTGTAACCAGTTACTTTGCTGGATCAGAGTTACGTTCGTGTATCGTCACGATGGACCTCAAACTTCTGCAAAGGGTGTATGACAAATCTGTATCAAACCCAAACTTCATATGAAGGATCATCCAAAGCTGCAGAATCAAAGGACAAAAGTCGGTGCGTTAGGTTGTGCACCGTGGATGAATTCGACCTCATTGTTCAAACTGTCAGTGGAGAGCTCTACTGCACCGATCTGAGGCGTCTGAGGGAGGAAACTCAACACAAACGACCTTTAATTGTGCAGAACAGAGCTTTGGTTCCCCCATCACGGCTCACGGCTTTGCAAGGGAACATAAGCAAAGGTCCAGGGGGCGTCCAAGCTGCAGGAGCGCTGGACAAGCTGCACAAGGTGACTACTTTAAAATCAGATGTGGTTTCTCTTTGTTTTATGAACAGTAATGCAAAGTACTCACACGTTTATATATTTAGATGAATAAACAGGCCAAATTCTACAAATGTGAATACATCTGGAAGTGTAATTTAAACATTACACTGCTGAATTGCATGAAGCGATGCCTTTAGCTGCTTCTACTCAGGCTAGGCTAAGCTAGGCTAATCATCTTTTGCAGCATCAGCTTTAAATGCATTAAGAATCAGATTCTGATCGGGACTCACTGCTGATTAAATGTGTCAGTGTGTTTTGGTTTTATAAACAGTTTCTCATTGTTTGTTTCAGGTGTCAGACGCCTTCAGATGCTTCACACTTGCTAACCAGATGTGCACGCATGTGGGCATTCCTGCATGTACGCCTGCCTGCATGCAGTGAATGTGTGTGTGTAGTGAGTAGTGAGGCGTACTGGTAGCTTCAGCACTGGGGTGGCTATTTGGTCTACACCTCACCACCTCCAGCTACAATGTGGCTCATGTTATGACCCTGCTGAGCTCCAGCTCGTCTCAGCAGCGACTGCAGAGCCCTCTCTGCTGTTTCTGCTTTCACAAACGCCGTGCCCAGAGTGGGATTGTAATAAAAGACCCCACCCCACCGCTGCTTTGTGCCCTCCTGGGGGTGTGGACAGATAGTGTAGCACGACTTCGCCTCCCCACAGTTCAACCTCTTGCTCGTGGAGCCTGGAGCGGCTCCCAAATTCACTTATGGCGCTGGACGCCACGGGCCCGGCTTCCCAGCAGGCAGCAGTGCCGCTCTCAAATATTTACATTCGTCCAATCGAGCAGCAGACGGTAGCACATATATTTTTCACTGAGGTCAGGAGCTGCCATCCATTACCACCTCGGCTGAGTGCAGATCAAGGACAAGCTCCGGCCTCCAGAACAGACAGAAAGGAAAGGAGAACAGTGCATTTTACTGTCGGGCTTAAATAATTACGTTTAATCCGTGTATTGATATTTAAATATTAATTTATTGTTGTCATATTGGAAACCGTAACATTGGCTGGATTTTTAGGATTTGTTGCCCCTTTAGTTGCCGGGAGGTGGTGAAATGATTTGTTATTGTTCTACACGTTTATACGACTTCCATCCTTTTAACCTGAGACAAACTGTTGTTACAGTTAATTAGGTTTTAAAACTCCCTTCTGTGTTTTCACTAATCTCAATATTAAAATCAAAATCAGAGACTCCCACAACCAGATTCTTACTGTATCTGCAGCTAAACTTAACTATTCAAAACTAAATTTAAAATATCTTAAATCGGAATAATTTAAATTATAGATATTAAAAACACTGCAGATATCCATAATTTGATTTGGAAGATCCAATAATTCATTGTCAATTGTAAAAATATTATTAAAGATATTTATGTACATGTCCACACTTGTACTTTTCTGGTAAATTTCCAGTCAAACATTTCCATTAATTCACTTTTTACTGCTCAAAGCGTGTGCCAGGTCAGCTGTTTTACTTGTTTCAGTCTTCATGCTAAGCTAAGATAACGAGCTGGTTGACGTAGCTTTGTGCTTTTAAGGACAAATGTGAAATCAGGTGCGTTCATCTCCCAAAATGTTTTGTACTGTTCCTTTAAAACATGTGAGATGCAGTTGAACTCGCAGTCGCCGTATCTCACTGCTCTCCGTACGAACGCCGGCCCAGCCAAGCTGCTGCAGCGCTGGGTGCAGAAATTATGGCGGTTGTGTCAGGTGAACGGTGTAATATTTACTTTCTGTCATGGCAACACGGGGGCCAAGTTGCATATAGAGTCGGTTGGATGCTTCAACATGTGATCTCCAACCGCTGGAGCAAAACGCAGCTCAGTGCATTTTATTTTTGACTTATTAAACAGTTAAATCTGCGTCGCATGAGACAGAAATCAGACTTTCTGCTGTTCTCGCCGTCTCTGCATGCTGTTTCACAGAGCGGCCTCGCAAACAGCCCTGAAATGAGGCCAACAATGGTCACAGCCAGGCAACTCTGAATGAAAAGGACGCTGTATGTGACCGTGCATGTCCTCACGAGGTGGTCCCACAGCCATCTGCACCCAGAAATGGCCTAAAGCGTCATGACTGAACATGGAGGACGACTCCAGGGTGTTGCACAGTGTGTGCTCTGTCGGCTGTGAAAGGGCCTCACTTTCCAAATGGCCCCGGGAGGTCTCATGCGGTCCTTGCCAAACGGTGCTCAAGTCACGCAGTGGGCTATAAAGTGCTACTGTACACATCGCTGAGGTCTCCTGCGACGCAGATGAAGCGCGGCCGAAGATGAGGCTGCTGCGTCTCCAACGAGAGGAAACCACACGCGCTCAGGTCGCCTCTAGAAATTAGACTTGGAATCGAAGCGTCTGGTTTGGCCGCTGCTCGCACCCGTCTATGAGTATCGGATACGTCCAGCTTTCGGGAGGAGCTGATGATATTTTTGATGAGATTTTCCAACCAAACGTCCAATAAAACAGCAACTCCAGAGATCTCAACAGGCCCGGGTCCATGTAATGACACTGGTTCCTTCTGTCTGGCTCTACTTCCAATCAAAACCTAATCCAGTCCATTTGTTGCAACCAAAAACATAACAAAATGATTAGAGATCCAGATATTAGTCCCATAAGTCTTATTTTTCTCAATGCTGTAATGCACCTTTGCAGCCAATTTTCACTGTCAGCTCATGCATTGTTCATTTCTTTTAGATTTAATGTGGGTCTCAGTTCCAGGTGATGATCCAGAGATGTTAGTGCAGTTGAAGCATGAATGTTTTTGACACGTTGATGAAATTAGATCATTTTTAATACTGGGCTGAAAGAAAAGGGGAAAAAAAGCAATGATTTATATTAAAATAAACAAATTTTATTAAAATGAAATGACACAAAAATGAGCCTCATACTTCAGTTTGTGTTGAAATAGGGAAAAGTCCCCTTTGCACTTTAGTTTTGAGTTAAATTAATGATACAGTAAGAGTGTATAAGTTCTCCATTAAGAGGTCTCTATTCAATATTTGCAGTAAATAAGTTTTAACAGCCAAATGTGCAAAAGTCTAAATCATAAACGTTCTCGATATGAACATTGTTTACTTGTGTTTCTTCAGGGTAGGTCACAGTAATTGAAATGAACTCACTGTAGGGGCGGATGTGAAAGGAGCAGGTTAAAGCACTGAAAATATTCTAAATATAACACAAACTTACACCGATGTTGATGCTTCATGGTATCCGTGTTGCTGCAGACCGGCCCACATTGCTTAGCTTCCTGTACCAGAACTCCTGCTGCTCCTCTGAACTGGGAGCATGCCGGGCCGTCTACTGTAGGTAAACCACAGACTGTGCAGGAGAGGCTCATGCAGCCACACTTCAGACTGCCCCACAGTTGATGATCAGCTACAGTTGCTGTCTGTTGTGGGTTGAACACTGAAGTTTCGGTAAATCGGTTACGTGGTGGCATCGTGAATACGGATGAGACAGAGGCAGGTGGTATTTCTCCACGCTTTTACCCAGCAGCCCCTGCAGCCACGCTGGTTGAGGATCAGATGTCTGATAAATGTCAGTCCTCTGCAGCAGAAAGACTGCAGCGAGGAAGAGTGGTAACCAGACTTCATCAAACTGCGAATCACCCGTGTCAAGATCGTGAATCCAGGCAGCTCCACTCCTCGATTTTACGCCTAACGTGGAGTCGGGGGGGGGGGGAATAAATAAAAATAAGAGTCCCATAACTAACATCTGGAGGAATGGGCTCCTGCGCTGGCTGCGTGTGCCCGCTCGATTCCAGATTTATGGTAACATTACAGCTTTGGCTCCGGCTCTGTGCTTCAGCAATGTGAGGCCTATTTATTTGCTGGCCTTCAAAACTGGCTGCCACAGTGATGCCACGCTGCCTGCCAGGCCTGCAGCCCCTCACTCTGCAGCCCCTCGCTCTGCAGCCCTGCCTGCTTAAATATCACAATATGCTCGAAAATGTGTGTGTGTTTGAAATGTTCCTGCGGTGCCATCCTTCTTTAAAACAGGTCTTTATTGAGTTTGGACGATAAAAGAGACAGGACCCCAGCACTCATTCACATGTATACACACCACACACACACACAGAGCAGAGGCAGACATGCGATTGAGTCCCCGCTCAGGCCGTCAACAATGTGTCTTTGTGTTCCCAAACACAAAGTGTTAACGTGAGAGGACCTTCCAGTCTCTCTCCAGGCCTCGCTCGCTGCCAAACCGCATTCCTCCGGCAGCTGCCATTTCTTACATCTGCTGCATTGACGTGGTTTCACTTGACTGTAGTGAGGAATTTATTTAGCTTTTCTGTGATGAAATATTACACAGAGACACCAGGCCCCGCTCTCCTCTACGTCTTGTTTGTGATCCCCCGGCTGTCGTTATGTTATGAGTGCCTGTGGCTTCTGTTTTACTCTGCAGCCTCCCCTCGTGCTGCTGCAGCCGGAGGAAACGCTCGCTGCCCTCATTAGACTCCCCGCAGCGTCCTGGTGTGGACGTTGGCCCGGAGCGAGACGGATCAGAGAGAGCCCCCAAACAGAGGCTTTTACTGGTGGCTCAGTTTGCTGGTGAGCGGTTAGGAAAGACAAAACCTAAGATTAAAGTAATTAAAGACAACATCAAAGCTGATTATCATCTACTTATAAAAACCAAGAACATCAGATTAGTCAAAACATTTCATGCAAAAGGGCTTATTTAATGAAACTACATGGACTCACTCTGTAGCCTCTGTAGCTTCTTTTAGCTCTTTGTTTTGGTTTTCTCATCCACAGCTTTATTGTTTTGGTTCTGTCTCTCGTTAATGTCGTTCAGTGATGAACCTGCTGTTAAGCCACCAGACCGGCACCAAGCAAAGTGCAAAGCTGGTGAAGTAAAGAAGCTTTTTTAGATTAAAGAGCAGCGTTATTATCTCTAAAGCTAACGGTGCTCCGTGTCTGCAGGGGGGGGGTTAATAGGCAGCTGGTTGCTAACACGTTAGCCAAGTCACCAAAGACACTTCTGCACCTTAAAAACATTTTAAAGTGTTTAAAATTGCACAAATAAAGCATCAGAGTTGACGTGTGTGCGCAAACAAGTCTGTAGTGTTATAAAAATACCTGAGATGCGGTTGAATGCTGCACAGAAGTAGCAGTAGCCTCGAGTTGAAGTCATTTTATCGCAGACTGATCCTAAAGTTTATATTTTTACTACTCCATAAGCAGTAAAGTATGTAAATACATGTTATAAAGCAATTACTGCCTGTTTATACAGCACTTATACTACTTTTTGATTTCTTTTTAGCCGTCCCTGTGACTGTGGAGGGATGATGCATCCACCTCAACCAGCCACTGTCTGTGCAATTTGCAGAAACCTCCTTGCTGGATTCCAGTTTTTCCTCCAGAGCCCAATCCATCAGGCTAAAACCTGCATTTCAGTGCCTGGTTGAGGGCAAACCTCACGCGGAACGGGCAGTCCTATCAGCTCCGGAGGATGAACTGTGGAGGGCAAAGTGGCTCTGCTGGTGACACCACAGAATGTGAAAAACAGCAATCATGCAATCATGGCATACGGTGCTGCCATGAGGGTTATTTTTGAATTATGCTGCCTCAGCGACTGGCAACACCCAAAAGTTCGTTCACGGGAGCTGAAATAAGACTGGATGAGAGGTTTCCTCCGACACAAACATGATCCCCAAGTGTTTGACCTGCGTCTGTACCTCGATACCCTCACAGGACTGCCGCTACTCTGAGGTCTGGACCAGGGGTTTTCAAGCTTTTTAGTGTCATGCACATTAAGAAAGGGTTTGAAATGATAAACAGAATAATTTAAGGTTATTTCTTCAGCCTTTACTGTGTGAGAGCGAGAGCAGGAGGACCGCCCGGCCGCCAGGACGTCCCCGATAAACCCAAATATGAGCAAATATTCTCAAACAACGACCCGTTTACGTTGCATTTTCCAATATTTTCAGCTTTCAGCCATCTCACCTGTTATCACATGACAAAGTTCAGTGTTTAGGTTGTGCAATGACAACTCAGCAGGCTGATGAAGGCCATTAGCTGAGGCTGAAACCCTCATAAAAGCTACAATACCTTGATTTCTAATCCGCTGTAGGCAGTTAAAATGGCCGACTCTTCTCATCTCCCTCCATCCGTACGAGAATTAAGCCAAAATATTGCAGATATGGGCGTCGCCATCTTGTTCTGGTGACGTCATTTGGAGTCAGAGGTCGTGCATGGTGTGAAGCTGCAGCATCTAGGCCCCGCCCACTTTAGTTGTCAGTCATGATGTCACACCCGGATTCAAAGCATCAAAACAACCCACGAAATCCAAAATGATCAGACAAATGAGGACGTGAACAAACATTAGTTTGATAAGAAACGTGTTTGACGTGTCGCCACCAGGGGGCGATCAAGACTTTCAGGGAGCTGACATGTCGTCCATCTGTGATTCAAGTCAAGAAGGTACTTTCACACTCAAAGGTTGACATAAAATGCATTTTTCCCTTTAATCATCTTTGGACCCTGAACCAACGTTCAGGTTGTTCCACTTAACACTGTTTAAAAGTAAAAATTGACGTGAAAACGAGCCAAGACCCGAGGACGCATTTCAGATCCGAGGCGCTGACTTTCCTTGGCGTGCCTTTGAACCCCAGAATGAGCTGCGCTACACTTTGGTGGGGTTGAATCCCTTCGAGCCAGCGTTGTGTTCTGTGAGTTCCAAACAATGACTGCGAATGAGCTTATGTCTGACTGAAATCAAAGAAGACGAGTTCAAAACTTTCTCAGGGTAATTTGGAGCGCAGAAACACCAAGATGCTAACGCTCATCGGGGGGATTTCGTGTGTATATGAAAATAGATATGTCATATTAGCTTTTGTTTGCGTCGACAGAAGCGAAAGAACCCGGTTCTCATCCCTCGGCTTGCGTATCACTCTGCTCTCCACAGGTTCTTCTGCCTGGTCTTGATCCCACGTTGGCAGGCCAGCTCTGGCTCGGACCCACAGCACCTCTGGAAGGGGTCTCATTGTTTGCAGCAGCTGTTTAGTCCGCCTGTCTCAGGAGCGCCGAGAACGGCCAATTATCAGGATTTAGGCTGTTAGGAAACAGCTGAGGTGCAGGCAGCTCGTCCAGCCCTGTTGCTGTTAGCATGTGTGTGAGCGGCTCTTGGACGGACCCAGACATGGGATCCAGGGAAATTATCTTTCGGTAAACAAAACAGGGAGATCCACTGCATGTGGCTGTGCATGGTGGCCCTGGTTTGGATGCCGGAGAGCGAATGGAAAAGGAAAACGGCGGCGAACATGAGACCTGCTGCAGCGCTGGGCTTTGTGGTGAGACCCGACCGGGATTATGTCAGTTTAGAGCAAATAGGAAGAAATGTTTTGCGTGGTTGGACTTTGTGTAAGCGCTGTCTCGCCGACAACACGGTCGTGGTGCACGTACAAGAGGCCGCGGCGGCTGAAAATCATGCGAATGAAAACTTGACACCAGGTATTAAAGCAGAGATTTCCTGCATCAGCTCGTCCTCCCTCAGAAGACCCGTTCCTGTTCCATCTCATGAAACGTGTGTCTCCCTTTCTGTGAGAGCAGTTTACTCTGGCAGCCGAGCAGAGTGTTTCTAAACCATCTACGTTTATCCAATTCCCAGCACGCTCAGGTCAGAACAATGCGCATGCCTTCACAGTCTGTTCTTACAAGCGCAATTGACCCTTTTTGTTTAAAAACTGGCATGTGTGACATTTTTCCCCCCCGTCTCAGGCCCAGACCATCTCGCAAAACAAAACAGAGATGATGTCCACCTGGAATAACACCCGGCATGTCCTCATTTGGCCAAAACACAGCGTTTGCTTGCGGTTCTGTGTAAGCAGAGCCCTCTCCCTCTCGTTTCTGGTGGTTTCTGGAGAAGTTTATTATGAGAAATGAAGACAGGAAATATTTTTCAACTGCCTCAGGTTAGCTCAACACGGAGGAGAAGCCGCCCCGCAACATGGCTGGATCCAGAAGAGGAGCCCAGAAATGTGGCTTTAAAACAATAACAGAATCAAGAAGGCAAACACAGAATGTATTGCTCACTTTCAAGATGAACAACTTTGAGGAAATGATGATACATCAAGGAAGGAAGGCAACAAAAATGTCTTGTCTGACGTGAAAACTGCCCCGTAGAAGAAAAGGAGTAGGCATGTAATTGCTTCTTGGGCGAGAACAGCGCGGATCAAAAGGTTTTCTGCAGTCTGAACATATGTATGAGTGAATATTAGATGATTGCAGGAAATCCAGAAATCAGAGTTAAATCTGAAACAACACATTGTTCCCAGCACATTCCTCCCTCATTAAAGTAATTCATTTAGTCAGTAATCTGTGTAAGCACTGCGCGGTGTAATTCCTCTTCAGCGTTAGCTAATGTTTCCTCGTACGATCCAGTGGAAGTTCCCAGTATCATGCAAACTCGAGCTGCCCTCATCTGCAGACGTGCCCTTTGGGAAAATATGCTAATTTTGAGCTGTGTAATTTGTCTGCAAGGTAATAATAACGCTCCTCTGACCCTTGCGTCTGCCGTGTGATTAGCTCCGGTTCACACAGTGTCCGTGATCTGAGCTGTGGCCCGCAGTGCATCACCTCCGCCAACATCCACGGAGTTACAGCTGATCCAAAACAGCCCACGGTCCCGAAATGATTGCAAGGCCGGACCAAGTTTTTAATCAGTCAATTCTTTCAGGAATCGAACAATTAGGCCCCGCAGTTTCTCTCATATTTGTGTCCAAGAGCGGGAGTTAGCAAAAGACAAACTCCTGGCCCTAATGAACGGGGGCTCCGTGGAGCATCCTTCACAGCAAGGTAACTAATTACTTCAGCATGCCACTGGAGTCGTGTTTCCTCATCAAACGGGAAATGATTTTCTGAACGTCTGCGTTCTTGGATTTCACTCCGTGCGGTTCAGCCGCTGTCGGTGAAGTCGACTTTCTGGCGGACTAAATGGCCAAGGTGAAGTCTGGAGTCTGTCAAGTCGCGGGCCGCGCCAAGCGAGAATCTCCACTTGTCCGTCTCCTGCGCCGAGATAACCGTGCACTTCCACGACTGCTTTCAAATCTGTCAGCAGCACAGAGGCGAGGCATGGATGTAAAAAAACAAAAAACAAAAAGAGAGCGAAACGGAGGGAGAAGCTATAGGCAGCATGGAATATCACTTAGCTTTTCAATGGAAAATGTGGCTCAGCGAAGGTGGAGCTTGGCCGGCTCAGCTCACCGAGGGACGAGAGGTCATCTGGGCCGATAGGCTGAGCTCAGGAAGTGCCAGCAAGTGTGAGCCTTCTCACCAGGGTCCAGAGGCAGCTCATGCACAGGAGAACAAGTGGTGCATCATGTTGGTTTGATAGGTTTGGACCGACTCTGGAGCAACAGGATGCAGGAACCACCATCTTGATTCCTGTCCCTCGATCACGTCTTGTTTTCCCCGTCAGTATCTCTCTATCTGACCTACCTTGGCCTCGGCTCTGTGGCAGAGCTCGGGTGCCATGGTGGATCCATTAATATCCAGGAAAGAGAGGAGAGGCTGATCCCTGGGAGAAGGACACAGCTATAGGAAGCATGAGACATAAACTGAGGCTTCCCCTGAACTCCCTGAGATGCCTTCAGACGTCAGACGCTGCACAAAGCCTCGGTTGTCTCTTGACGCTATCGTACAGGATCCGCAATACCACAAAGTGTTCAAATTATAGTACGGACAGACTTCCCTAGGTATCCACATCATCACGGCGGATATAGAAACCCCAAACTTTATGAAATCTTTATTTAAGGCCGTTTATCTCCTGCCGCCGCCGCCATCGCCGCTGCCCTCTCGGATTCCTGCGGGACCGATTTTGATCTGATCCCGGGGTCAAACAAATAAGAGCGAAACGCCCAACGTCCTCCTGAAGGTAGCAAAAATACACAGGCGATAGCAAACGCTGGGGCCCAAACCACCATGTGTGGCGTGTGGTTGGCGCAGATCACCGCTGTATACATTCAGCCTCTGCAGTGGTTTGTCATGATTAGTTTGTTTAGCTTTTTAAGAGACCGCCCCGCCCTGCGTGTCGTAAACAAACATCTCCTATAGTGTGATCAGTGTCGAGCGGTGGCCCGTGGTTAGCGCTAAGAGCTTCTCAGTCGTTTGTGTTTGTTGGTTTTGTTCTTTTCCGTCTGTTGTCAGATGCTAAACACACAGACATCCCTCCAGTTAATCTGAAGCCTCCAAAGCTTCACTGATTATTATCTGACATGAGCTGCACCTACATAATTTGAACCTTCGTCTGCTTTTAGCATCTTTTAACTAATTCTCTTGTTTGCTTTGTTTGTCAGCCTTCTTCCTGCTGCAGCAAACAGCTCATCAAACCAACTGTACCTGCGCTGAGCTCCCTGTGCGGCACATAGCACACGGTGTTAGCAACAAGCTAGTGAACGTTTAACAGCTAAAAAGGTAGCTTTTTTCTGCTTTTCTTGACAAACATCATTAGCATTAGCACTAGCTTTGGAGCACTGGTATTACCTGAGCAGTGGGATCTGTAATAACATAGCAGTGGTGCATTCATGGTGAATGCTATGCTAGCAAACTCATGACTCCAAAGTTTGTCTGAGATGTTTATCTGAAATGATCCAGGTGTGTTTTCAGTCAGCAACACCTGAGCTACAAGCTATAGCGTTAGCTCTGTCACTGCTGAGGAAGCTCAGAAAGAGCTGCAGGTTTATCGCAGTGTTGCTTTACGAGTGAAATTCATTAAATCTGGTTCAACACTGACTGACTGAACGCTTCAGTCATCAGCGCTGGACGTTAGACGGTCGATAGAAATGTTAAAATCATAAAGTTGGAGACAAAAGAAGAAGTGGAGGCTGCACAAACCTTCAGGCGATCAGTCACCATCTGTACATTAACATAGGTGTGTGTATGTGGTTCCATAGTGTAGTGGTCATCACGTCTGCTTTACACGCAGAAGGTCCTGGGTTCAATCCCCAGTGGAACCAGACCTTTACTGACTCTGAGGTTGTTGAACAGGATGAGTCCTGTTCCTTTTCTGCCACCCAGACCTTTCTCTCTGCTGTTTCTGTCAACATGTGAATGTGCACTTGTTTATTTATTTATGTATTTTGTATATTACAAAGTTACTTTTCTTCCTGTGTTTATGTTGCATATGAAAGTTTTCTTTCTTCTGCTTTTGAGCTGCTGCAACATGTACATTTCCCCACTGTGGGATAAAGTATTTAATCTAATATCTATATATGTATATATTTGCATATGTAAATGTATATATATGAATATGTGTATATCCCTTGCTCTGTATATATATTCTTACTTATTTTTGCTATGTTGATATCATGTTGTTCATGCTGTTTGCATGATGCTGCTGCTGGATACCTGAATGTCCTTAGGGATTAATAAAGTATCTGTCTTAGATGCTAATGTTTAATTGCTAATATCTCAGCTGTTAATCAGGTGATAATCAGCCTCTTCTTCTGCCTCATGGCCAATCATAAGCCGTCATTGAGCGTCAACAAACAAAACACAGGATGCGTTTCGTTTCATTCAGAGGTTTATTCATTCGCTTTGACCAAGAAACGACTGTTTTTATAAAAGGAAACTTTACATGAGAGCAACGAGGAGATATGCATTTGGTCATTGGATTGAAAATCCAGTCTCTATCAAAACAAACCGAGAAGAAACAAAGAAAAAAAAAATCTCAATTTATATAACTTAACAATAAAAAAACAAACTTTCTTTGTTTTTACAAAGTCCGTAATAATAATAATTTATAGGCTTTAATACATGCCGCTGCGCTCCGTTCGTCAGCGTGGTTTGTGATAACAGGGCGTGTACAGTACCAAACTGACCCGTCGCCGGGTCTCATGGTGTCGTGGTCGGGGTGCGGCTGCAGGCGGGAACAACAAAGGCGGCGCTGTCGAGCGTCTGAGGCCTCCTCCGCTCGCTCCTTCTCTCCCGGGTTTCGTGTGAGGTGCGAGGATAGCGAGCGGCCCAGAGGTTCAGAGGTGCGATTAGAAACACAAGGAGCCGGCCGGCACTACCCCGCAGCTACCCCGCAGCTACCCCGCCTGGATCAGGTGTATAAAAAACACATGTGGGAGCCCCAAAAACCCCGCTGCATAAGCAAATAGTGCCTGGGGAGCGGCTAGTGCGATTGATTTCATTATACCTCCATAGTCACGCCAACAGGAATAACATCGGGCTGTCCTTCATTTCTCCGTGATGTAAAAACACATTCATCCGTGATTTCACAACGGACGCCACAAGTGTTTTCTGAAAACCGTCAAGTGCAGCTTCTTCTTCTGTTTCGCTTCTTGTTTGCACATTCAAGACACGTTAATACAAAAGGTCAAACAGTCACTGTGTGCAGCTTCTCAAAGTCCTTGACCATGAGCACAGTCTGGGCTGTCCAAAAAGAAAAACATATACATATACATAGACAACTGCGACAGTTTATGGAGGAGTGTACATTTGGACACATGAACAGTACCTTGAAGATATACATGACAGTTAAAAGTCAGCACAGAGCGCCAACTTCAGTCCGACGTGACCCCCACCCCCGGGCGGTGAACCTCTGTCTGTCCACCGGACGACTGAAGAGCCTCAGCACACGCAAACAGACCGACGGCGAGAGCCTGAGCGTGGCCGACAAACGGTTAATACTGGAATGTTTTTTAAAAGGCAAAGACCTAAAAACACGGTGGAGGAGAAAGTCAAACTTTTAAGTCTGTCCTCTCTGGCTTCCTGTAAACAGCAATTTGAATGTAATGTTAAACAGCTGAGAGGGCTGAGGATCAAACAGCCGGGGGCGGCGGCGGCGGCGGGGGAAAGGGGGGGGGCTGCTGGTGGCTTTTTTCTTTTTCCCGCTCGCTCCGGTTTATCTTGTTCGTGGCACAAACGTGAAAAGGCAACACATGATGATGCAGAAACAGAAAAGAAAAACATCCCTTTTAGGTCACGGCGGCGGCGGCGGCGGTGGCGGCGGCCCGTCACAGGCAACTTCTCGTGGGTCCGGCTGAGGCCTGTGCACGTTTTTCAGGAGCAGATAACAGAGGAATCCATCGCCGGGCAATGAAATCCAAGGCCGAGACGCGCGGACAGGGTGGAGAGCTGCTTATCGATCTGCCGCTCACGTTAGGGCAACTTATCTGCAGCAGTTATTGTTGGCCCGCGGCGACCAGAGGCCGGCCGAGACTAAACAGTGTGGGGTTTACAGTCAGACTGAAGAGTCCAGTCAAAACAAGAACAACGCCGTGAGGGGAATACTGCCGGGTGTGCGTCTGCTTCTGCATGTGTGAGTGCGTGCGTGCTATTTGAGTTCATCAACGCCTCGATGGTGAGCTCACTGGTTAAGGCACAGGCTGCTGTGGAGAGCTTCGACTTTAAAAACACCCACAAGTCAAATGTTCCAAAGAGGCACCTCAGTATCGGGAACGCTCGTCTAAATAACGAAGGCACTTTGGCAAAAAATACAAAAATTCGTAGCTTTTTTTAAAAAAAAAGAAAAGAGACTAAAAAAGAGAAAAATAAGTTAACGTTACAAAAGTGTCTTGTTTTAGGAAACACTTGTCTGTCGCGCAACAACCCAGCACAGAAAACGATGGTCAAGGCCTCTTTTTCGCTTTTTTAAGACTTCGATAACAAACCAAAAAGAATGACGGTTCAGGTTCTCCTCGCCTCAAACAACCCCCGCCTCCTGAAAAACAACTGCCCCCCTGTCTTTCTCCGTGGGGCGGGAGGGGAGGGGGTTTGTTTGGACTCCGGCGAGTTCGCTGAAACAGGAATGTTTGCTGGTTTTGCATAGAGAGCGAGGGGAGGGTGACGTCAGGGTTAATACTTCTGCATCAGCGGCACTTTAACAGTCTTGATCTCTGCTATATGGGAGGACTTCTGGATGATGCAGCTGGTGGTCCCAGAGGCGCTGTCCTTCCCCTGCGCCAAGTTGGTCAAGGCCATGGCGGCGTTGATCTCCCTCCAGTACGTCTCGTCTTTGCCCTTCACCTTCTCCTTCTGCGCAGCGCCGACGCCACCGCCTCCGCCGCTGATGGAAACATGCGCAGGCAGAGAGGAAAACACAAAGCGGGGGGTTTAGAGGTCAAGTTCAGCGCGTAAACGGACGAAAACAGAGGATTTGATCTGAGCTGCACGGAAACGCAAAGTCCACTCACTTGTCACATTTACTTGATCCATGGTCTGCAGCTTCTGAAAGCACAAGAGAGGGGAGAACGTTAATTTTGCAGAGTTCTCTGGGGTCAATGAGGATTTATTGAAACGCAGCTCAACATGCACGCTCCGAGAAGTGTGTGTGTGTGTGTGTGTGTGTGTGTGTGTGTGTGTGGTGTGTGAGGTCTGCACGCGTCCCCTGCGAACACGTGCTGCTCTGTTTTCTCTCTCCGCTCCGACGCCGGACAAAGACGACGTTTTTTTGCAAGAAGCCGTCAAAGAAACAAGGTGACTAATAGGACGGAGCTGAAAGATGTTTGGTATGACTCAGAAACTCCATTCTCTAATATTTTGTTGTAAAAAAACAAAAAGAACCCGCGCGGGGCCCGGGCCAACGTAATTGAGTTGTCTGAGGAAATCAGATTGAAAATGACTGAGCGTAAAAGATTTGAGTGGGAATGAAAAGGCAGTGAGTGAGTCAGTGAGAGGAAGATGGATGTCTGCTCTCTTCCCTCTTTCCTTCTTCAAATGGGACCAATCTCTGTCTCATATGTAAAACATTAGCGGGGAATAGCAAAGTCATTAAACAATGAAACCAAACTTCTCTTCGGGGCAACCAGAGTGTTTACTTCAGCAGAGAAGGACCATGTGCATGTCGTGTGTGTGTGTGTGTGTGTGTGTGTGTGTTACTGTGCTGAACCTGTCTTCTGTCTCGGGTCCAGCTTTAGGTGAGTTTAGCGTGGCAGTGGCTGTGATGACACAGGCTCGCCGTTTCATGAGGCATTAAAGGAGCAGAGCATGTGGATTTCCTGGCCGCGCCGCCTCCGGGCGCCGCCTTTAAGCTAACGAAACAAACAGCTTGACCTCGAGCGGGTACGGACGAGCCGGGTCCGACTTAAGGACGTTCAAACGACGCCTTCCTGCTCCCTCAACACATCACCCAGGGATGAATCAGCGTTCCCTGCACAGCAACTCTCTAAACCTGAGCTGCCGCCTTAACGAGCACTTCCTCACGCCATCGCCGCCGCAGCACGGCAGCGGACTGGCGTTCCTGAGCGCTAACCTCCTGCTAATGAAACTCTGCACCCTTCACTTTCGCTGGAACGTCGCTCCCGTGGTTGTTAGACGGGACGGGGAGAAGGTTGAGCGAGGACACTGCGCTCGGGGGCTTTGTAGCGCCGTCGCAGACAGCCACAGAGGGCGGCGAGCGCCAAAGTCCTCCGGCGAGATTTTTAGCATTCTGCTTCGTCACCTCTCACCTCGACAGAGACTTTCCAAAGATCTGGATCCAGTGTTTCAGTAAAAGCCTAATTAATCCCAACGCCTCGCTCTGTTCCTCCCAAAACTATTCCCATGCAGCGCAACCGCGCCGACAGTCCCGCAGCGAATACCGGCCTGATTATGACACTTCCTGTAGTTTTCCCGCTCGCTCTGTACTCGGTGTATTCACTGGAGACAGGCAGAGGCTTCACTCCGCTCAGTTCGCCTGTGTTGACGGTTCTTAGACAGAGGACAGGAATGTGTGTGCACGTGTGAAGGCGAGATGAGGACGCGATAACCCAGAAGTTCAAACCACAGGACGAGATTTAAGCTTTAAGTGCGTCAGCGCGTTCCAGCGAGTCCTCACACTCTCGCCCCGCCACCACCCTCGTCCTGTCGTTCGCTATATCGCGTTATCAGCGAGTCCCTTTCTTCTTCTGCTGATGCTCCTCAGCTCGTCTCGTCCTGCTACCGCCCCGTCCTCTGCAGCGATTGGCTGCTGCTCCCCAGGTGCTCTGCGCCTGAGCAGCCAAAACAAACGCAGCCTGTGTTTTAATAAACTCTGCGCTCAGTCTTCTTCTGTGTTTTTGAACGTTTTGATATCATCCACCTCTTCTTCTTCTTCTCCTCCTGCTTTTCCTGTGGTGACGGCGTCCTCTGCACTGCGTCTCCTCTCCTGATTGCTGCCAGCAGCCCGGTCCTGATTAAACAATACGCACCGCTCTCCGTAATCACAGCTCTGTAATTACAGGCCAATTACACTGTTTTCATGTTGTTTATGTTCTGCAGAGTGTATTAGCTCAGTGTTTACGGCAGCGCAGCTCGGCGAGCGGGGGGCGGCCGGCGGAGGGGGGTGATAGCAGCAACATCAAAGACAAACAACAACAGAAAAGCGTCTCATTGTGTGTTTGGAAGCCACAGCTGGATGTGAAGAGCAGCACATGTGTGAGTGTGTGTGTGTGAGTGTGTGTGTGTGAGGCTGCAGCCACTGTCCAGATGCTCCTTCAGATCAGTTCAGCAACAGGTGGAGAAGGTGAGGATGCAAACAGGGGCAAACGGGACCACACACACACCTCCAAAGCCCCCCGCCCCCCTTTACCTCTGGGAGCCCCGGGCCCCAGGAGCTGGAAACACAGCGCTGCTCACAGAGGCTGTCTTTCCAGAGCTCAGTGCCTAAAACATCTAAAACTAAGATTTTTTAAAACAACAGCGGCGCCAAAGACTCGGTAAACGGGCGATAAATCACAGAGGACTTTTTATTATTCTCTTATTCTTTTTTCTTGTTTCTCTAACTGTTTTTCTTTCGCTACCGAACGCCGGGTCCACTCCGCTGTTGCCTTTGGGCTTCGCCGGCAGCGGGGTTCCACGGAGCGCCAGAGGGGGAAAGCTAAGACGTCTGATGGTTTCTGGCGGCGCTCAAACTCCAAAAATACTTGCGCACTTAACATCGCCGCGGGGCGACGGAGGGGGAGCGGGGACGAGTCAAACACAAAACTCAGCTTGGACAGTTTGAACTAAAACTTGGTGAGAATGAGGGAAAACAAGCCGGGGCCGACAGATTAGAGGAGGGAGCGAGGTTCCACCTGTTGAGACGACCGCGGAGGAGAGCGGGCGGCTATCATCATTACCATCTGCTGCTGTTGTTAGCAACATGCAACAATAAACAAGGCAGGCTGGGCTGCACAAACCGAAGGGCTGGGCCGAATTAGGCAGAGGGATAAACACAAACACACACACACACACACACAGGTTTTATGTGACATTTACGCTTCAGGCTTTTAGCCGGTGGTCTGCTCCAACGTGACTTTAGAGTAAGTGTTGATTCTTACATCACCGACAATCACACGGTGCCAGAAATAAAGTCTTCGGTGGCTTTTCAGAGCAGCCGCAGCCATAAAAGCTCCAGAACCGTCCGAACAGACAGGAGGAAGCACCGGGTTTAAGGAGGAGTCTGACCTTTTTCTGTTTTCTGTCTGAGATTGAGACATTAACCCGTCTCTGGGTGGACTGTGCGATCGGGACAGAGACTGGGAACAGACAGAAGCAGCTGCCGCCTCTGTCGCTGCCGGCGCGATGTACCGCCACGTTTAGACTGAAAACAAGTGAAAACGACGAGTTGTGGTGTCAGAGGGAGCCGGAGCCTCGAGTTCTGCAGAGAAAAAGCTGCAAAAACAGCAAAACTGTGTTGTTAAAAATCCAAATAATTATTAATCCTCAAAATATTTAAATAAAACGTGATTTTAAAAATAAATATAGAGACGTTTTAGGCATTTTTTAGTCTCCATAGCCTCCGAGCTTCACCTCAGACACTGAAAAGATGAGCTCTGTTAATCTTCCAATAGCCCTGAAGCGGCCAGTCAGAGGTGAGGTGCATGCTGGGAGGTTTCTGCTGTTTAAACCTGAATTTTAACTCTTTCAAATGCACAAATGCAACTTCTTCGAGTCACTTTTGACAAATTACATGTTTTTTCTTTTTGTCCAACAAAATATAAAAGTTAAAACATGATTTAAAACTAATTCAATCTGTATTTTAAACCCGTCTCATTGAAGCACTGCTCGTGTCTGGAGTCTCCAGCTCGTCATTTATCAGAAACCAGGATCCTGACGTTTCATCGTGTTTGTTAATGTAAGGATTAAACAAACAGGAGGAAGAGACGAGGTTATCTCAGCTCAAGGTCCAGCGACGGACTGTTATCAGTTCAACACTTTGTTCACGTGAAGGCGACTCCAGCGGCTGATGGAGCGACCTGAAAGTGACTTGAACAACCTCTGCTAATGCTGATTATTAGTTAATTAGTGGCTGCAGCTGCTGCAGGAGGACGCAGTGTGAGTGAATCAGCTGTTATTGGTTTTAACTGTTGACTAAATGCAAAGACCACGTGTTTTCCCTCAGAGTGACGTGAAGACATTTGGGTTTCAACTGTGCGTCGCTGTGTGTCACACACACACACACACACACAATCTGCTCGCTGCTGACCCGAGAGCAGCTCATCATGTCATCGCCTCGGCTCCTCTGGGTCCAGGTCTGAGGCTGAGTCAGGACTTCCTGCTGTGCTGCGTTCAAATCCCAGGAAACGCTGTGACCGCGCGGTGCGACACAACGCTCCTCCAGAGCTCGCTAACGATCCGAGCTCTGTAAAACGCCAGGAAGAGCCTGTCGGTGGCGCTGCAGACATGTCGGCGCCTGCTGCCGCGTCCCTCTCTGGCACGGCACGGCGTGGACTTTCATCGATACCAAATTAGCTTTTTCACTGTCACGCTGAACAAACAGAACCAGACAGATACCGAGCCGCTGCCTCAACGACGCGACCACGTCTGCCCGGCAGATGACACGCTGGTGTGGCTGCGGTCGGGGGCAGATACCCAGCATGCAGCAGTGAGGACTGCGCTGTGTGTCTTCATGCTGGATGGAGAAATAATAACAGTGTTTCAGATGTTTCAGCGCTGCCAGGTTGTCATTGTGTTTACGAGTGCCAGTAAACAGAGTGTAATCAGGGCCCCCGTAAATCAGCCAAAATGAGAAGAGCGTCTCGACGGAGAAGTAAATACGTTGTCATGGCGAGCGTGTGTGTGTGTGTGTGTGTGTGTGTGTGTGGCTGGCAGGGTGTCCTACACAAACAACAAAAAGGAAACAGGAGGCTCGTGATCTTGGGTCCAAGGGACAGGGAGACTAGCCACCCCTGAAATCTGATTGGCTGCCTAATTATTACCTTAAAATGTGATTGGCTCTCTCTCCTGTTGGAGGCGGGACCATTGATCTGAGCCATTTGTCTGTCACCGACTGTCGGTGGTTTAAAAACTTGACCCAAATAACAAAGTCTGGAAGCTTTGCTTTGTATTGTTCATGTTTCTGCTCGGATGTGTTGAGTTTTACCGTTTAAAGCCGAGTGAAACAGGAAAATGTCCTTTTCTAACTCTGTCGGATCAGTGTCTGGGTCATCGTGTGCAGCTATTTAGCAATAAAAGCTAAAACTCCATTTGTTTTGTATTGTTAATCTGCTGATGTGTCCTGTGAGCTAGAACCAACTGATTTAATGCAATCACACCCACTCATCAGCTAAACTTTAGCAGCACAGAGCTAAGGTTCATTAGCTAGCTAGCTGAATCACTGAAACTCTGTGTTTGATCTGATTCGTCCGCTTTTCCACGTTTAAGTTCGCTCAGACGTTGAGTCCCGCCGGCACTTCCTGTTTCACCCTGGTACGGAAGGTGCTGATGTCGAAACGCCGCTTCATCTGTGATGAACCCAGGAAACTGCAGGATGAGGAGCGGAGACAGCGACGGCATCAGAGGATCACGGGGTTCATACGCCGGACAGCCCGATGACCAACAGGCGACAAAACAGCGTCGACTCATCGCAACAGTTTCCCGGTAACAGCATCCTCCGGGATGAGTCACTGTTGTCTGCGGTGCATGAAACACAGACATTAGGAGGAGGTGCTGGTGGAGGTGGAGGAGGTGGACTGGTGGAGGAGGTGCTGGTGGAGGTGCTGGTGGAGGAGGTGCTGGTGGAGGTGGAGGAGGTGCTGGTGGAGGAGGTGCTGGTGGAGGTGCTGGTGGAGGAGGTGCTGGTGGAGGTTCTGGTGGAGGAGGTGGAGGAGGTGGAGGTGCTGGTGGAGGTTCTGGTGGAGGAGGTTCTGGTGGAGGAGGTGCTGGTGGAGGTGCTGGTGGAGGAGGTGCTGGTGGAGGTGGAGGAGGTGCTGGTGGAGGAGGTGCTGGTGGAGGTGCTGGTGGAGGAGGTGCTGGTGGAGGTTCTGGTGGAGGAGGTGGAGGAGGTGGAGGTGCTGGTGGAGGTTCTGGTGGAGGAGGTTCTGGTGGAGGAGGTGCTGGTGGAGGTTCTGGTGGAGGAGGTGCTGGTGGAGGAGGTGCTGGTGGAGGAGGTGCTGGTGGAGGTGGCGGGGGCAGAAACCGCGGGTAAACATTATTTGGATTTTTAAGCGTTTTCATGCCCAAAATATCCTTTTCTCTCTGCAGCCGGAGGCCAAATGATATGTTTGCGCTGCGCTCGCTGCATCATTATGCTGCAGCTCTTCAGTGGTAGGTTGAGCTGCCCTCACACACTCGTGGGGGATTTGTGTGTGTGTGTGTGTGTGTGTGTGTGTGTGTGTCTTTGCTGGGTCACACCTCTGCTCTCTCATTAGAGCCTCTCCCTGCGCTGCTCCGTCCCGTGGGAACACGCAGTGGCAGCCCATTGTTCTAGACGTGCTTTCTTTCTTTTAAATGGAAACAATTTGTGTTTTACGCAGCGGCTCGGTTTCCCCGACTCGACGGGCAGCTGTGCTTTCTGAATCCGCCGACCTGCCTCTGTGTGTGTGTGTGTGTGAGACAGCCTTGGCGTGCTGATGATTTAAAAAGGATCAGGTTGAGAGGGCTCATTACGCCGGCCTATGTTAGGGCGTCTGTGCTCGTGTTTGTCTGTTAACACGTCCTCTCTGCTGTTTGCACCCAGCCTCTGTTTAGTGGTCGGAAGCCAAAATCCCAGCTTCCCAGTGACAGAGGCTCACCATCAGGGTTTTCTCTCCCTCTCTGTCTCTTTCTGTCTTGTTTATCCACCTTTTCCATTCGCGGTGCCAGGGCTTCAGACCTCACCTCTGCCAACTCGCAGCCGTTCCCACCATCAGGACCGGCCACACCCTCGAAGGACGCTTCGCACTTCGCCGGAGAACTCCACATTTTTGGAGACGGAGTGCAAAAATGACTTTATGTTTCGTGAAGCGAGCTCCTGTTCCTCTGCACCGCGCTCCATCAAAGTCTCGCTGTGTGTTTGTGCAGGAGTGCACAACGTTTCACCTCCGCGCGGCCTAAACTGAAACCTCACACACACCTTTTGTCTTGTTTTGTGTCATCGGGGTGTGAAATGGCAGAAGGTTCACTCACTGATTCACTGACTTCCTGCTGTGCTGTGGCATTAAAACAGCTCCTACGTCTCATTTTTATAAGAATAAACAGTGATTTATATCCTGATTGTTTAAAAAATGATGTTTTTACACTAAAAAACATCAGACAGTTGCATAAAAACCGCATTACGTCTGTTTGCTGATGTCTTTTCGAGGTGAGGGTGGGGTGCTGCTCTTCTCTGCTCGTTTTGAAAAACAGAAAACCTGTTTAAATAAAGAATTATGTTTAAAAATAAACGTTAACACATGAGCGAGCATTAACAGCACGCACACACACACACGCACACACACATGCATATTGGTTTGTGCATCTTGTAGCAATTATATTTGAAAGTCGTGATTGCACTGTCTCTGGGGAGCGGAGCCTATAGCTGACACACACACACACACACACACACACACACTTACATAAACAAACATGTTACAGACTAACCCCCAATCCTTGCTGCTTATCTTAATATTCAGTAATTCCTCATTAAAGCTGCCTTTAAAGGGTCGAGCGATATGAAGCTCCCTCCTTCGCTGACTCAGCTGAGGTGTAACAAGTTCAAATGCGTGAGCGACAAACGTCTTCACACTGAAACCCGTGCTGCCTGAACGATGGAGTCTGCAGGGAGACGTTATCAGCTGCAGATTTAGTTTGAATAAAACTGGAGAAATGCTTTTAACCATTTATTCTGCAGCAACGTTGCACAGAACAGCTGATCTGAAGTCATTTGCATTCCCCTAAATATCGACGTCCCAGTGCTGTCTTGCTCAGATGAATCTGGAGTCTGTGGGAAGTCTGGGAGGAGCTGGTTCAGAGTTCAGAAAAACTGGTTTTAAAACTGAGTCAGAGACGACTCTCGACCTCTACCCTCACCCGTTTGTTATTCTAACCCAGTCTGAATCCAACTCCGCTCTCTATCTGTGTGAGAGAACACACATCTCAGTTCTTCCAACCACAGCCGCTGTGGCTCTTAGTCGCCGCCACCGTGCTGTCTTTCCTCTCCCAACAGGCCACTGCTGCAGAAACTCAACTCCAGATCTGGATGGAACAAGTGCCTCCCTCTCCTGCTCCTCCTCCTGCTCCTCCTCCTCCTCCTCTCATCCCCTCCACACCGATTCCTTCAGCCCAACCTGAACCCAGTGAGTCTTGGCAAAGGCTGCAGCCTTGGAACAACATCCTCAAACGCTCCCTCCACCTCCTCTCCGCGCTCTGTCTTCCCTTTCTCCTTTCCCTATGAAACTGTGGAAAGAGCGAATCGTAGCCAGTCCGTCCACATCTCTGGATTCCTCAGATGAGGAGTTGTCATCCATCACTGTCCGGGAGGGGCTCATTGTCACCGAGCGGCCCCGACCGTTCTGCATTGTCTTTCCTGTTGCTCTGCGGTAAATCACGCCGCCGCTCGTCAGTCAGCGAACGCACCGTCGGCGTCTTAAATCAGACACAACAGCCCTCAACAACGCTGCAGTGTAAATCATCACAGCCGGGCTCCTCCTCGCCGAAGAAACACGGGAGACTGTAACGTTAAAGGGAATCCAGCTAAGTGGATCTTGTTAGTCGAAAATACCGAAGCAGGCGCGATAGAAATCTTTTTTTTATCCTGAACAACCATCGGATCGTTCTGCCGGTCGACCTCCAGACCAGAAATCCAAACATTGTTTTTTTTTTTCCACATTAACGTTACTTCTTCCATTCACCTGGACGACTCCGGAGCTCCTTAAGTGCCACTAAACTCTCCAGGATTCAATAACCGTCTGGCGCTCGCCGTGACCTCATTTGAAAGGCCCTCAGGTCGTCGGGCGGCTGCTGTTTAGCAGCGCCGAAATAAATCACTGCATGTTGATTTTGGTTGACGGGGAACGCAATAAACATCAGTAAAAATAAAAAATAAATAATTAGAGCCCTTTGGCAGCTGCAGGTCGGTTCCTGACAGTTAATCACTCTTCACCTGACGCCGTCACCAGGTCGAATGTTGGCTTGTCCAGTGTTTTGCTTCATGACCAAATACTCACAAAGTTAACGAGCTTCCCATCAGCCGCAGGTGTCTGAGGTGCCCAGAGCTAACTGGCTAAATGCTAAAACTAAGCAGAGCTGCTGAACATCAGCACTTTGGGTTTTTGCTGCTGCAGCTTCAACGAGTCTGAAGGAACTGAGGGAGCAACGTGCAGCATGTAAACAACGGAGAGTAAACAGGAAAACATATAAACAAACAGCCGTCAGATGAACTGGACTGCAGATGATGCACTTTCCATCTGTCGCCACCACGAGTGAGTCTGAGTGAACTGTATGAATATATATCAAATAAAAGATTCGAGCAATTAGCGAACGTTAGCATGCTAACACACAAAACCAAGAATATTAACTGCTAAACCTGCAGATAGCATTTAGCTAGCAGAGCCACGAGCACGGCTGCAGACCCGTTATCGTCATTTCACAGACGCACTTTGGAAAGAGGCGCATGAAAATCAAGTGATTGGAAAGTTGCTGGTGGCCCGCTGACTCGCGCTCAGCCCATCGCTGCTTTTCCACATCAACAGACAGTTGGCAAGCGTGGGACGCTCACCGTCGGGCTGCTGCACTCAGCTGTAACCGGAGTCCATAAAGGAGAGAACCTGAGAGAACGCACCACTGTCAGCCTCGTGTAAAACGTCTGACCGAGATCCCGCCGCCTGCATCCGCAGAAACGTTGGGAGTTATTTGGCGTACGATGATCTATACGATATCGGACGGGGCGAAATCTGGTACGCAGCGAGAAGGAAAACAGCGGGCCAGATTCCTGCCATTTAATATCCCATTAAAGGGTAATTTGGCATGAAACCCCTGGCATGTGTGATGGAATCCTACTGCTCCTTGTGTTCAATGAAATTCCCCACAGGCTTTGGGCTGTAGGTGTGTGCGCATGTGGTGTGTTTGTACTGGATGTGTGTGTGTGCTTGTATGAGGCCTGTGAGTGGTGCACCGGTGTGTGTGTGTGTGTGTGTGTGTGTGTGTGTGTGTGAGTCCCATCAAGCCGGCAGAAGTGTAGTTTTCCACTGGGGTAAATCTACACTCTCCATCTCCTGCCACGTCTGACTGCCCTCTGTAGTCACAGATAACACTGCAGGCTCAGCCACAGCCAACTGGCCCATTAATGGACTTTCAGCCAATGGGACGCAGGTTGCCAGGCACGCCACTCTCGCTCGGACCAATCAAAACTCTTTCGCAGGCAGGAATTCGGCAAAAGAATGTGGCAAAAGACGCCGTTTGTGCTCTTATTTTGATTTTTTCCGTCCCCGCAGCCTGAAAATGTCAGAGCGAGCCGAAGGAGGAACATTCGCTGAGCTTAAATCTGATTCGTTCTGTCCGTTTTCCCTCTGTGTTAATGATTTAAGCGCAGATTTATGTGAAATCAGCTACTCGGGGAAGCATTCTTCTCTTCTGAAAACACAATAAAGCTATTTGTAAAAGAGGAATGCGTTCACCGAGAAACTATCTGGCCCGCGGAGCCACGGGAGGAGGACCTGCAGAGGAAATGATGCAAACCCAGCTTCAGAGTCCTCCTCCCTCCTTCATTTGCTGTCTGCGTCGGCGAGATCAGACGTGGAATTAAAATTTCATTTTCTCGACTTTTCTTTTGTTTCGCTTTGTTTGAAAAGCGGCCGGCGGGGCCGGAGGGGCCCCCGGCAGGTGTTCGATCCCATGAGTCAACGCCGCCTCGGAGAACTTTCCATGTGTGGATTCAAAAGCCTCTCTTGCATGTAACAGAGTAACACTTCTGTAAAGGTGCCAGAGCCCGAGAAATCCAAGAGGGAGACGTCAGCGCCAAGAAATTATATTAACCATAGAGATAAAATAGTTACTCTCTATTAAAAACAGCAGGCCGGCCAGGTGAATTAATCCGTTTTTTGGGATTTCTCTTATTAAAGTCTGGTACAGAGGGAGTTATAAGTCTCACTTGGTCTATCCGTCTCCTTCTTTCCTTCCCCATCTGTGAGTCCCAGCAGGTGCTTCGATGTGAAAAAGCCTCGCTCAGGTCACAGGGTTTCGAGTTTTCAATCAGGAGGAGAGAAGCCGCCTCAGCAACACACACACACACACACACACACACACACACGCACACACACACACACCGGTCGCCCTCCTTCATGCTCAGATAATATGAAACACATTGGAGCAGAGACGAGCTTTGAACGACACACAGTGAAACCGGCAACAAAGCCCCGGTCCCGCCGTCACTCCGTCACCTGCGCCCTCCACCCCGCCCCCCCCCTGGTCCCGTCCGCGCTCGGCAGAGAGTGAAAACATCACGACAGCTTATGAAGTCCGGCCGAACAAAGGCCCCAGTGTTCTCCCCCTCCGAGGAACAACTTGGACAGATCTGACCTTGATTGTTCGCAGCTCAGACGCGTTGCGAAAGTCTCTGTGGCATGCAGAGCTTTTTTGCGAGGGCCTGACACCGAATCCACAGCGAGGGGAACGCCGCCGTCAGTTACATCGCCGCGCAACGCTTCGAGCGGGTTCAGCTCAGACAACACAAGCATCCCCGCCGCCCCGCACCAGCTCGAGTCACTGGCTCCAAACTGCAGCTGCTGAAACGTCCGAACTAACTGAACACGCCACAGTGTCAACAAAAACACACACATCATGCTCCTGCCTTCATCAGGTCACGACCAGTTTTAACCCAGACACAATGCATGATGGGAAATCTAGGATTACACAAATAATAAGTGTAAAATGAGCAAAACATACATTTAATTAATGTCTGAGGTTTGTTTTACTCGGTCGACACAATGTTGGAACTAGCCTGAAACCAAACGCTGCACAACAAAGATGCCCCAAATAAAAACACGTGTTTGTAATTAAGTCCGTAAGGCCAAGTGTGTGTGTGTGTGTGTGTGTGTGTGTGTTTTTAAGGGATTATTTCCTTCCAGTAGGTGTCAAAATCCAGAACCAGAACAAACTGTGCAAAGACGCACATGTGGACACAAAGAAAACAACACAAACAGAAGCTTCGCCTGCTTTCGCTCTGCAGAAAAATGCGATTTTTGTTCCCGACGAGCAGAGAGTCGACCGTTATCGAGACGTCACGGCACAGGCAGCGAGTTATTACTTCTCTTAACCGTCGGTATTGACTCTGGCTAAAAAAAGAAACTTTGAGGCATCACAGTGTGCCGTTTGCCTTGCCCCCGTGCTCCCAGCAGGACCTCGTGGCAGGATCAAAGGCGTGCCAAACAGTAGTCTGAGAGCGAGCGTGCTCCACATGGCCTTGTTGTGTCTGGCCTGCTAAAGCCTGGTCAGAGGAGCTGGCTGGGGGGAATTCCTCCTCTGCTCCGGCTGCACAGGGTGAGAGTGTGTGAGAGTGTGTGAGAGTGTGTGTGAGAGTGTGTGAGAGTGTGAAGGGACTGTGCATGAGCTCCTCTGCTGTTTTAAAGGCTCTGCATCCTCTTTAACTGCACCTTCACTCAGAATTACATGCGTCAACGGCAAATACAGACGATATCACGTCAAAGGAAGAAGAGAGGTGCGTGAGAGGGCAGCAGTGGTGGAGCTCAGAGAGAGAGAGGGAGAGGCAGACAGTTGGAAATAATGGACCAGCTGCAGGAATTAAAACAAAATGTGCAGATGGAGGGGACAGAAAAAGAACAAAAGTGAAGGATGTCGTGTGTGCGAGGGAGACTCTTGAAGGGAAAGAATGCAAGAAATGTGGCTCCTTACCAGCCCGATAAACAAAGTTCGCCTCGGCTTCAGAGGAGGACGGCGAGAGCAGCTCGTCGTCGTACTCGTTGGAGCTGAAGGAGCCGGAGTGGTTCCTCTTGCGGGCGTCCATGACGGCGTTGGCCACCATGACGTGGCGCAGCGAGTCGTTCAGGTAGCGGTGCAGCAGGCTGCTCTTGTACTTGGGCGGAGACACGTAGTCCTCGGCCAGTGAGGCGGCCTCGGCGGCCGAGCGCAGCCCCGCGCCCATCCCCATCCCCATCCCCATCCCCATGGCCATGCCCACCATGGAGGAGCCCTCCTTCTTGATCACGCTCTGGTACATGGGCTTGTTGAGCTCCTCTGGGCCGCTCTGTGTCCTCTGAGGGTTGTCCCCATCTGCACCAGCAAAGAGGCAAAATCAGAATAAAATAAATATATTTCCCAGAGCAAAGTGCATCATCAGATCAAATCAAACTGCATATTTTCGGAGTGTTTTTGTTTATTAATGCTCAGTTTTGCACGATTATTCCTTTTTTTTTATTTTTCTGACCCTTTTTTCTCACCTGAAGCTCAAAACTTGTGCGTAACTGCATGAAGCTTCCTGTATTTAAAACATTTCAGTGTTCAGTCAAGTGCAGTTCTTTGCAGACGACTGGATGCTGTTTTAATATAAATGCAAACAGGTTGACTGTGAATATGTCAGTCATAACGAGTCAAATGCAAAAAGCAAACGCTCCTCCATTTAAACCAAACGTCACTGTTTCCTGTTCGTCCCACCGACTCAGCGTCTGGTTATTTTGAGCTAATCTTGAATCTAAACTCCAGCGCGGGGAGATTTCACCCTGGCGCTGCTGCCCTCCTGTTGGCATCGCCTCAAGAGCAGAAAAGCTCAGCCGAGACTTTGGACGCATTACCAAACCATAACGGATGGTCGTCTATTTCCTCTCCGCCCAGAGCACATTGCCCCTCCGTTCCCCTGCAGAAATAAATAATTTCCAGGGCGCTCCGCGGCCGAAGAGATTGAATTAGAGCGCAGGTCGGCGTACCTGATGAAAGAACCGGCGAGGAAAGATAAAACAGCACACTGAAAAACCAGATATCCTCTGGCAGGAGGGAAATCAGGGAGAAGTTCGCTCTCGTTACTGTCCCTGCCAAGACTGTAATTTTGTAATTTTGGGAGGTTGGACATTTGATTCAGTCTGGGCCAAATTAAAACTATAGCTCCCACATATCAGAAACACATGGAGGCAGCAAACCCGCCCTCCTTCCACCCTGTGCAGGTCTGAGTCCAGACACCAGCGATAACAAACGTGACCCTTTACGTCTTTTAAACAAACCGTCTCCCTTTGGCTCTGCACTGCAGTCACAAAACAAGCTGGACCATTTCAGGACAGTAGGAGGAATGTACGCCGAGTCAGTGGGGTCAGGTCCGGCCCCATAAATAGCCCCTGGAACAAAAGCATAGGCTTAAAAACATAATGGAGGGCCTTTTGGTGCGTGGGTCAGAAGTGGGAGCAGGCTGCGGACAGCTTCATAACCATAATGTGACAGGGGGAAGAGTCGGGGAGATATACAGAGCCTCCGGTGGTACAGTGGCCTGTGGCGGACACAATGCAAACACCATGCGCGCATTCCTCTCCCGGCCACACGCTCGGCCTCTCCTCCCCCGAAATTTAATTAGAGATGGCTGACACCACAGCGCTCTTCCTCTCTCTTCATTCTTTCACTGCCTGAGCATGTATGTTTCAGTCTTTTCGAGTGTGTGTGTGTCTCTCGGCCATGTTTTCGGTGCCGTCAGCGTGCAGAGAGAGGCGGTGGCTGTAAATACACGGCCGACAGAGAGCTGCTCATTTCCAATTGCAGGCTGGGAGACAGAGGTTGGCTCAGCGGGGTGTCTTAATGACAGCGTGTCGCAGCCCGCCGGCCTCGCCGTCTCCCTGCTGGGTCGCACACTCGCCATTTATATACGCCCAGAACATGGCTCTGCATAGCATCAGCCCGCTTTAGGACGCTGAGGCACCGAGGCCACTGGCCCCGGTTCATGTCATAATGCTAGATTTGAATTTCAGGGGCACAACAAGCATGATGTAAGGAGATTTTCCAGGTCACTCTGTACAAAGAGCAGCAGGTTCACGCCAAAGCGCGTCCCTCTCGGATGCCCCTGCGGTAGATCGGATAAACTGCCCTCTGAAGTGCCCTTCAAGGTGGCAAAACATTACAAACTACACTCTCAAGTGCTCTTCCATGGGCAGAAAGTGGAAAACTACCCTCTGAAGTGCCCTTCCAGACCATAAATAGTGGTTAACTACCCTCTAAGGTGCCCTTCCAGTGGACCAAACATAATAAACTACCCTCTAAGGTGCTCTTCAAGTGGGCAAAACACTATAAATTACCCTGTGGGGCAGTTTTCCAGTGAGCAAAAAAGTTGTAAGTTACCCTCTAAAGTGCTCTTCCAGTGGGTAAAACATGGTAAACTACCCTCTTAGGCGACCGGTGCACCCTGTATTTCATGACAGGGTCCGACCCACAGCAGCAGGACCTCAGTCAGTCGTGATTTGGTCTCTGGACTTGGGAGAGGGGGGGGGGGTCTGTGCTCGTACCTTCTGAGCAGCTGTCGTCGCTGCTGACGCTCAGCCTCTCGGCGTTGCCCTGAACGTACTTGTTGTAGAGTTTGATCCGGAGCGCCCAGCTCAGGTCCGGCTGCCGCACCGTGTTCTTCAGCCGCCTCCTGGCGTTCGCGAACCAGTTGGAGACCTGAGGGTGCAGTGAGCAGACACAGCAAACAGTAACACGTGTTATTGTTTGGACGTCCGCAGCGAAACAGAGGCCTGCGGTCCGTCTCATTCAGAGAAACCAGCAGAGACCGGAGGCGAAGCGCAGACACGGAGTCAAGTTGCAGGGCGGCTCTCTGAAAGCTTTAAGACACATCCCAGACGCTCCGGAGAGACACCCCAGCGTGCATCTTTTCTGTATCAGCGCCATGTAGAAACATTTAACACCCTGCGAGCGCCGAGTGGCCAGCGAACGCAACGTCTCATTAACCAATGTTCCGACCGAGATCTGCGTCCCCCCCGTGCTTATTCTGGACCCGCGCAGCCTCCAATAATACATTTTTTCCAACACTGTCTTCAAGATGCAATAAAAAAGACACTTGAGCCGCCGCTCTTCCTTTCACTGGGAAGGGAGACCATTAGATGTTATACTAGAATAACTTTTCATGCTCAATAGACTTCAAGCGGCTTATGGAGGGGCTGGGACAGGGGCCTTATGCTAGAGTACTTATTTTTCTGATCCCCCTCTTTAAGTATCGTGTTTCTCGTTAACTAAGACCATCCCACATCCCTTTGTCTCCGGACCAGAGCCGCGGCGCACCGGGTGGGAAAGGCGGCGTCTCGGACATGTGGCTTGGCCGGAGGGGAGGCGAGGCGAGGTGAGACGGGCCGAGGCGTGGGACGGCTGGCTAATGAGGACCGGAGGAAAGACGGCTGTCAATGGGGTGAGAGGGAGAAGAGCGGGGATGGCACGCCTGCTCCGATGACACCCAGAGAGCCTCAGAGGAAAAGGGCCAGAGCGGCGCCTTCACCCGTGTCCTGTCTGCACTGCGTGTACCCTGAGAGGAGACGCCGCGCAGGCTCCGGCGCATTAGCACAAACTTTAAAACGATAATTTACAACATTGACATGGAAAAAGAGAAAGTTGTTTTGCTGAAACATGACAGATTTAGTTGCTTCAAACACCTGGTGCCAGGTGGGTGTTTCCAGGGGGAAAATGCACAGGAAGTGATGCGTCCGACATTACTGGCAGCGGCGGTTTGCTTGGACCAAGCGGTGGAAGAACCGGGTCGATCAGGAGCAGAGAGAAAAGAATGCCACCACGGGGCTGCAGTGCTAATTATTTTCACATTGAACTGGGCTGGTGATTGGGGTTTTTTCTAATAATCGATCTGGAAATGATCTGAAAGCGGTGATCGCATGTTTCCAGAGCTCAAAATCCTGTTTTATGTCATTCAAAAAGATGGAAAAACCAGAGAGAAGCAGCATTTCCTCATCTGGCACCGACCGAGCTGCAAATATTAGACATTTTTCTGGATAAACGGCTTCAAAACAACTGATTTTCTGCCAATCGATGCACTAATAGGTGGATACTTGTCAACACACTTGACAATAAAAACAAAACTCATGTTGAGAAACGGGATTAAATCATTTTTCAGCTCGTCATCGCCCAAGAAATCATCTGCTGACCTTTGACGCCGCTGTCAGTGTTTGGGTGTCAGCTTAAATGCGTGTGTGTGTGTGTGTGTGTGTGTGTGTGTGTGTGAGCCTGTGTGTGTGTGTGTCCAACACACAGCATTCCTCTGCACTCTGCGCGCCCTCACCAAAACAAACACCTCCATCAGGCTCCCAAAATGAGAACCAGATTAAGCCCCGTGGCCGGCGGCCCGAGGAACAGCCGCCGCAGGCTCGGTGAGGCCGTATCAGCGACCTTGTCAGCCAGATGATACTGTACACACACACACACACACACACAGAGCTGCAGGAGCCAGACACCAGACACTCACAGCCACCGCTGGGTTTCCCTCTCAGCGGTCAGTTTGTCAGGTCGGCCACCGTGCTGCTGGATTATCAGCAGAGGGTGCAAGAGAACTTAGAGCGTGTGTTTAAAACGGCAGTGCAACAGCATCCAGGACCAGGTCTGGACTTAAATATCAAGGTTCAAGAAAAACCTGTTTCTGATGCACGAACCGGGCTTGTTTCGCTGTCTCCCTGTGAGATTCTGCTCATGCGTCTATAATTGTTCTAAAACAAGCTAAATTAAAATCACGTCTTCTTCTGCAAAGTGCCGACTGCAGCTGAACTGCAGAACAAACAGCTCGAGATGTAAAAACACTTTCCACTCACAGCCGCAGACACAAACTCGACCCCGCTCTCCTCGCTGATCTCACTCACGCCTGACGTGAAAAGAGGCGTCACAGCTCGAGGTGGACTCACCTGGACCAGGGTCATCTGCGAGCCCAGGGCCAGCAGGATCTTCTCGGTCTTGGTGGGGTACGGGTTGTCTCTGTGCTTGTAGAGCCACTGCTTGAGTGGCCGCGCCATGTCCTGCAGGGCCTGGCGCTTGTGTCGCACTTTGCCGCCGCTGGGACGACCCCTGAGGAGGAGGACAGACGGAGGTCAGGACACAGACGCAGAACTGAGCAGCGCTGGGACAGAAATAAATAATAAAGCCCGATATGAGGGACAGTTTGAGGAGTTTGGGCATTTTTAAATCTAAACCTGGACCGATTCATCCTATAAATCTTTAATTTCTAATCTGCCAGCAGACAATCAGGCAGGATTTAGTGTTTTTCCTTAAAACGCGGGCTGGTTTGCCGTGCACCCACTCTGCTTGTGTCACAGGACAACATGTCGCTGAACAGACCAGAATTAAATTTCCTCTCATTCAAATCAGAGCGAAGTCTGGTTTTAAAGCCACGAAGGGGAAGCGGGATTATGTTGTTTATCGAAGTCAACCCAACAATGTGGTGCAGCTGCGAGCGGAGTCCTGAGAGGGGTCCCGAGCGGAGTCCCGAGCGGAGTCCCGAGCGGACCGGCGCGTTGTCTGAGTTCGTTAGTCATGACACAGAAGGTGAACGCTGCAATCTTCTCGCCCGGAGTGCTGCAATTAGGCCGCGAGAGGCTGGATTAACAGAGAGAGGCTGAAGCAGAGAGGGAGAGAGAGGCTGAAGCAGAGAGGGAGAGAGAGGCTGAAGCAGAGAGGGAGAGGGAGAAACGTCCACTCGCAGTTTATTTTTCATTGCGTGTCCCACAAACCGCCAACACGTCGCAATGAGGCAAACAAAAACACGTCGCTCAGCAGACGCTCGTGCCACATTCAACATTTCACACCCGGGACAGGAGCGGACCCGTGCCGAGCCGAGCTGAGCCGAGCGCCCTGACACAGACCGAAATCAAGCTGCTCCTCCTCTGCAGAGGATGACAGAGCAGCGTCGCAGCAGGGAAGCAGATTAAAATATGCATATTTATATATCCTGGACTCACAAATCAGCAACGAGGCTACGAACGGTTGTAACTCTGCAGGACTGATGGGTTTCTGAGGGCCGCAGACTGGCTGTGGGTGCTGAGGCAGCCCGCTGCTCCTCCTGGAGCACTCGGCCTCACCTTAGCTCCAGGTTTTATGAACCTGTAGATGTCAGTGTGGCGCTGCGCTGCGCTGCTCCTCTTTATCTCAGCGCGGAGGAGAAAAGCTCCACTGTCTGCAGATGTAACATATTTTAGTCTAACCTCAAGTCTGCCCGAGGTTCATGTTCTACAAATATTTTCCTTGTAATCGAGATCAGTATGAACATCCGAAAGGACATTTCACTCTGTTCAAACACTCAACCCCACACACACACACACACACACACACACACGCACACACACACCTCTGTTTAATAATTTAATGTTCTTCATTAGTGCTGATGCCTCCCCTGAGGTGACGCCTCAGCTAACTCATAATACTCTCTCCTCTGGCTGCTGCAGGACAATAACAGGACAGGCCGAGCTGCCCGTGTCTTACACCTGCTCCCTGACACACAAACGGAAACTAAATTAAATATATATAATTAAAAAAAACATTTGCTCCCTGTGTGATTGAGCAGACCTCACAGCGAGTTGAGGGGCACATTTATTCATTGGAAACAGATGGAGACCTCTATGAGACACGCTACCGAACGCGCTGACCTACTTACTAATTTTAAGATTAGCTGTGAAGTTCAGCACCTAAACGAAGAGCAGACCGCCACACGGCTGAATGTGAATCCCTGCGACATCAGAACCTGTTGCATCGAAGCCACGCGGAGGAAAAACGGCAGACTGGAAAATCAAACTGGTGTTTTAGTCTCTGGAAAACAAACCAGAAGTAGTTTTAGTATTTATAAAATACCTTCCATGTGGATGTTTGATCTGCGCGTAATTTGCTGAATTTTGTGCGTAAATTGCGCACAGCTGCGGAAACTCTTCTCTCCATTTGATATTTAATTAACAGCCGTGTATTAAAACTCAAAGTGGCTCGAGCAAAAACCAGAACCGGTGCAACATTTCAGGGTCTGACCCAGTCTGAGCGTCATATTTCTGATCCTGTCTTAATTTTGAAAACGAGGTGGAGAGAGAAGCAGAAAGCCGTCAGTGTCCACCCCGCGCTGCTGAGCGAGAGGTACTCCTCATCAGAGAGAAACCCGGACTCCGGTTAATCCGCGTGTTAACACGAAGCCGCACATGCTGAGCAGCGGCGCTACAGACGGCAGAGTGCTCCACATACCCGCTGCGCCGGTGCCGGATGGCCTGGTTGTCTCTGATGGTCTGGTTGCTGGAGAGGAGGTCCGGATGCTGCCCGTCGATGACTTCCAGGTAGTTTCTGCTGCTCATCTCCACCTCCTTCGCCTTCTCCTCGAACAGGACCTGGCTGCTCAGCTTGTTAAACACGATGGTGTTCATCTTTGGACAGATATTCCCCCAAATTCTCAGATGCACAAAAAATTTAAAAAAGAAAAAAAAACCAATTTCCTTTGATGCGTCACAGCGTCCCCGTCTCTCTCCTGCGGAGCAAACACACACACTGTGATGCGGTTATCACGGGACAGGTCACCTTTAACAAGTCAACATCACACGCGCTGGTGTGTGTGTGTGTGTGTGTGTGTGTGTGTGTGTGCGCGCGCGCGCTCATACAAATGCATGTGTGCATGGACACAATCGTGCGTAACTGCGCTGTTGTGATGCGTCACTATAAGGTCGCTCTTTGCAAACATTTGCGTCTGTGATTCCAGCTCGTAACGAAGCGTTAATGTGAACTCACTGAGTGTAAAGTATCCGGAGAGTTTGCCCTCAGTTGGATGCGCATTTCGTGGTTTGCGGATTTTTTTTTTTAATTTTTAATTTTTTTTGAATAAGCACCAATTTTAAAAAACATATATTTAATTTCATTTCATTTGTGCGCAATAACGCGGCCCTGCAGTTAACCCAATCCATTAATTCAGATTATTATAATCAGTCCCGAACTCGATTCTTCATAGGGAATTAAATAAATCTGAAAAGCAGGTTCACTTTCTATAAACCGGGGAGGGAGCACAGAGAACTCGCTGCAGGATCATCTGCAGACTCTGTGGTCTGGATCGTAAAAACCTGATTTGAGTTTAAAAAGTGTTTTTGAATTCCAGCTGAAGCATCCTGAACATTTCTGCCTCCTCTGCTGCGGTCGAGCGTCTATAAACCCGGACTGCTTTATTTCCCTCCGCGCGCTCTCTCTTTTGTAAATGCAACGCAAACAGCGCCGCAGGCTGCACAAGTGTCACATTTTGTTTTTTCGCTTCATCCTAAATTCGGAGTTTTTCGGTGCAGGTTCAATATTGAACGTGTCACCGGGTGAAAAGACGCTCCGTGATGCGGAGCCACCAGCTGCTGCACGGTGCACTGATGAAATACACACACCGCAGTAAAACACAAGGCCGCCGGCGGGTTAATCATTTATAATTCAAATTTACATTAAGTAATAAATTAAATACGTCAGAGAGGAGAGCGGCGTGAATCAGTTCGGCCCAATCAAAGTTGGTCTAACTGGCTTTAGGCGCGTTCATCCAAACTGTCGCTCCTGTCCTGAAACAGTCAGTGTGTCGGTGTGTCTCGGTCAGTTACCTGTCCCGGGCCCCTCCTGCGGCTCTCTGCTGTGTACAACAATAATCCTGTTTCCAGTCGCCCATTCCCTGCTCACATGTTCCCGTCCTGAGATCCTGAGCTCAAACCGCACGGACCGCCGCCTCCTCCTCCGCTTTATCCAGCGGCCTGCGCCGCGCCGCCCGGGACTCTGAATATCTCACCCTGCTCATGTTTCCTAGCACACAGCCCGAGCCTGCGAACATACTGTGGATGGTTTACGCCGGTTCTGGGGCCGTGGCCAGCAGAGGGAGAGCAGGGAGGGAGGCAGCCCACTGCAAAAAGTAGGCTGTCTAAATCACTGAATCCACGGTGAAGCCTGAAAACGCTGCTGTGCGTGAAACAAATGTGTCCCTGTGACGAGACAACAGCTCCTGACAGTGTGAGGGCCGGATTCAGGGATTCTCTAAACACTGGTTTTAATCTAAAATGCACCATGTTCTCTGTTGCGTCCAGTGCAGCTTCCCATAAAGCATCTTTCATAAAGGTTTTATACATTTTCTAATTAAAGTTAGTAACTTATGGCTCATTTAAAGGGGAACGCTGGTATTTTCCATCCTGGGATCCTGCTTCCTCGTGTCCTGGGGTCTGGATGATGACTGTTGAATGCTTTCCTGACACATTTGGTCCAGTATTGAGCAAACTGCTACCAAAAAACAGTCGGACTCAGACAAATGTTAAAATTGTACGGCAACAATTTCAAAAACCGTTGTCCCCGCTCATCTTTGAGACACGAAAACAGAGAAAAACAACGTCCACATGAAAACTGTCATCCAAAAACCAAAAAGGAGCTTTTCAGCATTTTGGGAAATACACCAAATTGTTTTCCGGTGAAGAGTTAGACGACAAACTGGACACCACTCTATCTGAACATGAAATATGGCTGCCTTCTGCCAGTTGGCTTGGTTTAGCTTAGCAATTCATACCAGCTAACCTGGCTCTGTGCAGTGATAACACAATCCACCTTCCAGCAGCACAACAGCTCACATGCAGGTCGGTCAAAGCTGCTCCTCTGCTCTGAGCGGATGCCATGTAGCCAGCATTGAGCCACCTGTTTCCCCCCAAAAATAGAAAATATTTGATTAAACAGAGGATTTACATCCTGTCACTGAGTGAGCTTTACAGAGGGACGGAGGCAGGACAGCTGTCTCTCACTGCTTCCAGGTGTTTGTGCTAAGCTAAGCTAAACTGTGCGGCGTGTAAGTCTCCATTAGTTCCAGTGCATCTTGTATTAAAGGACATTTAGTATAATGAAATTGATAAAAATCGCCTTTTTCCTGCAACATTGCTTTACAGCGATGTTGATCGATGTGCATCGTCACTGAATAAATAAATAAAATTAGCGATGATGCAAAAATGTTGGCTTCAGGGCAAATTTGCACGAAAACACGCAGAGGCTGTGACTTTGCACACAGAGGGCAATCTCAGAGTAGCTGTGTGGAGGCGGTTTAGTTCGCAGCTCCTGCACTGTGCACGAAGACTTAGTTAAACCTGTTACCGAGCGTCTGCTGCAGAAATACTTTACGGTGCAGTAAACCTGTTTTGGCTGCTTGTAAAGCCCGTGTCATGTTCCTGCAGTGGAAGATCACACCTCGGTCCTAAACGGCCCCGTGTCAGATTTACAGCCTTGTTCTTACCGCCTTTGTTTTTCGTAGGTTTGACCTCTCAGCCGCGTCCTCCTCACGCTGCCTGACATCAGGTGCACATCAGGGGCATCTCTGCAATGACAGTTATCCATCAGATCGAAAGGCAAACACAGTCCAGGCTGGTTTTGGTTAAAACTTGGGAAAAAGAGAGATTCTTACTGTATATAGCCGTGCCACTGCTGATTACTCCTGATGCACCCTCTCATTGCCTTCCATTATAAAACCTGTCACATTATGGGCTCGTGAGTCATAGGTTCTGAGGTCCTCAGTTGTGTGTTCCCTTGGGGTTTATCCAAGGTAGTGATTCGAAGGACATGACTAAGCAGCGAGCAGCCATATGAAGGGTTAGGGATCCGTGTAATTATTGTTTATTTGTGCTTATTTTCATTTAACGGGGGAAGTTAACTTTTACTAACAGCTTGTGCAAACATGCTATGAATGGCGCAGTCATGTAATCACGTTAATTAAGGTTGCGGAGGGTTTATTTGCTCAGGTTATACACAATGTGTACGTTTTCCTTCCTGCCTGAAGTGAACTCCCGTTACCTCCCGTGACCCTGTCGCTGTTATCGAAGCGTGTGGGTCAGAACAACCTTCCCGGGGAAAATATGGCAGGCTTGTCACTACGGTAGCATCTCTTTAATCATAATCCACCTTCTCCGCAGCCTCTGCTCTGGCTCGCTGCGGACCCCCGCCTGTTGTCCGGTGTGGGCGTGCAAAACGATTCAGCAGGTAGCAGCACTACATAAATCATGATGTGCTGCCTCGTAGGGGTTGGTGGCAGGGACTCTGCAGGCGATGCTCTGCTTCACGTCAGGCTGCAAGTTCATGAGTTACACTGGCATCTGCTTTCTTTGTCCTCTCATCCACTGGTCGCTCGGGTTTGCCCAATAATGACTTTTAAAGCGTGACTCCGATACCAATATAGCAACATTTTGATGCTGTGCAGAAGTTTTCTGCTCAAATGACACCAGAGCTCAGAATTCTGTTATTTTAAAGGCAAAAAAACAGACTAATGTGACACCCGACCCCGCCTCAGAGTCTGAAACGGACACGGACGCGACACATCACGTTGACTGGGTTTTTTACCTGCTACACTGACTCAGTCTGTGCAGCCAGCTGAGTTTTGTGGGACATTTAAAGTTGAATAGAAAAGAATAGTTTCAAGGGTTTCAAAGCATTAACTTATACTGAATTAGTGTGCATCTTGCTTCGTGTTGCTTCGCCTTTAAACAGACCTGTCCTTTGCAGTTTTTACCTGCTTTAAAGCTGCAGAGTTGCATGTAAGCACAAAGCAATGTAAAAAGTTGAGGATCTTGTCATCGCTGACTTGAAAATCACTCATTTCAAACAAAAAGCCTGGATGCAAACTGGATGCAGCTTGAAAGATGCACTGTTAACCAGGCAGAGAGGGATGCTAACGGATGGGATCATGGGAGAAGAATCCACAACCCAGCAACTTGATCACGTGTCTAAAGGCCGCTCGGCAACCGCCTATTAAATGAGTCAGACCTGATGAGAAACACTTAAAGAGAAAACTGAAGCAGCTGCAAATTAAATTTAAAAATGATTTTGTTTTTTCACCTGCAGGTTTTACTTCTTCTGCACTTCTGCACAAGGGCTCACAACTAGCTAGCTTGCTAACTGCAAGCTCGTTAGCCAGTTTGCTAACAGGACAGGATACATTGATTCCTGCTCACTCTCTCCAAAGCCTCTTTAGTGCAGCAGTTTGTGAGGAAAGGGTTGAATAAAGCAGTGAAACTCAGCTGCTAAGTGTTCGTAGCTTCATGTGTTGTCACGTCATGTGACGACACCGACCAGATGGGTCGCTTCTGATCAACAGCGCAAACTCACAGACACGAGAGAAAGATCTGCTTTTCCGCCGTGAACGAACGTTGATTGTGTGATTTCTACTGAACTGTATCAGTAAATATCACGTCTTCCACTCCAAACATCTGGAGCTTCATTTTCAAACAGTGCCGGGAAGGAAAGCCTTAACATCACCCTCCCTCCTCCATCCAAGACAATTCAAAGGAAACGTCATGTACTAACGCTCTTGCATCTATCTTCAGCTTGTGTTTTATACACATATGTTACTCACTCTTGTTTTGTTTTATATCACATCTACTGGAGTTCATTTGTATGTGGCTTCGGTCTGGCGCTGCCAGAGGGGCGGTTGTAGTGAACGTTTTATTTCCTCGCACTCATAACATTTGTTTTCTTCTTAAAACTTTCATTTTATCCCTGACCTCTCTGCAGAAAACAACACACGCCGCTTACGGAGGCAATAAAATGTCTCTATGCTTTTTAATAAACAAAGCGCTGCAGTGCAGAGGCAGCACGGGGCCTAAGGTGAGGATCCACATCGAACTAATGGAAGACTTATGTGTCTTTGTTGAGGCTGCGAGTGCAAAACTGAAAAGCAGACATTCATTTCACATCACGGGTCCAGCGGGGAACACCCTGCCTTGGGGTACTTCATCATTCAGTGTGTATTAAAGGATCTGGCTACGTAAGGTGGCCATTACTTGAAATCAGTGTTAGCTTAACGTCAACACCTCGCGCCATTACAATCCAAATTATTTTTTAAAACCCCGGCCCCTGCGCCCACGATCTGCCCCTCGTTCGAGATGATGTTTTCACTCCAGACTTGGACTTAATTTCGCCATGTAAACCAAGTTGGAATTACATGCTGTGACTACTTGTAAAGCCACAGACATATTTGTCCAATAGTTTGCCAGCTTCGGTGGAAAATGTGACTGAGGAGAAAATGTGCAGGTTGTTTAAAATGACCCAATTACTGTTTTCAGAGGGGTTTTAAACGCGCGGGGCACTAATCAGCCTGTTGAGACGTGTGCCGTCTGTCCGTGTCCGCTGAAAGCAATCAGGAGTCCAGACCAAGTGCCACTGGACGTCACCGCGATCGCTCCTTGAAATTACAGTGGGGAATAATTGCAACCTGGAACACCCAATACTCTTTCAACCCTCCCATCCTCTGTTGTCTCTCTAAATATGGCTTTCCAGGAATACAGAAATGGCTGCTAAATAGGCACACGCTGCTTCACAGGGAGGAGATGCCAGTATCCGGCCTACGCCGAGGTGATGGATACGTCTGTCAGAGAGCGTGCTTTCATTGTGAACCGGACCCTCTGATTTTCTTTGCCTTGTCGCGATCCAAGTCGAAGTTAAGTCAGACAAAGTGTGCTTTCTGTGCAGCGAGGCCCAGCCAGAACCACTCAGTCATGTTGGAATAACAAAGAGGCATATGTATTTGACTGTGTCACTTACAATGCCAGCGCGAGAACGTCAGCGAAATGTTTCGGTTATTCGAGTGTCATCGCCTCCATAATTCTGGTCGCACTATCTTTGGCGGCTGAGTCTGCAGGTATTTTTCTTTCTGGGCAGACAGTTGCAAAGCTCTGAAGTATTTGGGAGTGCTCGGGCAAACTGACAGCAGCGAGCTAGACTGGAACAGGGGGTTATTTATGCATCGCGCAGAGGGAAAGGACATTAATTAATGTCAGAATTGAAGCGGGACCAGGAAGAAAAAATGAAAAAGCTGCGCGGTTCAGGGGTCAAATGGAAGAGAACAAAGAGGAAACGCCACAGAAAAGCAGAAAAAATGCATTCTGAACATTTGCCTAATTGACCACTTTTACAAATATTACTCTTAATTCTGTGAGGAAACTCAAGCCGGCAGCCTCGGCTGCAGGTTTGTACTTTGTGCTCACGTCTCAAAGCGTGCAATCAGTTACAGATTTAAATAGGATGTTCTATAATGCCCTGCTGATGATTTGTTGATTTGGTGCTATTCCCCCTCAGTTGCATGTCTTCCCCTCGGGTCCAGAGTTGTGATAGCTTGATGAAAAGATTGTGATGAAAACACTGGGATAATATAATTTTTGGTGCGGTGCCATACAGAGCTCTCAGGTTGGTTCGCGATCCAGCAGGGGAAACCTGGCCGAGCTTATGGCCCACAGCTGTGCGGCGGGGAGCGTGCGCCAACTCATCACTGTCTGCTGTGTGGGGAACTTGGCATTTTTTAGCATCTTTACTTGACATTATCCTTTGTCTGCAAATGAATATAACTGCCTGTTGGCTATCGGTATCCTCTCCTTTCCAGTTCGGTGTAACTGCAAGAAGGAAAAGGTCCTGAAAGGCGTGCAAAACCCTCTGCGAACACAAAGCTGAAGAGTAGACCAGCATCACATGTCGCATTACAAAGAAGGCTGCACAGCGAGAGAGACGGTAAATCAGCATACAAAAGAATAACTGCAAACATGTTGTGCCTGTAACAAAGAGATGCCTCTGAGGCCAATCAGTGTGATTTTAATAAAGCCAGAGCCGTACCTTCCAAGTTTCATCAAATCAGAGCGATGGTGTCTAAGATTTCACAATTTCCTCAATTTCAAGGTCAGGTCCAGAAAAAACCAGCTATGATCTGTTAATGTGGTTGACAAGCATGTCCTAAACCCCAGCCCCTCCCCTCCTTTTACCTTACGCTGACTACAACGGACAGACATCAGATCCGGTGAGTAAAGGCTGTTTCATTAGAAATGCTTAGATGTTGAGTGCCGTAACAGTTCAGGATGAGTCAGGATGACTAATCTAACAGAAGTCCCGCACGCAGCCTACGGCAATCTGCTCCGCCTCTCGGATTCACGGGGCAGAAACGGGAAAAGGCTGAGCTTTTAAATGACTGTCACAGCGAAAGCACGGCGAAGCGTCTTTGCAAATTATGTGTTTGTGACACATTGATTACTCGTCGCGGTGGCTGGTAAACTGAGTCTGATTCAGTAACTTTGGAGGGAGCCTGGGGCTGATTTGCGACAACCTCAAATGCAGGTTTTACTCTGGAGATCAGATCACAGCGAGGATGATGAGAAAGCATTAGAAACACCAGGTGTCTGCTGATAGAGATTAGCTGAAATGTAAACAATGAAACAGGGAGTCTACCTGTTTACCCCTGCTTTCAGTTTTTATGCTACGCTAGGCTAAAGACTGGACTGTTTATTATCTGGACAACAGTTCCTGTTTCAGTGACAGACATAAATAAGGCGTGACACAGGAGGTCAAATGAAACTGGATGATGCAAAGCAGCTTTAATAGCTTCCTCCATTTTGGTCTTTCTGACTCCTCAGGGGTCAGGCTGGCTCAGAGGTTTGTTATTGTTGCTGGTGCAGAGTTTGCATTAAATCGTAATTTAAAACTCATGAGATTTTACTTAATCTCCAGTAAATTAACTGATAATTTCTGTTTAAATGAAGATTTTATTGTAAAATGACTGTAAAACCCAGAATAACTTGAGCCTGACTCAGGCTGCTGGATGCTGGCTCACAGCTCCTCTGACTGACGGAGGTCATTATGTGTTCATGCAAACATGCTAATCCAGAAGCCACAGAGGGGACTTTTGTTTGCTCAAATTAAACGATTCTGTGCATGATCGTTTTAGAAAATCTCACGCATGCTTTGCATGCAGCTAAGGTGCAGCACTAAAGGCCGCATGAGCAGCGACAGTGTTACTGATGTTACTGAGATCCTTACAGAGACGTTACTCTTGCAGCCTTGAAACGTGACCCTGACGGTGTGGTATTTGCCCACTCACTTCTCTGTTTATTTATTGTCATACCAGCTTGTTATTTACACTTGTATGGAAGCATGTGTCAGGACTCATTAGTGCGGTGAAAGCCCTTTTAGAAAAGTCACTCAAACACCACTGAGAAGCGCAGAGGGGGTCACAGGACAGGACTTTCTGAGGAGCACAGACTCAGGAGATCTTGTGAGCGACTGAAGGAAGGAAGCGGATGCAGAGAGGGAGGCTGCTGAGCAAACAGCGAGCGAGCACGACACGCGAGGCTCACGCCAACAGACCCGGTGGTGTGAGCGTGCTGTAACGATAGAAAAGGCTAATATACAGATTGAGAAGAGAAGCCGTGTTCGCCCCGCGGTCCTCGGCTAGCAGAGAGCGCTGCCCTCTGTTTGGACGCAGCTCTGAGAGGCCGTTGTGTACACGCATGTTTTTAATGGCAACGTCGCAAGAAAACCGCGCTGCTGCTGCTGCTGCTGCTGCTGCTGTGCACCAGTTTGTGATTTTATATTAAAAATAGTCCTCAGACACTGAAGGGAACGGAAAGCCACTTCTAATATTTGGAAAGAACTTTTACTGTTCACTAGTTTCTTTTATGAAATATTGCTGCAGGACGCCTGGGGAGATGTGGGATCTTTAAAAAACTTCAAAAGAGCAGTTGCACTTTAAAACAATTGAGCCAGTATCACAATATAGAGCGCGCTCTCTGAAGGACAGCCGGACTATAAAAATAAGTGATATATATTTATTATTCTGTCCACCCAAAATGTGGACAGACGAATTTCTCGACTGTAAACATTTCCACACTTAAGTCCTGTGTGATGTGTAATGAAATCCTCAAGTGTGGTCACATCCATCACGCTGACCTACGGGAAACCTCTGCTGCAGTCTGGACGGGGTTAAGGTCGGGCCAATGGGGAGACATACCAGTTGAGATACAGGGGTGTGGCAGATGCCAGGGCCCACATGTTCCCTCAGAACAGGGGCAACAACATCAGGGATATCCCTCCACTATTTCCATCCCTTCCGTGAAGTGATGAGAAGCGTCGGGGCTTGAATGGTGACCAAAACGGCCAGAGCCGGACGTAATTGCTGCCTCTGCTGAGGCGTGGAGGCATAACCTCTAATTTCCCGTGAATAATGTCCCTGCGTTGGACGGCGAGCCAAAGAAAGTGGCAGTTTCTTTTCTCAGAGGGTTTGTGGCTCGACTAATACACTCAACTGTGGCTTTATGACCAATGAGCCTGAGGGCCAGGCTCCTGAAACCGACGCGCTACTTCCTCTCAGCCTGTCCCCCGTGCTCCGCGAGCTCTACCATCAGGTCCAGAACACAACGTTCTCTAACATGTGCTTAAATAATGAAAATCAAGGCTCATTAAGTCTTGAAGACACGATGGAAGCCGGAACGCAGAGGCCGAGTCCCTTTTTATTGCTAAAACATCTTGAGCTGTGCCGTGCACCCAAATGCCAATCCCATGTATACAACGAAGCCGCGGCAAAGAGATCAGCTGAAGTCTCATTGTGCTAACTCCATTTTCTCTAATCCCCAATCACAGAGGCTGGCTGTGTTGTTTACATTTGTAAAATCAGGTGACCACAAAGAGCAACCAGGAACCCTGAACGACGACAACAGAGCTGCACAGTTTGTTAAAGCAGCAGTCAAACATTTGGGGAAATACGCAGTTAAATAGGCAAAAATACTGGATGCAGTTAGCCTAGCTTAGCATAAAGAGTGGAAGCAGTTCTCAGATCAGATGTCACCAGAGGGTAGAACACCAATGCTAATCGTACTGTAAACAATGAGAGAGAAAGTCTACCGCTCAGTTTTCATGCTAAGCTAGCTTAACTCTGCAGATAACTCACAGATGTCTCATCACACGTCTGGAAAACAAATAATCTGTTGCCCAAAATGTTTAACTGTTCCTCTAAATAATAAAAAAGGGGAGGTGAAAGGAAGAGGTGCCCAAATTAAGACAAATTAGAGAGCTAAACAAAGAGTGGGGAAGGATCAGCACGAGAGCAGGAAAGCCTCAGCGGCCACACCAGAGGAAAACAATTTCCCTCTTTGTTTGTTTAAGTGACTAAATGCTTTTCCTTTACACATTTCTAGAGAATCAGTTCTGACTTTGGGCTCGTAGCAGAGGCCATAAAGCTCACTGCGTGGAGTCACGCAGCCATTAATCTTTGCGAATTCATTCGCTCTCAACGGTTTTGGAGGCAGCGGCGTCTTTCAGCTCCTGGTTGTGTGTTTTTGGAGGAAGTTGCTTCTTCAGAGCAACGAGCACACTCATCCACTCTCTCCTCCATCTGTGCTCTTCCAGTGACCCCCCCGCTAACAGCTGGCAGTGTTTAAACTTCAAAGAGCGATGAAGATTTTCAACCACATATTTTCGATGTTTTGCTAATTTTCTATTTTAGCACGCGGCCGAAATTAATGATGAAAGTCCCGTGAGATTTTGCGGCGGCCTCTGTGGTTGAGTGCTGAGCATCTAAGCAAACTGGGACCGGGACAGCGGGATCAGAGAGACGCAGGGCAGCGGCGGCGGAGGAGGCCAGCAGCCTTTTACTGAAATCTGTTGCGCAAAAGGCAGTCGAGCCTGTTTACAATAAACAAGGAGACAAAAGGGATCAGATGAGTCCTGATCAGCTGCAGCGAGATGCGCTCACACAACATTACAGTGCAGGGTCTAAATGTGGACGGCATTATAATTACAGACACAGCCTTTTTAAAAAAAAACAAGATATTCAGCTACAAAAACAACAAAAAACTAATAACCACTTTTTGGAAAAAGCAAAGCAAATTGTTGCGTTTTCCCAAAAATCCTTCATTAGATTGTTTTATAGTTGGTCCTGACTAAACGCCATGCAAGTGCTCTGGTGCGGAGATGACCCCGACTGGCAGCCGACCTGCAGCGTTTCTGCTTTTACTGACAAAAATAATGAGCTTGTTTGTAAAAATGTATTTTATTATTTATAATAAATACCCCTACAAAATGTGAAATTACTGTAAATAAGTTGTGAGTAATGTGGAAAATGCTGATTTAAATTCGCTCTTGTACATAATGTCTGCGGCAGAGACAGGACACGCTATTGTATTGCTAATTGTTATGGACATTTCTTATCCACTTATGATAACAGAGCTTTATAATTTATGTGTTCGTATTATTGTGTGGTATTTATACAGAGCAGTTGTGCAGACTGTCCGTACGCCACGCTGCTGCCGTGTGACCAACACACTTATTCTGTGTATAAATGTGTGTTTTCTGCGTTTGGATGAGTTACAAGTGTTCACATTGAAGTACACAGACTGCGGCAGAGGAGGCTGAGCAACCCGAGCAGATGTGGCTCTCGTTTAGATATTGTGTGTCTGCAGAGAGCGTGATTCACGCCGAGCAACGTATGTGGCATTTGGCGGGAGATCAAACGTGAAGAGGGAGCATTTGTTTTCATCATGGCAGTCCGAGAGCGGGGGGAACGGGCTTCCTAAAATGTTTGTATGAGCTCCCGATGAGGTGATTGATGTAAACACGCGGCTGGGGGATAAATGTTTGCCGCTGGAACGGAAGCGGGAGCGCAAATAAATACACAGTCGTCAATCGAGAGAAAAGGTTTTATTTGAAACGTTTCTCGGATAATTTGAAGCAACGCTTTATCGTAACACTTGTGGTGCTAATATTTGTAACATTTGTCTCGTTCGTTTTATCTGAAGCTACTTTCAAACACATTTGGAGGCAAACTCTGAGGTTCGTGTACAACATGACACATGCTGGGATAAATATTTGGTGTCTCAGACAGCTCGTTTGCTATCAGGGGCTGTATGGAAGTTACAGAGGGCGGGAGCAGGAGAATGGGAATGTTGGTGTGTATTTTATTTTTGATGGATGGACGGTTTAATTTACTGTGAAACATTAAAAACAAGCCTTCTCTGCAGACTCTGTGCAGGTTTGACAAACAGGAGACGTGGATCATTGCAGTTAGCAGGGATCAGGCTAAGCTAACCCACAACACAGTGCGCGTTTAACACAAGCCGACCTGTTTCACTCATGAGTGGAGTCAAAATATCGAGTTGCAGAACCAAATGCAGCAGCCAAAGAGCTGCTGCCTGCTCGTTTCTTCAGTATCAGTGGTAACAAATTTCCAGAAATAACATTTGGTTCAAGTAAACATGCTAATTGCTCTTCTGATGTGTGATTTGGGCCTTCTTGTTTACGTATCAGGCTTGAATATGGAACTTGGTTAAGCCCCGTCCCAATAACGGTCATACAGTCCCTTTCAGATATCCTGGGCTGCTGCCATCGGTGATCGTCAGTAAAATAACTGGGCCTTCCTATTGGCCAGGGCCAGCAGTCGGATGTTGCGCACGCAGCCGGCAGCGGCTTCCTGCAGCGTCTCTTCGTCGGAGCCCATGATGAGGATGAGCGGCTGCGGGGCACAAAGGACAGAGGTTACAGGACCAGACCCTGCACGCCTTCAGGCACTGCACACTCCCACCGGCTGCATTCAACACAGTGACTTCACGGCGACAGTCTCAGGCTGCACTGGCACGTGTCCCCATGTGGGAGTGTGTGTGTGTGTGTGTGTATTCAGAGTGTGTGTGTCCCACATTAGCCTTCCAAACCATGCCTCAGCAAAGGGGTTACAGCTGCGAGCGCACATGCTGCTGTAAGTTTGTTCAGATGAAAGTCGCGCGGGGCCGGCTCGACATTAAAAACCTGAGCATGAACCGCACCACTTGACAGCCTTTCCGCCGCTCCAAAGGTCAGATTATATCCGACTATTAGTGGCTTGTGTAATGGATCTCGTTCAGATCCTATTGCAGAACAAGGTTTTGTGCTCTCCCAGAAATCTCCAGCTTTGGAAGTTTATTTTTTGGTTACATAAAACTGAACGTTTAAGAGATTTTCGTACGTTCAAAGAGCTGCGCATTGTGCAGAAACACGCTAAAAGGAACACACGGGATATCTGGAACACCGCTGAGTGGCATGTGTTTGGGAGCAGGAGCTATTTTCCTATTTTATCTGCAGCAGAATCACTACGTTATGATTGTGGGCAGCTGTGGGGTGAATCAAAGTAAAAGTAAATGTAAGCATAAATACTCTGGTGCAGTGGATGAATCTAAATCTGTTCAATGTGTGCTCCCCGGTAGGATCACAATGGTGTGCCGCTGAGGTTTCCTAAGCCACACTTGCAATTATTTCGGATCATCTTGTTTACATCCATAATGAACCAGCGGCAACATTACATCCCTCAGCTAAGCACTTAAGGACTCCCTGCTCCTAAACATAATGAAGCTTTGATAAATACAGTAACTGCCGAGACGTCGGAGGCACTTTTAGGCTCCATACATCGAGGCCTTGCTCTGCACCGGATGAAAAAGGGATTTTGAAGACGATGCTGCTGCAGAAGGTTTAAGGAGTGCTGTGTGAGCACCGTCCGGAGAGTTTCCCTGGTTTCTGTGCAGCAATGCGGCAAACTGATCACAGAACTGAGCCTCTTTGAAACCCACGTCCAGCCACTGATGCAGATTCAGTTTAAGGGTGTGGACTGATACCAAAAGCTTCTGGATCACCTCTCCCATCCTGTTCGCCAACGTAGGAAGCGATGGGATTCCTTCACACAAATGAAATGTGACTCTCAGCTTGAATAATCATTTTCAGTGCAGCCGATCGGCGCTCAGTGCAGGCGCGTTCCCTCCGAGGTCATCGCCGGGCTCATAATGCGTGTCAGAGCGGGGCTGAGGTTGACCCCGACCTCTGCTACGTGTTACATGCTAACCCTAAAAACGCTGCGCCGCACATTTGTGTGGTTAGCAAACAGCCAGAGAAGCAGAGAGAGGACATTCCCAGGATTTTCAGCGCAAAGATAAACAGTGGAAGGAAAACAGATGAAAGAGGAGGTGAGCCAGCTTGTGTACGAGCACGAACGAGCTGTGAACCTTCAATACGGGCCCTGTTGAAGTCTGAAAGAATAATATTCTGATTAGAATCAGGAGAGAAGTGCAGACAGCACTCCAAGATGTCAGCTCCCATCAATGCCCCAGTGTCGAGGAGGATATGTGAAACATTTGCCCTGGGGTTTTATATGATTCTTAAATAGCATCCAAAACACCTCCGAAAGCAAACTTACGTCCACAGGCTCCAGAAAACATGCAGCTCACTAAACAAGTCTCTTTTGTGAAAAGAGAGGATGCCTGAGAAGTGCCAGAGGCAGCGTTTTTGCCAACCTCATAGCATGTTATTCAGACGTCGCCAAATAAGGTCTCCCGAAGCGCACAGCTAGGCTAAGATAAGCGTGTCTCTCTTTTTCCTCGCCTGCTCTTTCCCTCCCAGCTGGGATCTCGAGGAATATAATACGCCACTTGTTGGATATTCCCTCACTGTGGTAACATGAACACTTGCCCCACGTTTGAAAAACTGAATCGTGAGTTTTTGAGGTTTTTGCACTTCAGAGAGCTCCAGTGAGTCCTGACCTCCAAGAAGGGAGCCGGGAACACGCTCCCCCATCCCCCGGCTGCAAGGGAGGGGGTGAAGGAGGAGGAGGAGCAGCCTGGGAGGCCTGCACATATTGTTGCATGCGTACACACACATCCTATCGCACGCTGAGGTGTCATGGTGTTAAGTGCGCTCTGTTGGACCGCGTCCGCCAGCAGGAGTTCAGGTTTAAATTCCCCCGTGCCAGGTCTGACAGCCATTATGGCTCCATCAGCCCCCCCACCCCCTCCATCAATCCCAGCATTCCCATGTTTCAGACTGCGCTGTGGAGGCAAAGAGCACAAACAGACAGCAGTGTTTAGCTGGGGTTGAGGGGAAGTTGGTGAGGGAAGTCAAGGTAAACAACATTCCCTGCCGCCTCCAGCGAGCCAGAGACTGTTGAGCTGCTTTTTCTGTGTCTCTGAAGAGGAAGAGGAAAAGGAGGAGGAGGAGGAGGAGGAGGAGGAGGACTGGGAGGTGGAGGGGTGCGCGGCGTTCAAATCAGTGACCTTATGGGGAACGTTTCAGTCTGAGCCCGAAGAACATGGCTTGGCATTTCGGGTCGGGGCGTGAGGCAGAGAGGCTTAAGTCAAAGGCTAAGTCCAAAACATTACACTCCATGGATCTCAAAAACACGGTAGTCATAACAGAGCAGGCAGCACACGGCGCCTGTATCATCTGCTCACCACACCCACAACCTGAAGTCATGTTGCCCGCAAAACCAGCAGGAAACTGGAGAAGTAAACCTGCGCCGCTCTGCTTGGTTTCTGCTCCTTCCCTCGCATTCGGTGTCATGTTTGCCCCCCGGCAGCCTCACGGTGCACTTTCACTTCTGACGTCTGAGCAAAGAAACACACAAACAGGAACCGTGCAACAAAAGTGCAAACCATTTTCTCATTTAGATTAGCGAAAGCCTAAAATACATAACCGGAGCTGGCCGCAGAAAGCTCTGGAATACCTTCAGTTGTAAAATTACCGATAATTACCGTCCGCATTTTGTAATTTTCGCCAATTTACTTCACAAAGCTTTTCTTATGAAAGAGGCTCTTTAATACAAATAGCTGGCTGAGGCTGTCTGCAGGGATTTATGGCTTCAGCAAACAATCCCCGCTGCTTTTTGGAAGCGATGTAAAGCGCATGTTGATTTTGTACATGACACAAAACGAAGCACATCCGTATAAAACTGCGAGATACCAAGAGTGGATGTCAAATCAAACGGGGAGGGCGATTCATCTCCCGGCCTGAAGCCCACGTATTTCCTGTGAGAGCGAGCACCTTCCAGGGATTCCAGGGAAGACAGGCTGACAGAAGATTTGGACAATGAAATAACATCGAGTTAAACTAATTTCAGTGCTTTATTTAAAGATGTTTTAGACTTTTTGCTAAATAATTAAATCGACTGTGGAGCAAACGCGAAGGCTGCGGGTCACTGATGTGTTTTCCAGCGTGAAATACTTTCTTTGCAATGCTTGATTTCCCCTTAAGGGACTGGGCCATACACCATTAAGTGTGCTAGACAGGAAAGTTACTTTCTTAACCAACTTTGGAGCGAGAGAGACCTTCACTCAGTCGAAATCGTATACGTGCGCGAGGGCGAACGTGTTTTGAGAGTTTCTCAACGGCGCAGAGAAACCTCTTTGAAATACGGTTGCAATAATACAAGAGGCAGTCCAGAACTTTACGCAGGGCCGTAAATTAGACGCAGCGCCTCGTATCAATCCTCGATGCGCCCTCTCCAATCCATTCACAACTATTGGAGGTATTGTTTTAACACAGTCGCTCTACCGGCTGCCTGTATATCACGAAGGAGAGCGTCACAGCGCACGCCGACTCCAGGAGACTGACAAGCTCTGGCGCTGTAATGTTTCCTCCGGGGTCAGGCAGGTAAGTATCAGCCTCGCTCCCAGACTGGCTGAGACCCGAGGCCAGACCGAACAATGAGGCTGCCTGTGCTGCATTTCCATGTCTGAGATTAAGAACAAATGCAGCGCTGGTGCAGTTACGTGGCCTTTGGTAATTAAGCTCTTTAAAAGTCCAAAAATACATTATGGAGTAGTGTTGCAACTCTTAACTGGTACATTAATAAGGGCAAACACAGAGGCAGATTAAAAAGGGCGGTATGTCTTGCATTTGTGCACGTTCACGCCCATTCACACTCTCACACACACTCACACACTCACACACTCTGGGAGCAAAAAAAAAAAAAAAGAGGGCTTGTCCAGTTTTTGTCGTGGCTCAAACTACAAAAAGCATTCGTCTTAACGACTTTTGCAAATTGGACATAACTCTTTCGGAACACCCAATGTTCAGTCCAGCTACCAATTATGGCCAGTGTTGAACCACATGCACTGTAACAGCAGATCAAGCTAAAGTACACCATTTAATGAACATGGGAAAAAAATATCTGGCTGCAACGGCATAACCACTTCATAATTTATATCGCAGTTGTTATTTAGAGGGGGGAGAGAGAGAAAAAGGGATTTAAACTCACTGTGGCCACAAAAAGATTTCTCATGTGAAAGTCTGTCTATGTGAAACATGATTAAATTAGAGAATAAGACAGCCATGTTTTCCCAAAATGCTGAAATATGGGTGCATGATCATCTGTGACAAGACATCAATTACAGCGTAATCGCAACGTGGAATCTCGACATCCCAGTCGGAGACAAACATAAACAGTCTCTGTAGCGGAGCATGGAAACAGCCCGACAGGCTCAAACGTTAGACAAAACAATGCTTGTTTCTTTTTGGAAGAGCGCTGCACAACTGCAACGATGAAGGAAGCTGGCGGATGTAGCTTTACAGAGTCTGGAGGAGAAAAAAAAAGTGGCCCATAAAAAAACGTTGTTCTGTTTTCGCCTTGAACAGCTCTGACCCCGCTCTTTGGCCTGAACCATATCGCTGCTGCTGCATTCTGCCCTGATGTCCAGGAACAGCCCTTAGCAACAGTTACCCCCAGCTACAGCCCTTTGACTTGTGCTGTAATGGCATCTAGGGTCTACCGGAGAAATGGCACTGCGCACACACTGAGCTGTTTGCTTTTCTGAATTCCCATGATGGCTAGAAAGTGGAGTCATGTTTCCGCCACCGAATAAAACCCACTTTGTTTCTGCTCCATCGGTCAAAGGCTCTGAAAATAGTCGCAGCTTTTCAAAGTTTATTACTCAGTGTTTTTCACACATCGCTAAAACAAGGGTGGTGGGAGGCCAGAGCAGTTTTTCCTCAATGTAATTACACCAGATTTAGTCCCAACAGCTCAAAATAAACTAGAGAACGAACTACTTTATAAATGATCTAGAAGAAAGCGGAGTCACAGATCCAGCTTGAACCGAACTGCCACTGACCTTGACCACTCCTTTCCCGTGCATGGTGATGCAATTGTTGGGGTCCTTGGACAGCTGGTACAGGGCCATGGCTGTGCTCTGGTGGACCGCCTTGTCTTTTGACTTGAGGTAGCGCACCAGGGGGGCGACGGCCCCGGCATCACCGAAGGACGCCCTGTTGCTGCCCCACATGCAGCAGTGGCCGATGGCCTCGGCCAGGTGGCGACGGAGCCGGTCATCGGTCTGCGGAGGGGAGAACAGGATGCTACTGGTCCCCAGAGACGAGACTTTACAGAACAACAGGGCAAAACCCAACATGTTCTTCTCATTAGCAGGACGTACGCTGCATTCAGTAGGAAAGTCCACTGTAAAGACAGTTTGACGGTGAAACCAAGTTGCGAGGTGTACTTACTGTGTCAGTCAACTTGGCCAGCAACGGGACAACCCCGTGATCAGTAAGGACTGCCAGGTTCTCCTTGTCTTTGGCTATTTTGGCGATGGCGGCGCAGATGCTTGCCAGCACCTCGTTGTTTGTTGACTTCAGCAAATTAACAATCAGTTCCAATCCACCGACGAGGGAGCGCACCATTTCCCCTGCGTCCTACAGTCAAAGAGTCTGTTGTTAGCTGGTGCTCTGTCAAACGGGCTCGGGTAAGGAGGGAGGGCACATGTGAGCAGGGCAGACGAAACAAAGGACACTAAATGAGTACAAAGTATTTCCATCATCATCATCATCATCATCATCATCAGCCCCAGGCAACAATCAGAGTCAGCACAACGGCTTTTGTCTGCGTCAACCTGACATATGGACATCTTTGTCAACATCACCTGCTCATAATGAAGATGACAACAATATTCAGAGCGTAGCAGCGACATTCAGAGAGTCACACTCAGCGCAGAGACTCAAGGCTTCACGGCTTGAGTTTCAAGGCACCAGCTGGTACCACAGGACTCTCAGCCACTGATGGGGCGAAGCCTACCAAACCGACAGGCTGGTAGGCAGCGCACGGGGAACCACAGCGGAAGAGCTGGGAGAGACGCTGGCTGCAGTATGGCTTGGCGCGTCAGGCCAATGTTTAAAATCACGACTCACCGGGTCGCCGGCCGCGGAAGGATACGGCGAGGTGGCCGAGCCTGTAATGTTCAGTGCTTTGAAAATAGAACAGAAATTCCCCCCGAAAGCATGCAATTATGGATGAGTAGATGCAAATCACAAAGCACGCTTAATTTGAGTTCATTTCAACATCAATCTGCATGTCCAGAATTGATGTATGGGCACAGCGCTGCGGAGCACAGTAATAACAAATTTTATTATGCCTTCTTTACTCTATAAAGTTAGATATTTCATCAAATTCAGCACTGACAAATGAGCAGCGGCTGATTTACAGTTTGAGTGCAGAGCTGGGAGTGCTGTTGTGTTCTCCTCTCTAACAGAGAGCTCAGCTGAGACCAGGCCAGGGTGCTGTGTATGGGCCCTGTGATGCTGTGCCAGAGGATGAGCCATGTGTGCAGCGCAGGGACGGGAGGGGTGTGCTGGGGCCAGGAGCTGACCCCCCGACACACAGGAAGCCCTTCCTCAGGAATACTGATGACGGCTGGCCGGGAGTCCCTGTGACAGAGGAAGCTCTCTCAAGCCACCAGCTGCGACAGACTAGCCAGAATCTCTTTCATGGCCTGGACGGGCCCCCAGATCTGAAAACCGCAACATTATGAGGCTGCACACGGAAAGGCCTCTCTCGCTCTCCTCTCCCCCCCCAGCCTCTTACCCAGGATGAAATGAAATAGAAAACACATTATCTGCTGTGCGTGATCTCGAGCTGAGTGGGAGCAAGCCAAGCTCAGAATGGCAGACGCGTGCCCTCACATCTTCGCCGGAGCAATCAGGCTATATAACATACTCGGCTACTATGTGAAGGAAAAATAAATCAAGCATCTAAACGTTCGTCTGCGTCCAGGCGAATTAATGATACACCCCATTTCGTGCGACTTGGAGGGTTGGGCTTCCCTGATTGAAGAGCAAAGATAATTGAATGATTCACTACTAAGTCTCTTCAGTCCTGGTAAGTGAGTTTAAGTTGTGGACCTGTGGGCATAGAGCACAGCCTGTCTGAGTCTGTGGAGGGGCAGCGGAGCTGTGCGGAGCATCCAGCAGATGCATTTATACCACGGCTCTCTCATAAATCCACTATGGAGCTGCAAACTCAAACCACATGGGGGGTTTTTATCTAAATAATGACTGCACTGAAGCAGCTGTATCGAGTTCCTCCGCTCGATGGGCAAAGAGCACTATTTAGCTCTTGTCATTGCCCCCGTCGCGGAGGAATCACCCAAAAAGCATGTTCATGAATTTCCCTTAAAATTGGCACACTGACGTCCAGACAAACATTGTCAAACTTTGTTAGTGCTCAGCAGTGGGTCCGCGGCCCCGCTCTCCCTCCATATGGCTGCCATGCATCATTTTCGCTGCACTTCTGGGCCAGAGAAATTCCAGCCTCACCCCCCCCCCCAGACACCTGCCTGGGCCCAACATATCTGCTTAAACTTAACCAGACTGTCCCACTGACAAGCTGTTTACTTAATCACAGTGATAATCTAATAGAACAACATTACGTTTGTAGTTGGAAATGATACAGCGCTCAGGGGATCAAAGGCCTGCTGATGTGTGACTGACAGCTCGGCTGTGCGGCGCGAGGCTACGGGCCTGTGGCGACGGCGTGGGGCAGCTCGTGGTGTTTTAAAAGATCAACGCTGTGTAACAGCGACTGACTGGTGATGGACGGTTTTTAAAACTGTAAAACAATCAATTTTATTCTCAACATCCTTCTTTGTCAGAACCTGCTGCTTATAATTTCCCACCATGCAACTGGACCACCAGCAGGTTAGGGTAGCAGCTATGCTATGCTAATGTTGCTTCGAGCCTCAGGTGACATCATTTAAGGCAGTTAACTTGACACAGCGCCCTCTAAAGGTCTAACGTCTGCAGTAGGTCCTTTAAAGCAAACCTGGCCCACCATTTAACTTCATTCTTTGATTAGTTTTGTTGGGAGTATCTGAAGGATTGAGACGTTCTCAGGCCCATTTTGCAGCTTCTTCTGCAGTGTTTTCATCAGGGTCGATGTGAACTGTCTGGTACCCTCTGCTCCATGTGTAGCGTGTGTGCCTCTGTAACTAGTAGCATGTTGAGGGAAGATTTTCAGCTGGGAAATCAAAAGCCATGCCACAGGATATTACTCAGTCTTTCTCTCTGCCTGCTTCCCAATGCACCAATTGCAGTGTGCCAAAGCGGCCGCTCTGCTTCATATTAGGCCGGGGTTCATGTAAGCCTCCTCTGACACAGATCTGCCCCTGCTAACCTCCCAGCGGCAGCAGGTCGGAGGGGGAGCTTAGGAGACAAGCGTGGTGATATAAATGGGCTTCTGTTTTGTGAGTGGGATAACCCTTCATTCTGAAACGACACGCACACTGCACAAACTCTGTGATTTACAGGTTATCTGTGTGCCTTCGCTGTGGTTCGCTCGCACCGTCTGAGGACAGAGGCAGAAGACAAATGTAGTTCGCCGTACCTTTGCATTGTTGATGCACGGACAAAGGGCCCAAGCGGCGCTGGACTGAACATCTGCACTGGGGTTTTTCAACAGGGACCACACCAGGCGGACTCCATCAAGCTGGTCAATGATTCTGCAGGGAGAGTGTCGGAAAAGTAGTGTGAGAAGGGAGAGTAGGGAAAAAAAAGCGTTGCAATTTCAATCCAATCTTTCATTAAGCGTAATTTTCTGCTTGAAAGATTTAAGAGTGTAACTGATCGTGTTTGTGTTGAAGAGCTCCGGCTGTATCAGCTTGGCCGGCAGCAGGATCGCCGCCGCTATAGCCAAGCGGGATCAAAGCGTCGATCGATTTCAGCATCGGCTTTTCATCACGACTTCAGCCTTTAGTCCCGCTCAGTTCCTCTCCAGGCCTGAAACCCACCCACTGTCTGCTCGCTCTCCGCGGAATAGCTCGGCGCTTCTGGGGGCAGAGGTGAACTCGCATACATCTGCGCACTGTGCTTCATACATGGACTTATAAATAGAAACTGAGACAAACTTACACTTTATGTTGGTGGCTTGTTTTTCAACCAGAGCCAAAAAGAGGACCTCTTTCCAAATCAAACACAGCCAGAGACAGGTCGCTCTATATTTCATAGAGTCTGAGTGAAGTTTACTTAGGCATGAGCTGTATTTCATGTCGTATACATGACTGTAGTCAAAACTGCAGTCAGGGTCTGGGAACCCAAAGAATTACGCCACAGTGCACCCGTTGTCTGGTATAAATAACATGTAACGTGTTCCCCATGTGTGCTTCCACCAACAAGGCCGACATTGAATGCTGTCATAATTACTTAAACACTCCCTAATCACAGTATCTCCGTGACTGGCAACGAGCGAGCACTCATCAGGGACGTCCCCTGCGCCATCTGTCTTCCGTTTGCGCATAAATCAGTCTAGAGGGATCATAACATCAGATTCCAGTCTGCAGGGCCTCTTAAATCCGGACCAAAAACAAAAGTGAAGCGTCATATCATCCGCCAAAACAGCTCCGTCTTCCCATGAAGCAGGTATGAAACAGATTAGCAATGAAGTTGCAGCCGACAGTGATGGATTAGAGGAGGAGACCACAAGCCCTGGAGGCATTAAACAACGTGTGTTCGCTCTTGTAGCTACACAGCATTCATTGGAGGAAGTGCTATGTCATTAACCACACGATGCCTACTGGTGGAGAATGAAAACAAACATGTGAGTGTTTCATGGAAAACTTGAAAGTGATCGGTGTTTGTTTTGGGCTCTCAGTAGTTATGGATGACCTGCATCGGGATGATGATGAGAGAATGATTGTGCTGATCAACGGACGGTGGCGTTTGAGAGAAAGTTTCTGTTGGTGAAATTAAGTCATGTTAACTGACAAGAATGCTGTAGCTAACTGTGTGGTGTCATGCAGACATCATCACCATCATCATGCAGCATTTGTTAGGTAGCCAAACACCGTCTAATCACGGGGTGTCTGAAAAACAGCCCTGCCAGTGTTGGCGCGGGGCCGGAAACAATCAAACATGAGTTATGTTAATTGCTCGGCCAACTACTGTACACATACATGTCTCGAAATAAGCCGTCGCCGCAAAACATACAAAAAGCAGCCGTCAAAATAAGAGCTCTCTGTTTACGGCTGCAGCGCGAAGGCTGCAAAATTACAAAGTCTGGCCTAAATATACACACCGTGAGAAAACATGGAGAACATGATGAACCGAGGCAAAACACTTCTCCTCTTGTGTGAAGTTTTACCAGCGTCAGTGGCTTTACTCTGACTTGCTTCACATTTTATTGAACCCCTTGGTTTTTGTCCCCCCTCCCAGCGAATGTAATAGGCTCATTTGATAGCATTAACAGCTAGCTAACGATGCAAACTCGGTCATTAAGTCGTATTTGTGTCCAGTGCTAATTAAGAAGGGTCTTGTAGTCCATAACAGCCTTGTAAAAGCAACGAGGCACAGATGGAAGCTGCACAATGTTCTGCAGTATTGAGGGTGAGGTTAAATGAACTCAGAACAAAGGCTGCTCTGGACTGTGGTTCACTGTGTTTTCCCAGCCATGTAGTCTTGGACAGGGTAGGGCTTTAGGTATGTTCGCCTGACCAGCTCAAGTCCCGACAGTGACCACAAAGTTATAGTAAAGCACTGGGAATTAAACCACAACCATATTTAACACAGCAGGTACAATAAACAAAGCTTTTAAAATCTGTCATTAAGCGGGCGATGAAAGAGAAAAGCACCTGCGTAATTACAAATGAAAAGGACGTAGATTTCTCTGAGCATCAGCCTGTGACAGGTTAATGATACTGTGTTTGCGTCCTGGAATTGGTGTCATTCCCTTGTCAAAACACATGACATCAATAGACGGGCAGGACTAATTCAGTAATCACAGTGAGTAAGCCACTAATCGCATTTTAAAGGACACCTCACATGGGCCTGCCTTGTAAACTGTATGCTAAATGTCAAAGACCATGTCAGCTGGTCGGACGCCCTGGAAGAGAGGGAGACTTACGCCATGTTGTCCATATCTGTGGCACAGGCGCCCACTGCCTTGGTTACATTCACAAGCAGCGCCTGGTTACACGACACAAAGAAGAAATACGCGGATGAATCAACACAGGAGCTCGTTTTAAAGAGGAGATGCAGCAGTGAAATGCGACGTGCCTGGTTGGTGCCGGTGAGCAGGTTAACGAGCGACTTGACGCCTCCACACCTGCGGATCGTGGCCTTGTTGGCAGGAATCTGGGCGAACTCTCCCAGGGCTCCCACCACGTTCACCAGCACCTCCTCAGGCTGATCGGTCAGCAGGCCGACCAGCGTCTCCAGGGCTTTGTACTCCTGGAACCTTTCGAGGGCGGAGAAGAAGAAGCATCATATGAGCAAATAGCTTCTTGTTGTTTAATTATATTTGTTTAATTAACTGATAAATAAACCAAACAAAGAGTCTGCAGCCACGCTCTCAGCAGCAGCTCAGGTGCAATGGCTACCATGCTAACCAAACCAATCTTAGGATGCGACCATTTGCTAATTAGCACTAAGCACAAAATACAGCCGGGGGTTTTGGAGATGTTTTGGAGGAGACAAGGACAAAGGTTATTACAGTTCGTCCTGACAATCCAAAAACCAACCAACCAACCTCAGGTTCAAGTTACTGGATCACCAGTTAATTTCAAATACATCACCTGGGAGCCATGCTAGACGAAACAACAAAGACAGTCCATGACAGCTATGATCCATCCTCTGGGGACCATGAATGTCTGTGAAACCCTCTGTTCATTCATCCAATATATGTTCAGTCTGGACTAAAGTGGCGGACTGACCGACTGACTGACTGACAACATGGCCAGACACACACACCAGTATTGCGGCTAAAGTGCTATTAGTCGTCTAAGCGACAGATGCAGTGCAGCTACAGTGCCCGCAGCTGCTTGGGCATAGACCTGTACTGTAACCCAGCAGGCAGTACAGGCAGTTTTCCCACGGCCGCTCACAGTTGTCCCTTGTACGTATTTTGCATAACCAAAGCTTTGCTGCGGCTTGGAAACTCTCCCCCGCTCTTTTGCTGTGATTTTGCCTTGTTTGCCAATGCTATAGAGTGGTAAACTATAGTAAACATTTAAATGGGATATAATGCGGTCGCAAAAAACCTCAACAAACCTCTGATGTACAGTTAAGTTCTACGACTGTTTTTATTCACAGTTACGGTTGCTGGCATCACGACCCGTAAGCTATTGTAGATGGCCAAGGTCATTTGGTTTTGGTCAGGGTCCACCGACACACACAGCCTATTCTTGCAAGTGAAAACACTGCTAATGAACAGAGGAGCTGCCAGACTTAAGCTCAGTCACATTCACCATAAAGAAAAACAATGGCTTTCCCATGCCGTCGCTGAAGTGTCATCTGCCATGACTGCAGTAGAATTATCTTGTAATCACAGACATAACTTTTGATAAATGAACGGTAAGTCCTGCCTATTTTTGTTAAGCCAATCCCGGCTGAAGTAATTACGTGATGGCAAGAGTAACATTACACAAGATTGCCTGGAGCGGCTTTCGGCTGCAAACGCTGGGCTCCGCACAACGGGGAAGCTTATTAAAGCCTGTCAGAAGACACAGGAACCACAGTGGGGCTTCTGTGCAGCAGACGCTTTGTGACTGATTGCCTGCCTTTCACTTTTCTCACTCCTCCACACTAGTCACACGTTCAGCTGAGTGAAGAGAGCCTAAATGCCGCCTTTCACACAAAAACTGGGGTTTTTAAGGAGTGAAAGTAAGACATTTCAGGGACCCAGAGATGCTTAGCGCTCAGCCTGACAGATTGATCTATTTCACTTGAGAGGAAACAGCAGGGCAGTGGAGAACTTGGGTGAGCACAGGACTTTTGTGAGGTAAGGAGAAGTATCATTTGGAGGAGCAATTATGGTGTGCTCATCATAGGGCTGGAACAGAGGTAAGATGGAGGGGTAGTCAGTAATTGGAAGCGAACCCCACAATCTTGACCCCAAACATTACTGCGCTGGCAAATACAGTCTGAGACTTGGCAGCCGCGACTTTCCATTGCAGAGTTATTCCCTCACTCTTTTGTTAAGGCCTTTTACAGCATTTTTGTGTGTCCATAACACCTCGGTATACAGGCTCAAGGGGCCACATATCTATGCAGGCATAAATCTGCACAAAATACTGTTTCAGTGTTTCCGAGCAGGACTTTCACAAAAGGCATTTTCCGAGTGCGTTTACTGTAAGCTTGGCTCAGGTGCAGCCCTCTGTGCGATGTTGGAAGTCGCACGAAAAACACGGGCTTATGTGGTTTTTAAACAAACGCACTCAGGTTATGAATGTAATTACATTTCGGGGCATCAATCATCTCCCACTCTGATGCATCATTAATCAGGGGAATGGCTTACACATGCTGCTACTTGTCTTGAGTGGAGGTCCCCCGACCTTTACACTGTCCAGACGACGCTAATCATCAGTCGTGCTGTTTGCAGAGGGTCACGGGGTCTGTTTCATTTGATCATGCACTTAATGAAAGAAAAGACACAAAAAATAAAAAAGCCTCCACGCTGTGCCGCTCGTTCCTGCTGCAGAGAAAACATATTCCAAAATGATTTTCGTTTCAGTGCACCACTCAGCCGGTGATTGATTCTGAAATGAGCGCATGCCCCTAAAACCCTGTTACCATTAGCGGCCTTTTTCTTTTTGACAGTAATGGCTCGGTCACTGTGTTCCAAGCTTTCGCCTGACCTAGACGTTTTAAGTGATTCAAATCAGCCTGAGGGAGCATGAAAAAACAGATCCACTTGCACATTCGAGCGCGCGCTAAAAAGGCTCGCCGCGCTTCACGCTGGCTTCCACGTGGAGGAGGTGTCCGAAACGCACCTTCGCTCACACAAAGCGGACAAAACACAACGCGCGCGGCAAAGAAACCACGAGCAGAACTCTGCTGGTATTACTGAGACAGCGCTGTGACAAGTGTTTTTTCAGTGTCTGTAAATGAAGTGTCACTAAATGTGGCTCGCATGTGATTAATGGCACCATTATAATTATTTCTATTATTGTTATTATCAGTTGTAATATAAGCGTTTTACATAGCAACAGTGTGACAAGCCATTACATAGGGCAGGGAGCCTGCGCTGGCAGCAAGTGTATTGGCTGCCACATTACTCATGGCCGGTGCAGTCGACTCGTATGATGGTCGTGCCAAGCTGCTGAGGGCTTCCTATCTGCGCCAACAACAGGAAATTATCAAGAAGCCAGTGCAAAAGCCCGGTTATGTGCCATGAAAACAGAACTGTACCTCTATGAATAGAAGCCACGCCACTGTCTTTGATCGCTTAATAATAATTATCATTTAAAGGAGCTAAATTCGATGGTGCGGGCTAAAGAGACAGCGGCCGGCCCATCTTGCTCTAAGCGAGCGTTATTGTCATGCTTTCGCTCCTGTAAAGGAATCCTCGCTTAACTCGATGTGGCAGCAGACACTCAGTTCCAGTTGGGAGGACTTAACTTAGACTTTAAATGCAGGATATCATTCTGTCATTCGTGATATATGGAGTGAAGAAAGATCCTCGTGAGTGCTACTGCGCCTTTTCTCTTGTTATTTTTAGAATTCCACTGCAGTTTCAGCAGCACGGCGTTTCTGAGTCAGAAGAAAAGCATTCGCACGTAATCTCACCTCAGCGAGCGGCCTGAGACTTCTGATATCTCCACCGTAAAAATGATTAAAACTTAAAAGTCTTATCGGCTTCTTGGCCACACCGGAGAGAGAATTGACTCTGAATTGATTAATATGTTACCGAGGTATTAAATTACTGCATGTGGGTCATATATTCAGTCCCCAGCCTCACACTGAAGAACATAAATAAAGCTAAATCATTCTTTCAAGGGCACCCTAGTGGAAACATACATGGCTGCCAGGGCATGGTCTCCGGGCATTATTTATTTTAGAGGGAAAATCACTGACTTAAAACTCATCTGACACTGAAGCACGCGTCAAAAACCAGTCCAGAAATGTCACTCCTGTAGGATCCGGGCTAAATGACACTTAAATAAACCCCCTGCCTTACATGACAGGTGATTAAAGGCTGCGTCAGCCTGCATCTTCTGACATTAAACAATCAGCACCTCAAGGCTGATTCCTTCAGTGTGCCTGTGTTTGGTTGTGCACCAACAGGCCTTGACTCACTGACGTCTGTAAAATCCACACGTTGACTTGAGCCTTTGTTAACGGTGCAACAGATTGAGTTCTAGCGTCAAACGCTCGCATAAAAGATCAGAGCTGATGGGATCCCTGCAAAAACTTTACACTTCAGGCAAATAATCGCTTCAACCAGGAACAGCGGCGGAGGAAAAGAGTGATACGACAACAGCATGCGAGTGGAAAAAGTGACACGGCGAGCCACGGATGAATAAGAGCCTCTCATAAAAGTAACATATGTGATGATGGCATGACGACCATAATGCACGCCAGTCAGCTGTGTTCACGCAGGGAGTGGCGGCTGGTAGAAACATCATCTCAGGAAACATATTTTCCAAACATCACTGCACATGTGGGTGAAATTCCTAATTGCTATTAACCTCCTTTTACACCGAGCCTCATTAGGCCGCTGTTCCTGTGTATGATGAGTGATTTATCAAAGTCATATTAGGCTGTTACCGCTAATTACAAACACACAGTCATACATCCCGAAAGATATGACTACAATGCGTGTCTGTATCTCTGGTATGTTGGGTTGGCGTGTAAATGTGTGTGTGTGTGTGCATGCGTGTTAATGAGGGGTAATAAGGTGAGACCCCGAGTCCCGGCTTACTTAGCCACATTCTCCACGCTGATGGAGCACTTCCAGATGGCCCCGGTGGCCGCGGCCAGGAGCTGCTTGTTGTCCACCTTGCTCAGCAGTGAGACCAGCGGCTGCAGACCTTTGTACTTACGCACCAGGTCACGGGTTTGTTTGTCCTCGGCGCACTGCGAACAACAAGAGAGGGCCTCGTTAATTCCTCTGCAGGCTGAGCCTAAGGAGAGCACATGCAGGCGTGCGGGCGACAGGTACCTTGAAGATGGCGCTGGCACAGTGCATCTGCAGCTCGGCGTTGTCGCTGCTTAGGTTTTTGACCAGATCCTTGATCATGCCCTCAGTCTGGATGGCAATCTTGTAGCTTTCCTGCAGCGACGCAACAGAATAACAAACAACATGAACAACATATGACCAATTTTACATCTGCTATCTATATTTAACATTCTTTAATCGCTTGCAATGCAATGATGTGTTACTGATTTGTATATAAGCCTATATAAGCCTATATAAGTCACCTCTGAGGCACACTCCTGCAGGGTGCCCACCACAGGAATGAGCATGTTCTCATGTGGGGACTTGAGCAGGCGTCCCAGCAGGGGGATGCCCCCGGCCTTACGGATGGCCTGCTTGTTCTTGGTACTCTTGCTGCAGCTCCACAGCGCCAGAGCCCCGCAGCGAGCCACCTCCACGTCCTTCTCCTGGTTTGCAGACAGGCTAGCCAGATTAGGAACACAGTCCAGCAGCTTCACCTGTGCAGAGAGAGACGAGGGACACAAACATGAAAGCGTGCGTAAACATGCACACGGGCCACACGTGTTTAAGCAAAACATCCATACACACACGAATTCAGGCTCTCTGAAAAGTTTGCTTGCACTGTTGGGGTGATAATGGGAATAGCTCCAGATGGGAATAGCAAGTTGCTGGCTGTGATTAAGGGTGTAATTAAAATTCTATTACCACTGGGTCTGCGAGGATGAAAAAGCCAGAGATGCAGGCAGTGGAAAACTGTCAGGATGGATGTTGATGTTAGGCCTGAAAAGCCCAGTGTGACGGTTTATGGCCATCACTCAGTGTTCTAATCCATAGTTCCTGGCCAGTGAGACAGAGCAGGCAAAGCTATTACACACGGCGCAGTTCAAAGGTGGTCTTGTAGCATAGCGTGAAATTAATCTGCCTCCGTGAGACGTGCACATGAGAACATCCGATTTGGGGCTGAGGAAAATATACAAGGCATGGAGGCTTTAATCACAGGTCCCTCTGTCAACAAACATGAATGCAGGTCAGAGGATGTAGAGGGACATTCTATCTGTTTCACTCCCAGCGCTCACTCTGCTTCCAAACACCGGGTAATAAAGGATGGATGGGCCACTGTCTGGCCACCGAGCGCCGTGTGAAAAGGACACAAACGGGTGATTGATTTGCTGCACATCAAAAGGCGGCCCAGCACAGTCTGGATATGTGTTTTACACTTTAAATAAAATGGCAATGGTGGCATGTGGATCGCAGAATAAGGCACCATCGTGTTTTTCCAAATGTTCCAAGGTGTCTGTGGTTTGGTGCAAAAAAAAAAAATGTTTGAACTAAATCACAAACTAGCTGACACAGACATAAACAGGCGGGTGTTTTAATGGAAAATCTGTCACTCTAGTACATGGCGTTAACACCAAGACAGAGAGATCTGCTCTGCAGTCTCCCTCTTCTCCTGCACTTCACAGCAGCTCTGCAGATGCACTAACATGAGTCCACCCACCAGTTTTTTGATGCCGCCGTATTGCCGGACGGTTCTCCTCGCTCTGCGGAACCTGGCCACATTAGCGATGGTCTCGGCGGCTAAGGCCTTCAGGTCCTTGACCGGCGAGTCCAGAATCTTCACGATGCTCTGCAGGCCTCCCATGTCAACAATGGCCCGGCGGATCTGCACGTTGTGGCTAATCTTTCTCAGGATTTTCAGGGATCCAATCTGAAAACACACACACACGAGAACTTTGACACTGGGGAGGATCTTTTAAAAATGACAGATTTACTTTATGGAAAATGAACTTTTCCCAACCCAACATGAGGCCTCCATCTGTGCTGAGGGCACATAGAGCGATATCTGCTAACCAAACATTCACCCACAATTCTACTAAAAATATCCAGGACAGAAAACCGAAATAAAATAAGGTTAAGAAAGCCCCCACATGTCATTAGGCATACTGCAGAATAATTGCTACCCTGTGTCTTTAAAGGCACGCTCTCTGCCCAGTGCTAGTGTTTCTGTAACTAAAACACAGGCTGGCACACACGGCCGGCTCTGTTTATGCCTGCGGGCCATCCAGGTCCAGCTTTGGCACAGCTACTCACTTTGCATTTGACTTCATCTGTATCCAGCAAGTTAATGAGGACTTCAAGGCCACCTACATCCCGGATGGCCAGTTGGCACGTCTCCTGCATCAAATTAAAGTCCATCATGGCGCACAGAGTGAGCACAGTGGCCGTCTGGTTGCCTCCCTGTAACAATTACGCCAAACATGAATGAAAGAAAAAGGGAGAGAGGAGACAATGAAACATTAAGCAGACATTTGGAAACAAACCTACTTCCCTCACCCCCTCTCCTTCCCTTCTGTTGTTCCCCCCCTTAATATCACCCCTGCTGGGGTTGTTTTGTTTATACCACAGCCTGCTAAGTGTTTAGCTTTGTGGTGGTAAACACTGATGGGAAGAAATTATTTGCTAACAGAGCGCCGAGCTCCGACAACAGAGCCAAGCCCAGAAACCATCAGATCCTGCCCGTAAGATGAAAAAGAACAGTATTAACAGTGAAACCCTGAGACTAATGATGAGTTTGTGTTTCAAAAGCAGGAAGTGTTTTGACAGTTGCTATACACACACACACACACACACACACACACACACACACACACACACGCACACCACACACTCGGTCTTGCGCCCCAGCGATTAGCCACTTAGTAACTACAACACTGCTAAGTCAACATGTGCTTTCAGGGGAAAAACCTGTTGTTTGATTTAAATACACGCATGTGGCACTATGCGTGTATTTGGTGTCGCTGGACGACAGTGTTCACTACAGAAAAACAAAAAAATAAAGAATGGACATGTGGTCAAATCCCGACATGTGTGGCAGCAGCAGAACCTGACTTCTCCTAAATTTAGCGTCCAAATACCTCGCACCGCATAAATCCACATAATGTCCGAGCTGTGGATGGATGCTGACAGCGTTATGGTGCTTAAAATACCAGTCCCGGGGTTGGTGCTTTGAGATGGTTGAAATACCAACCAGGCAGGCAGCGGCGGTGTTTTTATATCACCGTATTCAGCCGGTATCATATGCAATTGCATAACAAAGTTTGTTGACGTGCAGTGGTTTTGATCATGAGAAAAGTCAGCAGTCAGATAAAACAGAAGCTCGTGGCATGAGAGCGCAACAGTTAGCTGCAGTAACACTAGACCTGCTACATGGCTTTGATATGTGACACTGAAACGTCCAGTCCAAAGTCTCCTGGCAAGCGAACAATCAAATATTATTCCTTTTCACAGCCGTTTAAATGTGCTACAGATAAAATTCTCATCTAGTGGATTCGCAGTCGCCTCTGCCGTTCCAGGATTTATAAGCCTTTATTAGATGCACACTTCTGGAACAAACCTAAATGGATTATTTCAACTAAACATAAGAATGTAGCATGTCCTGCTATCAGCTACCCATATAAGTAGAAAATAGCCCATCGCCGTTTGGAAGGCCGGGGCAGTAATCTGTTTCATGCAGCTGTTGGAGGGGCCGGCTCATCAGCGCAGACCTATACCACAGTCTCAAGTGGTGTTTGATCATATCTCCCTCACAAAGCGGTGCTCTGACACAGCAGGATAACGGCCACATGTGTTCTCCATATCATGATGCGGGCCTAAATGTGAACCATTTGCCCATTAACAGCAGTGGATCTACTGCTTCCTTTGTCTCCTCCATTCTCACTCTTCAAAGGATCCAGCAGGCGAGGTTCGTACCTTGTAAAAACAACGAGGAGAGAAAAAAGAGAGCTGTGTTTGGGAGCGACGGCCGGGAGAACAGAAAACAGATCATGTGCTTTCATTTTTGTTAGCTTTGGTCTTGAAGTATTGTCGACATTCTTTAAAACATTGACAACATCTGACAATCTTTTTATGGTGAAAGATCTCTGACTCCGTGAGCATCGCGGGCAGATGCTCAGAGTGGAACCAATTCAACCACCGTTCGACCTTGGAACAAGAAATTCAAGAAGTAGCGTAATATCTGCGCTGTCTCTGCGGGGATACGGTAACTGAGCACTGAGACTTTTAATATAATCTAAATCTGTAGCGGTTTGTTTTAGCTCAAGTGAGATAACTGTTAACATTAGCATGCTAACGTGCTGGTAATACTGACTTGGTTCACCATCTCGGTTTAGCCTGCTAGCATATTAGCACTGCGCACAATGTGCAGCTGGGCAGATGGGGGTGTCAATAGTTCTGCAGGGGCTTTTGCAAATTGAATAAACAAATAAACATTGACATTGACCTGGTGATGGAGCTGGACAGCGAGAGTCATCCTGCGGGGAACACAAGTCATACACGAGCTGTCGGTAACAGAGGACAAGTCTCCACAGTGATAACGATTCATCCTCTGGAAACAATGAACGGACGTACAACATTTTGTGCCGATGCACCCAGGACAAAGTCAGAGAACGTCACTGGATTTAATTCTTTAATTTCTGTAGTAACTCTACAGTCTGTCCAATCCAACCACTGTGGAATCTGCAACATGCTTTTTATCTATAACATTAATAATTTAATGGCAGCTCATTTAGTAACAATTTAAAGCAGTTGTTTGAATACTTCATCCTCCTGTCTGATGAAATTAAATAATCAAAACTGGATTTAGAGATTTAGCTGTCAGAGGGATCAAATTCCACTCACGAGGTGAACCCGATATGAGCCGCTTAAAGATGCTTTACGCATTTTGTCTCTTCCTTTGCTGCAGGTGTCTCAGCCTGAGCTACTAAACAGCTGATGCCTTCGCTCGACTGAATGGAGGTCTTATTCTAGTCTGGTTCCTCTGGAGCAGCAGACTGGATCCTGCAGGCGCAGACTGCCCTGCCTGAGCCACTCCGGGTCTATAAATCACAGCGCTCAGCGTGTGGGGGCAGGCACAGGGTTAACGGGGCTGTCAGTGATACCCCGCTGACCTCGGCCCGTTTCTTAAAACCATTCTGTCGAGGATATTTTGTGCATTAGCGCGTGTTTGGCTTTAACTTCGAGTGATAAACGTGCATTTTGAGTATGAACGCTGTGAGATACATAAGAGTGTACGTCTGCAATGCTGGACTGGTGACAGGTGGACTCGGGCCACTGCCAGCGCTTCATAGAGCTCAGTGTAAGAGAGAAGTGGCTGGTCTTGGCAGAGGTCGAGCCACGGAGGATGCATGAGGTTTCATACTTCTCTGCAGTCTGCAGCAGACGTAGAGGCTACTAACGACAAGAACAAACCCAATCTCCTGCTCCATCATGGCAAAGGTACTGCAGGGACAGGATGAATGATCACGGGTTGTTTCTCGCTTCATATTTGACACTGGATCTCCTATAACATAAAACCTGATCACTTAATAGGCCCCGCTGTCATAAAGTGAGCGCTGCACACGCTGAGCAAACGTCTGGTCGGGCCTTTGAACTGAAAAGTTGCTTGACTCATGAGAACGAAGCGATGCAATTACTCTTGTGAGTAAATTCTCCAGAATGGACTTGTTGTTAATGTATAACAGGCATTAAAATTAAAAGTTTTAACTGAGCGCTGCACTTATTTAAAAAAGCATCACAACTCTGAGGTTTTAACTACTTAGAGCGTAATTGGCCACAAATTCAGTTCTGCTGAGGAAACGAGCTGATACTGGCTGTCGCACACTGGAGACGGGATTAGTTTTAGTGTGGCAATTAGCAGAATGGTTCTCATGAGAGGAGAGCAGGGCAGTAGTACTGCCACTGCCCAGCAGAGGGGGAGCAACCTTAATGAGGCCTGAACGCGTGTGTGTCAGGGCCTCAGTTTGTTAATCCAGCAATTCATCAGACACATTTCAGCTCAGATGGGAAGAGACAAACCTCCTGCTCGGTGAGAAAACACAGAAGAGAAATGAGGAATATCGTAAAAAGCCAATTATAAAAATGTTTACAACACACAATATTGAAATGTTTATCTGTTAACTGGTAACATATTGAATACCAGGCACAATATTTATATCTGTGAGAATATGAAAATTGTTTTATGTTTGGAAAGCCACGGGCCAACCTAACTGATAGCAGCTGCCGAGTTTTGTCTTTATTTAAACGGAGACGAAATACTCCAATTACATTTTATGGCTTAGCTGCTAAACTCAGCGTGTGAAGTTGTTCAGTCCTGACCAGTAAAACAACACGTTAGTCTCTGCAGCTTGTCTTGTTTCCACAAGTCTGGTTTTTATAATTAACTGAAGGTCTCGCGCTGCACAAACACCTATATGTGCAGCCTGTAGGTGTAAGCATGTGCTGTGGCACTGATGCATTGCAGACCAGAATAACGAAGGTGAATCATGTTAAAGCTGGTTTTCCACGTTATGAAGCGGCGCGTGCTGGGTTTAGTGAGAGACCGTGTAGCCGTTTACAGGCACAGATCTCCAGTCATACAAGTATAAAAACAAACACGGCAAATATTCCTACATAAATATCATTAAAACACAAAACAGAACATCCACGTGTCGCTTTATGAAAGTGTTAAACTTCCTAGAGTACAAACGGCTGTCTATAGTGCAGGGGAACGGGGGGAAAAAAGATCTCCTCCTAAAATAAAACAGATATTTAACTTGGCTCATGGTGAGTTTCAGCGTCTGATGGTAATGATATTATAAAATGACTACTGGACAAACCCCATAAATAACTGTGCTGTGTGGTTTCCAGACAGATAGAAAGCTGGGACATGTTGGTTACTGCAGTGCTGCATCTTGTTGAAGCAGGAACACACACACATGCCTGAAGTGCACGCCGCAATCCCGCCGAAAAGTATAAAATCTACAAACCAGAGAGGCTTTTTTTAATCTCAATATGCCTCTTTCGTATCATTTACATCTTATTTTTTCCTTTCTGGGGAGGAATGGCTGCCTGCTTCGAGAGTGGGAATTTCCTTCTATTATATTCTATTTGGCTAAGCTAAAAATATCTACAGAGCTGAACTTTACAGCAGCGTTTTCTCTAAAAGATCTGCTCATTTGCACTGAGAAAGAGCGCAGAACACAAATTCGCTGGTTTTATCAAAAAATGCCTTCAACTATATGAAGTGGACTACTGAAATAACATTAACTCATTTATGTTTCTTTAAGTTGAAGCAGCATTTAAGGTGTTTCTACTGTTAAATAGAAGGAGACAGCTTTGCAGCATGCACCATAACAGGTTCCTGTCTGTTTTAATAGGAGCTGTCTGCAGGCCAGATAGAGAGATAATAGAGTCCGCTCAGCGAGGGAGGGTAATCTCTGAAGTCAAGTGGTCAGAGCTATTCCCAGCCAGTCTGGGTCACCGCCGCTTCTATCCTCTTTTCTTTTCCTTCCATGTTTTGACACATTAATATTCACCATATGCCCTGTCAGACCTATCACAGGCGCGCTTCATTTTTATGCTTCTGCGGTGTGGGCAAACAGTGCGTACAGCTGCTGCCGTCAGACAGCTCTTTCCCCTGTGCCTTGGCTCACACGAGCGACCAAACAGGCCTGTGTCAGAAACCAGGAATCCACGAGCCGAGCCAACCACTTCAATACGCATCTTCCTACAAAGCGCCGCTCGAAATGGGAGCAACCTACGCTTTATCTCATCTGACATCCTCTTTTTTACTGAGTGGCACCTTGATATGACTGAGGCAGAACAGACAGGTGGGATTATGTGATTGGAAAATCACTCCTTCATGACAGCTAGTCAGCGCTGCCGCGTCTCCATGGCTACATGTTATTTTCCGTGCATTGCAATCCTGAAGAGGTTTTTGAAAGTTGAACACGGACTCGGGACAGCGTCAAAGTTCTTGTACAGATGGAGGAGGAAAAGGGCTTTACTGTTTCCTGTCAGCTGTGGCCTGCCTTCGCCTGCAGTAGCACGGCTCTCTGAGCAAATCACCATTTTGGGTTAAAACCCACCAGAGGAAGGAAACAGCGGCGTGCAGCGTAACACTTCCATACCTTGAGGTACTTGACCAGCTTCTGGATCTGCCAGTATTCGGAGGGCAGGTCTGTGTTGCTCTCCGGACGGCGCTCCGGCTGCTCCTCCTCCTCCTCACTCTCAGATGAACTCTCACTGAAAGCGTCCACTGGCACGGCTCCTGCTGAGGTCTTACTGAACAAACAGTTGCAGATAACAGTGCACGTTTGACCTCAGATAACAATCTACAAAAGGTGTGGGTTAGAGTAACAACTAGACAAACCAGATGGAACACGATATCGTGAAATCGATTTTCCTGCGTTTTAAATGGAAAAGCAGCCGGGTCATCCCACACAAGGAGACCCATTAAGGATTTTGAAATACAAGTGTCAAGTCTGAACTTCCTCAGAAATCCAAGCAGCAGGAAAATACAGATTGGAGTAATGTCATGGGACGACTGGAGTCTTCATCATATACGAAGCTACTGATGCAAACAGAAGCGCAGATGGCTTTTTAAAGTTGCTCAGGCCACTTGGACAAGTGTATCATGAAAATTGGGCACTGTGGACCAATGAAATTTGGTACGCAATCAAACGGGGCCGCTGAGAGACAAATCCCACGTACGTACAACACAGCACAGCCGGGGGAGCGCGCTGTCGGAAGGAGCCGGATGATTTGAAGGAGCGTTTTCCCGGAATCAACATGATAAACACCTAAGAAGACCTTGGAGAAGCTGCCAGGCCTACACGCTGTCCTGGGTCGTGTACAGCCGTGACTGTGATTGAGTGAATGCACCCTGGGATCTTTATTGCCTGTAGGCTAACTGATGAGCAGTAGAGAATGCTATCGGCGATCAGTGGCGTGCATCAGTTTACGACGCTCGCAGTCTGTGTACATTGGCAGATGCAAATATGAGGACAGCTGAGGAGCTGCAGCTGCCAAGAGCTGGAGGGAGAGACCTTCTCGTTGAGCACAGCGGCAAACGTATATTCAGGTTGCGCACGTTTCACCACAGGTAAAACAGCATTGAGCTCTTCTCAGCAGTGCCTAAGTGATGTGTAGGTTTCTCCTTTATAGTTTCTGACAAAGGAGAACTAATTCGGAGACACTTACATTTTGTGGGAGGACAGGCGTCCCGGTATAGACGACACAGAGAACTCGGCTTTCATCTTGCTCTTGGCTCCAGGTCCCGGCTTTTTCTTCTGTACTTCACCAGACTTCTCCTCTCCGGAGCTCTTACTGGGTTTCTTTCCCTCTGCTTTGCTATAATGATGTGAAATAAGAGTCATTATGCCTGCTTCTATTTTGAAAATGGTTATTTTTCTAACATAATCATTATTTAACAATTCGAGACAAGGGTTTCGGCTGACATTTTTTTTGAGATACTTTTATCTTGAGCCAGTTTCTCCTCAAATGGGTATAGTTATCACAAGGTACAGCTGCAACAGCTCAGCCCTTGGTAGATCTATTTATCAATCAAAGACCATATGTGATAGATCTTTGGGGATTTTTTTCTGAGACTTTTTCCCAACACTTCTGCCTGTAATTGGGCAGAAAGGATTTCCACGCAGTGAACGTATTTATTAACTCATATCGCTGTGTAATCAGGGATATTTGCACATGCACTAAAATTTATAAACCATATAACCTCTATATAATCTCTTTATAAAGTGCGACTGCTGGCAGACACGCCGAGCACGTGTGACGCAGTCTTGGCATCGGTGTCATCTAAAGTTCTTCAACATGAGGGATCCCCGCCGTGCACGTTATGCGGTAGCCTGAAGATATTTCAGGGCCCGTCTTACGAGAGGAGTCATCACATACCCACATGAAGTCATGAGACCGAGATTCTTCCACCTCGGACATGGTTCATATTTCTTCTCGCCGCCTGCCTTGTTCGACGTTTGCTGTTGTCTCGCCTTCTCATGCACATTCTTTTCCTGTTGCTCGTAAGACCTCTGGGGTTGGCCTTGTTCCTCCACATCAACCGATTCCACATGCTGGATCTTTTGTGTTGATGGAAGTTCTTGAACTGCAAAATCCTGTCGGTAAGTGGAAAAAGACAAAGGCCGGCGAGTGGGGAAAAAGACCTCTTTCAACCCGCAGCAACGCTCAAGGGGTGAGATACGCGATAAATCTCGTTTGTAAAACCGATCGCGCTCGGCTTGTAAACTACTCTGAACGATGCTCATTAAAACAAAAGAGTGGTGCTGATGTTCAGGGCTTCTTGTGAAGCCATGCGCCATATTTTCCAACCATCTCACATGATGCCTCTGTTGTCATTATTACACTTTAACGTCTGACAAAGTGTTGGCCATTCCACCCTGAGAGGAGGCTTATAAAATCTACAGAACAGCATCAGTGACACATGAAAAACATAAAACTCCCTTTCTTGACAATATGCAGACCTGCATAACAATTCGCTCTTTATTGCCGCACTGGAATAAAATCACCCTTTTCCAAAGCTTTACACAGAAGAGGTCCCCCTCTGTTAATTGGCTGAACAATATCAAAACGTTTATTGTTTCTGTACATTCCTCCACCTAAAAAGGAACCTTGCAGCTTGGCACAGACAGAGTAACGCCTTTGTGTCACTGTTATTCACTTTTTTTGGAAGTTTTGAAGGTCTTTATACCAAACTTTACAACCTATATACGAATGCCAATAAGACACATATGAATGGTTTGCAGGCAGGAGAATTTTTAATCACAGACACCTGCTCTGCAGCAATAGCTCAGACTGTCATTGTTTGTTAGGGGCTCAACGTTTTTAAGGGCAGGGAAAAAGAATTAAGATGTATTTCTATGGCTTGTGTTCACGCACACGCTGGAGCCAAGCATGCCCAATCACTTTTCCAAAGACTTGTTTTTCATAAAACACAAAGTGACCTGCTATTGGAAACATACAAGTCAATTCACCCAACCACAGAGCCACAGTCTGACTTTATTAGGCTAACCAACCTCCTTTAATTCTATTATATGTGAAATGGACAAAGTCCATGTGCTTACACAGAGGAGAGCACTCCAAATTCCTTGACATGCCACAGTAAAAAGTCATATTACAGGTGCCTCCCTGCATCTGAAAACACTGCAGGTCTGGAGACCAGTGCCGGGTTAAGCAGGACTGACGCCTGCAGTTTTTTATGGCAGGTGACATTCAATCATTAGCACTTTTCTTATTTGTCTTTTTTCCAAGCATCTGACGACCAAAACCAAACCCCCACCTATTTGTGTGTGTTTGGGGAAGCCTTGTATCTGATTTCTTGATCCATCCTGATGGAAAATCAGCAGGGCGGCAAATCTGAAGCCATTGGCCATAAAACAACTGTCAGTGGCGAGATTCAAGCAGTCTCTACTGACTGATTATGACAGTGCCGCGGTCTATATTGATTTCAGGATGTGAATAACGAAAACAAATCTACAACCCAGGGAGTTTTTGCTTTTCAGTGAGCGTCTTGTGCATGCAAATACACAGCATGTCCAATTTCCAATCACGCTGTGATGTCAAAACGAATCCACAACACTGAACAGAGGAGGCGAGTCTGCTTCCTCCCTGTGTTGCAGCCCTCGTCTCCTTTGGCTGCCTCTGCTCAATTGATTGAGGCTGTCTAATCTAATAGAACTGTTAAAAAAGACCTGCTTCCTCACATTGGAAACGAGCAGATATGTTTGGAGATTAGGTGTTGTTATCTTTGGCTATCGCCTTCCAAGTTTGGGCTCTCTGCGTTGCAATCAGGGAACTGAGCCACAGCTATGTGAGATTGTGTTTCTGACAGACGCCGCAGCGATTGCTTTCTCAAATTAAAACTGGAATGGATCGTGTCCACAAGACTGACTGCAATTACTTAATATCTCAGACGTAGGATGCATATTGTACCGTTTGATTGCTGTCGTCAGCAATCAATCAAATGAATTTCAAAGCAATCCGTTTTCAAATTGACCCCGTCATATGAAGGTGATTAGCTCAAGTGGAGGCAGAGAGAGAAAATATTCAGCAGAGTGAGACTGAAGTTACAGGACAGCGCGAGGCGCATATCAAAGGAGCTGAAGAATCCAGAGGAGAAAGACCTTGACAATGATTTGTGCCTCCACACACTCGTTCGCGGCACATTTTACTGCGGCTGTCCATCATTTTTAGATGGTTCAGATTCAAGGCATCACTCTTCACACTGCAGCCATAAAACATGAAAGCCTGAATGTCTTTTCTTTACACAGCCTGGCACCACGCGTTGGTTTATTAAAGGCTTCACTAACCCCAGCACAACTTCAGGATATGGACTTCAGATATGGACCAAGCAACTTCAGAATAATGAAAGTGCTATTTTACTGTGAACTGTGTTTAAAGTCTGACGATATTTGAATTGAACAGAACTAAGACTGTGCCCACGACACTTTGTATTTCCGTGAACAGGTGTCGGGGCAAAATAATTCGTTTTGCGTGTTGTACTGTGGGATTATTGCAAAAAGCAACACAGACATCTTTTAATGTCTTTTGGGGTTTTTTTTAACTCTATGATGCAGAAATCTAAGACTCACAGATGTTGTCAGACGCAGCAGAGCTTTAAGCTAAATGCTAATGTGCGGTAGTTACACAGGTTTACCGTGTTTATTGTCTTAGTTTGGGATAACAGCAAAGATTGGCTAATTAACACAGGAGCAGCTGTGGCTGATTGACCTGTGAATACGAAGTTATTAGAATTCATCCTTTTATTAATATCAGTGAAGCTTTGATGGCAATCCAACCTGAAGTTGTTAAGATATTGAACAGGTGGACTAACCAATCAATATTACATAGAGCCGTGCCGAGCCCGGTGCCGCACAATTTAATAAGCATTTAGTATAAATACATTGACCTCGTTTGTCTCAAAGGAACTTTAAACACAGAGTTGTTCTGTTCGAACTGGCCCCACAAAGGTCAAATAGTTCTGAAGCATCATTATGATGAATTCATGTCTGTGTCGATCTCAACAACATCTGTAACTTCTATTACCCAGACAGTTTGTTTTCAGTCTGTCTTCGAAGGTTTGCACTGCAGGTAAACAATGTTGTCCTGAATCATATTTACATTTCTGCTGCAGACGACAGCCTAACAAACAAAAAGCCCAAATGTGTATCTTTCAAGAAGAATACACTTATTGTCTTTCCCCGCGGGCAGTGAGCAGTAAGTGGCCTTTAAAGGCTTTGATGAGCCTGTGATGATGTCACATTTTCCAACAAACAGCGGCCTGAGTGAGAGAAGGAAGATCATATTTTTAAATGATTAACAGATTTTTTGGGTGCAGCTGGAATCGATTATTGAGGCGATTTGTTATGTCGTCAAATTACTAAAGCAGGAAATAGCACTACTGAATAAATCACACATATTTCAATGTCTGGAAATGAGCGTGTGTGTGTGTGTGTGTGTGTGTGTGTGTGTGTGTGTGTGTGTGGAGGGGGCGGAGGGTGGGTGGGATGGGGATGTGCTGTTCTGATGTTGGAACACGGAGGAGGTCGCTTCAGAAATTTTTCAACACAGTGACAACCAGACACTAGCTCACTAGCGCGGAGCAGCGCAGACACTGATTACACAATCCAAACTCTGTTTACAAATGAGTCACACAGCATCGGGGATCAAATCAGTGGTGTGGAGAGAAGGACCTTGTTCGTGGGACAAAGAGGCATTTCAAACGCCCACACGTCTTCGCTGTGAGAGCTAAGAATTCAAGGCCACAGAGAGGAGGTCTTAATGTGTTGATGATAATTGCATCTGCCTGTGTCCCACTGTACCTGCGTGTTTATGTTCTCAGCAAAATGTGGAGATCTGTTCTTCAGAAGTGTTACCAGGTCTTTGTACACGTCGCTTGTTCGCTCGTAGCCGCTCTCCTGCCCCGCCTGTTTTATGCGCTGTGAAAACAAAGTGAAAAACAGCTTCATTAATTCTAAAAACCACAATTATAATGTGACCCACATGTCGGCTGGAACAGCTGAGGTTAGAGAGCTCCGAGTATCTCCAGGCAGCCTCAAAGAGGAAGTGTAAAACCATGTAAACCACTAAATTAGCTTTAAGACACTAGCGCTCTTTGAGGTTTCATTTGCATCGGTGTCGCCCTTTTGGTTTCAGGTTGTAGCCGTTTCACCTTGGACGAACCATTTCCAGGTGAAGAAACAGAAACCGAGGGCTCGTCAGCAAAGTGAGTGAAAGAGTGAAAGGTGCTGCAGCACGCACAAACCCTCCCTGAGAAATGATTGCAAACACACTCAGAGAGACTCCTGGCATTTGGCAAGTAACTGGAGGATGTCTATACAACATTACACCGAAGGATCAATCTTTGGGGGACATTTAAAATGTGATTTATTTATAAACTTTACTAAAAACTTTAATTGGTTACCTGAATATAATTAAAACACAGGCCTGTTTTACTCATGAGCATGTTAATATACTTTTAATGGCATCAGAAAGCATCAATAACTTGGATTTAGTATTGTATTAATATTGAATCTGCACCTTTTTTAGCTATATATTATGAAGATCAGCTCTTACTGGCTGCACACGCTCATGTTGGACACCACTGTTCTCTGCACCTTAATACTGGGCGTGGTTATCTTGTAGGCCGCTGTGCTTTGTGGAAACACTCCGTCCAGCTGGACGGCAGCACAGAGGGATTTAAAAATGTCAGAAATGATTATTCAAGATGAACTTAAGTCAGTTTTAAATGATCTGGAAAATAGCACTCTTGCTCAATGCCTTTGCTGCTAAATGCATTGTTTTTAACTTTATTTTGATTTGTTTGGTTTGGAAACTCATAACTGTTGTTATGCACTTAGCTGCAAATGGTCTGCATTCTTTTGAAGCACATGACAGTTGTCCTGCTGTGTTTACGCTGTTTGATTTATTGCTCCGACCATGTTTTCGTACCCTCTTGGCCAGGGCTCTGCTGAAAAAGATTTAAATCTTGACAAAACTCTGTTGTGGTTAAACAAAGGAAAAACCTGTCGATCAAATAAAACGACTGCTGCTTCAAATCCTGTGTCGGAGTTTTGTTTACATTCGGATCACAGGTTATAGTTTTAATACGTGTTTTGAAACTTTTCATGGCTGGAGAGATTAGCATGGGATTAACATAGTGCAGGAGCATTGTTCTGCTCAGGAGGTGCTGAATATTATGCTGGTTGTCTGACTCTGCAGTTGTGTGGCTGTTTCACTACTTGTTGGAATATTTGACATATCTAATAGACACCGGAGTCAGTTGATGGTAACTGGGAAAGCTCGGCTGAAGTGAGAACTGTGTGTTGTGTTGTTGGCATAAGATTGTTGTTGGGAGGGAGGATACACACAGTAACTATACTTGGTCGTGTCTTCCTCTTACATTCAAGACTTAGGATGGAAGAAAAGTACAAAAGTAACTCAGAATAAATCTTTTTAAAATCACTGAGGCTCTACATACCGATGAATTGATCTATTATACAATTATTTGGCAGGTGGTTACCTCCCTGAACATTTTCTCACATAGAAACAGAAAACAATATTATGTTTACTGCTGCAGCTGATGTAGTCCGCAGTGCTTCATCTTCCTAGCCTTACCCCATTGAGGAAAACCCCAGCGGCGCTGCAGGTGATGTAGAGGGTCTCAGTGTCACAAGGCTCGATCACGAGGTAACAAATCTCGCTCTGCACCTGTCTCCACGGAGGGGCGTGACAGCCGTTTGAAAACTCATAATCTAAAACCAAGAGCAAGAAAAAAAAAGTTGGCAGTGCGTGGTGAACTTTAAACCAAGCTGTGCACTCTGATATCAAATCACAACAACTTTGTCTCCAAAGGAGGGGGGAAACAGGGAAAATGCAGTGGAGCAAAAAGAGAAATCATCACAAATAGCTGAGCTGCTAAAGAGGATGACATAGCACTCCAAGGAGCACAAGCCTGAGACATGAGACGTGGTTTCATTTGTAATATACAGCAAATTATCCAAAAACCAGAGCCACGTGGTGACATTAGTTTAGTTTAAGGCTGGTTGGGACGGTGTTTTCACAGGGAAAAGGCAGCATAGACCACCTTTTGTGTGCACATGGCACTGAATACTTTGTTAGGGCATGATGGATGCACTGCAGTGAAGCAAAAAACATGTACTGACTAACGACTCAGTAAACTGGAATCTGACAGATATAATGACTTCCATGTCTTTTGTGGCAGGCCGAACACAGACTTTTTATATTTGGGAATATCCAGCATTAGTGTTAATAGCAATTGCTTTCCTCGCAACCCAGTGAAATGTGGAGATAATTTGAACCTGATGTGTATCGAACCGACTTCAACGCCCTCTTTTCTCCTTCACTGCAGGACCGCTTCAACAGCTCCACTTCAGTCTTCACTGCACCGGGGTCGAGCCAGACTTGTCTGTGATGAACGTGTAGGAAAACAAAACAAGACAAAACAAACATCTGATTCATCTCCTGGTTCCTTCTCTAAAGCTGCTGCCTCATCCAATCAAAAACAACCACATGTCACAGTACAACTGGTAATGTCTGAGTGAAAGCAGATAGCCGCGGCTGGATAGATAATCAGATTGAACACTGAGGGAAGAAACACCTACTCAGATATCTCTTTGAGGCACTTGTTGAGGAGCTGCTTATCCATATTTTGGAGCAAGAGGAGCAGCTTGACCTTGACCTCAGAGTCCTTGCCTTGATCTTCCTCTTTCACTTTGTCTACCAGACTCAGTACATCTGTTTGGGCGCCTTCATTCTCCAGGATGTCGGCGAAGCTGGGACCAAGAATCTTCACCACAGGGTCTCTATTTTCTGAAAAATAGAAGAGGTTAGCTTTAGTGAATCTTCGGATTCAGAGGCTGATCTCAGTGTTTCCAAACATGTTGATGTGAGCTGGGTTCATTGTGCCTCACGCCGCATGTACTGCATTTTTCCCACGCACACTTCTTTTTACAAACTAAACCAACATCCCGTCTCTGCAAAAGGTCCAAAAGCAATGAAAATAGATTTTAACCATATTCATCATGTATTCTTCTGCCACACAAATACATACAAGCTTATCTCATTTTGGCAGTGCCCCTAAAGTAAATACATACAGTATCTGTGAAGAATTACCAATGGCAGCATAATTGGATGGTTGTAGACAGTAACTAGGAGGACAAACAAATTAAGTCTGTGGGTTATGGAGGTATGCTGGTGGCTGGACTACTTGGGATGCAAATTAGATTCAAATCTCATCCTGTGGTCATCATGCTTACCTTCTAGACATGCTCGAACCTCCTCCAGCTTCTTATCATCTGCCAGATGAACGAGTTTAGAGAGTTGGCTGAAGCTGCGCACACAAACCGTAGGAGGGGAGAGCTGCAACAATGGTTGCCCTTCACTGTCTTTCTCATGGGACTGAACATCTAAGTCACTGAGCAGAAAAGAAAACAAAATAAGGATAATAACTCGGTTTGATCATTATTATGACTTGTATTCGATTATAAAGGCCGATAAACTAAAGGAAGAGCAGAGTCTGTATTTTTGTTTTTGTACTCCTGCGCTTCCCAGCTACGAGATACAAAGCTAACCACACAGTGAAAGTAGACCAGAACTTCTGATGAAATAAAATGGAATGTACTCTGTCTAACTGAAGCTGAAAAACAAATTAATTATAGCCTACTGCTTTGACTATAGCCAAGGTAAAATACATTTGGACACCATGGTGACAGCATATCCTGCACAGACACGTAATACTGAAAGCACTGGCCAGCCAGCTGCCTGCCTCATGATTAGGCCAACCTGATGTCATAGTCTGTTTTGAAATCAGATGCCACTAAAGTGGTACTCCACCGGAGCGGCTCCTCAAACACATGCTCTGCCTCCTGTGGGTGTTGGGAGCTGAACTGCTCCACAAAGCGCAGGATCTCTTTCAACAAGGACTCATTCATTGGCGTGAACTCCAGTTTGCCAGTACTGGAGCTGGCCGTAGTCCACTGGACTGCCCTGGTCAGTGATGCCCCCATAGCACAGTCTGGGATAGTCTGAAACTAAGAATGATTAAGAAAACAGTATCTTAAACACTGTGTGGGTTATAAAGTACAACGTGATGTTTTACATTTTCAAAACCCTGTACACAAATCCAAACATTACACACAAATGCAGAATGCCTCATATCAAAATTTAATTTGGCCTAAAAATACAATAAACAGGTCTTAAAATCAAGTTTTTGCATCAAATCAGCAAACATTTGTGAACTTCTGGATAACTCATGTCCAAACTGAACTAAGTCTAAAGTCCTCCTGGCTTTGTGGCTCATAGCTACATTTCAATATCATGCATAGTTTTGCAGACATCATGTGTGGTTTCGCTCTTCCATTGACAGAAATCGTTTGATTGACATATTTTGGTGGTGACTGACAGAAAATAACAATACAGTTACACACCTTCTCAGCTGTGAGGAGTTCCCTGTTTTTCTGTATCTTGTCAAAAATAAACTGAATATCTCTGTGTTTGGGACTGTTGATCTGACAAAAGAAACAATCTCAACACTGTGGCTTTGGTTTTGTACAGTTAAAATGATTAATTGGGAAAATAACGATAGTAGTAGACAGTAGAAATAACTGCTAGTTATATTTTAATAAAACGTGAAATTTGTATTTAATCTATTAAAAGCTTACTCCAGACCTTTAAAAAATGGCCATGCTGACATGACAACTTGATAACTCTGTTAACACTGTTAAGGTCATGAGAAGTTTGGGATCTTCGAAATGGCTCAAAGGGCCATGGAAAGGTCTAGAAACCATAAAACATATTGCCCTTAATCATCAGGCCTTAATCCTGCTGTCATATCACTGAAAACAAATTCTTATAGAACGAGAATGTGTTTTAAAAGTGTGAGTAACTTCTGTCAGACAGCAGACTAAACTGGATAACACTGGACATCTGATTTCTCAAGTAAATCCAGCACACCTGTGTGCTGAGAGGTGGAGATATAGTACTTACGATTTACAGTAGCCTCTTTACCTCTGTTTAACCTGTTCCTGTTATATAATACGCCAAATGCATTTGCTGTGTTATTTGTCACGTTTTCTTTCCGTATTTTAGACATTTAGGCACGTTTTAGGCACAACACCGACTAGCGTTAACTAGCTAACCTGTCATTTTAACGCCGTAGTTTACGCTTTAGCCGGCTAGCAATGTCGTTAGCTAACCGTAGCCGAACTACAAACATTTTACTTTTTCTAGCAAATAAAACATTTCTAAATGATTTGTTACGTTTATCTGTGAATTTAAGAGCAAACTCACCGTGTTGTATACGTTTCTCCTCTAATTCAAAACTTTTACCGACAGTTTGCTGTCGCCGGTGTCCATGGAAACCACACGCCAGTTATATCCGCCCCCTTCGGTTGCTAGGATACAGCCAAATACAACGGGACGCCAATTGGGTCAAAAAGCACCAAATTCAAACGTGCAGGGTGCAAAATGACAGCGGTGATTACTCAAAACTGGAAAGCGATCCGTGAGTCACAGAGAGGCTTAACTTCTTGATGTTTGTGTAATTTAAATTCGATCATTATTTAATAGATTTTATTGTATATGTCAAGATGACATACTCTCAGGGCTTAGATTAAATTAGATTAAAAAGTATATTTAAAGAGCAAACTCCCAAAGATATATTCAACTATGAGGATACTCCTTTTTCCCATCTTGTATACATATGTGCATATACATGTGCACTAACAGCAGCTGCAATCTACCTGTGTGAAGTCTAACTTTGGATGCGCAAGCATTGAGACTTGCATGGTCAGAGGCTCTAAAATGTCAAGTCAAATGTTGTCATAATAATAAAATCCATGTATGCCTTCCTTTTAGAGTGTCCACATGACCGCATATTTGAGAGCCTATTTCCTCTCTCACTACTGGTTTGGCACTGTCATGCAGACAAACATTGGCTTATGAAAACAGCCTATTTGGGTGGATACTCTCTGTTTAGACGCAGCAAGTTCACTCAGTTCAAAGTTAATAAGCCAATCAACACGGATGGCCTCGCTATTCTCAAGTGAGAAAGCAAAACCTGGGTTGTCTCTTTCTCTTGGCACTTTATAGTTTTGAAGTACAGCCACTCTCCATATTGGCGTGCTGCATTATGACAGTGATCTGCCAGTACAACAAAGGCAGTGCTCAGGAAAATGCTACTCTGGGCTGTTTTCCACTGCACACGCTCACTCAAAAGTGATAGGAGACAGAAGGAGATATCTCCAGGTCCCACAGGATGGCAGGCAGCTTGTAGAGCCCAGGTATGCTCCCACACACACGATTCATAAATGCAGACGTTTTCATTCAATGTGATCAAACTCTGTTTCCCTTGAAGAACAAATTTGTCTCCTTTTTGTTTGGCAGCTGCTCAACCATGATGTCCAGAGGCTGACAGACAGACAGACGGGGGTATCTCATGGTGAATGAAACCGCTGGTTTCCTCTGGTGCATGCCTTGTTAGACAAACTATCTGCCAGGAACGCCTATGGCACAGAGACCTCTCCTTTTCTGCCTGGCATGCATGGCGGCACAGCAGGTGGAACTACTTTGTCTCCTCCAACGCTAGGGTAAGTTGGCCTGAGCCTGCATGTAAATCAATCACCCGGGATCCTCAGGGTGGGGGGAAAGAGAAGTAGTAGTAGCTCATCTCGAGTATCAAGAGAGATCATTCTGGATGTTGTTGTTGTTAGAGGAGAGGATTTATGAGTTTGCCTCCCCCTCCAGGTATTTTATTTGGAACAAGGGGAAAGCTGTCTAAATTAAGAAGCATTGAGAATCTGCAAAGGGGCGCTGGAGCCGGGGGACTGAAGGCAGCGGAGCTCAGACACACCAGTGAGCGAACTCAGACAGAGCTGACGTAAAGTATGTGCATCTGTGAGTCTGAGTTTGCCTGACTGCGGGAAAAAACAAAGTGGGGAAAGATGGAAGACCGAGAGAACCAAAAAGGAAGAAAAGCAGGATAAACGAGGGTCTTAATACGTCTAACCCAGGGTCTCATTAGCGAGCCTAATTGCCGTTCGTTAAAGGGGATTAAATGAAATGCTCTCCCCAGTCTGGGTCTTTTACAAAGTAAAACAAATAATCTCGGAGCTCAGAAGCACCTGCTCGCTCTTAGATGTTCTTTGACTAAAAACTTAATACAGCATAATAAACACAACTGCTCTCCATGCTATTTCTCCAATGCTTGAGTTCAGTCACTGATTGAGCCGCATGGAAACACAGAAAGGTACCGCGGGCCCCGGCCTCTTTACGCACGGACATCATGATTGCATCCGTTCATAGTGTGTCCAACCTCCACAACACTCCATTAACACTCAGATTAAAACATACACAAAGGCAGCGCGTGCTTGACAAGAGTGATGATGAGGATGTGTGTGGACCTCTGTTCCTGTTCCTGGTTTTGAGAGGGAACTTTAGAGCGTATCTCCTGTGTGTTTTTCCACTTTCGCGTTCAGCTCCGATGTTTTTACAGGCCCGGTGTCAAATCCAGTGCAGCACGGTTAAAACGGGAAAGGAAACGGGTGACACTGGACGTTGTAATGAGCACCTGTGAGATGTGTCGCACAAAGCCATGTGAGGGCTCTGAAATAGAAAATAGTAAAAAGGGACACTAACAAGAGGCCGTGACCACATCCCCTGGTTGTAAAAAGCTCCAGAAACCCTGTCTGTCATTTCCCATAATCCTCTTGTGTTTTTAGGCACAGAGAATAAGGGCCGTGCATCTTTAAATTGGATCCAGCACGGGTGACTTGTGATGGACAAGAAGCCCGAAGACCTGTCGTATAACTTTTGTCCAGAGAAGTTTATGGCACACATGTTGCTCCGTCGTGTCCTGCTAACAAGGTTATCTTTTCCTTTTATTAATCTGACAGACAAGGATGAGATCACTCGGTTGTAATAAGTAATTGCCTGGACTGTTTAAACAGGCACTCGTACAGGAGGCCGTTGGAAAAATGCATTAGGTCCTGCTCGAAACTCAGAAGAGCGATAACGGAAGCAGAGACAGCAGCGCCAAAGAAAACATAATTATTCCTTAATGCACACACAGCCTGAGGAATATCAACACTTTAAGTGATCACTGTGTCGTGTCACCTCCTAAAATAAGAACAGTGTCACATTTGGTGTAACAACCGGCAGAAAAAGGAAATGTCTGCCGATAAAACGTACTATACTTTGTTCGCTCCATGAAAATTAATCAAAATCTGTTCTAAATGAATCTCATAACCTGATACTGTTGAGAATATTTTTTTCGCAACAATATCATTGCTCGAGCTTCTCATGGACATAAACCTGCAATTGTGGTTTCCAAATACTGTGTACAGTATGTATTTCAAGTGGTGATCGCTTAGTGCCAGTGCTTTCTTTGGAGTGGACGGACGCTTGTCAAATATAGAAGTAACACAAGATTTATGGCCCTGGGGCTTCTGGGGAAAACCAATGACAAAGTCTACATCTATATGACTTAAAACACATTTTGTTTATTTTGGTTGCAATTCTGCAAGGCGACGCTTGGCTCCTCTTGCAAAATCACTGAGCCACTTTACAAGAGCTTTTATGTGTTTCCAGAAAAGCTGAATGAGCACATGCAACCACAAAACATATCTTAGGGAAAATCATATCACCATAAACTTGAATATTCCCAGACCCTCTGACCGACTGATACAGTGTTTTTCTTTGAATCTGCAGGTTGTCATTTAATGTAAAAATAGAAAAACAAACACGGAGCCATGTTAACATCATCGGATGTCAGGAGATTTAACACGGGGGGAGATGCCCATACTGTACAGATCACATGCCTGCTTTATACCATTACTGCCATAAGAGACTCATGTTATGTATTTAAACCTCAGTCACCTAATTACACACTAGGCATCATGTTTTACAGGCTGGTTAGCTCAGCTGCTTAGTGCAGCGCTAACACTTCCATGGCTGTAGATCAATTAAATATCACATTCATTCATCTAAGATGGCACTTGTCAGTCACACAGTGGGACGTCCTTTGTTCAGTCATCTTAAGACAAAGGCAATCTTAAATTAAGAAAACACTGGGAATGACACTGAAAATGGCTCCTAAACAGGAAGCAATTAGGTTAAAAGTTAAATAAATATATATATAAAATAGTATTGGTATAATTAGGTATTGCAAAGCCATCTTAAAATAAAATGCAAAATTACACTATTTAAAGTTATGAAATGTAACATTTCTGCATTAAAGCAACTGAAAAAGGACTCAACCTGTGCATATGTTTAATGTTTACATTGTCCAAAAGCGTAAAACTTAATGCAGATCTCTGGGACCAGACGATTCAGTCAGACATCAGTGGACATGCAGTGAAACTGGGCCTTCTGGTCTCTTCGGGGCCTGCTCTGGGTACAAAAACAGTAAAGTTCCTGGTTGATGTTCTGGTCCTTTGTTGCGTGTCATTCCTCCTCATTTCCTGCCACCGTTGTCAAAATAAAAGACTCAAACAATTAGTTAAAAAAGCAAACGGAGACTCTGTCTTTTGTCTGGTTCATGTGAGGATATGCTGGCCCCACCTTGACCTGTTTACCAGATAAAGGCCTCTTCGTACCCTTGAGCTGGCAAAATCCGTTCAGCTCGACTTGTTGCGTTGCCTCCGCTCGCCTCCTCCTTCTGCTCGCCCGGAGATAGCAGCTGGTTCTACTCTTTCAAGACGCTCAGCACGCTTAAATAAAAACACAGATCTTCCCTCTTGTTTCTTTCCTCCTCCCTTCACCTCCTTGCTCCTCTGTCTCCCTCGCTTCATCTCTCACAGTGTAATTATTATTTTGAAAGTGCTGCCTGAGAGGCCGTCCACTCTTGGCACTGCCTCGCTCACTAATGCTCGGCGAGCTCTAATGCAATTTGACTTTTGTGCTCTAACCTCTCCAGGAAGACATCAGGGGCCCTTTGTTCCTCCTCTCCCCTGTCTCAGGGTGAAGGGAGAGCCGACGTAGCAGCTGAGAACAGGAGAGGAGTGAGTGCTGGGCCTGTTTTTTGGACAGGGAGCGAGGAAGAACACGTGGATGAAAAGATGAAGATAGATGTCGAGTGGACGATGGAAATGGAAAAAAGTGGGGAAGAGAAAAGAGGGTGAGAGGAGACGAAGAGGGCGACTTGTTAAGAGGTGAATGAGAGAGGAGGCCGGTCCCCTGTCCTCCTGTCATTAGAGAGGAGGTGCTGCTTGAGGCCTTTATGTTGGTGCAGCTCCAGCGTTGGCGCCGTCGGGCCAATCAGAAAAAGAAAGAGAGGAATATTGCTCTGTGGAAATAATGAGACATCCTCGTGAAAGGCATGAGAAGAAAAAGAGATTTCCCCGTGAACAGACAAATGTAATTTAGAGAGGACTTTGCCTGAAGGCAACTCTGTTGTTCATCACATCATTTATTCTAAGCAGAGAACAGTACACCTCTGTCTTTGCTCTTAGTTATCCCTTTGTTATTCTTAAACAATCCAATTGAAGAAAGATTAAACTGTAACTCTCATTTCTTCCCCTTTTTGTATTAGTAATTGCATTAGCAGGAGTGGTACAATAATAGTGTTAGCTGTATTTATTTACACTGCAATGGCATCATGTTTTGCTCTGTTATAAGGACATAATGTAAAACAGTGGTTCCCAGATTTAATGTAGTCTAGTCAAAGAGTCATGCTTCAGCGGATTATATTTCAGTGTCCTGAAAAGATCAAATCAGATGAGAAAAGAAAGAAAAGAGATTTTAAAAATATTTGGGGGATTATCTTTATTCACTTTCCTGTCCAGAGTTGGATTAGATGGCGAGTAAAGCTCTCATGTATGTACATTAATTGTGGGGCTAGAGCCAAGGGGTGATTAGCTTAGCTTAGCATGAACATTGGATGCAGCTAAAGGGAAACGGGAGGCCTGGCTTTGTCCAAAAGCTATTAAAAAAACATCTTCTAAAACTTTACATGTGGAATCTTTTTATGTTTAATCTGCACATAAATTAAAATGTAAAAGTGACACATTATAGTTTTTACAAGCGGGTATCAGGGATGGTATCATGGTTCGTTGCACAGAGCCATCTGGGATGTCTCATTGGAAAGTGTTGAAAAAGAGTGAAAACCAAAAACATCTTTACTGTGATGAGAACCCTTCAGTGCTGCTCTTCTATCAGCATAACGATCCCCGGCTACGCTAACCTCCTTTAGAACCACCTGCACCAGGCTGCTGTTTCCCAAGGCCTAGTTGCAGCATGTGATCCTTGGTCAAACTATAACATGCCAGCTGTTTGTGCACAGACTGAATACACTGTATTTTACTTCAGAGGTAGAGGTGCTGGTAGGCAGATTTTGGACCACATCCTGGAAACAGACCTCCAGGAAAGGCGCCTCCACAGTTGACAGGAAATCAGGTGATCTCAGCAGCAGAATCTGATCTTCCTGGCATTTTACTGTCCAAAAACACAACTTTATAACTTTATTAAGCGATTTGGATAAACCTGGAGTTTATACTTTGTGTTTGTCCCCTCTGATAATGTCCCAATTCAACTCTCTGTGATTTTAAGGGTCTAACTGTTGCAGCCTTTAGCTTGTTAGCTTGCTAGCTGTTTTCTATATCTCGAGGCACCGGGATGCGGTCCTGCTTACAGGACATTTGGATCATCAATCTGGCCTCTGTCAGTCTCTGTGGCCATGTTTGGTCCCAGCAGAGTAAGCTAGTAGCACTGCTAGCTGCACGGCTAACTAAGCTAACCAGTTAAGTTATAAAGTTGTGCTTTTGTAACGATTCCCAGCCCCTAGAAACACCCAATTTGATTGTCTTCAGCTTCTCAAACCTAATTCTTTCCCCATTTGTGATCCAATAACCAGGAAGTACATCCCATTGAATGTTATATCTGACGTTACCATTGAGGCGTCTGTCGCAGGCTCTTGCAGAGGTCTGCAGCTAGGTCCTATAGAAATGTGGAGCTAACTGTTGTGCAGGGTTGTGCAGAATATTTTCAATAATCATGACTCAATATCACGGTAATCCAATCCACAGGTTTTTGACTGTTGTAGAAAATAACAAAAGGAGACAAAAGTGAAAAGTAAACAGTCTGCTTTTGCGACGTGTATATGTGGTGTATTAGTAACAGGTGGAGGAAAGTTTGTGTCAGGTGTGTCTGTTTAAGTTTGGAAACCGTGATTAAAGCTGTTGGACGCTGAGTCGAATTCAGTAACATGCCTGACCGTCACTTGGCCGTTTCCTCATGAGCTCAGCGTATGCAGGGTCATACATGGCTGATCGCTATCAATAATCTCTGGTTGTTTTACGGAGCGATAACACAGATGCTGACTGCAGATTTAAAATATCGTGTTTGTTTTATTTCTGCGGAGCGTGGACGTGTTACTGCGCAGGAAGAACGTTTTACACGGAAACATTATAAAATAATTACTGGCAAACGGTAAAACACGTTCGACTCTATAAACAGCCAAGCTGCTTAATCAGAGTCAAATATAGACCGAAGCAAATCTGCTGCGAGACGTTTGTTTCATTTGAGTTCATGCCAAAGAGCTGGAGATTGCAAGATAACAATATTCTGTTCATTCAATCATTTATATCTTTTACTCAAGCCACTGCTGGAGTCTATGTAATAGTAATAAAGAACATACACTAAAAGTCACATAGTCTACAAGCTACGTGAGCACTATTTATACATTACAACATATTTTCAGGACCATTAAAAGCCTTGTATAACTTGACATTTTGGCTGACACATCCTGTTTCAGGCCTTCAGGAACAGGCTGGGGGAGTCATTGCAGAAGAGGGGAGCTATTTAATGCAACAGGCATAGCTTGAGCATCAGGTAATCTATCACTTACCTATTGTTTCCAAACAGTAGCCCTTTGAGTGCTCAAAGAAAAGGATAGCTGCACTGAGGGAATATCCTACTAGCCACTTTGAAGCTTGAGAATTTTGGAAATACAAGTTTTCCCGAGCCAAGGAATGGCAGTCAAAGTCTGCGCAGCTCCAACGGTAACACTGTAGTCTAATCACAAAGCTCTGAGGACTAATCAGTGCGTCTGTGGCCTGCGTGTGAGCCCCGCTGCACAGACTGGAAGGAAGGACGGGGTTGGTGTTTTGTTCGGGCCTCGCGGCGGGAACCGCTCTGGAGACACTGCATAGTGGTCAGAGCACCAGCCAGCCAGACTTTAGACTGTGGGCATTTCCTCCTTTCAGGTGGCTTCAGTTAAAGGGGTGCTCCATTCTCTCAGCCTCTGGCTAGCTGTACACCCGCCCCTGTGGAGCATCACTCATTAGGGCCTGTTGCCTGCAGCCAAAACCTCAACTGCACCCCAGGCCATTGCAGCACCACTCCCCACCATCAACACCTGCTAACACATGACACACAGACTCCACTGGACTGTTGGGAAGAACCAACTTCTGCTCCACGCCTCTGGATTTTGACTAACAAGGCCCTCAGCATCTCTTTTCTTTCCCCGACACGTTGCTTGTCAGATACTTCTTTCTGCTGCCATTTATTTAGTTTGACCTCATGCTGCGTTTCCTCAAACACGCCTCAGAGTTCCGAAAGTCATCACACTTAAGTGTAAAACTAACTGTTATTAGTTGGCAAAGGCGAAACGCTTTATGGTTTGTTTGTCTTAGGGCCCTGTCACATGGTTTCTTTCATGTGAGTCACGGCCGCTTTGACAGTTTAACGTGTTGTGCGGAGCAGACCTTTGAGCAGATCTGTCCTCCGTTCACCAGGTCTAGCCTGAGCAGGGCCTGGTAGCCCAGACTCCTGTCTGCTCAACACATAATATACTGGCATCCTCACAGGACCTATGGCTCTTTATTGGAAATTACGTCACCTCGTAAAGGGACATGACCCATTACAGAATCATGCTGCTTCTTGTTATTCTTCCTTTGCTAAAAGGAGAGTCCCTCGCCCCGCTCTCATTTGGTTCCTTTTAATTATTTCCGCCTTGATTTTGTTTGTTTTTTATCCTTGCCTCAGATCATATGAGTTCCCATCATACCTCCCAGGTGGGCAAGCAGGTCATCAAGGCCAGGCGAGTTCTTGATTAGAAACACAAACAGCACATAGTGAGTGTGTATGCAGCCCTGTGCTCTTCCTCATACCTAGCCGTCCAAAAAAAGGGATGACAACATGTCAAAACATGGTGTGTGGAGTGTGTAGGTTCAGGTTCGGGCTCTGGGAACAAGCTGAGCAACACATCTGTGATTGTTATGATCTGTCAGACTCATCCAGTGTTGATACAGAGATGTCAAGAGCTTCTAACATGTCACCATGTTTCTCAGAACATGGCAATAACAACGTGACATCTACATGTCTGTTACAAGGTCTTTTCCATGCAGTATGAAAGATTTACATTCACATTATCAACCGGCTTCTTACTCTCATGATCACAGCTTGTTGAACGTACCTCTGTTTTCTTATATACGGAGATTCATAATGTGATGATGTGCAGCCTTGTAGAATTACAGCGTATGGAAAGAAAGTCTTCAGATACCAATGGGGAATCCAACATTTTCCACCGATTAGCTCACACATGTTCTCTAAACCATCAAGAAAACATATGTATTTCATGTTATATTTGGCAGTGAAGACTATTGTGCTATAAACCATAAAGGCTGCACACCTGCACAAAGGATCACATATAAGATATAGAATAAATCACTAACAATAATACATTTATATCGCGGGCAGCTATTAGGACAGGACAAGGTCACGCTGCTATGATCTTATGTATGTAACTTGCTATAGAACATGGATCTACCAACACCTAGTTTTGACGTTCTGCTACAACACAGCTGCACAAACTCTGCTTTTGAAGAAACAAGAGCCCAGCCACAGCAGAGAGTTGCAAAGCAAAGTTAATTTGCACATTCTTGCAAGACAGTCGATGCCAGTAGCATAGTAATGACTCACAAGGCTGGTGTGTGAACTTCTGTAGCAGGTGAGATAACAGCTAACATGCTAGCAAGACAGCAGCCTGCTAGCACCTGGAACTCACAAAAATACAAAAGCTCAAGCTAGCTAGCTTGCTTGCGTCTGGCAAGCAATAATTTCACAAGGTTTATTGGAAAATGTGGATAAAACTACTCCAGCACCTACTCCAACAATGATTATTGAACTTAAGCTTTGAATAATTCATGATAGCTTTTACCAGTGCAGTGTATCGGACCTTGCTCCCTGAAAAGTTGGTGCTGTCATGCAGGATTTGCTTTTACCCTGATGAGGACATTTGAAATAAACTGATTTCACTGTAAAATGTTGCTGTTGTATGTGTTGGTGCGACAGAGCATCACCATGAAACTGACAGTGGTGTGGTCATCACAGGTAGGGCTGTACTTTAACCAATACTCAGGTCACTCTTGATCTTCCTGGTGTCCTTTTCAGTTTCAGAGGGCTGTCGGCTCATCTGAGGCCCTACACGGAGCAATGAGCTTCTCAGGTGTCTTGAAGGTCCAGGGCTCGGTCCCTGTGGTGTAGCTCCTGCCACATGGAGGTAACTCTAGCGCACTCACTATTAATGACCAGTGACCAGGGCCTCCTTGTAATCCACTTACCGTCATTACGCAGGGTCAGCATGGCTACTGCTGCCGGGCTCTCATACCCCAGCTGGACGCACTGCTGCATTCCTTTGGAGTGGTGTATGGATTGGACGATGGAGGAACACTGTTTTGCTACTTACATTTGCATGTATTGGGTTTTACAAAGTTGCACAAAGTTATTTTAAATGACCGCCCTGCTGGAAACCTATCAGGGCAACACAGACTATTAAAGGAACGCTTCATTGCAATGAAAACAGACACGTTTGGAAAGCAAGCAATATTTTTTTGCCTCTCTCGGTCGCCCTAATTTGGGGGAAATCATGGCCATGTTGAGACAAATTTGTATAACACACAAAGAAGGTCCTGACCTCCAGAGCTCTAACTTTAAAAGATGACAGTTCAGAGTCCGTGTAATTAAAACTGCTTCGATAGAGGCCAACAAGACTCAGGGGAAGGCTGCAGAGAAAGTTTAAGAAAATACAGGTGGACAGCTCTGAACCCCGCTAACATAGTCAATGCCTTTGTGCAACCTCGGCCCCGGACCCTGCTTTAGCTCCACATGTGTCAGAGGAATTTTCAGCACAGGCCCTCCACATGAACTTTTACCCCCTTTGTCTCATTTTCAAACACAGAGTCGAGTTAACCTGCGCAGCCCCAGCAGGCAGTGTATACATACGCCACCCTGCATTAATGACCAACCACGCTATGGCTATTAGACTGAGCGTGTTGTTATGATTTCTCATCAGGGTGAAAAGGCGTTCTCCGGCCGGGGAGGAATGAAGGGCATTCCCTGTTCGCTCCTCTCTCCCCACCCTCCGGTTCCTAAAGTCCTGTAATTGAGAAATACAGCTCAAGGTAACTTGCCCTGAAGACCTTTGCCTACAGACATGAGGTAATGGTAAGGCTAATTAGGCAGAGGAGACAGGGTGGGCAGAAGCTCCTGGCCTGAAGCCCCATTAGTCTACAGAACAGTCTCCCTATGGTCAAGGGCATTTAACCAGGGATGGGGAAAACAGAGCGGCATCGCTGGCTGGCTCCTACAGTAAACCCACTCTGGTGATGGACTGAGTCACCACATGAAAGGCTGGGCAAAGGCAGGATAGCAGAACGCCGGAGAAAGAGGACACAGAGAGAGACCAAGAAAAGAAAGACTCAATTCAAACTTATGAAAAAGAGGAAAAATCTCAGCAGGAGCCGAAACCTCCCTCCGCCTTACCCTGCCTCTGATGCCTACGATGCACAATTTGTCTTGTTATGAAGGCAGAACTTATCGCACTGAGCCCCGTTCAGGATATTTGCCCTGACGCTGTAATTGTAACGCAGTAAATCAAATTGATTGCAGCGTATATTGTAATGTGAGACACAGACGTTTCGCTTTAATGGTTTCCGAAATGCATCTGGAGGGACACCGCAGGAACCCCTGACATGTCGCAGGGCCCGGGGCAGGATGGGCTTTCTGACTTTTCCACGACTTAATCCCCCTTGTTCATCTGCTCGGCCCGCTTCTCCTCCTACCTCTGCCTTGCTTGTCAGGCTCTGGCCCTCATCAGTTAATGCAATGGATTTATGGACGTGAAAATAAATACATCAAAAGGGCAAGAAAGAGAGCGATTCATGAGACCTTGATGCAGCGCCACATTAATCTCCGGGACCTGAGATAAAAGCTAAACTTTACTTTCTATAAGTCCCCAGATTCCTGACGTGTTCTGTTAAACTATTATACTCGTCAGAGCCAAAGGGCAAGCAGGTCTTTGATTTGGTGAGCGTCAGTGTGGGGAAGCCATCGCTTGGCCTTTACTCACATGGCAGCTCGCTTTTCAAGGGATGACGGAGAAAGATGAATAAAGGGGAAGAAGGATTTGTTATCTTAAATCAGTCAGGGGCTGCAGGCAGACTTTTATGCAACTATATGAAGATTTATGAAAGGGGTTCTTTTGCTACCACTTACTGCAGGGCAGCACTGCCATTTACCGCTCTGTCTCTTGATCATATGCACAGACCCAAATATACGCACGTAGTATTTTTCAGTATTACATCATCACTCATCTAAAGTACCTTGGCATATGTGGGCGATTCCTGGCCCTTCGTTATCCGTGTCGGGGGAAACCTAATCTGCGAACATGTGTTTCTGTCGTCCTCAGTTGAAAGCGAATAAAGCACGGCATCCGGGCTTGTGCAAAGCTCCCATCAGTCTGACAATGGCGTGGGCTCATCGAGGCGCAAGCTGATGACATGTCAAGGAACCAGGAAGCAAAACAACACGTCCGTCGCTGCCTTTGATGACACTGAATCAGGCACTCATCGTTTGTTACTGAGAAACGTCTTGGTAGTCCAGCGAGCTTCACTCCCCAAACCTTTGACACCTCTGACTGAGTCAAATAAACACCTGCAAAAACCTGCAGCAGATGAGATAGGAGGTGTTTAAAGACATGAGCTTGAGTGTAATGGGTAAAAATGTGGAGTGGAAAAAAAAACAGTAAGGAAAAACTCAAAATTAAAACTCTGGCGAGAGAAGAGATGGCACCAGCTTCCCTGGCTCCTCCAAGTCTGAGACAGAGACACCTTCACTCATGAGATCCTCGGCCTGCGTTTGGCATTACGACGTGAGAGGAAATGGGGTCAATTTACACTCAGTTAGAAGCTCCAGAAGGTCCTGGTCCAAGCACTCCATTAACCGTCGAACTTCGCGGGACAATGCAGGGTGGCATTTGTCTTGTGTTAAACATGGATCATTGAGCTTGATGACGTTTGGAAGGGAAAAACCCCACTCACTCACCTACTCACTCACTCAACCTGCCTTAGCTCAGAGGGCACGATGGGCCGAAGCCATGTTCCTGTACGCAACGCCGGCAGCCTTTGAGTCTCCCTCCGTCACTCTGTTATCCTAATTAAGAAGACAGAGTGAGAGAAAGACATGAAGAGAGAGCAAGACGTGGAATGAACTGGTTCCTCCCTCTTTTCCTCGGCCTGAGTGAGTGCTGTTACCTCTTCCTGACCTCGCCTGCCACCTCCTCCTCCTCCACCTCACTACGTCCTTATCCGCCTTGGCTGTAAAACCCCTCCAACCCCCCTTTTGCCTCCTCTACACAGCCATCAAAGTGTGCACTGTGGAAAAGAGGAAATGTGAAGGTTAGGCGACCTGATTTGGACCGGTGGGGGATTTTTTTGGAACTTCATCAAGCGGAGGCCTGTAGAATCCTCCGGTGGGTTGCTGGTTGGAGGCTGGACTTCTCAAAAGCCCCCTTTTTAACCACCCCCACCGACTCCCCCTGTTCACAAAGCCACTGTTTTCAAAAGGTCCAGTGACATCTGAGTTTGTAATTTGGCACACAGCTGTATCAGGACATGGGTTTAATTGGGCTGCACTGCTCTGGTGGTTTCAGCAGTCATTGGACTCGGGCCCCTTTCTTTTAACCTTGATCCAACAAATTGTCTCTTTTAGGAGCTCATACTCCACCTATTTTTATGTGCATTTTCTGAAGCGAAAGGAAACGCCAGATATTTGAAACAAAGTTGAAACATGTTAGAGTTTTCATCTATGGCTGCAGCGGAAACCGGAGAAGCCTTTAGTACCGTTCTTTGCTCTTCGGCCAATAAAGAAATACGCTAGCTCTGCTCCGACCGATGCCACATCGGCTTCTGTGCCATCCTCTTTAAGAACTGCCATTGTTGTTTCTGTCGTCACACCTAAACTAGGCCCGCAGCTGCCAGTTCTTCCTCATAGGACTCTGATTGGTCCAAACCACTGTGGTTTAGCCACAAGTGCATAACTTGAAGCCTGGTGAGATGGATTTTCAGCTTGCGTGATCTTGTGTAATCTCAGAAATCCAGCTGCCTCGCGAGCTAAGTTTACCTCAGTGCAGCCAACATTTGCATAACAATAGCTGATGGAAATTCACACTAATTCACATTTTCTTTAGCAGATTTTCTGGAAATGCATTTAAAATTCGGTTTATATGTAGGTGGAAACTTGGCCTCAGATACGTGCACTTGTGACAAAGACAAATCTGCAGTGACAGACTAATAGTTATTTGTCAAGAATGTAGTTTTAAGGTTATTTTATACTTTGACAGGTCAGATTGCAGAGACACAGACCAGCTGAGCGACTGGGGAAACAAATAATTCAAATTCATTAATTAAACCTGATTGCAGCGAAGGGAAAAGTAGTCTGATATTGTAAAAATCAAATTCGGCTGCAAGAAAAATCAGCTGGTGACTGATATTTATGACTTTCCAGCGGTGTCATTTACAAAATGAAAGGTCTGCTTACACAACTGGAGCTGAAAGATGTTGCTGGAGTATTTCTTTTTCTCATAGCTAAACAAAGATCAATGCGAATGGCACACAAGGGCACAAATCCCAGAAACAATGGAATACTATTCTAATAACACACACCAGTTGAAGACATTCATTTAACACCATCAAAATATGGTTTTAGTTGAATTTTCTTTAATATAAAATGTAGCTGTTATCAAGAATAATGTAAATTCATACAACTTGCCTCATAAACAGCATTTCATTTACAGCAAAACATTAAAAATATTTTCCGGAGACTGTACAGACGTGATCGATTAATCAAATGGGTGAGGGCTGAGATTTGAAGAGGTGAACAAATAAAATAACATATAAAAGGGAAATTAATGTGATATGAAAATTAATTAAACTAGCAATGTAAAGTTGGTGTTAAAGTCCCTTTAAAATGTCTTATCATCACTGAAAACCATAACTACTAATTTAACCCCTTTTTTAAAAAAAATGGACAAATGGAAATCAAATATATAAATATGAAAGTATTTGGAAAATGTAAAATAATGACAATGCAATGCAACCTGAGCTGGACATACAAGTAGTGTATGAGAAAAAATGGGATTTGTACAGTTTGGAGGCCAGTTGTTCAGAGTCATGGGGGAGGGAAACTAGTTTGACCTATCCTGTGAAGAGATAAACGAAAAGACCGACACCACTCTCATGTCTGCACGTTAAAATATAAAGTACCTGCGCATTTAAAGCTTAAAATGAACATATATATTCACAACATACAACTTTGAAGTTCATTAAACAACTTCAGAGGTGCTAATAAGCACATTTCTGAGCTTTGGACAGAGGCAGGCTAGCCGCTAACGCTCACTGTTTCCAGTCTTCATGCTCAGCTAAGCCAATCGCCTCTTAGCTGTAGGTCCGTACATAACATATAGACGTGAAAGTGGTGTCGATCTCCTCCTTTTTACTCTTGGACTGCAAATGATTCCTTTAAACTATAAAATACTGGACCTACTGAGGTTTTATCATTTTTAATGTTGATAATACAGCCAGAAGTTATAACCAGCTGCTTTGAAGATCAATGTACCAGAACTTAGGCGTAAGTTTCTCTATGATAGAAGCTTAAAAAAGAAAACGGTGAGAAGCAGGAGTAAGTAAGTAAGTAAGTTAGACTGGGAATGGGAGACTCAAATTAGCAATAAACTTCTAATGCTCATAAAGTCAGGAGCGGCTACTTAGCATTTCTCTGAGCTAAAATCCTGGAAGTGTGCTGCTGTGGGCCCTCTATTAGCAGCTGAGCTGAAGCCATTTTTATGTGAATAAAAATAAAGACTCCACCCTAATAAAACACAATTGTGAACATTTTCTGCTAGCAGACAGCCAAAAGTGTCCAGTTCTGGGACGTTAAATGGCAAAGCTGTTATGTTGGGCAGCGTCGTATGAAGGGTGGCTTTTCAAAATGCTCCTAAATGGAATATATAACACCTAAATAAAACGGCTCTCTATGTGCTTTGTAGGGGGAAAACTAGACTCGGGGTGATGAAATCAAAACACTTGACTGAAAGACGAGACACCTCTTGAGTGAAAAGCCGTCAGAGAGGTGGCTACAGTTGAGATCAGGTTGCTCTAAAAAGTCAAGATATGTATATTTAAATGAATGGTGTGCAGGAAAAAATAACAACTGGAGGATATTAGAAAATATATTAATTTCTCTTAAATAAAATTACACTTACTGCCCTTTCTTGAGAGTGTACCTGACGATGTTTTGTTTGGAGTAACAGTCATGGAAGCACAGAAATATAGTGAGACAGAAGGCAAATATGTTTTCTTTCCCCCCTCAGAGGTTGTGTTCTTCCACACACATACGCATGTAAGTTGTCCACCAAGAAGAAATATGTCAATCCCTTTGGTTTCTAATGGTCTAATGTTATAAACACACTAAAGACAGAGTCCCGGTTGGCGCGGCTGCTGATGTGCTGGCAGGACTGCTGGTGCTGTTATGGTCCAGGCTCGTTCCATATTCTGGTTTGGACCAGAGAGCTCGAGCTCGTGGCCATGGTTGTGTGACCCAGACTGAGACCCAGATCAATGTCCAAGGCTCATATTCTGGACTGGCGCCCTTAGCCTCAGCCCTGTCAGATCTGGTCAGACCTGGAGATCCACATCCAGACCACGGCTGAGGTCTAAATCCAACCTGATCCCGAGCAAAAGCTATTTTTAGCTCCGTCTAGCTCAGGTACGGCGCCGCCTCCGTCTGGCGCTGTCTTGTTTTATTCCCATTACCCACACACCGAAACAGCCGCCGCAGCCGACATAGAAAGATAAAAAGCTGCATATTTTTGTCAAAGCCCTTCCCTTTTCTCCTTTTACAGTCTGTGTGGATCTCAGGAGTGAGTCCAGCTAACTGGAACCCAGTGAGTCTCCGCCTCCACTTTCTTTAGCGCCAGCCGGAGCTCGCTGAAGGCTGCCGAGAGGTCATCATTGACTATGACCTTCTCGAACAGATGGCCATACTGGGTCTCCATCGTCTGGGCGGTTCCCACCATCTCCTGAAAGTCCTCCTCCTGCAGCATACGTGAGAACAGAGGAGAGAAGATGTAAAAGACAAAGTGCAGAGATAAATGCACAAACCAAAGGCCAACGCAGTTAATTTCAGGCTGCCTATCTGCTGCACAGAGAAAACTCCGGCCACAGTAAACAGGAGGGGAGATAAATTCATATACTGTAAACACAAATTACATGGCCTTGAACACTCAAATAAACATAAAGTGGCCTGTAGCGAGCCCGTTATAACCTCCCAGAGACATGGTACGCACACATGAACCCGGGCACAGGCCACGCACTAAAACCTCGCCACACAACAATCTGACCGCGAGGAATTTTCATCATTTCCTGCACCGAATACACACGGTTATTCAATTCACAAAGAAAATAAAATATCCTCAAAATAAGCGGAGGACAAAACATAACCATAATTTCCAAAAGACAGACATGTAAAACATACATTACTGCTAGTCTGGATTTTATATGTGCGATGGGGAAATGACAGCTTGTGGCAAACACTGTTCTGCTGTCAGAGCTCAGAGCTTCCGACCATGTGAACCTGCTGCACAGCCGGCTCCATCTACTGGAGGTAATGCTCGACCTTCAGCAATATGCATGACCTTCAGGTCTGCTGCAAACATTTCAAAATCACGAATGAAAGACAATGTTGGGAGCAGCCAATCAACTCTTTATTTAATTAAATATAAATAAAACGTATATACTTTCAATTCAAATCAAGAGCAGCACATGCAGGAGGGAAAGGTGCAGTGTGCAGACCAGCAGAGAAACAACAGATGATATCTTGGATTATCACATTAAGATGTTTGTTTTCTGCTGTGGTCAATCCCAACATGCAACATTTGAGCTCTGAAAATGCTCAGTTTTCTTTCCAATGTGCAGTGACCACAGTCAAAGTGATATACATTTTGAAATACATTGAGTGTTTCATGTAAAATGACTTGTGTTGGATTCAGAAACACCCCAGAAACAACTCTGAATACTTTGATGTGATTCTCTGTTAGAAACAACAGCGCTAATCATCTTAATAAATATAATAATAATCATAAATATGCTTGCATTATCCATGCAGGTTGTTGGATTATAGACTTAATGATTAAACAGACTGTCCTGCTCACTATTGATATTACAGCGCCAACAATATATCAGTCAGCCACAAAATTCACCTTTAGCGGAAGAATCGGTATCATCTGCATATTGGCGTATATGTTCCAGATATCTGCTAATATGCTAACTTATTTTTCCCTGTATATGATGTGGAATGTATTAGGTTAATAAGGAGTTTTAGAAATGAGTTAATCAAATGATTTAATTGTTAAAGAAAGTGGCCTTTCAAGGACATTTGCATGATCATGTTGCTGCAGAAAAGTTCTATTGGCTGCCAAGCTGTGTTATCTGCACGGGATCTAATTGATTGATCATCATCATCAGTACATCAGTTAGATACTAACAGCTGTTAAATTAAGGGTAGAACTAGCTTTGATACCTGCATCTATTTGTTTTGCACCTCAGGCAGTTGAACAGACATTGAAAGAGGATGCATGCCTTTTAAGCACGAAACGGGAGAGCTGCATAAAATCACTGCAGGCTGACACGGAGGCTTAGACGGAGGCTTAGACGGGGGTCTTCCAGGGGGATGGAGAGTTTTCCAAGTCAATATGCAAATCAGCCGCCCAGTGTAAAGAAGAAAACCACGTGCTAACTGTGAGGTATAGCCAAATAACATATTTTTATCAGGTTGGGAGTAAACATTCACTATCTGGGGCTCCTGTATTCATAGATACAGTATTCTGAGAGAGCCCAGGTACTGTATCTCTCCATGGTGGTCCATCTGAGGCTTTCTGGTTTCAGCTGTGTGGGTCCTGGCTGATCCTGCCCTCAGTGCACCGGCAGGGCTAAAGTGGCTGCACTGATTTAGCCCTGTGTTTTTACTGGGAACACTCAACTTTAGATTTCTGGACAGATATGGTTTTATAGTGGACCCCTTTGCCAAACACACAATTATAAATACACACAGATGCACATTCATGCACAGAAACTCAAACACACACATGCTCCCACACCCACAAACAGGCAGGATCAAGCCAAGTGTGTGCATACAATGTGTACGCACATAAACACGGCCTCGTTAAAGTTTAAAACTCCTAAACGGCTCAATTTTTAGAGACGCGTCCTGCAGCCAGGAGTTACTTCAGAATGTTTCTGGTGGTTTTCCGCTTCATAATGGATTAGCTGCGCAGCTAAATATAAATGCATTCGCTGTGACACTCGGCAAAAGCCCTGTCTGCTTTTTTGTTTTCGCCCAGCTGTCTTGCATGTATCTACCTCACAAAAAAACAACCCACGCCATCTCACGCTGCTATTGTCTTTTGTGAGGACGGTGTGATGGTTTTATCAGCCCACGTCTTGGAGGATGACGGGATGAGGACGCGCCGAGACGAAAAGGTGGATCAGTGAGGGCAGACGTTTTGTTAGCCTGTGGAGAAACCACTCCACAGTGGGACTATATCTTCCCTCATCTGGACCAGAGCTCCTGCAGAACTTCCCCTGCTGGACCAGGACTTACAGATGACCACAGTGTCCAACGCCAGGAAGACAACCCCTCTGACCTGTGCTGGCAACCACATGAACCTGGGAGACTGCTGTTTTGTGTGTGTGTGTGATGTTTCCATGTCCACCAGCGTCTGTCTCTCGTTAGGCCATTCCAGGTAAAAGAACATTAATCACAGCGGGAAGCCGCTTAAGGGACAGCGAGCTGGGTAAAGAGATGGAAAGAGAGTCGAGAAACAGAGGAAGAAAATAACAAGATAGATGTCGGATGAAGTAAAGAGGGCAGAGAGATGAATATAATGAAGGTAGAAGAGGCAAGTGGAAAGCTGGGCAAGCAGGAGTGAGTGGATAGTCTTTGGCGTCCGCTGATCTGCGCTGGATCGCTCCCCTCGGAGGGCAGTTTGAGCTGATGCCACTTGCGGAGGGCCAAGCTCGAGGAGGAAAAGCACCGGGGACTCGTTTATCCCCACTGCCATTAGATTGCTTAATTTCCACTTGAAATGATGTAGCGTCTTGCGCCTGTTTAAGTACTTTGTTCTTGCGCAGATAAATGGCGGTTTTCATTGCACAATATGAGGCCGACTGGCTCGGAGTTTGGTTTTCACCACTGAAGGTTCCCCGTGTTACAGATTTTAATCGATGTGATGTTTTTACGGCTTGTATTTTTACTGGTTTCCTTATTGTGCGCGTTATATTTGTGATTTTACTGTGTCCGTGTTGGGAAAGCCCCCCTTTGAGGCTGTAAACCCTTTCAACACTTCAGTGGCATAAAACAGCGTGTTTCAGCCTCAGGTGTCATCGCGTAAAACCACCACACACACACTTGGTCCTCTGTGGTTAACCTGCTTTATTCATCCCAATAAAACACACCTGTCCTCTCTGTTTAAATGAGCATCAAACCGATTTCAAGTCCCTTCTAACTGCTGGCGGTAGTTTCAGACAATGTGCCACATCACGACCTGATTTATGGGTTACATCGGCCTGCTTTTGCTTGTTTCTACATCGCGCTTCAGCCCCTGAATCGTCTCCAGCTCAAACAATGGGGCTAAAGTCCGACCGCTCTGCTGAAACAATGAGTCGACTGTTCCTCTGAACTTTATCATTAAAGCAGACCTGTCTCCCCGAGAGAGGGATACAGCTGGCGGAGGACAGAAGACGTCTGAGACGACTCACCCAGCAACAGCTTCCCTTTCAGAGCCTCTGGTAGCGAACCCGAGATGGTTCACATCCTGTCAGTGCAGGTAAACATTTACACAGAACCCGGTTTGTCACCTGGCTGACACCTTTACACAGGTGTATTTGTCTTACCTGAGAGAACAGCAGGAGCTAACAAAGGGACAGTGAGCAGTAGCAGCAGCAACAGCGTGGACAGCGATCATCCTGCGTCTCACAACCACAGCTCATTGTTCTCAGGACCTCTGCCGGGAAAATGATATTTCACCATATGACTAATGCGCTGACTCTGTTTGCAGCCTGAGTCGACCTCTGACTGTGACCTCGCAGCAGGCGGTGTGTGTGATTGCACCGGGTTGGGTTTGACTGAGCACAGCGAGGAAGCTCAGAGAGACGTTTGGATACTAACCCCGCTGATACGACCTCAGATTAAACCAATAAAAGCATCAGCTCGATAATAAAATACAGCGTATGAAACTGTCATGCTGGAACATTAGGCGGTGAGGGATCGATCAAAGAGTCACTGATGACATGACATCCTCAAATGCCAGGACATCAGCATCTGGAGCTCCCTCCTGTCGTTTCAGCTCGCTCTCATCACGCTGACGTTGGTCCAACTGTTCATTTTCCTGATCAGTTTGGTTTTAATCAGTTATTTGTTGCTATGAAGGAGGGCGTGGCATCATGATTGACAGCCCTGTGGGCAGGACCTCACTGGTGCACGGACTCTGACTCCAAATGACGTCAGCAGAGCAAGATGGCGGCGCTCGTGTCAGCCGGGATGGTTTGACTTCACTGTGACACAGCGGCCATCTTTAAATACATGTGTTTAGGTCCATTATCATTGTTTTGGATTGGCTAACGATGTCAGTGCGGGTTCATTGTGTTGTCAGCTCAGGGATTGGGATGGTTGTAGACGTCACCTCTTAACTCCATATCTGTACTCCTGTCTCCAGACTCAGAGCTGACCTGAACCCTGAACTAAGAAGAGGAAGTCTTGGCCCAGATATCCGTTACATAGATCTGCTGGCTGCACCGGAACCGCTGTCTTTTGTCTCCAGAAGCTAAATTGTGGTGCGACGCTTGTTTGATGGCTTCTCAGGTTGACTGACACAGTTTCTCCTCTGCATGTATTTGAACTTTGCCTCGCTCACTGCCTGCCGCGGGCTATCCCATCACGCTCCGTGCGAGGGATTTGCTGCTTCCTATAGAAAATGAATGAGAACCGACAGCCCCATCCGGCTCGCCGCGGCCACTGTGATTCTTTCTTTCTGCACCAGTTTAGTTTTGCAGTGAAGCTGCAGCTTGATTCAACAGAAAGAGGAGAAAGGCAGCAAGGAAAGCACCGATCACCGTGCAGGCATTAAAAGGAAGGAAGGAAGGGCAACAGGATGTATGTGCATGTTATCTGCACGTTTTCAATACCTAACTATAAATGTTGGACTGACACCTGCAGACCTGAGTTCACACCTCGTCACCTGCTCTTCGCTCAGTCAGTCCGTCTCCACCTCGCTCTCCGCCCTCCTCTCGCTTCATGTCTCTCACGTCTCATCGGGCCACGTCTGGTGTGTTTCTGACCGGGATCTTGACCTCAGCGCTGCCTGTGGCGAGCGAGACACGCGAGCAGGCCAGCCAGCCAGCCAGCCAGCGAGTGAGTGTGCGAGCGAACGGCAGGGCCCCGACGGTGCTGGGAAAACCATCATCCGCCCTCACGCACCCTCCCCCCCGGCCAGCTCCCCCAACTCTGCAACTTCACAGCAGCACCGAACGCCGGCTAATTGGTTTCATCTGCGTCCCCGTTGGGCTGGGATAAAGGTGTGTGAGGGATGACCTCATCACTCACACACACACACACACACACACACACACACACACACAGGGTCCAGATAGTGTTTCTGTTATTTCTTCTGCTGCTAATCTGTGGGCTGTAGCGCCATGTGTTGCTTCAGTATAACGCCACCCGCCGCCACCAGCTCCATCCCCCACACGGCTGATGAAATGTCAACAACTGGAGCAGACGACACATGTTTACAGGTTTTCGACCAGAGAATCATAATAAATAATTAGATTTCACTCTATTCAGACACCATTTGTTGTGAATTTGCTCTCCGGCCTCATGTTGAATATCTCTGTATGTCCTATTAGCTGTATCCTGTTATTTTCTGCTGCACTGATCTAATTTCCCCTCGCAGGGGTCATTAAACTTTCATTTAACTTAATCTAATCTGAATAGCATTTACAAATATCGGCCGGGTTGGGGGCACCAGCTGGGGCCTTTGCGACTCACTGAGAAGCATAGTAAACCGACTTCCTGTGTCTGAATCAAAGCAAAGCTGACCCAGCTGGTGCTCTGAGCTGTAAACAACACGTGTCGATCGACGCGAGGACTGCGCCTCCCCGTCGCGCTCCCTCACCGTGAACGGCTTTGCGGTTCCCTTGTCGTCTTTGCCCGATATGACCTTGGCGTTCTTCCTGGTCTCCCTCAGCCTCTCAATCGGCGGGGGCTTCACGAACACGACAAAGGGTTTGAACTCGGCCGTCCGCAGGTGCTTTATCGTCTGAAAACAAACGAGAGAGCAGAAGCAAAAGATGAGTGTGAGGCGACGCCGTCCAGAAACCAGAGGAAGGCCATAAAACTAAAAGGTAAAAGTCATTAACAACAGCTATTAATCATGAATTTAACATGCACTTGCATCTATTCGTGCAGCCATGGTTGTGTTGGCCTTAAAATGAGGTGTGCCACTGATGCAGCGGAGAGCGAGTGAACCCGTCGCTCTTGCTCGTATTTGATGGTTTATGTCTTTCTGATCCGGCCTCTGGGCGTTCTTCGCTGCAATTTTCAGTACAAAGTTGCTCTTTCTGCAAAGTTTGATATAAATAAAGTTTGACTGACTCAATCTAAGACAGAAAAAGCTCGTTAACCACTGGTTTAATGTGCTATCAGCAATCAAAGCCTCAAAGTGGAGGATGCATCTCTGTCCCGGCCTCCTCGTCTCGTCTTTCTGCACCAACAGTCTGGTTCCCAGGAGGCAGAAGAGAGGTCAGAGCGGGTTGGCGGTGGCGTCTGCCGCTGTTGTCGGGGCTTCTCACTGTGTTAACAGGCAGCGGGTCCAAACCCACAGCTGACAGGAAGATGGATAAAGACCCGAGAGGAGGGGCAGGACGGAGAAGGACCAGTGGGAAGGATTGGTCGCAGCTCTCGTCAGCCGCTCAGCGAGTCGGGAGCAATAACACACTCCGACACTGCCTGATCTGATCCGTGAGTGCTGTTGGAGAAGGCGCTCAGCGGGAGCGATGACTATTGGCTCACACAACAACACAACTGCACGCCAGAAACAAAATAAAAGCACAAACCTAATTGCACATCCACCCACATGAGCCTCCGCAGACTCTTTCTCACACACTTCAGCCGAGGCTCCGGGGCCTGACTCTCGCCGCTGCTGCTGCAGCTCAGGCCGGGGCGGTTTGAGAACACGCCAGGCTAATCTATAATGGTGTGTTTGTGCCTGTGTGTCATTATCCGCTGGGTGAAGGCAAACAGAGAGGAGCTGCTGGGGCACAGGCTGGAGGATGCAGGCCTCGGCCCGGGATTAAAGAAGGCTTACCGGCCCCTTGTGCCGGGCCTGATCGCCACCACCCAGAGAGGAAATCTTCAAATAGAGGAAATTAGCCCCTGTTTTAAAACCCACGACCCCAGGAAAGCCAGGCAGAGAGGAGTCACTCACCTGAGGCTGGACGTCCAATAAGCACACTTTGTTCTTGGAGAGGACGGAGCGTATGGAGTCGAAGCCTGTGCCGTAGTAATTCCCTTTGTACTCGCCGTACTCGATGAACCTGAGGAGAAGGGGAGACAGCTCTGTGAGCAGCAAAGCACCTTTTATTATCACCTCTGAAAGCATCTAATGCAGAACTAATGTCCCAGAGAGTAACGTAAGGCTGCTCGACTGTGTCAGCACACTCTGAAATAATGATGTACAAAAGCCCAACAAATCCACAGAGACAGGAGGATTACTCTCCCGACCGCTGTCAGATCTGAAGATAGCGTCCTCAGCTAGAACTTAAATACCAGACGATTTGGCCCCGTGTGTTTTTATATAATCTGCCGCGCTCTGTTTCAATCACTAACACCTGTTTGTTCCAGAAAGACCACAAAGCGCCCGCATGCCAAAGCCTTCGCCGCGTTAATCCGCGAGGGTTTCAACCCAACGAGCGAGCAAACAAACACTTTCCCAGCAGATAACGCCCCCGCCTCCACCCCACAGCATACAACCAGTGCATATTCAGCTGAGAACAAGAGGCAGCGAGCGGAGAAACGAGGTGGAAAGAATCTGAAGCTCATGACGAGCGTCGGACAGAATGACTGCCCCATTGTGACTGATGCCATGTAAAAAGGCTTTTATGGTAACTGCCCATGTAAGAAAGTTTTACTCAGCACTTTTTCTTTTAAAGAACCAAGTTTAATCCTGAGCAAATGTGATTTTCTGTTGCGTGGGAACTGATTTAACACCCTGCAGCATGAAGACGCTCTGCAGACTCACAGGAAGGCAGGGCAGAGCCGCTCTGGCCACGCTGTGATTATGGATTGTTGCCATTTTGACACAGAACAGGGCTTCCCTTGGGAAAGTTGTTCAAGCTAAACACACATTGTTGTTGTTGTTGTTGTTTTGTTGTCCGGAGGCCTTTTTTTACTCCTGTGCATTGTTTCTGCAGCGCGCACCGAGGCGTAACGCAAACAAGTTCGTCTCGCTCCTCGTCTGCTTCGCTGCCTTGTAATTTCAGCGTGGAGTGTCCCACGCACCCGCCCCACATCACAGCTCTGCACTCACCCCTCCGACTCCCTGAAAAACATCGCATGCCTCGACCTTCACCGCAACATAGCCTAAATATACAGCCCCCCCCCCCCCTTCTCCCTGCATGCTCTGACACTCCAGTGCACTCGCCACCACAGGCTTCCCTCTGTGTCATGAGCAGTGTCCGTGTGCGTGTTTGCGTGCGTAAATGTTTTGCATGTGCACCCTGCAGTATATCTTTTTCCCACCACCCCCCCGTCCAGCTCGTGTGAGCTCGGCAGAAAGGCATCAATCATTCTTATGACTATTACAACTTGCATTTCAATTTGTTGGCCGCAAATGTCAAGGCGGGCCGCGGTGCGGCTGGATTCAGAGAGGGCGCCTGAGGGAAGGAGGAAGCAGAGACAGGAGGCCTTGGGGCCGCTCGTCTGGAGATCCGTTACCAACACAGGGCCCGGCCCTGTCAACACCCGCTCACACTCAGTTACAGAGACACACGGACGACAGCGGGGAGGCTGTGTTTGAGCAGTGGCAGCGCAGTGGCCGCGCTGCAGCTTCCGCAGCTCGGACAGAGGCTCTGCTGTTCACATCAGTGACCGGTGCAGACATGCAGCAGATACATGTGACACTTCATTTCAAAAAATGTAAAAATGTTTAATTTGTCAAGCTGAGTCATTTATAAAGCAAAAAGCCAAACGTTCGCTAACTTCAGCCTCTCAAAGGTTGAGGTTTTGCTGCTTTTCTACATCTTGTTTATCAAAACAATGACTAGTAAATAAAAACAGTGTTTTGATTTTAAAATTCATGTATTTAAGTGATTACAATTAAATTAATGTAGAATGAGACAATAAACATTTCAAAAACATTCAAAAAACAAGTTGATTCTGTTCTACATGTTGTAGATCTGTGTTCCTCCATGATCTCAGCTGTTTCCTCAGGTTCAGACTCAGAGACTCTGTGAATTCAGATCAGACTCTGTGATCGGCTTCACTTCCTGTCTGTGGCGTCACCGCCTCCTCTCTGTGCATGTGTCAGTGTTGTGTCTGTGTGTCAGCAGCTTCATGAACTGACTCTGGATCAGCTGTAAGACACATTTCTGTGTGTCAGCAGCTTGGTAAACTGACTCTGGATCAGCTGTAAGACACATTTCTGTGTGTCAGCAGCTTGATAAACTGACTCTGGATCAGCTGTAAGACACATTTCTGTGCTCCTCTTTTCAGCCGCTGCTTGTTTTTAACTCTGTATCTGAAGCAGATGAAGGATTTCAGTCGTCGGACGTCTGGATCTGAAGTTATCAGAGAAACAAGCTGAGCAAACGTTAGCAGCAGCTCGGCTCGCCGCCCCTCCAGGACGTCCCGTGTGCGGCCGACAGCGTGGGAGAAACAGTGGTTTTTAAGGTGGAACTGCTTTATTCAGTGTTTCTCTGGGTTTGAATCAGCGGCTCTGTTTGTTTTGGAGAGGAGGAGACCTCTGTGGAGAATTCAGCTCCCAGTAAAAACCTCCTGAACCATCAACACTGAAGGAATCCCAGCTGACAGGAAGACAACAACTCCCAGCATCCCACGCTGCTGCACCACGTCACATGACTGCAGCTGCTGCCCACAAACACGTGGTAAATTCCTGTTATTTTGTGTCTGAAACAGAAATGTGTTGCTGCAGCTGTAGCTTTTAAAGCTTTGACGCCGACATCGTGAACATCTGTGCCCAACAGCCACTGTTTACAGCTGACCAGTCCGCTGTATAAAACACGGTTGTGCCTACTTGTTGTTGTGGATGTCCGCCTCGAAGAGGTGTTTGGAGATAAAGTGGTACTCCACGCCGTCGCTCTCCTGGTTCCTCTTGGCCCGGCTGGTGTCTGTGAGAGAGCAGAGGAGAGGGGCTGATTACCTCAAACCCAGACTGTCTGACTCACTGCTGGGGCTGAAAGCGTCTGAACTGAGCCCCTTGTTAACGTCGCTGGAAGTCTGAAGCCCAGCCGCCGGGCCATGCCAACCCTTGTATATATTATTGTGTAATAGCGCTATAAAACACACAACCTGTAGAGCTGCAGCACTAAACTCAGACACTTAACTGACATTCAGCAGAGGTTTACTGAGCCTTATTAAATTTGTCCCTTGTAATGCGCCCGCAGAAACAGAAGCTGCAGCGTTAGCCGGCAGCGTTAGCCGGCAGCGTTAGCCGGCAGCGTTAGCCGGCAGCGTTAGCCGGCAGCGTTAGCCGCTGCACAGTAATCGAGGTTGGGAGCTCTCATTAACATCAAGTCTCTACATTTACTTGGCCATAAACCATGAAGCACGACTGTAAAATGGGCGGTGGGGGCGGCACGTGGTGGGAACGTGAGCAGACGGCGGCGGCGGCGGATTTGTGGAAGGTCGAGGGGTCGGCTCGCACTCCGGAGCGCTCCGGAGGTCAGAGGGGAGGAGCCGTGCACCCGTCAGACGCTGCGAGCGGCTCCAAAACAAACCATTAAACTTTTATCACCTGCAAACAAAGCTGCCAAACCGCTGCCTCGCGCTCCTCCGAGGCGTTCCCGCCGATCGCGCCCTGCTGGTGGACCAGCGGCTTTCCTAAACACGGTCCAGACTGATCTGCGGGGCTCATGGAAAACCGGTGGCGTGATTTACACAGTGTGACACTCGCTCGAGGAGGAAAGACAGCGGTAAATCCAGAGCGTGGCGGAGAAGACGCTGAGGAAGATCACCGGCCTCAGACAACAGTAGGAAAACACGGCGAGGAGGCCAAAGCGGGCTTGTCATGAGATAACATATACTTAGAGCTGCCGGTCAGAAACGTGTAAGACCCAGCGCCAGACAGACCCCTCGGCAGATACACCAACGCCATCCGCCGTGCCTTATTTTGGCATCTCCGAGAATAATTACAGTGCAACAACAGAACGTGCGTCCCTTCGATCCCCCATCATGGAAAATATCAGTAAAGCTGGACGCGGACCAAGGCGCTCGGGCCCCCGCGCTAACGGCTCTCTGCAGCGCTCCTTGTGTTTCTGAGACGGCTGGTTTACATTTTGCATCGACGAGCAAAGAGAGAGGGGAAGCAAACCCCCCAAATCTGAACCGGGGCTACGAGGCGGTGGTCTCCAAAGCTCCGGTTTTCAAATTAACACACAGGGAAAAAAAAGGGTAACGCTTTCGGGCCTAATCCGAAACAACAGCAAGTGCTAAACACATCCATGTGTCCATTGGCAGCAATCAAACACGGAGACGAGATACTTTCCGAGCCTCTTTCCTCTCGATGAGCGCCAGGACTTGTGCCATACGTCTTCTATATGGGTCAGAATCAGTCTGGGCTCTATTAAACACGCCATCGCAGGTCACATTTGAGAACAATTAACATGCCGCGTGGAAACAAAAAGGCCCAGCCGATGGGATTTTAATACCAGGGACATTTCAAGTGTCAGACTTCGCCTGGGACACATCCATTATGCCACACAGCTTGTAACAAACAGCAGTTAATATCGGCCGTCCTCATATTTCCTCAAAAACCCGTGTTGCAGTTTCCCTCCAGGCCCCAGACGGCAACAGCGCAATTACTAATGCCACTGCCCTGCTTTAATGTATAAATCAAAAAGATTTATTTGTCCCAACATGCTGGCTCCGGGACAGCAGAGCTGCTAAAAAAAGCCGTTTGCAAAGCTCCAAGGAGCCGGCAGCAGAGCTGGATGGTGTTCAGGGGTACGGCGAGCTGTCGCTGGGTCCTTAAAAGGAGAAGAGAGGAGGAGGAGGAGGAGGAGGAGGAAAGACGGGGAGAGAGTGAGGAGCAGAGGAGAGCGGGCAGCTCGGTGCCAGCGCGTGAAGCAGCAGCTCCCTCCATCAGTCGGGGTTTGGAGGACAGACTGTGAAAAGCTGACAATTACACAGGAGGAGAGACGCGGCTGTGTGTGTGTGTGTGTGTGTGTGTGTGTGTGTGTGTGTGAAAGCTATGCTGATTTGTTGCCGCGCACTCTGAATTCGATCGGGCATCTCGAGCGTTTACATCTCTGCACGAGCGTTTCTCCAACGTGTTTGTGTCGGTGGACTCAGAGGGAGGAGGGAGGGAGGCAACCCGTTCCCATGACGACACAGCCGCACTGTCCGTCATTCAGTGATGGAGAGCTGCTCAACAGCAGGTGATAAACGCAGAGAAGCTGCTGAGACTCTGCTTGTTTTAGCTCTTCTGAGCATCTTGGCGTTTGCAGGAAGTCGTCCCGAGGTCGACTCCATCAAATCCACGCAGACATGTTTGTTTTCAACTAGACCATAAACCGAACTCCACCTGCAGAATGTAGGGATAAAGCGGGACATGCAGGGTCGACACATGCAAACGTCGCCAACAATCAATATATAAAAAACTGAATTCATTTAGGGCGTAATGTTTGATTTGTCTTCTTGCTTTTCAAAAACATCTAGAATAAAAGGATCAAACGCTAAAACTGCAAATGACAACTTACGTGGGATGGTCACACTGAAGTGCTGCGGGTCCGAGATCAACAGCTTCCGCTTCAGCTCATTCAGGCCGACGCCTGTGGGTCCTGCACAAACACAAACAGCATGAGAGTCACGCAAGAACCCTGAACCTGGACCAGAGAGCGAGGCTGCAGAGAGGGTCCCCGTCCTCAGGTTTCTGTGCAGCCTCAGGTGCATCAAACTGTCCATCGGACTGATTGTGAAAGCTCAAAACTGATCTCAGTGATTTTAAACATGGTAAATCGGTTTAATGCTGCATTTCGGTGAAACTCAGGTGCTGAAAACACAAAAAGACTCAAAAAAAAGAAAAGAAAGGTTAAAAGTGAAGCAGCAGAGGAGAATCCAGCTGTGAGCCTCACTGCAGTCTCCCACAATGCAACCTGACAGCGCCTTTTATCAGATAAAGGTTTAGGAAGCTTGTGTCAGAGCGAGTAATCGATTACACACAGAGAGTACATTACAGTCCGCCTGAGTTTTACACCGCTTTATGTTATTTATGTCTCTACGACCTGCAGCAGATTCTAAATAAATACTTCAGAAACATTATTCTTCACGCCTAAACTCCATCTTTGACTTTGATTTGTGTGGTTTTATCAGTTTTCTGACCACCCGCCCGTCTCTGAGCTGCTGTAACGTGAACTTCGCTTCCTGTTTTATCTCGTTTTTATCTAAAACGCCATTTTTCTGCTCCGCCGTCTCTTTCCTGTGGCGCCGTTTTCACGCCAAGGAAAAGAAGAAAGCGCTCTGTCTCTTACGCAACGTCCAATCAATTCACCGCAGTCGTGAATTTAATTTCAGATTCTGCTGAAACACAATCGAGCCGGCGGAGATAATTGATTTAATGTGAGGCGGCCGCAGGGACCGTGCAGCTACGGCGACCTCTCTGACTGCAGGTACGCAGCCGAGGTGAGGAAGCTGGATTTTCCATCACATCCTCGGTGCGGAAACGGAGGCACGGACGCAGCAGAGACTGTCGCAGAGTCGAGTGCATGCATCAAAACTAACAGCAGAGCATTTACAGCCAACTTAGCAGCTTCATGCAGATGCTAATTTCACGCGGTTGCATTGGTTTAAACGTTCTCCCGGCTCCTGCAGTCTCCCCTCTCAGGTATTTTGCGGCTGCATCATCCTAATTTAACGCGACTGGCACCAACGTTCTCCATGCACCGGACAAGAAAGCCTTTTTTTTTGGAGTTACAAGTGCACGGCTCGTCGTTTCTGCTGTTTTTTGGATTTTTTTTTTCTAGCCCACAACCCTGCAGTGTGTGGACGGTTAGTTGATCTGGGCTCGAGATTCCTCGCATGCCTGACGTTCTGGGCAGGCACTACAATCGCATCAAACCCTATTGGAAATTTGGTTTCTGCAGGCAAATGTGTTTAGCAGGCCGCTCCTCTAAAACAAACGGACAATGAGTTCACTCAGCGATGTGGATTAGGTGGAAAGAGAGGGAGACGGAGAGAGCGAGAGGGAGAGAGCGAGGGGGAAACGTTGCTCTGTGATTCTGAGAGAGCGCGCTCCTGTTTCCTCTCGTGCCATCTGCGCCGCTGCTTTTGCATTTCATCTGGCGTGGAGCGGGAAGCGTTCGGAGCGATCCGCCACCTGATAAATAGGTGCGGACAACGAGGCTCCTTTGAGCAAACTCTCAGAGCGCCGGCCGCCTTTCGCACACAGACACGTTCACACCCGGCGCTTCCCTTTCACTCCTGCACCCAGAAACACATGGTCTGGGTCCTATTGTGCGACTGCTGTAAGTGATAAAAGCTGTTTCCTCGGCGCGCTGCTGAGAATTCAAAATGAAAAAAAGGAGGAAAATAGAGAAAAAAGGCCTCGACCCTCTTTGGACCGACGGCGCGAGGCTTTCTGCGGTTACCGCCTCACATAAACAAGCACATGGCCGACTGTGGACAGCAATCAATCTGAGGTGGGGAGAGGGAGTTTTTCAGCAGAGGGGGGAAAAAAGTCTGTGGGTGATTTATTAAGACGAGGAAATTGAGTTCATTTTGAATCCGTTTCGGGAGCGCGGGAGGAATGCGGCGGCGCTGTTTGAACAAGGCTGCGGCCCAAATGTTGTTGTAGGTGCTGAGGGTGGCGGAGCGCGGCAATGAGAGGCTCTTTTATGAGCCCGGTCGCAGCGGCGCACACAGTCCTCCCAGCAGGCCGCAAACCTCCGCACAGGCTTGTTTGCACGGGTGTGAGCGTGGACACCAGGGCCCCGGGCGCAAGGGACCAGCCGGCCCCGGCCCCACTTCTGCACGCTCGTAAAACCATTTTCACCTTGTACATCGCTCCCTCGCTCACCACTCGTGCTATCAACGACGCATGGCAGCGGGCCTTCCTCAGAGCACCTCAGATGGCGATTAAAGCGTCTTCCAGCTGCACCACCGCCTGCCAAGGGGGCCCAACAGGCCCACCGCCGGCTCTTTTACAAGCAGAAGCAGAGCGCTGTGGTCCTGTTCCATCGTCTGACCTTCAACACGCCACCTCTTTGTGCATTGTTTGTTTCAAACAATGCCCCGATACAACAGCAGCATTATAAATCTGAACGCCACAGTAAAAAAGGCTCGACTGCTCAGCTTCTCTGGGCTCGGCTGCAGGATTTACGTCGTGTTTATGTGTTTTTCTCTCGCTGCGTTCGTCTCTCCCTCTCTCGCGCTGGCCCTCTCGCGGTGCTTCTGGCCTTGCAGATTGCTGTGCCAGTAAAAGTGTCAGACTTCATTACCGCACTCATTAGAGGAGTTGCCTTTAATATTGCGAGCTTAATAACTTCCAGGCCAAGCGTGGAGCACATCGGCTGCAGTTTGAGCCGAGAGGCCGAGGCCAGGCCCGACGAGAGCCGGCTCTGGGCTCCAGAGCCACGGCCTCACATCCAGGGCAGCGTATCCTCCAGCGCTGGCTTCGCTGCTACCACATTTAAAGGATGACAGCGGTGCAGTGTGCTGACCACAGATCATTTACAATGCAGCGCTGCTACACTTTCAACAGGAGGGACGTCTTTAAATAGAGGACCAGGGTGATATATTTAGATACCACATAAACATTCACTTGGGCATCAGCGTGTTTGAAAAATGTTCGGACGAAACCAAAAACTAAAAACTTTCAATTCATCAAAATCTTACTGCGAGTTCACTGCGTCGGGTTTCAGTGAGGCGTGGGGTTCTGCGGCGTTTTGTCAGGTTAAATAATCAGATTCCTCTCAAAACCGTCAGCGGCTTGGTCGAAGCTGCGCGTGCAGTATGTAAAAACCTGTTTTCATTGGCTGTCACAGGGAAAATGTAGAAAAGCGCCGATAAGCATCTTGATTTGTCTTTGAAACAGATCTGCGACTGTGTGCAGGAGCCGGCAGCTGGTCGTTCATTAGCAGGCAATGAAGAAACGGCTTCAGGGAGTCCAGCAGAGAGTTTCAACCTTTTTACACCAAAAACACTAAAGCATCAGCGACTGACTGGTTTTCAAACTGATTTAAGATGGAAAATTACTGCAAGTTCCACCAATAACCAACATGTTGTGAATGCTTTAATGAAAAAAGACCTTTTCTGTGTCGACTGCGCAGCGGCTCTGCACAGATCTGACTCTGCAAACGATGCAAAGCACAATATTCTTCATATAACACCACAAGCATTCAATATGCTGCATATAACAGAACTGATTTACATATTAATGCGTATAAGCAGATACAGATCGATGTAGATACGTCAGAGACGGGCAGATATATGGACGATACATCAGTCTGGCTCTCGTTAGCATGTCAGGCTAACTAGCTTTGCACCTGCAGCGGTAAATGAGCTTCCTCCAGAGCCACGCAGCTGGTGCATGGTTGAATCTGTCGCCGTGCAGAGTTACAGGTTATATTATGAGAGATATTCCCCATGATAGCAGAGTTTAGAGCCAAGCTAGCAGCTCTGCTGGGCGACCAGACTGGGTCACACTGGAATGAAACAGTCAGATCGTACATGCTTGCTTATTGTTTACACTTCATTACCTTTAAAATGTTGTTTATTTATTCCAAACATCTTCTGCATGGAGTATTAACTGTTAAGGCTGCAGATCTGTCACCCGGGACGTGCAGCTTTAGCCCGATTTCATGTGCACATCACAGCAGACACTGTTTTAAACCAACAATCTGCTGCGACCTTCTGCCTGGATACAGGCTGCTGTTGTCGGCATCTGACTGAACTCCACTGTTTTTCAATCTGCTAAGAGCTGAATTATTATTTTAAAGTGGAAATGTGCAGTAAAAGTTAATTTGCCGGGACTGAAACTGGGTCTGAAGTTGTGCGAAACGAAACGGCTCGCCTTCACAGACTAAATGAAGAGCAGATCCAATCAGAGCAAAGCGACTTTCTCGATTGTTGAAAACACATGTTCTCACATCGAGGGACGAAGTGTTGCAGAACACAGAAAGAGCTTTTAATAAGAGAAATCAAGCGACTCCGGGGAGAGGAGGGGCAGAGGAACATAAAGCAGATCCTTCCTCGGCTCTCTGCTTCGTTATGCGTGAAACTGTCCATGGGCTGTCCCCCAAATTAAGGACGTTAATTGAAAATATTTACATTAGGGTGACAGGTGGGAGAGGCTCGGCACCCTCGGTGTAAGGCTGTGACGCGCTGGCAGGAAAACTGCTCGCTAATTAGCCGCACGGCTGACGAAGTCCATGCTCGGCGTGGTGCGTTTAAGTGAACCAAGGCCCGGTCAATCAGGTCGGGGAGCGCGCTGCTGCTGCAGGGAGCATGCACGATTAACAGGAAAAGACCTTGAGAGCTGGCGTTTCTAGATTAACCTCAGGGAAAGTTTTTAAGAAACTGCTGTTGGAGGATCTGAAACGAAGCGATGAAGACCGGAGCAGATGTGTCTTCCCTTGATGAATGGAAACAGATCGGAGGGAATCACAGCGAATATTTGGAGAATGTTTTGTTCCATCTGTGTCTGGGACATTCCTGTCATTGCTTTTTCTTTTTTGTGTGTTACAAGTAACAAACCTAAAAAGGAAAAATGTGGAAAAAGCCGTGAGCTCAGTGATGTTCGGTTGGTCCCTGAGAAGCCTCTGCTGTTGCACCTGGCTCAGGGTATTGTTCCACCATTCGCTGGCAGCGCTCGTCTTCCAACCGCAAACACAAAACGAGAAACCGCTAAGTTCATTTCAAGACCCTGGCACGTTATAAAGCTCTTTGGAGGTTCTCCGCGACGCTCGCGTCTCGAGGCAAGTGTTAACAATTCCATCGGCTCGAAAAAACACCGAGCGCGAGGTGCCGTAAAATGAAAGCGCTGATTAATACGAGGTCTGCTCCGTCGATTCCACCGAGTGCTAAATGAAGGATGACCGAGGGCGTCGGGAAGCTCGTTTCTGGGTTTGAGGGTCGTGGGAGGGCGAGGACGGGCCACCCGGGTCTCCTGGAGCTGCAGGACTCTGAGTCACAGGCTCGTCGCCGTGCAGGGAGGCGGCGAGGAGCTTTATTAAAAATCAACTTTGCCAAGTTTAACAGCAATAAATCTGAAAGTCGAAAACAAAGCGCGAGGCGAGCAGCGACATCAGGAGCCCCGACTCACCTACGAGGACCACCAGCCGGTGTTTGGCTCCACTCTGCCTGCGGTACGCCGTCACCTCCTCGTACGTGGGCACGTCGGCCGTGTCGTACATGTCGCTCTTCTTGCACTCGTACATCGACTTGTTGGTCTTCTTGTCCCTCCTGCTGAGACGGAAGCTTCTCCTGAAGCCGGCTGGAGCAGAGACACAGGACACAACCAGGATTAATCTAAAATACACAAACAACACAAACCGTGAGGCTCGATCCTGCACACGAGCCCGCAGCTGTTCGCTCCGATTTACGGTCGCTTCAGCGTCTTGGCAAACGCCTCCGCAGCCCCACGTCCAATACCTCATATTGTGTTTGTGGCGGTTCAGCTTTTATGACAGCGATCTTTGCTGTAGGTGGAAGAAGAACAGCTTCCCTGGAAACCAAACTCCAACACTGTGTTCACATTTTCCCCCGGTGACATGTCGTGCATTTATTAATTTTATTCATGTGCGTGCACACACACACACACGGATTCAACCATTGAATGTCGTCACCTCTGTTCTGCTAAGAACTGATCACATGCATTGAAGGGAACCTGTTTTTTCAGCTGAAGCATGTGAAGTTACTGCTTTGGATAACTTGAAGGCCTGTTTGTGCAGAATCTGGCAACACGATATGCATCTAACTCCCGGGGTTACTGTGATATACTGTGATACCGTGAACGATGTCATTCCAGGAACACCGTCATAGCATCGTGTGCATTAGTTTACTTTATCAATGCGATCAGAGCAGCTGGATCTGCAGTTGTTTTTATAACAGTGCTACTTTTGGTGCAGTTTGAGCACATTTGCATTTAGCGTGCATGTGAACTGCTCATTAAAACAGTGTTGCTGTGAGTGGATGCAGCATCACAAACCCTTATACTGCAGCAGTCAACCTCTGGGAACAAAGCACAGGACACTTTGGAACAGATTGGTTTATTCTTCCTGGTCCAAGAGTGCGCTCGCCTTGATCTGATCATCTACGACAGGAGACTGGATATTTAGGACAGCTGCTGGTTGAACCTCAACAAACGAGAGGCAACTCTGCAGAACTCAGGAAGTCAGAGATCCAGCTCCTGGTTTCTCTTTCGTTATTTAGGCTTTTTTAATCAGCGATTAACGAACTGACCGAAGATATGATGCAAGATGCCGGGGCAGACTGACGCAGCGAGGAGAGATGATGCACTAAGAGAAGAATCAGGAGTTTGAAACTGCTCCCGGTAGCCACCACCCCCTTAATACTTTCCACAACAATTTGAAAACCACTGTGGGTCTGCAGCAGACATGCAGCGGAGAGAAAGAGTCTGCATTCCTCTGGGCTTGTTCTTTTCCAAACAGTCCCTTAATAAGGGATGGAGCGACGGACCTATGCTGAGCTACAAATGAAACACACTGTAAGTCATCGGAGCGGAGTAATAATAATGTTTTTGCATGCGCCTGTGTATACGTTATGAGCGCGCCCACGTGCCCGGGTGCTGAATATCGTGTTACACTGAACATTTAGGGCAGACTTTGTTCCACTGTGGGCAACTTGTGGCCGGCGTTGTCTGTGCCGTTTCTCCTGTGGTTAATCTACTCATTCAGCACCCCCCCCCCCCCCACCACCACCACCACCACCCTCCAATCCTACCCTCCTGCCCTCGCCCGGGGAGTATTAGCCTCAGTGGAAAACACACACCGCTCATCTGCATCTCTTCTGTACAGGCATCAAACGGTAACCAATATCCACACGGGCTGACATCATTACAATAAACAGTCAAACGTATAATGTTAACGATATCCTACTGAAAGCCAGCAGTCGACTTTCCTGAAAGTTCAAACCCCCAAAAAGCTCTGGTCAGTCGTTTATCACAGTGTAAACACACTACCGACTAATTAGGCTTTAAGTTAATACTGTGAAAGTCATTAAATCTGCCCGCCGTGGACGCCAGCGGCTCAGGCCAGACCCACTTTCCACAGGGTGGGCAGGTGCGCCGGGTTTCATTACGAAGCTCTACAGTTAATATGAATTACCGTCGCTCAGCTGAGGAGGGCCCTCGGTGATCTAGTGCCCCTTCAAATCACTTAAACCTCGCTAATCCAAATAAATAAAGAATCCTCCAGCCTTCGCTTTAGGCGTCGTCTAAGGGTGAATAAATTATTAAAGCCTCGTGCAGCAGCGAGCGGCACCACAGCCCTCACCAGAACCAAAACCACCACCTCATCCCCAACGCTGACGGAGACTCGATCAGACGCAGGAGATCTGCATTAATTTGATCCAGAATTAAGGAATCGCTCCAGTTCGAATGACGAAAACCTGCCTGTTTGTCATGAAAAAGCCTGCAGTGTGTTTGTCGCAGGACGATCCAAGAACAGAAGGAATGTATGAAATGTGCGGCAGCGAGCTGCAGAACCTGGTCCAGGACGAATTTGTTCACAATCGTTTCGTTTTGAATTTTCCAGAGTGGTGGCAGCGCCCCGGTGTGTTTCTCTGCAGAAGAGTGTTGTGAGTCTCTGGAGCTATGGAGTTTAAGTTTCCTTTGCTAAAGCTGCACACACACACACACACACACACACACATAAACACACACCTCCTTATGGTGCGCACCAGGCGATAACTGGGAAAATGCCAAACGTGCAACCGAGCAGTGCTTTCAGCAAAACAGAAACATGAACACAAAGTGGAGGAAAAAGAGATGAGCACATTTAATGCAGTGTAAACACAAGCTGTGACTGCGCACACACACACACGCACACACACACAATTTGCTTGGAAGTCGCCAGCAGTCCTGCAAGCCCATTTTCCAGGATGATAATATCTAACAGCCACGTAGGAAATTCAGCATGTGCACAAAGAAAGCGCCCGGAGGCTTCTGCAAGCTGCGAGTGCAAACTGCCCACTCGGACACCAACTTCCTGCGCCGCACCCACACCTGTAAAAGACATGGCTTCAACTGAAAAAGAAAAAAAAATAATCTAAAAGCAAAGTTCAGGAAGACGTATGTTCGTAAAAAATAACAGATGACTCAGAGAGACCCCTGCTTTTGCCAACGGGCGTGTGAAAGAAGAGAAGCCTGAGAACAATGCGAGCATCAGGTCTTCCAGACGTCACGCGTAGGCGATCGGCGAGATGACAACACGGAGAAGGATAAGAATTTCCCTCCGATCAAGATTTTATTTTCTGCGGGGAGGGGAGCAGGGAGGGAAAGTGTTGTCGAGTTAAAAAGAAAAAGCTGGTGGTGAAACCACCTGTCGAGGGCCGTCGTCTCGGGCCCCAAGGCCTAACTACAGGAGACCGCGCCGACAGCTCCAGTGCCATCCCGCCTCTCCCAGCGGGGGCCTTCCCCTCCTCTGGACTAATGTAGACGACATCTATGGAATTAAGCAGGCATGGCAGCCGGGGATTAAGTGAGTATTACGCTCTCGGCTCGATGCCGCACGCTGCGGTTTAACGCTGTAACACTTAGTCCTGTTCGTGGGCACCAAATGTGGGAAGCATTACCGGCTCTCTCGAAACTCATTATGCGTGCCCATTACTGGCTCGGTTGGAAGGGATGAGGAAGGCTCATGGTAGGCAGCTCGGGAGGCGGAGGACGCTTTCCACACTGTCAGCCGTTATTACCCCAGCGGTGAATAAAAGGCTGCTGAAAATGACAAAAATACAAAAGCCTGGAGCAGACAGAAGGACAACGATGCCCGATTTTACTGCACCAACAATCTGCTTCGCTTGCATAACACGAGGAAACACGCAGGACACGTCTGGATTCCTGCAAATCTGACGTTATTGTAAAGACGCAGGATCATGTGCAGCTCGCAGTTCAGGGCAGCACAGCGGTCTGACTGCACATGCAAAGGCCTTTATTCTCTACGGACAGACACTCCTATAGCAATAGGTCTTGCTTCTGCACTTTGCACAGTGTGAATCTGCAGTGAGAGCAACACTGTGAGGAGAAGGAGTCTCCTTCTTGCCTCCTTGTGTCTCACTCTGCTAATCAAAGCGTTTGGTTGATGCGGATGTCGGCGTACAGCTCCAGTCTCTTATTTGTGTTTTTGGATTGCAGCAACACAACATTAGCTTGACTAACCAGGCCTAGGCCAACTAGCAGGCTACAGCCTGAATGCCCTCTTGAATTCCTGCACAATGTGTGCAAGCAGCAGACATAAGCAGACTATTTTAAATTAATCGTTTGTGTCAGAAGGTGCAACAAACCGACTGTCCTGCACCGGACGGTCTGGGGCGAATACAGGCACTGTAACAGTCCATCCTTACTCCTGAGGATTCATTAAGGTTTCAAGAAAAATGCAAGAAATGTGGAGACGAGGAAAGACGGAGGCAGGCTTGCATCCTTCAAACGCTCCCTGTGCACAAACAGGCATCTGTGAAAATGTTTAAAAGGTGCAGTAGTAAACGTCTGTTTCTGGACGACAGCGTGCACGCGCAAGTGCCCGACCCGACAAACTCTGCAGACCCAACGAAAGCAAAGCAAAGTCCGTCGGCGTGAAATATGTTCGTGCAGCCGTCCACCGTGGTGAACTCATTAGAGCGTTATCTGGGGAGAACACATTCTGGGAGTAGTTTCCACAGCCCTCGCACTAAGCGTTTTGGAAAGTGGTACCCAGCCCAAGTGTTGCAGGCTTATACGATGGAATAGGGCTCTAGACCTTTGGCTGCAAGAGGTCCATTTGTGTCGAGCGCTATTTGTTTTTCCCCTCCGTCTTATCCCACAGCTCTTTGGGCTCAGGAATGTCTCGTCTTAAAACGATGCCTGATGCCTTGTGCGTTGGCAGAAAAAAAAAAACTCACACACACACAAATCTGCTTCCAGTGGAGTCGATGAAGCTGCTATCAACATGCCAAAAGAGGCCTCCGAGTGCCAAAAGCAGCGAGGCTTAATGCCTGCTGCTTTCCTGTTTGTCTCAGCAGTCTGATGTTCAGACGGAGAAGATGCTCTACAACAAAGCCCCAGTCGAGGAAGTTCCCAGACTCTTTTCCGAGTCTTTAAACAACTGGAACGGTTGGTTGCTAATGCTGATTAAAGCACACCTGTCGAGCCAGCGCGTATACCTGCTCTGATTGCCTCCAAATGTCCGATATCTATTAAAATGCGAATCATTTCGATCTTATGGAGTAAATTTCCTCTCAGCTTGGACCCAGATTTGGGAAAAAACTTCACTAATCGCGATGAACTGGCTCCCGCACGTCCACAACTACTGAACCCGCGGGCTGATGAACTCATTTCATTCTGGAAATACAACATTTTGGGGGTTTTTGTGATTGTGAGGGGCTGATGCATATCCCAGCCCCTGTTTGTTCCTCTTTCACTGATTTGGAGCTTCTTGCTTGCTTGCGCTCCATGCATCCTGTGTTTTTCCCTGGATGCTCAGTTTGCAGCGCTTGGGATTTAATGGGATTGCTTTGCCTACGCAATAACACTGCAGCGCACCGACTTTCTGGATTCTGCAGTTGTGCGAGCTCTGCTTTCTAGAGAGGCCCGATAAGACGGCATCGCTGGTTGCAGTTTTTCTCCCCGTGCTTGAGGATTTTGGCGAAGGGCCTCACAGACGTTGCATCACTGAGAAAGGCATGAAGGGAAAACAAACCAAAAACTCAGGACAACAACTGACTGCCCCCCCTCCTCCCCACCGCCTCCTTTATTCCCCCATGCAACCTCAGTAGCATTGCAAAAGCATCTGTAAGTTCTAGGATTTCAAACTTTTAGGGCCGGGCCAACTCTAAATCATACAACCACATCCAACAGGCTGAAAAGCCATGCAGCAAGTACTCTCATAGAGAAGATGTTATTATAACTCACAGGTTTTTTTTCTCCTCCTCCTCCTCCTCCTGAGGTTCTCTCATTTCAGTTAAACCTCGTTCTGGGCTGCTAGAGTCGAGAAATGCTGCTAACCCGCTAGTGTGCTGGATGTTGTTTGGGTACCGAGGAGGAAGAGGAGAGGCTGAGGTCATTGACCTCGTGGAAGAGGGCAGGGTGACAGCGAGGGCAAGCCTGAAGGGGACAGAGAGGAGTGGAAAAGAAACAGGACTGGTGTTTGGCATAGGTCCGCTTCAGGAAGTGACCCTGATTGAGCTTGGCAGACATGGCTCAAAGTCAGTATTTATAAACTCACATGTGTACTGGATATCCTGTGAAATCTGGAGTCTAAACGGCGTAGTTCGCATGGAGAGCTCTGAGGCCAGCTCACCCCTTGACCGTAACATCTGAATATAGACGGAGTGGGACAGAGAGAGGAGGAAAGAACTAACGAGACAGAGAAAGGGAAATGGACAGAAAGAGGATTTGCAAATGAGCCAGCGAGTACGGCCTGTGGTCCTCCAGCAGGGACGATACCTTATGATTTGTCGGGAAAATGACAGTGGTAATAAAAACACGATGGGGAGCAGTTTCTGTACAAGACAGAGAATTGGAAGCAGCTCTCTGGAAGAGGGCTGCAGAACCAAAGTGGGCCACGGTAATTGTCATTAAGTCTGACCGGGACCACATCAACGAGGCCGGCGCTCGGCCGGACCTCCAGAACAAAGCGCTGAAAACAAGCCGTCCTTCTAAAAAACCAAAACCCATCCAGAACCGTTCTCAAAGAGGGCTTCAGACCCACAGCAGAGGCAGAGCAGGATAACTACTACATTCTGCAAATCCATGACATGATCTGCCAGCGCACTCGTGCTGTCAGCAAGAGGACAGAAATAGCACACCGTAGGCTTGTGTACCACTACAGAGCCACTCTTTGTGTTTTTACATGAGAGTCCAAGTTGAATTGACCAAAAACACTAAGAGAGTATGTCGAGCACATTATGAAAAACAAGGACCTACTTCTCAGTGCGGCATGGCGTGAAGAGAAGGGGCTAAATGCTCAGGATGGTTAATGTCAATCTAAAAAGGGCCACATCAAGAGGAGGGCAGAGGACAACAGGAGGAGGAGGAGAAGAAGAAGACAACATCTCTCACCTAGGTGGAATCCGCTATAGTCAGCGTCCTCTGGTGATGAGAAGAGGAAGAAGGAGAGGAGGAAGCCAGAAGAGAGGTACAACGTCACGTTAAAGAGAAAAGCAACAGGCACCAAAACAAAACCATACAGGTAGAAAGAAAAAACAGGAATCAGGTTTGTTTTGTGTTTCATTCATGTTGGTCAAGTTTCAGTTAATCATGTTGGTCAAGTTTCAGTTAATCATGTTGGTCATGTTTCAGTTAATCATGTCCAAAGCGACAGCCATGGATGTTGTGGCACATCATCAACATGTTCTTCTTTGTTCTTTCCTGCCCAGAATCCTAAATCTTCCAATAAATAAACCAAATTTCAGTCCACGACATCCCCTGGCCATCACTGTGGATGCTTTTTGTGGAAGTCTATGAATAATTTAGTGTCATGAGTGATTAGTGGTTCTGCAAATCATGTCTGCTCTTGATGGAAATGACAAGTACGATGGTGAAATATGAGGCTTCGCGCAATGCAAGAGCCAATAATCTGCAAACTCGATGAAGTGGCTAGAGGAGGAATCGACAGCGACGTCCGATGTTCTCCCCTTCTAGGAGCGATTGGCTTTGACATGAGAAGACAGGCCAAATGAGAACAAGGAGGATGAAGAGGTGGACCTCTCGTTGCACACAAAAAACACAAAGGAGGACCAATCACAAATGGTTTCACTGCGATTCCTGCAAAGATCTGTTGAATGGGAGGGTTTGTCAGACGAGCAGTACCTTCGATCTCCTCGGCTGTGAGCGCAACAGAAGCGAGGGATGGAAATGACGGACGGTTAAAAAACTTTGTTTTGCAGAAATAAAAAGGAAGCTGAAGGATGAGATGAGAGAAGAAGAAGAGGGAGACCTACCAAACTCTACAGCCACGTCGTCTTAGAAACGCAAAAAGACAAAAACGACAGAACGAAAAGTTAAAACAATGCAATCAGCTGCAGAGAAGCTGGTCTCTGGGTTATTCAGTGAACCTGCTCGCTACAACTCGTCTTCAGCTGCTGCTCCGAGTCATTTCTCACACAAACCGGGCGCAGCTCTCGATGCTGTTTCAGTTTGTAACGTCTGTGAAAAATGCTCAGCCGCACTTCTGTTCAATTAAAATCAGTGAAACATATTCACATGGTGCCCAGTCTCATTTCCCATCATCCCGCGCTGCTGCACCACGTCACATGACTGCAGCTTTCAGAGGCAGAAATGGACACGTGCGACTAAAACGCACACTTCCTTGTATCAGATTTGTTGTTTAACCCTGATGATCTGTTGAGTTGTCGATCAATCAGGAAGTGGTCACATGAGATTCCATATGTTTACACTTCCTGTGACCTGGAAAACAGCGAATGGCAGCAGAGGAAAACGGTCACAGTGTGAATATGATCAATTATCCTGCAGTTGTCTAAACGTAACATTACTACAGTGATTCCTAAAAAAACAAACAAAACAAACTCAAGGTCCACTTACTGGCTTTCAACCACAGCTCAAGGTCTTCAGCAGTGGGTGAAAACCACAACATGCAGCTGAAAGCTCAGGATTAAAGAGCAAACTACTCTAACGAGCTAAAAACAGGACTTTCACATTCTGCTAATTAACATTTCTACAGTCTGATAGAAGACATTTGCATCCGTCGTTACCTAGTGAGACACAGTCTGGGGTACACGTCTGCGGTGCGTCCGCTGTGACGTCACAGAGAGAAACAGATTCAGCTTCAAAAGCCTCCGAAGTCCGATGCATCGCTCCGGAGTTCAGGCTGTAACATTAAAGCTCCTAAAACAGGGATGTGTTTTACAGTAAGGTAGCTTTTGAACCGACTCCAGATGTTTGAGAGTGCCATCCAAACGGCGACACGATGATTGGTTTCACAATGGTAGCCGATCTGTATGTGTGTGTGTTTAGCTTAGGATGCCGCGAACATTTGGAGGCACTTATAGAGGCTTCCTGCGCTTCACGTGTTCCCATTTTGGCCCAAACAAGGTTAAATCAAAACATACATAACACCATCTACCACAGTGCGGGGCTCGCCTTACAGCACCGTGTTCGTTTCCCAGAGCGCACTGCAGCAAGAGGGGGGGGCGGGTCTTACGTCACGCGGCCGGAGTTAATGCCCAGCCAAAACAGCAGTCAGGACCGATCACTGCAGCGATGACTGCTTTTGAAGTGCGGTGCCAAAATGTGTCCGCCGTTATCTGACATCTTGTTTCACATGTTCACGGCGACGCTCCCACCGACGCTGCCCTCCTCCCGTCCTAATGTGACATTTTAAGTTGAACCAGCGCCTCGGCCGCATTTTTGACTAAGAGGTAATTGCAGAGGGGGGGCGGCGGAGGGGAAACTTGAAAGAGGAAACAAGGACAATATGAGGATGATAAAGATTTCCCAAATCCTTCCAAGTGCTGCCCTTATTACACTGTGGAAGGCTTTCATCTGGTGCCTATCTGCCACAGGAATGGTCTGCATTGCCTAATGGCCTCGCAGCCTTGTACACCAACATTCCTCGTCTAATGAAACACCAATGCGATAACGCTGCAGAATGCAAATCGACGGGTCTATCTGAGAGCGCTTAAACGCAACTCGCCTTCTTCTGAGAATGCATTTCACCCTGAATCCTGCACGTAGGAAGGTTTTGAGAACTGGAGTCGTGATCCGACAGGGGTGAACGAGTGCGCATGGACGGACAGAAGCCTGCGGCGACAGTAGCAGTCAAGCCTGTCATTTACCGCAAACACACGGCGCCTTGGACTGCACGCCGCCAACTTTCATTCATCCCGCCTACCAGCAGTCAGCTAACCAGCCTGACAGGAGGCGCTCGCTTAGGGGTGTATCACATGTCGCCCACATACCAAAGATTCACCACAGAGGATGACAGAAGGGGTCAGACGAGGGTAGACGGATGGCAAACGGAGCGATTGGACGGAGCGTTTGTTAAGGGATAATTCCAGTTTATTAAAAACTTGGGTCTTATTTTTGTAGATTTGGCTGTTGTTTTTATTGGTTATAACAGAATTGTACACTTTATGGTAATTGGTAAGATCTGGAAACAGGACAAGATCGTAACTGAGGTCTGAAGTGGAAAGAAATCAGATCCATCAGACAGGTCACCTCAACCAACCGATGCAAATCTGGCACCGACTGCAGGGGCTGCTCATCATCGACGCCACAAGACTGTACGTTTGAGTCTTTTAAGTCACTGAAGTCATGCCCAGTTGAATCTGGGATGGCCAACCTGCAGAAAATCCTTTAGCTATCTCAGGTGGAGGCGGGAGGAAGAGACGAGGGACCGACCCCTAGTCAGCACCCCGTAAATGTCCCTGAGTTATGAGCTGATGTCACACTTGCAGCCGTCCAACATGCAGCTGGCCTTCTCCTTTAACCAACTGTCACTTTGCCTCTGCTTTTCGTTCTTGACAACAACCAACAGGAGACCGGAGGAGGTTCCCAGATGACACGGGGTTTGTTTTTCGTGCATCTTTTGCTCCTCAAATGCAGAAAACGGGCGCCGATGCGCATTTGTATTACAAAATCTTAGAAGCAACTCAGAGCCTTGGTGCTGGACAACGAACCGACATGCAGGGGGAAAAATAACAACTGGATCTATAAAACTTTAAGGGTGGTCTCTGTGGGGTTATCTGGCGCTAACCTTTGAGAATACAATGGAACTTTTACTCTTGCGCCCATTTCGCTTCTAAATCTACTCCCGTGTCTGTAAGCGTTTAAGTTGATAAATGAAATGGATGGATAAATTGAACACAGGGCCAGGTTCAGGGCCACTTAAGACCAATCTCGGGCGCCTTTTCAAAAATGGCTCAGTCGCTCGCTGTGGAGAGAGAGAGGCAGCAAGAGGGTACGGCGCTGTAACGTATGGAGAGAGACGTCGAAAGACCCCAAGGTGAGCGATAAGTGCGTCCACGTGTTTGGCAGACTGCGGAGCAAACCAAACAATCAGACAGTGGAGAGGTTTGCATGTCAGACAGAGGAACAGACATGCTGTAAGAAAGCCCAGAGAGACGTTAGTATGTTCAGAGAGAACAGATGGGGAGGCTGGAGGAGAGCCAGGTGTCGATGGAGGAGGGGGGTACAATAAAAAGAGAGGAGGCAGGTAGGAGAGGTTGATAATCAAATGATGTAAAAGAACCGATTGGACGCCTGTAGCCGATTAATAATTGGCTTAAACGCCGGGTGACTGATGGCACTTTAAACATCAGTTTCATAACTGAGGAATGCGTCCACGAGAAAGAGAGCAACAGTGAGGAAAGGGATTATTTATATCTTGCAAATGTTAGGCGTAAATGGACACGGTTTAGCAATGCTCGCCGCAGCCCCTCGCCAAGACCAATATTGTTCCAGCCGACGGAGCTCCCGGGCTGGAAAGACAGAGAAAGAAAGAGAGACAGAAAGAAAGGGACCCCCTCCTCAATCACCACCTCTGTGCTCTGCTCGCTAACAGCGGGGTCTCCACAGTATCCTTCAATTAGGTTGTAGTTTACGGCCTCGGGGCCCGGCTGGTCCGGCCTGTCCAGGGCCAGGATCCAAGCTTTGTCTCCCTCCATCTCTCCTGACCCAGCCAGCACCACCAGTACTCCTCCACGGGACCACATCTGCTACCGAACGTGACCCCTCGACTGCCCCTCGCTCTCTCTGCACCTCCTCTTCTCAGCTTGGACTTCCTTTCGCACCACGATCCAACATTTTTTCTCTAATTTCTTTAAAAATGTTGGACTCCGGGAAAATGAATGCGCATGTGCTTGTTTTTGCAAGAACAGAGCATGAACTGTTATCAGTCCCCCAGTTATTCATCTAGTCCTAACGGGTCCGTGTCAAGGGACTTCCTGCTGCTGCTGCTGCTGCTGCTGCACACAACTAATCCTTACAGCATGCATGACATTAGGAAGAACGAACTGCTGCAGTCAAAAGGAGACTTATGTAGGGGGCTGCGGCGCACTCTGCTACATTTTACACCTGCCCTCTGTGCACAGAGGTGGAGGTGAGCTGGGGGTGGGTGGGTTCAAATCCCATAACTCATAAGAGGAACTGGCCCATTAAAATGAAATAGTGAGGGAACAGTGCAGCACTGTCTGTCTTTAACTTTTTAGCAGGCTATTTTTGGCCGTCCCGCGCCGTGTATGCCAGTGTGCGGTTGAACATAACCAGGAAATGACAACATCCATAATTCACCCGAGGGCTCGAAATCCGAGGTAGAGAAAGAGCCCGAGGCTAAGTTTAGAGGTGGTCAGCGTAGCTCTGCCGGGCTATTTCAGAGCCGCGTTATTGAAACGAGTCACGTTACATTAAGGGCCCGCCGCCGTGTTGAACAAGCAGTCGAATGGACATGTCCGTCGCTCAAAGCGGTAATCTACAGCGAAAAATATACGACCAATAAGAAACCGACTCCTGGTTCAATGGGGTCATTGTGAGACCGGAGTTGGCCTGTAAAAACCGAGCGTGGTGTGTTTTCACTGAGGGTTCGAGTGTTTTTGGAAATGCAGGGTGATCATTTGGCCTAAATATGTGGTCATGGATATGAAGATATATGCTGAGATATGAGGACAAAGCAAGGACTGTGGAGTTTCTTTGCAAACAAGCTGACGTAAAGCGTAACGAGGGAACATATAGGCGCTGCTTTCACTGACGAGGAGCGCTTTATACGCTGGAAACACACTGAATCTGCGCTAAAAGCAGCGTAAGTTGCACAACGGTGGATCCTGAAAGTCATTTTTACAGTTCTGAATGTTGTTTTTAATTTAGCGGCATCAAATGAAAGTACACAGCGTGAATGGAGACTGGAGTCTGTGTGGGGCGAGGTTTGCAGGACCCGCAGCAGACACTGGCAGCATGTTCTCCTCCTCCATGGCTACAGGCACGCATACGCAGTCCGACTGTAATGTGCGGTGGCGCTGCCAGCTGGATAGCCCTCTGTTCATGCACTGCAGCTCACCATATACAAACCAAACTGCTCTTTGGCAAGTGTTTGTAAATCATAGCTAATGTCTTTGAGCACTTTCATACAGAGCTTTTCAGTCAGGTGCTGCGTGTTGACGGAGCGGCTGCAGGCGTCTTTACAGAGTTGTGTGTCTCGTTTTGATTGATTTGTTGCTTCCTGACAAAGTTGTTCATACCTGCTCCGCAGCGGTCTGTGTGCGTGCATGTCAGCCATGTTTTCTGAGGAGATTTAAAGGTGGATCCTTCTGTAAAATGAGTTAAAGCATTTGTTTCTTCAGGGTTCGAAGACGTAGATTTATTGATTTTATTATATTGTGCAACCTGAAAACATGCAGAGGTTTGCTCCGCTGCATTGCGCTGCCTCTGGTTTTTATTTTAATCAATCCTACTTGCTTTTTTACACACTTCTATGTTGTTTTTACCTCTTCGATGGCTGCGTAGCCGCATGTAGCAAACAATAATTGACAGGCTGTGTAAGGATAAGGATAAGAGGCTGAGGGTCGTGCTGTGTCCTTGGCGTGAAAAGCAGCTCTGCAGCTGAGGAGGACACTTGCATCCCTGTCTTATCTGCTTTTTAATTAAAGCGTTTAAACACGTATCTGATCAGTTGCAATACGATTGTCGATTCGCTGTAAAACACTTGAAAACGTCTTATTTTACCGCAGAGATGATTCTCTTTTCCAGTGCATTCGTCTGAGTCTGAGCCCGGGGTCTGTAGGCGATCCCTAATAGTTTCTGCTGCTGTTATTTTCCTCTGCAACGTGGTTTATGTCTTCTGTCTTCATTAAGAGGCAATCAGCCATCTTTGATTTATAAGGGTCATTTAGCTATAATCCCTTCTATTTCCTGATTACCTACCTCCTGGTTTGTTGCAGCACATTTCTTGCAGCCTACTCCTGCTCCTGATGCATTCTCCCTAAGTCTGCTGCACTAACTGGCCGGGGTTACTGTGCAGGCATTCATAAGGTACATTAATGCGCCCCAGAGAGCAGCACTGAGCCTCCCATCCCATCTGTAGGTCTAGTATCAGATCATTAATCCGTCGTTAGGTTCTCTGAGATGTGCAGAGGTGAGCCGGATGGGTAGGCTGGCTGGTGTTTTGGCTGGAAGGTGTAAAGGCTCAAAGAGGTTTTCCAGAGGGCAAACCGCCCCCTCTGTTGCATTTAAGCCCCTGCATGACTGCAAGACTGCAAGACCACATCAACACATGGAGAGACAGAGGTGAAGGGGTCTGGCAGGAGACTTAAAGAGTGAAACATGGAGCAGACAGGAAAATGAGGAGGAAGCTAAATCCAGACACAACACTTCCTCTGATGACAGGCGTGAAGCAGGGCGACTGTGCAGCTTCAGCGATGGCCTCAGTGCAGAGTTACTGTCCCTTCCTCTGCATTCCCGCTCCTGAGCCCACCCACCTGCACCTAGCCACTGCTGCTGCTGCTGCGGTGTGTCGTGTTCTGGTGTGCACATGATCCATGCTTACATGATCGCCGGCTAGAGGTCCTCTGGAGCGACAGAGTGGCGACAGGTCGCGGCAGCGCAAGCCTCCTGGAATAAGAGAGAGGACAGCGGAGAGAGAAGGGGAAAGAGAGAGAAAAGGCACAACGAAAGCATCAGTTCTTACGACCGACCTGGGAATAATAAACACCCTGTGCTACGCTACGGAGAACCCACTCTTGCACATGCACCAGTTTCGTTCTGTCGGCTCAGCCTGGTGGAAGAAGGAGTGAGGAGGTGAAGGAAAAACACTTTCTGTTGACAACACTGCAGGTTTTAATCTGGATGTTTGTGAAATGTTCTCTCTTCTTTTCGCTCTCCTCCCTCTTTTTTTCTTTTCCTCCTCGGGTGCTCTCCGGCGGTGCCAAGAAACTGCCCCGGCCTCCTGAGCTCTGTGTTGCACATCAAGTGCGGCTGTCCGAGTGCACACTGATGTGCGATTTTCCATCCACTTGCTGTCCAAAGTGGATCGGTACCAGCGCTATCATTTTCTGTCATTACTCATTTCGGGCCAGACATTGTGCGGAAATCCAGACTATTTTGGCAGCGTGAAGCACGAAAAAAACCAGAGGAGAGCAGGGGAAGAGAGGGAGAGAGTGAAAGTTGTGTGAGTGTGACAGCAGTCAAGACAGTTGGGTTGTTAGGAGGCCGACGGGACGGGCCGATCTAGCCGGCCTTGTTTCTTACCTCTCCTGGAACTGTTTGGACGGGATGAGGCCGGCACGGGGGTTGGCGTCCCCCTCGAGCTTGGCCTGCCACCAGGTTGCATCATCTTGGCTCATGATCTGCAGGATTGAGCCCTTCTTGAAGGCCAGTCCAGCCTCCTTACATGGGATGGCTTTGTCGTCCTTGGGGTCGTAGTCAAAGAGTGCCTTCACAAACACCTGGAGAGACGGCACGAGGAGGGGAAGGAGAGGAAACAGGAAAACACAAAAGGTTCAGTGTAAAACCTTTCCTTCCAACGACGTTAGGCAAAGGCATCATCCTACACACAGAAGGTGCTTCACCACTGCTCAAGGTGATTATTCTAGAAAGGTCACTGCAATCAGAGGTTGAAACCTGCAGCTGGCGGCCAACTTTTACCCTCCCTGTCGTTCCATCAACACGTTCATCAACTAAACCCTGTCGCCACCCTACACCGTGCTGCGACTTAACATCACCTGAGTCAGAGGCTCCAGTTTCCACCGACATCTCTAAACACAAACTAATATCGGGCATCTTTCCACAAACGTTGTTTTCTGTCTTTAAGGTCTAATTTGCCTTGGCAGTGCCGGTGGGACACCCCTCATCCACACAAAGGAGGTTGGACCCTATAGTGGAAAAACCTCCGACATCTTTTCCCGCCGTGGGCGGCGAGCTGCAAGCTAAAGCACCTTGCTGCGTCTTCTGTCCAAACTGAGCTCTGCCACAATGAGTTAGCACTCCTAAGACACCTCGGCGCATGTGGAGGGAGTGAAGAGAGAGGGGAGGAGAAGTGAGTATGTGTGAAAAGAGAGAAGGAACAAGGGAGAGGGAGGGAGAGCGATGTCCTGTTGATTTAAAGATTGCTTTGTGCCATGTAGAAAAATTATGTTTCACAGTTGTTTTGTTTGGGTCATTACAGACGCTTTGGCTGCGAACGCATCCACACACCAGGATCTGCTGCTTTTCTTCTGTTGGCTCGGTTCTGCAGCCACTTAGCTGCCCGTTGCTGCATCTGCACCACCTGCAGCGAGCGGCGCGGGCTGTGCTCGTGAAGCAGAGGCTGAGTGTTTGGCACCAGCAGGCTGTTCCTTAAACATCCTGACAGTTTCAACCATTACGTGATGACAAAGGGTGGAAGTGGCCCACCCTGTCCTGCACACCTCTGTTTAACATGTATGGTGGGCTGCGCTGTGAATAATGATAAACCGCCCTCGACCCCGGGGCTGAAACCCTGTGAGTGGATCCAGCTTCTGTCTCTCACTGATAGATGAGCTTGTGAGAAATGAGCGTCTCAACACCGCTGTGGGTGAAAATGATGGTTTGCTGGTTCGCTCTGACAGCTACACCAGCCGCAAAATGAATGGCTGCGAGCTACTGTCTGCCGGTGCCGTCCACACGAAGGAAGACAGCGCTGTCCTGCATTTAGCTGTCAACAAACCAACAAACAGAGATGTGTCTTTGCTGCGTTGAGTTTTGACAGCCTGTGGGCGATTCAAGGAGTGATGCCAACCTCCCTTTATAAGCAAAATGGCCCAAATGCATCGCCTTTGTTCACCTTCAATCCCTAACCTTTGATGCCCAAGTAGCAGAGAGCATTCAACGGCATGCTAGTCTGATTTGTCTGACTCGTTGATATTTACTCTGACTCTGAAGTATCAAGTCTGCGGCGAAGAGAGTGATCAAAGTCGAGGAAGAGCGAGAGGATCATAGAGACACGCTGCTTCCTATAATATTCCCAGAATCATGAAGTGTCATCTGCGCTCCTGAAGAACAAGACACCTCTATAACAAACCAAAGCTAAAATAAGGCAAACCACTGGTCCAGCGTGGCTCAGTGCTGTTGGTGCTTTCAGACACTGAGCTCAATGTGCAGCTCTCTGCCACTGCGCGTGGAGTTTACAATGCTTTAACTTAACCACGGTAAACAATACGGGAGCTCATATCTGAGTCTCGCAGGTGAAGATACTCAAAAACATCAGACTGTGATGTTTGACTGAAGCTCGACTGTCCACATTCGGATAACAAACAGGCTCAGGTGTCAGGTTCATTGTCCTGTGCTGTGATATTGTTGGTCGTTTAAACTACAGACTGTGGTTTACAGGCCGTCAGGATCTGATCAACACCAGCTGGTTCCGGTCCCAGTTTACAGCGCTCATTGCAACACTTGCTATTTGCTCTCGTCTGTCTCTACTACATATGCTGAGCCCTGGCTAAGCTAAGCTAGCAGCTAAGCTAACAAGCCTGGCTCTGACCCAGGCGGGGGACTGTCAGTGAAGGTGTGAGGAGGATGATACTGGAGCAACAATCTGACATTTCCTCACTTTGGCTCAAAAACAAGGTTCTGCCTCCAACAAAACGTATCATCACTCTGCTTTAAAAGTCGTTTGACTGCAACTCAGTCAGCACAACGATTACGCCGACACAAGACCAACCTTCGGCTCCTTGGGTGGCGCGTCCTCCTTCATCCCGGGGACAACTTTAAAGGTAATGGCTCCTTGTGACTGGGCCTGAAACAATTGGGAAAGACGAGATAGATTCAGGAGTTTAGGTCCACATGGAAGTGTGGAAACACCAGTCATCTGTCCTGCAAATACCTCTCAGAGCACCTAATCCAATGGAAGTCACATGATGCAAAGCGCCGTTTGATTTTTCAACAATGGAAGGGTTATTAGGATTGGATGACTGTGCTTGGCAGGGACAGAGTGTGTGTGTGGGGGTAAGAGGAGGAGTGTTGAGAGCTATCATCTGCTTCAGAGGCCTTTGTGTCTGAGAAGGCCTCCAGAGTTTTAGAAACTCTCTCTTTCCTCTCCAGTTGTCCCCCCTCTCCTCCACCTCCTCCACCGACAGAGTCCAGGCCCGTGACGGAGCTTATTTGAGGCCTGCGGTGGAGGCTGCTTGGAGGAACTACTGAGCATCAATCTCATCCAGGGGGACCGTGTGGCTCGATGCATGTGGTCCAAAGGCCAGGAAAGACTTGTAAAGAAAGGCCGGTGTTTGGCGACTGGGGAGGCATGGGGTCCTGGATGAGCTGGGGGAGCGTTCTGCCATCACAAACAAGGAATGATACATTCGCCAAGGGAGCTGAATCACAGGAGAAACCCTTGGACGACACACGCACTCACACAGAAACTGATGAGGCTTACCAGAATACGAATGATTTCCTCTGGCTTCTTGTCATCCACAGGGATTCCATTGACCTCCTTCAGTTCATCCCCAACATGAATCAGGCCTACCACACACAAACACAAACTTTTTGCATATCTACAGACTCCCCGATATTTAATTACTCTAAATTCCCGTCATTAGCGGGCTACTGTGTAAGAGCCCGGTGCTCTGGAAGCCTGGGGATGTGTACAGCACACCGGATTAATGTTTATCGTCACGGTGGCATTTGAGATTGGAGGAGAATCAAAACGTTATTGTCGACACATGTGGAAATTTGCCCTCGGCTTCACTGCGGCGGGGCTGAAAAACAGGCTGGACACAATGAACACAACATCAAACAGAAAACATGTGGGCAGCGAGCACAGCTCCGCAGCGCGCTTGTCATTCATGGTCGCGTTCACAAAGTGGAAAAGGACATTTTTATGGTGCAGAACCGGAGGATTCAGGACTGCGGGCTCCACGCTGCAGACTCACAAACAGTACTGACCGCTTCTGTCGGCTGCTCCTCCTTTCATGATCCGGGCCACGATGATGGCTCCTGTGTGCTCGTCGCGCATTATCGTTGCTCCCTGCAAAGCGATGAAAGGGAATCAGTGAAAACTGGATCAGCTTCTTTGTTTTTACACTCGGCTTGAAGCTAAATTGTTGAATTGTTGAACGATTATGGCTCAAAACGACAGGAAGACGCAATGAACTTGTTCTATGCAGGCAAAACGGCGGCAGACAACACAAGCTGTCACACTTTCCTGAGACTAGAGGCTGTTGTTTCCTTAAATACTTTGCTATTATTGTAATTATGAGCCTACTGAGAGACAAGGACACCACTGACTCTGTAGGACCAGAAATGCTGCCTGGTGACGATGCTGTCAGCTCTTGGAAACTCGTATCGTGTGCAATGTCTGTTTTTTATGTTTGAGACCAATCAAATCCACAGAAAAGCTCAATTTACTCTGTTCTTTATCAGCCCCTTGGTGCTTTTTTGGTGCAACAAATGCATCATCTCCTTCCTTGAAGCATTGATTACTGATTTGGACGTAGATTGTGATTATTACCCTCAGGTCTGCTTGATAGAAAAACAAAGATCCAATACTTTAAGGCCGGAAATTAAAACAGATCAGGACTAAACCTTTAAAAAGCACAGGAACATCTTCTTTGGTTTGATACATCTCAGTCATTGAGGGTGAGGAACTGTTTGAAAAAGCTGAAACGTGGGTCTACATCCAGGATTTCTAAGGTTTTCAGAAGACTGATGGTTTTGAACTAAACATCTACCAATATAAGTCATTCACCTGTTGCCTCCAGACTGAAGTGCATCAAAGGAAGAAAGTGTTTTTGACAGTATTTGGATCTTTAAAGTCACGTTTAGCAGAGATTCCTTCAAAGACATAATGACTGCCAGTTAAAACGATGCATTTAGACTCGGTTACTGCTGCAGCAGGGGCCGGAACGATTGTTGTTGATTGATGTTTTCAGAAAAACAGCTGGTTCAGATGGAGAGGTGCGAGGGCCAAGCAGGTACGAGGCAGTGGATTCACACACACACACACACACACACACACACACACAGAGTTGCTCAAACCTTCCCTATCCTCCTTTATGGGCTTGGTGCTCAGCCAGAAAGACACACGGAGAGGAGGATAGTGTTTCAACTTCCTTATTTGAGATGACAGCGCTCGACGGTGATGCATTTACCAGTAAACCCAACAAACCATTTTCCCTCTACAATAAAACAATAAGTTTATCGGGTGCCAACCTGTCACTGCCCTCCCACAAACGCCGTTCAGGCACCAGCCTGGCTGGGTTCAATGGAATAGGATCGTGAGCTGCAACCCAACGGGTGGCGTCACCCTCGCTCGGGCCCGACGACCCAAAGCAGACAGATGCGTCGTCTAGCCGACACATAGTTTGTCGGGCTGCAACTCATCCTTCCACCCTCTGCTCGCTGCTTTTCCCATCAGCCCTGAAGACTGTTTTCATTTCTGTTGCAAAAAAAAAAAAGGTACAGTCTTCGTCGTCTGGCTCAGCTGTGTTTTATTTCAGCTGTCCTCATCTACAGCTTGCTGCCCAACACCAGTGCACGAGGGCAACAAAAGCCATTTCTCCTGTTTGCCTTTGTCCGACAGGCCCAAAGTGGTTCTGGCTACTACCACCGATGGAAAGAAACAACCCCTCAAAGACCAAAGAAGCCTCCGGTTTGTGCCACTTCGCCTGCGCCATTAGCACGTCAGCGCGGTTGTTTTCACGACCTTTTCACACCTAATGGTTTTCCTCCTAGATAATGGTTTCCTCAAGGCCTTTTGGGGTGTGTGTGGATGGGAACGGGGAAGGACATCGGGATAAGACAGTGGTGCGATCTACAAAGAGCTAATGGGATAATTGGGCCAATTAAAGAAACCTGAGAGGTTGCAGTAGGAGAGAGGGTCAGTACGAGGGGAAGGCACTGTCAGCCCGGCATGTCAGGGTCACATATAACCCCTCAGTGTGACTTAAAGCAGCTGTCTGTGATGCAACGGCCCCCAGACGGGGCAGAGGGGCCTTTTCTGTGGTGTTTGAGCTGCAGGGAAGTAGACGGACTGTGACAGACAACGGGGTGTGATGGGGAGTCTGCAGGAAATCTCGCAGCAGTCTTCAGACATGTGGTCATTAACTTGCTCTTTAGGTTTTCGCTCGGACTGGCCGGTGGCCAGCGGCATGATGGATGTTTTTATTGTGTCCCCCGGGGTGCCTGGTGGCTGGTGGCCGTCTAAAGGCTAGCTAAACAGACGAGAGGCAGCCTTGGACTCAAGAGTCTGAAACGACAATAGGCTGTCTGCACAAACTCCACACTGCACGTTAAAGGCTATCTATGGAATCTGCTCACATATGGTGCGTGGATATAAATCGTGTTTTGACACATATGGCTTAAATCACATGTTGAAACCATGATGCCATTTAGAAACACCACTTTTATGACTTTTATTGCGAGTGGCAATGGTGATTATAGAGCAGCACATTTAGCATGCAAACACGCACGGACGGGGTCGCGAACCCGACTCTCCGGGAAGCACGGAGACCATTTTATCCCCGCGCTAAACCGCCGTGCTTTATGTGCTTTTACACGCAGTTCAGAAACAAAAGTCAGGTATCAGTGGTGTCTCTTTCCTTTCACGGACTCTCCACCAGGAGTTGCCTGAAGCTTTTAAAAGCCTTTACTCTCTGCGATTTGCATCTGACCCACTGCCCTTCAACGTGACGGGCCTACACGGGCCAGCCAAGCAAGCAGCAGCAGCAGCGAGCGAGTTGGGGATTTATGAAGAGAGAGTCGGGGGGGCTCTGTTCATAATCTGGCCAGCCCCAGTCTGAACTCAGCCCTGGTGCGGTAGCCAAATGAGCTCTGTCTGATAAGAAAAGCTGGGGGCGGCCAAAACGCTGCAGTGGCAAGGCAGGCGAGCCAGACCGGAGGGTAAGTGGAAGACCAGAGGAGAGTGGGGATTGACGAGTTGACTGGGGGGGGGGGTCAGGGTTCAAGTATTCAAGTAAATAATTCAGAAAAAATATGAATTTGAGGTTTACGGCGACAGATCGGGACAATGAAGAATGCAGGAAGGCCTAAGTGACTGTACGACAGATGCAGATCACGCTTTTCAGTCCAAGGTGCGACTGCAGACATCGCTTCATCCTACTGTCTGAAGACGATGAAACCCCTGCAGCACCTCAGGAGCACTGCACCTCCGAGCTGCACCTCGGTGAATCCGCTGAGATCTGAGAGACGTGTGCGGCGCCTTGTGAATCAACTGTTGCTCCACAGCTTCATAGTAAGTTTTAGTAATTACAAAAAAGGCAAAATTGCCCCAAACTGTTTTCACACATTCACGTTTCCTGGCCCTTGATTGTTTCACCCAGCGTCCCCCTCCACCTCATTACAATCTATAGCAAGCCTTCATCCTGTCAATCCTCCAGGCGTACATCAGCCTCTCCTGGAGGCCTGACGAATGCCTTGGAAGCACCGAGAGGCAGCTGGAACGAGGAAGAGCAGGGGGCCAACTCCAACCTCCTGAACTCAGCGTCACCTCCCCCTGTGCCTTGATACCCTATGGGTGCTATCATCAGCATCCAGCCATGCGTGGCCACTAATGAGGAGTCCCTGCTCTGTTAAACAAATACATAAACACTCAGGCCAGACCCTAGCTGCATGGTGTGTGTGTGTTGGGGGGCAGCATATATAAGGAAGAACCACGGTAGGTAAAGACCCTCCAGCACCGAGATGTGCTTCCTGGTGCAGCGGCTGAGCATTAGCACGAACCGATGGCAAAGTTTACAGGGAGCCTTCAACGCCTGCTGGCACATGGAAGCCATTTCAGACGTTTCCCTGTGCATGGAAACACTGCAGGAAGTCAGAAGGGGAATGTGTACGTCTGTCAAAGCACATGCACGCATGAGTGACAGCATGTGTAGGTGTGTTTTCGCGTGCGGGCAAGCGTGTCTGCGTGTGTTTCTGTGAGAGCGTGGCCGTGAGCTCCCACCTGAAGTCAGGCCAAACAGGCCCGGGAGAAACCTCAAAAGACTGGATGATTGATGCTGGACGGTCGCTAAGCCTGATGAATGGGCTACGCTATGTTAGCAATTAGAGACAAGGCGCCACTTAACCATCAACCAAGTGGCTCGACTGCACTATTTGCAGCAGGGAAAGGTAAAGGAGAGCGTGTTGGTGAAACTATACCGTCCCTGTGTTGTTAGGGACCGATTCTGTCAGCCATCGCTGCAGTTTGCCCCTCAGAGGAGTGTAAAAATAGACCAAAGAGAGCAAGACTGTAGAACCTAAACACAGAGAGTCTAAAATAGAGACGAGAGGGGGGTCATCTTGGACCGAGGAGGGCCTTCTAGCTGTGGTCAATTAGTCATCAGTAAGGCGATCCGAAGGCTCGGCTCCTAACGTGATCAGCTCCATATGCAGCCGCCGCTCCCAGCTCGATTCCTCCGTCTCTAACACATAAATGCCTCTGATTGTTATTGTTGGGCCGGGCCAAAACGCCACGGCTTAGTCTCCGCTGTGCGATGAGGAGAGCTGGAGCGACGCTTGTCCATATCAAGCCATCGCGCACCACCCCCACCGTCTCCTCCCGGCGCGTGCGCTGGAGCACACATGCCGACATGGCAGCCGCATTAAGTACGTGATGACAAACGGCTCACACCTCATACAGCGCGGGGGAAAAACGCTGAAGCTTGGATCCCGACATGTACGAGAGTGTGTGTTTATTAGAGGGAATGGATCGGAGGCAGGGCTGTCCAGAGAACTGTCAGCGCAGCGTAGTGCCATGAAACTTCAGCAGATAAGGAGTAAGACAAGCTCAGCGCTGGATGTGTCATCACGTTAGCTCGGCTGGGATTGGCTACGATGAGCGCCCGGCAGGCCAAGTCTTTATGGGGCAATTACAGTGCCCTCTGGCTGATGGACTGCACGGATGGCTGGATGACATGATGGAAGCTGGCGGGCTTCGCGCTCTGGTTGTATGGATGACGAGGAGGCTGGCTGGTCGTCTTGGCCCGGATCGTCACACGTCTCGGTGTCTAGGGCGGGCGATGTGTGGCCTGTCTGGTGAGCGCCACAGTGGAAAGGAAAGATCCTCGGGGTCTCTCTTTACCTTAGCCACAACCACCGAGGCCGCCCCGCGACTCCTCGCCCGCCAGGGAAAACAAGCACAAGCGCTCCATTTCAAAACGCGCGGCCCTCGGCCCGTAACGACCACTCAAAACACAGCGCCGTGAACCGAACCGAACGCCGCGGCGCTTGACAAACATTATTTCTCCCTCCAAATTGAGAGCGACAAGGGAAAACAAACGGCGAGCGGCCCGGGCGGAGAGGCCGACGTGTTTTGACATGATGTCACTTAACAGCAAAAGTGTAACAACGACAATAAACTCCTGCCGACCGGTGTTGACTGCCGTGTTTAGAGGTATAAATACGAGGGCAGTGGAAACACATGCCGGCGTTCGTCGCGCCAGATGTCGACCGTGGAAAAACCAAACGCAAAAGTGGGAATGGGCCTCCTGGACATTAAAATACAATTACCTCCAATCATATCTGGTGTTGGAGTGTGTCATTTCATCTTACCTCACTGAGATGGCACACAGCCCTGCACACACACACACACACACACACACACACACACACCGGGGTCCAGCATATTTATGAGTTCTTACACACTTCCTCAAACGCCGCAAACTCCTCTCCAGCGCCGCTCGGAGAGAAGCGGATTCGCGTAACGTTCGGCCGCGATCAGAAAACCCGTTTACGGTTACGGCCGGCTGTAAACGTTGATGCGGCGCTGTGAAGAACGAGCGGGAGCCCAGACGAGGAGCCGCGCGAGGTTTTTACGTTCAAATGATTTTGCGAGCTGAGCAGAGCGGCCTCTGGGCGACCGGCTGCGTGCCGTTCCACCTGTTTGATGAAATGACTTGTGATTGCAACTAATAAAAGCTACCACCCTCACCCTGCTCGTCACCCGCCCCCCCCGCGCTCTAACGCAGGCTCTGGTTTCCCTTTTTATTTCCTTAACCCCGGTCTTGACCCGCCGGTCGTAATTAACAAGTACACTGAGAAAAAGGAAAATTGCAGGTCATTATTATGATAATTACAGCGAGCGGGAGCGAATCCAGGAGGAGCTGCCAGGTAATGTAATGCAGAGGGCCGAGTGTGTGTGTGTGTGTGTGTGTGTGTGTGTGTGACGGAGCGCCTCACCTTCATTCATCTTCCTCCACCCCCTCTTTCCTTTTCCTCCTCTGCCTCTTTAAACCCAAATGTTGGTGCAAGTCATTACCCGGTTGCTATGAAAACACACTTACCAGCCCACCTCAGCACCTCGGCACCTCGGCAGCTCGGCAGCTCGGACAGGTGCTGCTGTGTGAATCCGTGCGTCTATCTCGCCAAAATCACGTGTTTGTTTCCACGCTGTCCGCATGAATCACCGTGCCGTCTGAGTGGAGTCGTCGTCTCTTTGCTGAGAGCCGGACAGCGCCAGATGTTTAGTCAGTGTGTGTGTGTGTGTGTGTGTGTGTGTGTTGTGTGGGAGCCCTGCATGAGCTGTACGAGCGCACACAAAGAGACAGTTGTGTCGCAGGGAGAGGGTCCATCGCCGCTCTGGGATTGTTTAGTCGTTTTCCCGACTTAAGAAAACAGCACTTTCACATGTCACTTCGCATTTCCAAACTGGGCCGGGACGCAGGGCCGCTGAGGAGCGCCCGGCCCGGCAGGCAACAATGGCCGCATTCAGGCTGCGAGAGCTCTCTGGCAGGCGGAGCGGGCGGGCGGAAAAGAGCGGGAGCGGCGGGACGTGCGTCCACGTTTATGATTGCACGTGATGGGAGGAAGACGTTTTATTTAAGAGGGCTGTGAGATTAGGATCTGGGAATGCCTCAGATGTGGCTTTGGAAGCCGAGCGTGTTTTCACATTCGCAGCTCAGCGGGCTGCAGGGGTGGCGCGTTGCACAAGCACACGCATGCGACCGAGCGCAGCGGCTTTCCCAAGTCTGCAATATCAATGCTTTTTATGATGTTTTTGCATCAATCTGATGTTTTTATGGCGTTTAATTTACGGCTTTACCCGAAAAAACACATTCCTGTTCACGTTTTGTCGGTTTTAACAGTTTAAGGATGAATTCTGTTTATATTTGGACTTATTTTCAGACACGTGCAGCGTAACAACCCGCGACAGGCTTTATAATGACGATAATGACGAACTGAATGACATCTGATGCTTTTTGTTTGGTTTTTCAGAACAACTTTTGTCATTTTGTCTGATTTTATGTCTATTTTTTATGTATAAAAGGTATTTTACTGCTGTCCAGCGACTGATAACTCAGTGAAAGACTTCTAAATGACATCACCCTCTCAGCAACTATCTCCGCCCGCAGCCCAAACAGTCTCTCTCTACTCCCTGCTTGAGGTTTTGACACGACTCTGGCTCCGACCTTTGGGCCCGAGACCAGGAGGTGCGACTGAGTGCGAGGAGAGCGCCGCTCGGAGCCAAGCTCTCAGGAGTAAATTACAAAAAGGTTGAAAAATGATGTCGGTTGCTAAAAGTGTCTGACTTTGATATTTAGAAAAGGTTGTTTTTAAGAAATTTATGTCACATCTCGGTGAACAGTTGGCAAATTTAGGAGCGAATGCGTCACCCTATTAATAAAATCAGGAAGAGCTGGGGCAATAATTCTGCAATTCAGCAAAGAAACTATCAGAATATAATAATAGAAATATGAAATATACCAGTTTTACTCCTTTCTTCCTGAATTTTCACTGTAATTTTGAAAGTTTTAGTTATTTCCACCAGATTTATATCAGAAACACTTTGGATCCTGAAAACTGAGAAATTTGCTGCATCTGCACATTTATAATCTAATTTTTACATTTCTGTGTTCATCTCATGCACATTCTGGATCCTCATGTATGTTTAATGTACTTTTCAATAATCAGTCTATGTATAATAAATGATATGCATGCATTATTATATACAAATACTTAAGAAAGTATAGTGTAGTCTGTAAATTTTGCATTTTCCGACACTGAAATGCAGTAAAATATGATGCAGCCTGCGTTGCTGCAGACACACACACTAACACACGCACTGCATGCGTGCACACACACACACACACACACACACACACACACACACACACACTCACACACACACACACACTCAACGTCTGCAAGGAATCAAACAAACGTGCAGAGAAACGCACAAAAACCGGTGCAATAACACAAAATCTTGGCCGTTGAGTCTGCGCACGCACACAGCGACACACTGAGCTCGTCAACGCCATCAGCGCTCCATCTCCATCCGCTGTGCTCCCGAGACACCGCGGCCTAATCCATCAAGTGAAGCGTGTATTGCTTTTAAAGCGCACACGTCCATCTGTGAAACACTAACATGTGCGCTGTCGGCTCTAATCTCATTAGCCGCTCCGCTCGTTCCCGGCCAGAATCATTATTTTCCCCTTCGCTCTGCTCCAGTCTGATGTAAACACACAACAGAACGTCTCTTCTTTGATAACAGCCTCAAAGTTCAGCCGCTGTGTAAACCTGTTTGTGTACGTTCACACCAGCGCAGCCTAAAGATCATTTAATAAGGTGTTTAGACTGAGAGGCCGCTGACTGCGAACGTCTGAATGGATGCGTTTGTGAAGGTTTCCAGACAAATGGGATCAGAGCAGCCGAGATCCGACCGTCCCACTTGTGTGAGAGCGGAGGGAGGGGAGGCCTGCCGCAGATGAGAAAAGCATGGCATGTCAAGCCGCCAGCAGCTCATACCAGCGACTGCCATTCATGGAAAACCGACGTCGTCACGAACCGAATCGATCACAAGACTTTTCCCGGCTCGTCGCAATTATCGAGTCCGTTTGTTAAGCAAAGAAAATCCACCGACATCAATCAAACAGCTGGAGCGTTTACAACAACAACAACAGCGTCGGACGCGTCATCTGCATCTGTCTGTGCCGAGGAGCCCGGCCGACCCGCAGGTATCCAGTGACCGGGTATTGATTGGTGGTGGTGGGACGCTGTGCAGGCTGGTGCTGCCAACTGGATGGTGCAGACCACGGATGGTGCAGTCTACAGTTTCCATTTTGTCAGCTGCATGATGGGGAAAGGCAATGGTGTGTGTGTGTGTGTGTGTGCGTGTGTGTGTGTGCAACAAGACAGAGCAGGGGGAAAGAGTGGAAAGGAGAGCGACGGGGCCCGACTTTGCTCCTGCATGCAGGGGGTTTGTTGGTCCCGATGATGCCTAACAACCTGGAACTGATATAAAATGAAAAATGTGCACCACAGGAATCTGGAAAGCTGCACAAAGATCTAAATTCCTGAACAACAGGTGTCCATGTGGGCAGAGAAGAGGACAAAGAAGTGCAAGTCCTCGCTGGAAGGACCATAAACTGCATTTTAATTCAGTTTTAACCTGTTAAAATCGCTTTAAATCACCTCATATAAAAGAGTTTAAAACACAACACTGAGCAGAGACGATGGGTTTGATAGCAAAACCAGATGAAAGGGGAAGTGAGAGAGACTCCGAGGACGCCGGCGTGCAGGCAGGGAGGACAGATGAACCGAGTGGGAGCGGTGAATGAACGGCGCTCCGAGAGCCGCCACCGACCGAGTGGCACCGAGCGAGCCGACGAGTGAGGCATAAAACGAACGCGCCGCAGCAGCGGGGCATGCGCGGCGAGTCTGCTGTTTGCATCTGCGTCACTGGGAGCATGCAAACGAGGGGAGCAGAGCCCGGGCCGCAGCAGGCTCGTCAGCCTCTAATGTTCTCACATCAGAGCGATGGTCACCCCGAGCTGCTGCGGTGCACCCGGCGGTGGGCGTCTTCTTCGCTACTTAACGCATTTTGTGTGTGTGAGATCTGAATTTTCCAGAATGCTTTGGAAAGAAGTGCAACTTAAAGGGACAGTTCAGGGTTTTTACAGAGGTTTGCACGAGCTTCTTCCACAGAGTCAGTGTTTTACCGACAGCAGATGACCACAAGTTTGGAGAAGCTGCAGGAGCACTGGTATAGGAAGCCCAGCAATGTGCAGCACAACTGATTTTAGGCACCTAAAAACAGGCAAGGTTTGATTATATGTTATAATTAGATTATTTTCACCGTTTTACTTTCATCCATTTAAACTTTCTTCAAAACCACCAAACCCCCTTAACAAAAACAGTAATTTTACCCTGCAGCTCACAGGAGCTGCTGGGCTATTTGTTAGTTTGTTTGCATCACTGTGTGAGTTTGGTGTTTCAAATATTTAGTTTGGATTCACAGAAATCACACAGAAACACAAACAAACTAACAGACAGAAGTGGCTGAAGACCAGCAGCTGCTGTGTCCTCTGAGGTAAAATTACTCATTTTGTCAATGGAGTTTGGTGCATTTGAAGAGCGAGACATAATGGCTTAAAACAGCAGGTTGTGCGTAAGTAACTCACTTCAAAAAACCTAAAATATTATAGAAATATATAATACCTTTAATGAGTTCACAAGTAGTCAAAATATGGCGTTTTACCACACTAGTAGCAGGATTTGGGCGATTAAAGCTCAAACTAAGACCCCCACCAGACCAGCTGAGAAACCTGATGCAAAACACAGTCCTCCAATAAAAAGACTGATGTTTAATCTCCAAACCCAATTATTTAGTTGTCCAAACACTTGAGCTAATAAAAAGAAGAAGAAGTAGAAGTAGAAGAAGAAGAGGAGGAGGAGGAGGAGGAGGAGGAGGAAGGTCGTCCTGCAAGACAGAGTTCTGCAGTTTCACTGAGATGTGGCATGAAGTCATCCCCCAGGAAACGACAGCAATTAATCACAGCTACCGAACGCAACGCGCTCGACTAATCGCAATTAACTCAACGGATGAGTCACGAGCCCAACGGCCTCGCGTGCTGACTGCAGCGCGCTCACCGCAGCAGCGGGCGAAGGCGGGCGGGGAGAGAAAGTGAGCAGACACACGGAGGAAATGAGATACTGTGCAGCCGCGCTGTTATGATGTCAAGTTTGAGGATTTCAGGCTGATTATGTGAAATTGCGAGTTAGAGGGCACATCCAAATCAATTTGGCGCGGCAGTGAACGAGGAGCCGGCACAATTAGAGGGGTTTTATTATTGGTTAGTGAGTGAGTGGCTGTGACTTCACCGGCAGCGTCTGACCCGCGGGCTGTTTCCTTAATGTACGGTGTAACTGTTCATTAGGGTCAGTTTCCCTCTTTAAAGGACGTGCAGGAGGCCCGAGGTGGAGGCCGGACCCTAAAATTTGAAATTAGAGGGTCAGAAATCGGAGAAACTTCACCTCCACACACAACAGAGGACCCCGGGGGGGGGGGTTAGGACCATTAAAGCTATTTCACACTCTTATTTTGATGCATGTCAGTGCAGCCAGGTTGATTTTTATGTTGTTCTTGTGTTAAAAAAGTGATTATAAATAAAAAAAAGTGCAGTTATTGTCTAAAATATGGATTATTAGCATGTTCAGGTGTGTTAACCTGTGTTCCTGGTGCACATGCTTCGTATTTGAGCTGTAAACTCCGACTAAAACGCTCTTTAGCCTGTATTTTCTTTGTTTTTAAGCCTTTGTGACGTGCACATTAGTATGAAGAGAGAGCTGCAGGATGCTACTGATGCACGACGAGATAATTAACGGCTGCAGAGCTCAAAGATTACGGTACGTTCACGGGTTTCACTGCAGAAACCCTCTGCAGCTGTGCAGAGGAGGTTCATGTGCAACAAGAAATGACAAACTGATGAGCATAAATTTGGTGTGAGGGGACTTTTAGCTGCACGGCGGCGTGCACACACAGTGGCCACTGCAGATTTACATTCCCCTCCGACAGGAAGCAGTCTAACTCTCTGGGGACGCATCAGTCTGTTCGGTCGTCAGCGGACAGAGAAAGGTCACAGGTTAGATGAGCGGGCGCACGAGAGAGGTCGAGTGTCTTTGTTGCAAAGCAAATATACATTTCTGCTAAACGCAACAACGGCCGCAGCTCGAGTCATTGTTTTCTTCTCACGCACGCACAGAAAAAAGGCTCAGCTGTGCAGAATCCTGCTGCTCTCCACACCAGCGTCAGGCCTAAATTACAGCCGCAGCAGATTATGGGTGGCAGCTGAGCCCTGTGGGTCCTCCGGGAGATGAGAGGGCAGCTTCCAAGGAAGAGACTTTGTCCCCATTAATCCAGCATGTAAGATGTCATCATACGGTTTGATTTGGTTTCCCTGCTGCAGTGTAAGAAGTCGCAGCGATCATGGCCTGATTTCCTGCTTTAAATCTGATTTCTGCAGCCCGTCATGCATCAAAGCCCGACGGGAGTGAACATAATTAAACACAGTGGCAGAAAAACTGAGCAGCCGCTTCGATATTGTGGCGATACTGATGATATATTGTCCTCAAAAGAGCCGCATTCAAGGAAACCTCATTTAAATTGGAGGTTTATTTATAAAAGCGACCCGGCGTTGAACCCCGCAGGAACACTGGAGGTGCGGCACCTTCTCCTGTTTGGAGCGCGCACCCTTGACCTATAAAACCCAGCCGCTGTATTACCACAGAAATCCGTTCTGCATAATTAACACCCTGAACGTTGTGCAATAAGACACAACATCGCACATCATAAACGTGCGTTTCAGATGCCTTCAGGTCGTGTAATGGAACAACACCGGCCACAAGATTAAGCCGGCCGGGGCGGGTGTAAATCACATTATGGTTTCCAGCAGGAATGCGATCCAGCATCAGACTCGGGAGAGGCCGGAGCAGGAAGCGCCCGCGACAACGTGCGCTGACAGAGAGAGAGAATTCCTCCAAGCCACATTATTACAGCAGCGCCGCAGAACAAGAAGCAGGCAGGAACCCAAAAATGGCTTAGGTGTGTTCTCCTTCCCCCCGCGGTGCGGTGAGGGCGTCGGCCTGGAGCCAAGATGGCGGTCGGGAGGGGGCAAAAAAACCCACAAAGTTAAAAAAAATAGAGGCGGCCCCCGGGGGCCACGTCCTGCGCAGGTCAAACATGGGCGGGGCCTCGGCACGCAACGAAACAGCACATTGACAGACGAGAATTGAGGAATCACAAGGATGAAGCTGCTGAAAAAGGTAAAAGCTGCAACCGGAACCAATGTTCCTGCACAGAACGGCAGACAGGAAGCGCAGCGATGCATGCAGACACCCGGGGGGGGGGGGGGGCGAGCAGGCCGACATACAGACGGGCGGTTGTTTCGCGACGGCGTCGGACGTGACAGGCACGTTAACGACGAGCGAGAGAGCAGCAGGACTGAGCCGTTCACAGACAGCGAGCCCAGACTGGCTGAAAATACCCGTGGCCGGGCGCGGGGTAATTGTGGTCGGCCTTTTGGTGCGCGTACAACTTCAAGGTCGCGGCTTGGATTTCCGCGGGGCCGAGCGCCTCAGAAGCATGTATGGTATTGGCTGGGCTTGTGGCGAGGATGCCGCTTTGACATGGCATCGGTGACCGAGTGCTGGGCGGCTTTAACCACAGAAATCACCTGCGGATGAATTCAGGTCCGCCGCCGTCTCGCCGACATCTTTGGTTGTTCAACTTCCTAAAACCAGCTTTAACTCTCCTGGGAGCTGCTGGGAGAAGGAAAACACACAAAACAAATCACTTCCTGGAGCTACTCACGAGAGGCTCCTTGTTCTTGACCAGACGTATGATCTTCACCGAATCCTCGTCGTCGTCGATGTCCTCGGGCAGCGGAGGCAGCTCGGGGTCGTAGCTCTTCTGGGCGACGGTGTCGTGGACCGACAGGAGGCTCTGCAGGAGGAAGAAGGGATGGATGGGAGGGGAGAAACAAGAGGCATGGGTTATCAGTCAAACGGCGAAGGCCTCGGCTTTACCTCGGGCTAATTAGCTAAAGAAAGCGTGTTATTAAGAGGCAAATCGATCATTTCTGTCTTCGCGCGGCGCCAACAGAACGCAGGGACTGCTGGGAGGATGGTTATGGATTGGAGCGTCTCCCTCGTGGGCCGGGTGATTGATTCGAAAGCGTTTAGAGCCAAAACTCGTAGCTACATGTGTGTCATCACACTCCCTCCATACGTCTCTCTGATTAAGAGGGCCGTGTGTGTGTGTGTGTGTGTGTGTGTGTGTTGGGGGGTGGGCACTGATGCTGCAGAGGCGATGTTCGGCGGCGGCCTCAAAGTGTCGAAGTTCTCAGGCGGCTCAGACATTTCGCACGTTCACGAGCAGACGTGAAAAGAGGCGGGGCGCAGACGAGAGCGAGGCCGCCGACGCGTCCGAACCGAGACGCAGCTGGACGCGTGCTGCTTCTTCCGCGGCGCAGGGGGAGGAGAGACGAACATCTTCCACCTCGTGTGCCAGACGACAGGCAGAGGGCGAGGAGGAGGACGCGGCGAGAGGAGGACGCGGCGAGAGGAGGACGTGGCGAGAGGAGGAGCTGTGAGCTTCATGACATGGGAGCGTGCTGCAGCGCGGCGATCAACGTGTTGCTAACTGGGAGCAGATGAGAGGAGGAGACGCAGCCGGAGCTCTGAGGCCGTGACAGGCGGGACGACCAGGGCGTGCACACACGCGCACACACACACACACACACACACACACACACACAGGTTTACAGCTTCCTCTTCCTCCTCCTTCTTCTTCTCCTGGCCTCCTAACAGAACACACGCTGCGCTGTGTTTCGCTGCTGCACTTTGGAAACATGCAACACTTCACAGGGAGACGCTGCCCTCTGAGCTGGCTGGTGTTTGAGGTTGGATGCATGCGGCGCTGAGACTCTTCATGCTGCTCGACTGTCAGTCACGTCACATGATCCAGGTCGCGACAGCACGGAGGGTCGGCCAGGCGTCCGTCAGCCTCTCAGCAGGATGCTGTTAGTCCCTAACCAACGTCCTGCACCTTCTTATCGCCTTTAATGTCGTTTACAGAACAAACGTTTTCCTGCACGCGCACACAAATAAACACGTGAATGCTGCGTTAAGCTCGTCCAACCTGCACATTTGCTGCTTCATGTCACAGTAAAAGTGGATTTTGTGTTGTCAGCTGGACAAACGATCGCGCCTGTGCCTTTAATATTTCACCTGTTTTCTGACGTTTTATGCGTTTCATCTGTGGAAACACAAACATTTTGATTAAAAGGAAACTCAAAAGCACAAAACCGAGCGAAGGAAGCCTCAACCTTTCCTCCACTAACCTGCCGGCTGCGGTTTCCCCTGAACTCCATCCATCAGGCCTAATATCCTGACCCGTGAGCGTCCTCTCGTCGATGGCGCTTCCTCAAATCTGGCACCGCCCCCCCCCCGGCTCCTGCCTCCCCCACCACAGCCTCCCCACGGCCGTGCCTAACAGCCCGTAACAGAGCCGCAGCTAATTCCTTGTAAAAACTTTCTAGGAAGCAGCAACAACAGCTGTGTGTTAATAGATCGCACATGGTACGTGCCCCGGCTGGTGACCGCTGACATGCGAGAGCGGCTGCACAGGTACGAGCACTTCACACACACACGCACACGCGATACAAGCTTTGGTCCTGGGTTCGGTGCGAGTCAGTGGGTCTTGTTGTGCCTCGCTGTGGCCGGATTAGTCAGAGCTGGAGGGCGGAGGCGGGAGCCGGGCGAGGGGAGGAGGGGCCGCCCTTGTTTTCCAGGCATCTCCGTCTCTTCTGGGCCTGCGTGTTTGTGTTCATTAGACATAATAGGGATCCTAGAAAAGCAGATCGCTGAGCTTGACTAAATAAACCCGCTCGTGCATTCCTGGCACCGGCCTCTCATTAAAGCCCCCGCCCTCCCGCCTCGTCCGGTCACCGGGCTGCTCGTTTTTCAGACGGCGGCGCTGGATCGGACCCCGCTGCGAGCGCTCGACCTCGGAGACGCTGCTGTAGGCCAGCTGGGGATCTGACACCGGCGCTCCCGCCCTCTGTAAGCCTTGAACCCCAGCGTGCACCACCCCGAGACAAACACACCTACAGCCTCGGACATGGAAACAGCCGGCCGTCATAATTGGCACTTTCATCACTGTCAATATTAGTGGGGGGGGGGTGATGTGGCTGAAAGTTGTTTTTTCATGTGTGAATCGTAAAGCGGAGAAAGTCTGAAGGCGAGGGGAGAGAGCGCAGCACAAACCGAGTCTTAAAGAGGCTGATTTATGGCCCTGCCCTGGGAATGGATCATTTCAGCCATAATTAAGAGTGATACAGTTACTATCACACACAGACGCCATTCAAAGGCCGCAGCCATCTGCTTGTGTTTTACACCCCGGCCCTGTGATTTACACCCAGGCTGGCTGGTACGGTATCAAGTGCCCTGGAGGACAGATGGAGGCAGAGCAGAGCAAAGACTTCATACTGCACTCTCCAGGACCACATGACGCCCACGGTTAGAGCCACGGTGACGAGGACGAGACGCTGGGCCTGATTTATCGCTGACCGAGAGCGAGATGTGCACGGCGAGTGCACCGTGACGTCGCCCTCCCCGGCCTCCGATGCTTCTGTGTTTGTTCGGCCGACCTCGATCTGCCCTGAGCAGCAACCAGACAACCAGCACACATCACTCAGGCTGTTCCTGAAGCTGGTGGCAACAGATGCTTTTCCATCTATCTGTTTGCTTGGTCAGCTGAAGAGAGCAAAGGACACAGGAAAGAGGCCGCTGCTGCAGCCAAGTGCCCGTTTTTGCACAATTTCAATTTGTGCACGAGAAGAAAAATCTAAAAATGTCAAATCAAATAAATGAAATTACAACGTCATGTGATGCACACCGGCCTGCAGACACTGGGAGCAGAGCAGCTGTAACACGCCGGATGAATCTGATTTGAGGAGCTGCAGGATTAAGTAACTTTATCCTGACTGACGTTAGCAGGAGCTGGTCTGCATTCGTCCAGGTCATTTGTTCACAGCAGGAAGTGGCTTCTTTGGCTTCATGCACGGACATACAGAGCGCTGCGTCCGGCGCTGTCGCCACTTCTCCTTAATGTGTATCTGCAAAATGCATGGAGCGATGAGGAGCGATGAGGAGGCTGTCACCTTCGTCCAGTCACAGTCCAACACAATCTCAGTGAAGCAAACTCCTCATGTGACAGATGGTAACAGAAGACATCGGCCCCACACAGGAGCAGGAGCTGCATCACAGTCAGATGCAGCACCGTGAGCATGTCTGTCGCCAACGCTGCTGTCGCTGCAGCAAAGGTGAGAGGTTAAACCGCTGCAGGTTGAGATTTCCAGAAGATGCTGAGCTCCTCTTGGAGGCTACTTTGATGCATGGCTCATGCATTTTGCAGAACTTCAATCAGAGACGAACAGCAACACAACCGGACGCGCTGGAGCTCAGAGGTCGGCTGCAGTCGAGGTTAGAGCTTCTGGATCGAGCCTGAGGCCGATGTGTCGGCCGATGGAGCGTCAGTGGCCGCAGATTCAGTTCAGCGAGAGGACGGAAGGTGCAGCGACTCCACGGTGTGTTTGTTCAGATCAAAGCCAACTGGCGATCGTCGACTCTTTTTAGATTTATGTCCCCAAACAGATATGAAAACATCAGAGGCCATGCATCACGTGAAGTCTGAGAGGATGTGACGGCTGGCCCACGGTCCCGTCTCCTGCCTTCACCTCTCCTCACCTCATCAGTGCGGGCTGATCGATGACCTTTACGAGCTCTGCGCTCTGACGGATCGAGCTCCGCCGTGCCAAAATACCTTCGCCGCGAGCGTAATTAAAATAATAAACGCCGGGTTTTTCTGACACAGGCATGCGTCGTGGCGAGCGCAGCGCGATCGTTTGCCGGCGCATTTCACTTCAGGCCTGACAGACGAAGGAGATCACGACATCCCCACGAAGCGAAGGAGGAGAGCAAAGCCACGATGCATGCATTCATCTGGGAGATGGTGTGTGTGTGTGTGTGTGTTGAAGTGATTCATATGCCTCCTTTGTGTAACATCGACTGCACAGATCTGACTTGTAAGCCTGATCCTTTGCACAAACCCTGACACTGAGGGATACATTTGGATGCACTGTACTGTAACTGTGCGTGTGTGTGTGTCTGTGTGTGGTGGGGGAGGACTTCATACTGAGCTGTTGTTTCTGGCAGAGGCCAAACAAAGCATGACGACAGAGCGTCAGACAGACAGAAAAGGCGGCCGTCGCTCTGTCTTTGCGGCGGGTCCGTCTGGCGGGAGACACCTGGACGTCCAGATTTATGAATTTCAAAATAAAAAAGGTGTAAATTCACTTTGGCGCTGTCTGCGTCTGGCTAACGAGGCGGGCGGCTGCAGCCAAGACGACGAGCAAGAGCCTGGACCTCCGCTGTCTTAGTTTGTGCACAGCAGAACAGCAACAGCGCGGTCAGAGTTTGTGTTGGACTGTTATCGTTTTCGATATCTGCGGCGAAGGAGAGGACTCGCTCACCTTGACGTGAGGCTTCATCAGGATTTGAAGAAGCTCTTTGATGTCCGCACTGGTCGACCTCCCGTCCAGCTCCACGGACAGCTGCAGAGGAGAAGACACAGACCAGTCACACAAACGTGCATTTACACGACGATCCAACAAGAAAACCTACAGTCGTCTGCAGAGACAGAAGGATATTTGATGATTAATGAGACTCATCGTGAAAATAACAGTTTGTGGAAAGAAATGCAACGGCAGAAATGACATTTACCAACACAGACGCACCAGAAAACAGTAAAAAGCAACATAAAACAGCAAACTCAGCGCTGTGCATGCTGGGAAATGAGGGGCGTCGCTGCAGACGTCTCAGCACTGTGCTCTGTGCAAGCATCCAGCTGTATTTTCTCAAAGTTTATATGTAAAACTGACTTTTAACGTGTTTAATTAAGTCATTTCTTTAACAGAGCGGCCTCCTGAGCGCCTTTGCGTGGCTGTATTGCTGCAAAATCAAAGTAAATCTGCACATATTCGCCAGAAATTCACTAACTGTGACTTGCACAGGAAATAGACTTTGTTGATGCTTTGTGCTCGACTTTCAGTCCACACCTGTTCTGCAGAAAAACCTCCAGTCTTATCTGAGATTTAATGAAAATGTTGGAGAGTGAGACGGAGCAGCGAGCACAGCAGCGAGTTACAGTGAGGTAGGAACAAAAGAAAACAGTCCATCCCTCTTGGAAACAATGGGAGCGTGTCGGCGCAGAGGGACCGAGCTGGACTACGCTCATGATGGATGTCTGGTAGCTCTGAGACGAGCGACTCTGCTTCAGAAGCCGAGGCCACGCTCCTGCGTCTGCGCTCTGATTTATGGCCGATCCTCCTGGACTGCGGGCGAGTGCGGAGGGGAGACGCACAAAGACCCGCCTGAGCTGAACCGGGATCAGCAGCCAGTGTCGGCTGCAGGGAGGACGGAGGGGGGGATTTATCGTTCAGGAACACTTATTTACACTTTAATTCAGATTTTAATGACAAAGTTTGTCTGAAATGTTCTTTTCAAATCAGTTTATGGATGATGGAGTTTCATCTGTGCATCTGTTCCCATCGTCCATCCACGCATTAGCCATGATGTAGCCATGTAGCAGGTACAGTACACCATGCATTCATCTGTAATGTACAGTTTGAAACACAGCCAGTGTGTACAAAGATGGCCGAGGTGACGCCTCCCTCAAGCTGAAGCCAAATCATAAGCCCCGCCCCCTGGTGTCTGGCTGCAGCACAGCTCATAAGCCCCGCCCCCCGGTGTCTGGCTGCAGTACAGCTCATAAGCCCCGCCCCCCGGTGTCTGGCTGCAGCACAGCTCATAAGCCCCGCCCCCTCCATGTCAGCAGATGGTTCCTGTCATCTCAGCTCGTTCTCATCACGTTCATGTTTGTTCAACTGATTATTTCTCTGATCAGTTTGGTTTTAATCTGTTATTGATGATGTGAAAAGGGGGCGTGGCCTCATGCCTGACTGCTAAAGTGGGCGGGGCCTTGATGTTGCATTGAAAGCAAAACGTGAGCAGGGTGCACGTTGGTTTCGGTGCTCTGGGCTCAGTTTCAAGGTCCGTTTTCTCGTTTTTCTACCCACACAGACTCTACAGCCGCCTGGAAGAGCAAACTCAATGCACGTTTGCGTTTGTGCCCATTAAACTGATCACAAAGCAGTTGTGAGTCGTTTATTTCATTAAAAATTAAGAAAAATTAAGAAATGCTAATGTTAATTTGCAGGGGGACTTGTACACATGAGACTAACCAATCAGGGGAACGCTCCTTTAAGGCGGGTGGTGACAGCTTTTGTGGGGGGGGCTTCAGTTCGTGTGAGTAACGACCCCCGTGGGGCAGGAGTAAGGCAGCAGAGGTGAGGCTGCAGAGGTGAGGCAGCAGAGGTGAGGCAGAGGTAAGGGCGAGGGGGTTAGACTGGGGTTAGGGAGGGCGCTACGTCACTTTACCCGCTGACGGGAACACGTGCGTTTGTCCCGGGGGGGGGGCTAACGCTAATGAATAGTCACAGTGGTCAAGGTTCCTCTCGCTGAACCTCAGTCAACCCTGTGGTTCTTCACTTAATCAAACACACAGACAGGAGAGCAGCAGGTGGGGGGGTCTGAGAAGAGGCAGCGAACAGAAGGAGGAGAGGACGGTGGAGGCGGGTCGGGGTCGGGGCCTTTAGCGAGGGAAAAACTCTGCTCTGATCCGCCGACATCCATCACCGCCCGCAGCGACGGAGGGGAGCGAAGACGGACGGAGAGGCCGTAAATCTGCAGCCCCTCGCGTTGTCCCATTAACGCACCTCGTCCCATAACTCAGCGAGGACGACGTCCGGGACGTGTTTGACAACGAGTCACATTTTCCATCGCCGGGGAGCGAAGCGGTGCCGCTCTCCTCTGAGTGTCTGAGCTCAGTTCATTTGTTAAATGTCACGGCAGGCGCGGCGGCGCTGTTTGGATAGGTTTGATCCCGGCGCGTCGCGGCGTTGACCCCGAACGGCTGAGCGACTCAACACTTTGATGCATAGCTGCCAATTCATCAGCCTGACCTTATTCCTCAAAGCGCTTTTATTTATATTATATATTAAAACTTAATGTAAAAAACCAAAAAATCCATTTCTTACGACGGAGAAAACGCAGGCTGGCTGATTCAGCCTCGCTGATCAATAATACAGTCGTGAATCTGAGCTGAATCCATCCCGCCGCGGCGTTTCCCTCAGACGTTTTCCTATTATTACATTCTTTTACAGCTCTCTATAAAACTTTTAGAGCGTCACGGTCGAAATGCTGGCGTTCACACTCTCAGAAAACTTGAAATTAAAAAGGAAATAATGAATACATGAATTTTTATCATGCAAATAATCAAATTTATTATTATAAAAGATGCAATCGCTCAAGTATTTCCACCCGTAATAATATTATTAATAATAATTTAACAGGCTTATATGCAAAATAAAAGTGAAATGTGTTAAAGGATATCAATTTACACGCATGTACAATAATGTGGGTTTTCCTTTAATAGCTGCAGGGTGTAATCAGATTACAGGCAGGTACGTGAATCTATACACTAATATGTAACTGCACCGCAGGTTGTTTGCACTTTATGAGAGAGGACGGCGACAGAAAAACGTTTGTTTGTTTACAAAAACTGTATTTACAGAGGGAAAACGTGTCGGTCAGCAGCGTCAGACACACAAACAGCAAACAGACCGTGTTTCTGTGAGTCTGTCAGCCCCGAAATGAAAAGCAGGAGCTTTGCTTCTCAGTAAAACGCAGACTGATTCGTATTTTCAGATTAAATACACATCCAACATGTCCCGATTCTTCTTTTTATTCATATTTTTACGGCTTTGGACCGACAACCCCTGGTGATTCAGCAGGAGCCGACACTGATGTGTGGCTCCTTCCCGCTGCCAGGTCCAGGTGTGGGCTGCAGACCGGCGCTCTCTGATGGCACCCAGTGGGCTTCCTGAGCAACAGCAGGTGTTTCAGGTGAGTATAGAGATGTTGGGATGCGGGCCAGAGAGGGAGGAGGTGGGTCTGAGCGATGGCTCGGCGCTGCAGCGGCGTGTTTAGCTCTTTCATCGGGTTTGATTGAACCGACAGGAACTTTCACGTGTGAGGCCGGTTTGCACGCTCTGATTGATGTAACGTGGTGTTTTACATTCCCGTGATGCGGCAAGAGCGCTTCTATTTCAGTCCTAATGAGCGCTGGAGAGCGTGTGCAGCCATAAACGTATATGTTCATCCGTTAAAAGTGCGTGTGCGGCGTGTAACGCAGCACCCGTTCCCCGGGTCGATCGTGTTTCAGGCGGCGGCGGGTTTGTTTGAGCAGTGGCAGTCACCTGCTGCGCACGCGAGACGGTGCGGCCGGGGGCAGACGGGGCTGAAGTGTCATTTTATGTCGGGCAATAAATTAAAGCTCCATTACCCGAAACCCGAGCCCGAAATGAACTTCATCTCGCTGTAGATCTCTCTCTCCTGTTGCCCTTCAGTCCTCGGCCGCCACTTCAACAGCCTTCGTCTGCGGAGCGGTGACACGGCTGAAAAACAATCCGCTTTCAAAACACGCTGCATCGCTCCGGGTTAGCCGAGGAAGCCGGGCGGAGGGTCGGGTCTGCGGTGTGCTGAGAGGCGCTTTGATTCACCATCTCTGGCCTTTCCTCCGATACCTGATAATCCCGGGGAGACACTTTGCGGGGCATTTAGCAGGAAGCGTAAATCTGAAAGTCTGTAATTTGACAAAAAGGACGAGAAAGAGAATCTGCGAGCGGGCGGAGGAGAGACGGAGGCTGATGGTTGGGGGTCTCTCGGACAGTCTGAGGCCTTTTTTCCAACCCCCCGGGAGGAAAAGCGAAGATGGGGTGGAGAAACAGACCAAGGAGGAAAGAAGAGACCTCGTCCTCGGTTTTGGACTCAGATCCGTCTGCGTTGGTGCGTCTGACGCCCCAGGTCTGGACCTTCCTGGACACTCGTGGCCTGTGAGGGTCAGGAAAACCACTTTAAGAGCCGCCTTTCTCTCGTGACAGCCCCGGGTCCTTTACCCCGAAACTGAAAAAACAGAAGCTTCAGCCCGACTCGCTCTCGTCTTTCCACTCGACTCGGTGCTAATTAGGATGATGTATGGCTGTGGGCTCGTTAGCGGAGGGGGCGGAACAGTCGGAGGCTCTTTGATTACAATAAACAGAGCCGGGGGTTTCAAACAAAACCACGCAGCAGCGACCACGCCAGGCTGCCTGTTGGGTTTACACAGGTGTGTGTGTGTGTGTACGTGGGGCACTTGCATGCCTCTGCAGTGTTTGTTAAAGGCCACGTGTGCACGCTACGTGCACACGTGGCCTTTAACAAACACTGCAGAGGAACAATACAGTAACAAATGTCAGGATCTGGATCTCAAACCACCTGCCCGCTCTCGCTGAGTCTCCGTGGATTTGAATATAAGCAAATCATGTTTGCTTGGTTCTCAAAGTCAAACAGGAAGACAGAGAGGACACAGCGTGTGTGTGTGTGTGTGTGTGTGGGCGGGTGATAAATTGAAGAACAGGCCTAAATAAAGCAGCAGAGGAACATAAACGCAGAGTCCTCCTCTGTGCAGGAGCCGAGCACTGATGGGATTGTTTGATGACAATGATCTCAACCCATTAGCCCCCATCAGTGCAGGGTTACCTCCCTCACAAACCTGAAACATCATATTCCAACTCATCTGCACGAGCGATCCTGCAGCAACCGCATCCGCCTGAGCACCGATCAACTCAACCCGCCACTCGAGGAGTGTTGGTGTAACTACAGCGGCCATGCAGGACGTGTCTGTGTCATGGGCCAGTGTAGTTTGTTCATTCTGGGCTTCTGTAGAGACATGGCGGTGCAACACGGTGGACTCTGAGGACGCAGATCGATCCTCGTGTGGATATAATGGGCTTATTTTCAGCAAATATATATATACATTTACATTTTCCTTAATATATCACCACGAATCCCTCAAACTAAACCTTTAAAGTTGAGATTAAAGTTTGAAAAGTGCATTTTTAACCGTTTTGGGTCACATCTTCGGTCATTACGCACCTTTTTAACAAAATATGACCCAAGATTCACCAGTTAGCGAGCTAGCAGCAGCACGCTACGTCATCCAGCTCTGAATCTCTTGTCAGACGATCTGACGCTGAGCTGCAGCTCTCTTTGGTGGGTTTTCTTTGAATTTGTCACCTTTTCTACTAAAAGCAGGACTTACTTCGTGGGCCAGAGGCGCAGCTCTGTCCAGGACAGGGACGGGTTTGCTCTCCTCGTAGCGCTGCAGCCGCTCATGGATCTGAAAGGACAGATTGTGTTGGTCAGTAAACGAGAGAGAGAGAGGGAGGCAGGAGGTCAGCGTCGGGCTGCGGGGGCCATGGCTAGGCCTCCCTGAGCAAACACGCACACGTGTGCACACGGAGACCCACGGAGACCCACATGCAGGGCGACAAGCACGCATGTATGAAAACATGTACAGCCTCCACACACACACACACACACACACACACACACACACACACCTGTTTCACACAACAGACGGCTTCTAAGTGTCTCAGCTCGATTATCCGCTGCACAATCAATCCAGTTTTCCACCGTGCACACGATACGCCCCCGTGGCCACGGTGAGGAAGCCAAATCATTTCAGCAGTCGGGTTAAATTGGCTAAACATTTCCTTATCAGCCTCAACACTGCGACTGCACAATGTTGAGAGACGAAGCCGCGTCCCTGGAGAGCGGCTCAAATGGAAAGTAGGCCCGGCTCGTGCGTTAGCGTTTGCTCATTTGCACACACAAAAACACTTAAAAACTGATGCGTGGTGCAGAGAGGGAGGAACTCTCACACACACACACACACACACGCGCGCGCATTAAGTCACTTACAGAAACACACACATTAAAAAGAAAGCGCAGGAGTGTGTTGAGGCTGTTGTCAGGGATGAGAGTCCTCCCAGCAGCCACTCCTGGGTCTCTCCTCAGCCCAGCATGGTGAAGAGGAGCTGGGCCATGGGTCTGACTGATAGCTGGGCCCCGATCCTGGAGCCTCCAGCTGGATGTCCCAGAAAGCATTCCAGCACGGCGGTGGAACAAAGGGCCCTCTGCCTGAG